>CADEHL010001417.1:877241-2144411 GCA_902827135.1 Harpagifer antarcticus
GGAGCCAACTGGTTAGAAACGTCGTCTTACAAGCACAAAATAATAAGGGTTTAATCTTTTTCTTTGTGCATTGTATTTTGTGCCGTTTAATTAAGCAAGGGGTTGAAATAACTGCCACGGAAGCCTCGTTTTCTTAATTTCTTCAGTCCCTGCTGACTTCTACAGGGTGCTTTTCTACCCATATGGTGTTTTGGGATATGCCCTGGGCTTGTAAGGAGGGATAATAATGGAAAAATAAATTAAAACGGTTTAGCATTGTTGCAAAAATAATGACCGAATACATACAGTATGTGAATTTACTCCAGGCTACGGTTTGGTTTAGTTTTTTTAAACGTACAGATTGACTAAAGGCAGCTTTTAAACATAAGCTCTGTGCTAAGCGCCTCACTCACCCATGCAGCATTTACTTGTCTGTTTAGAATGTGTTAGGAAAGCTGTAAAACTGAAGAAAAATAATGACAGTGTGAAAACTCTGTCATTTTTGAGGAAGGTAGGCGGCAAGCACATGCACACACACACACAAACTCACCCACACATACACACACACACACACACACACACACACACACACACACACACAACCACTCACATCACATGGGATCTACTCAGCCAAAACACAATCTAACCAAGCAGAAAAGAACCCACAGAATGAGAATCTAATTTTGTCATTTCGATTCACACTGCTGGCCAGCTGAGAGAGGGAGAGAGGAAGAGTGAGGAAGAGAGAGGGGGAGATAGACGTGACACCTAAGCTCAATGTCAGCAAGTCTATTAGACTTTCCACAGCTCAGAAGTTCATACTTCCTGGATTCTCTATATCCAGCTCTCCTCTTTTACTTTTTCGTTCAGCATTGCTCCTATTTCCATTTTATTTTCTATATCTACCTATGCATGCATTTGGTATAATGAACACTTAGCTGATGTTTGATTAACAATGAACGGTAACATTTACTAAGCTGACATGGACATTTAAGAAGAATACAACAATAAAATCACCCTGGGCATGTTGGCATTACAGTTAAAACATCAAATCAACATGTAAACAACAGCAACTGCATCTTTTGCTTTGACATTTTAGATTTAACGGCTTCTCCAAAACATGTTTAACTGATCAAGTAAAATGTTCATATGCAAGCCTGCTCTGCCAATTCAACCCTGTCTGCTTGCTCCAAAAAGGCTGGATCAAACTGATGAGCACCTCAGCAACACACAACACAATCAAGCCAGAACAAGTCGCTGGGGGAACTTGTGTACCTCTCATTCTGAATAATGTGAGTTCCGCTCTGGGTTTGATTGCCTGTGTAGGTCTTCACTAGATGAAATGTTGAAGTGCTTCCCGTCTTGTTCTGGTTTGATTGGTTGTCCTGATTGCATTTGAAATGAAATCCTGATTCAGTACTTTCAGCTCCAGTAAGGACCAAGATTCAGTGTTGCTCGGTAAAATATAGCGTGACACACCCGCAACTCAGACCGAACCGTTGGCACTTTAGTTGCATTACAGGCAATGTAGGTGCCAAGGCTTGACAGCGGAGAAAAATATATGGCACAAAAAGGCAATATCTCTTGTTCTGCTGCATCAATTTTGATACTTTTGAACTGTCCATTTTGAGCCCGAGAGTCTTACGTCAGTGCTAAGTTCAATCAATGCAGTACTCTTTCAAGCTCAAGGCTCTGGCGCTACAGTCTTAACCACAATGGAGAGACAGTCAAGGTACCTGCTCGCTTCACATTTTGTTAACTGTCTACTTCCATGGTGCTTCAAATGAAGAAATACACCAGTGAACCAAAATGAACTGTGGAAAATCTCGCCTTGGATTTTTTCCACGTGTGAACCCGTCAAAACCTGGAAATTAGATTCTTGGCTCCTTAAATATAGCAGTGTTTAAGTGCCTGAACAAGTATTTTCCTTAACGGAAGGAAGAAGGCATGAGCTGTAGCTAACATCTCTGATCCCTGTGGCACCTGAGAAAGTGCATCACAGAACAACAGCACCAATGTCCTCCATATAGTTCCATTCTAATAATAACAGTGATGTTTTTATATGACGGATTATGAATTGAAAAGTATGAGCCCATAACTTACAAAAATAATAACAATGATAAAGGAGCGACTTCTGTCTAAGTGTCATCATCAAAGCCTAGGATGGGGTCATTGGGCATTTGCCTCTAAAAAGAGCGCCATCTTTGGGCAGGTCCTTTCCACACATTGCTTGAAAATCAGTGGATGAGGAACTATTTTAAAATGTCACAAGCTTTCCCTATGTTGATTCCTCTGTACCACATTTGTGCTCATTCAAGGTCTTTGCTTCTAAGTGTGCACAATGTATGTATAATGTGTTGCTATTGTTATTTAATAGATATTTATTTATCATTATACTTCAAGTGCAAAACAGTGAGTTTCAATTGCGATTTCTGTATGTTGGTATGAGTTTGCAGATTTCTTATTTGCACACTTGTGCTTTTACTTCAGATTTAGGTGTCATTCAGTGTTTATTGAAGTCTCTAAAACCATAAAGAAAATATGAAAATGGAGAAACGAGAACTAGCTTTTCCCCTTCCCTGTCGGTGCATATGCTAATCTTGTTTTTATGCAAATGCGCCAACGCGATTTGTATATCTAAGTGCCTCATTTTCCATTCAGTGTCGAAATTAATATCCTCAGCCGCTCTTTTGATGGGATATCGGTTGTTGTGTGATGTGCCGTTTCTTATTTCATTTATTCCCTCACTCCTCTGATGTTTCCTGACGTGGTTCTGGAGGGGTGGGGGGGGGCACCTCTGGGATTGCCTGAATGGGATCACACCAAATTCAAGTAGACTTAGAATGTGGGGGTGTAAGCAAAGAGACACACAAGTGTTTAATCAACTTGATGTGATAGAATATTTTTTAATAGTTTTTTTACTCTATTTGCTCTTAGATTAAAGCCTAACAAAAAGACATGACATGCATATATAACAATCTCCATATAATGTTTCCCTTGTTATACATCAAATTCTCCGACACATAAACAGCTCACGTATGCAAGCATGAGCCTTTTCAACCCTGATGTTTAGAACATGACGGCCAATCGAGCCAACTCACTGATTTATCTGAAAGATCTGCAAGGGAGATGTTCTTAATAAGCATCCTCTATTCTGTTTCATATGCATATTATGGACTCAAAAATATACAAGGCACACAAGCAAACATAAGTGTGAACACGCTCACTATTTCACAGTTTCTCCCAGAGTATCCTGAGGTGGGGAGAGTGCAGTCTGCATACTTAAATTCAGTTGGCCAGAATGTTCCATTTTCGGCTTTTTTTAACATGTATTTGTGTTTGTGCAAAAGTTAGGACTTAGATGTATGGGTATTTTATGAGTGTGGGTGGATATGTCTCTGGGCACATCTCTGTGCATGCGTGTATGTGTGTCTGCACAAGTTAGGGAACATCAGAGAAAAGTAGCTTGGACAGAAAGCCAATGAAGTGAAAATAGAAAAAAATATCTCCTTGTTTTCTCAAGGATAAAACTCCTAAATTAAGGTGATACAGATAATCAATTTTAAGTAATGCACTGCATCTTGACAAAGCAAACTAGGCAGTAATTGCTTTGGCAAATTAACTTTTTTTGAAATATGTACTGAAGTCTTTTATGCCCCAAGGCGTGCAAAGTAAAGTAGTATCCCTCTACTTCTGTTCCGTTTAGCTACTGCTCATTTACCATAGATTCAGTGACATTTAAAATATGAAGCGGAACAATCATGCATTATGAATACAGTGTGTGTGGGTCAGTGCGTAGTCAATCGCTGCTACATCACACTTCCGGTAATGATTTAGAAAATAGACCGAGGGTGCATGCGAGGATACATGAACTAATGGCAGAAGAACACACAAAACTACACTTGCACAGAGCCTTATAAGCAGCTTATTATAATGCAGCTCTGCCGTGCTACAACCAGAGGAAACTGCTACTAATGATGGTCATTCTTTGGATCAATATGATCCATGTGTCCTATTAGAGAATATGCATTTGCAAAAGCTAGAAAAAGTTAAAGCCGATATCTTTTACATCATACATCGTTAGTACTTAAATGAAATAGATATTAAAGACGAGAATGATAGTTTTGCATCCTAATTAGGCATAGCTGTATTCTCTGTGGTGTGAATGTGTGTCCTGCTAAGTGTGTATGCATGTTTGAATAAAGAAAAGTGTGCATGGACATGTTCTCCTTTCTCTTTGAGCCTCTTTGCATTTGATTTAGAAACCCAGGCTAGGAGTAATTAATTATATATGACTCCTTTATTTCAGCCAACACACTTTTTCACCATTCTCTTGCAAAGATGAATCTCTGGCGTTCATGAACTTTGTGAATGGATGTTAAGAGATATATCTGTCACTTTGGGGTTTCAAAGTTCATCAGTTTGTTATTTGAATTGTATTTTTTTCCTGCTGCTTTAAACATGTTCTTTTCCATCTCCCTCTGTGACTGCAACACGGATGGCAATAACATCCCCTTTAATGTGCACAGTTGAACTACAAAGAGCTGTTTTATGTTAATGGTTGTTGTTAATATAGACAACACATTTCAAATAACTGCTTTTTTTTATGACTGGAAATACCACTCGATGGGGAGTGATCACTCTGTCACCAATAGGTGGTGTAAGAACATCCTAAATGCTGTCTCTGAAGACATTTGTATCGTGTTTGTTACTCTTTAATTTGCTTATCTGTTTCTCCAATTTATATTTTTTCCACTAATGTGTCCAAAGCTGCTCTAGCTTGATAGGCTAAATCAGGGATGGGCAAAAGGCGGCCCTCTTTGTGCGGCCCTCAGATTAATTTATAAACCATGTAATTAATTAAAAATAAAAAGAGAAAAATACATTGTAGTACTGATACCGTCCACTAGACTCCTAGTTACGTCGCGATCTGCGTAGATGATTTCAAATACCGCGAAATAATCTGTGACGCATTTGTGTGTATTGTGTTTGTTTCCCGGGGAAACCCTCACAAGAAACACCGGCTGTTGTTATGCCTCCTGTGACGTTAAATTGCCTCTTGTAATTATGCCGTTACAAGCTTAAAAGTAGTTTTTATCATCTGAATTTGGCGAAACAAGTTTAATATTCTTAAAACCAAGACTTTGTTTATTTGAAATCAGATGAAAACAAACTGTCACGGACCCTGCCGTGTTATCTATGATTACTACACTTTTCATTCATAATGTCAGCGGGAGGGAGGGGGAGCGGCGCTCAGGAACAACAGAGTGCGGGCTGACAGGTGTCTGTGTTGACATTCCCCTTATTGTGGAATAAGGGGAATGCAGAGACTGGCTACAAGTGTTTTAGGTTCAAGTTAGACAACTAATGTCTGGGTTAGTGTTCATGACTTGATGTGTATGTCATCTAATGGTTAATCTCAATACACACACATTTTCCGTGCTTTCCAATAGTTTAAAATAGCTTTATTCCACTGTTTAATAACCTGTTCAATACAAACATGCCACTTGTAAAAATGAAATAAAATGTCTGTGAACTGATATTTGTTTAGTGAGCTTATTAGAGGATGTTCCCATTTTTGGGGGATGTTCCCTTTGATTGTAAAATGTCAATGAAGATGTCAGATTAGTATATTTGTTAATAATTACATACAACACATGGAATTTTTGTGTGTGTGTGTTCCAAGTGAATGTGTGACATCAATGATGTGGCCCCCACCACCATCAAAGTTGCCCATCCCTGGGCTAAATGATTGGCTTTGCACAGTCAGACTTCAGATGGACTTGTTCTTGGTTTCAGAGATGGAGATTACATTTGGATGAATAAGTAATGTCTTACAAGCAATCTTGTAGTGTCGAAGTAAAAACAAAAATATGCTAAATGACAGCACTGCGACTGAATTGTGTGTGTTTTTTTTTACTGGGTTTGATAGATGAAGATTCGATTTCAATGAATAAGTAATGTCCTACAAAGCAATCTTGTAGTGTCCTAGAAAAAAGGGAGGTTACAATTGCTCCTACTGAGCTGATTGACTGTATTTTTATTTATTTTTGAACCTGTTATTGTATCACGTTGCTTCTGTCTTCTGAAACAGTTTGGCAGTGTGGGATGAGAAACACCTAAGAAATCTGCCTCACTTTGAGGATTATATTTTATTTTTATCAGGACTTGGAAATCTGGAAGTCTTATTTCATATTTGATGCCAGACTAATTTCGCTATTAAGAACCCAACATTGCCTTTTATACTGCAGTAAAAAAATGCTTTCAAACCAGTAACATGATAAAGACATTACAAATAAATAAAACATTGCACTGGTTGTTCATTGCTGGCCAGAGTATGACTTAACACTACCAAAATGATTGGATTGCACTAGCTATTTTTAATTATTCTTACAGTCTTGATAACTTGTTTTTGGTTTGTCCCTGAATCTTGCTCAAACTGATAGCAAACGATTCCAAGATTGACGCTAACCTAGCCGGCGCTATTCTGCTATTTAGTCCGATACAATAACAAGTTATTGCCATTGTAACGTTATGTTTTGCTATTGGGGGTATGTAATGCGAAATCAATATTAAACAGCTCATTAATGATGTTTCCTCAAAGATAAGTCCTCAATATTTAAAATGAGCGAACAAACGTTAGCTTTATCCATCGGTTTGCTATGCAGCACTTACAGAAGTATGGGTTAATATTGAACCACTATTCTCTATGTTAGAAGTTTTTTTGTGTCGTGGAAGCGTTTAAAAAAAATACATATTTGCTAAGTTAACATCTACTTGCTTGTACTTCATTTCAGCACGGCCCACTTTTGAGCTGGAAAAGGCATTTCATAAAGTTTAAGACTAAATTACGGATACAATCCCCATGCTGTTTTTCCCTTCTACTCTTGCAGCCATTTTGTAGAGCAGATTTATTAAGAAGCACTGAGACCATCTTTTTAACTTAAATTGAGGATATTTCACTATTTACTCTCTATATCTCTGTACTTTTTAATACCATAGAACTCTCGCTCTATCTCAGCCTTCTACTCCTGCTCCTCTGAGCCTCGCTTAACAGAGTCGGCTAAATTATTTATCGCCATAATTTATTTAGCTTTGCTCAACACAGGACCAGCAATCTTCATCCTGCTGTCTCTAACTTTCTCTCCCTTCCCATCCTTATATCTTGGTTTCTATATTTCGTTCAGCATCTCTTCAAATGTTCACCTCTCTCTTTTGTCCATGTCTTTCAACACGGCTTAATCTCCTCTGGTCTCTGGCTGAGGCTTTCAGTGTTTTTCGAAAAAACGTCCGGTTTTTCTTGGCCTTTTTTCTTTTATCCCAAAGTCTGATAAACTTTTTGAACCCACATCTTGTTGTGTTCTTTCACATTCATTCTCCTACTTTTACAAATATATCTGTTTTAATTCATTCCTCTTTTTGACACGTTCATTATGTCATTGTTTCCTTTTCTGGTGTCTCCTAATAAACATTTATTTTGTATAATTGTTCCTCTATCTGTCTCAACATAATCATACCCAAAGGTTGTTTAGACAGCCTCAAATTATTTCAGCCCTTTTTGAATGTTTGTGTGTATTAGTTTTTCTCTTAAATGGCGCAATATGCCAGCCTAACAAAGCTTGACCACTGTGAAATAAGACATGCAAGAACCTGGTGTCAGTCAAGCAGCATCACAACAATTTACATTGTCTGCAAAAATGTTTGGCAACTCTTCTCATATATTCTATTAATCAATGTATTTCATTGTTAGTTGGTGCAAAAGAAAAGGGTTGAAATGTGCAATAGAGATAATACAAAACAAAAGGGAGGGAAAAGGATGAGAAACATTTTGATTCTTTAATTGGTGTTTGGCGTGTTTGAAGTCAGTTGAGTGTTGGATCGTCTACATATTAACTGAAAGCTTTAATACTTTCAGAGGCAAACTTTCCACATTCATTTCGTTATCATGACTCAAGCTGCATGACTTCAAAAAGCGCCCGATCCTAACCTCCATTCTCTTTCATGTCAGTGCGGCTTCATTCTCAATGCTTGTTGTCCATTGAAACTGGAATGTTTTTTTGTGGAGGTCAGACGTTCACCTCCTTCATGTTTTTTTTAAGGAATGTGCTCTCAGACTCATTTGATATCTCATGTTTCTTCCATTCTCTAACCCTCCTGCCTGCGATGGGATGCTCCGACCAATCCCTCATCTCCCATGCCCATGTTGTGCGTATGTGTGTGGGTGTTTGCAGTGCATGGGCTTTGGGAGGAGTGGTCATCATGGAGTCTGTGCTCTGTGACCTGTGGGCGGGGCTCCAGGACTCGAACCAGGAAGTGTGTAAACGGAAGCTCGGCAATGGCTTGTGGATATCCCGAGACTCAGACCAAACTCTGCAACATAGCAGTGTGTCCTGGTTAGTACCATCCCCATTTACATGATACACCCAGACCAGCATGTATCTCTGTCTTTTCATGGATCACCATTTTCAAAAACAACTTTTATATGTACACTTTCTCACTGCATTTACATTTTCTGTTCTTCCATTATGCTCTTGTTGTTAGCTCAAGTTACTCCCTCCTCTACTTAATTAATAATTGGACTAATGCTGCACATATGTCCCGTTTTGCAGACTATATGAGCAGTTGAGTAGAAAAGCATACACGCTAGCCTCCATTAGCTACAGCTTAACTTTTCTTAGTTTTAAATAACATTTTACTTTGTTTGAGGCCTTAACTACTGATCTCTAGTGGTGCTAAATAGTAGAGTTAGCATGCTGAACTAAGATAGTAAACATTGTAAACACTTTTTTGCGGGAATTAATTAGCTTTATCATTGTGAACATGTTAGCCTGCTGATGTTAGCATTTTGCTCAATGCACCATTGTCCCTATAGTAAGTGAATCCTCAATTACCTCTAGTGAGGGCGTTTACTCTTAGTCTTGTTGGTTTGACAGTTTGCTGCTTTCCTTTTTCTTTCTCCTGTCTAATGTTGTACACAAGATCTACTGTATAAACTATTTGTTTCACTCGTTAATGTAGTTAACATACCACAATGCAAATGGCTAAATTGGGCTTACTTTCCATGATTCTATAGTGTGACAATGTTAGTTATGGCTGTAAACAAATTGGAATAATGCATGAACACTTCCAATTTGGAGTAGTGGGAAATAGTTTCCATTCTGACCTTTCTGCTGACATGGCGTGAATGCAACAACCTCCATATGTCCCGCCTGCTTGTGCTCACTGCTTAATCTCCTGCATCCTTTTCAGTTTCATGTTCACCTCTGGTCAGCCATTGCAGTCATGCCCACTCCTCAAAGCTCACACCAGAAATCGTGCTGGGTCGTAGCCTAGCAACGCCTTTAGATTGGACTTCTATGCTTCCTCCATGGTTGGCTCGGTTTAGATTGCTAAGAAGTCCTGCCGTGGAGGTCTTCACCTTTTGTCTCTGAGATTACCTGTTAGGTCTATACCTTGTCAAGAACAGCAATAAGTCACTGGTGCAGCCCCATCTAATTCTAGTATCAAAGGTATCTCGGGACTTTATTCCAATCTGGCTCAGGCTGCCCAGCTGAAACATCTTCATCAGGCTGCATTGGAGTGGAAAAGGACAGACTAGCGATTGAAATAAGCTCTCAATACCAGTCTGACAAAACAGAGAGGGAGGTTTTGGCCAACAGCTACCTTAGCCTATCACAGAAGAGGTTTCCAGATTCAAACATTTGAGATGAAAATACTTACATCTACCCATTAGATGTGATCAACTTTATGAAAGGAAAACCCTTTGGCATTTTGAAACTACACTTCAGGCACATTAACATCCACTGTGCAATGTTAATGTTTCTTTAAAGTGTCACTTTTGAAAACCACTTAATATGAAAGCATTGACATTAGAACGGAATATTAATTCCAGTTATTAAATGTGTGCTTGCTGCGTTCTCAGAGGTGTCTATATAACATTGGAATAATGGCATCAATGGACACAAACAAGACGGCTTGTAAAACAAGTGCTGGCTGCTTTGTTCTTTTTTTAATAATAACCGTTTTAAATCCCGACTCGTTTTGAGTGTGTGCTTATATAGTATGTAATCACTCACTGGCTAAGCAATTATTACAGGATGAGTGATTTTTATTTACAATTGCTAAGGTAAAGAATCCTTTTTATTTTACCTTTATGACATTATATATATTCATATGTGAATGCCACTGAAGTCTTTCTTGGCCAAAGATTTAGTGTTGTTATGCTCCCGACTGAGTCATGTTTTTGTGTGGCTTTTTTGTTTATTGTTTTTTTCAAAGTAGTGGTTTTATAAGGTTAATATTTAAAAACAAAACTGTCCCCATTGCCAGACAAGGAGGCTGCAAAGTTATGGCTCAAAGAGGAAGAAACAGGGAGACGTCGTAATCCTAAGTATGGCCTCCGGGATGTTTTGCCATGCTGTTTTGGGAACAGTGATGGAAATAGGGGGTTTGGGGAGGAAGGCTCTTCCTTCAAGGGCCTGAAGGAAATGTGTGTATGTGTGTACTCGTATGGTTTATGTGTTTGTGTATGAGTGTGTGCATCTATCACAACGAATTCTGCTTGCTTATGGGAGTTCAAAGGCAAATGGTCCTTTGAAATGATGAATACCAGCACAGGCCTTTTGGCAAAATCCTCCATGCATAGAAAATAGAACTCTGATGGATCCTTTGTGTGTATGTTTGTGTGTGTGTCTGTGTGTATGTTTATGTCTCAAAGAGTGGATCTTATTTGAAGGGAGATATTCAGACAGTATACTATAGGGATGTAACGATACCAAAAACTCACAGGACGATAATATCGCGATAACAAGTCCACGGTACGGTATTTATCGCGATATTGAATAATAAAGGGGGAAACATTTTTAATTTGTTTTACTCTGAAAATGTTTCTTTGTTAAATAATAAATCTGATTTGTACAGCATTTTAGTAGGATAGCAGTAGTGTCAAAAACAAAGTGACAGTAACAGACTGGAACAAGAAAACCAGTGGTTGTACCTAATAGTACTACCAAACAAAGTAGGCATTTTCTTTGTGCCACTGCATCTCACAAATAAACAAGAACATTTAATAAGCAGACCCTGCAATAAAATAAATCAAGTTTCACTTTAGTTGTTCAAGTAACTCAACTCAAACTCACTAGTCACTCACTCAGCATCATCAGACAGGTTTTTAGGAATATGAGAATGTCCACATTTCCAGGTATTTATAAGCTTGGATGTTTGGGCATTTACAATATCCCCTGCTCTGGAAATAACTCTCTTGCTTGGTACTGGTGTTGCTGGGACAGCAGTGGTCGCGTTAACCGAATATTTTTTTTAACAATGACGGACAAATCTGAAAGCAGTCTCTCATTTTTGACAGATTAGAACAAACTCGGAACAGCGCCAACGTTTCGCCGCAGCGAGGCTCTGGTGTTATGCTGTGTTATGCATGCCCTCCAAAAGGAAATTATATAGTTTCCAAACCGTACTTTGCCGTACAGATCAATACATGTCTGAGAGGTTTTGCTTTACTCTGTGCGCGCTCCCGCGAGGTGCATCATGCACACACGGCATAACACCGCCCCCCCCCCCCGTTGACAGTTCACGAGCGTGCTCTCTCGTCAACAGTACATGCTATGTTATAAAGCCGTGGAGGGCGGGAGTTTATAAACCAAAGAGTAACCGCCCTTACGGGACGCTGTAATATGTAAAGCGAACGCACCCGCAAGGACACCTGGCCTCCTATTGGTTGATGGATTGTGACAGGATTGTTGCACACAAATTTCGAGCGCGCACAGAATAAATCTGAGAGCAGAACAAATCTGTAAACAGCAATATATCTGAGTGCAAGCGTACAGTTTGAGCAGAAGCAGAGCAAATCTAAGCAGGCACTATTGAGTGCGAGGACAGGGTTTGAGGGAAATTAATACACAAAGTATGCTCTCAAATTTAAATACCACGCTCTTGAATAAAGATAAGGAATAACCCCCATATAAATACGATGTCCTTTTGTGTTCTGTTGTTTTATGTTCATGTTGTAACCTACTTGCTTCCATGTTGGACAGGTCTATCTTGAAAAAGAGATCGATGATCTCAATGGGACCATCTGGTTAAATAAAGGTTTAAAACAAAAAAAAGTGTTTTAAAAAATCGCGGTATATTTTGTCAGTCTCACGACGGTATTGGGACGTTTATTTACCGCGATATTCGGTATATCGTTACATCCCTACATACTATAATATTCTCTATCTATACTGCACAGTGTTAAGCCCACATAGGAATTAATCAAATGTGTTCTCTTTCACTAGTTACTTCTTATCTCTCTTCACAGTGGCTCATCACGTATGTAAACACAGACTAAGACATCAGACAAATGCATGCATGTTAAGGCAAAGCTGTAAATGTTAATGGCAGCTGATGCATCACATATGACTACAATCAACAGATTAAGAGTTAAACCAGCAGAAATGTCACACATGAATAATTGATTTTAACAGACCTTTTATAATGTCAACATCTGAAACAAGCTATATATAAAATAAACAGTCAGACATGAATCCCTATATGTCATTTGCTATACTGTCTAATAGTTTAAGTCACTGGCAAGAAAACATCCTCCCAGGAGAGAGTTCCCATGCTAGGTTTCTATATGCCGTTTGTTTTGTCACGTTCACACTACCCAACAGTGTTGGCCCCAGCTAGTTGGAACAGAGTAAAAGCCACACACAGCGTGATTGACCACATTACCAAGGATAGATGGCAATGGCTTCCCACTTGGGAGAACCAGACAAATACATTAACTGGACTGTACTTCACATTCTCTACTTAAAGCCCCTGTGTGTAGAATGTGTGCCTCGATATATCAGTTCTCACTTTGAATTGCTGTTCTTAATATAAACACAAATAGACAGGCTGATGTATTAAAGTACATACACAATAGCTATTTACAGACCAGGTTTCTTCTCTTTTTCATAGCCTGTTAAGATGTGATTAAACTTACCTTGACTTCATTCATTCTACACAGTTTCAAAAAATACTTTCCTCGAACTATCAGAGCATTCATAATGTATATTTATTTTCAGCATCGACCTCTGCATCAACTCGGCTTGACTTAAGGTTACATTAAATAGAAAAATCCAACTTATATCAGATGCAAGCTCTACAGCAATATTTTGATTGATCAAATGTCTTTCAATTGTAGTTAAACCAACAGATGATGCTCACCCAACTCTGCTCTATATGGAGTTTGAATGTATTAGTTTCGTCTTACAGACCCGTTTCCATCAATTACTTTCAAAAGCTGCTTTTTAAGCAAAACATTGTTGGATCTGAATAGATGGTACAATATATAATACATAATTGCTCGCTGACTAGCTCACCATTACCCCTTAACAAGGTCATCTAAGTTAAATGTTTTGTGAGAATTTCAGTTAATTTCGAGGTTAAAATCATTACACTTTGTTCAGTACAGTTATGTTGCAAAATAGGACAATTCAAAGCATATTTCAGGTCCATATGCTGGAGGCAGGACATAGTAACACTGCTGTCAACAGAATGAAGCCTTGTGTTGTTTGTCAATTCAAATGATCACCTCTAGGAATGTGTGTCTAATAAACAAACAATACATAAAAAATTATAACATATAAATGGACATTGTCACAGGTTAGTAATTGGTTCTCCTGTGATTTTTCGGTTTTACTCAAGGGTTCTAATTAAAAATGCATTGAGGAATTAATTAAGAATATTTGTCACAGATGTCTTTCAGCTACCGTGCCTTTTCTCAGCAGAACGCTGTGTTCTGTTTTGTGACACAGATCCTCAAAATGGTCTTTTACAAGCTTACAAGTTAATGGCATACCAGAAATCCTTAACTGTGCACCCAATTAATGATTAAACTCCCTGTTTTCATAATTGTTTTGTATATTGGATATTCCATTTGACGAATGCTCTCTTATTAAAGGGGACAGTGGGGGCTTTGATTACACCTGTGCTCATGAGGCTTTGGTTAAGCTATTTGATATTCATGCATTGTTACGACTGGCAGGTCTGAATTGTACTGAAATGATATTAATTTGTGTATTCATATATTTCTGCATAAACAGTCAATAATCCACATGTGGAGCCTTTCTAATATCACTTTGAATGCAAACCCAACAGTCTGTACTCTGTGTGAACTCTTTAAAACACAGCATGATATGAATAGTAATGGGCAAATTCCACTACAGATATTTATAATGTCCATAAAAGAAAGAACTATGTTTGTTTGTTGCTTTTAATGGAAACTCATTCTGTTTACTTGTAGCCCTCTCACAGTTTCTGTCCTGTGTCTTTTCTGCCTTTGCACCTTTCTTGACCCAAAAGTCTGCTTCACCAATCTGAATCAATTTCCCCTGATTTCCCCATGTCTTAAAAATCTTCTTCTATCAATCTCATTCATTTGCCTGTCTCTCTATGTCTCTCACCCCCTTTCCCCGCTGTCTAGTGGAGGGCCAGTGGTTGGAGTGGGGGCCGTGGTTGAAATGCAGTGTGACCTGTAACATGGGAAGCCAGCAGAGACAGAGGCGTTGCAGTGCGTCTGTGCACGGCTGGGCTGAATGTAATGGGGATCATCAGGAGAGCAGAGAATGCACCAACCCTTCCTGCAGTGGTAAGGCGTACAAATGAATTATTAGTATTCACACTCGCAAACGTAATTATGCAAACATGCATTATCTAAAGGCATCTGTATGGTTTTCTTTGATTCTAGTCCACACACCAGCAATTTGTGGGTTGGGACCCAGTTTGTTTGGACTGGGGTTCCCGGAGGACAAAAAATACTAGTGTGTTTTATTGAGCCTAGGGCCCACAATGGGTTCCTATTAATTAAGTTACCACACTGAAAAATTGAAAAAGCCTAGAAATTGCTGCCTTGAAGTTGTAACCTAAATTTGCTACTCATCAACAACTCCCATATTTTCTTCACCTAACATGCTGCTTTCTTTCGCTCTCACACTTCCTCTCTGCTCCCCAATCTTCTCCGGCGGTGCTATGCTCCTGTTCTAGGTGGAGGTAATTGGGGCAACTGGAACCACTGGAGTCTCTGCAGCAAGACATGTGACTCGGGTTTGCAGCGCCGCTTCAGGTTGTGTGAGGGGACCGGAGACCAGGGCTATCCATGTGAGGGCTCAGGAGAGGAGGTCCGGGCCTGTAATGAGAAGAAGTGCCCTGGTCAGTGACTCTGAATGTGTGTGTGAGCCGAGAAAATGAGGGATAACACTGTTAATTTATGTACTTATTATTCATGCTTGGAAACTTGCTTCGTTTCATTTCTCTGCATGCGGCTCCTGCTGGGTCCCTGTTGGAGATTGTGTGTATCTGTGCCCAATCACATGCACAGTAGGCTGTCAGGCAGCATGGAAAATATTACCAATCGTTTTTCTTTTATATTTGAATGTAGTTTGTGAGCCCTAACAGTAGATTATTATTTGATAGGAAATACATTTTTGGGGAATTATTGATTTTGTATGTCTGTGCCTTGTGGCGCATTTATTTCTTCCTCTCTGTTTACCTAAGAGATACTCCATTTCTGCTTTTATATCTCCTCTTCAATATTGTTTTTATAGCACTAATCTAACTCGCCTGATTTGAACCGTTCAGTGTTTCTCTGCCTGGTAAAGACGAGATGTTCAATGTCATTGTCAGCTGATGCAGGAAACAGTGTTGTTTAACAAGCATTCCTCTTGAGCTGTGTGTGCTTGTGGAATATGCAATGTTCTGTAAAAGCCCAAATGCCATATGTGTATGCTTTTAGCTCTGACAGGCTACAAACTATCAACTTTAGAGTGCATCTTCCATCGTGACCCCTTTGTTTTGAGTAACTCCCGACCATATTTTACACAAGACGCGGCTCTTTTCTGTTGGCATTTCAGGGGAACATCATATCATATTTTCTCTCTTTTTAAGTATCTCTCTCTCTCTCTCTTTCTATTCACTCTCCGTCCCTTTTCATCTCTATGCATTGCCTCTGCCAACACTCGTCTGCCCCCTCGGAATATCTTCAGAGCCCACTCCCCCGTTTTTTTTTTTTCATCAGGGTTATGAAAGAGAAGAAGGGGGGGAAACAGATGAATAAAGAGAGGGGGTGAGATGAAGAGGGAATGAGATACTGTACTGAGGCAGTGACACAGAGCACTGAGCAATGTACAAGGGAATAAGATTGGGAGCTACTGCAGGAGAACATTGATTTTAATCTTGTTTTGTTTTGGTGCTTCTCTGTCTCCCTTTTCTCCTGCGATGTATGCGTCTATGGGAGTGTGTGCATTGTGATTTCTCTTTTTTTCTGTGTGCCTGCCTGCTAGACTTATGTTTTCTCTGCCTTCTCGGTTCACTTAGGTTAATATTCTTCGGCTTTGGGCCTACTTACCTGTGGTGTCCCTCAAAGCTACATTTTGGGACCTCTCCTTTTTTTTAATCTTATTTGCTGCCCTTTGTGTCCATTATGTTTGAGAAAGATGATATGCCTTTGCATTGTTTAACTGATGCTGTACACATCTACTTGTTTATAAAAAAAATGAGTGAGGAATAATTGCAGCTTTTGGATGGACTTTATCTTTTAATCTTAATAAAGATTGGACTGAGCATGTTATCTCGGAAGACCTGACTTATTCGATGACTCTGGATGAGCACTTTAGCTTCTCCCATTTGTTCCTTTGTTAAGAATATTCTCATTATTTTTTATTTCATGAACCAATATTTTAGGTTGTGAAAAACTAGCTTTGTTTGGTCAAGGCTGTTAGCCCTTTAAAGCCTGGTTAGACATTGAACTACTCTTACTCTTTCTATGTGGGTGTAGAACATTTGTCTTAGTCATCTGCAGTTACTTCAGAATGCAGCTGCTCGTCTTCTTCCTGCAAAAAGGAAACATCCTTTTATATCCCCTTTGTTTGGCCTCCTCCACTGGCTACCTGTCGATTTCCGGATTGATCTAACGGTTGAATTGCCTCTACTTACTTCTAAGTAGAGCAATATGGTCGAGTAATCAGATGGTCCTGGTTTTTTCGAGAACTAGACACAAAAACGGTGGTGACAAAGCTTTTGCTTTGTCAGCCACTAATCTGTGGAACAGTTTTTATTCAAATACAAATTGCTTCGACTACAGAATCCTTTCAGTCGCTGCTAAAGGCCCAACTCTTCCTCTTAGCATTTGATTGAATTAAACATGACACCTTGACTTGATCTTATATTGTGCTGCAATTGCTTTACTATTATTATGTGTATTGATGTTCTTCTTTTTATTGCATTGTATTGAATTGTATTGTTTGGCAGTTCAGCACTTTTGTCAACTTATATTGTTTGTATTTGTGCTATGCCAGTGAAATTGATTGACTTTATTTGTTGTGCATTTCTCACCTTACTCTACAGCTCCTCATGAGATATGTAACGAAGATAACCTTCTCTCCATGTCATGGAAAAGGGCCTCAGCTGGAGAAACTGTCTACAACAAGTGTCCAACTAACGCCACAGGTCAGTCACATGATATGCTGACCAAAATATGTTGGCTTTGAACAATATTTTAGCCAAGGCTTTCTAGAGATTGTGATGGTGTTAAGCTTGGAGTCATTAGTATATCAACAGGCATTACACTATATGTTAAGGATTACTTTTTTCTTTACTCCTAGACATTTAACCTTATTTTGTGTTGACATTTATGACCATCCCTGCTTCTAATCTCCCGTAAGGAATGTGTTAATGTAGTCGTATGTTGATACTAGGGTTTATGGCCTGACACCAGTGGGCACAAGGGGGGTTTTCTAAGCTCCAGACGTGAGAGAGATCTCCTGTGTCTGCAGATGTGTTTACGCCCATCCCCAATATGTGGATTTGACTCTCTGTAAACTAGTTAAAGGGTCTACCAAGATGCGAGGCTGATCAGATTTGACATGGCAAACCACCCGTGCAGTCAGAACCTTTGACTGTGTGACTTGTGATGTGAATTTCTCCGGCCGATGCTTGTATTAAATATCAGTGTTTGACATCAGAACTCCTGCTCGTCCCGTGTCTCCTTCATGAGTCGGTGACTCCCACTGCATTGCTACACAGAAGTTTCCTCCACACTATACAAACATGAATTTATTGGTTAATCGAAAATAAGTAAAAAGCTAGCACTAGAAAAAAGACCAAGCTACATAACACATGTCCAATAAGATCAAGTTTTCTATCCCCATCAACAAACTCAGTAGTTGACATGAACAGTATAAACTAAAACGAGATAAAAAAGAACGAGAACAATTGGAACATGTCCAAGAAAAAAAAGGGCAGCAGAGAGATAGCTTTTGGAGACAGAAAGACTGCAGTTACTCAAATCAACAAATAAAATCAAGAAAATATTGGTTGACAGCGGTGACATTATACTGTTTTCAACTTGTGCATTACCCAGCATCTATCCATCAGTACAGCAGATGTGTCCTGCTTGATTGTAGTCAACCCTTATTTGTTTATTACTTATCACAGTAATTACTTATCACAGTAATTTGAATTTAAACTGAGGATTTCCTTGAGCAGCTGGCTGCCATGCATTCCCTTTTAACTTCTAAAAACTAAAACAAGAACAAGCCTTGATTTTCTTGTAGACACTTTCTTCTTTAGAATTTAAGCCAACAGCAGATGTGGTTCAGAATGCTTATGATATAATCGTGTTTCTACATCTATCAAACTATGGTGTTGGATCTGACATCAAAACACGTCGAAAGCAGGAATCAGGTAGCTTGCCAGTAAAATATTCTAGCTTCAAGAATATTACATTTATGGTTGGCTTCAAACTAAATTAACTGTGAAACTTAACATTTGATTAATGTCACTCTCATACTATAAAAAACACTTATTTGGCTAGGAAAACATGTGGTGTCTTAGTAAAGTATTTTGGCAGCTTCTCCAGTGTGTCTGCTGTCTGCCATGTTAGAAACGTCAGCAGGTGCAAGCTGCCAAACAATTCTTCTTAACAATTCTGCTCCAAGAAAAGGCAAATGTAGAATAAGTCCCTTTTTGGTTTTATTTTTAATAATATAAATGGTTGTAAATGTGCTCAGGCTTCTCTCGTAAAAATTAATCAAGCTGACTGCCTCTGTATTAACCCCGACTTAATTGGTGTTACAAATTGGAATAACTCTTAGATCAAGAATTCAAGCAAGATGGTTATGTGTTTTGGGCACTACAATCATTTGTAAAACAATGAACATCTTTCTTAATTTAGCATCATGTATTATTTGCCTGGAAACAGCAGCAGGGTTATTAATCATTAATGGAATGCTTTGGACACAATATTACAAGGAATGGATTATAGGATTTTGTAGATTCATTATAAACGATTTCTCTCTATTTCTCTCTTTCTAGGATCTGCTAGTCGTCGTTGCATGCTGGATAATAATGGAGTTGCTTTCTGGGGTCCTCCGAGCTTCGCCAGATGCGTCTCACTTGAATATAGATATTTACATTTATCTGTAAGTACTTAGAAATTATTCCTCAAGAAGGAAAACAATTAATGTGTATGTTCGTCTAGATTACATCATTTCAGCCAGTTATTTATCACCTCCTACGTAACTCATCTTCTGAATCATTATTGAATATATGAGAAAGGAAAGGCTCTGTCTATTTTCAAAGATTATTTTCTACCTCAATTGTCCTTCTTTCACCCATCCTGTACCTCTGTTCAACTTTCTTTGTTTAAAAAGTTAACACAAAAAGAACCGAGTTTCTGTACTCGAGGCCTGCCATATCTCTAATTAGCTTTTCCAGAGCTTTGTGCTCACACTTATCAATTAATGAATATAGCTAATGAATGTGTTCATCAGCCAGACTGTTTTCCTGCTCTCTGAACTTTAACCTCTCTCATCTCCTCGATGATGGCAGAAGGAGATGGGGGTCAGGGATTGTGCACCGTGGAGCTGATTGCACTGTTCGTTTCTGTTTCAACCTTTCATTAACACCAGGAGTCAATAATTAATTTTCTGTGATTGCGGTTATCTTCTATTCTTCCAGGCTCTCTCGCCCTCTCTCCCTCTCTCTGCCTTTCACATTCTCACTCAGTCTTGCTCTCTGTATCTCTGTCTCTGAAGTGATGAGATCCAATTTCTGCGTGAGAGTGTTGCTTGCTCGCCTATTTTAAGCACTAGAACAGAAATCAAACCATATACATAGAGTGAACCGTATACTCATCCCCCTTCGGCTCACCCTTAAAATTCCTGTGATTTCTTAGGAAAGAAAACATTATATTTGGTTTGTCATTTTTCACCTGCTACTTCTTTTGAATATGCCTACTACATGCAGTTAGTGCCAATGGGCATGGCTTGTATTATCAAGCAGGGATGAAACCATCAGCATCTTTCAATTTCTGTCTCTCTCTGCACACTGTAGTTACGAGAGCATCTCGCGAAGGGTCAGAGGACCCTGGCTGGGGAGGGCATGTCTCAGATCGTAAGGACTCTCCTGGAGCTCTTGCAGAGAGGGAGCTACTACAGTGGCGACCTTCTCTTTTCCACGGAGATCCTGCGAAATGTGACGGACACCTTCAAAAGAGCAACCTACGTCCCAGCTCCCGACGACGTGCAGGTGAGCAAAATCCACTGAGCCTTCTCTAAAAGCACCCTCAAGTCACCAAACAAAACACACAGCCACACACAGTTACATTTGCAACCCCTTCAAATATATTCAATATAGAGGCTCCATTTTCTACTGCACGTGGTGTGCATAACAATGAACTACATAGTTGCTCTAGCCTCAAATGGGATTGTTTGCAGCATTTTCTCTCTTTTCACTGCCTGTAAGAGAACAACATGTTTCAGTCAGTTCTTTGACAGACATTGTTTTATGTTTTACAATATAAAGGATAAACTCTGATAGACTTTACAGAATAAGGTGTGTTACTGCTGCTTTTATTATTTTTCTCATTGGATTTGATTCAGTCTCATGTGTGTGCAAAGCAATACAATATTGTTTTTTAAATGGTGAGTGGTTTCAGGTTTTCTACCTAAAGTAGCACAATAGCTTAAGTAACTGCATTGACAACATCTTCGTCTTGTGTTTAGAAACTCTTCCAGGTAGTCAGCCTCATGTTGGACATGGACAATGTGGAGAAATGGGAGGACGCCCACCAGGTAATGCCTTTTATGTGTTTATGTGTGTATATCTTTTATTTGATGACTAAATCGAGAATATTACAATAATCTACAAACAACATTAAACACTTGGTGACGACATAAAGAAATATCATTGATGAAAAAAGGCAAGACTGAAATGTAGTTTAAAATCTTAACCAGGACATTTGACACGGGACTAAGACTCAATAAAAAAGTAGCACTTTATACAAAGCTTGTGTGTGTGTGTGTTAGGGCTGCACGATATTGAAAAAAAATGACATTGCGTTTATTTTTAACTATATTTCACCGGATGAAGGATTTTAGTCACGGACGTCTGGATCTTAACTGGTTGACTCATCATACCTTAAGTCATGATCTAACATGTCATGATAATGCATGTTGCTTCAACTAACGGGGTTCATCTGTGAATGAAGAAGAGAAGAACCTTTTTGTATCCAAAATAGTTCCAGATGGCAGATGTTGCTTTTCTTTTTGGAAGTAAATCTTCATTCTCGCCGGTATTGTTCTCCTGTGCCTCGCAAATTTTTTACCGGTGTTTTGATGGTCTCCAAACTAGCGGGGCGGGGCCTGCTGTGATCTGATCAAGAATGATTGTGATTGGTGGTTTGCTGTGAATGCAGAGCCTGCATGTCACTCACTCAAGTACCCCTGACATGAGAGCCGCGCAAGTTTTCCTTTTGTAGCAAGCAGCAAAATAATTGTAACATGACGTGTTTGAGTTAATGTACCTACTTAATATCGCACGTCCTAAAAAAAAAAAACGTCCCTGCGATGTGAATATTGCGCATGCACATATCACAGTTATCGCTATGACACGATATACCGTTCAGCCCTAGTGTGTGTGGTAAAAACTGTACATTTGAATATGTGTAAGTGTGTGACAATGCGGGAATGACCACATCCCACAATAACTTTTCATTAGTCATAAAAGCACAACTGTTTACTAAATACAATGGCTATATATCAACTCTACTAGGTGTGTTTATGTGCACATTTGTGTGTTCTTTGTGTGGGACCACGTTTGAGCCCTTGAGGAGGTATGTTTACTTCCCATCTGGTCCCAATAAAATATATAATGTATCCTGCATCGTTACAATTAACCGTTCTGGAACACAAGAAAGTGCCATGGATAAACATTATTCCAAGGGGCGAGACATTTCTCATAGAAAGTTTTCAATAGATTATACTTTTATGAAGAAATTATTCATTATACATTTTCACCCTTCCCCCTTTTAACCGAAGGTCGCTCCCGGTGCTGCTTTGCTGATGAGGATATTAGAAGATTTCATTCACCTCATCGGAGAAGCCCAGAAGCCTTTCCAGAGTTTCTTGGTGGTTACCAACAATCTTAGTAAGTTTCCAAATCATCCAATTGAAAAAAGCCCTTGTAACTATTTAATCATGTTCTTGCAATAATGGTTCCATTGTTTTTTTGCTCAACTTATCTATAACCAGTTTTTTGGCAATGTTGCACTGCATTGAGTGTACGGGGTATGTCTTGTTTGTCTAGTGATAACCGTCCAGAGAGAGCCAGTGTCAGCCGTTTCCAGCGATATCAACTTTCCAGTGAAGGGCCGGAGAGGGATGAAGGACTGGGCCAGAACATCAGAGGACAAGCTCTACATCCCTAAAGAGGTCTTCATCAACCCGGCTGAAGGTAGGAAACACAGATTTCCACTTCCTGGGATTTGTCCATACTTATGTGCTTTTTGTACCAATATGTACCACTCTGTTACCACCATTAGTAACGAAATTAGGCTTATGTTGTTATTTATAAAGCAAAAAGACAGTTCCAGAATTCCATCTCAAGTCCGGTTTGAGCACTGAGCTCATAACCTTGAGTTTGCTCTCTTTGAGTTGTCATCATCACTTTTCTTCTTGAATCTTGAACATATAAGGATATCAACTGCTCAACCCTCTCTCCAGCCAAGGTCGGACCAAGATGTTATCCCGTAGTGAATTCCTACACTCAGTGATGTTTCCCATGGAAGCAGATAGAAGGCTTTTCAAGGGCATGGAAGGATAATGCTGGGAAGGACTTGGACTGTAAAGAGACCCTGGAGGGCTACTCAAAAAGATGCCGGTCTTTCATCCGTGAGAAAGTGTGCCGCATTCCCTTTAAAGCATCTAGTCCTCGTACAGTTTTAAACTACGTCTCTTCGTTTTTAGCCACACTGAAAG
This sequence comes from Harpagifer antarcticus, assembly GCA_902827135.1. NCBI lineage: Eukaryota > Metazoa > Chordata > Actinopteri > Perciformes > Harpagiferidae > Harpagifer > Harpagifer antarcticus. The sequence goes on from CADEHL010001417.1 coordinate 900,515, forward strand.
CGAACTGCTGGGAATTTCATGTGGTTTCAATTAAAGCCAAGAAATGTGTCCGAATGCACACGTCCAACTGTGGAGGAGATTAAAGGTGAATGAAAGAGGACAACAGGAAGCAGGAGAAATAAAATAGTTTCAGTGGCTAAAAGAGTAGAAATAAAGTGTTTTTTAGACAAGAGAGTAGCTGTGGCAGATGCAATCCACTACCGACAAAGACAAAGGTCACATCCCACTGGAAATAACACTGGCAGGCTTTCTGTCTGGCACCCCATGCCCAAATTAAAGTTCAGAATGGCTGTAGGCCGAGAGTGCAGAGCTGTCTGACCTCTGACTCGCTCTGATGACACACTCTCTTGGATTGGCATCCAACACATCCTGTATGCCGACCTCAGCACACCTCACTTTAACTCTCTTTATCATGCATGAAATATGCTTATTTTTGACTTTCCTTCCTAACCATTGATCTTTTATGTAACACAACCTGTTTATGAGTTTCCCTGAGGTGTTTTGTCCAAGATGTTTTTACCGGATTTAAAAGGAACAGCAAATTAATATCCTTCAAAGGAAACGTGTTAGGTTGCAACTGCATACACAAAGGTGTACAAAGCAACACCTGTTTATAATGCTGCTGCATTGCAATTGATGTCATCCGTATTTTATATTCTTTATTAATCCAGCCTTTCTGTTTCACTACATTTAACGTCCCATGCGGTGCTTGTAGTGTAATAAAAGCAAATGGCGGTTCCACATCTACTGTGCCATTTTCTCATATGATATTCAGCACATGCCATTGCCACTTTGGCATAATGCTATTTGGTAAATTGTTTAATCCAAACTGCAAGTCGTCTGATGAGTTAGGGCATTATTAGTACTCTTTGCCCCTGCGGGAACTCTGCCTCTTCCTATTGGCAGTCCATGAGTTGAGGTCTTCAGTTGATTGTTATCTATTTGATTGGTTAATTTACCACATAATGAAAGCCTATCTCAGATGGACAGCTTAACTATGCTCATAAAGGCCCATCGGCACCTTTGTGTGTGCATGTGCGCACACAGTTGAACATACACGCGGCCCATTGATAGGTTCATGAATCGCTTCACTGAGCAGAGCCTGGGACTGTTCTTCACCGATTTTCGAAGTGACAAAGTCCCTCTCTCTCCCCACTGACTCTCTCTAACACAAACACACATGCAGGCACTCACTCGGTCTTGCAGACACGACCATACATACATCCATGGATACAATCCAGCAATGCCTTCATATTTCAAATATGCCATTGCTGGTACATGAATGTAGTTATGCTCCTTTAATTTTGAAGTATTTTTTGAGCAAGAACCCAAACAATCTCTGCTCTAATATATTGTGTTAAAGAACCCCGCCGTTTTTTAGTAGAGTATCAAACTATCACCAGTGAGGTGGATCTATGATGATTGGTTCAAATTAAAGTAATGTGTCTATTAGGAATAAGTTGACACCACTAACCCTGTTTTTGTGCTTTGAAGTACATAGTGTCACAAATGTACGGAGACCCTAAAGGTTCATGGAGAGAAAAAAAAAACGATCTTGTGTGCAGGATATACATTCTCCTTCGCACGAAAATGTTGTGCGCACAAGATAGTATTTCGTGCGAACGAGAAAGTATTTCGTTACCGGTGCGCCAAGTAGGAAGTGGAGCACAGAGGAGACAACCGTTTCATTGCAGACTGTTATGTTTATGTGGAGAAATGGCAGTGCATACATTATTTGAGATATTTCAACTCGGACTTCATTTAGGGGCATTTTGGCCAGGGGTTTAGAGCTATTTGTTAAAGCACCGGATTCGCAAAACAGAAGAGTCTGTAAACCAGTCTGCTTTGATCTATGAATTCCTGTCCGTGACTCTCACAGTATCTGCGGCCACAGCTGTTTTATAGAAGGAAAACCTCTTCACTTTGTGAAATCTCTGCGGCACCAGCGGCCTGTACTACGAAGCAGGATTTGCTATTTACTATTCATTCATGTAATATGACGCTGCGCTGTCAGCACGCTTCTCCATGTTTGTGATTGGTCAAATGTTGCTAACCCCGTCCCTTTCACGTGAACGCGCTCTCAGCCGGACAGAGAAACCCTGGTTGATTTACTGAGTTGATAACCAGCTTGGTAGGACCGCTTAGCGACATCGCGTTTGTTAGGGTTAGTTAAGCCGGGTAAATCAAACATATCCAAGTCCAGGGTCTGTTAATCTGGCTTCGTCGTACAGGGCACTGGAGGCAGTGACGTGTAACTCAGCAGAATCTGAGAAGGGCAGCACCAGCTACAAAGAGCTGTGCCTTGTACTGTTTACTTCACTGCGTTTCCCTTCATTAGAACAGCTGAATAGAGATTGAGGCTGCTATGTTTAACCACACACACCTCTACACACATCGAACTGCCAGAGAACTGCCCTATTACTCGTTTTATGAAGGAGATGTCCAGGGCGCATGATGTGTGTGTGTGTGTTTGTGCTCAGCTCCGCCCTGTGTGTGTGCTCAGTGTGTTTGTGTGTCCGACACCACCGGCATTTGTTTTCAAATTACCATGAACAGTAATTTACACATATCTGGTTCTCCATAGTTATATGTGTATTCCCAAGTGAAAGAAATGTGTTTAATCTTAATCCCGATGTAGTGCTAGTCCTGCCGGAGTGCACCGGAACGAACAACACTATCATAAACACACACACACACACACACACACAGGCGACCGGACATATTCTTCATAAAACTAATGATATGGCGTAATAATCGGGCAGTTCGATGTGTTTTACCATAAGAAAGTGCGAACGAGAAAGTATCTTGTGTGCACAAATTAATAAAGCGTGGGCTCGTTTTATTTAAATTGAGGCCACAAATTACATCTCGTGCGCACAAGTTAAGCGTGGCCTCGTTTTATTTATTTGTCTCTCTATGAACCCTCCAGGGCTCCGTACAAATGGGTGAATAGCCTAGCTTAAAACTTGGATGCCGGAGCGCCTAGCCAACAGCTATCCTGCCTCTCCAATGTTTGGAGATAGACCCACTAGAACCCATGGAACAATTTACTGACTATTTCATCCTTACGCAATACAACTGTTAGGATGACATTTTGGCATTTGGCAACCTCACAATGACAGGGCAAGACTTAAGTCCCTGCATCCAGCTTTTGTTCAATAGGAAATGTCAAACCAGAAAATCTGTGTCAGTTATGTTAATTAGTTAGCTTTTTTTTAATGTTTTTTTTATCTTTGGTCAGAGCCACCCAATGTTCAAGTCCTGCTTACCATTAAGCTATTAAGCTCATTACTTCCTGGCTCATGCTTCACACTTAACACAAATAAGTGCTACTGCTCATCTAATTTACCTCTTGACAACAAAAATACTGTAGAGGCAGTAAGCGATTATTTTTCATGTTGAACAGCTAAATAGTTTAGAGAATATTATATTTTCTATACAATATTGAGAGAGGGTGACAATTAAAAATCAGTCTGCTACGTCAGCGTCATTAACAGCAGCATGGATTTATCAATACACAGTTAGGCTACTGACATTTCAGGGGCCATGGATTCTAACTTGCGGAAACCTAAGTTGGATAATGGATCAATGACAATGAGGCAATCAGGCAGACTAGACTAAAGCCCCTTTCACACCCTTCCTGCTTGAATCACAATTTGGTCCTGCACTGATGGTGGACCTTATGCGGATCTCTGGATTCTCTGTTTAAAAGGAGCTAAAGACATTACATATGGAGTGATACGGTTTAGTGCACATGACTGACCCTTAATAGTCACCATTGCAGTCATATCTTCAGCACATTACACTGTCAGTCTGTTCAACTGGGTAAAAGTAATGCCTTTATTTTCATGTCTTGAAATGTTCCGTGTCATGCAAAAAGGAGTTCTTACTAGGGACTGTATGTATGGAGCTGTCAATCTCTGATTAAATCCATCAATTTGTAACGATCAACTATCAAAAATGGCTCAAGGGACTTGATATGAAATAATATATTAAAGGTAAACAGAACTGATAAACGGACAATCTACTCTTTCCACAAAATAGCCCCGACGGAAGTGTATTTACTACAGTCTCCATCCACACATTCACAAAGTAAACAAAGACAGGTTTTATACGTTATTCAATTATATTCACAGTTTTCCAGCCAAACAAAACACAAACAAAACTCAACAAAAAGTCCGCTCGGCGATAAACCGAAATTGTCTTTACTAATCCAGGCCACTATAGTTAATTGACAAAAAAACTGTTGCTCCTGCGCCCGTCGGCAGCAAAACGGGAATGTTTGTAGGCCTATTTATGCTATAATCCACAGAAAGAAAAACACGATGATCGGCGTGGCACAAAGAAACGATCTCACCCTGTGTTGGAGAGAATCTCTCTCTCTATCTGTGCGCGTCCTCTCCACAGAGACGTGCTTCTTGGTCGGATCGATGCAATATCCACATTCAGTTATTTTCCCCGTTGCATTTTAACGTACATGCTGAGGAAAGCTTCTCTGAATACCCGCATTCGCCGCACACACACACACTTCCTGAGAACCAACCCCTGGCATCCCGTTGACGCGCCCACCAAAAAGGCCCCGGACGCGCCGCGACAGGTGAATATGTAGATGAGGCTTAATGACCCACCCTCTCAAACCGTACATAATAGTGGACTTTAAGAACTGCAGTTGCGAGGATATTATACATGTATCTTCATGATAATCAACATGCCTTAAACCTTTTCCCCTGCCACTACAGTTTAGAAAAAACACCTTAAAACCATCACAAATGATTGCCTTGCATCAACTCCGATCATATTTTTCCTCACAAATTGCATATTAAAGTTTACAGCTGGTAACTGGTTTGCCATTTTGCTGGATTACAGCTGACCACCAATCATTTAGATGTTCAGAAAAAAAGAGTGACAAAAAAAGTATGTTCCTGGGAAATTAGAGTTTTATGATTAAGTGCTTTTGTGGTATTAATCATCCTCATGCGTAGGAGTGCCACACCATCACACAGTGATTTAGCATTTACCCACAATACACTGACTTTCTCATTTGCATGGCTTTGCATACACTGTCCAATTAGGATCCATCACACTCTCTGGCTTTCACGTGCTGACTTTGATCTGTTTTTGCCTCCTCACAGTCAAACAATCGGGTTTTTTAAACACTGTTCGGGATCTTTTTGTGTCTTCCTCTTTCGCTCCTCATCGGTCGTGCATAGCTATCTCTCTTCCTGAGTATTACTTCTTAGGCAGCAGGCAGACAGATTTTGGATGAGTCACACAGTACGTCTGATACCATCAGCCCCCTCTGTCTCTTTCTCTTCCGCTCTCTGTGTCAATGATCCTCTGTCGCTTCTCTCGGCCTGAAAGGGCAAAGGAGGGAGTGGCGTCTCTCAACATGAACTCTTTCCCTCATACTTCTGCTCTCTGCCTCTTTTTCTTCCCTCACTTGAGAAAACGTGACATTTACAGAGGGACACTACGTCTCCTTGGGAGTCCTTGCTCTTTTTGGTGAAAGAAGACTGAAGGGAGTGGTGGAAGGCAATGCGTTGTAAAGGAGGGAAAAGTTGAAGTGTGGCTTGGAGAATCGCAGCAACAGATTTAAAAGACAAAAAAAAGGGTCAAACTAATAGAAAGGAAGACATTGTCTAACATTTGCCTTTTTTTAGAATTGGAATTAAGTTAATTGCATGTTAGACCAATGGACCTTTTAGAAACCAGACTTAATTGTGCTGCTAAGAGGCAGAAATAGTGGCTTCACGCACACAAATTGAAGTTATTTCACCTGAAATAGTGGAATTGCTAACTCGGAAGAATAAGTCTGAGTATGGAATGAGTTTGGAAGATGTAGCTGTCATATCAGGTGCTGCAATTAACAAACTTTTCTTATTTTGATGTATTCAACAGAGCATTTGTCAGTGACAGCTCAGGAGTAAATACAAATTAAGCTGACATTGCAGTTTGATGAGACAGGTGAAATCTGTGCTTGTTTGCTTCACCAACTACTCGGTGTCTTCGCGCATAGATACATTAAAGTGGACCTATCTTGCTATATTTGAAAAATATATTGTAGGGCCAAACCTATACAAAACATGTCTGTGAAGTTTTTTTTTCAAAATACCAAACAGATCACCCATTGGAGCCATGCCTCATACTGCTCATACCCCTCTTTTGAAGCCCTGTTAGAGAAACGCGGATGTTGGGTCCTTAGCTTGAAAAAAAGAAAGAAGAGGAGGCGGAGCTAATGCCTGATCAGAATTCTACCAGAGATAAAGTTAAATTCTGCTGTGATAAAACGCCATCCTGTTTAAACCACATCAAGGATTATTTCTGAAACAGTATGGAGCTCAAATGCTTTTTCTCTTGCGGGTTTATCACAAGGTGAGTTCTTTTTTTATTTCCTGCTTTTTAAACAAATGTGCTCTCTCCAGTACAGGTTAGCTCTGAGTGTTAGCGAGGCTTGCTAATGTAAACAAAGACGTCCAAAACACGTCAGGCATTGTTTCTGATAGCAACTTTCTGTGGGTCCGCCGACGTCACCCACGGATGGACACGTCAGTTCCGATGGAAATCTGTATCCGCTCGTTGTACAACCCGTTTTTAAAAGATTTGGGTACGGAGGAAAAGAGAGAGGGTTTTATTTTCTGACGCTGCGTGAGTTCCCCGACGCACCGGGGACACATATTTATGTATAAAAGACATCACAAAGTGCATTTGCATGAGAGGTCCCCTTTAAGTTAAGTTACCAGGTAAAAAAAGAGTTGAGGTTATATCTAATCAATCATCATTTGCACTTAATGTCCATAACTCTAAAGCCTAACCCGTCCAAAAACATTTTCAGCAACCGCTTTCCTTGCACACGATGAAAAGAGGTATACAGAACAACCTTTCACTGGTGGATAGATGGATTGTTTAATGTGATTTTTGAAGACGTTTCTAAGCAAACCATTGCCTCTATTTGGGCTGATCCGTTGCACATCTTCCTGTGTTTCAGAGACAGAAACAGAGTCAGATGCTCCAATGTACTATGTCATCGGAGCCATCTTGTACAGGACGTTGGGCATCATCTTACCCGCACCCAAGTGAGTACTTCTCATGTGATCAACTGTTTATTCGCTGGCCTTTCTTTTACCTTTTATTTTCTCCTCACGCCTTTTTTTTATTTCTGTGCCCTTTCTTCTGTCTATTCATTTCTCTATCTGGTTCCAACATTTCGATTCTACCTCTGTTTCCTCTCTCATGATGTCTATTTTCCACGTCCTTTTGTATTGGCCTAGTTATCAGACAAATGTCTTGCATCCCCATTGATGTGTGTTCCTTTCTTTTGCGTTGTCAATGTATTTTTGGAAGTCTACAGTGTGCCTGAAATGCGAGCGGGCTTATTGGGTTCTAAAACTTATAGAACATGCGGTACCACTTTACAATAAGACTACCCTTATAAAGGATTCATAAAGGGTTTATAATTAGGTTATGAATTAGGTTGTAAACACTTTATTAATCGTTAAGAACTATTTATATACCAGTTCTAGTATAGTTTTCATACATCAACACAGGCTCACTATTTGACAAGATGACTAAGCCTTATAATGGCCCTAGCTTACTTACATCTTCTTCATCAGCCAGCATCCTTGGTATCTGTTGCTCACTGAGTTGATTCTCTCCCCTTCCATCTTGATGTTTCTTGGCACACTCTTATGACCATTTATTTATGAGTTACTAATATTTATAACTGCCAAAAGGGAGCCTTATTGTAAAGTGTGAAACACATTCCCATGTATTAATGAGTTACTACCATTTATAATAAGGCTTAGCAGTACAGATACATGTGGGCTCACTATTTGGCAAGCACCCCGTCACCCTGTTTATCTCATGTCTTATAAAGCTTATTAGTGATTTATAAAGTGTTCACAACCTAATTAATAAATGAATTACAAACTGTTTGTAAACCCGTTATAAGGGTAGTCTTATTGTAAAGTGGTACCGGACATGCAAACATATAAGTTAGAACGAAACAGCCACTGTGATACGGTGTTTGTGAAAGCCCTGGCTCTTTTTTCAGGTCAGTGCTCTTGGTTGTGGATGAGCTGGATCTGTTAAAATCCTTTTCTCCCTGTAGCTCTGCTGAATGCTAATAGGTCCAGTGGTCAGTTTTTTTAAGTGCTAGCTCTGGCCCTGGCTTTCTCCCTTTCTCATTAGGTTTTTATTTCTAGGTTTTATTATTTATGTATGTATTTATTTTTGCAAACACACTCAAAAAACATCTAAGGCTATGTTTCTGAGTCAGATATTTTTCTAATGAAAAACAGCAGATAAAAACAGCTCACCAGCATTTTATTTTGTTCATTCAAAATCAGGGAAACAATTCAAATCCAAATTTGAATGTGTGGTACAGTTAAATAATACACTTGATTGTGTCTTTGCAGCGCCCCTGCTGTGATTAACTCGAAGATCCTTACAGTGACAGTACGACCGGAACCACAACCAAGCAAGCCCATGGTGGTGGTGGAGCTATCACCACTTTTCAATGTAAGTTACTTTTTTAATATTAATAAATGTGTATTTTGTATCTCTCAGTTTGTATGTGTTTTCATGCGATACAAAGCCCTGTCTGTTCAGCTAGATCATTTCAAAATATCGTTCTTTGAGAGAAGAGAACATTACTCTTATATTTCCCTCATGTCAACTTTCCAAAACCATCAGAAAACAAGTTATCTTTCCCAGGCAACAGTTTGCATTTTTTGTTAGATACTTGTATATTGAGCAAGAAAAATAGATGTGTTGAAGGCTATAAAAGATTCCTTCTCTCCCAGCTGACCCATGAGTTCAGATGAGAAATAAAGTGCCGCATGCTATAAAGTGCCATAGTGCTCGTTGAATTGCCTGAATAAATGCAGACCTTTTTGACTTCCTTATTTCACAGTGTCTCCCGGTGCATATTCAGTTTATATTACCGTGGGTTATTATAAACGACTCGCGGGGTGTCTTCAGTGGAACGGACTAAGTGCAAGTTTAATTAGAGGCTCTCATCATGAGCTCAATACGATGTTGGTTTCATTAGCAGTTCTTGTATGCAAAGGTGGGCACAGTTTTGAAAATAATGTTGAATATTTAATAGCTCTCTCCAGACGACACTACACACACATTCATACAAACGTATTTTACATTTTCAATGAAATCAGTTTTATCCCTATTTTGCCAGGACCTGAGGGTCAACTTTATTGCAAAGTGTTTCATTTAAATTACTTTGCATTCATTCTCCATCCCGCGCCACTCCATCTCCCTGCTTTAAACCACTAAATCATTATTCAATTATGGCAATTATCTTTATTTTATCTTCCTATTATTCTGCTTTTAACACTTTTGACCAAGAAGAGATACCATGGGTCCCTTCTCTGTTAAAAGGATAATTTCTTGATGCTGATCCAAGCATGCTGGTCTGTTCTTTTAACCAGCCTGTGGACGGACACTTTTCCTAAGGGCAGTACAGTGCAGGGCAGGGATGCACATATGCATACTTTCTACCAGTATTAGCAAGACATACCTGTTTGGCTAAATGGCGTACTATTTAGTCATATTTAAATACGTATTGTGATAACTGTTGCAACACAGGCACTTTGTATATGTCAAGCAACATGAATGGTCAATCCAGTATCTCCCATTTACCTCCTGAATAATGTCTTTTATTAAGGCCTTCCTGCCTGGTAAGTGGAAAGTTCCTATTTTATGATGCAGGATTTACAAAAAGTTTCTCTAGGGTAAAAAATAAAATACAGCATAGATCAATAATTTACTAAAGTGATATAAAACATTTATAATTAATAATTCTACTTTAGAAAATGGATATTTCTTCCACAACAAAAACTAAATGACAGTGTCGAGGGATTCAAGTGATTAGCATAATATTAATTTGGTTTAATTTGAAATGCAACCACTCCTCATATCCATATTGCTACTTCAAATTAATTAGGGTTTTAGCATCTCTTAAAGGCAAAATAAAAGAACAATGTTTTTTTTATAACCAAAATAGTTTTATAACATTTTGGCAAATACGCTAATTATCCTTCTTCCAGAGAGTTAAATGAGGAGATCACTTCCACTCTTATGTTGTCTGTTTGTTTGTTGAACCAAGCAGTGTCTGGGATTTAGGAGGATTTATTTGCAGAAATGTGGATCCCATAATAAATTGAGTTGCTTGCACCGCTATGTTTCAGTGGCCGTATTAAACCAATTCTGATTCCAGGGATGGTCTGCGTTTTTACGTCACCTGAATGCTTCTCTATATTCTCCGACATGCTTGTAAAGAGGAGAGTTGGGGTATTCAGTTGGTTGTAATTTGCAACATCATAGCTAGATGCCACTAAATCCTACCAAACCCAGTCTCACGGCATTTCGTGTTATTGTCACGAAATTAATCTATTGATTCGTGTTCACCATCACGATTTTCGCATTTTTTTCGTGTGACACAGAACGATTTTAAAAGCAATGCAAATAACAAATTTGAAGGAAAAATAAAAAAAATACAGATTTCAGTATTCTGATACAGAATGAATTTAGAAGCAATGTATTTATATTGGTAGTATGTTTCGTGCCTGCACCAAATAATAACAAATTACAAGGACAGATTTCAGTATTCTGAGGCCCTTTGCCCCATTTATTTTCCTCGCGGCAAAAAAACATTATACAATTTAAAATTATACAATTTAAAATAATTTTTTTTTTATGAACCACACAGCTAAAAAAAGACATGGTGCAGGCACAAAATATACTACCAATAGAAAAGAGAGCAGAGTCTTTTGTCCTGGTCATAAGCTGCAGTTGACTTTGACCTTGGCCAGTGTAGAAACACCCGGTTACTGAAGCAGTGCCGTATAAACCGCTGCCTCAGGCTTCCTTCTCAAAGGGGAGTGTGGGGGGTCTCTGTTCACGGTCATGTCTTCACTGACAGGACATCTCCAGACTCCGCACACATTTCCCTGTTGTTAAAGTGTGTGGGTGTGTGTTTCTTTAATGTCGAGTAAGAAGCAGAAGGCCAGAAATTTCTATTAGCCATCAGTAGACCAGTGGACCCACACCCACAGCAGCTCTGGTTAGCTTTCCAAACATCAGCCTCAAGCCTCTCTGGTCATTTAAGTGTAATCTAGTTTACTTTCATCAGTCAAAAAGCATCATGCAGGTTACTCCATTTCATCTCCTGAATCTATAATCTTTGATAGTAAGTGGCTTTTAAGACTCCTTGAGCCAGTGAGGTCTTTTACTGTTGCTCCTTTCATCTGATCAGACCAACATATTCCCAGCCAATATGCATTAGGGTTTTTTTTTTTCATCAAATAGACACCACTTGTAGATGTAAATACCTTGAAGGAAGTAGCTGTTCCTTTTGAGAGTGAAAGGACAGAGCTGTTTATTACCGTGCATCGGCTGGAGTCAGACACACAGCTCTCCCGTTGAGTGGCATCAGTCGAGCAGACGCTGTCATTATGCAACGTATCGGCACTAAAGAGGAAGCAGACATTATGGGAGTACAGGAATGTCACTCCCGCAGCATCGTACAGCTGGGCACGATGCACGCTGATTGATAGTTGTATGCTAACAGAGCCCGCCACGCTAATACACGCCCGGGGACATCTAATGTCGGCGATGGTGGCGGTCTGCGCACGAGGCAGAACAAAGCACTGTCATCCATCAATCTGTGTCGCCCAGCCTCTGATCCAGTGTATATAAACCTTGTATCATCCCGTCCTCTCAAGTCCAGCCATGCAGAGACCCCCAGGACTCGCTGATTCATGGGGGATCAGTTACGAACTAGTCAGAGAAGAAGGGATGACCTTGCCTTTAGGGAAATAAATCATAGTTTAGACTTGAATGTGCCTTGTTCTCTTCCTTATTTAGACAGTGTTGATATTGAAAAAAACCTTCGTTAAGCTCTTTACTCAAATAGATGTCATTTTCTCAATTCTTTCTCAGACTGTGATGAGTCTTCTCATCCATGTTATGCTGAACAGAACAGTGGCTGTGGATTTACTGCTATAATCCCCTTTACCATAAGGGGGAGCTCAAAGGCAAAGGGCTTAAAGCAGGACTCAGGGAGGACCAACAGACTGGGACAGAGAGGGATGAAACCTGATGTACTTATGATTCTGTTTTCTTCAAGTTTGTATTTTGTTGGTCGAACGCACTTATTGTAAGTCGCTTTGGATAAAAGCGTCAGCTAAATGTAATGTAATGTAATGGATCCAGTTGCCTCTGCATCAGTGGGAGAATTGCATCTCAGTTTATGAACCCAATGTAGTCACACAAGCGGCATGGAAAAGGACGTAGAAAACATCAGCTGTTTCTCTTAGACGGTACCAGTATGATACAATTAATGCTTTTGATTCAGGAATCGATGTAAGAGCCATAATCCAGCACCCACAAAGTTCACCTGAAATCACTATCCAATCCTTATACCAAATGAGGCGTGCAGGTTCAAAGGGCACATACGTTTCTTTTAAAAAAACAAATCAATGGCGAGATCACCAGTGGAACAAGTTGTGATCAGTCGGTTAAAGACATTGATCCTGTGATTGATTCACTGATTGAGTCTTTGGGAGTCTCCCACCTCAACCACGCGTGACTGAGCTCCGAATTCCAGATGATTCCCCGGACCCTCGACCAAAGCGATGGCTTTTGGATCCAGTGAGTCGATGGATTAAGAATGCGCTGTATGACCATCCTTTTTAGACTGAAATCAGAATGTTGTTTTCACATGTTTTGAATCAACTTCTTGAATAAACATGATGCTGTTTAGAGATGCAGCATGTATTAAGTACTTTACTTTACTTGCCAGTTAGTCTCATAAGTTGTTATGCTTAAGTGCATTTTACGGCTTTTTTGTTGTTGACGTTTACTTTACTACTTCACGCTGTGGTTGTACTTTGGTAAATAATTTGACTGCCTTTCCACTACTGGATGTTTATGACCCCAACTTGCTGTGTATTATTGTCCATGAAATTACTTTTTGTTTGTCTCTAACTCTTCCCAATTCATTGCTCAGACACCTTCTCTCTTTCTGCAGCTATTTGCTGCTCCGTCACATGACAATGATTCTTTCTCCATCCTTCCCTCCCACCGTTGTCTCAATCCTTCTCTTTCATTGTCTGTTTACCTCTCTCCATCGCCCATGCAGCATCACTCTTTCTCCTCTTGCAAAAAGCCATTCGGTCTTCATGCTGCCTCCCTCTCTCACTCATCCTCTCGACTGGCAATAACCGCTTATCTTCTCTTTTCCCGCCCCCTCCTTTTCCCCCCAACCCTGTATCTTGCAGGGTACATCAGATCCACAGTGCATTGTCTGGGACTATGGCAACCCGTAAGTTACTCTAAATGACTTTTGATGTGTGCATGTGAGAGAGTACAGTGCAGCAAAGCATGTGTCTGTCAGCGTGTGTGGTGCTGTTTATCTTGTGTGTGTGCTCATGCCCAGTCAGATTAATTTCATTAATGAAGTGAAAACAGTCTAATGAAGTTCCCTGTGTTAGTGTTAATTAAATTAGTCAATGAGAACAAACACCATTCTCTCTGTGTTGATAAGAATTCACAAGTAACATCACTCAGAACGCCTCATTGGAGACGTTTTTCCTTTGTTACAAGCTTTCTTTTATGTTTTCCTTAACGCAAAAACCATGTTGGAGATTAATTCGTAATTCCGAACTGTGGAAATGTGGCTTAATTTCAACAGTCTTGTTTTTTTTTTACCGCCAGTGACCTGAAGCCTTCATTTTTTTGTTCCGAATGGGTTTCCTCTCATTTGTCCATGTAGGCCACTGACTCATTGATGTGGATAATCTGGTGAGCTACATGATGTAAACCAGCACTATTGATTTCACTGTTTTAACCATTAACCCACCAAGTAATTACTCTTTCTGTCGATTACAAATTAAAACTGGTTAAGGACCATTAAGCTAGGGTTTGGTACCATGTTATGGTCTCAATACAGTTTGACTTTGATATGTTTAAATTGCCCATATCTTCTACCCATGCCAGTAAAGCTAAGCAGATGCAACCCTTTGACAAAATACAGTGATATACCTCTCGTTTTAGAGATAAGGGATGAAATTCATTGGCAACGCTACACATGTTGTTACGTTTAGGCCAATACATCACTTTGATATTATAATTGATAATGACACATCTTGTCATATGCTTTAAGTAATAATTGATTTTTACAATTATGCCTTAATATAACCAGAAACATATGTACTGGATAGGATATTGTTTGGACAGAAATAGACTGTTGAAGTATTTTGCAGTAACATTAATAAAAGTTAGCATTTGAAGAAGACAATTCCACCTGAGAAGTTCTTTCTCGCTTGTTCTGGAGCTTTGGAGTGAATCACATGTTCCTTATTAGCAGATTAGGTTTCCTGAGTATCCATGGATGGTTCCCCGAAAGAGTTTAAACTCTGTAGAGTTCAATGACAACCGAGCAAACCACTATCTGCTGATGAAGAAATACGTGTAGCAGCTCCAGAACACTTAAAGGTGGGGTAGGTAAGTTTGAGAGACCGGCTCGAGATACACTTTTGGTTATATTCCATGGAATGCTCTAAACATCCCGATAGCAATGAATATCTGAAGTGCTTTGACAAAAAATCCATAAAAAAATGTCATCTGTGGAAGCCGTAGTACTGTAAAAAGCATGACCAATGGATGGCCTACCTGCCTGTCAGCCTTCCATCGGGCACAAACTTATCTCGTGTCCTCATTGGTCATGTGCGCGTGTCGTGTGTGTTGGAGGAGGGGCTCTGTAAGGAAGTGGCAGATTTTCTCCGGTTGTGTATTTTCAAATTCTAGCGATCTCGAGCCGGTTTCTCAAACTTACCTACCCCACCTTAAGTGGATCTTGAGTGGAGATTGATTGTCGAGTGTTGGATTTAAACATGCCATACAGGTGACATTACTCTGCCTCCTAATATGATTGATTTCCAAGAGCTAGATTTGACAGATACAAAAGGAAACTTTCTACAGTGACAACAAGATGGATGACGAAACATTTTGGTCAGCTCAGCTTCCCCATCAGGATCACATTATACAGTAGGTCTTCTTGCTCGAGAACAGCACTCCCCGGTGACCAAAGCACACAATGGGGCCCAAGGTTCACAGGAGAGTATCAGATATTCTGTAACTTATCAAACTACACCTCTTCATCGAGGTGGGGAGAGGAACAAAGCTCGGCAAAGTCAATTAACTGGCCGGCAGATTACAGCGGCAATCAAATTAAATGTGCAGACGCTACCAGGGCAGAGAGGCAAACAGAATATAAAGTGGCAAGGTGGCAGCGATGTCTATCAACCATTCATACTCAGAGTGGGAAGGAATGTGGAAAACATCCAAATGTGTTTGCCAGGAATAAAGTAATATGTTTGCATACATACACGGCAGGAAGTACACGCAGATGGTTCAGAAGCTTTCACACACAAAGCCTACACACTCACCAGGACCTAGTTAGTTTGACTTACACTGAAATACAAGCGATAAACAAGAATGTTCCAGTTATTATAATTGATTGTGATTTGTTAAGTCTATTTTAAGCTCCCATCTTTTCTCATCTCTGCTCAACAGTCATATTGAGGATGTGTGTTTACATGTTGGGCTAATCCAGAGACTTATTTTGTGTTAACAGTGTGAGCTCATTGGAGCATGCTGTTTCTTGCACAGATGTTTTTCAGAGTGTAGGCTGGACAAAAACGAAACTATTCATCGCAAACTACTCGATTTTGATATTTTTCCTTGCTACTTAAATCCAAGTATTGGCAGTTTATACAGTATGTAATCATATAAACAAGCAAAAGCAAGGACAGAAAGGCACAGAAATATAGCATGTATACAGTACATACAGTTCTCCATTCGCTTCCTTTTGCTGGGCAGCAGATCGTGACTAAAGCTAGGTGTGCAGTTGATATGGGCAGAGAACATGTTGTACAAAACAGCGGATTGTTTGCTGTAGGATATCACCTCAACCTGGCTGTCTCTCCAACTCAGCCACAGGCTTTGAGGTTCAGCGGGAGGTGGAGAATGTATAGATAGCAATGCGGAGGAAGGGCAGACAACAGCAGCAGCTGAACCAGACAGCAGGAGAACAGAAGTTCATCTCAGAGACGTGAATATAACTTTTAACCTTTCCCCTGTATATGAACACTTTATTCAGTTCACACAGAAGCACCCACATAAAAAATATTGTATCCTGTATCTTTTTCCATTCATTATTATAATGTCTGTGTAATGTGTACTTACTTGGAGATCAGAGGCTTACATCTCTAAAGCCTACTGTCATCCACACAATTATCTGTGTGCACGTTTTTTTTCTTCAAGCAGTAATCGTATATTTTGAAATCTGCAAAAAATGTCAGTGTGAACTCTCTCCCATTTACGCTCTTTCTGAGCTAGCTAAGTTGGCCAACAGTTTGTGGCACTCACAGTTCATCTCAGTATTTATGTGTGAGTGTTTATTTATTATTTTGCCCCTAACAGGCCCATATGTCGAACACATCTGCCCATCCAAATTGCTGCGCCCGCCATGCCTCCCTGTCTTCCCCCTATGTGCCTGACTCCTACTCTCATTCAGTTGCCTTGCCGGCGCGAATACGTACTGATATGTTTAGCTCGTATAAAAGTTTTACACGTTTTGAAAATAGGAGCTCAGGTTATTGGAAGCAAAGAAGGTTACCCTGAATAAAAAATTGTACACGTGTTCTGAGCATGTCTGTCGGAGACATTTCTACCTTGAATCTTGATTGGGTTATTTCTCCAAAGCGTCCTCTCTTCATGTTTCTGCCATACCTCAATAACTCTCACTCTCCTCCATGGGAAATGATGATGTTCTGCTGCGTGTTTGCTGACCTTGCCTCTGGCATCTCCGCGCTCTGACCCTCACTCCAATTCCATATGGGATGCCTGGCTGAAGCCCCACTGATACACCAACTCAATGTACAGTGCGGCACTTAGGTTATGTATTTTGCATTATACATTGTATATATACCATACTCACATGTGCTACACTGATTATAGCTGCTGCTTTTGAATCAGGACAAACCGATTTATGCTGGCATTTATGCATTTTTCAAATAAGCTTAGAAGCAACACACGGACAAAGCTCAAATGCATTATAGGCAGACAACTGAGCAATCTCCATTGAAAGCATGCTTAATTTAGTGTTTCTTTTATTATCTTTTCTTTTAATGACTGTTTTTAAATGCCTTTGTCTGAATGTTTTTCATTTTTGTAATGCACCTTGAATTGCCTTTGTGTTGAAAGGTGCTATATAAATAAACTTGCCTTAACAATATTCCAGTAGTTACAGATGAACACATACCATTTAGATGGATTGCATGACAGTAAGCCTTGTTAAGGGGTGAGGGTCACTTAATCCTATCTCTAATCCACATTGGTCTTCTGCTTGATCGGGGATCAGTGGTTAAAGACCTGGGAACCCCACCCTGCCCCCACCCCGCCATACAGTAATAACAGCCTGGTGTGCCGCACAAGTACCTTTTAACGTCCCTGATCTGACACGGTAGATTAGACGCTTGCTCCGGGCTCCGACTGATCTGGCACTGCTATTGGCTTTGGCACCGAGAAAGATTTCAACCTTAAGTAAAAAGTCAAAAGGGAATATTTCATCTGTACACTGCCAAGCACTAGCTGGACACAAATCTGGCCAAAATGTAATCACATTCATTTCACAAAAAGGCATAGCGACAAGGTCTGACCTTAGCCCAAGTGTATGATACTTTTATCATTCTTGTGGCAGCGTAATGGCCATTTATATGCCATCGATTACTCTCCTGTGTAGCAAACAAGCCGATAAATGGAATGAAGAAATACCCTACATAAATTCAGTGTGAGTTTGTTCACCCTCTTGAATACTTAACAATCCACTTAGTATGTATGGTAGTAGCGAGAAATGTAGCCTCAAGTCAGCATGAGATGAGAAACCTACAGCACCAGATTCACTTGACCTGTCAATTTGGTATAGAAAAATGTATGAATGCTATACAGACAGTGTTATCCCTGGGGGTACAGCAGACAGTTCAGCCTTAAAATAGCATATACCTATAACAAGTACATTATACAAGACCAACTAAAATGTGCTAAAATATTCAATTTATATAACATGTCTCTATTGTAATGTTATGTTTAAAGTGTTAGTTGACCTTTGTCTCTCCCTATCTGAAATAGCTTCAACTTTCTTGTTACTTGTGTATATTTCCTCTGTGTCGTCAAAGAGACAGGCTCGGAAACGTCCACACACTTAACGGCACAGACACCATAAGGAGGGAGGGGGGGGGGTGTGGATGGATGACAGGGCTTGCTCCACTTTCCCATCTGACAGAGCAGAAGGGATCAAGACTGTGTCAAACAGCGAGCGAGGGAGGCGGCCAGTAGGGCTTATGAGGGCTCTGCCTCCATTGGGCGTTACAGACGTGGACCGGCTCTCCGCTCATTCCCCTTCACAACAGTCCTTGGAGAGGCCTTCACGTGGTAGCTTCGATTCTCAGAGCACAATACTCGGGTTCTTGTTAAGGACAGTTAGCTTAAGGGCACTTTGGCTGCTTTAAATAGCTGTTGAGATCAGATCTAAGGAGTCAGATCTGAACTTTAGATATGATTTATTTCTGCTACCGGACTCTACGGATGAGTGTGGGCTGCTTGCTCTTAAGAAAAGTTCTCCTTTCTTGATTGGGTGATGAGGTTATGTGTAAAGCACCAAAGGGTTGTTAGTTTAGACTTTTTTTACATCATGCATCATGTGTATTGATTGCGTCATCATGTGACCGGGGGAGTGGAATGGTTTACTGTATATTACTGTACAGCCAGGGATAGTTTTAGAACTGCCTCTTCTTCCCCTGGGTGATGTTAGGCATTTGTAGTGGTTAGCATTTGAAGCTTAGATTAGAAGTAGAGGAAAAAAGTCTTCTGTTGGAATATATCGCCTTCTTGTTGTTGGACATTAGCAGTTTTTGAACAACTGGGTAAGTAACATCTAACTCCCCTTTTAAAATCTATTCCCTGTCATTTTGAAGCTGTTTTGTTAAGATCTCCCGCCTGAATCAGCGCAGCAATTTCTCGCTTACAAGATCATGTAACCTGAGTTAAGTGCTCTATTTGCCTTATGCTTAGCTTGTTGACTGGCACATTATCCTCCATTTTTGTGTCTGCAAGTAGGCTGAGAGGGCACTGGGTAAGTGCTTTGTGAGATTCAGAGATGTCCCATGGGCCCGAAGTGTGCTCTTTGAGCCCCTGACGAGAGGAAAAAACTATTTTACGAGATATAATAAAAAAAAAAAAACTTGGGTTGCAAAAAAAAACATAATAAAATCCCTTTCAGAGATCATGATTAATAATCCATTTTCTGCAGGAGCTACTTTCTTCTTAGCCATGCGCCGTGTCACTGGAAATGCAGGCAGTCAGGACGGCAGGCCTTTATGGCTGTAGCTGAAATCTGTATCTGTGCTTTTCCTGTTTGCTCACTAACTTGCACACCAGGAAGAAAGATAATCCTAGCAAAGAAGCTTATAAATTAGCCCACGTCCATGCCAGAGAGCAGATCGGGGAGGTGGAGGTCAATAACAAAGCGTCCTCGCACGAGAATGAAAGAAGCATGAAGTAAGGGTTTTATATAACATTGTCACGACATGAGCTACAAGAGAGACAAGTAAGATTAAGCAAGGACAGTTATTTTTATATATTAAATATCTATTCAAGTTGCATTTCAAAAGTCAGTGAACTACATGTAGAAATAAATGATTATTGCTGAGATACTTGTGTAAAGTGCTACCGTACTCTGCTTTACAAATAATAAGTGTTCACATCTCTGGCCTTGTGAAAACTAATTAATTCTCGTTTTTTAATATACATTTTATACAGCCACAATCATTATGAATGTATTCTGGTGAGAGAAAACCTTTGATTTGTTTCCACAATCATTCCATAACACATGGGACATCAATACATATTTCATGTTTGAGTTACCACTAAAAGTATAACATTTAAAATCTTAAGCAGTACGGTTTTGCACATAAACTTCACAGCAAGCCTCATATAATCTCACAGCATGTTCTTGTGGTTATAAAGCCCGTCTTTACATCAGTTAGTTGAACGGAGGAAAGCTTAGATGATACAGAGTTAATATCTGGGTCAAATACATACGCATGCAGACACAAACATGCAATGCAATGCAGACACACGCCTACATTGTGGCGAGTACTGTGTCAATGTGGGATGGTCAGCACTGCATAATAGGTGCTATGAAAGGTTGAGCACAGATGATTTTTATCATGTGAAGATTTGCTTCAGTGCTTTCCAGCTGCATTGAGTAAAAGGCCAATGTGCGCTGACTCTGGTGAATGTGCATTCTGGCTCCCTGGCGGGGGGATGCAATATTCACCAGAATGTATTCCATCAAGGAATAGATGATTTTGTCACACTTTTTCCATTTTTATTTCCGAGGTGTCAATCAGGAAACTATATTCCTTATTCCTCTATTCGAAAAAGATATTCAACAGTGCAATCTGTTAAAGCGAGTCTAATAAGATTACTAATTCAATTATTGAGAGATGAAAAAACGTACATTTGGGCACTATCGGATGCCTCCGTTAGGCTGTGTTTTGACATTTATTTTCAAAAGATGTTCTGAGATTTAGTTATTAACAATTGTTACTTTAAGAATTCAAAATGAAAAAAAAAAACATTGTTTCTTTTGTATCATTTGAAACATGATAATTCATCTTCAGCAAATCAAGGCAATACAGATAGAAGTATGACAAATTACATTATTTGGCTTAATTAAAACCGTTGCATTTCACAGACAGCCGAGCCACCAGATGACCAGTGTGGGTGTGAATCTTTACAATCTGTACAGGGATAGCAAGTAATACTGTACCTCGTGGCTCAAACTCAATCACCTTAGAAGTGTTGGAAGATAATGAAAAGAATGCTTATATAAACCTTGTTCAGAGTTTCTCACTCATTTGTTTCTGGTTAAATCTCTGCTCGTGAAGGTCTGATGTAAATAGGCATTTTTGGACAGCAGTCATTGTGACCTGCCTTCCATTAAAAGCATTAACAGCTCTGTTCCTATCAAGCGCTTAATAGTTCATGACAGGGTCACAGAGCCACTATGCACAATAGAGCATAGTGTAGTGCATGTAGAGCATAAATGTGAGCAAACTGGAGCCGATATTAAATGTAGGAACTATAGACTTCAGAGTTATAAAGCTACTCATCACCCCACCTTAACACGGAAATGTTAATCAAGAACAAAATAAAGGTCTACCAGGCAAACTAAGAAAAAGCATGGGTGTACCAATGGGGGCTTAACATACTGAAAATCTTCCAAATATGTGTTATTCTTACATTTCCTTTTAACGCTTAATTTTAGAGAAAAGATGGAGAAATGTTTTTATTTATTTAAAACATGACCGAGCATACTATTGCCTTAGTGAGCCATTGATGCTGGTGGTAGGCTTCAACCATTGCAGCTGTGTCCACTTGAGACCACTTACCTCCATGATCCTTAAAATCCCTCTCTACTACAACAAGCCCTCTCATTTCCAATAGCCCTTTCTGTATATGACTCATTAGCTCTCTGTTTCAACGTGTGTCACTATCTCTCATTCTGTTTCAGACATTGACTAGCCACAGTTCTCTTTTGTAAAGCATATCAAAACATCAGGGAGTACATGCAGCAAATTGCTTAATGGCTTCACAATATCATGCACTGGATATTCAGCTTGATACCTCTAACTTCTAAAGACATAACAGCAGATTGACTTGAAAGTGCATTCTATGTAATGAGTATAGGTTTTGTGATTTACATGCTATTCATTTCCATCAATGTGTGAAATTCTGTTGTCATCCCTCAATGCCTTCATCTCTTTGCATGTATTGCTGTTTGCTTAATCCCCCCACGCATTTTTTGATCTTTTTCTGTGTAATAGCTTTTACTGCCTGCACTTCTGGCCACTGATGACACAACTACACACAAATCTGATGGCACATTTTACCAGGAATAAGCAATGGACAGAGTGTGCAATTTTACTACTAAACTGTATTTTTTGGCCGCGGTCGTCTCATGAATCAGTTTTGACAGTGTTTGCCAGCAGCTGAAATTAGCTGATAATGTTAATCCCTATTACATCAATTACAGCTATGTAGAACAACATGTTCCCATGTAAAATGTGTTCAAATACTTAACAGTGACAACACTTTAAACGTTGCCTAAATGCAGCACTTCAGCTCCTATCATAAGGCTTAGTGTCTGTATGTGTCCCTCTACCTTACAGATATCACGTCATCTTTGCTAGTTTGGATGAGAAACATTGGCCCCATATTTGATGTGTTAGGATGGAGGGTAGCTTTTACACTGACTTTACCTCCATGCAGCTCAAATCCCTGCATCAAGCCCGTCAACTTAAGAATTCAAAGCATGTTTAACCTTTTTTTTTTCTAAACAGGGTGCAATTGGCTTTCATAGCATTGCCCTTTCAGTCAAGGGTTGGTGCCAATTCGTTCTCAGTGGACACAAAAGGTCACTTTATGCTGTTGCTCAGGAAGTATTTTTTATTTTTCTTAACAGTTGCAACATCTTTCTACAAACGGTTAGGAAACCAATTGGACAGTATATTTGGACAGCTTTAGCACTGTATTACAGCATCATGAATAATTCTGACAGCTAATTGGTGGATTGCTATGCCATTCATGTTTCCACTGGATGAATTTGTACATATTCGACCACTAAAATGGTCCTCGGGTCAAATCTAAATATTTTTGCCCAAGGACCAAATAGACTACCTGCAAAACGTATGATATTCACCTCAAGCCCAGCTGTGCTTTGTGTTTGATGCTAATAAGCTAGTTGTATAATGCTAGATGACAAAATATATTAGGAAAATCAATAGCAGCAGGAGTTGAAATCAAAGAAGCAGCTGCTTAACTTCTTTATAAACCAACTGGCGTGAAGTTTTTGAATAATGACTAAGTAAATAACATTGAAAAGCATACAGAAACCAGGGTAAATAAGTTAAATGTTACAACTTTATGCTTCATTCAAACTTATCACAGCACTGATAAGCCTTTCTAGCGTATGATTAGTTTCAACTTTGTTGGCTCATTATGATGTAGCCCATGTAGCATGAAAGAATAGTGGAATTGTCAAGCTAGCTAATTACCTAGCGGGTTATTTAGCTAATTTGCTAATTTCGACTTCCTGCCACTCTGAACTATGACAAGCTACAACTAAAGCTAAACAACTGACACTATCACATCATTTCTTTACTTGTCAAATGACCAAAGAAAAACCTCTTAATGTTCCTTATCTCTATGGCTCTGGTCGATCAGGCCAACCTTTGTAATCCCCATGTGCACTGAGGGATAACTACCTGTCAAAAATAAAAACAACTCTAGCATCCATAAATAAAACCTTACTTTTTTGTCAAAGTCAAAACCAAAACAACAGATGTGTCGAATAATGCAATGCCAGCAAACATGATGGTGTTAAACACATTTACCCATCTCAGCATTTGTTTGGATGATGCCACATTGATATCTTTCGGTATACATTTGGGATCCCTGGGCTATATACATATAGTTGTTCACCTGTTTATACATCTGGGTTCTGTTTTCCATGATAAGAGTAGTCGGCAGCAACTCCCGGCTAATTCAACTAAAACAAAAACTCAAAACAAAAGTTATGTCCTTTTCATCTTTCCTTGCCAGCTTAGCGACACTGATCATTTTGTACTTATAAAAGCCCAGCTGGGTCTGCAGCAGTCGTGTGTATCAGAAAGCGTTGTCTGCAATATCAAAGATCCAACTTTGTCAGTGCAATATAACTATATAAAAGTCAAAGCTGACATTTTGCTGAAAGACATCAATAATGAAACCCAGCAAGATAAGGGTCAATTGTTGTTGAAATTCAGCAGCTACACAAAGAGGTCAGAGATTAGTTGTATTTCTGGTGTTATCTTTAGCCAGCCCCCTGTTGTGAGCTGTCAGACTGTTTCTCATTATCCAAACTTCCTGTTTGCTGTCAGACTGACATTGACTACTTGATGTGTCTGTCCTTGTTTCATGTAGTTAGATCATTTGTGTGAATAAACAAGTGACGTGCATACTTTCAAATGTGCATTTTACATCAATCAACATGCATAATTCAGTACGTCACATTTGCTCATGTGGCATACAATCATAAATGCATGTGTAGTCAGAGTACAGATGGCTTTGCTTTTCTGGTGTGGATGAAGCTATTTGTTAAAACTTTACTTGACATCTTTTGGGACTCTGCACGCAAGGCGCTTTCACACCGCAGTACTTTTCCCACATAGGTTCATCAGAACTTAGTTCATGAGAACTCTTTAGTTCTCATGAACTAAGTCACTTCTTCTTCTTCTGCTTTGGGTTTACTGGCAGGCCGCAAATCACTTCAGGGCGTATACTGCCACCCAAAGTCCCCGGCCGGAAGTCCCCGGAGTTGGGGACTGGCTTCAGTAGAAGCTGCTGGGACTCCCAGCAGCTTCTACTGAAGCCTTCCGAGTAAATCACCAGAACGCCGACACCTCCTCATCTCCACCCCTCCCATGTTTTCTTTTGTGTTGCCATAAGTTAGTCTCTCTGCGTTTCTGCGTTGGGCTAATGCTAATAATGCTAATGCGAGGATAATAAAATGGCGGCTTCACAAAACGTTTTGGGAGTTTTACGGGGCGTGGTTTGCAATCCGCCCAGCCAATCAGAAATAGGAACCTTTGTCTCCCACAAATGTTCCTGCTCTCTAGCAGGGACGGAAAAGGGGTAAAAATGTTTTTTGGTGTGAACGCAACATTTCGGAACTATATCAGAACTAAAGTGGGAAAAGTACTGCGGTGTGAATGCGCCTATTCAGTACATTATTTATTTTTAACCACTGTATGAATCATTGTAAGCTCAATTGATTCCACATGTATATGTTTTTAGAAAAATACATCTTACCTGAAAAACCTTAATGTACACAACTTGGAAGATTTATTTAAATAGTTAACAAGTGCATGTATTCTCTCAATCACCTTCTTTGACGCACAAAGAAACACACAAATCTGCGCTCCATTTTGCTTCCTGTCAAGATGTCTGCTCTGACTCAATTTCGGGTCTTTGAAGTGTCACAGTGCAGTTGATCATCAGGGAACTGTCCTCATATCTCATTACTGACATTGTGTGTTTGTGTGTGTGCATTTCTTCACATTCAGATATACCTTTTGAGAATTAATGTTGACAGCCTTGTCATCTAATGTCACCCTGATTGTGTTTGAGTGGCCTGTCATAGTAGAAGTGTACTTAGTATTGAGTGATGCATTGGGTTGTGCTCTGGTAAAATGTTGTCAATGTTATTTTAACGTTATTTGATCGACAGTAGAATAAACCACATTAGGAATATATTTGTTTTTGTCAAGATGAATGAAACTTACTTGTTCATTTGATATATATTTATGATTTGTGATAAGATAATAAGATAAGAGGTACTTTATTGATCTTAGATGACAAGTTAAAATCAGACTTCTTAAAATAATAAAAGCACAAACGTTGCAAAAGTCAGAAATTAGTCATAACTTTTGAATTTGAACTTTGAATACAGAGTAGAGAACAAAGGATTAAAATGTCTTTCCATGACAAGTTTTTTTAATCTTCTCCTTTTTATGTATTTATTTTGGAAAAATTGTATTATATATTTATCCTTGTTGGGTTTTCCAATATGAAAGGTACACTTAGCCACATAAAAGTTTTTTGTATTATTCTTTTTTAGATGTTATGTCTTGTTATTTCTCAAGTTACAATAGACACACAAAACAGCTTATCATTTCTCAGAGTGAAACTGTCACCAAATTCTTTCTCTCAAGATGTAAGTGGTGCTCAAATATGCACTATTCACCAAATCCAATATATTTTCACTATACAATATTAGCAAGGCAACCCAATATTTGAAGTCCATATTTAGTTAGTTTTCTCTCTATCAACAGTGTTGTTGTCAAAGTGCAGATGGTCATTGCTACAGTATCAGCTTGAGAGGAGATGATTAAGGTCTTACTCATTGATTAGTTGGGAAAGAACCATGTGCACCGTATCGTCTGCATTAGGATACAGTCTACTATATATATAGGCAATAACTAAATTAACAAATGTATGACACAAAACCACTTAAAAAATGTTTTTACAATTTCAATTGTTTTTCGCATTCGTTTTATTAAAATGTTTCAGATGAATTCCTTAAAACAAAAGCAGTACGAGTGTTCTCAGATTTAACTCCAGTTGCAAAACAACCCACATCAGATGTGATGTCTCATATTGTCACTGAAATGGTGCTAAGACCTGATGGTTTAATGTAACACCTCCATCTCTAAACTGAGCCCCACCCACTTCAAACCAGAAGGAACACAATGAATTACAGAAGTCACTCATTTGATATACCCAAAACAATTTTGTGAGAAATAGTGTGTTTTTAGGATCTCTTTACATATTGTAAAATGATGAGTTCTTGTTGCCTCTGTGCCCATGTCTCATTGAGCTTTGGCCCAAACAGGACACCTGTGTAGCTGCTCTTAATGCACCTCTCCCACACTGTGTCTATCTATCTGGTATCTAAAATAGTGTATCCAGGGTTAAACATAAGGTTAATGTGTAGTTTGAGCTGCCAGGGTAATTAGAGTAGTTGGAATCGTATTGATCGACCTCTACTCTCAACCTTCTATTGAGTGCATAAAAAGGGAAGTGGAAGGGAGGGGGGAAATAAAGGGAGGCCATGTGGGGTAATAAAGTGTACAAGGTTGCATGTGATTCTAGGCAGTGTTTTACCCAGAAAGGTGTTGCGTGTCAAAGCAATTGACCATTTAGTGCAGAACAATCGCCATCCACCGTTTAAGCTGCACTAGTCTTTTGTTAAATGTTAGCTGATGCAACCTTGTACGATTGGCATCAAGGCCTCAAGTCTCTTAGAGTTTTCTTCCAAGAGTTGGAATAGAGAAAGACAAGAACAAAGATGAGAAAGAAGTGTTTAGGGTGCCAAACACGGACTTAAGAACAAGTGAGGTGACATTGGCTTCTAATGCCAGCGGAGTAAAAGAGCCTGTCAGTGAGTTGGCGTGCGTATGGCCATTACTGCATATTAAACCTACAGAGTGAATGGGTGAACTTGGTAACCTTGATGCTCTGAAACTTTCTGTCCCTCTTTCACCCCTTCTTTGTATTGGAATTTCCTATGGACGTGTTTTGGTCATTTGACAGCTTGTTATGTGTGTATTTTTCTCACAGTCGCTGTTTATGTCCCCTGTGCCCCCCCCCCCCCCCCCCCCCTTCTCCCCACCTCCAGGGAAGCTGGCGCAGAAAACTGGGGCACAGAAGGCTGCCAAACGCTCCCGTCAACCCACTGTCCACACCAAATGCCTCTGCACAGCAGGATATCCACCTACGCCGTGTTAGCGCAGCAAGCTAAAGACCCGGTGAGTCACCTATGCAAAGCCTGTTTACTCTGTGGCACTCGGGGGGGGCAAACAATACTACTACCAGGGGCCCAGGTCAGTAAGCGGTGTGACTCTTCCATGTGATGGGAGAGAGAACAAGGCGTCAACAGAAAAGAAAGACATATTATTAAGTCTGTGTGATTGTGCTGGCAGCGCATAAACCTGTGCTTCTATAAATAGTTCACGTGGCTTGCAATGTGTGTTTGACATGATTTAAAGAAGGCTTTTTAGTAGTTCAGGGTAATGCCTGTTCTGATACATTGACCCATTCTCCTGTATTTATTTTGTGCTAATGGACATCCAAAGACTTGACAGCTCACCTTCCTCTCACAGCCTCCCTCTTCATCCAACAGACTCACATTAATTCATTGTAAAACATCCCACATAGTCACCTGTTTATTTCTGTTGTATACACACATAAACCAATTTAATATTAATAACCACTTTCTTGCTCGCTTTTTTTCCCTCTGATATATTTTCCATTGCTATTTTCAGTTTTCTCTTCCTCCTTTCATTAACCTTCTCTTCACCTTGTTAACACTTCCAGTTGTTATTCCTACTTATACCTTTGACTGCTGTGGTCACAAAATGTTCCCTTGAGCTTTGGCTGTTTATTTCTCTACATGTGTGCATGATACTAATACCAATGAGAATAGTGATTGCCTTAAATGATGAGAGTGTTATGGTCTCGCACGGCTTAGTACGGTATAGCTAGGCCTTGGTAGGCCAGGCTCACTTTATGCTGCGTTTCCATTACAGTTTAGGAACTGGGGTAGTAACTATAGTAACGCAGTGTAGGTGGAGCTGTGACGTCATCTTGAATGCAAAACACAAAACCAACATCAGCCGTTAGCTCTTAGCTCTCAGAGTTCACAGCTCCTCATATCTGTTCAGAAATTAGACAAAAGTTAAACAAGTACAAACCACAGACTGCCTCTGTCATGGCGAATACAGTCTCTGGTTTATTTATGTCTGTATAGGCCGTTGTTGGGAGTGTGGACAATCAGAGCATATACAACGTTAGCTTAGCCAATCTCCATTCAGAAAACACGCATTCTAAAAGGTTTTTCGCCTGCCGTCTGTCTGCAGACTTGTCAAAGCATTAATTCACGGTTTTTACTAACCGGTATCAGTATGTTGTTACTTCGGCATCATTTTGAAACGTGTATTACAATTAAATCATGGTAAAATATGTTAATTGTGTTGTAGTTGCCACTGCCAGCGATTCTCTCACTAGTTTAGCATACTCAGCCCGGTTGTTGACCCGGAAAGAACCTCGATTTTGGAGAGCCAGAAAAACTGTGAAAAAGTACCCACTAGCCGGAACTACCCCTAGTGGAAACGCAACCACAAACGGGCCAGGCACGGCACGCTTAAACCGCGCTCCGCGCTGTGGTGGAAATGCGCCATTAGATGGTGTTTGGTAAAACTGTTGTTACACACTTGAATCTACGAGTAGTTTTTTGGAGGAGAATTTCTCTCTATTTTTAAGGGTGAAAAATTGGAGCCAGCTAAGCAGATACCAAGTAAGCACTGCAGGGTAACTTCAGGTGTCACAGAAATTGAAAGTGATGGGGAGGAATGGAGGATTTTGGGAAGGAAATGTTCAACCAAACAAAGAAGGCAGTCAGCTGTCAGGGAAAACGAAGAGAGAGAGAAGGGAAAAATGCACTTAGTAATAATGCATTAACAACCAGTGTAGCTAAAATAAAGAGCTGCAGGCTTATGTGGATATCTATCCCTGTGTAACCTTTAAAGGTGGGGTAGGTAAGTTTGAGAAACCGGCTCGAGATACACTTTTTGTTATATTCCATGGAATGCTCTTAACATCCCGATAGCAATGAATATCTGAAGTGCTTTGACGAAAAATCCATAAAAAAATGTCATCTGTGGAAGCTGTAAAAAGCACGACCAATCATTTTAGCCGGCCCGGCTAAAGTAACTGGATGGCCTACCTGCCTGTCAGCCTTCCATCTGTGCACAAACTTATATCGTGCCCTCATTGGTCATGTGCGCGTTTGTGTGTGTTGGAGGAGGGGCTCTGTAAGGAAGTGGCAGTTTTTTTCTTTATGGTTGGATCCAAGTGACAGCTGCTTGAATGTTCATTTGGGTGGATTAAGTCATTTAAGCCATCCAAATGTGGATTTGCTTGTGCTCTTTCTGTTAAGTGTTTTTGAGTTCCTTTTTGAAGCACTATAAAACTAACTTGATTATTATTATTAAGTATGTTGCTGAAAAGTGTTGAATATACTTTTTAGCTTGATGATATAAACCTCCAATATTCAGATGGCATGTAAGTCTAGCGATCTGTACACTATGTTGTACAAAGCATTTCCCCTCCCTTTTTATTAAGTGTAAAGAGGGTCAAAACAAGGTGATGGCCTTCAGGTGGGTAAATGTGGTTATTCATTATTCTGTCCCTCAAAGCCTGAATTACTTCACAGGGGTCTGCAACCTATTACAAAGCTTGGGGAACCTTAATTCCCATTAAATGGAATAAAACAAAGGTTGCGACCTATAAGCTGAGTGGGTGGTTCCAGCCGCTATTTCTTGTTCCTGTAACTTCTCTTTAAAATAAACAGTATTGACTTGTGCTGTTTCCACAGCAAGCAGGTCGAGCCGTGTTTAGTGAAAGAGGGCTGGGAGGGAAAGCACATTGACATTTGTGATATCTGTGAAGAGTATGCCATTAGTGATTCACCATGCAGCCCCACAGTTCTACCATTAGACCAAGTGCTGAGGACCGGAAGGTATGGGTCAGTGTGCTTGTGCCCTTGGCTCTCAGGCAGGAGTTTTGTGGCCAGCACTGAGTGCACTTTGTTGCTTTAGGGTCCTCTAGAGTTAGCTTTTTATTCCAGCGGAGATTGGATATTATAAAAGAGGAGGGAGAGACTGATTGAATTTGGCAAAACGTGAAAAACCAGCCTCATCCAGACATGCACGCACAGACATCTAGGTATAGAGGTTTGTACGTTCATTCACCCTCGCATACACAAGCGTGCATGCACACACAAAAAATGTCACGCAGACACTCAAACACACACTCGGATGTGCTGTGTCCAGGCTGTGTGGCTGTTAGAGGAGAGCTGAGTATCAGCACCAGCTCTGACAGCTTATCCTGGGCCACAGCGCTGGAGACAGGAGGGGGTTGAGGATTAACCTCCATGTTTAATAGAAAAGGGAGGGAGGGAGGCAGGGGGGAGAAAGAGATGGAGGGATTTAGAAGCAGTGCTGCCATTACAGGCCGTTTACAGTGGAGCAAGGAATAGCCAGCTAATCCTGTTTACTTTTTATAGCCTCTGAGATTTCTGTGTTTGTGTATGTGTGTGTCTATGGAGAGACCTTTACTATCAGACACAAGGCAGAGGTTGTTACTTTAGAGAGAGAGGGGGGAGAGAAAGGAGAGTTGATTGAGGGAGATCATGGAGCCATACAATAAACCAAGCCACTTAATTCCCAGAATGACTGCAGAGGGAACACCACCCTACGGAAATGTTTGGACTCATTGCCCCTGCAGCCCTCATTGGGGTCATGGGATTTGGAGTTGAAGGAGGTATTGGCTTTTTAAAAGTCAGCTTAACATTATGTGCCTCAAGTTAATCAAGTGAGTTACACATCTTTGGTTCAGTTGTGTCAGCACATAGGGCTGCTGGGCTATTTGTTTTTGACATCAAAATTGAACATAGTTTGCTTGTGCCTCCCTTAAAGTGGGATTCATGACTTGTGCTTGCCTAAGCAGGAAACCAGAAATTCAAACGAGAAGATCAGTGGTTCAAACAGCACCTGAGACCTTGATGCAGTCATTGTGGATGAGTACACAAACATACTGACACACATTGGCTAGAGGGAGAGTGAGTACCTTTTGCATAACTCATTTATAAGGCAATTACTGCATCAAAGCAGGAACAACATGTGAAGTGATCTCTTCTTCTGCTCTTAAACATTTCTCACATCTTCTTTTACTGTACCTGCTTTTGGTCCAATCATGAGAATGATTGGACCAAATGATTGGGTTTACTCTAGTCTGTTTCCTCCACTGTCATTAGCACTCACCGGCAACTAATCAGAATTAAAATATCTCCCAGCTGAGACTATCATTTAGAATTAATGGATATTTTCTGATTTGACTGTGGAAGGACGAGGGCAATGATGGAAGCTACAGTTTGGCAGCTCAAATTTTCACTTATTATAACTTAACACGAAATGAGATGGAGCCAGACTACAAGGTTACAGTATGCACATATCTTGCACTTGTCAACTGTAATTAAAAGATGAGGGTTGCTAAAATGTTTGAGGGGACTGCATGGAATTGCATTAGAATCTGTGGCTCCCTCATCGCATTAATTGAAGGTTAGTTACTGGCAAGGGAGATGATAAACAGCTGAAATGATTTAGTGTTGTTTCTCTGGCTGGAGACGAATAATGGCTGAACGTGGGCGTCACAGATTTATTTTGCAATTAGATTGTTTAAAACTGATCAGAAGGTGTTGTTGTGGCTGTGGTGACCTTTTTGACACAGTATAGCTGTTTCCAAATATACACAGTTTTCTTGAGGTTACCTCAGTTAAAATGTTTTAAAGGTCACTTATTAAGCAAAATCTACTTGTTCATGTCTCTTCTACATCAACATGTGTCCCCTCTGTGGAAAGAGACTCTGAAAGTTTCAGGAAAAAAGATTCGCTCTGTTTTTGTCCTGATCCATTTATATAAAAACCTGTCTAAAAATGAGCTGATCAGATTTTGGCCATGTTATGATGTCATAACTTGGGCACTACAATCATTTGTAAAACAATGAACATCTTTCTTAATTTAGCATCATGTATTATTTGCCTGGAAACAGCAGCAGGGTTATTAATCATTAATGGAATGCTTTGGACACAATATTACAAGGAATGGATTATAGGATTTTGTAGATTCATTATAAACGATTTCTCTCTATTTCTCTCTTTCTAGGATCTGCTAGTCGTCGTTGCATGCTGGATAATAATGGAGTTGCTTTCTGGGGTCCTCCGAGCTTCGCCAGATGCGTCTCACTTGAATATAGATATTTACATTTATCTGTAAGTACTTAGAAATTATTCCTCAAGAAGGAAAACAATTAATGTGTATGTTCGTCTAGATTACATCATTTCAGCCAGTTATTTATCACCTCCTACGTAACTCATCTTCTGAATCATTATTGAATATATGAGAAAGGAAAGGCTCTGTCTATTTTCAAAGATTATTTTCTACCTCAATTGTCCTTCTTTCACCCATCCTGTACCTCTGTTCAACTTTCTTTGTTTAAAAAGTTAACACAAAAAGAACCGAGTTTCTGTACTCGAGGCCTGCCATATCTCTAATTAGCTTTTCCAGAGCTTTGTGCTCACACTTATCAATTAATGAATATAGCTAATGAATGTGTTCATCAGCCAGACTGTTTTCCTGCTCTCTGAACTTTAACCTCTCTCATCTCCTCGATGATGGCAGAAGGAGATGGGGGTCAGGGATTGTGCACCGTGGAGCTGATTGCACTGTTCGTTTCTGTTTCAACCTTTCATTAACACCAGGAGTCAATAATTAATTTTCTGTGATTGCGGTTATCTTCTATTCTTCCAGGCTCTCTCGCCCTCTCTCCCTCTCTCTGCCTTTCACATTCTCACTCAGTCTTGCTCTCTGTATCTCTGTCTCTGAAGTGATGAGATCCAATTTCTGCGTGAGAGTGTTGCTTGCTCGCCTATTTTAAGCACTAGAACAGAAATCAAACCATATACATAGAGTGAACCGTATACTCATCCCCCTTCGGCTCACCCTTAAAATTCCTGTGATTTCTTAGGAAAGAAAACATTATATTTGGTTTGTCATTTTTCACCTGCTACTTCTTTTGAATATGCCTACTACATGCAGTTAGTGCCAATGGGCATGGCTTGTATTATCAAGCAGGGATGAAACCATCAGCATCTTTCAATTTCTGTCTCTCTCTGCACACTGTAGTTACGAGAGCATCTCGCGAAGGGTCAGAGGACCCTGGCTGGGGAGGGCATGTCTCAGATCGTAAGGACTCTCCTGGAGCTCTTGCAGAGAGGGAGCTACTACAGTGGCGACCTTCTCTTTTCCACGGAGATCCTGCGAAATGTGACGGACACCTTCAAAAGAGCAACCTACGTCCCAGCTCCCGACGACGTGCAGGTGAGCAAAATCCACTGAGCCTTCTCTAAAAGCACCCTCAAGTCACCAAACAAAACACACAGCCACACACAGTTACATTTGCAACCCCTTCAAATATATTCAATATAGAGGCTCCATTTTCTACTGCACGTGGTGTGCATAACAATGAACTACATAGTTGCTCTAGCCTCAAATGGGATTGTTTGCAGCATTTTCTCTCTTTTCACTGCCTGTAAGAGAACAACATGTTTCAGTCAGTTCTTTGACAGACATTGTTTTATGTTTTACAATATAAAGGATAAACTCTGATAGACTTTACAGAATAAGGTGTGTTACTGCTGCTTTTATTATTTTTCTCATTGGATTTGATTCAGTCTCATGTGTGTGCAAAGCAATACAATATTGTTTTTTAAATGGTGAGTGGTTTCAGGTTTTCTACCTAAAGTAGCACAATAGCTTAAGTAACTGCATTGACAACATCTTCGTCTTGTGTTTAGAAACTCTTCCAGGTAGTCAGCCTCATGTTGGACATGGACAATGTGGAGAAATGGGAGGACGCCCACCAGGTAATGCCTTTTATGTGTTTATGTGTGTATATCTTTTATTTGATGACTAAATCGAGAATATTACAATAATCTACAAACAACATTAAACACTTGGTGACGACATAAAGAAATATCATTGATGAAAAAGGCAAGACTGAAATGTAGTTTAAATCTTAACCAGGACATTTGACACGGGACTAAGACTCAATAAAAAAGTAGCACTTTATACAAAGCTTGTGTGTGTGTGTGTTAGGGCTGCACGATATTGAAAAAAAATGACATTGCGTTTATTTTAACTATATTTCACCGGATGAAGGATTTTAGTCACGGACGTCTGGATCTTAACTGGTTGACTCATCATACCTTAAGTCATGATCTAACATGTCATGATAATGCATGTTGCTTCAACTAACGGGGTTCATCTGTGAATGAAGAAGAGAAGAACCTTTTTGTATCCAAAATAGTTCCAGATGGCAGATGTTGCTTTCTTTTGGAAGTAAATCTTCATTCTCGCCGGTATTGTTCTCCTGTGCCTCGCAAATTTTTTACCGGTGTTTGATGGTCTCCAAACTAGCGGGGCGGGGCCTGCTGTGATCTGATCAAGAATGATTGTGATTGGTGGTTTGCTGTGAATGCAGAGCCTGCATGTCACTCACTCAAGTACCCCTGACATGAGAGCCGCGCAAGTTTCCTTTTGTAGCAAGCAGCAAAATAATTGTAACATGACGTGTTTGAGTTAATGTACCTACTTAATATCGCACGTCCTAAAAAAAAAAACGTCCCTGCGATGTGAATATTGCGCATGCACATATCACAGTTATCGCTATGACACGATATACCGTTCAGCCCTAGTGTGTGTGGTAAAAACTGTACATTTGAATATGTGTAAGTGTGTGACAATGCGGGAATGACCACATCCCACAATAACTTTTCATTAGTCATAAAAGCACAACTGTTTACTAAATACAATGGCTATATATCAACTCTACTAGGTGTGTTTATGTGCACATTTGTGTGTTCTTTGTGTGGGACCACGTTTGAGCCCTTGAGGAGGTATGTTTACTTCCATCTGGTCCCAATAAAATATATAATGTATCCTGCATCGTTACAATTAACCGTTCTGGAACACAAGAAAGTGCCATGGATAAACATTATTCCAAGGGGCGAGACATTTCTCATAGAAAGTTTTCAATAGATTATACTTTTATGAAGAAATTATTCATTATACATTTTCACCCTTCCCCCTTTTAACCGAAGGTCGCTCCCGGTGCTGCTTTGCTGATGAGGATATTAGAAGATTTCATTCACCTCATCGGAGAAGCCCAGAAGCCTTTCCAGAGTTCTTGGTGGTTACCAACAATCTTAGTAAGTTTCCAAATCATCCAATTGAAAAAAGCCCTTGTAACTATTTAATCATGTTCTTGCAATAATGGTTCCATTGTTTTTTTGCTCAACTTATCTATAACCAGTTTTTTGGCAATGTTGCACTGCATTGAGTGTACGGGGTATGTCTTGTTTGTCTAGTGATAACCGTCCAGAGAGAGCCAGTGTCAGCCGTTTCCAGCGATATCAACTTTCCAGTGAAGGGCCGGAGAGGGATGAAGGACTGGGCCAGAACATCAGAGGACAAGCTCTACATCCCTAAAGAGGTCTTCATCAACCCGGCTGAAGGTAGGAAACACAGATTTCCACTTCCTGGGATTTGTCCATACTTATGTGCTTTTTGTACCAATATGTACCACTCTGTTACCACCATTAGTAACGAAATTAGGCTTATGTTGTTATTTATAAAGCAAAAGACAGTTCCAGAATTCCATCTCAAGTCCGGTTTGAGCACTGAGCTCATAACCTTGAGTTTGCTCTCTTTGAGTTGTCATCATCACTTTTCTTCTTGAATCTTGAACATATAAGGATATCAACTGCTCAACCCTCTCTCCAGCCAAGGTCGGACCAAGATGTTATCCCGTAGTGAATTCCTACACTCAGTGATGTTTCCCATGGAAGCAGATAGAAGGCTTTTCAAGGGCATGGAAGGATAATGCTGGGAAGGACTTGGACTGTAAAGAGACCCTGGAGGGCTACTCAAAAAGATGCCGGTCTTTCATCCGTGAGAAAGTGTGCCGCATTCCCTTTAAAGCATCTAGTCCTCGTACAGTTTTAAACTACGTCTCTTCGTTTTTAGCCACACTGAAAGCGAACTGCTGGGAATTTCATGTGGTTTCAATTAAAGCCAAGAAATGTGTCCGAATGCACACGTCCAACTGTGGAGGAGATTAAAGGTGAATGAAAGAGGACAACAGGAAGCAGGAGAAATAAAATAGTTTCAGTGGCTAAAAGAGTAGAAATAAAGTGTTTTTTAGACAAGAGAGTAGCTGTGGCAGATGCAATCCACTACCGACAAAGACAAAGGTCACATCCCACTGGAAATAACACTGGCAGGCTTTCTGTCTGGCACCCCATGCCCAAATTAAAGTTCAGAATGGCTGTAGGCCGAGAGTGCAGAGCTGTCTGACCTCTGACTCGCTCTGATGACACACTCTCTTGGATTGGCATCCAACACATCCTGTATGCCGACCTCAGCACACCTCACTTTAACTCTCTTTATCATGCATGAAATATGCTTATTTTTGACTTTCCTTCCTAACCATTGATCTTTATGTAACACAACCTGTTTATGAGTTTCCCTGAGGTGTTTTGTCCAAGATGTTTTTACCGGATTTAAAAGGAACAGCAAATTAATATCCTTCAAAGGAAACGTGTTAGGTTGCAACTGCATACACAAAGGTGTACAAAGCAACACCTGTTTATAATGCTGCTGCATTGCAATTGATGTCATCCGTATTTTATATTCTTTATTAATCCAGCCTTTCTGTTTCACTACATTTAACGTCCCATGCGGTGCTTGTAGTGTAATAAAAGCAAATGGCGGTTCCACATCTACTGTGCCATTTTCTCATATGATATTCAGCACATGCCATTGCCACTTGGCATAATGCTATTTGGTAAATTGTTTAATCCAAACTGCAAGTCGTCTGATGAGTTAGGGCATTATTAGTACTCTTTGCCCCTGCGGGAACTCTGCCTCTTCCTATTGGCAGTCCATGAGTTGAGGTCTTCAGTTGATTGTTATCTATTTGATTGGTTAATTTACCACATAATGAAAGCCTATCTCAGATGGACAGCTTAACTATGCTCATAAAGGCCCATCGGCACCTTTGTGTGTGCATGTGCGCACACAGTTGAACATACACGCGGCCCATTGATAGGTTCATGAATCGCTTCACTGAGCAGAGCCTGGGACTGTTCTTCACCGATTTCGAAGTGACAAAGTCCCTCTCTCTCCCCACTGACTCTCTCTAACACAAACACACATGCAGGCACTCACTCGGTCTTGCAGACACGACCATACATACATCCATGGATACAATCCAGCAATGCCTTCATATTTCAAATATGCCATTGCTGGTACATGAATGTAGTTATGCTCCTTTAATTTTGAAGTATTTTTTGAGCAAGAACCCAAACAATCTCTGCTCTAATATATTGTGTTAAAGACCCCGCCGTTTTTTAGTAGAGTATCAAACTATCACCAGTGAGGTGGATCTATGATGATTGGTTCAAATTAAAGTAATGTGTCTATTAGGAATAAGTTGACACCACTAACCCTGTTTTTGTGCTTTGAAGTACATAGTGTCACAAATGTACGGAGACCCTAAAGGTTCATGGAGAGAAAAAAAAACGATCTTGTGTGCAGGATATACATTCTCCTTCGCACGAAAATGTTGTGCGCACAAGATAGTATTTCGTGCGAACGAGAAAGTATTTCGTTACCGGTGCGCCAAGTAGGAAGTGGAGCACAGAGGAGACAACCGTTTCATTGCAGACTGTTATGTTTATGTGGAGAAATGGCAGTGCATACATTATTTGAGATATTTCAAACTCGGACTTCATTTAGGGGCATTTTGGCCAGGGGTTTAGAGCTATTTGTTAAAGCACCGGATTCGCAAAACAGAAGAGTCTGTAAACCAGTCTGCTTTGATCTATGAATTCCTGTCCGTGACTCTCACAGTATCTGCGGCCACAGCTGTTTTATAGAAGGAAAACCTCTTCACTTTGTGAAATCTCTGCGGCACCAGCGGCCTGTACTACGAAGCAGGATTTGCTATTTACTATTCATTCATGTAATATGACGCTGCGCTGTCAGCACGCTTCTCCATGTTTGTGATTGGTCAAATGTTGCTAACCCCGTCCCTTTCACGTGAACGCGCTCTCAGCCGGACAGAGAAACCCTGGTTGATTTACTGAGTTGATAACCAGCTTGGTAGGACCGCTTAGCGACATCGCGTTTGTTAGGGTTAGTTAAGCCGGGTAAATCAAACATATCCAAGTCCAGGGTCTGTTAATCTGGCTTCGTCGTACAGGGCACTGGAGGCAGTGACGTGTAACTCAGCAGAATCTGAGAAGGGCAGCACCAGCTACAAAGAGCTGTGCCTTGTACTGTTTACTTCACTGCGTTTCCCTTCATTAGAACAGCTGAATAGAGATTGAGGCTGCTATGTTTAACCACACACACCTCTACACACATCGAACTGCCAGAGAACTGCCCTATTACTCGTTTTATGAAGGAGATGTCCAGGGCGCATGATGTGTGTGTGTGTGTTTGTGCTCAGCTCCGCCCTGTGTGTGTGCTCAGTGTGTTTGTGTGTCCGACACCACCGGCATTTGTTTTCAAATTACCATGAACAGTAATTTACACATATCTGGTTCTCCATAGTTATATGTGTATTCCCAAGTGAAAGAAATGTGTTTAATCTTAATCCCGATGTAGTGCTAGTCCTGCCGGAGTGCACCGGAACGAACAACACTATCATAAACACACACACACACACACACACAGGCGACCGGACATATTCTTCATAAAACTAATGATATGGCGTAATAATCGGGCAGTTCGATGTGTTTTACCATAAGAAAGTGCGAACGAGAAAGTATCTTGTGTGCACAAATTAATAAAGCGTGGGCTCGTTTTATTTAAATTGAGGCCACAAATTACATCTCGTGCGCACAAGTTAAGCGTGGCCTCGTTTTATTTATTTGTCTCTCTATGAACCCTCCAGGGCTCCGTACAAATGGGTGAATAGCCTAGCTTAAAACTTGGATGCCGGAGCGCCTAGCCAACAGCTATCCTGCCTCTCCAATGTTTGGAGATAGACCCACTAGAACCCATGGAACAATTTACTGACTATTTCATCCTTACGCAATACAACTGTTAGGATGACATTTTGGCATTTGGCAACCTCACAATGACAGGGCAAGACTTAAGTCCCTGCATCCAGCTTTTGTTCAATAGGAAATGTCAAACCAGAAAATCTGTGTCAGTTATGTTAATTAGTTAGCTTTTTTTTAATGTTTTTTTTATCTTTGGTCAGAGCCACCCAATGTTCAAGTCCTGCTTACCATTAAGCTATTAAGCTCATTACTTCCTGGCTCATGCTTCACACTTAACACAAATAAGTGCTACTGCTCATCTAATTTACCTCTTGACAACAAAAATACTGTAGAGGCAGTAAGCGATTATTTTTCATGTTGAACAGCTAAATAGTTTAGAGAATATTATATTTTCTATACAATATTGAGAGAGGGTGACAA
The DNA here is from genome assembly GCA_902827135.1 of Harpagifer antarcticus. NCBI lineage: Eukaryota > Metazoa > Chordata > Actinopteri > Perciformes > Harpagiferidae > Harpagifer > Harpagifer antarcticus. The sequence goes on from CADEHL010001417.1 coordinate 940,368, forward strand.
TTAAAAATCAGTCTGCTACGTCAGCGTCATTAACAGCAGCATGGATTTATCAATACACAGTTAGGCTACTGACATTTCAGGGGCCATGGATTCTAACTTGCGGAAACCTAAGTTGGATAATGGATCAATGACAATGAGGCAATCAGGCAGACTAGACTAAAGCCCCTTTCACACCCTTCCTGCTTGAATCACAATTTGGTCCTGCACTGATGGTGGACCTTATGCGGATCTCTGGATTCTCTGTTTAAAAGGAGCTAAAGACATTACATATGGAGTGATACGGTTTAGTGCACATGACTGACCCTTAATAGTCACCATTGCAGTCATATCTTCAGCACATTACACTGTCAGTCTGTTCAACTGGGTAAAAGTAATGCCTTATTTTCATGTCTTGAAATGTTCCGTGTCATGCAAAAAGGAGTTCTTACTAGGGACTGTATGTATGGAGCTGTCAATCTCTGATTAAATCCATCAATTGTAACGATCAACTATCAAAAATGGCTCAAGGGACTTGATATGAAATAATATATTAAAGGTAAACAGAACTGATAAACGGACAATCTACTCTTTCCACAAAATAGCCCCGACGGAAGTGTATTTACTACAGTCTCCATCCACACATTCACAAAGTAAACAAAGACAGGTTTTATACGTTATTCAATTATATTCACAGTTTTCCAGCCAAACAAAACACAAACAAAACTCAACAAAAAGTCCGCTCGGCGATAAACCGAAATTGTCTTTACTAATCCAGGCCACTATAGTTAATTGACAAAAAAACTGTTGCTCCTGCGCCCGTCGGCAGCAAAACGGGAATGTTTGTAGGCCTATTTATGCTATAATCCACAGAAAGAAAAACACGATGATCGGCGTGGCACAAAGAAACGATCTCACCCTGTGTTGGAGAGAATCTCTCTCTCTATCTGTGCGCGTCCTCTCCACAGAGACGTGCTTCTTGGTCGGATCGATGCAATATCCACATTCAGTTATTTTCCCCGTTGCATTTTAACGTACATGCTGAGGAAAGCTTCTCTGAATACCCGCATTCGCCGCACACACACACACTTCCTGAGAACCAACCCCTGGCATCCCGTTGACGCGCCCACCAAAAAGGCCCCGGACGCGCCGCGACAGGTGAATATGTAGATGAGGCTTAATGACCCACCCTCTCAAACCGTACATAATAGTGGACTTTAAGAACTGCAGTTGCGAGGATATTATACATGTATCTTCATGATAATCAACATGCCTTAAACCTTTTCCCCTGCCACTACAGTTTAGAAAAAACACCTTAAAACCATCACAAATGATTGCCTTGCATCAACTCCGATCATATTTTTCCTCACAAATTGCATATTAAAGTTTACAGCTGGTAACTGGTTTGCCATTTTGCTGGATTACAGCTGACCACCAATCATTTAGATGTTCAGAAAAAAAGAGTGACAAAAAAAAGTATGTTCCTGGGAAATTAGAGTTTTATGATTAAGTGCTTTTGTGGTATTAATCATCCTCATGCGTAGGAGTGCCACACCATCACACAGTGATTTAGCATTTACCCACAATACACTGACTTTCTCATTTGCATGGCTTTGCATACACTGTCCAATTAGGATCCATCACACTCTCTGGCTTTCACGTGCTGACTTTGATCTGTTTTTGCCTCCTCACAGTCAAACAATCGGGTTTTTTAAACACTGTTCGGGATCTTTTTGTGTCTTCCTCTTTCGCTCCTCATCGGTCGTGCATAGCTATCTCTCTTCCTGAGTATTACTTCTTAGGCAGCAGGCAGACAGATTTTGGATGAGTCACACAGTACGTCTGATACCATCAGCCCCCTCTGTCTCTTTCTCTTCCGCTCTCTGTGTCAATGATCCTCTGTCGCTTCTCTCGGCCTGAAAGGGCAAAGGAGGGAGTGGCGTCTCTCAACATGAACTCTTTCCCTCATACTTCTGCTCTCTGCCTCTTTTTCTTCCCTCACTTGAGAAAACGTGACATTTACAGAGGGACACTACGTCTCCTTGGGAGTCCTTGCTCTTTTTGGTGAAAGAAGACTGAAGGGAGTGGTGGAAGGCAATGCGTTGTAAAGGAGGGAAAAGTTGAAGTGTGGCTTGGAGAATCGCAGCAACAGATTTAAAAGACAAAAAAAAGGGTCAAACTAATAGAAAGGAAGACATTGTCTAACATTTGCCTTTTTTTAGAATTGGAATTAAGTTAATTGCATGTTAGACCAATGGACCTTTTAGAAACCAGACTTAATTGTGCTGCTAAGAGGCAGAAATAGTGGCTTCACGCACACAAATTGAAGTTATTTCACCTGAAATAGTGGAATTGCTAACTCGGAAGAATAAGTCTGAGTATGGAATGAGTTTGGAAGATGTAGCTGTCATATCAGGTGCTGCAATTAACAAACTTTTCTTATTTTGATGTATTCAACAGAGCATTTGTCAGTGACAGCTCAGGAGTAAATACAAATTAAGCTGACATTGCAGTTTGATGAGACAGGTGAAATCTGTGCTTGTTTGCTTCACCAACTACTCGGTGTCTTCGCGCATAGATACATTAAAGTGGACCTATCTTGCTATATTTGAAAAATATATTGTAGGGCCAAACCTATACAAAACATGTCTGTGAAGTTTTTTTTTTCAAAATACCAAACAGATCACCCATTGGAGCCATGCCTCATACTGCTCATACCCCTCTTTTGAAGCCCTGTTAGAGAAACGCGGATGTTGGGTCCTTAGCTTGAAAAAAAGAAAGAAGAGGAGGCGGAGCTAATGCCTGATCAGAATTCTACCAGAGATAAAGTTAAATTCTGCTGTGATAAAACGCCATCCTGTTTAAACCACATCAAGGATTATTTCTGAAACAGTATGGAGCTCAAATGCTTTTTCTCTTGCGGTTTATCACAAGGTGAGTTCTTTTTTTATTTCCTGCTTTTTAAACAAATGTGCTCTCTCCAGTACAGGTTAGCTCTGAGTGTTAGCGAGGCTTGCTAATGTAAACAAAGACGTCCAAAACACGTCAGGCATTGTTTCTGATAGCAACTTTCTGTGGGTCCGCCGACGTCACCACGGATGGACACGTCAGTTCCGATGGAAATCTGTATCCGCTCGTTGTACAACCCGTTTTTAAAAGATTTGGGTACGGAGGAAAAGAGAGAGGGTTTTATTTTCTGACGCTGCGTGAGTTCCCCGACGCACCGGGGACACATATTTATGTATAAAAGACATCACAAAGTGCATTTTGCATGAGAGGTCCCCTTTAAGTTAAGTTACCAGGTAAAAAAAGAGTTGAGGTTATATCTAATCAATCATCATTTGCACTTAATGTCCATAACTCTAAAGCCTAACCCGTCCAAAAACATTTTCAGCAACCGCTTTCCTTGCACACGATGAAAAGAGGTATACAGAACAACCTTTCACTGGTGGATAGATGGATTGTTTAATGTGATTTTTGAAGACGTTTCTAAGCAAACCATTGCCTCTATTTGGGCTGATCCGTTGCACATCTTCCTGTGTTTCAGAGACAGAAACAGAGTCAGATGCTCCAATGTACTATGTCATCGGAGCCATCTTGTACAGGACGTTGGGCATCATCTTACCCGCACCCAAGTGAGTACTTCTCATGTGATCAACTGTTTATTCGCTGGCCTTTCTTTTACCTTTTATTTTCTCCTCACGCCTTTTTTTTATTTCTGTGCCCTTTCTTCTGTCTATTCATTTCTCTATCTGGTTCCAACATTTCGATTCTACCTCTGTTTCCTCTCTCATGATGTCTATTTTCCACGTCCTTTTGTATTGGCCTAGTTATCAGACAAATGTCTTGCATCCCCATTGATGTGTGTTCCTTTCTTTTGCGTTGTCAATGTATTTTTGGAAGTCTACAGTGTGCCTGAAATGCGAGCGGGCTTATTGGGTTCTAAAACTTATAGAACATGCGGTACCACTTTACAATAAGACTACCCTTATAAAGGATTCATAAAGGGTTTATAATTAGGTTATGAATTAGGTTGTAAACACTTTATTAATCGTTAAGAACTATTTATATACCAGTTCTAGTATAGTTTTCATACATCAACACAGGCTCACTATTTGACAAGATGACTAAGCCTTATAATGGCCCTAGCTTACTTACATCTTCTTCATCAGCCAGCATCCTTGGTATCTGTTGCTCACTGAGTTGATTCTCTCCCCTTCCATCTTGATGTTTCTTGGCACACTCTTATGACCATTTATTTATGAGTTACTAATATTTATAACTGCCAAAAGGGAGCCTTATTGTAAAGTGTGAAACACATTCCCATGTATTAATGAGTTACTACCATTTATAATAAGGCTTAGCAGTACAGATACATGTGGGCTCACTATTTGGCAAGCACCCCGTCACCCTGTTTATCTCATGTCTTATAAAAGCTTATTAGTGATTTATAAAGTGTTCACAACCTAATTAATAAATGAATTACAAACTGTTTGTAAACCCGTTATAAGGGTAGTCTTATTGTAAAGTGGTACCGGACATGCAAACATATAAGTTAGAACGAAACAGCCACTGTGATACGGTGTTTGTGAAAGCCCTGGGCTCTTTTTTTCAGGTCAGTGCTCTTGGTTGTGGATGAGCTGGATCTGTTAAAATCCTTTTCTCCCTGTAGCTCTGCTGAATGCTAATAGGTCCAGTGGTCAGTTTTTTTAAGTGCTAGCTCTGGCCCTGGCTTTCTCCCTTTCTCATTAGGTTTTTATTTCTAGGTTTTATTATTTATGTATGTATTTATTTTTGCAAACACACTCAAAAAACATCTAAGGCTATGTTTCTGAGTCAGATATTTTTCTAATGAAAAACAGCAGATAAAAACAGCTCACCAGCATTTTATTTTGTTCATTCAAAATCAGGGAAACAATTCAAATCCAAATTTGAATGTGTGGTACAGTTAAATAATACACTTGATTGTGTCTTTGCAGCGCCCCTGCTGTGATTAACTCGAAGATCCTTACAGTGACAGTACGACCGGAACCACAACCAAGCAAGCCCATGGTGGTGGTGGAGCTATCACCACTTTTCAATGTAAGTTACTTTTTTAATATTAATAAATGTGTATTTTGTATCTCTCAGTTTGTATGTGTTTTCATGCGATACAAAGCCCTGTCTGTTCAGCTAGATCATTTCAAAATATCGTTCTTTGAGAGAAGAGAACATTACTCTTATATTTCCCTCATGTCAACTTTCCAAAACCATCAGAAAACAAGTTATCTTTCCCAGGCAACAGTTTGCATTTTTTGTTAGATACTTGTATATTGAGCAAGAAAAATAGATGTGTTGAAGGCTATAAAAGATTCCTTCTCTCCCAGCTGACCCATGAGTTCAGATGAGAAATAAAGTGCCGCATGCTATAAAGTGCCATAGTGCTCGTTGAATTGCCTGAATAAATGCAGACCTTTTTGACTTCCTTATTTCACAGTGTCTCCCGGTGCATATTCAGTTTATATTACCGTGGGTTATTATAAACGACTCGCGGGGTGTCTTCAGTGGAACGGACTAAGTGCAAGTTTAATTAGAGGCTCTCATCATGAGCTCAATACGATGTTGGTTTCATTAGCAGTTCTTGTATGCAAAGGTGGGGCACAGTTTTGAAAATAATGTTGAATATTTAATAGCTCTCTCCAGACGACACTACACACACATTCATACAAACGTATTTTACATTTTCAATGAAATCAGTTTTATCCCTATTTTGCCAGGACCTGAGGGTCAACTTTATTGCAAAGTGTTTCATTTAAATTACTTTGCATTCATTCTCCATCCCGCGCCACTCCATCTCCCTGCTTTAAACCACTAAATCATTATTCAATTATGGCAATTATCTTTATTTTATCTTCCTATTATTCTGCTTTTAACACTTTTGACCAAGAAGAGATACCATGGGTCCCTTCTCTGTTAAAAGGATAATTTCTTGATGCTGATCCAAGCATGCTGGTCTGTTCTTTTAACCAGCCTGTGGACGGACACTTTTCCTAAGGGCAGTACAGTGCAGGGCAGGGATGCACATATGCATACTTTCTACCAGTATTAGCAAGACATACCTGTTTGGCTAAATGGCGTACTATTTAGTCATATTTAAATACGTATTGTGATAACTGTTGCAACACAGGCACTTTGTATATGTCAAGCAACATGAATGGTCAATCCAGTATCTCCCATTTACCTCCTGAATAATGTCTTTTATTAAGGCCTTCCTGCCTGGTAAGTGGAAAGTTCCTATTTTATGATGCAGGATTTACAAAAAGTTTCTCTAGGGTAAAAAATAAAATACAGCATAGATCAATAATTTACTAAAGTGATATAAAACATTTATAATTAATAATTCTACTTTAGAAAATGGATATTTCTTCCACAACAAAAACTAAATGACAGTGTCGAGGGATTCAAGTGATTAGCATAATATTAATTTGGTTTAATTTGAAATGCAACCACTCCTCATATCCATAATTGCTACTTCAAATTAATTAGGGTTTTAGCATCTCTTAAAGGCAAAATAAAAGAACAATGTTTTTTTTATAACCAAAATAGTTTTATAACATTTTGGCAAATACGCTAATTATCCTTCTTCCAGAGAGTTAAATGAGGAGATCAATTCCACTCTTATGTTTGTCTGTTTGTTTGTTGAACCAAGCAGTGTCTGGGATTTAGGAGGATTTATTTGCAGAAATGTGGATCCCATAATAAATTGAGTTGCTTGCACCGCTATGTTTCAGTGGCCGTATTAAACCAATTCTGATTCCAGGGATGGTCTGCGTTTTTACGTCACCTGAATGCTTCTCTATATTCTCCGACATGCTTGTAAAGAGGAGAGTTGGGGTATTCAGTTGGTTGTAATTTGCAACATCATAGCTAGATGCCACTAAATCCTACCAACCCAGTCTCACGGCATTTCGTGTTATTGTCACGAAATTAATCTATTGATTCGTGTTCACCATCACGATTTTCGCATTTTTTTCGTGTGACACAGAACGATTTTAAAAGCAATGCAAATAACAAATTTGAAGGAAAAATAAAAAAAATACAGATTTCAGTATTCTGATACAGAATGAATTTAGAAGCAATGTATTTATATTGGTAGTATGTTTCGTGCCTGCACCAAATAATAACAAATTACAAGGACAGATTTCAGTATTCTGAGGCCCTTTGCCCCATTTATTTTCCTCGCGGCAAAAAAACATTATACAATTTAAAATTATACAATTTAAAATAATTTTTTTTTTATGAACCACACAGCTAAAAAAAGACATGGTGCAGGCACAAAATATACTACCAATAGAAAAGAGAGCAGAGTCTTTTGTCCTGGTCATAAGCTGCAGTTGACTTTGACCTTGGCCAGTGTAGAAACACCCGGTTACTGAAGCAGTGCCGTATAAACCGCTGCCTCAGGCTTCCTTCTCAAAGGGGAGTGTGGGGGTCTCTGTTCACGGTCATGTCTTCACTGACAGGACATCTCCAGACTCCGCACACATTTCCCTGTTGTTAAAGTGTGTGGGTGTGTGTTTCTTTAATGTCGAGTAAGAAGCAGAAGGCCAGAAATTTCTATTAGCCATCAGTAGACCAGTGGACCCACACCCACAGCAGCTCTGGTTAGCTTTCCAAACATCAGCCTCAAGCCTCTCTGGTCATTTAAGTGTAATCTAGTTTACTTTCATCAGTCAAAAAGCATCATGCAGGTTACTCCATTTCATCTCCTGAATCTATAATCTTTGATAGTAAGTGGCTTTTAAGACTCCTTGAGCCAGTGAGGTCTTTTACTGTTGCTCCTTTCATCTGATCAGACCAACATATTCCCAGCCAATATGCATTAGGGTTTTTTTTTTCATCAAATAGACACCACTTGTAGATGTAAATACCTTGAAGGAAGTAGCTGTTCCTTTTGAGAGTGAAAGGACAGAGCTGTTTATTACCGTGCATCGGCTGGAGTCAGACACACAGCTCTCCCGTTGAGTGGCATCAGTCGAGCAGACGCTGTCATTATGCAACGTATCGGCACTAAAGAGGAAGCAGACATTATGGGAGTACAGGAATGTCACTCCCGCAGCATCGTACAGCTGGGCACGATGCACGCTGATTGATAGTTGTATGCTAACAGAGCCCGCCACGCTAATACACGCCCGGGGACATCTAATGTCGGCGATGGTGGCGGTCTGCGCACGAGGCAGAACAAAGCACTGTCATCCATCAATCTGTGTCGCCCAGCCTCTGATCCAGTGTATATAAACCTTGTATCATCCCGTCCTCTCAAGTCCAGCCATGCAGAGACCCCCAGGACTCGCTGATTCATGGGGGATCAGTTACGAACTAGTCAGAGAAGAAGGGATGACCTTGCCTTTAGGGAAATAAATCATAGTTTAGACTTGAATGTGCCTTGTTCTCTTCCTTATTTAGACAGTGTTGATATTGAAAAAAACCTTCGTTAAGCTCTTTACTCAAATAGATGTCATTTTCTCAATTCTTTCTCAGACTGTGATGAGTCTTCTCATCCATGTTATGCTGAACAGAACAGTGGCTGTGGATTTACTGCTATAATCCCCTTTACCATAAGGGGGAGCTCAAAGGCAAAGGGCTTAAAGCAGGACTCAGGGAGGACCAACAGACTGGGACAGAGAGGGATGAAACCTGATGTACTTATGATTCTGTTTTCTTCAAGTTTGTATTTTGTTGGTCGAACGCACTTATTGTAAGTCGCTTTGGATAAAAGCGTCAGCTAAATGTAATGTAATGTAATGGATCCAGTTGCCTCTGCATCAGTGGGAGAATTGCATCTCAGTTTATGAACCCAATGTAGTCACACAAGCGGCATGGAAAAGGACGTAGAAAACATCAGCTGTTTCTCTTAGACGGTACCAGTATGATACAATTAATGCTTTTGATTCAGGAATCGATGTAAGAGCCATAATCCAGCACCCACAAAGTTCACCTGAAATCACTATCCAATCCTTATACCAAATGAAGCGTGCAGGTTCAAAGGGCACATACGTTTCTTTTAAAAAAACAAATCAATGGCGAGATCACCAGTGGAACAAGTTGTGATCAGTCGGTTAAAGACATTGATCCTGTGATTGATTCACTGATTGAGTCTTTGGGAGTCTTCCAACTCAACCACGCGTGACTGAGCTCCGAATTCCAGATGATTCCCCGGACCCTCGACCAAAGCGATTGGCTTTTGGATCCAGTGAGTCGATGGATTAAGAATGCGCTGTATGACCATCCTTTTTAGACTGAAATCAGAATGTTGTTTTCACATGTTTTGAATCAACTTCTTGAATAAACATGATGCTGTTTAGAGATGCAGCATGTATTAAGTACTTTACTTTACTTGCCAGTTAGTCTCATAAGTTGTTATGCTTAAGTGCATTTTACGGCTTTTTTGTTGTTGACGTTTACTTTACTACTTCACGCTGTGGTTGTACTTTGGTAAATAATTTGACTGCCTTTCCACTACTGGATGTTTATGACCCCAACTTGCTGTGTATTATTGTCCATGAAATTACTTTTTGTTTGTCTCTAACTCTTCCCAATTCATTGCTCAGACACCTTCTCTCTTTCTGCAGCTATTTGCTGCTCCGTCACATGACAATGATTCTTTCTCCATCCTTCCCTCCCACCGTTTGTCTCAATCCTTCTCTTTCATTGTCTGTTTACCTCTCTCCATCGCCCATGCAGCATCACTCTTTCTCCTCTTGCAAAAAGCCATTCGGTCTTCATGCTGCCTCCCTCTCTCACTCATCCTCTCGACTGGCAATAACCGCTTATCTTCTCTTTTCCCGCCCCCTCCTTTTCCCCCCACCCTGTATCTTGCAGGGTACATCAGATCCACAGTGCATTGTCTGGGACTATGGCAACCCGTAAGTTACTCTAAATGACTTTTGATGTGTGCATGTGAGAGAGTACAGTGCAGCAAAGCATGTGTCTGTCAGCGTGTGTGGTGCTGTTTATCTTGTGTGTGTGCTCATGCCCAGTCAGATTAATTTCATTAATGAAGTGAAAACAGTCTAATGAAGTTCCCTGTGTTAGTGTTAATTAAATTAGTCAATGAGAACAAACACCATTCTCTCTGTGTTGATAAGAATTCACAAGTAACATCACTCAGAACGCCTCATTGGAGACGTTTTTCCTTTGTTACAAGCTTTCTTTTATGTTTTCCTTAACGCAAAACCATGTTGGAGATTTAATTCGTAATTCCGAACTGTGGAAATGTGGCTTAATTTCAACAGTCTTGTTTTTTTTTTACCGCCAGTGACCTGAAGCCTTCATTTTTTGTCCGAATGGGTTTCCTCTCATTTGTCCATGTAGGCCACTGACTCATTGATGTGGATAATCTGGTGAGCTACATGATGTAAACCAGCACTATTGATTTCACTGTTTTAACCATTAACCCACCAAGTAATTACTCTTTCTGTCGATTACAAATTAAAACTGGTTAAGGACCATTAAGCTAGGGTTTGGTACCATGTTATGGTCTCAATACAGTTTGACTTTGATATGTTTAAATTGCCCATATCTTCTACCCATGCCAGTAAAGCTAAGCAGATGCAACCCTTTGACAAAATACAGTGATATACCTCTCGTTTTAGAGATAAGGGATGAAATTCATTGGCAACGCTACACATGTTGTTACGTTTAGGCCAATACATCACTTTGATATTATAATTATAATGACACATCTTGTCATATGCTTTAAGTAATAATTGATTTTTACAATTATGCCTTAATATAACCAGAAACATATGTACTGGATAGGATATTGTTTGGACAGAAATAGACTGTTGAAGTATTTTGCAGTAACATTTAATAAAAGTTAGCATTTGAAGAAGACAATTCCACCTGAGAAGTTCTTTCTCGCTTGTTCTGGAGCTTTGGAGTGAATCACATGTTCCTTATTAGCAGATTAGGTTTCCTGAGTATCCATGGATGGTTCCCCGAAAGAGTTTAAACTCTGTAGAGTTCAATGACAACCGAGCAACCACTATCTGCTGATGAAGAAATACGTGTAGCAGCTCCAGAACACTTAAAGGTGGGGTAGGTAAGTTTGAGAGACCGGCTCGAGATACACTTTTGGTTATATTCCATGGAATGCTCTAAACATCCCGATAGCAATGAATATCTGAAGTGCTTTGACAAAAAATCCATAAAAAAATGTCATCTGTGGAAGCCGTAGTACTGTAAAAAGCATGACCAATGGATGGCCTACCTGCCTGTCAGCCTTCCATCGGGGCACAAACTTATCTCGTGTCCTCATTGGTCATGTGCGCGTTCGTGTGTGTTGGAGGAGGGGCTCTGTAAGGAAGTGGCAGATTTTCTCCGGTTGTGTATTTTCAAATTCTAGCGATCTCGAGCCGGTTTCTCAAACTTACCTACCCCACCTTTAAGTGGATCTTGAGTGGAGATTGATTTGTCGAGTGTTGGATTTAAACATGCCATACAGGTGACATTACTCTGCCTCCTAATATGATTGATTTCCAAGAGCTAGATTTGACAGATACAAAAGGAAACTTTCTACAGTGACAACAAGATGGATGACGAAACATTTTGGTCAGCTCAGCTTCCCCATCAGGATCACATTATACAGTAGGTCTTCTTGCTCGAGAACAGCACTCCCCGGTGACCAAAGCACACAATGGGGCCCAAGGTTCACAGGAGAGTATCAGATATTCTGTAACTTATCAAACTACACCTCTTCATCGAGGTGGGAGAGGAACAAAGCTCGGCAAAGTCAATTAACTGGCCGGCAGATTACAGCGGCAATCAAATTAAATGTGCAGACGCTACCAGGGCAGAGAGGCAAACAGAATATAAAGTGGCAAGGTGGCAGCGATGTCTATCAACCATTCATACTCAGAGTGGGAAGGAATGTGGAAAACATCCAAATGTGTTTGCCAGGAATAAAGTAATATGTTTGCATACATACACGGCAGGAAGTACACGCAGATGGTTCAAAGCTTTCACACACAAAGCCTACACACTCACCAGGACCTAGTTAGTTTGACTTACACTGAAATACAAGCGATAAACAAGAATGTTCCAGTTATTATAATTGATTGTGATTTGTTAAGTCTATTTTAAGCTCCCATCTTTTCTCATCGCTGCTCAACAGTCATATTGAGGATGTGTGTTTACATGTTGGGCTAATCCAGAGACTTATTTTGTGTTAACAGTGTGAGCTCATTGGAGCATGCTGTTTCTTGCACAGATGTTTTTCAGAGTGTAGGCTGGACAAAAACGAAACTATTCATCGCAAACTACTCGATTTTGATATTTTTTCCTTGCTACTTAAATCCAAGTATTGGCAGTTTATACAGTATGTAAATCATATAAACAAGCAAAAGCAAGGACAGAAAGGCACAGAAATATAGCATGTATACAGTACATACAGTTCTCCATTCGCTTCCTTTTGCTGGGCAGCAGATCGTGACTAAAGCTAGGTGTGCAGTTGATATGGGCAGAGAACATGTTGTACAAAACAGCGGATTGTTTGCTGTAGGATATCACCTCAACCTGGCTGTCTCTCCAACTCAGCCACAGGCTTTGAGGTTCAGCGGGAGGTGGAGAATGTATAGATAGCAATGCGGAGGAAGGGCAGACACAGCAGCAGCTGAACCAGACAGCAGGAGAACAGAAGTTCATCTCAGAGACGTGAATATAACTTTTAACCTTTCCCCTGTATATGAACACTTTATTCAGTTCACACAGAAGCACCCACATAAAAAAATATTGTATCCTGTATCTTTTTCCATTCATTATTATAATGTCTGTGTAATGTGTACTTACTTGGAGATCAGAGGCTTACATCTCTAAAGCCTACTGTCATCCCACACAATTATCTGTGTGCACGTTTTTTTTTCTTCAAGCAGTAATCGTATATTTTGAAATCTGCAAAAAATGTCAGTGTGAACTCTCTCCCATTTACGCTCTTTCTGAGCTAGCTAAGTTGGCCAACAGTTTGTGGCACTCACAGTTCATCTCAGTATTTATGTGTGAGTGTTTATTTATTTATTTTGCCCCTAACAGGCCCATATGTCGACACCATCTGCCCATCCAAATTGCTGCGCCCGCCATGCCTCCCTGTCTTCCCCCCTATGTGCCTGACTCCTACTCTCATTCAGTTGCCTTGCCGGCGCGAATACGTACTGATATGTTTAGCTCGTATAAAAGTTTTACACGTTTTGAAAATAGGAGCTCAGGTTATTGGAAGCAAAGAAGGTTACCCTGAATAAAAAATGTACACGTGTTCTGAGCATGTCTGTCGGAAGACATTTCTACCTTGAATCTTGATTGGGTTATTTCTCCAAAGCGTCTCTCTTTCATGTTTCTGCCATACCTCAATAACTCTCACTCTCCTCCATGGGAAATGATGATGTTCTGCTGCGTGTTTGCTGACCTTGCCTCTGGCATCTCCGCGCTCTGACCCTCACTCCAATTCCATATGGGATGCCTGGCTGAAGCCCCACTGATACACCAACTCAATGTACAGTGCGGCACTTAGGTTATGTATTTTGCATTATACATTGTATATATACCATACTCACATGTGCTACACTGATTATAGCTGCTGCTTTTTGAATCAGGACAAACCGATTTATGCTGGCATTTATGCATTTTTCAAATAAGCTTAGAAGCAACACACGGACAAAGCTCAAATGCATTATAGGCAGACAACTGAGCAATCTCCATTGAAAGCATGCTTAATTTAGTGTTTCTTTTATTATCTTTTCTTTTTAATGACTGTTTTTAAATGCCTTTGTCTGAATGTTTTTCATTTTTGTAATGCACCTTGAATTGCCTTGTGTTGAAAGGTGCTATATAAATAAACTTGCCTTAACAATATTCCAGTAGTTACAGATGAACACATACCATTTAGATGGATGCATGACAGTAAGCCTTTTAAGGGGTGAGGGTCACTTAATCCTATCTCTAATCCACATTGGTCTTCTGCTTGATCGGGGATCAGTGGTTAAAGACCTGGGAACCCCACCCTGCCCCCACCGCCATACAGTAATAACAGCCTGGTGTGCCGCACAAGTACCTTTTAACGTCCCTGATCTGACACGGTAGATTGACGCTTGCTCCGGGCTCCGACTGATCTGGCACTGCTATTGGCTTTGGCACCGAGAAAGATTTCAACCTTAAGTAAAAAGTCAAAGGAATATTTCATCTGTACACTGCCAAGCACTAGCTGGACACAAATCTGGCCAAAATGTAATCACATTCATTTCACAAAAAGGCATAGCGACAAGGTCTGACCTTAGCCAAGTGTATGATACTTTTATCATTCTTGTGGCAGCGTAATGGCCATTTATATGCCATCGATTACTCTCCTGTGTAGCAAACAAGCCGATAAATGAATGAAGAGAATACCCTACATAAATTCAGTGTGAGTTTTTCACCCTCTTGAATACTTAACAATCCACTTAGTATGTATGGTAGTAGCGAGAAATGTAGCCTCAAGTCAGCATGAGATGAGAAACCTACAGCACCAGATTCACTTGACCTGTCAATTTGGTATAGAAAAATGTATGAATGCTATACAGACAGTGTTATCCCTGGGGGTACAGCAGACAGTTCAGCCTTAAAATAGCATATACCTATAACAAGTACATTATACAAGACCAACTAAAATGTGCTAAAATATTCAATTTATATAACATGTCTCTATTGTAATGTTATGTTTAAAGTGTTAGTTGACCTTTGTCTCTCCCTATCTGAAATAGCTTCAACTTTCTTGTTACTTGTGTATATTTCCTCTGTGTCGTCAAAGAGACAGGCTCGGAAACGTCCACACACTTAACGGCACAGACACCATAAGGAGGGAGGGGGGGGGGGTGTGGATGGATGACAGGGCTTGCTCCACTTTCCCATCTGACAGAGCAGAAGGGATCAAGACTGTGTCAAACAGCGAGCGAGGGAGGCGGCCAGTAGGGCTTATGAGGGCTCTGCCTCCATTGGGCGTTACAGACGTGGACCGGCTCTCCGCTCATTCCCCTTCACAACAGTCCTTGGAGAGGGCCTTCACGTGGTAGCTTCGATTCTCAGAGCACAATACTCGGGTTCTTGTTAAGGACAGTTAGCTTAAGGGCACTTTGGCTGCTTTAAATAGCTGTTGAGATCAGATCTAAGGAGTCAGATCTGAACTTTAGATATGATTTATTTCTGCTACCGGACTCTACGGATGAGTGTGGGCTGCTTGCTCTTAAGAAAAGTTCTCCTTTCTTGATTGGGTGATGAGGTTATGTGTAAAGCACCAAAGGGTTGTTAGTTTAGACTTTTTTTACATCATGCATCATGTGTATTGATTGCGTCATCATGTGACCGGGGGAGTGGAATGGTTTACTGTATATTACTGTACAGCCAGGGATAGTTTTAGAACTGCCTCTTCTTCCCCTGGGTGATGTTAGGCATTTGTAGTGGTTAGCATTTGAAGCTTAGATTAGAAGTAGAGGAAAAATAAGTCTTCTGTTGGAATATATCGCCTTCTTGTTGTTGGACATTAGCAGTTTTTGAACAACTGGGTAAGTAACATCTAACTCCCCTTTTAAAATCTATTCCCTGTCATTTTGAAGCTGTTTTGTTAAGATCTCCCGCCTGAATCAGCGCAGCAATTTCTCGCTTACAAGATCATGTAACCTGAGTTAAGTGCTCTATTTGCCTTATGCTTAGCTTGTTGACTGGCACATTATCCTCCATTTTTGTGTCTGCAAGTAGGCTGAGAGGGCACTGGGTAAGTGCTTTGTGAGATTCAGAGATGTCCCATGGGCCCGAAGTGTGCTCTTTGAGCCCCTGACGAGAGGAAAAAACTATTTTACGAGATATAATAAAAAAAAAAAAAACTTGGGTTGCAAAAAAACAACATAATAAAATCCCTTTCAGAGATCATGATTAATAATCCATTTTCTGCAGGAGCTACTTTCTTCTTAGCCATGCGCCGTGTCACTGGAAATGCAGGCAGTCAGGACGGCAGGCCTTTATGGCTGTAGCTGAAATCTGTATCTGTGCTTTTCCTGTTTGCTCACTAACTTGCACACCAGGAAGAAAGATAATCCTAGCAAAGAAGCTTATAAATTAGCCCACGTCCATGCCAGAGAGCAGATCGGGGAGGTGGAGGTCAATAACAAAGCGTCCTCGCACGAGAATGAAAGAAGCATGAAGTAAGGGTTTTATATAACATTGTCACGACATGAGCTACAAGAGAGACAAGTAAGATTAAGCAAGGACAGTTATTTTTATATATTAAATATCTATTCAAGTTGCATTTCAAAAGTCAGTGAACTACATGTAGAAATAAATGATTATTGCTGAGATACTTGTGTAAAGTGCTACCGTACTCTGCTTTACAAATAATAAGTGTTCACATCTCTGGCCTTGTGAAAACTAATTAATTCTCGTTTTTTAATATACATTTTATACAGCCACAATCATTATGAATGTATTCTGGTGAGAGAAAACCTTTGATTTGTTTCCACAATCATTCCATAACACATGGGACATCAATACATATTTCATGTTTGAGTTACCACTAAAAGTATAACATTTAAAATCTTAAGCAGTACGGTTTTGCACATAAACTTCACAGCAAGCCTCATATAATCTCACAGCATGTTCTTGTGGTTATAAAGCCCGTCTTTACATCAGTTAGTTGAACGGAGGAAAGCTTAGATGTTACAGAGTTAATATCTGGGTCAAATACATACGCATGCAGACACAAACATGCAATGCAATGCAGACACACGCCTACATTGTGGCGAGTACTGTGTCAATGTGGGATGGTCAGCACTGCATAATAGGTGCTATGAAAGGTTGAGCACAGATGATTTTTATCATGTGAAGATTTGCTTCAGTGCTTTCCAGCTGCATTGAGTAAAAGGCCAATGTGCGCTGACTCTGGTGAATGTGCATTCTGGCTCCCTGGCGGGGGGATGCAATATTCACCAGAATGTATTCCATCAACTGGAATAGATGTTTTTGTCACACTTTTTCCATTTTTATTTCCGAGGTGTCAATCAGGAAACTATATTCCTTATTCCTCTATTCGAAAAAGATATTCAACAGTGCAATCTGTTAAAGCGAGTCTAATAAGATTACTAATTCAATTATTGAGAGATGAAAAAACGTACATTTGGGCACTATCGGATGCCTCCGTTAGGCTGTGTTTTGACATTTATTTTCAAAAGATGTTCTGAGATTTAGTTATTAACAATTGTTACTTTAAGAATTCAAAATGAAAAGAAAAAACATTGTTTCTTTTGTATCATTTGAAACATGATAATTCATCTTCAGCAAATCAAGGCAATACAGATAGAAGTATGACAAATTACATTATTTGGCTTAATTAAAACCGTTGCATTTCACAGACAGCCGAGCCACCAGATGACCAGTGTGGGTGTGAATCTTTACAATCTGTACAGGGATAGCAAGTAATACTGTACCTCGTGGCTCAAACTCAATCACCTTAGAAGTGTTGGAAGATAATGAAAAGGATGCTTATATAAACCTTGTTCAGAGTTTCTCACTCATTTGTTTCTGGTTAAAACTCTGCTCGTGAAGGTCTGATGTAAATAGGCCTTTTTGGACAGCAGTCATTGTGACCTGCCTTCCATTAAAAGCATTAACAGCTCTGTTCCTATCAAGCGCTTAATAGTTCATGACAGGGTCACAGAGCCACTATGCACAATAGAGCATAGTGTAGTGCATGTAGAGCATAAATGTGAGCAAACTGGAGCCGATATTAAATGTAGGAACTATAGACTTCAGAGTTATAAAGCTACTCATCACCCCACCTTAACACGGAAATGTTAATCAAGAACAAAATAAAGGTCTACCAGGCAAACTAAGAAAAAGCATGGGTGTACCAATGGGGGCTTAAAATACTGAAAATCTTCCAAATATGTGTTATTCTTACATTTCCTTTTAACGCTTAATTTTAGAGAAAAGATGGAGAAATGTTTTTATTTATTTAAAACATGACCGAGCATACTATTGCCTTAGTGAGCCATTGATGCTGGTGGTAGGCTTCAACCATTGCAGCTGTGTCCACTTGAGACCACTTACCTCCATGATCCTTAAAATCCCTCTCTACTACAACAAGCCCTCTCATTTCCAATAGCCCTTTCTGTATATGACTCATTAGCTCTCTGTTTCAACGTGTGTCACTATCTCTCATTCTGTTTCAGACATTGACTAGCCACAGTTCTCTTTTGTAAAGCATATCAAAACATCAGGGAGTACATGCAGCAAATTGCTTAATGGCTTCACAATATCATGCACTGGATATTCAGCTTGATACCTCTAACTTCTAAAGACATAACAGCAGATTGACTTGAAAGTGCATTCTATGTAATGAGTATAGGTTTTGTGATTTACATGCTATTCATTTCCATCAATGTGTGAAATTCTGTTGTCATCCCTCAATGCCTTCATCTCTTTGCATGTATTGCTGTTTGCTTAATCCCCCCACGCATTTTTTGATCTTTCTTCTGTGTAATAGCTTTTACTGCCTGCACTTCTGGCCACTGATGACACAACTACACACAAATCTGATGGCACATTTTACCAGGAATAAGCAATGGACAGAGTGTGCAATTTTACTACTAAACTGTATTTTTTGGCCGCGGTCGTCTCATGAATCAGTTTTGACAGTGTTTGCCAGCAGCTGAAATTAGCTGATAATGTTAATCCCTATTACATCAATTACAGCTATGTAGAACAACATGTTCCCATGTAAAATGTGTTCAAATACTTAACAGTGACAACACTTTAAACGTTGCCTAAATGCAGCACTTCAGCTCCTATCATAAGGCTTAGTGTCTGTATGTGTCCCTCTACCTTACAGATATCACGTCATCTTTGCTAGTTTGGATGAGAAACATTGGCCCCATATTTGATGTGTTAGGATGGAGGGTAGCTTTTACACTGACTTTACCTCCATGCAGCTCAAATCCCTGCATCAAGCCCGTCAACTTAAGAATTCAAAGCATGTTTAACCTTTTTTTTTTCTAAACAGGGTGCAATTGGCTTTCATAGCATTGCCCTTTCAGTCAAGGGTTGGTGCCAATTCGTTCTCAGTGGACACAAAAGGTCACTTTATGCTGTTGCTCAGGAAGTATTTTTCTTATTTTTCTTAACAGTTGCAACATCTTTCTACAAACGGTTAGGAAACCAATTGGACAGTATATTTGGACAGCTTTAGCACTGTATTACAGCATCATGAATAATTCTGACAGCTAATTGGTGGATTGCTATGCCATTCATGTTTCCACTGGATGAATTTGTACATATTCGACCACTAAAATGGTCCTCGGGTCAAATCTAAATATTTTTGCCCAAGGACCAAATAGACTACCTGCAAAACGTATGATATTCACCTCAAGCCCAGCTGTGCTTTGTGTTTGATGCTAATAAGCTAGTTGTATAATGCTAAGATGACAAAATATATTAGGAAAATCAATAGCAGCAGGAGTTGAAATCAAAGAAGCAGCTGCTTAACTTCTTTATAAACCAACTGGCGTGAAGTTTTTGAATAATGACTAAGTAAATAACATTGAAAAGCATACAGAACCAGGGTAAATAAGTTAAATGTTACAACTTTATGCTTCATTCAAACTTATCACAGCACTGATAAGCCTTTCTAGCGTATGATTAGTTTCAACTTTGTTGGCTCATTATGATGTAGCCCATGTAGCATGAAAGAATAGTGGAATTGTCAAGCTAGCTAATTACCTAGCGGGTTATTTAGCTAATTTGCTAATTTCGACTTCCTGCCACTCTGAACTATGACAAGCTACAACTAAAGCTAAACAACTGACACTATCACATCATTTCTTTACTTGTCAAATGACCAAAGAAAACCTCTTAATGTTCCTTATCTCTATGGCTCTGGTCGATCAGGCCAACCTTTGTAATCCCCATGTGCACTGAGGGATAACTACCTGTCAAAAATAAAAACAACTCTAGCATCCATAAAATAAAACCTTACTTTTTGTCAAAGTCAAAACCAAACAACAGATGTGTCGAATAATGCAATGCCAGCAAACATGATGGTGTTAAACACATTTACCCATCTCAGCATTTGTTTGGATGATGCCACATTGATATCTTTCGGTATACATTTGGGATCCCTGGGCTATATACATATAGTTGTTCACCTGTTTATACATCTGGGTTCTGTTTTCCATGATAAGAGTAGTCGGCAGCAACTCCCGGCTAATTCAACTAAAACAAAAACTCAAAACAAAAGTTATGTCCTTTTCATCTTTCCTTGCCAGCTTAGCGACACTGATCATTTTGTACTTATAAAGCCCAGCTGGGTCTGCAGCAGTCGTGTGTATCAGAAAGCGTTGTCTGCAATATCAAAGATCCAACTTTGTCAGTGCAATATAACTATATAAAAGTCAAAGCTGACATTTTGCTGAAAGACATCAATAATGAAACCCAGCAAGATAAGGGTCAATTGTTGTTGAAATTCAGCAGCTACACAAAGAGGTCAGAGATTAGTTGTATTTCTGGTGTTATCTTTAGCCAGCCCCCTGTTGTGAGCTGTCAGACTGTTTCTCATTATCCAAACTTCCTGTTTGCTGTCAGACTGACATTGACTACTTGATGTGTCTGTCCTTGTTTCATGTAGTTAGATCATTTGTGTGAATAAACAAGTGACGTGCATACTTTCAAATGTGCATTTTACATCAATCAACATGCATAATTCAGTACGTCACATTTGCTCATGTGGCATACAATCATAAATGCATGTGTAGTCAGAGTACAGATGGCTTTGCTTTTCTGGTGTGGATGAAGCTATTTGTTAAAACTTTACTTGACATCTTTTGGGACTCTGCACGCAAGGCGCTTTCACACCGCAGTACTTTTCCCACATAGGTTCATCAGAACTTAGTTCATGAGAACTCTTTAGTTCTCATGAACTAAGTCACTTCTTCTTCTTCTGCTTTGGGTTTACTGGCAGGCCGCAAATCACTTCAGGGCGTATACTGCCACCCAAAGTCCCCGGCCGGAAGTCCCCGGAGTTGGGGACTGGCTTCAGTAGAAGCTGCTGGGACTCCCAGCAGCTTCTACTGAAGCCTTCCGAGTAAATCACCAGAACGCCGACACCTCCTCATCTCCACCCCTCCCATGTTTTCTTTTGTGTTGCCATAAGTTAGTCTCTCTGCGTTTCTGCGTTGGGCTAATGCTAATAATGCTAATGCGAGGATAATAAAATGGCGGCTTCACAAAACGTTTTGGGAGTTTTACGGGGCGTGGTTTGCAATCCGCCCAGCCAATCAGAAATAGGAACCTTTGTCTCCCACAAATGTTCCTGCTCTCTAGCAGGGACGGAAAAGGGGTAAAAATGTTTTTTTGGTGTGAACGCAACATTTCGGAACTATATCAGAACTAAAGTGGGAAAAGTACTGCGGTGTGAATGCGCCTATTCAGTACATTATTTATTTTTAACCACTGTATGAATCATTGTAAGCTCAATTGATTCCACATGTATATGTTTTTAGAAAAATACATCTTACCTGAAAAACCTTAATGTACACAACTTGGAAGATTTATTTAAATAGTTAACAAGTGCATGTATTCTCTCAATCACCTTCTTTGACGCACAAAGAAACACACAAATCTGCGCTCCATTTTGCTTCCTGTCAAGATGTCTGCTCTGACTCAATTTCGGGTCTTTGAAGTGTCACAGTGCAGTTGATCATCAGGGAACTGTCCTCATATCTCATTACTGACATTGTGTGTTTGTGTGTGTGCATTTCTTCACATTCAGATATACCTTTTGAGAATTAATGTTGACAGCCTTGTCATCTAATGTCACCCTGATTGTGTTTGAGTGGCCTGTCATAGTAGAAGTGTACTTAGTATTGAGTGATGCATTGGGTTGTGCTCTGGTAAAATGTTGTCAATGTTATTTTAACGTTATTTGATCGACAGTAGAATAAACCACATTAGGAATATATTTGTTTTTGTCAAGATGAATGAAACTTACTTGTTCATTTGATATATATTTATGATTTGTGATAAGATAATAAGATAAGAGGTACTTTATTGATCTTAGATGACAAGTTAAAATCAGACTTCTTAAAATAATAAAAGCACAAACGTTGCAAAAGTCAGAAATTAGTCATAACTTTTGAATTTGAACTTTGAATACAGAGTAGAGAACAAAGGATTAAAATGTCTTTCCATGACAAGTTTTTTTAATCTTCTCCTTTTTATGTATTTATTTTGGAAAAATTGTATTATATATTTATCCTTGTTGGGTTTTCCAATATGAAAGGTACACTTAGCCACATAAAAGTTTTTTGTATTATTCTTTTTTAGATGTTATGTCTTGTTATTTCTCAAGTTACAATAGACACACAAAACAGCTTATCATTTCTCAGAGTGAAACTGTCACCAAATTCTTTCTCTCAAGATGTAAGTGGTGCTCAAATATGCACTATTCACCAAATCCAATATATTTTCACTATACAATATTAGCAAGGCAACCCAATATTTGAAGTCCATATTTAGTTAGTTTTCTCTCTATCAACAGTGTTGTTGTCAAAGTGCAGATGGTCATTGCTACAGTATCAGCTTGAGAGGAGATGATTAAGGTCTTACTCATTGATTAGTTGGGAAAGAACCATGTGCACCGTATCGTCTGCATTAGGATACAGTCTACTATATATATAGGCAATAACTAAATTAACAAATGTATGACACAAAACCACTTAAAAAATGTTTTTACAATTTCAATTGTTTTTCGCATTCGTTTTATTAAAATGTTTCAGATGAATTCCTTAAAACAAAAAGCAGTACGAGTGTTCTCAGATTTAACTCCAGTTGCAAAACAACCCACATCAGATGTGATGTCATCATATTGTCACTGAAATGGTGCTAAGACCTGATGGTTTAATGTAACACCTCCATCTCTAAACTGAGCCCCACCCACTTCAAACCAGAAGGAACACAATGAATTACAGAAGTCACTCATTTGATATACCCAAAACAATTTTGTGAGAAACAGTGTGTTTTTAGGATCTCTTTACATATTGTAAAATGATGAGTTCTTGTTGCCTCTGTGCCCATGTCTCATTGAGCTTTGGCCCAAACAGGACACCTGTGTAGCTGCTCTTAATGCACCTCTCCCACACTGTGTCTATCTATCTGGTATCTAAAATAGTGTATCCAGGGTTAAACATAAGGTTAATGTGTAGTTTGAGCTGCCAGGGTAATTAGAGTAGTTGGAATCGTATTGATCGACCTCTACTCTCAACCTTCTATTGAGTGCATAAAAAGGGAAGTGGAAGGGAGGGGGGAAATAAAGGGAGGCCATGTGGGGTAATAAAGTGTACAAGGTTGCATGTGATTCTCGGCAGTGTTTTACCCAGAAAGGTGTTGCGTGTCAAAGCAATTGACCATTTAGTGCAGAACAATCGCCATCCACCGTTTAAGCTGCACTAGTCTTTTGTTAAATGTTAGCTGATGCAACCTTGTACGATTGGCATCAAGGCCTCAAGTCTCTTAGAGTTTTCTTCCAAGAGTTGGAATAGAGAAAAGACAAGAACAAAGATGAGAAAGAAAGTGTTTAGGGTGCCAAACACGGACTTAAGAACAAGTGAGGTGACATTGGCTTCTAATGCCAGCGGAGTAAAAGAGCCTGTCAGTGAGTTGGCGTGCATGTGGCCATGACTGCATATTAAACCTACAGAGTGAATGGGTGAACTTGGTAACCTTGATGCTCTGAAACTTTCTGTCCCTCTTTCACCCCTTCTTTGTATTGGAATTTCCTATGGACGTGTTTTGGTCATTTGACAGCTTGTTATGTGTGTATTTTTCTCACAGTCGCTGTTTATGTCCCCTGTGCCACCCCCTCCCCCCCCCCCTTCTCCCCACCTCCAGGGAAGCTGGCGCAGAAAACTGGGGCACAGAAGGCTGCCAAACGCTCCCGTCAACCACTGTCCACACCAAATGCCTCTGCAGCAGGATATCCACCTACGCCGTGTTAGCGCAGCAAGCTAAAGACCCGGTGAGTCACCTATGCAAAGCCTGTTACTCTGTGGCACTCGGGGGGGCAAACAATACTACTACCAGGGGCCAGGTCAGTAAGCGGTTGACTCTTCCATGTGATGGGAGAGAGACAAGGCGTCAACAGAAAAAGAAAGACATATTATTAAGTCTGTGTGATTGTGCTGGCAGCGCATAAACCTGTGCTTCTATAAATAGTTCACGTGGCTTGCAATGTGTGTTTGACATGATTTAAAGAAGGCTTTTTAGTAGTTCAGGGTAATGCCTGTTCTGATACATTGACCCATTCTCCTGTATTTATTTTGTGCTAATGGACATCCAAAGACTTGACAGCTCACCTTCCTCTCACAGCCTCCCTCTTCATCCAACAGACTCACATTAATTCATTGTAAAACATCCCACATAGTCACCTGTTTATTTCTGTTGTATACACACATAAACCAATTTAATATTAATAACCACTTTCTTGCTCGCTTTTTTTCCCTCTGATATATTTTCCATTGCTATTTTCAGTTTTCTCTTCCTCCTTTCATTAACCTTCTCTTCACCTTGTTAACACTTCCAGTTGTTATTCCTACTTATACCTTTGACTGCTGTGGTCACAAAATGTTCCCTTGAGCTTTGGCTGTTTATTTCTCTACATGTGTGCATGATACTAATACCAATGAGAATAGTGATTGCCTTAAATGATGAGAGTGTTATGGTCTCGCACGGCTTAGTACGGTATAGCTAGGCCTTGGTAGGCCAGGCTCACTTTATGCTGCGTTTCCATTACAGTTTAGGAACTGGGGTAGTAACTATAGTAACGCAGTGTAGGTGGAGCTGTGACGTCATCTTGAATGCAAAACACAAAACCAACATCAGCCGTTAGCTCTTAGCTCTCAGAGTTCACAGCTCCTCATATCTGTTCAGAAATTAGACACAAGTTAAACAAGTACAAACCACAGACTGCCTCTGTCATGGCGAATACAGTCTCTGGTTTATTTCTGTCTGTATAGGCCGTTGTTGGGAGTGTGGACGATCAGAGCATATACAACGTTAGCTTAGCCAATCTCCATTCAGAAAACACGCATTTTAAAAGGTTTTTCGCCTGCCGTCTGTCTGCAGACTTGTCAAAGCATTAATTCACGGTTTTTACTAACCGGTATCAGTATGTTGTTACTTCGGCATTATTTTGAAACGTGTATTACAATTAAATCATGGTAAAATATGTTAATTGTGTTGTAGTTGCCACTGCCAGCGATTCTCTCACTAGTTTAGCATACTCAGCCCGGTTGTTGACCCGGAAAGAACCTCGATTTTGGAGAGCCAGAAAAACTGTGAAAAAGTACCCACTAGCCGGAACTACCCCTAGTGGAAACGCAACCACAAACGGGCCAGGCACGGCACGCTTAAACCGCGCTCCGCGCTGTAGTGGAAATGCGCCATTAGATGGTGTTTGGTAAAACTGTTGTTACACACTTGAATCTACGAGTAGTTTTTTGGAGGAGAATTTCTCTCTATTTTTAAGGGTGAAAAATTGGAGCCAGCTAAGCAGATACCAAGTAAGCACTGCAGGGTAACTTCAGGTGTCACAGAAATTGAAAGTGATGGGGAGGAATGGAGGATTTTGGGAAGGAAATGTTCAACCAAACAAAGAAGGCAGTCAGCTGTCAGGGAAAACGAAGAGAGAGAGAAGGGAAAAATGCACTTAGTAATAATGCATTAACAACCAGTGTAGCTAAAATAAAGAGCTGCAGGCTTATGTGGATATCTATCCCTGTGTAACCTTTAAAGGTGGGGTAGGTAAGTTTGAGAAACCGGCTCGAGATACACTTTTTGTTATATTCCATGGAATGCTCTTAACATCCCGATAGCAATGAATATCTGAAGTGCTTTGACGAAAAATCCATAAAAAAATGTCATCTGTGGAAGCTGTAAAAAGCACGACCAATCATTTTAGCCGGCCCGGCTAAAGTAACTGGATGGCCTACCTGCCTGTCAGCCTTCCATCTGTGCACAAACTTATATCGTGCCCTCATTGGTCATGTGCGCGTTTGTGTGTGTTGGAGGAGGGGCTCTGTAAGGAAGTGGCAGTTTTTTTCTTTATGGTTGGATCCAAGTGACAGCTGCTTGAATGTTCATTTGGGTGGATTAAGTCATTTAAGCCATCCAAATGTGGATTTGCTTGTGCTCTTTCTGTTAAGTGTTTTTGAGTTCCTTTTTGAAGCACTATAAAACTAACTTGATTATTATTATTAAGTATGTTGCTGAAAAGTGTTGAATATACTTTTTAGCTTGATGATATAAACCTCCAATATTCAGATGGCATGTAAGTCTAGCGATCTGTACACTATGTTGTACAAAGCATTTCCCCTCCCTTTTTATTAAGTGTAAAGAGGGTCAAAACAAGGTGATGGCCTTCAGGTGGGTAAATGTGGTTATTCATTATTCTGTCCCTCAAAGCCTGAATTACTTCACAGGGGTCTGCAACCTATTACAAAGCTTGGGGAACCTTAATTCCCATTAAATGGAATAAAACAAAGGTTGCGACCTATAAGCTGAGTGGGTGGTTCCAGCCGCTATTTCTTGTTCCTGTAACTTCTCTTTAAAATAAACAGTATTGACTTGTGCTGTTTCCACAGCAAGCAGGTCGAGCCGTGTTTAGTGAAAGAGGGCTGGGAGGGAAAGCACATTGACATTTGTGATATCTGTGAAGAGTATGCCATTAGTGATTCACCATGCAGCCCCACAGTTCTACCATTAGACCAAGTGCTGAGGACCGGAAGGTATGGGTCAGTGTGCTTGTGCCCTTGGCTCTCAGGCAGGAGTTTTGTGGCCAGCACTGAGTGCACTTTGTTGCTTTAGGGTCCTCTAGAGTTAGCTTTTTATTCCAGCGGAGATTGGATATTATAAAAGAGGAGGGAGAGACTGATTGAATTTGGCAAAACGTGAAAAACCAGCCTCATCCAGACATGCACGCACAGACATCTAGGTATAGAGGTTTGTACGTTCATTCACCCTCGCATACACAAGCGTGCATGCACACACAAAAAATGTCACGCAGACACTCAAACACACACTCGGATGTGCTGTGTCCAGGCTGTGTGGCTGTTAGAGGAGAGCTGAGTATCAGCAGCCCAGCTCTGACAGCTTATCCTGGGCCACAGCGCTGGAGACAGGAGGGGGTTGAGGATTAACCTCCATGTTTAATAGAAAAGGGAGGGAGGGAGGCAGGGGGGAGAAAGAGATGGAGGGATTTAGAAGCAGTGCTGCCATTACAGGCCGTTTACAGTGGAGCAAGGAATAGCCAGCTAATCCTGTTTACTTTTTATAGCCTCTGAGATTTCTGTGTTTGTGTATGTGTGTGTGTCTATGGAGAGACCTTTACTATCAGACACAAGGCAGAGGTTGTTACTTTAGAGAGAGAGGGGGGAGAGAAAGGAGAGTTGATTGAGGGAGATCATGGAGCCATACAATAAACCAAGCCACTTAATTCCCAGAATGACTGCAGAGGGAACACACACCCTACGGAAATGTTTGGACTCATTGCCCCTGCAGCCCTCATTGGGGTCATGGGATTTGGAGTTGAAGGAGGTATTGGCTTTTTAAAAGTCAGCTTAACATTATGTGCCTCAAGTTAATCAAGTGAGTTACACATCTTTGGTTCAGTTGTGTCAGCACATAGGGCTGCTGGGCTATTTGTTTTTGACATCAAAATTGAACATAGTTTGCTTGTGCCTCCCTTAAAGTGGGATTCATGACTTGTGCTTGCCTAAGCAGGAAACCAGAAATTCAAACGAGAAGATCAGTGGTTCAAACAGCACCTGAGACCTTGATGCAGTCATTGTGGATGAGTACACAAACATACTGACACACATTGGCTAGAGGGAGAGTGAGTACCTTTTGCATAACTCATTTATAAGGCAATTACTGCATCAAAGCAGGAACAACATGTGAAGTGATCTCTTCTTCTGCTCTTAAACATTTCTCACATCTTCTTTTACTGTACCTGCTTTTGGTCCAATCATGAGAATGATTGGACCAAATGATTGGGTTTACTCTAGTCTGTTTCCTCCACTGTCATTAGCACTCACCGGCAACTAATCAGAATTAAAATATCTCCCAGCTGAGACTATCATTTAGAATTAATGGATATTTTCTGATTTGACTGTGGAAGGACGAGGGCAATGATGGAAGCTACAGGTTGGCAGCTCAAATTTTCACTTATTATAACTTAACACGAAATGAGATGGAGCCAGACTACAAGGTTACAGTATGCACATATCTTGCACTTGTCAACTGTAATTAAAAGATGAGGGTTGCTAAAATGTTTGAGGGGACTGCATGGAATTGCATTAGAATATGTGGCTCCCTCATCGCATTAATTGAAGGTTAGTTACTGGCAAGGGAGATGATAAACAGCTGAAATGATTTAGTGTTGTTTCTCTGGCTGGAGACGAATAATGGCTGAACGTGGGCGTCACAGATTTATTTTGCAATTAGATTGTTTAAAACTGATCAGAAGGTGTTGTTGTGGCTGTGGTGACCTTTTTGACACAGTATAGCTGTTTCCAAATATACACAGTTTTCTTGAGGTTACCTCAGTTAAAATGTTTTAAAGGTCACTTATTAAGCAAAATCTACTTGTTCATGTCTCTTATACATCAACATGTGTCCCCTCTGTGGAAAGAGACTCTGAAAGTTTCAGGAAAAAAGATTCGCTCTGTTTTTGTCCTGATCCATTTATATAAAAACCTGTCTAAAAATGAGCTGATCAGATTTTGGCCATGTTATGATGTCATAACGATTTTTTGGCTTGTGTAACCATTAGCCAATCACGGTAACCCCCCCCCCCCCCCCCCCCAGGCGAGCACTTGATATGATGACTTTACATTTTTAAATCAGTATCAGCTCTACAAGTTGTCATTCAGTGCCAGGAGACTTATGGTTTCGTCTTGAGGCAACTGAAAGCTGAGTCTGTCAAGGTAAACCTTTTACGATCTACTGAATGGATGCAGGTAAAGCATATCGCAGACAGTATTTACTTGGTGCCATGGCAGCAAAACAGATAACTGAATAGCAGGAACACAAGATTAGCAAGATGTGGAGTTTTACATTGCAGCAGTGGCACAGTCTGCATTTGTATACTGTTTGTAAGCCTTTCACCTGTGAGGGGACCAAAGGGGAGTACATGACTGCTGATTTTTGAAAACGCCATCCTTCTCATATCTCAAGAATTACTCAGCATTTCATAAACATTTTCTCAGCCAACAGGGACTATGAGACACACTGCATCACACACATATATACTGCAGAATGAAAACCCACAATTGTATGACCAATGAAAACAGCCAACTTGAAAATGATATATAGATTCTACAAGACATCTGAAGAATAAGAATAATATAGCATTTGGAGTCTGAGAGTGGCCTCATTAGAAAACATGCAATATTGTTCTTGTGTGCAAATATCTTAAGTCGAAAGAACCAGTGATATCTTCTTATAGCATTAATAATAACTTACAGACTCACAAGAGGACATGTCTCTTGGCTCAGTTTAAAGTCAGGATTATCTATTAGAATAAATCCTTTAAACATACTAGATTGTCTTTACCTGTTCCCGACATGGACCCCTTGGGACTAGAAATGCACAGTATATACCGGGAGGAATACATTATTATTATATCTACACACTCAGATAGAGGAAGACAACGTGATTGCTATTTTTCGTCACATCTCAACTGTTTAGGTTTTTTTGTCAGGGGTTGTCACTTAGGATTAGCTAACTCAGAGCTATGAATTATTAAACATTACATCCATCTTTGCTCACTAAATCATACCCTGAACTGGGGAACATTATACTTGCTTTACACAATAATGTTAGCAATGTCATGGGAGGATGTTAGCATGACAATATTAGCATTGAGCATTGCAGCTTTACAGAGCTGCTACTATTGCTGTAGACCAGGGGTGTCAAACTCAATTTCAACGCGGGCCACATTCGCATTATGGTTGCACTGAAAGGGCCGGTTGTAACTTCAAGACAATATAAAAATACATATATAAATGTTTAATATATAAAATAATCCCATCAGCAAAAACACGTGGGTTTGCTATCCTGGCTCCAAGATGGTGGAATGAGCTCCCCATTGACATCAGGACGGCAGAAAGCCTGCACATCTTCCGGCGCAGACTGAAAACTCATCTCTTTAGATTCCACTTCGAGCGATAGAATTACTATCAAAGCACTTATATACTAACAAAGGACTGGCTTATCTATAGCCAGCTGACAAAGCACTTATATACTAACATAGGACTGGCTTATCTATAGCCAGCTGACAAAGCACTTATATACTAACATAGGACTGGCCTATCTATAGCCAGCTGAGTAGCACTTGAAATGTGTGGCTCTATGATACCTGCTGTACTTTATGATTCTGTTTTTCTTCTGGGCTGTGTCTTCCTGGTCGTATGTACTTATTGTAAGTCGCTTTGGACAAAAGCGTCTGCTAAATGCAATGTAATGTAATGTAATGTAATGTAATGGACCCAAGTTCCCATCAGCAAAAACACGTGGGTTTGCTATCCTGGCTCCAAGATGGTGGAATGAGCTCCCCATTGACATCAGGACGGCAGAAAGCCTGCACATCTTCCGGCGCAGACTGAAAACTCATCTCTTTCGACTCCACTTCGAGCGATAGAATTACTAACAAAGCACTTATATACTAATAAAGGACTGGTTTATCTATAGCCAGCTGAGGTGCACTTGAAATGTTTGGCTCTATGAAACCTGATGTACTTATATGATTCTGTTTTTCTTCTGGGCTGTGTCTTCCTGGTCGTATGTACTTATTGTAAGTCGCTTTGGACAAAAGCGTCAGCTAAATGCAATGTAATGTAATGTAATAATGTATTATATTCCATTATTGCCTCTGCATTGGATTATTATCGGATAGGGTAATAACTTCATAATTAACTACGTCTGAAAGCAGAAGTCTAGGGCAAATAATTGCAAGTCTCTTAAGTGAGAATGTCACAAAATAAATTTTAAAAAGTGACAATTGGGGGGAAAAGTAAAATTTTGAAGAAAAAAATTCAAATTCTGAGAAAAAAGTGAAATTCTGAGAAAAAAGTCAAATTTGAGATGCATTGTGGGACATTTAGTTTATGGGCAACGTGCTTCTGTACATCGGCCTGTAACCGTATAATAAACATTCTATTTTTTGCAAGCTCTTGTGGGGCCGCATGAAGTGAAGTCACGGGCCGGATTTGGGCCCCGGGCCTTGAGTTTGACACCCCTGCTGTAGACTCTTGATTTACTCATGGCCAAAATCAATTTCCCTAACCTTTTAAAACTGGACTTTTTAACATAAATATCACTTTTTATAGCCTAAGGGACTACTGTACAACAAATAAACTACACCACATGAACAAGTAATACAATGCGAGATGTCTTTTGTTAGTCCTCCTATCCTACTACTTAAATAGATGGAGCATTGTGCTGTGTTCTGTGATCGCAGCACTGTAAATCTTCATGATCTCTTTTCAGTTAAGAAGGGAATTTAAGAGTTAATGGGAAATCATTACGGAGGTACAGATGGTCCTGGAGTGAAAGAGGAGAATTGGAGAGACCCACTGCTGGGGAGTGAGTGAGAGGTAAAGGGGAGGAAGTAAGAGGAAGAATGGGAGAGGGGAGGGAGGGAGGAGGCTGGTTGCAAGATAGGTAGGAGTGGAGGGAGGAGGAGTGTCAGTGAGAGGAGATAAGTAGGTTAAACTTCCTGAGCTGAAAATAGCTATCTTCTCCATCACATGGTAGCCAAGCTGCCCAGGGGAGCCCGGCCATATACAGCAGAGCCTGAGCACACTAGTTCTAATCTGTACTCTCTCTCTCTCTGTGTGTTTTTTCTCTTCTCACACACATACTGCACAGCACACTCACAAAACACACTCACATACCCCATCCTTCTGTAATATAATATCACTATACCTATTCAGAGCAGGGCATTTGTGTGAAACGAGAGGTTTCTCAATACTCTAATTGCCCCTCCTCGACTCCTATCCTCAACTCCTATCCTCGATACTTAGTCCCGCCCACAGGAGATGCGAGCCGAGGAGCCGATGAGGGGAACCGAGGAGAGAGGAGGGGAAGCAGCAGGCGGTTAGAGAAATGAGAACTCCTCTCCTCTGAGCGGTCATTTTAAAGAGACGTCCATTAATGATGACAGGAGGCACAGCAGCACTCTGTCTGATGGACAGATGTGTTCATGACCACTATATTTACTTTTAATTCATTCACAGTGCGGTATAATGAGATAATAATAGGCTACAGATGCGGACACATACACACATATATTTATATAAATATATACAATTTTAGAATCAAACGAGTATGAGAGCACTCTCATAATAACGTAACACAATCAGAGACTGGATATATCCCCCCCCCCCCTCTCTCTGGTCGCTGAAATGGGGAATTGAAATGACGGGCCAAAAGTTGTATTTACAAGTATTAAAAGTAAGCATAGGACACCAAACCAACTGAGACCCGTCTGTCCGCCGCACCTACACACTGTACCACACACACACCTACACACTGTACAACACACACACCTACACACTGTACAACACACACACACCTACACACTGTACCACACCCACACCTACAGCTCCTAAAGCATAATCAGGCTACAGTCGTTGTGTATTTTATTATGTGAAGCACTAAATGGTCTTAGAAAAATATTGACTCTTTGTTTGTAGTTATCTACTAAACTACAGCAAATAAAGAGAGTAATGTAGGCCTGTTATACTGAGTGATATATATTTTACACACTGCACGGACCTCACAGCTGTTCTCACTGGAAACATCGTGTCGCGATGAAAGCAGTTAATAAAATAATATCCAGGGGATGCATGCAGAGCTGTCATTGGCTAAGAGAAGTCCAGCCGTGCGTCACGCCTCCACCGTTCCCGAAAATGCATCCGCGAAGGAGCCGTGGAGGAACCATCAATGTCTCCTCGGTTAGAGCTCCTCCAGAGAGCCTCCTCCAGAGAGCCTCCTCGATGCTCGGTCCTCGGTCCTCGAAGTGCATTTAGAGAAATGAGATGTCCTTCAACATGGCGCGCTAAAATCCATTTCCGGGTCACTACCGGAGGACCGAGGAGTCGAGGAGTCGAGGAGGGGAAATTAGAGTATTGAGAAACCTCTACTGTAGCCTCAGGCCTGATGTGTTGAATCGTGTCTCGGTTTCCTTTATTACTTTTCATTCCTTCCTTTGTAGCGTCCTTCCACATTATGACATTAGATACTTCATAATCATCACGCATACATAACCTAACCATACCAATTAAGAACTCTTTCAATCTAATTGACATAATGCAAAGCTGAGGGACAATTTAAGGAGGTACTTATATTTAGTGGGTTACCAATCAGAGTGAAACTAAAAGAGAGAAAAGAAAAGGTGTGTAAGACAGTGTGTGCTTGTCCTTCCCTATGCCGCTTTCATGTCTGATCTGTCAAAAAACACCAATGCATACGTTTGCTTTGACCTTACTCTGTACATAATATCAAACACACTGACTCTGTGTTGTCTTCCACTCTCCTCAGAAGCCTTTCCTTTTTTCCTGAAGCTGATGCTTGTCATATTCCCTTTTGTGACTGTCTTATGAGGTGGTTTTGATTATGTTCCATTTCCATTCTCCCCCCATTCCCTTTGTGTGGTTATGCTTTACTGGTAATCCAGCCTATTGAACTTCCCTCTGGAGAAGTGTGCTTCCTTTGATGAGCCAGAGAAAACCACTAAAAGAGGAACTTCGACTCATTTTCTTTACCTCTATCTGTTTCTTCCTCCTCCTACTCTTCTCTTAGTTGTCCTAAACTCTTCCCACTCCATCTCTCGTCCTCATAAAACTCTCTCCTCTTTCTTCTTTTTACTTTCAATGTTAAGTCCTTTTTAAAGTCCTCTCTCTTGCATTCTTGCATTCCTCCTCTGCCTTCAACTCATCTTGAATAGACACACACACACACACATTCTCACAGCTTAAACACTGACTTTCAATTACTTGGCACATCTGCCTGGACATGCCTTTGTGAGTGAGTATGTGCTTTATTTATTATAAAAGACACCTTGTGCAGTGTGTGTGTGGGAGGGTAGTGATCAATCTTTGTGATGAAAGGGAAGGCAAGCCACCCTAGGAGGTAAATTGTGTGATTGAGAACTTAAAAGCAGGCCAAACATTAAACCCATTTGGGACACGGCAGGGAGTTTGCTCTCCATGCAGCTTCATGTGTCTGTTCCTCATCCTTTCAAAGAATCACCTCGGGAGAG
Organism: Harpagifer antarcticus; assembly: GCA_902827135.1. Lineage (NCBI taxonomy): Eukaryota > Metazoa > Chordata > Actinopteri > Perciformes > Harpagiferidae > Harpagifer > Harpagifer antarcticus. The sequence continues at coordinate 974,710 of CADEHL010001417.1, forward strand.
AGGCAAAGCAGAGGTCCGCCGTACATCGTGACCTAAATCACTTAATTATGCGATATGGTCTAGTGCAGGGGTATTCAATTAAATGTAAAGAGTTTCAGTTACTCCATTTGGCTCCTAGCAAAGGTCCACACCTCATCAAGTCTAAATGGTCTCCTACGGTACAACCTAACCCTTCATCTATCAAACGAAATCAACAACTGCCATTCGATATCATTGCCAGTGTACATCCTCTACCTGAGCAGCGGTACATTTCATGAATAGGTCATCATGTCTGTGAATCACACAGAATATAAGCTATAATTATAATAACAAGGTCTGTATGTGACACTGGAAAGTAGTATAGGTGACATCAAAGTGAGGGAGATACTGCTAACAAAAAGCAACTTTCCTATTAGTGTAATTATGTGTTATTATCCGGCTCCCTCTAACAGACTTAATTGTCTTTAATTAGCAGTCACAATTAAAAGAGGCTACCAAAGGGATTAACCTCAGGTAGTAATAGGTCCTGTAAGTGCGAGACGGGAAGTGTGCCAACTATTCTCTAATGATCTATGTAGCCAAATAATCCACCATGGGTTATTCCAATCAGTTATCACTTTCTCAAACATCAATCCATGTATCTGTCTTATCCATCTTGCTATTGGCTTTCAGACATGTTTTGCACGCTAACCCCGATTAGACGGTAAACATCAGCTTTTGAACATTCAGGCTGTCACACAAAACTGGAGTCAGGAACTAGCTTCAAACATGTCTCTGGCAAACAAGGTTGTTTGGATTTGGCTGTATTGGTTTTAATCTTTAATGTTTACCTGCGTGGTTGAGCACAATAGTGTAATGTGATTTATTTCTTTAGTTGCTTAACGGAAAAGATAAAGCAGATTTTGACCTCACCATCATTTTTTTGACCATAATCGTGCAGTTTTTAGTCTTGTACTTCCATTTTGTTTGTGTCTTTTTCCCTTCTCCTTTTTCTTCTTGTCAACTGTTGCACTGTTTGTGATGACTCACTGTGAACCAAGGGATTTGCAAATGAATGTATCCAATCAAATGGGATTTGGGGCAAAAAGCTGAACCGACCCTTTACTTAAAGCGACTAATTGTGTCCTGTTTTAGAAGAGGAGAGTTTGTGCTTGGATTAGTGTTGTCACGATACCAACATTTTGGTTTCGATACAGATATACCAAGTCAAGAATTGCGATTCCGATTATTTTTCTTTTTTATGATAAATAAAATTGTAGTTTATCTGTTAAGTGTTTTCTTACAACATGGTCTCTTCTTTAAACTTGAGTTTATGTGATTTATTTGATAGTTAACTTTATATTTTATTAACATGTAATAGTAGGCTACAGTAATATAAATAATCATTGACAAAATGTACATTGCAGATGTTAGCCACATTGGTAAGTTAGCTAAAAAGATAGCCATATTAGACAGTTATCATTGCCATTAATTGCCTCGTCAAACTACGAAAACGTTCGTTTGTCATCAAATACATTACACTGGTTTGACTTAGATTTGAGGGCATGGGCTTGAGCATGATGTAATTATGTTATCTATCACATTCGCTAACCTGTCTGTCTTTAAATTATTTAAACAGCTCTGGATGCCGGCAAGGTGCTTAGCCAAGTCTGATGTGTTGGCTCCCTTGGTTTGCAGGGATCTAAAACATTTCTCACAGACAGGCCTCGTGGTGTCCGTAGGCTTGCCCTCGCTGTCAGAGATATCGCTCAAATACTTCCAAATTTCGGTTCTGGCGTCTTTTTTGTCAACAAGCCGAGGCGCAGCGGCAGTTGCACTCCCACTTGCAGCCATGCTTCTCGTTTTCTCACATGCTCTGGCAGCTAGCGCGTGCACGAGAGAGGGGAGGCACTTAGTGCGTGCTTGAGAGGGGAGGGACTGCCGGCACGACTGCAGTGCAGGGAGTGGAAGCAGAGCGCTGAACACACACGGCTCTTATTAAAACAGTGCTTTCTCACTGATACTAATGAAACGGAGGAATCGTAATGTTTTTTAACGGCAGGGTATCGCGGTATACCTTTCAAGTATCGGTACACCGTGCAACACTAGCTTGGATATAACCCTTTTGTTTCTTTTCACTTTAAGATGTCTGATGATGGAAACTGATGCTCTAACTGCCAATACTGTGACTTAAAGTCGTGTTGGTCGTCTGGTTTATCAAAAGCAAACAGGGTACATGTGTGGGATAATGCTTTGCGGTACATTTTAACTATCTTTCTCTCCCCTCTTCTGCCCCTCCTCTTCCATTCCTTATCACTCTCTTCAGGACATGGGTCCTTCCAGCATGCCCTCTGTGCCCCTCATGGTGGGCTGCGGGGTCTCCTGCACCGCTCTGCTCATCCTGCTGCTAATCTACGCTGCCTTCTGGAGGTACGTGTGCTTACACAAACACATCCCATTGTGCAGACAGCGGGCGTTTTCACTCACTATTCTGGCTCCAACCAATACATCAAATTGCCATTTGTCAATGCCCACTTCTGTGCCAAATCTCCAATGAGGCCTAATAAAGAACAAATGCTTCAACTACAGCAGGGGGGTGGTGATTCGGTTTTAGTAGCATGCATGACAGATGGCGAAATCAAGCAAATGACTCTGTCCAAAGTCCAAAAAGATGCTGTTCAATCTGTCAGTCTGTCGTTAATACTTATCTCAAATGCCTCTCTCTGTCACTCTGTAGGTACATACGCTCGGAGAGATCCATCATCTTGGTGAATTTTTGCCTCTCCATCTTGGCCTCCAACTTACTGATTCTGGTGGGACAATCTCAAACGCTCAGCAAGGTGAGGCACAGATAAACACAGAGAGACAGTCAACACATATACGATGCCAGTTATGCTGCCCTGTTCAACAAAGTCTTTAAAAACAAGTGTTGTCAAGGTTCATACAGTGGAGTTCTCAAAGTGGCAGGCTGGCTTGGCACAAAGCACTCTGAGTACTCCCTGACTAAGCAAGACTGCACTGTGTAGTGGTCAGTATCGATCACAATAAGGAACACAGCAGTGCCAGGGCTGACTCCTTTGCTTCTAAACAATACACGCTTTATTCGAGCCCCTTTCCGCCATAGTCCTCTTTGTTCTGTGGAGGTTTAGTTTCCCTCTGCGGAGTATTTCTAATAGATGATTCATTATGACACCTCTCACACGACCTGTGTCAATGGTTTTATGTATGTCTTTTCTCCCTTTGACTGTATGTTTCTCCCCTTCAGGGCCTTTGTACCGTGACTGCCGCCTTCCTGCATTTCTTCTTCTTGGCGTCCTTCTGCTGGGTGCTGACGGAGGCATGGCAGTCCTATCTGGCCGTCATTGGCAAAATGAGGTCACGACTCATTCGCAAGCGTTTCCTGTGCCTCGGCTGGGGTGAGCCTTTATTTGATGATGTCATTTTTAATAAATGAAGTCATTAAGTTAGTAACCTCTTTTTCAAAGGTTTTATTGTGAGAATTAACTCGGCGTGATTGAGAATGTTGAGTGATTCATTAAGTTTGTCTTCTTGCAACAACCTTCATTGGGATATGTAGCTTGCCAGTTCATTGTGTGTTAACGACTGGAAACTCATGGGTCACTGAGTTTCAAAAGAGACGCTATCACTATCGTGGCCTCATTCACTACACTTAGAAAGCTTAAGTAGCTGTCGTTGCTGTAACGGGAAATATGATCTGTCGTTGTGTCCCAGAGGATTTCAGCATAACGAATGAAGAGATGAATTAGATGCTGATTGAACCACTGTTGTGTGACAAGAGTGTGTGATTGAGTAGCAAGACAGGCTTTTTTAAAAAATAAAATAAGCAATTGGAAGTAGAAGTGACTGCATTCTGCTTAATAACCTTCATTTTCTCTCTTTTCACTTGTATCCCGTTTTCTTTCCTGTACATTACTATTTTCTGTTTCAAGGACACTACATCATTTCACTCCAATATAATCTTACTTAAAGGTCACCTATTATGCAAAATCCACTTCTTCATGTCTCTTCTACATCAACATGTGTCCCCTCTGTGAAAAGAGATTCTGAAAGTGTCCGGAAAAAAGATTGTCTCTCTTTTTGTCCTGATCCATTTCTATAAAAACCTGTCTGAAAATGAGCTGATCAGATTTTGGCCACTTTGTGATGTCATAACGATGTTTTGGCTTGTGTAACCATTAGCCAATCACCAACCAAGGTAACCCCTCCCACCTTATCACCTGCATCTTCTCCTAGAGCACCATTGTGTTCTTTGTAACTAAATCTCTCTCAGAGGGGCGTGGGGAGGGGCTCCTTGTTTTCATCTCAAGTAACAGACAGAGAATCAGCACTTTTGAAACAGGGCTGAAACAGAGGGGATTCTGGGATGCTGCAATGATCTGTTTGGTGTTTGGAGCCAAACACTTCAGAGACATGTTTTGTGTATATCTGAGGATGTAAAACGATATAATAGGTGACTTTTATTGAAGCCAAGGCTGTGAATTGTTACATGTGCACACAATCACAAAGGGTCCCAGTAGGCATTGAGAGTCAAGATAATCTCACTCCTCTCAGCTGTATATCACACTTATTCTATTCACCCTCCAATTCCCTCTATTGTGCTGTCTTCACAATGCACCGTGGAGGATAATCGAAACAGTTGACACCATCTGCACAACACTGGCAAGATGCTTTGAGATAGCAACCACAGCCTCTAACACCATCTCCACACACATTCACATTCACGCTCACACACACACACACACACACACACACACACACACACACACACACACACACACACACACACACTCACACAATCACATCGTCCATTTGTTTCACTCGATATTGATCCCACCAGTCTAATCTGCCAAGTCACTGATGCCCTTACCTGATAGAAAGGGAGGAATGTATAGATTGTTGTATAGTCGCAGATAGAGAGATACTAAATGTGTGTGTGTGTGTGTGTGTGTGTGTGTATGTGTGTGTGCGTGGGAATCATGCAGTGGCAGCTACATAATTATCCGCTTTACTTACAAATGCACATAAAATGCATGAAACAGTGGAGCAGAGAGAAGGGGATAACACTCCTCACATCCATTTAAATATTTTGTCTACAATTTATGTGATTGAAATGAGTTGTCATGGATACAGGAGACTTTAAGGTGTTACCTGATCCCTTTTAGATGACCCTTAGTGTATGTGTGTGTAATGTAAAGGTGTGTGTTAGTGTATTATACGACGATATAAGCTAGGTTGATGTTGTCGTTGTACGTTTGAAACTTAGCGCATGCTGCCTAGTGGACCAGCCTGGCTCCCCACCATCTTATTTGTTCATTTTAATGTGACTTTTTCTAATTGCTTTTCATTTGCAGCCATAATCACAGCTTTGTTAATTACATGAATATTTCAGAGCCAAGCTCATTACGGAGCCCAGCATATTTCCTTCTTTTTCTGGCACGCGCTCTGTGACACTTAAACTCACTCTCTTTGCCTCTCATTTGCACACACAGACACACACACACACACACACACACACACACACACACACACACACACACACACACACACACACCCATTCAGACACACCCACAGCTGCTTGATTAAGCTAATTAATGCATGACTTATTGACCACTCCAAGCTATACCTCACATTTTTTATGGACTGTTCTCCAGTCTCACAAGCTTTACTCACCCACAGGCATTCTGGGTGTGTGGGTCGCCTATAGCAGTGTTATGGTAAAGTAGAATGTCCTGATTGGCTTAAGGATAACTTCCCTTCCTGCACTGATCTGGGATCTGAGCCCAGTTTTCACGCCTGTAGCTACCCTGTGTGCCAGCGAGCACATGCAGCGCACTTGAGCTCACCTACAGAGCACTATGTCAGTTTCAATCACACATGCACACGTTACACGCTATTGCATGGCTGCTTAGCATTTGAATGGGTAGAACCATATGGAGTGGTTCACACCGAAGTATCCTATTTGGCCGACATGCTTCATCGTGCCCATTAAGACTTCCTTTTATCATTTGACTCACCTTTTGATCTTCCTCTCTGTGTCGGCAGGTCTCCCAGCTCTAGTTGTAGCAGTGTCAGTGGGTTTCACCCGAGCGAGAGGTTACGGCACAGCAAGCTAGTGAGTACCACTTCCTATAGCGACCCCCTGGATTCTTATGGATTGCTGGATTTGGACATTATAACTCAGCATAGCACAACTTTTACCAACATGTACTGCCATTCATTCAAAGCATTCAAAGTTATCCCTTTGCTGTTTGAAGCACTGTATCCTCTTATTTTCCCCTGAAGGTCTCTAGCTTCATAGATTTGTATTATTATTTAAAAAATAAATAAAAAATAACTATCTGGCAGAGGTGGTTGTCTTCATATCTTGAGGCACACAGGGACTGAAGTTTGGTGAAATCAAGATCACAGAACTAAAGCCCCTTTAAACCAGTTGGAAATCTCATTTATTCATGACTAAATAAGAACAGTCCAAATTAGAGTAAGCTGTTCCTTATTTTGTCTTTAGATATTTTTATAATATTCTGAATCCATCAAAAACATATGTTTGTTTTCTTATAGTTTTGCACAATTAAGAAATACACACATATTACAGATAGTGAATGAGGAACAGTGCAGGAAGATGTAGAACACATTTGGAGCCTTCACCTAATTAATGTTAAAAATATAACAGTTAATTAGGTGAACACAAGATCAATGTAAAAACAATAGATTACATGTAATAATGATGGCACACTTTAAGAACAACATAAACAAAAAAACGTCAATACATTCAATAATTACACACGTAAAGATAATTGAAAAAATAGATTTACTTTAACACATTTGATCCACAGCCATGTTGCATTATGTAACGCTTGTTATGGTAGATCTGTGTACGTTAAAGGAGAACATTTCAAATAACCTATCGACAGTTACTGTTGGATTCACGGTTAAACAACAAATGCTCTCAAAATTGTCTGTCAACCGATTAAATCAAAACACATCATGATTAAAATATGTTTACAACTTGGTTCCCTTTTACTTTACTTATCATCTCATTAATAAAAGTACTTTATATCAGCTTTGGGGCTGTGGGTTCTTTCATCTGCTTTTTTTATTGAGCAGCAATTAACACAACACAGGGGTTTCCAGTGTGCTCTGATGACACAACTGGAGGACACATTTAAACTCATTAACTCTCCGCTTTTACACTAAATAAAATTCCACAAGAGGGTTTTTGGTTCGGGGATATGTTTTAGGTAATGTACTTTATAAATTCGCTCACCACTGAGGGCAATATTTTTAGAAAGAGGCGCTTAACCAAGCCACATGACTGCTTTACATCTCATTCAGAAAAAACTCAATATGTTTAATTGGTTGTGTACTAGTTTATAGTGAAGTGTTTGGCACTCACAACAAGTGCAATGTGAGACCTACGTGTGGGGAAGTGATATATTTGAAACAGTACTGTACTTCTGTGATGCTTAAAACACATCTTTGTCTTATCTTCATCTCTAGTTGCTGGTTGTCCTTGGAGGGCGGTCTGCTTTATGCCTTCGTTGGGCCGGCTGCTGTCATTGTATTGGTAAGTCTATCCCCTATTCCTTTATTCTTCTACTCACATTCTGCAAATATTTTCCTTAAGTTAGCCTCTAGCTAAGAGTTGTCCTTCTTCCTTCACTCCTCCATGCATATGTGAGCTTGCGTAACTGTGCGGTAGCCATGCCAAAATGATAAGAGGAGCACTTTGATCCTTGAGTTTTAAAATGTCAGCTCAGAAACACACAAATAATTCAAACAAAAATAATAAGCTTTCCGGCAACTCCTTGACTGAATTATTGCCCAACAGCCGAATCTTCCTCTGTTATGTGTAATCATGAGTCACTGCACCCAAAAGTAAAGTTTAAAAACCTCCTTTTAGACATGCATTTGTGACCAACAATGTGCTCTACAATCATAATGGTGTGTCTTCTTGTTTGCTTTTGCCAAGTGGTGTTAAACAGACATTTTAATGTGCATGAATATACTGCTCTGTATTGTTCTGCAGCAACATCGATTGCATTGATTGCATCTCAGTGAGAGTTTTAATCATCTGTGTGTTTCTGTTCGTGGCTGTTTCTGGGATTACTTAATTTCTCCTAAATGAGTCCCTGGGCAGATATTTCCACCACTAAGCTTAATAAGTCTGGATGGGGTACTAAACTTCGGTTTGGTAATTGCTGCTGCTGCTGCTGCTGCTGCTGTGTTTCTGCTCACGCATTCAGATTTGATTTCCTCGTTGCTTGCACAATCTCTCTGTTTTGTAAATGTCAGTAAGAAAGTGTTTCTCAGACAGCGTCACAGGTGTGCACAGCGATATGTGTGTTTTTGAAATAAATTCCTGACAAGAGAGTGGCACTTTGACAGTCTCCTACATGAGTGAATACTGGATTTAACAGCGCTGAATATTAATAATTATATTCCAAAGACTGCTATTATTTGGATATTACATAGTCAGAATAAAGCAAACCACCACTTTCACATTCACACACTTGTTTGAGAAAATACACACGACAGAGGCGCTTTGTACGAAATCTATTCAAAAGGTGTATGATTTGATAGGAATGGTAGGGTCCCTACAAAATTCTAATGAACCACAATAATAATGATCCAAAAAGTGCAATATAACCACAGATGTCTGTCAATGTTTAGTCAATGTATTTGATAAACACACAGTTTTACAGATCCTGAAATATTGTAACCGTATTATCATAAATAATGACTTATTTCTGTTGACACATTTCAACACATAAATACAAATGTAGGCAGTGTTAGATGGTTATGAACATAAGCAGAAATAATTCTGACACACATGAGCTATTACAATCTATCCTTTTATAAATGCATTTTAATAAATGGATGTATCGGGAAAAGATATGCACATTTATAGAGGTTACTCTCCCAAGCAAAAGACACAAGGAGGGAAGTCTATATTATGCCTACCTGTTTAATGGCATAACAGGGATAACATTGAAAGAGAAAGTAGTTATACAGGAGAACAAGCACTTGAAAGCAAAACAACATTAATCAGAGCCTTACTGCATTTTATTCCAATATCTTTAGAATTGTCATTTTCCGCATTATTTTTCATTTTATTTATATCGTTCCCATAAATAAGACTGTTCACCGTAACTCGGTGCACACAATCTCATCTGATGCAGGAAATGAAGAGCTTGATATTTAAGTATTCCCAGGGGAGGAGCGCTTGAAATGTGTCGCCCCCATCTTCAAAATCTAACCTATGCCCTTGAAACACTGTACATTCATTTATAATAGAAATACATGGAGATGTATCCTCCTAGGTTGTGTGTCAGTGTCTGGCGTTCCTTGGAATGTTTCCAACCTTCAGCAATGTCGACTCCACACCCCAGCTGTTACGTAATGGTCCCCGGCCCCCCGGTGTTGTTGCTGGGGCCCTTCTCTAACAAACATCTGTAATGAGAGAGGGATGACGGGCAGAGAAACACAGACTTTCCCACAGGACTCTTCTCTAATTAATGAACCTGGCCCTGGGCAAATAGCAGAGCAGGATGATGCTGACTCACAGAGCCGGGGCCAATACATGACTGGCATGACAAAAGTGCTCTCACAATCTGGCACATTGTAGCTAGTTGTCAGCGGCAACACACACACACACGAAAGGGAAGAAGATCAAACAGAGGGAGAGAGTTTTTAGCAAATGGCTGCCAGATGTACCGTGGATATAGAAAAGGAATTGTCTTCAAGTAAAAATCCGGCTCCGGTAAAAACTAGAATTTCAGCTGAACACAAGAAACACCTTAACTGCTCAGCTTTTTTTTTCTTGACTTCCAGCAACCGTGCATTGAATCTTTCAAATGTATCTGCCCTGACAGAAGCTGCTCTTAGTAACAGATGAAGGAAGGGATCTCTGCAGACGTTTAGTTTAGGACCTTAATAGTAACCAAAATGCATTGCATACACAATGTAGGTATGTACCAGAGCGTGAATGTCATTACTCGCTAATGCACCGCTGACACACCAAAGAGCAGCAGCAGATGAATAGCAAAACAGAGACGACACACAGAGAGGCATAAAGGGCTGGAGGAAAGAGTACATATGAATTTTGGAAATCAGGATTAGAAGGAATATGTCGCTGGCATAGAAAATCTCCCAGATGGCGAGGATTTCAGAGAAGAGGTCTACATGTGGCACGCCTTGGCTGAAATCTGTGTGCGCCTTACAGAGTCTTTGTCACTGGGTCAGTGTGGCCAGATGTTTGGCAGGCTTAGCTTCAGGCTCCTCATTAGCAAGAGAAAACGGGATGCAAGGTGATGTAAGGTGGTCACAACACAGAAAATATCACAGCTTGGAGTCATATTATTTGCTGGGGAAAAAAGTGGATGATAACACTGCACATCTGAAATATTTTTCAAAGATTGCAAGTTATTTTCAAAGTAAAACAATACATTAAATATGTAAGACTTCAGAATGCTCAGAATGTAATAAACAGATTATTATTAGTCGTTATGAATATAAAAATAAATAGATTTTTTTAGAAGCATACTTCTCAGAGTACATTTAAAGTTGCCACAATTATTTTGTCACAAGTGCTGCCCGGCACCATTGAAATCTGTACTGCCACTAGTGGCCGAAATCAATACTGCAATTAACAGTTTGTTGTAAAACTGTAGAAATATAAGACTATGAAAAATACGCAACTAGAAAGACTACAAATCCCAGAGTCGCATAAGTGATGTCATTAACGTTACACATTACACTCGTGTTACTCACCGAAACCTTGTAAAGCCGGTCCCGCATGCTGGCTCTTACGGAACCGACTAACTCCCCTTTTCCGTAAGTGCAGTTCTCAACATGGCCAGACTTGTAGTGATTTTCACCTCTTTCAATACTTTTCGCCTCATTCTGAAAGAAAGAGGTGAAATGTGCTAACGTGACGGCCATCTTGGTGTTGGTGACGTGTGCGAGACCAGAGTTGTAGTTCATTGAGCGTTTCACACGAATAAATGTGTTACTTCACAGTTTTACGACACATTTTTTTTTTTTTGACTTGCGAAATTATCTTTTGAATTGACAAACATCATATGTGTAATTCGTGGCACAATTCAAACGGGATCAAAAGATAATCTTTCTCTCTCCATTGACTTCAATACATACTTTTTCCGAAATAAGATCCCATGGAGCTCCCCCGGAAAGGGAGGGACTTCGCCTCTCTATTGTCAAATCTGCAGAGGAACAATATTTTGTGGTAAAAAGAAAAAAGTGATAGGACCCTTTAAGGAACATCAGATTACCGTACTATGTATGCAAAGTCGGGACACGGAAGAGTTAAGTGTTCGAAATTATGTTTTATCTGAAGGCTGTGTTTTTGGAAATATATGTTTTTGTAATAAGGTTTTTGTTGGAGAAAGAAAGCTTTGGTACCATAACAGCAAAGATACTGTCATTTGTAGTCTGTGGTACAATCAAAGTCATCTTTAAACAACTGAAACATTAAACGAAAAGAAATGTGAGCATGTTGGCATCCATTCTAGCAATCCTGCTCAATCTGTCCTCTCTGTCTCTCTCAGGTGAATATGCTCATTGGAATCGTGGTTTTTAACAAGCTCATGTCTCGAGACGGCATCTCAGACAAGTCTAAAAAGCAGCGAGCGGGGTAAGTTAACATCCTAAACTCTCTGTCTGCACCTCACACACACACACACACACACACACACACACACACACACACACACACACACGCACACACACACACACAACACACACCACTTACTCATTCAACCACTGTTCTTGGTGGGGAATGACTACACATTTGCTGCATTAAATACATATCACCTTCTGTCAGGCACAAACTCAGGGAGACAATATTTGTAACGCAACACACTGCGTTCAAAGGACTCTGAACGCACACACTTGTGCACTTGTGCCTCCCAAGAAAAACTATTATAAAATACAGTCAAATTTGGCAAAAAGACATCTGTTGTGTTCTGTTGCTCTGTGAAATCTAGCGTTTCACAATCACTTCCAAGTCTGCTTTTCTCAGTTGTATGTGACATAGATGAATAGGTGGCCATGTGGATCAATGGCAGATGGAATTCTAATTATATTTCGTAAACACACAGGATTATGTTGGTTGAATCGAAATCAGACAAAATGCCGACACTATATGCATACATACTACAGCATTAAAGACATGTGTATGCATCCACCCACATCTTTACTAATCCTTTGAGTGGGGATTTCCGCAGCTCTCAAGGCCAAGTCCATGTTTTCATTTCCATACGTCCATGTATTTTGTTCTCTATCTTTTTCATTACAATTCCTCCAATGTCTGTCTCTTGCACGCATTGAAATTGATAATGTGTGTATAGCTGAAAGGGTTAATAAAACCGATGGTCTCTTCAGGGGGTTCATTAGCTTTTGTTTCCATTTGAATCAATGGAGATTAAACCGGTTGTTGTTTACAAGCATACACACATAAACAGATGCACTCTTCTTTGTTACAGAGTCCTTGGTGTATTCTGTTTATGATCAAAAATATAGTTTTGTTGATTTGAAGTGAGGTGGTATCTTAAGTTAGTGTGTAACCTTCAGTACATGAAAGTAGGCTGAGCCCTAGTATTGGAAGCAGGCAGGAGTTAACGAACAGGAGTAGAGCAGTATTTTAACCAACTAAAGAAAAGGCAGAAGAAGGTTTTCTTGATATATATTTAGAATATTTTCGTCACTCAACCTTGCCGTGAGACCAATCTGTTTTCAAAGGGGAACCGTAGCCGTTACCAATTATCTCGTCAAAGCCACTAAACTTACTTGAAATAAAATGCTAGTTTTACCATGTCAACACTGGAGTGTCTGGGTCTCACGCTGCCTGATGTTCTGTGTTATTGTGTGATCTGTTGCTCTGTGACAGAACACAACAGATGTCTGCATATAGTGTGTCTGCATTTTGTCAGATTTTGGTCTAACCAAAGTGCTTATAGCAACAATAGTTAGCGTTGGACCAGCAACCCCTGTGTTTTTTTTTTAAAGGATTTTAGTTGTTTTGACAGTAGCATAGATAGCAGCTTCAGTTTCTTGTTGAAATTGACTGTCTCCTGGCAGGGTAAAGGGGTTCAAGTACTCTCAATATAGCGTGCACTCAAACATATATATTATTCTTGAGGGGTTGGGAGCCTTTCTTTTATGTGGCTGAAGTCTCTTATGCTGCAGCGCTCCTTCACAGCAGAACATTGCTTTTCCTTACATACTGTCTGCTTCTTCAAACTGGGACCATACAGACCTCCATATACATTAGGCACTTGACTGACTATGAATACTAATGACTTAATGCGACCCCACTTCAAAACATACCAACTATAAGCCCACTCCCTCTCAGATTCTCAGACGTCAATGTTTAGGAGTGCATACATATCCCAGTGTTACTTCACACAGCGGTTGCTCGTGTTGCTAACAGGACAGACTGTCATTAGCGTAATGTATTTTCTTATGAAGCCGTGGGGATGTGGCTGACGCTAAAGCAATGAGCTGTGATGGGACGTTAATGTAGCATAGCCCGAGCATGGCCCCATCATTCTCCAGTCGCGCTATATATACACACACACGTAGCACGAACACATACACAGTTTCTCTCCACCTGAGTAGTCAACTGTAAGTAAACAGCCGAAGTCTTTCTCTTCCTCTGCACCCTGATAAAGCTCCATTGTGTACAGCCCTGCTTACACAAGCAGTGGAATAACATAGTTGGTGTATTTCCTGTCTGTGTCACTGTAATCTGTTATTCCACACTATTCTGCTGTGACATTGCAATGTGCGTCTCTCACTTTCTCTGAGTCAATCTTTGTATTCTGACTGTTATTCATTGCTGCTGCTTTTTAAAGATCTGGTTTTAATTTGCCTTTCTTTCTTTTTCTCCCTACCCTTCCCCCTTTTTTCTTTTCTCCTCCCTCCCTTTGTTGTGTCCACTTTTACTTCTTTTCTCTTGGTTCTTTTTTGCAACCTACACATTCACCTGTTGCCATTACCGACACTTGTGTTTCCACACATTCCCCCCAACCCCACTCCCATTTCTCCCACCCACATGTTTGTGTGTGTCTTTGTGCACATGTCCTAAAGTGTCCCAGCGGAGGCGCGTAGCCGACTGCTCCTGAAATGCTCCAAGTGTGGCGTGATCTCAAGCACCGCTATGTCCAGCCAGACTGCCAGCAGCGCCATGTTAGTCCATCTTCATCTTTCTACTTTTTCTCTCTCCCCATTCCTCTCTCTGTCTCTTACACTGCACCATCTTCTCTGCCTTCTTTATCCTAATCTCTGGCTGTTGATAATAATGCAGGATGACATTCAGGAAAAACAAACAAATTAAAGGGAAAAAACGTGTCCAACAAGCCGCCGATATTTAATGAGTGCATGTCTTGATCCAAAGTGGATTTTCCTGAGGTCATGCAACCCGACCTGTGTCAGGCAGTGTTTGTAAATCAGATTGTTTTAACTTGTTTGTAGTGCTGGTTTGTAGAGGCTTGACTTGTTAGGGCAGAAGAATGGCAGGAGTTACGGTGTGGCATTTTAAGATGTGTTGTTGTACCTTTGTGTGCTATACAAATAACTAGCAAAGCATTTGAAAATATCAAATGTCTTTACATACTGTGCAAACTAGAGAGTGCTACATGGCTGGAGAAATGAGTTTCTAAGTATGTTGTGGCTCTGCGGGACACTTTGTCGAATCAGTATTACATTTATTACGTTTAGCAGTTTCAAAGGTCGGAGAAAACATGCTATAATCCAGTGCTTTTTGAATTTTAAATTTCATATCAAGGACTAAAGGTCCAAATATCTCAGCCTACATTTTGAATTAATCTGTTTCAATACAACATTTCTCAAACAATGTTTATTACTTTTATATTTAATATAAGGTTATTAAAAAAAGCCTCTGACTGCTACACCTGTTTCATTAGGATGCAAATCAATATCGTTACTAAATGTAATAAATGGAGGTTAGTGTTATGTCTCTAGAGTCTGTATGCATCTCCTATAGGTTGTTAACGTGTTAGCAGCTGCCACATAGTCTTATAAGCAAATAGACCTTATTTATATGTATTTTCTTTTCTTGAGAACAGTTTTGTTTTGTATTCATGGTCTAATGTTCAGAGCAGCCAGTCTGTTAATGAAAGACCCTCCTCCCGTCTTTCGCTTGCAAACCATCCTTTGCATATTTAACTACGTCCTTGTGCAAATCTTTCATTACGGCTTTGTGTTTGTTTTAGAGGAGCACTCTGTTTAAAGCAGGAGCACTGATCTTAGTTGTGTTGTTGCATGATTGGACACTAATGGAATGAGATTGCCTATTTGCAGTAACAAGTTTGTATCAGTCTCTTGTTGTCACGAGGGAAACATGGGGCCATTATCGACTTTCTTTTACCCATCTTTGTCAATCTCAGATCCACCTACATCTTTGCTGAATGCATAATAGTGTATTATTAGAATTCATTAATACCACACATTACTGCATTTCTTCTCGCTGCTTGTGAAATTCTACTTTGGCTGGAGGGTTCTTCAGAATAATGAGTTTATAGAAATCCTAGCTATAATCAAACAGTCTGTGCGGTATAATTTGTAATTTACTGAAAAAGCATTCAAACACAATAATTCACCTTCAATGTTTCTCACATTACACACCTTCACTCTCTCTAGTATTATTATATAGTAAGCCGGGTCTATTTATACCTAAGTAATAAAGCTTTAAAGAGTAGTACTTGGGAATTTATTTCTAGATGGAGACAATTTGAATTTTGTGATAAAAGCGTCCCCCATATTTCTTTCTCCCAAATGACATTGTAGCACTTAAAAATAATAGCTCATTAAAGACACTTATTATTTACAACGAGGTACACTGGAAGAATGAATGTTTCTTTTCTCTTAGAATGTGTCGTGGAATTGAACCAAATACTATGGTTTAAAAAAAAGACCTGGAAACGTTAACAAGAGGACATGTTAGATTTTCTATTTTAATCATAGCTTTGGAAATGCCCCTGTATAATGACCTGCATAACTGCAGCGCAGCTAAACAGAGCTGTCTGTCAGTCAGACATTTGTAAAACTAGGAATATGTGCTCGAAAGGCATGAACATTTTAAATTGGTGTCTGACTCTGTAGAGTTACACATGCGCACACACACACACACACACTCCTACACACACACATACTCCTCAGAAGGGCCCTGTGTCAGTACTTGTCAATGGCCTGTCTTCTCCCTCCCTTTTGGCCCTCTGCCTTTTGCCTCTCACTTCACCAACATGACACTTGCTGCACACCAACCCTGTAATTGTGAGCAATTGTCAGTGTCATAACTATCCACATGATTACACATCATCTAGCGCATCTCAGTTGGAATATTAAGCAAACCTCGATGTGCCAATCAGCTACAAACTGCCCACCACTGAACCTCTGACTGATCTGTGTGTGTGAGAAGTGGAATTGTGTGACTTACCAAAGATGGCTGGTCTGGTTTGAGACTGAACCCTTTGTACCTTCTCCTTGTTTCCTCTCCCTACCCCCCACCCTCTCTGTGTCTGCCTTTCTTTCTCTTTCTCTGACAGGGCGTCTCTGTGGAGCTCCTGCGTAGTTCTCCCCCTGTTAGCATTAACCTGGATGTCAGCAGTGCTGGCCATAACTGACCGGCGCTCCACACTTTTCCAGGTGATGTTTCTCAGCAATACCCTTACACACTGTATCTCTAAGACAAGTGATGCACTATAGAAAAGGTGGCTTTACATTGGTGAATGGCATCAAATAGTATGATATGCTTTTTGAACTTTATCACATTAAAGGGGCCCTATTATGCAAATGTCCAGGTTTCATAATGGTATTTTGTGCTTCTACTATGACATTTTCCATGTTTTAATGTTTGAAAAGTTCTTTATTTTTCTCATACTGCCTGTGTTGCAGCACCTCTTTTCTCCCTCTGTCTGAAACCAGAGCTCTGATTGGTTAGCTGGTTAGTGATTGGCCACTTATTGGAATCTCGCTTTGGATAAAAGCATTAAAAAGCATCTCTAAATTGTCAGTTCTGGCGAAGATGCTCGAACGCCTAGTGAGTGAACAAGTAAAGGAGTTTTTATGTAAAAATGATATCCTGTCTAAACATCAGTCAGGCTTCAGAAAGCAACATAGCACCATCACTGACACAATGAAAGTGGTGAATGACATTACGAGTATTTTAGATAATTAGCAGAGTTGTGCAGCTCTATTTATTGACCTTTCCAAAGCGTTTGATACCGTCGATCATCGCATCTTAAAGCAGAGGCTACTCAGTATTGGCAGATCCAGCCATGCAGTGGGGTGGTTTGTGAACTACCTCTCTGAAAGGTCCCAATGTGTTCACTTTGATGGGCTCACTTCTGAGTGGTTAAACATTGCTAATGGTGTTCCTCAAGGTTCTGTTTTAGGTCCACTTTTATTCTCCATATACATCAACAGTTTAGGTGAAAATGTGGATGAAGCTACTTTACATTTCTATGCGGACGATACCGTGATGTACTGTGCAGGTCCCTCCATTAAGGAGGCTGGTGTTAAATTACAGGCTGTTTTTAACATTATTCAGACTCAGCTCGCTGTGCTTAAGCTTCTTTTAAATGTTGATAAAACCAAGGTAATGCTATTTTCAGCTAAAAAGACACCAGAGCCTGTTTTAGATATTGTTACTATGCAAAGACAAGTACTAGAAGTGGTTGCCTGTTATAAATGCCTAGGTATCTGGCTTGATGATTGTCTTACTTTTCAACTTCATGTCAATAACCTGCTTAAAAAGCTGAGGGTTAGACTAGGCTTCTTTTTCAGAAACAAGTCCTGTTTCTCGCTTGAGGCCAGGAAAAGGCTAGTCACTGTGACCTTTTTACCTATGGTGATTTGTTGTATATGAATGCACCTGCCTATTGCCTGAACAAGTTAGATGCCGCCTATCACAGCGCACTGAAATTTGTCACAAATTATAAAGCACTTACACATCACTGTACCCTGTATGCCAAGGCAGGTTTGCCATCACTTACTGTAAAGAGGCTCAGTCATTGGTA
Source organism: Harpagifer antarcticus (assembly GCA_902827135.1). Lineage (NCBI taxonomy): Eukaryota > Metazoa > Chordata > Actinopteri > Perciformes > Harpagiferidae > Harpagifer > Harpagifer antarcticus. Next base: position 992,748 of record CADEHL010001417.1, read on the forward strand.
CACGTTTATTTATAAAGCTTTGTTGGGTAAACTCCCGTATTATATCTGCTCTCTGATAACACCAAGAGTTGCAAGCAGCTATTGTCTGAGATCGCATGATGTAGTATTGTTAGATGTGCCAAGAGCAAGGACTGTCTTAGGTAAGACAGCTTTTATGTGTGCAGCTCCACTTGCTTGGAACAATCTTCAGCAAGAATTGAAACTGAGCAATCTCATTCCTCTGCATGTTGTTAAAGCTAGGCTAAATGAAATGCTCGTCGATACTATGGGCACTTGTAAATGTCTATAACTATGTAAATCCTGTAAATATAATGTATGATGTCCTTTATTGTTTTATGTTTCATGTGGAACCTATTTGCTGCAGGTCTCCCTTGAAAAAGAGATCTATGATCTCAATGGGACAAATCTCGTTAAATAAAGGTTTGAAATTAAATGAAAAAAAATTAGATAATGATATGTAATAATGGTCAACCACTTACAGGTGTTATGTCCCTTAGCCTGGGGAATTTGGCATTGTATTGTATAGACCATTACATGCACACAACACTAAACACACTATAGGAAAGGAACACCCAGTAAAGCATAATGGGGCCCCTTTAATCCTGCATGATTGTGTAAATAAACCAAAAAATAGGATCAACTTTGGAAAAAATATAAAACAATGATCAAACAATCCCACTATGTCAAGACCATGATCAGAGACACAGCCTATGAATGACAATATGAATAGCTGCACTGATTTATTAATGGCTTGGTTGACTGTAATTCCTGTGTTTCTCTAATGATCCCTGAGTCCTTTCACTGCAGCATCACAAGATATGATAATATATGGTGGGTTTGAAAAAAGGGTGCTGCAACATCCTGGGGTGCCTTAAAGACAGTTCAAGCGTGACACAAGATTTATTTGTGTCTCTTTTTTTTCGGAGCATTTTTCATCTTTCAACTTGTCAGAAAACCGTAAAACAAGGCATTTACTTAAACAGCATTTTTATATTCCGTTCGTAAATGTATGAAAACAGGGAGAAAAAAGGCATAAATGAATAAAATCACCATATCAAGATCCTAAGTTAACTTTGCAATAATACCACAGATAAAAACGGTAATGGCAGCTCTTGTTGCCATGGTAACACAACACACTTTCTGGCTCTCACCCCAGGTGAAAAGAAGTCGGAAATAGCAACTGTCAGAGCGTGATTGAAAGATTAGCACTGTAAACTGCTCAGAGAAAAGTGATGAAAACGATTACTTTTAATGCATAAAAACTCTAATGAATGATACAAAATATTGATATGAGATCATATCCTGTGTGACACTCTGTATAGTATGTGTTGTGAGAGGAATCCATGGGAAACAAATACTTTAAACAGGTGCAATTGTTTTACATTTTTTGGGACCACTATTATAATATAATGTGTCATAATTAACAAGGAAACATTTTGTTGTCTCCTCCAGGTCCTTTTTGCCGTCTTTGACTCCGTCCAAGGTTTCGTCATCATCACCGTCCACTGTGCAATGCGTCGAGAGGTAAGTTCGTTTTTCCTCACTGCAGCTGTGTGGATCCTAGACATTTCGAGTTCATCCATTTTTAATTCAGCGCCACACAGTGACCTCAGCGACATTCACTTCCTCTGACAGGTGCGATTCATGTTCGTAAATGTCACGTTAGTCTCCGGGTCAGTCTGAAGTCTCTGCAGAACACAGGCAGACCAGACATAAGAGAGATTAGCCCAGTATTTATGTCCTGTGTTATGGCGATTCCTCTACATAATGCAGTATGATAGTGCAGTATTGTCCATCTGATCCAAGGCTGCTTTAAGGAGCTTAGTAGGATGGTGTATGAAATAAGACGATAAGTCCCTGACTAATACCCTCTAGTTCCTTTTTGCCACATGCTTGTGTGTGTGTCCCGGGATGCTTGGTTTTAAACACATTGTCAACACACATGAAGTCGTGCCCGTGAGATAGACATTTACACACACTAATTTTTCATCTGGCTAAATCAAAATTGGACTCAAATAATGGATTTACAATGTCATCCCTTTTCCATAACTGTAAATGTGTCGCTGATGCATGTACACCACACAGAGCCTTGCCTTTATCCAAGAGACCATTATGATATTGAATGCACTTCATGGTGTAAGTGAATTCCTAAATGCTCGGTGTGCTTAGCTGCATCAAATCAATATCACAAAAGCGGCAGGGATCAGGGTACAGTAAATCCAGGAATTATTTATTGTAAGTGTATGAAAATCCCCTGCGTAAATCCTTCGTAGCTGCTGAACAACAGGCAGAGGGGAGTGCTGTACCGGAGGGAAGGGAGGGGGAGGAACGCGGGGGGAAACGAGGAAGCTTTACGCTGAAAAACAAGAGGGAAGGCAGTTGAGAGTGTGATGCTACTTGAAGTTAAGTACAGACTCAAAACACGCCCTCTGATAGTGCCTGTTGCATGTAGGGGTACAACGGAGGATAAAAGGAAGGAGGTGGCAGGGTAAGCCTGCTGAGATCAGTCAGGAGCCAGCAGGAGAGGAAACATGTGAAGGGAGGTTGAGGGAAGGACTTAGTTAAGTGAGTAGAGAGGAAGTGGAGGAAGGAGAGTGGATGACAAATTGCATGCAGAGATGGCGAAGGGGACGTGATTCAAAAGCGAAGCAGGGGATGATGCTAAGGGAGGAGGAAATGGAGAGCAAGGTGGAGAGAGGTGTGGACACATAGAGGAGCTCTTCACTTTGATGTCAGGATGAGCTGCTTTTCACACACACACATGGGAGAACAGGAAACAAATGCCACGAAGGATGAGTATGGACATAAAAAGAAGAGATGGATGGAAGGAAACAATGGAGACAATACACTCGCCCATGCAGTATTAATCAGACATAGATTCTTCTCCAATCCACTCCATCTGTAGCGACACACACACAGACACACAGATGAGACCACCCAGCTAGATTGAAGATGCTCTCGTTCGCTCTTGCACAGCGTCTTGCTCGAGCACTCTTGTATTTCCACCCATGAGATTCTTATGGGCTTTGACAGCGGCAACATTGAGAAATGATGTTGCTCCTCAGCAAGTAACCAGGGTATCTATAATACAGAGCCCGATGGGGGGGGAAGGAATCTCAGAGTCGGTTGTGAAACACGATGCACAGGGATCCATTTGATTTGAGCTGTGTTACAAGAACCTGACCTTTGACGGCTGGCTAGTGTGTGTTTGCTTAGAATGGCGTACTTTGGAGGATAGAGAAAAAACAACAAGACGGCAGTCAAGAAGCCCATTGGTTGGAACATCCTATAAACCACGCTGCTGGTTTTAATTTGGGCCGAGCAGCGCTGATCTCACAAGGCTCAAATACGCCACTTTAAAGAACTGCTTTGAACTTTCTATACCGCACTGAAATTACATAAACTACAAGGCTGAGCTATTTGCATAGAATATAGCTTTTTTGTGCCTTTTCCACATAATTTAATATTCACTGGACATCTGTCATAGCAGTGATAAAGACTAGGAATATATCACGTCTGACGAGTGAGTTCCCCATGTTCCAGCGTTTGCCAAACCTTTAAGTAAAAAAGTAAAATGTCTGCAAACTTATTTTATTTGCTTCCTTCCTCTCCCTTATTCTGTTCCCCTCCCACTCTGTATTTATCCTCCTTGTTCCCCTCTTCTCTTTTCCACGCCTTCAGGTGCAGGATGCGGTGCGCTGTAGGATGGGGGGATGTAAAGATGACAGCGAAAACTCCCCAGACTCCTGCAAGAATGGACAGGTGCAGATCATGGTGAATAGCATTTCATTTCATCCCGCATTGCAATCCATTAGCTTCATACTAATGCCGGAGCTTTGTAGCTTCAGCTCCAATAACAGGAAGCATGATTGTTGTGCTCAAACTCATACCTGGCTCTCACTTTTTCCCTTAAGGAAGTCATTATTGTTTATGCATTATGCATCTACCATTTTTATTTTCCCCAAAAAATGCAATTTACCTTCGAAAATGCAATTTCCCCCCCAGCCTAAAAAAAACTGTGGTGTCATAACTGGACATGAAATGTTGTCAAAAAAGTCCACTTCTGTAACAGTAGCCTGCATGGATTAATTTAATTGCATTTTGATATTCTTGTTGCTCTTATTTTCTTCATGGTGAAAATGTGTATATTACCAAAACATTAATTTCAGCACTTTTATTTACTTTGAACCTAAACTTCCTGCTCTGTATTTGAAGAGCACGGAGCTCCCGTAAGGTTATTGTACGTGTTCCAAATCTGGCTAATAGCGTGATAAATTATATAGACTTGAAATGCCTCACCAATGTCAGCACGGTCACACTGCGACTATGAGAGCACGAGCGACTCTCACAACGCTATTCCCTTTATTTCTCCCTCAGACCTGTTTGCGGTAACGATTATGGCTTTCTGAACGCCCCTCTGAGGTTATCAAGATTAAACTTTGGAGCCATCATTCTGCTCGGAGAACCCATTATGACACATTTTCTTTCTCTGTTTTCATAACCGAGAGGAACATCTACAGTCTAACTGAGCTTATTTGATTTTGTGTTAAATGTATTGTTATCATACACACAGCTCGTTGCTGTGCCAACTATTTCTCGGCCGGTAAAGTTTAATCTTAAAGTGACGGCACGTATGCATGGCCGGTTTAATGAACACAATACCCTTGAGAATATTAATTATGATGGATAATTTGGAGCCACCAGTAATGCAATGTCCCCATCATAACTACTCTCAGGTCGTTGCTATTGTCAGTATTTAAATGTTAAACCGCCGACATTTAGAGATATTATAAGACGTAGAAGTGCAGCTACACCTTCTTATTAAAGCAGTATAAAAGCCTTTTTCAGTTAAAGTGTTTAATTAGTTAATCTCCGTTTTATTTTTGTATTCATTCATTCCTTTTACACCATCAGAATTGCTCTAATGTGAACTTCAGTGAGCAGCAGTATGGCTCTCTGCGTATCGGCACCCCCCCGTGTCTGTCCAGTTGCCACCAGCAGTTGCCACCAGCGGGCCAGCAGGCCTGCCAACAAGCCTGTTACCACAGTTTGCCCCGCAGCAACAACCAGGGGCTCGAGCACAGCCATGCACACGAGCATAGCCCCATCCTGAACAACACCCACAACCACAACCACGCTCATAACCATAACCACGTCGCCCACAACCACATCGGAAGCTTTCCAGTATGTCACTCATAGAAAAGACATTGTCATTATGAATAGTGAAGCCCATAGATGGATTAAAGGTGGAATCTGTAGAATACTGTTTTGCAATGACTAGGAACAGATATGAGAGGAATGGTTAGACATTTAGAAAAATACCCCTTTCTAGGAGGTACATGAGAAGATGGAAGCCTTTTATATGTTTTTCACGCTAAATATAAAACCTATAGCCAATAACTGGCTTAGCGTATGTTAGCTTAGTTTAGTGCAAGGACTACACATGGCTCAACTCACTCATGGACTTTTTAGATTTTGTTTAATCTGTAACGATCGGAAGTTGAAATTGTTACTTTATGGTTTTAAAGGGGATACTGTGGATGTAGGGTAACTTCGCCCAGACAGAAAATAGTCCCACACAAACCCTGGTAAAAACACAAGGTAGCAATTATACATGTTTTATTTATCTTAAATAGACACACAAGACATAACATGCTTATAAGTGATGTTAGCAAGCTCGTAGGCATATTATTTTCCTGTTGGAAAGTGCCAGGCTAGCCTTTTCCCATATTTCCTGTATTTATGCTTTGTTTTAATTACATATTCCACCTTTAAATCTACGTAGGAATAGCTGTGGTGTATAATATAAACTCCCTCTTTTACTTTAGCATGGTATACAGACAATGTGTTTTTAATTGATTAAGAACATTTTGCAATTATTTCAGTAGGAACCTCCCCAGAATGCTGTGTTTTATTGGATGTGTTTTCATTCAATAGGACTGAGCAAAATAAACGTTGTTCCCTTATAGTGTTTGTTGACTTTGATGCCTTTCTGTACTTAACCTGAGGGTTTTATAGAGATAGTGTATTATAGTTAAAGTAAAGATGATTTGTTTTTCTCAATTTGAATGCTAGAGAGTGACTGAGAGAAAGAGAGAGCGGTTTATTTCATATCCTCATTCGTCCATTTAGTAGAGACCCATTTACGGTTCCGCGGGTGATTTGCGTACTAAAAGCTTTGCTGCTCCTCTGAGACCTTCACATAGTCTCTCCTTCTCTCTTTCAGTTTTTCATTCTCCTCTTCCTCTTCTCCTTGCCTGTGTGGCGTGCCCAAAATGTCTAAAATCTCTAGTTTATTATCCAAACAAAAGCTTTTGTAAATGGATCCCACCGAGGACAGGAGGAGGCTCTGTGGTGAGAGAAGGGAGGACCACAACTGCATGGCAATGAGCTTCACTTTCACTGAAGTTTCGGAAAACTTGAGTGATAGCCATTCGAGAAACAATACTTTTTAATTCAATCCAGCGCCCTCAGTCTTTGGGAGTTTACTTTACCCAGAGGAGAAGTGCCACCCTGCTCTCCTCAAGTGAGAACAAACCGAATAAACATACATTTGGAACCTTATCTACATAAAAAGTGAATCGGAGTGCAGGTTAAACTCAGTCTTGTGGATGTTTGTGTTCCCTGGGGTGAATGAATTGTAAAGGTACAAAATATGTTTTTCCAGTCTAACAAATGCTTGGCTGGAAGACGGCAAAGTTGTGCTTCAACTGGCCCAGCAGATAATAGTTTAGCTGCAGTGCAAATTACATGCAGACGATAGTGAGGTGACTGAGTCGTATAGTAGCATTACATAGCTGGAAAAGCAGAAACTAGGTTCTGCTCGTCTTGTTTCAAAACTGTATTTGGATCTGCTGCTGTGCACTGATACACATTAGGAACACAGTAGCAGTGTTTTCATAATTCTCTGATCTTTTTTTTTTTAAAGGCCTTGAAAAAATTCACTTTGAGCAGATGAAAACTGAACATGTATGACTTAAGGCACCGTCTCATTCACAGGGGGCTATAGTAATTGACTTGGTTGTAAAGTGTCACCATAGCAACAGATCCTTTCGTTTTTTCAACTGTCAGATTAAAACATCACTAGATACAGCATAACCATTTGAAATCCAATCACTCATCTGGCTGGTGTCTCTATTAATACGTTGAATGTAATGACACTCATTGTATTTCCTCTCTCTTCCCACCCTTCCTCCCTCTTAGACGGATTTTGAGAAGGATGTGGACTTGGCATGTCAAACAGGTAAGCTATCCCTTCCACATGATTTACTTTTCCATTTCTCCCTTTGTCTCCTCCGTTGTCCAACACAGGATTAGCATTGCAGAGAGGCAATGGAGAGCTGCAACGTAGCTTGCTGCTTTGCATGTTGATAGACTGACAGGAGACGATGTGCTGCAGTACATGTCCACACAGCTGCACACCAATTATTATTCCTTATCAATCACACTGATTCTGCCCAATGTGTGTTCAGCGAGCATATGTTTGAATGAGACTGTGTTTAATTGTGCATGATTATAACACTCCTCAGTGTGTAAAGACCTGTTTCACTCGCTGCTGGTCTTGTGTTTGGATATGTTACAAATGTACCCCGATGTTTTGTGTTTGTGAAATATTAACACAGTCACTTTCCCCCTCCATCCTTGCAGAGAGAGGACACCCATGTAAGTTGTGCACACGATTGACCTTATTAACACTGCCTGGTTTGTCCCTCAACCTAAATAATTCCTATAGACGAATCTCAATTGTACGGGGATGTAGAAAATCCAACATTACTGCAGTGGTACCTCTCTTGTAAACAGACTTTTTGATAAAGAATTCTAAGTTTTAACAATTCGTTTTTTCTTTGCTTTGCTGTTATCAGCTGCAACGACACGGAAGATAAAAACCACAAGCATCTGCTCAATTAAATCAATTTCACTTACTCAGTAACCGAGGACCAATCAGCTGCCAAGAAAAAAAGAGCCCCCACAAACATTATTTGCTATTTACTTTTTGGCCAAAATACCAATATTACAATATAAATTCCCCCCCAACTGTTTATCAAATGCTAATTTGAATCTCATTAATCAACATTAATACCATGCCACCGCAGTAATGGTGTAAAACTACCGCCGGATTCGTCTATAGTCCATTCTGTTGGTCTCCACTGTTGGATGCAGATGTGAAGGGATCAGATTTTGCAAAACCTTGTCAAGTCCTTTCATATAACGTTGCACTAACAGGACGGTAAAACACAGAAAATGTGATGTTTTGTACTCAGCCAGTGTCCTTGCTGTTATATTCAGACTCAGCAGGATCCCGCTTCAATTTTTGATGAAACGTGGTGCTTTTGAACATTTTGTCACATCAATGCTGGTTACACAAACATGGTCTGTGCTAGATGCTTTGGTTAAGAATTGGATTTTGGATTTCCTTTCCTCTGATGGTGACAGAATGAGCATGATATCATGATGGCATGAACTTGAAAACGGTTTGAGTTGTGTTTGATTGTGATGATAGATTGATGTCAGATGTGATTAAGCATCGTCTCTGATCAGCATGTCATAGTTAATTTTGGAGTAGCTATTCTAGAAATATATAGTATTGTTTGTAGTTTCCCTTCCTCAACAACTTGCATGAAAGCTAACCCAAATCCACTATAAATAGTTTTTATTTACGGTTTTATGAAATGAAAACAGGCCCTGGGCTAACACAGGAAACACATTGCACATGCATTAAAGAACATAGGTATATTCACACACACACAGGGCATACTAAACTGTGAAGCAAGATAGCAGGGATAGAGGATTTGGCTCCATTTCCTTGGATGCACATTTTGCACTTTCTCCAAGCTAATAAAAATGTTGGCACACCGGCTAAACTTTAGTTGGAGCAACACTTTAAGGTCACAGTTTTAGAGACACAACTCATCTCAGTAACTTCGAACCGCATAAGACCAAAAACTGAAGTGACATTCTCTTGGATATGCAATATATCTCACAGTCACATCAAAGATTCAAACAAACTTCACTATCGAAACCCTAATGTATGTTTCTGTTTCACCTATCTGTCGCCTGTTTGACATTTATCAACTTATTTCAATTACATTTCATTCCTCTTTATACTTCTCAATGTTCTGCTTCCTCAACATTTACCTCTTTCTTAACCTCACTTATTTTAACTCTTCTTCTTTTCTTGCTTTTACCAACTCCCCTTTCCCCGACTCTATGTATTACCATGGCTTCCCTTGTCTCCTCGCACCTTAGTCATATTCAAGGAAGTCAACACGTGCAACCCGGCCACCATCACTGGCACCCTTTCCCGCATCTCCCTGGATGATGACGAGGATCCAAAGCTAGCAGCCCATCAGGAAGGGGTCAACTTCAGCTCCCTCCCCGGGAACATCCCCCCTCCTAACCTGATCGTACAGGTACAAGATTGAAGTTTGCATTGACTGACCTATTGCTTGATCTTCTTCTAGTCCCAAAACTACATTTAAAAATAATGGAAAATGTAATCGAGCAACAAGAAATTATCACAGTTGATGATGATTGAAAATAACATTATTAGGAATACTAAAAGTTTTTGTTCCACAAGGTTCCAACCCTGAGCGGCCTGAATGAGCTGAGTGAGACGCCCCTAAAGAAGGACGTGAACCTCGATCAGCAGAGACAGCATGGGCAGCAACGTAGCGGCGCTCCAATCTACCTGTGCACCGAGAGTGGCCTAGGGTGGGCTCGACCGCCCCCCTCCTCCAACACCTCCCAGGACGGAAGTGCCTGTAGTGGAGGCAGTGGATGTGGGAGCGGAGTAAATGGAGGAAGTGGGGAGGGAGATTACATGGTCTTACCTCGTAGGACGGTTAGTCTCAAACCTCCAGCTCCCTGCTCTCAAGGAGGAGGCCTGGGTCTGGGGGGCGAGGACAAGCCCCTCAACATCGCAGTGGAGGATCCTCCTTTCCCCCCGCCTCCCTCACCCCTGACCCTCCACCCAGCTGAGAGTGAGGCGTACCCAGCGGATTTTGTGCCGTCAAGCGTAGGTGACATGAACATCGCCATGAACCTCAACCGCTCCTATGGGACGATCAAAACCATGCCTCACGGGCACGCCCACATGATGGCTCCGGGTGGTCTTGTACACTCCCACGGAGGACACATGCACTCCCATGGCCATTCGCTCCAGCTGAAGCAGGGCCAGAGGCCGTCGGTCAGACAAATTCTGACAGGGGGATCCACAGTGGAGAGAACCAGGACTCTGCCACGCAACTTGGGCAGCACCAATGCCAACAGCAGCCACTCAGCAGGATCCTTGGAGGTGGGTGAGAGGTTGAGGGGTGAGGGAAGGAGAGGTTCCAAGTGTTGGTGCCACTATGTTCACCTTTCACTTGAGCACACAGTTGATGTTTACGGTTATGGATGCAGTGGTGGTGGTGTGGCTATGTATGTGAAGTTGTGGTGGTAGAATGACAAAGGGGAGGAACGTTCTCTGTAGTACTCCTTAGTTGGACCTGTAATCCTGTAAATGCAAGGATTGAAAACACTTTTTGAAACATTTTAACAGTAAAATCCAAATAAAACCATTTACATCAAATGCAAAGTCACTTAGTTAAAGAAAGATTTTAGTGCTATGACGTTTGCTTTTTTCAGCTGAGTAGTATTCATTGCTGCCGACTGAGGCAATCAGCGTTGAAATTAGTTATTCTCTCAATGGAAGACAGCTTTGTCTTAGCGTACTGTGTGTGTGTGTGTGTGTGTGTGTGTGTGTGTGTGTGTGTGTGTGTGTGTGTGTGTGTGTGTGTGTGTGTGTGTGTGTGTGTGTGTGTGTGTGTGTGTGTGTGTGTGTGTGTGTGTGTGTGTGTGTGTGTGTGTGTGTGTGTGTGTGTGTGTGTGTGTGTGTGTGTGTGTGTGTGTGTGTGTGTGTGTGTGTGTGTGTGTGTGTGTGTGTGTGTGTGTGTGTGTGTGTGTGTGTGTGTGTGTGTGTGATATACCGCCTCCTAACTGTACAAGGTGGTACAGCAGATGGACTGAGACAGACAGGATCAGAGGAAATACCCCTGGTGAATGTTTCAGCCCACCTTAATTGTACACACACACACACACACACACTGACACAAACACAGGAACAGGCATATAAACACACATACACACAAACACACACTTTGCATCTTTCCCCAAATGGCATCTTGCAATGTTAATTAAAGAGATGGAAGTGACACTTTCACCGAAAAAGTGCAGATGCTTCACTTAGGGCTGAGGACGTTAAGGATGTGTCATTAAAACTTGTAAAAAATCAGAAGAGCTACGAGAACACTCATGAATACCAAGAAATAAAAAAAATGAATCTGCAGAGAACCCTGCGGGATGTAATTTACTGCTATAATTTGACCCTGTTTGAATATGCTTGATTTGGAGATGGATATCAGAGCGTGCCTCTCAAGATTAAATCACAGCAGCGCTTTATTCCCCAATTCAAACACGGTGATACCTAATGGAGGGATCACGCAAATCCACTCTGTGTTCATTTCACTGTCAATTTTCAGTTAGAGGATTGTAAATTTAAACTCTAATTATGTTGTCAATGCTTACGAAATGTTCACAGGGCATATTAGTTTATTATCGAACTATAGGAACCAGTAGAGGGAGTATTCAAAGATACATGTGTATCTCCTTACAACTAAATGTTGACTGTAGAGGACAAGTTATCATATGATTCACTGCATTAAGTACAGTGTGCTATTGGCTAGAGGACCATCATTTCATTGTATAGCAAATTGTCGGGGGATTCCTCTTGAATTTTGAGTGAGTGAGTTAATGACTGCTTTATGTGTGTGCCCACCAAAACATGCAATATACTATACATGTATCTGCATGTTGCATGTCTACCATATTACAAAGCAAACTCAATCACGGAATGTCTCTGTCCAAGCAAGGTAAGGATGTATCTGTACGAGAACCCCAATGCATTGTGTAATATGAGTAGTAAAGTGAATAGGATGCCTCAAGACAAAAACTTAACCTCTCTATCTGTGTGCATATGTTTACCTTTTAAAACTTGGCTGCCATAGCATTAGATCAGCAATCAGCTTTTAACAAACTGTGGAGAGCAGCTCCTCTCGTTGCCAAATGCGAATGTGGCAGTCGGCGAGAGCCAAATAGGAAGTCAGGGATGGAATGCGATGCAATGCCAGGGCCAGATGAGTTGGAAATGTCTGCAGCTGTTCAATTCACAGCTTGTGTGCCAATCGCTATAGCTGCCGAAGCACTTAAGAGGAGAGTGGTGGGGTCCAAGCAAGATTAGAGCAAGAAAAGCATTCTTCATATGTGTGATGCAGCTCTTTTTATCAAAATGTCTAAAAAAGGAGGTGATTTATTTATGCTGGGTTTGTAAAGATTGTGAGCCAAGGAATTATTGTTTCATTCTAATTCTAGGTTATTCCACTTCACTAATCTCATTACGTTCAAATAGTCTAATTAGTATTTTGCCTTGACATTTGTAAGGGTGTCTGTGTCGTGTTCGGCAGCTAATGCATATTAGCTTTCTCCTCGTGACTGAACAATGGCACTTAGAGTTCCACAGATGCATTGAGATAGAGAGGTCTTAAGTTCAATAGTGGTGGAGGGGTTGGTCATTGATGCTTTCTTCTCTCCCCCTGCCCCCACCCCTCCTCTTCCAGAGGAAAAGAGTACGGTACTCTGAGCTGGATTTTGAGGTAAGATCACAGACCTCAACCCACTGTCATCAGCCTGTCTGCTTTCTTGTGCTTCTGCCAGGACTTGAGTAACGCATAGAGGAGCAAAAAGCACTGCTAAATCCCTCCCTTCACACCTGTGTCTCGCTTGCTTTTAGGACTATGGACTGTTCTAGATCTACCTTAGATATAGTATGCTGTTTCTCCAACAATGGCCTTCAATCTCTACCTATTTAGAGGCTGTCAATTTATGAATCAAATAAAAGAGAAAATAAACATTATAATAATTACATGTACAATCAAATCAAACAATAGTCATGTTGGGGGTCCTGGTTAAAGAAACAGCAAAGTGGAGTGCTTTTTGTGTCTGAATGAATACAAGTGATTCAGTTATGGGTCAACACGTTTATGGCTGTAGTTGTTTGGCTGGTTTGACGGTTTTCTCTTGGAACAACATGGTTTGGCACTGTGTGAGTATGTGTGTGTTAGAAACACCTGGGTGTCCTGTGAATCTCCAGTCTATAGCCAGCATCACATTGCAACAAAATACTTTCCGTTTCATTGCCCTTTTTTTCGGGAATTCAGTTCTGTTCAATAGATTGTTGCAAAGGCTGGACATTCACTTTCCACCATGGAGATATATCTGCATCTAGGTTAGAGGGTATGTGTGGTCACAAGCTACTAACAGTGACTTTGGCTGACTGTTTTACTCGTCCAGAAAATGTAATGGAGTCATTTCTGGCCGCTGCATGAATTTAGAAGAAGATTGCCTCTCTTTGACATCAACTCTATTCTCATCAATAGACTGTTGACTTGAGAAAGAGGTTAACGTAGAAGTACCACTAATATAGCAAAGTGTAAACTTCCATGATTTAATGGAAGGTAATCCCATTTTCATCCATGTCTTATTTTTTTTCAAATGGCGTTTTCCCATGACTTAAGAACGTAAAAATGTTACTTTATATAAACTACAATATGTATATGGACAGTAAACGCTCACCCTTTGGATCCTTTCGGGTTCTGCGTTTAGAAAAATAACTGACGACAAGTTGGGTCTGAAATTGCGTTCACTGTAACATGATCGTCAGGATACAAGAGCAAGCATTCATTAGTTTTAAAGAGCCACATAAACTCTACCAATAAGCCTAACTTCAACCAAACAACCTTAATATTTCAGTATAACTGTAACTTATTTCAGCTTGGTAACAAATCTAGTTACTAAATAATGAGTTATGAGTTGGCTAACATTAGCTTGTGTTAGCTAATTATGCTAATGTTAGCAAACAAACATTAACTTTTGCCGATGTTGGCATATCTAGATACCTTAGCCAATTCATCAGGTTATTTGCTGCTTAACATTCAGTAACCTCCCTTTTAATTGTACAGTAGTCAAATAGGGTTACAGGTTTTATTGGACATAAATAAAAACCATTGATAATGTGTCTCAGAAAAGGAAAAATAAACACATAAACGGAGCAAGTAACTAGTAGCACCTTCTTAGCTGAGCAGAGATGAGAATGCCCACTCTGGAGTCATTGGAGCCATTGCTAAGCACGAGTCCTGGCTGGTAAGTGTGCGGGTGTTGTGCTGGCACTTTGCCCCTGTGTCACTTTTAACCTTGCAAACTGCTTTGATGATTAGCTACTGCCGAGCCGCTACAGCACTGCCAATTAGCACTGAGGGACAACAGCAGTGGCACTGACAAATGTAGTTTGCTGTCAGAGGTTTATAGATCTGGATTTATTTTCCTTCCAGACAGACATATTCAGAACTCCGGGATGGCAGTTTTGTCAAATATCATCTCAATAGGGCGAGAGTTACATATCAGCCCTTCCTTTAGACATTTAATGAGATGGACAAAATGGACTGCCAGCTAGCAGAGCCCAGTCTTGAGCAATGGCATTTCTGTCAGTCATTTTCACAGAATTTTCGCTTTAAAGACTCCTCTGCAGCTCTCCCAGTTGCCAAATTCTTAAAGACTGGGGAAGTGGATGATGTATGAGCATGAGCCAACAATCGATCGATCTGTCGGTGTTCTTCTAACCCCCTTTTCACGGCTGGCGTAACTGCAGTCCCTCAGCATTTTACCCATTTTCCCTTCCCCTGCCTGCCCCTATATGGCCCCCCCTCTTCTTTTTTCTTTTTTTGTTCCTGTTTTTGGTTCATTTTTGCTGTCCCTTCCTCTCTTCCCTTCCAGAAAGTGATGCACACTCGCAAAAGACATTCTGAGCTGTACCATGAGCTCAACCACTCTTCCAAGTTCCACACCATAGACAGGTATAGCAGGGACCCAGCCATGTCCACATTCAAGGTAAGACCATTGCCCAAAGCGGGACGGACCCCGCTGTATCAATGCATATCCACCCCTTCTGCACTTTTTCACAACCCTAAAACCCAACCCCTTTAACACTAAATAATTGAAACAAATTATATCAAATTCTGACTTCCGCTCAGATTTAAATTGCAGTAGCATGCTTCACAGAAAGTAGTGGTCATAGCCTATCCACCATGAAGTTATTTTGAAAGTGGCTGTATTCATAGTATTTTCCAGCTAAAATGCTGACTTAGAAAACATCTAATGTAAAAAGTGTTTATTGTATATTTTCATTGCCATTTCATTAATTCACTGTTGTACTTATTATCACACCCTTGGGGAATCGAGCAATAACTACCTCATCAATACATCTTTAGAGGCACAATTTATTCCAGCTTACTTACGGTAAATATATTTTTTATACCTGCTGTAAATAACCTGAACCTAATTTGTTCTCACTTGTGGTTATTAAATACCTGTCAAAACATTTGATAACTTAAGCTGTTAGCTGAGGGAAAATCAATCAAAGCTGTTTAATAAAAATCCAATTGTAGCAATTTAAGACCTGTGAAACTATTTCTCACTCTTTCCAAACCACCTCACAAAATTGCAATGCTGATAAACACGATTGTGCCTTCACACACACGTTTTTTGTCTTTCACATTGGTTTAATCTGTTTGTTTTTTGGATTCATTGTCTGTTTACTCTATGTTTAATGTGGGTGTGTGAGGTGGGTGTGTGCGTCTGTGGGGTGCTTGGGTTTGCAACTGTGCGCATAAGACACAGAAGTATTCTTGAATCATTAATAAGCCATTATTAGCAGCAGACGAAAGAATCCCTGCTGACCTTCAGAGGGCCATTTGCATTACAATGTAAGTACACATGCATTTGCTCACACTTCCTTCATCTGCGGAGCTTCAGTGCGTAGAGCCGTGATGAGTTGGCCAACCTTGTTCGGTGTACTTTTCCCTGGCATCGGCACCATGCTGGCACATCTTATTTACAGCGCCAGTAGAGCAACAGAGGCCAGCCTTAAATCGCTCATATTCCCCACGCCACGTAGCAACATACTGTACACATACACACACATATGCAAAGACGCTGCCATTTCCCAATGCCAGACCCCCGGCCTTTTCCTTCACTCCTCATTTGCTCAACGTCTTGATCCAGACTTTCAGAAGCTTTGGCCGTCTCCCCATTCATTAATTCCAAGCAAACACTTTTGTGGAAGAGAAGAAAAATGGCAGGCATGAGACATATATTAGTTTGTGGTTCTTACCAGTTGTGCTGCAGAATGCTAATGTGGCTCAGAGGGATAGCAGGTGTGCTTTCAGATTACGTCCAATGGTAAAAGAAATGAAAGCACAAGCAAATAATAGATAGGCCTTACTTTAGGTAATTAAGACAAGTTGAAACGCACATTTCCTCTGGGTTTGTGATGTCACATACGCTGTGAAATGAAAGGACAGCATAGATATGGCTTACTCATCCAAATCCATTATGTTTAAAGTAAGTAGGCAGTTCACTTAACTGTGAATAATTACATGGATAATGCTATCAGTGTCAGGCCTTTGACAGGACCAAGCTTGAGTTCAGCTCCGCTGTTGTCAACATCTCACTTCGAGAGTCACCCCCGGACACGGACATGCTGACTATACAGTAATTATGGAGATGAGAAGGGAGTGTGTGTGGGTGTGCGTGTCCGTACACTTGCATATCAGAGTGCCTACTGTACGTGTGTGGCTGCTTCCCTTAGTGCGTGGTTGTAGGCTGGAGTTTGTGTGTGTATGAATCTTTTTTTATTTTTGCATCTGTTTTTTGTCTGAGATCAGTTTGCTTCACTTTCTGTGTTCGAAGCACATTAATAAAGTTTAAGAGCACATGAGTAATGATATAATTGTTTCATAATACCCTTAATAACCTCCTTTCTATGCCATATAGCAAACACCGACAGTGATTTTAACATTTACTAGACAAGTGCTGTGATTTAATTGCAAACATAATTACATTTCACTATGCTATCTTCTCACGGATGGACTCCCACAGTACTTTTACATTTTATATTCACCCTTAACTTCGTATGGCCAATTTACTTAGTCACTCAATATTGAGCTTGTCACCTGTAGTGACATGGGAGGATAGCCAGTTCAAGTCAATACAAAGCTAGTAGAAGGGAGAACTTCATCTGCCTTACGTGTCTAACCATTTACTGTCACCTACCTCAGGCAACGACGCCTCAAACTCATTAACCCCCCTGACTTTTGCAAGCCTTTCTCTACTTCAAAGTGCCTAAACAGTATTTTAACCCCAACATAAACAACTTTAACCCCTTCTAACCACCCCGGACTGTTCGTTCAACACAGGTCCCCCCTCCCCCACCACCAAGGCACAACACAGAGCCATCGCTCGTACGAAGAGCTTCCCTCGTTTACAAAGAAAGTCAACGTAAGACCTAATAAACCAAGCATAAACTTTGTGCAGTAGAACCCACTTAACTCACTCTAAGACTTGAGTTGACGCGCTACATGCGACTGTATGTGTCTTAGTTTGCCACTGTATGTGCTGTATATGTGTGTCAGGGCTGCACAAATTTACATTTTAGATTTTGATTGATTGATACATTTATTTCGAACAAGTAAAATAAATAATTACAAAACAAATGTTGCAGTGCATAGTCATGTAAGAGAAATCAAAACAAAAAATTACATTTACAACAACAACAGCATTAGCAACATAAACAGTGCCACATCTAGTGTTCGAAAAGGATTGAGAAGAAGTATAACTTATTTAATCTCACCCCCTTGTCCCTAAATGATTTATTTATAATCTATAATCTGCAATAATTATAATTGTTATGCATTATTATTGATATTATTAGTATTATTAATCGGCTTTACCTGTTGATTGACATATACACATATACATACACTGATATACATATATGCACACATACACACACTTGTATTAAATTGACTGTTCGCTAAACAGCTGTTAATAAGCAGTGGTGTTGAGTTTGGATCTGTCCACATGTTGAAGTGGTGGACATAGGGCTGTTGGCTACTTAGTATGGGCTCAGAACAGTCTCATAATACACACATGCACACAGAAGGATTCACACTTGTATTTCCGGATCCACACTTGTGTTTTTCAATGCACACACAAATGTTTTCCGTTTCATATACATGTAAATACAATCCAATTACAGAAAAAAGTTTTACATTATTAGTTTTGATCCTCACATATTTGTTTTCCGTGTAAAACCTCTGCATCTGCAAACACAAAGCGCTTTCTGTGCACGGATCGCTGTGCATTCGTGTGTGGTTTTTTTGAGACTCCCCTGACGGTCAGCCGATTCGTACTTGTAATTTGTTCTATCTATAGCCAATCAGATGTCTCCTTCATTCTAAGCCAATCACATAAGCGTGCCCCCACGAGGGTATGATTTCTTGCATTCATGACACTTCATATACGCATTTTGCGCAGTCCGGTCAGCTCGCTAAACAGAGGGCGGGGCTTCAGGTGATCATGCAGAGCTGCGTGTTTCCATCAGACTCAGCAGCTGATCTGATCTCTCTCTCTCGCGTCCGGTTATACTTCACTCGCGTTTATGTCCATATCGATCAGATCCAGCTCTCCTGATCGGCCGTTATAGAGAGCACCGATCAAACTATTAAGAGTGAATGTCGCCCCCCGTTGGCTTCGTAATGCACTGCTCGATTAGGCTAAGCTAACCTGTAGCTGCTCCCTCCACACTCACAACAACTTCATACAGACATAAAGAAAACAGCTGTATTCGCCACACAGGAAACACACATTTAAAACGGTTTGCCAGCCGTTTTTGTGTACACAAGCATTCATCAATGGTTCGGAAAGTGGCGCTGTACCTTAATAATATAAAATATTCTATTTGCGTGCATTTCCTGTTCGGAAAGTGGCAATGTACTGAGAGTGGAGGTGTCCTGAGATTAGCGCCTGCAGGCAGGCTCCATGGACCTGTCAGCTCCGGACTGCGCAAAATGCGTACATGAAGCGCTACGTCATGAACGCAAGAAATATTGGCTTAGAATTGAGGAGTGAGAAATTACAAGTACGAATCGGCTGACCGTCACGGGAGTCTCAAAAAACTTCCTTCCTTTTGCGGATCATGAAATACAAGTGTGAATCCTTCTGTGTGCATGTGTGTATTAT
The DNA here is from genome assembly GCA_902827135.1 of Harpagifer antarcticus. Taxonomy (NCBI): domain Eukaryota; kingdom Metazoa; phylum Chordata; class Actinopteri; order Perciformes; family Harpagiferidae; genus Harpagifer; species Harpagifer antarcticus. The sequence continues at coordinate 1,011,918 of CADEHL010001417.1, forward strand.
AAGACTGTTCTGAGCCCATAATTTAGGGCAATCCTCAGCATTTAAGAAGATGGTGTCTGTATTTGTAGCCTTTTAGGAAAGTATATGGATTAAAAATAAGTGTTAATGTGCTCCAAGCTGTTTCTGTAAGCATGTCCGCCTAACTAGCTTGCTACATTCAGTAACTGAACATCACTTAAGGCCAAGGAGCACATCTGTAGTGTGTGTGTTTACAAGTTGCAATAGCAGAGTTAAGGCTTACATTAGCAGTTCAGTTCAGTGCCCCTTTTTAGGACTCAGGATAGTTTACCTTCAAGCAGCCAAAGCCAACATGATCTGGTATAGAAGTAAGTTTGCAAAACACAGTGGTTAGTCCTCATCCTAAAAGCCTTTACTCTTGTAACGTTAGAAGTGAAAACATATTGTACACATATGTATGCAAGCTAAGCAGTCAAACAGGGTTGCAGTACAAGAATCATTCCAACATGTATCCTTATCATAATTGGCAAACTGTACAAGGACAAATGTATAGAAAGATTGCCTGGGACTCCCAGCTTAAACTAGCTAATCAAGCTACCCAACTAGCGTAGGAGGCTGGGGTTAAACGAACAGTCAATTTAGAGTGAGGTACTTCAAACCTAGTAAAGTAATACATGCTTCAATACATGTTTAGTGAAAAGCCTTTTCAATATTAAATGATGTGTATACAGTCACAAAGACAGTGTCAAACTATAATTCACATCCATGTGCTCATCTACTACCCGTCAGCGCTGTCTCATGGTGAAGTGACTGTGTTTGATGAGCCTAAATATTAGATAGTCCCCTAGTGGTGTGGTGGTGTAACAGTTCAGTGCATCAAAGCTTTTACCTCCTGTGCTTCTGCATTCATATTATGAATGCTCCCCTTCCTGCATCAACTCCTGTACGAATTCATTTTGAAATATACAATCTGGAATCAGTAGCCAGAGAGATGGATGTGTAAGGTCGTTTGATGCAGGACTGGATGTACCTACCATGATAAAACAAAATCATAAAAATATTTTTGGGAGTTTTTTTTTGTTGCTGTTTAAGGGTTGTTTTTCCATTCCTGTAGCGCCTGTGTGTGGTGAGACAATCCATTCATAGTTCCCATTTCAGTGCCAGAATTAAACCTTATGACCCAAACACTATAACCAAGTGATAAATGGGTTCATAAAAACAATGACCCATCCAAACCGATTTATAATCACCTCATAAACCATGATACTCCATAAACTAGCTCCTTGGCACTAAAAAGGGACAAACATGATGCACTTTGGGTGGGTGCCTATAGGAGAAATATCACAAAGACTTATGAGGTCAGAAGGAACCTGATTCATGCACTTCTCTGGAAAGGTAGGATCTCTGTTGAGAGGGTGAGTGGATATCAGACATTGTCCCCCACACAATTATTTTTCTACATTCACCTCTTATCCTATTTCTGTTAAACTGCAGTGGGCTTAAAGTGGCATCACAGATAGAATCCACACACTTCAATCTCTTGAATTTCCTTGTCCACCCATACTCATACTTTTATATTGCTCAGTAACTGGTAATGCCTTATAGCTAGAGCCTTTTAAGGATGATGCAAGTGATATGCTGTATAGATGTAAACGAGATGGAACTACTTGTCAAGAAAGAAGGAGAGTGCATTAGCCGTTAACCTCAATGTTGGAAATCATCTTGTCTGTCTTTTCTATTAGGCTGCTCATGTAGCTATTCCATTACTCCGTAGATAAATGTAGACGTTGCTCTCTGTTGCATATTCTGTTTTTAGAAAAATAATATGCGTGACCTTTCAAATCTACTCTGCACAAGTCTTACTGATAAACAATCACTAACAAAGGTCAGTTGCAGGCTGTGACACACACATATTATGTTTCTCCAGCCAGTGTCAGACATCTGCAGCAAGATACAACTGCTATACATTCTGAAATGCTGCTACGAAGTTACAGAGGTCACTTCAATCTAATGTGGATTGATCGTAGATTGTTTGCTATTATTTTCCTTTGTTGACATCAGAGAAAAAGCTACTCACCTTGAATCAATGTTTCGGTATAGATGCACAAGTGTCTGCACTCATAGGAAAACCATATTGCAGAGTTACACTTGTTTTATAGCCCTATTGAAGTGGATAGAAAGTGGGCTTCACATGAATGCGAATGATGAAAACAAATCCTTTGTTTAAAGTGCAGTGGAAGCTCAGGCAGGGGCCATATGGCTAGCAGGGTGATGGAGTCCATTTGCATTATCTGTCTCGTAATGGAGAGAGTAGACGAATGGAGTCAGTGGGGTTACTGAGAGCCAGAGTAATGCAGTGTTTTTGTACCTCGGTATGTACCAGTGTGCGCTAATGTTTATATCCAGAACTGCTTCTTGGCCTCCTTCACTGTGGAGTTACCCTGTCATTTTCTATCCTCTCCACAGGGTTCAGCAGGTCATAACGCAAATATGCATGCAGTGCCCAGTGATGCAGTGTTGTGCCTCTCTGTGTGTGGGTTGGACGATGTGTGCGAGAGAGGAAAAGATAGTTTGCTCTGCATAATGGCCTAGCTGATGCATTTTTTAGCTCTCAAATGGGATGTATTTCCATCCCGTCGTCGGCTGTGTTCTTGATTTAATGAAGCGTGCTTGGCTTCGCTCTCCAGATAGACAGTGAGAAGTTGCGCGGAACGCAGTGGGATGGTGAAAAGGACAAAAGAAACAAGTGCTCTACTTTGTTATGAATTCACTCATGCTAGATCAGAGTAAATGGAAATGGCTTGTGTTTGAATGATATGGTGGAATTAAAGTGTATATGGCTACAAATGGAAATATATTCTGGTATAGTCTAAGAGGTTTCTCCTATTATTCTTTCCCGTGAAAGAGAGGTGAGATCAGGTGCTCTCTTTATGCTTAGTTTAGTTTTTTAGTTTTTTTCGAGCGTGTAAAACCAAAACGAAATATTTAATTAATAATTGAATAATCTGTAGTATTATTGTCTGATATCAATAAACAACAAAGCTAATTACACGTCCGAAATGCTTCCTCAGTTAGCGTGAGTGGCTGTTATTGATAGTGTAGCATGTTTTTAGGCAACTGAAGGGGATTGTAGCTAAGGTAAAGTGTGCGCTTTGAGGATGTCTCGTGTAGAATGCTGACGTATAATTTGAAATGACAAAGACTACATTTTTGTTGATTCAGTAAGGGCAATTTGCCTGCACTTGCAAACCCTGAAGGTCTTGATAGTCCATTTTCTAGCATTAAGCTACTGTAGAGGGCTTCAATTGCACATCCCAGCAATAAACCAAGTCATCCCCTCTTCTCCCTCTCCATATCTCATTCTCCCCTCTATTCATCCTCACGGCTTGACATTTTCTCTCCTGCTGTCTCTGTCGTTTTCCCATTCCTCCCTCTAAACTCAGCCCTCGGTGGCACGTTTGAGGCATTAATTGAATAATTAATTCCTCTCATTAGCTTGTTTTTAATTATGTCCATGCCCCCTTCTCTGTGCCGAGCATAAACTCATCAACTGTTTTCATCCTTCCACACAAATTGCCCATGAAAACTGAGGGTTGTCGGAGTGTAACTTTAGCACACTGGCTCTATCAGTGGCTCCTAATGAGGGGCCTGTTAGCCCAGGCGGAACAAGCCTAACACTGGCTTCGTGCACCAAGAGGCACAATACTCATTTAGCTCATTTAGTGTCCTTGGGCCAATTAAAGGGAGGTGAAAAGGGCCGAATAGCTAGCTGGAAATGTTTTCACTATAGGCACTGGCCTTGGATTACATCGCACTGATCCAAACAGCAGCAAACCAAGCCTGTGTGTCTGATTGCTCATTTGTTAGCAATGTGTTGCACTAATGGAATTTATTTCCTCTACATTCTCTAGATGTGGCTCCTTTGAAGGGCCTTATTATTTGTGACACAGATTCCGTCCCAGCTAAGGGGTAAATGGTCCTAAAGACTGCTATGCCCATTTAAGCTATTTAGTGCCCTCTAATAACTGATGCCGGTACTGAATAGGCAATTTGGATAATTCTCTTGATAATATAATATAGTAAACACACATTGAAGTAGCCCAGTTCTGGTTCAATGACCCAAAGCCCACTGTCAGCTGAAACACTACAGTCATGTTCTGGTATCCACTCAGTCTGCTCTTGCATTGTTTGATGTTGCTTTTATTTTTTCTATGTGATTTTAGTTTGTGTCACGTGACACTAATGTCCTTTCTTTACTTTACTGCCACATTTTATTCATTTCTGTTTTTTTGTTTTGTTTCCCGTTGTTTGTGCTTTGTTGGCGGACTGGGCCTTGTGTTGCATGCTTGTTCTCATGTCCCAGTATGAATGTAGCCCTACAGTCAACAGAACCATGGGCATCCAAGTCAACAAAGGTAAAGTTAACCCACTTACCCACAACCACCTGTCCTCCCCCATCATCTCCCAAACACATCCCGACACATTGCTCACCCACATCTAGACACCATTTCCATTCCATGGTCCAAATGAGGGGGACTCTGAGTGGCAGAGAGTGGGCCTCATCCACCAACACTGTGGCGGAGGCTTCTTGAGATGGCTTTAGATGTGTGTGCTGTAGCATCTTGTTCTAGCGAGTTCTATCCCTAAACAAACTCCCCTTCATGTAGCTGTGCCATGCTTGTAGCTTGTAGTTTTTTCTCTCGGAAAAAAACCTGTCACTTGCCAAGTTGCCTGTAACCTCAAGGGTTGGGCGATTAGGCAGAACATTTCACATTTCTAACTGTCACACCTTTGGCAATTGTTGGATATTTTACTTGTGTGTTACTGCGACATACACTTAATTTTACCCTGCTGTGCCTAAAAATTCAAAAAGCAACTATTGATTCCTCTTCCTTTAAAATGGTGCTGTTGTTCAGGTACAGTATTAGTGAATGAACCCCTGTGTTGCCAGGTCCATAACAAACACTAATGAAGCACAAACTGTGATTTTTACTGGTTGAATATTTGAATCACGTTCGTTTCTTTGAATGCTGATGAGAAATATAAAGGCACTCATTACGGCGATGAAACATTTCCAGAAACAAAGTCTGTCAGACATTTAGCCTATAACTAATGGCACACAATGTTCATTTAGTTTCCCAGGCCTGACATCTTTGGCTTTTTCTGTGGTGTGACATTTACAAAAGCTGCATGTTGAGTCATTAAAGTGACAAATAAATGCAGAGATATAGTCGATAAGTTCATCTCAAGATATACATCTCTATTTGTCAGTTTAATCTTTACCAATATAATATTACATTTTGATGTTTGATGTGTTCTTTAGGGTTACTAAAAACTAAAGAAGATGAATGTAGTAGGAGTAAAATGTACTCAATACTCGTAGTATTTACATCCACTGATGCCACTGAGAATATATAATCTTAGAGAATTAATCTGTTGTATAATAATAATAATGCAAATTAAAATGTTCTATAAATGCTTTCCATATAGGCAGAGCTAATGAGCATATGGAGTTAAATCCATCCAAAGGCAATGTGCTTCAGCCTACAAATGTTTTTAATCTCAGCAGGGGTTTGTTTTTTACAATCTTACACACCACCACCCGAACACACCCATTTAAACACTAAATCACAAACAGCTCAATTATTTCTGCTGCTTTTTACATTTAAGAAATAAACATACATGTGTGCACTGCAGTAGCTTTGCAGCAGGGCCCAAAAAGCTCCAGTCAAATCAGCCAATAGTAACCACGCTGTTGGAGCTTCTCAAGGGAATCAATTTGTGCCCAGATAGTCCTTCTCTTTTTTTGCACTAGTGTTGCTGGACTCATCATAAACTCACACCCCGAGCAACCAACAAGGAAATGGTGTTACCTCAACTGCACATGTTTAAAAAAACAGACCTCCCAAACAAAAGCATAGCACCCCAAGCTGCAGTTTTCTGGCAGGATCATAACAAAAAAACGATAGATAACTCAGAGCTACAGTAGGGGACGCAAGGTTTATGTTGTTAAGCCTTAGGCCGAACATACAGAGTCAACAATGTCCACTTTATTGCCTAGCTTTAACTCTTTTATGTGTTGTGTTAACACATACAGTATACAATCAATAATGCAGATAGTGTAGATAGCACTTCCTTGCACTAATAACCACATTCGTTATCTTCTTTCAACATTATTTAGAAAACATGAGCCACGAAGCCTCTAGCACTGCACAGTAAATTCACAGTTACGTTTTTAGAATCAGATCACTCCACACCCACATACCCTTGTCTCTTTCATCCCTTTTCTAGTAGTTGCAGACTCTATGTGTGGTGCGTAGCATGTGGAATCCTTCCTGCAGTCTCTCTGCCCTTGCTTTGTCAAGTGTTCCTCTAATCGTTGACAGGTTAGGACGATAAAAGTCAACTGTTCCAACACAGTTTGAAAATGTGTGAAACCTCCTCACATTGAGTGTTTGATCACTGGTTTCTGCCCATGCGTGCATAATGCATACTGTGTGTGTTACATGTTGTAGTGAGAGAGTTGGGGGGGGATTGAGACATGGAGAGAAAGAAGGGGCCAGGTGTAAGCACGAAGCAACAACTGCCTGTTCACCTGCAGAAGGTGTGGGAACAATGCTTTTGTTTCAGGGCAGAGTTGTGAGTGACTGTGATCCCCCCCCCCCCTCCCCTTCTTTTCTCTTTCGTCTTTCTGCCTCTCTCTCGTCACCCCCTCCTTGTCTTCTCCCTCCCATTTCATCACCACAGAGGGAAAAGCGATGGAGCATTTCGTCTGCCGGAGGTGAAAAGAACTCGTCGAGTGTAAGTAGAGGGGTTTCTGGCCGAGAGAGAGAGGCAGAAAGAGAGGGATGAGATGGAATGGAGGCAAGGCAGAGATGGCGAAAGGGAATGGATAGACACGAAGTAGCAGCACAATCGCGTTAGCCTGGTCTCCCTGGGATAAAGTTGGGCTTAACTGCAGCATTACCCACACTCCTGCATTACAAAATGTTCCTTCGCCCGCATTTAGCATGCAAATTGGCTCCCAGATTATGCCTTTTGTATTCATTTTACCAACTGTCAGGCTGTGACGCATGGAGAATGATAATCAGGCAGATATTGCCCTCTAGCGCTCTGGCGACGATCATCACACTGCAACGGGGGGGGGGGTGTTACTGCAGATCAATGACTGGTTTGTTTGTCTGTCTCTGTTGAAGAGTTAGACAGGGATTGAGAGTTTGAATAGCTCAAAGAGAATAAAAATAATAGTAAGCAGGTGGGATTGTGAAAAGGAGATGAAGTAGATGGTATTGCTAGGATGTAGTGGGAGAGCATACAGTAGTGCTCTCTGGAATGGATTGGCACAAAGAGCACACATGTTGTGAATATCCCTCCTCTAAATGTGAATATTCAGCTCCATGTAGTCCAGAAGCTCTGCTGCATCTGGGTCCATCCTGTCCCACATGTAGTCTGTCTTGTTTTTCCTGTCTATGTATGTTTCTCTCGCTCCACCAAGAGTCATGTGGGCCAGCGATCCCTCATGTCTTTCCCAGCTCGTATCTGCAAAATCACGAGTCTGATTTGAATAATGCCCCTTAGCTGAAGCATAATGCTACCTCCAATTAGGATTTTGTATTAATCCCCCAACATGTATTTTACATGCGTGGTGGGCCCTTCTGCGGAACACATGCGGAGCTCACAGACCCCGGCTCAGAAGGTCTCATGATATTAGTAGTCTGAAAGTCACTGATTGGGAGAGGTGGGAGATAAAGGAGGACAGGTATCTCAGTGGTAGTTTGATGATAAAAAGGCACGGTAGAATGGAGCCTAGGATTACAGGTATGTATGGCACTGCTTTTTAGTGTTCTTCTAAGAAATGCCACTGATTGGTTGGACCCTGTGTGTGTGTGTATGTGTGTGTGTATGTGTGTGTGCTGGTACTTTGAAAGGTAAAGGATTAAATATAGCTTCTGCGAGTGCATATGTATTAATCTCCAAACTGCATAATGGCCATGAAAGGCTAATGGTTTTCTATAGGCTCTTCATTTTATTACAACTTGGGTTTTCTTTTATTGAGTTGCTCATCATTTCTACCTGAGTTTATAACATTGTATTCACCTTATTTTAATTGCTGAAAGTTGTAAACAACAAGTTTGACGTGTCAAGAAAACACACGGTTAGACATTTTGTAATCAAGCAAAACGATTAGAGAGATTATCTAATATAATGAGGTTACAGTAGCTGCTAGTAGCATAGCACACCCATATCTTCGACCGAATTGGCCTGGTCGAGTTGCATTTTGGGAAATGTAGGCACTAGTTATTATCAGTCGCCTGGAAAGGTGTCGCTGGAAATTTGGCTAGTTTTGAATCTGGCCTTGCATGGAGGTGATGTTGTAGAATGATGGGTGTCGAAAACAGACAACATTTATTTATTTATTTATTCAGCCAAGACCCCGGTTGTATGAAACAAGACCTTTTCTTTGACCACGTTATCACCTTAATAAGGAGCTTGTTTTCCTTACATGGCCCTTTTCCTTGTCCTCCTCCTCCATCAGGACAAGTCAACCCCGGAGGAGCAGTGCTCGTGGGACAGCTTCAAGACCATGACCCCGGAGCTGTCCATCGTGCCTGGGGAGCAGAAGGACCGGATGGAGCTGCACAATAAGAACTGGGACTCCTCCTCCGCTAACACTCCCGACTCATCCGAGGGAGACTTCCAGACTGAAGTGTGAACACACACGGAAACACACTCACTTGAATACGCACTCTCGAACTTCTGAAAAGCTATACATAACATGACTTCTCGCAAAGATCTCACACACACTGCTCCCCGTCTCCTGCAATGTGCTCTGTTCGGATGCGTCACTGTATTTGTTTACTGCTGCAGTGGACAGACATGGAAAGAAGACTGTTCTACTCTATATTTTCGCAAAGACTATTGAAGAAAGAGAACAGGGGCTCGACATGTCTGGGTACTGAAGAAGATTTTTAAATGAACTTGAAAAAAAACTATGAAAAACGTATTTCTGAGAAAAAAAGTCTTGATTTTATTCTGGAGAAAAAAGAAAATCTCTTTAAATTGTTTGAGGATTTGGGGGGGGGGGGGAGAAAAAGAATATTTCTGCACCGTTCAGTTCTTTTTATAGCAAGGGAAAACAATCTCAATGAGGGTTCTCACGCTGGTAGCCCCCCCCCTAGGCACCCTACTTTCATTTATTTCCTTTTCCCTTCTAATGAATGACAGAAGCATTCTATCTGTCTTTCCTTTTCTATTTAAGTTTTTTACTTTTCATCATTTCGGATGGAAGTGGGATGTGCTCATTGATATGTGCTATTTTTCGGGCTCCAGTTCAACAATCCCATCCATCCATTCCTCTCACATTCTGTGTCAACAATGTGTTTCCCCTTTTTTCTGTATTTTCTATGGTTTAGTTAAAAAAAAAATGTCCTCCTCTATGGTTTGAAACTTTTAAATGAAAAATAATATGATTGAAACAACTGTTCAAGAAGAATGGATTTATTTTCAGACTGGTTTCATCTCTGCTGCCTTTTTGATTTCCTTCATGTCCTGTGAGAATTAACCCATGTGAATCTTTAATACATTGAGAACACACACTGTATATGTGAGCTTACTTTCTGAGGGTGACGTGTGCCGCATGTTAGCCAACCTAGAAGAATGGTGATCGTCATGCAGATTCTCGCGTCCCCTTTTTTCCCCCAGTGCTTGGAGATAAAAGCCTTTAAAGATTGCAGCATCTGAATCCATTTCAAACATCACCAAAGTGAAAATAGAATATCAGTCACTTTCAGCCCAAATGGAATCCGTATGAGTTTAGCGTCGTTCATACCGCAACAACGTACCATCATGCCGCTTAGTGAACCGCCAATCCGTTTAGCTGCTAACTCGCTCTTCCCCTGTTGCTGAGGGTTTATTGTTTGCTTCCCTCAACCTTAGTAGGTGTTTCTACTTACCCTAGAACCCTCCCATTGATTTAAAGATAAACATGCCTTTCTTTACTTCCGTCTACCACTTTTTTTTCTCTTCTCCTGCTGCCAGCCATGCATCGTGCTACCAAGAGGCATGACATCTTAATGTGAAGCCAGATGTATAATTATCATCCACACCTGTCCCTGTCGTTTAATCCTGCACTTGTGAGCACAGCGGCTGCAGAAAGAGAGTGTGATAGAAAGACCGAGTCACAGAGGTTATGAGGCTACAGGGTGGCAGACGAGGCGGAGAGGAATCAGCCACAAAAAAAAATCAGCCAGTGGTGAGGCTTCCTGCTTGATATTCCACATCCGTACTTCGGTCGCTGCAAGAGGACAACCAGTTTCCTGCTGTTGCTACATTAGCACATCGTCCCCCCCACACACACCGGCATAGAGAAAGTGCCAGGATGCATTCGATAGATGGATCGATAACTTTTCTGTCTATGCTCAATGCTGCTCCCATTAGTCATTAGAAAGAGATGAGGGACAATGTAAGGAGAAAATAGTGCAAGAGACAATGGTAGCCAAGGATAAAAAAAGATCCAAACATATATACTTAGGAAGCTTGAGGCAGGAAGAGATGCAGATTAAGAAGGGGAGCACTCAAAACTAATTATCCGGGGATGGCGATTTGTCCTGACATTTTCCGATGCAGCTCTCAAACCATCTGTTTAAAGATCCCTAATGTGGGAGTAGTGCGGCGTGGCGCAGATGGTGAGACAAGAGTGCGGCTCTCCTAACCTTTCAAGTTAATCAGCTGATAACGCTCCCCTCCCTCTCAGAGGAGATAGGTTCGGCCCCCTGGTTGCAGAGCTATAAGGTCACATTCACCTGACCTTCTACGACGCTCGGGATCCAGGTGTGTCCAAAAAGGAAAAGGCAGTGGCCTCACAGTGTCATTCAGCTGGCGTTAGTCTATAGCAGAGGAAACATCAGTCTCAGGGGAAACGAAGTAGACCTAAATGTAGACACGTTTTTTGTATACATAAAACTGTTTTAAGGACAATGCTATGAATTCTCTACAAAGCCTTGTTCCCATGGTAACTTAAAAATGGGATTTGAAGAAAGAAAGAGAAAGAAATGTGATTACAGAGCACTATGAGATTTTGTTAATTACCTTTTTTCCATTATGAGCTTTTCCATGCTTTGAATAATGTGACAGGTTTCACCTCAATGAGGGCTGGAGTTTGCTGGTTTTCATCTTGAGGAACGGTAAGTTAGATGCTGCCTGATTCATTGTGAATGAGATGTTTGATCACCACTAAGGATCTACACACAATTTTACAGCCGTCTTGTCTTTGATTAACTCTGATGTGATGCGAATGCTAACACATGACGGTTTGAGTCATCTTTTTCATTTGTGTGCTTGGATCCTGCCAAACTTAGAATATGAAACACAGCCTTGGATGAATGTCCAACCTAAGGCGGAGGCCAGCTCCAAAACCTACTTCACTCACCTCACCTCCACTCTTCAGCCTTGTGATGCTTAGGTGTTCATCGCCTGCTTCAACCATCCAACAATCCAGCTGATGTATTACTGAAAACCCCTCCCTTCCCTTTTCTCTCTCATTTTTGTTCTTTTTATACATAAGTTGTACAAAGTAGTCCTCTAATGTTTTCATAGTGTCTTTTTATATGAAAATAAATTTTCAAATTGATCTCAGTGTCTCATATGTGCATAAACACGCTGCTTCAAGGGCATCTAGATGAGCACGACTAGGCTCTGCTGTGATTTGCAGTGTACTCGCAATCCCACATGTTCACATTGGGTGTTGGGCATGACAAACTCTGTTACCCAGAAGCATTGAAGCTTAGCTGTGACCAATCAGAGTCCCCGCTGGTCTGTCTGAAAATGTAAGAGGAGCAGTTCTGTGGGTCTTGAAGTCATGTTGCACTGGGATAAACCAAGGGGGGGGAAATGTCAACTCAAAGTGATTATTTCATTCAAATGTATAAATCTGAGCAATGTTTATGCTATAACAATTTTGAGAGTGATTTCCACAAAAACGGTTTTGATATGTAACACGGTGAAAATAGTCACAGCAGATAGGCCTTGACAGTCAAGTCAGTGGTGATGAAATGAAGGAACAAGAGGCAAGAGAAGTCACATGCCTCAGTCATTCCACATTTGTCCTCCGAGAGGCTTGTAGGTAATTCAATGTGGTTGACTCTGCCCGTGGAGCTGCAATCACTCACCCTAGAGGAAGGCCACCGACTGGAACTTTCTCAAGGAAGTGAGGGGGAGGTCAGAGGAGGAAGAAAGTACAGAAGGCAACCAAGGGCAGGATGCATGGTGACAGTAAAGGCAAGGATAAGCTTTTCACATTACCCCTGGCAGGAGAGTCACAGAGATCAGAGTTTCCTCAAGTCTGTGTGTAATTAAGTTGTAGTAATGGCATGTCACCAGTGACCTAAGGAGAGATCTGATTCAAAAATAGGAGTGGAGACAAAGTGAGGAGTGGTCAGACATGAGTTGGAGGGTGAGTTAACACATTTCATCTTGAATGACTGAGGCAGTGTCCATAAGGAACATCTTGTCTTGGCTTTTTGGTCTATGCAATGGAGACTGGACAGGACATTGTGTCCCTGACAGCACTGGGAGAGAAAAGTGTGTTGCATTGCTCTGAAGAGAAGGTCCTGAATTTGTTATATTGCTGAGTCGAACACGAGCAATGCAGAGTGCTCAACTGTGGCTTTTCAAAAGTGACGCAGCAGGAAACGTTGCACTTTTCATGCATGGTCCAGCTGATAGGATTCATATTTTCTGTGGGTTTTTGCAACATCCATCAAACAAGCGGTCATTGTTGTGGTGTTTTGTTTCTTGTGGTGTTTTCTCTTTTTCCTGCACACAAGACTCGCCAGTACTGTGACGTCAACCGCCCAAACGAAAGAAGCATGGGCCGTGCTACGGACACCAAGAACAGAGAACATTCAAGCACCTGCTTATTAGCCAATTCAAAAGCCGTCCTCAGTGGTTGTCTGCCTCATAAATATGTGTTAGAACGGGCTAGTAGTAGTAGTACACCCACTATAGGTTCACATGGGTGATCACCAATACAAATACAAGATGACACTAACCTCTATTGGCCGTAATAATTATGACAGGAGCAAATGAATGAAGTCTTGTGTCACGTGATGTAAAAAGAGACAAAGGATAAACAGCTAAATAATCACAGGACTTTTAAGAGGAGGCTGTCCCTTTTTGAAAACTAAACTCAACAGTGGCTTATTTTAAGTTATTTCAACATATGTTACTTATTTAACACGAAACTATGACATTTTCCGATAACCAAGTAGTTAAATTCGCCTAATGAAAGTTTCGTAACGTTTTTTTGTTTCACTTACACAACAAACGGGTAGGTGAAGTTTGCCCGTTTTGCAACATCTGAAACATTAAAGTTTGGTAATAACGGCTAATAACCGCCATTTTTTTATCGTTTCATCACAAACAAACAAAGAAAACCTTGGAGTTATTCGCTGCTTGATAGAAACCTGGATGCGACAGGGGAAATAAATAATGCAGGAGGTGGTGATGTGCCCAAGGGCCCCTTGTAGAGCCACTCTGGCTAATGATATACTGTAGTGATGTTCTTAGGGGATGACGTCATTTTACTGCCTTAGACTATAATCCAAGATGCATTATATAAAAGACCATGACATGATTGTGTGTAGCTTTACTCTAAATGATGTGATTTGCTTGTTATAGGTGACCATGTTGAGGTATGTAGACAGGTAAGGTGGGTGGCAGTTGTGCGCGAAGATCAAAAAACTGGCGGCAACAAATCAAGTGAACGTCAACAGCTATCAACCATTGACGTAAACATGAAAAAATATCCTTTTTGTCTCATGAAAATTATTTCAACTGGTTGTTGTTGTTGTCAAGGATTTACACAAGTAAAGTTACTTTGTGTGGTTTCTGTTGAAGAAGCCTGAAATCAACCATCTCATATTTTTTGTTTTGTTATTTTGCAATTTATAAAGAAAACAAAAGAAAAGTGCTGGAGATAGCCTCAGGCTGTTTTGTCTCGGTAGTGAGATCATTTCAAGCGGGAACAAGGGGAAATTGAGAGTGAGAAGGACTTACATCGACAAGCAAACTTATAATACAAGGAAATAAATACCACAGGGAGGGAAAACAGAGAACACTGCAAAAACATTGAGGACTTTGTGCAAAGTGACAGTGTGAGGTACCTTGGGAGCATGCAACAACCCACAAGTGGAGTGACATGTCTCAGTTTGACACTGCAATAAAGTGAAAGTGTGCAGGGCATTCAAGGATGAAGTTATAGTCCTGAGACAGGGAACAGTGGAAATCCATTGCTCTAATAGCTGTAGCGTGTCTGGCTGTCCCTCCTCTCTGGCTGACAGATGGTTCTGTCCTACCGGCTCTGGTGAGAAGACACTGAGGATGGAGCAGACAGGCAGATTAGAAAGGAGGATGGCACGGACAAGCAGAGTGTACAGGAGAGCAGATGAAAGTCAACCTTAGAAGTGTTCTTAAGGATTGAATGCAAAGGATTAGATCAAAGTTAAAGCCTTGGATAAAGCCTTTTGGACATTGCCATAGACATCTCTTTTTCTGATGTTTGACTAAACAGCTTTTTCCTTATCTGTGCTGTTATGGATCAGTTCCCTGAATGCTTTGCAATGCCAACATTTCAGTTTGGCCGGTTCTTTGGTGCTGACGGCACAGCAATAATGTCCTTGGAGACTGCCTTTCAACAATGCTGCTAGAAGACTGTCCATATAAAATGCCCTTGTTGTCCCTCATCCAAATGATGGCCCTGCTAATCTATCGAGTGCCCAAGTTCTTATCATACAGACCGGGATAAAACACAAGTGGTCTTTGACACTTTGAGGGTGATTTATTCAAAGCTGAGGTAAAGGACTCATTGAAGCTTCTTTGGCTCCACCAAGCTCTCTCCACAAAGCACTCTTCACATATCATGGCAACCTACATTTAGTCAGAATGAATTGCCTCTCCACACTGCCAAGAGCTTCTCAAAACGCTGGCATAATTTAGTGGTAGGCTTAGGATAATGCAATCTACCACAGCCTCTCTCGTATGTGGAGAAATGCAGGGACTAGGACTAGCTAAATGTAACAGCTACTTAGCTTTCTAGCATGCTACAGTTGGGGGAGAAAACCGAGAAAGGCACACAGGATGAGGCTGTGCAGGCAGCTTTAAACCTCTGGGCCTTTTGTCAGAGGACAGGGTGTAGGCGATACTCTGACAGAGACAGGGGGATGCTGAGTCGTGATGTGCCCCCACACAGGACTGGTGGCAGCGTAATGAGACAGCCAAGCCGGCCTCTCGAACTCCAACTGTCCAATAGTGGTCAGTAGTGAGGAGTCCAAATGAGGGCGACCACCTCCATGCCTCCGCACTTTGATCATTCTTTTCAGCTGTGTGTGTGTGTGTGTGTGTGTTGTGTGTGTGTGGTGTGTGTGTGTGTGTGTGTGGTGTGTGTGTGTGGTGTGTGTGTGTGTGGGTGTGTGTGTGTGTGTTGTGTGTGTGGTGTGTGTGTGTGTGTGTGTGTTGTGTGTGTGTGGTGTGTGTGTGTGTGTGTGTGTGTGTGTGTGTGTGTGTGTGTGTGTGTGTGTGTGTGTGTGTGTGTGTGTGTGTGTGTGTGTGTGTGATGCTCTGCTGGCTCAATCAGGTCCATTTCAACAGGATTGAGAGCCATGGTGGAGTGGTTGTTCTTACAGGACAAAAGATTAACATTTGAGATTTGTTTGTAAATTGAGATGAAAAAAAAAAATATTAATTTTATGTAGTGTGTTAAAAACGGAGATTTAGTCGGGGCTTGTTTATTCTGTCCCAGCATAAAGACTGGAGGCTTTGGAAAATGATGACAGACCCTACTATGTTTCTGTCTTATTTGTATACATTACATTACATGTCACTTGGTAGACACTTTTTCCCAAAGCGACTTACATACACTCAATACTGCGGGCAATCACAACAGGAACAATTTGGGATGAAGTATCTTGCCCAACGACACAACGACATGCTGACTGCATTGGGGATACAACCTGATCAACACACCAACCCACTGAGCCAAAGCCTCCCTATACTGGGATACATAAATATTATAAAATGCAATTGGTGTTTTCAGAAGGAGCTATATTCCAACATGTATGCTAAGCTAGTTATACTCAAGTAATGATCAGGTCTTGTTGTCATTGCATAGCATATGTAGGTAGAATTCTTCCGAAACTGTATACATTTTACACAAACCCCACAACATCTATGCAAATGTGCTCTGTCTTCAGAGTTGTATCTCAAGGCCTCTTATAATATACAAAAAATAAATAAATGAAATCTGAATTGCAGAGCACAATTTCACTGTTTGAAACATTTGTGTCTCTGCCAAGGACGGTATGTTTTGGCTTGGTTTAAGGTCAATTTGTCAGCAGGATTACAGAAAGTAACTATCTCCCACTTTGAATGACAAACGGAGCGAGGTTGTGGCATGGGCCAGAGAAGAAAGCTTTGCATTTTGTAGTATATACACAAATTGTCAAGATCTGTCTGTGTTGTGTTTTGTCTTGTCTTTTTCTGTCTTTGGTTTTCTGTTTTGTTTTGAAAAGTGTTCACCTCCTGTTTTGCCTGTTGCTTTCTGTCTGTTTTCCTTCCCTGATTACCCGATTGTGTTCACCTGGTGTCCCTGTGTTTTCTCCTCCCTCCTCACCTGTGTCTTGTCCGTATGATTAGTCTTGTGTGTATTTAAGTTCGGTTTTTTCTGTCTGTCTTTGTCGGTTCGTCTTGTGTTATGACTTGGTCTTCGTTGAGTGTTCTGTTCAGTATTTGTTAATAGTTTAGCCTTGAAATAAAGGAGTTATTTTTTGTCACTTTAATCTGCATTTGGGTCCTGCTTCCTACACACACCGTAACATTACAAACCGACCAGAGATATGGGCCCAGCAGATGCGTTTGAGCAGGAACTATTGGATTATACCTTTTCTTTGTCTGACTGCGCTCATCGATGGATAGGAGCGGTCAGGGTTCAACAGCGAGATGCTGCTCTGGCAGATGCATTCAACCTTACAATGAAGAATCAAGATTTGATTAAATTCTTACCTGCCTGGCTTTTGGATTACCATCACGGTTTGTTTTTCCGATCCTGATAGACCCAGGTCTCCCAATTCCCTTTTTGATACCACACGCATCGGTGTGGTCTGTCTGGCGTCAGCCCCTGCTTCTCACGCAGTGTTTGCTACAGTCCAGGAGCCATTTGCTGGTACTCGTCTGGCTTTTGGAGGTCCACGGAGCCTCCAAACGGCTCCTAAAAGAAGGAGTCGCAAGGCCAGGTTAGCTGCACAAGCCCAAAGTGCCATGGTTCCAGCCCCAGTTCTGGCCCCAGCAGCGATGGTTCCGGCCCCAGTTCCGGCTCCAGCAGCCATGGTTCCGGCCCCAGTTCTGGCCCCAGCAGCCATGGTTCAAGCCCCAGTTCTGGCCCCAGCAGCCATGGTTCCAGCCCCAGTTCTGGCCCCAGCAGCTATGGTTCCGGCCCCAGTTCCTGCTCCAGTCCAGGATACGTTTTTTTTTGTAACTCGTCTGGCTTATGGAGGTCCAGTATTCAGGCGGCTAGCAGCCCCAAGAGCCATGGTTCCAGGCCCAGTCCTGGCCCCAGCAACCATGGTTCCAGCCCTGGTTCCGGCCCCAGCAGCCATGGTTCGGGCTCCAGTACAGGCCCCAGAAGCCATGGTTCCGGCAACAGAACCGGCCGACACAGCCATGGTTCCGGCCTCATTTCCGGCCCCAGCAGCCATGGTTCCGGCTTCAGTACCGGCCCCAGAAGCCATGGGACCGACTCCAGTTTCGGCTACAGGGCTGGCTCCCCAGCCGACGCCAGCTCCCCGAGTCTTGTCGGCGTACCGGCCGACTCCAGCACCTCGTCTCCTGCTGGCTCTCCAGCCGACGCCAGTTCCCCGAGTCCTGTCGGCGTACCGGCCGACTCCAGCACCTCGTCTCCTGCTGGCTCCTCAGCCGACGCCAGCTCCCCGAGTCTTGTCGGCGTACCGGCCGACTCCAGGACCTCGTCTCCTGCTGGCTCTCCAGCCCATGCCAGCTCCCCGTGTCCTGTCGGCGTACCGACCGACACAAGTCACCTCAAGTCCCCTCTCAAGTCTTCTCTCAAGTTCCTACCCGAGGCCCCTCTCGAATTCCCTCTCAAGTCCCCTCTCCGGTCCCATCTCGAGTCTCTTCTCGAGTCCTCCCTCAAGTCTCCTCTCAAGTTCCTGTCCGAGTCTCCTCTCAAGTTCCTACCCGAGGCCCCTCTCGAGTTCCCTCTCAAGTCCCCTCTCCGGTCCCATCTCGAGTCTCTTCTCGAGTCCTCTCTCAAGTCTCCTCTCAAGTTCCTACCCGAGTCCCCTCTCAAGTTTCCTCTCTAGTCTCCTCTCGAGTTCCTTCTCAGGTCCCCTTTCGAGTTTCCTCTCGAGTCCCCTCTCAAGACACCTCTCGGGTCTCCTCTCGAGTTCCCTCTCAAGTCTCCTCTCGAGTTCCCTCTCAAGTCTCCTCTCGAGTTCCCTTTCAAGTCACCTCTCGAGATCCCTTTCAAGTCACCTCTCGAGATCCCTTTCAAGTCACCTCTCAAGTCAACTCTCAAGTTTCCTCTTGAGTTCCCTCTCAAGCCCTCTCTCTCGAGTACCCACTCTAGTCCATACTCTATGTCCTGTGCCGTTGGAGGCCCCGCCGACTACTCTTCTGCCGGGGGTCCTGCTAACCCTATGTCCTGTGCCGTTGGAGGCCCCGCCAACTACTCTTCTGCCGGGGGTCCTGCCAGCCCTATGTCCTGTGCCGTTGGAGGCCCCGCCGACTACTCTTCTGCCGGGGGTCCTGCCAGCCCTATGTCCTGTGCCGTTGGAGGCCCCGCCGACTACTCTTCTGCCGGGGGTCCTGCCAACCCTGTGTCCTGTCCCGTTGGGGGTCCCGCCGACTACTCTGCTGCCGGGGGTCCTGCCAACCCTATGTCCTGTGCCGTTGGAGGTTCCGCTGGGTGTCCTGCCAGCTCCATGTCCTGTCCCGTTGGTGGTCCCGCCGACTACTCTCCTGCCGGGGGTCCTGCCAATCCCATGTCCTGTCCCGTTGGGGGTCCCGCCGACTACTCTCCTGCCGGGGGTCCTGCCAACCCTATGTCCTGTGCCGTTGGAGGTTCCGCTGGGTGTCCTGCCAGCTCCATGTCCTGTCCCGTTGGTGGTCCCGCCGACTACTCTCCTGCCGGGGGTCCTGCCAATCCCATGTCCTGTCCCGTTGGGGGTCCCGCCGACTACTCTCCTGCCGGGGGTCCTGCCAATCCCTTGTCCTGTTCCGTTGGAGGTCCCACCGACTACTCTTCTACCGGGGGTCCTGCCAACTCTATGTCCCATGCCATTGGAGGTTCCGCTGGGGATCCTGCCAGCTCTATGTCCAGTCCAGTTGGAGGCCCCGTCATCACCTGTCCTGCCGGGGGTACTGCCAACCCCTTGTCCTGTTCCGTTGGAGGCCCCGCCATCATCTGTCTCGCCGGGGGTGCTGCCAACTCCTGGTCCTCTTCCGTGGGGGATCCTGCCGAGGCCTGTCTCACCGGCTCCTGTGTTCTGCCCGGCCTCCGGAGCTGTCTAGTCTTCGCCCTCGAGCCCGGCCCCCTGAGAGCCGCAGTCTTCGCCCTCGATCCCGGCCCCCTGAGAGCCGCAGTCTTCGCCCTCGATCCCGGCCGGGGTCCTCGCCCTCATGCTCGGCCCCCTGACCTTTCCGGCCGGGGTCCTCGCCCTCATGCTCGGCCCCCTGAGTTCGCCCGCGGTGGCCTTCGCCCCTCCATAACCCCCACCTTGGACTCTTCCTTGCCCCCGGGCCGTCCGCCCGAGACCCCTTCCGGGTCCTCCGCTGTCAGCCAAAGCCCGTCCTCCAGACCCCTCCACCCACCCTGTTGGCCTTAGTTTTGTGTGTATTTAAGTTCTGGTTTTTCTGTCTGTCTTTGTCAGTTCGTCTTGTGTTGTTTCGATGTGTTCCAGTCAGGCTTTCGTCCAAACCACAGCACTGAGACTGCTCTTGTAAAGGTCTTTAATGACATCCACTTAAACACAGACAGTGGCAGAACTTCAGTGTTAGTATTATTAGATCTCAGTGCTGCGTTTGACACTGTTGACCACAGCATATTACTAGACCGACTGGAAAACTGGGTGGGACTTTCGGAAACAGTTCTAAATTGGTTTGAGTCCTACTTAAAGGACAGAAACAACTTTGTTTCTATAGGTAAATACACATCTGAGTTGACAAATATGACATGTGGGGTACCTCAAGGCTCCATCTTGGGGCCCCTTCTCTTTAACGTCTACATGCTACCACTGGCTCAGATAATGAAGAACAACAAAATAAGTTACCATAGCTATGTGGATGACACACAAATGTACGTAACAATTTCACCAGGTGACTATGCTCCAATTCAAACACTGACTAAGTGCATTGAACAAATCAATGACTGGATGTGTCAGAACTTTCTCCAATTAAACAAAGATAAAACTGAGGTAATGGTTTTTGGAGCCAAGGCAGAACGTATAAAAGTTAGCGCTGAGCTTCAGTCTGCAATGTTCAGATACAGCCAGAAATCTAGGTGTAGTCATGGACTCTGACCTGAGTTTCAACAGTCACATTAAAACAGTTACTAAATCAGCCTACTATCACCTAAAGAACATATCTAGGATTAAAAGACTAATGTCACAGCAAGATTTGGAAAACCTTGTCCATGCTTTTATCTTCAGTAGACTGGACTACTGCAATGGTGTCTATTGCTATTAGGAAGCTGCAGCTGATTCAGAACGCTGCTGCTCAAGTCCTCACTAACACTAAGAAAGTGGATCACATCACTCCTGTTCTGAAGTCTTTACACTGGCTTCCTGTGTGTCAAAGAATAGATTTCAAAATACTGCTGCTGATTTATAAAGCACTGAATGGTTTAGGCCCAAAATACAATTCTGACCTCCTGCTAAATTATGAACCATCCAGATCTCTCAGGTCTTCAGGGACTGGTCAGCTTTCTGTCCCCAGAGTCAGAACTAAACATGGTAAAGCAGCGTTCAGTTATTATGCTCCAAATATCTAGAACAAACTCCCAGAAACCTGCAGGTCCGCCGCAACTCTGACTACTTTTAAATCCAGACTGAAGACTTATTTTTGTCGCTGCTTTTAATTGTACTATTCATATCTTAGACTGCACTGTAACTTTTATCCATGTATTTTTCTTTTAATGTTATTTTATTCGCTTTTCTTTTTAATGATTTTAAATGCCATTTTCTTAATGTCTTTCATTTTTTGTAAAGCACTTTGAATTGCCTTCCTTGTGTTGAAAAGTGCTATATAAATAAACTTGCCTTGCCTTGCGACTTGGTCTGCGGTGAGTGTTCTGTTCAGTATTTGTGAATAGTTTAGCCTTGAAATAAAGGAGTTATTTTTTGTCACTTTAATCTGCATTTGGGTCCTGCTTCCTACACACACTGTAACACAAATGATGTTTTCTCTTTTGTCAACATTGCTCAATATGACCTTCTTGTGGGATTCATCTTTTGTCGTTTAAATCGAAAAATGTAATTCTCAATTGGGAAAATTCATATGAATGCCCCGAACATGTTGTTTAGATGCTTTGAGCAAAAACTTTTGATGACAGGGTCCCCACAGTATACCGCTTTAAAGATTCTTCTATAATGTAATTTTAAAATGCTCCCGTGTATTTATGTACATGCATGTAGGCCTATATCCTGCTACGACTGGAACAGATACAAACAACAAGTTGGAAAAAAGACAATTTAGTGAACTCAGCTGATCATTATTTGAGTTGTATAGCATTTCAACAATATATTTCTGGAGCTTACAAATCAGTAATCCTTCTGGAACTTGGAGAAGTCATATTTGTATTGTATTGAGTGTTAGGCAGAATATGAATTGCTCCTTTTTTTGAATTACACATTGAATGCATGTAATTTCATGACAAATGCATGCATGCCCAAGATATCTCCGCTTCTCCTTTCTCTCTCCCTCTCTGTTTGCATTCATGCACATACATAACTGAATACATGGCCCTCTCCCTAACCTTCAAACAAAGCTATTGGGAAGCAAATATACTACATAAATACTCTCGCCAACCTAAAGATAATGTACATTGGATGCCTCAATCTCACGTCACCTTCTTTGTATCCCTCCTTTCTCGTAGATAAGGCTCTGAGGCTTGAAGAGTGGCTAAGATAAAAGCTGTGTGCGCCGCTGAAGGACCCCGTCTCATCCTTGAGGGAGTGGAAATATTATTTGATCCCACTCAAAGAGCCTCTCTGAGCCAAGTCAAGCCAACCCACGGCAATACGGGAATAGATTTCTCTGTCTCCTTCCCTCTGCCACCCCTCTGTGTGAACCCTTCTAACTGGGAAACTTGGTTTTGATTTGCATACACACACATCTTTGCAAAGGGTTGGTATGGCGTGTGTGTGTGTTCCATGTTTTAGTCTAAGAACTTCAACCATTTCACAGAATACTTGAATAACACATTATTGTACAATGTGACATTTTAGTTTCCAGAAAACGTTTTGTTTTTGTCGTTGAACTACGCTCCACCCTCTACCAAAACAAGGTAAGGTCTATCCACACTTGGTAATCTACCATTTTGTGACAATTTATATGTACAGTCTATACTGCTATATTAGAACAAGTTAATTTAATGAACCCCAGTCGAAATGACTCAGCTAGCTAGCTAAATGTATGTTCTGATATTCATTGTAATTATTATACATTTGTGTTAGTTGTGAAGAGGCAAAGATGGATAGATAGAAGAGAGGTGACTGACTATTACAGCTTTTTTTTATTTCAGCAGCTCCATACAGTATTCCCATTCGGCCCACTTGAGAACATTTCCGTGTTCAACCATGCCATTAAGCCTAAAAATGCATGCTTCTTCCTTCACCCCTTGTGTATAACAAATGAATCACTGTGAGTTGTCAAAGAAAAACATCCATTAGCACTGCCTGAGCAAAGTCTCCAGTTTTAAAAGTGACCCTGAACATCATCTTAAAAGTCTAAAAGTAAGACTAAGGCTGGAATGAAAAGTTACTAAAAAGAACACGAAAATATCCACATGCTCATCCAACTCCAGGAGATGTGATACATTCGGCATATGTGAGAAGAAGCGGGGTAATTAATGTTGTGATCAATGCACATGGTCTGTTCATATTAGATTCTGCTTATTCACCAAAATACACTTGTTCCGAGGATGTCATTAATCTTTAAAGAGTGAGGAAAGTACAGCCTGTTGGAGTTCAAACAGTTGTGCTGAAAAGAACAGAAAGCTTGCCTTGCACAGTCTCTCTTAGCGCTGTGTATTTGAAATATTAAACATCATAGCTGAATAACATTTTTGTTCTGTCCACGTAGCTACATCAATCTCTTTGATTCAGAATGTACTGAAATGCTTAAAGTTTAGTTATATACATCTTTTCAAAATACCTTTTCTATATCATATATATATTCAATATCCAGGCCGGTCTAGATGTTACTGAGTTGAGAACATACTTGAGTAGCTCGATAGAGTCGAATAAAAGCAGCATTTGAAAATGTTAACTTTCAGTCTAACAGTGCGTAATACCCCATATATCATTCTTAAGATGCCTGTGGCTGCATTTCATATCTATCCACTTACTGAGGTATTCAAAATGGCATTAAAATGTTCTCGCTTAGTTTCCATTGACGTTCTATACTGCGAGCAGCTACAGCACCTTTCATGGACAGTTGCCATACTCACAGTGACTTAAAGTTAATAATTTGTATTTATTGTATTTCTTTCAAAGGTCTCTCTAAACCCAT
Organism: Harpagifer antarcticus; assembly: GCA_902827135.1. Lineage (NCBI taxonomy): Eukaryota > Metazoa > Chordata > Actinopteri > Perciformes > Harpagiferidae > Harpagifer > Harpagifer antarcticus. The sequence continues at coordinate 1,035,672 of CADEHL010001417.1, forward strand.
ACAAAACACAAGACTTATGTGTTTGGCTAAATGTCAGCCTTTTACGTGCCTCGTAAAGCAATTAGCTGATATGCATTTAAACAGCCTTTTAATTAGTTTCCTAATACCCCTTCAGTTTTTCACGGACCTGCAGATGCTACTGAAACTGGAAGCAGCTTTTACTCCTCCACACCAATTTGTTTATAAAAACAGGGAAGGGGTTAGGAGAGCTTACAAAACTGGATGAAAAAGCAAGCTAATAGAGGTATAGGTTATATACCAGATATGCTTCTGCATTGATGCATTTTCCACTTCAGTCCAAACCCTGTAAAGAATCTGTAATACACAGCAGTCAAGTGTAGTCTACGGAATTGTACTGACAAACATCTGAGGTATAATAAGTACAATTTCCGCATTAGAAAGCCTGAAATATTACTAGATCTATGTTAATATATTATTGAGTTGTGTGTTTACGTTATTCAAAATGTTTTCTGAATTTTCAAATAATTGTTTTTTTGTTATTTGAATCAACGTGACGGTTGGATTTCTTACATATTGTATTCTTAACCCAAGGACTTTGTGACCTTTGATCTCAAGGTACATTTAGTTGCTGTACTAGAGCTTTCCACCACACCACAGGCATAGCATTTTAGTTTGATCCACTGCATTGACTTATAGCTGAACAAACTTTGTCTTTATATTTCATCCATGTTGATTTAAAAGTTGATACAGCCAAAAGCCAGAGAACTGCAAACTAATGGACCTTGAGCTAGAATTTATTGTCAGCTAAGAAACAATAGTTATTATTCTGGAACACATTGTGTGTAACAATGAGCACAATGTATTTGTATCTGTGTTAACCTTGCCATCATTGTTAATAATACTTACCATGAAATGCATCATTTGCAATATTCATTAAATGTATTGGCGTGTTGCCCTCAGATGTTAAGGTTTTTAAAGATCGATGACTTTCACATGTAATCAGTCACACACACGTTTTTTAATCAATTACACTGCAATGAAAAACCTGCTTACATAGTCAAAATATATAATTTGTCTTTAATGGCCAATAGTGAGGATGACGTTAATGTGAGCTGCTGTTCCCCCCCCCCCCTCCTAACATCCCGCCCATAATCTTGGCTCCATCCTGCACGTTCTGCAGCAGCTGGTGCTGGTCCTGCTTCATCAGCATCTCTGTTGGAACATAAATTGGTGCTTGAAATTAGTTTTTAAGGAAACACAATAGGCTCCTCCACACACAAGAAAAATATCACTCACAGAAAATGTTTAGAATAAAAAAATTACATTACAACAACATGAGTTTTGACTTAGTTCAGGGGCCAAGGTGTTATGTTCAGAGCAACCAGATAACTTTCATTAAAATAGAGACCTTAAAGGTCCCCTATTACACTGTTTCAATATATTATAGGTCTCAGATATATACAAAACATGTCTCTGAAGTATTTGCCTTGAAATACCAAACAGATCATTGCAGCATTACCCATAATCCCCTCTGTTTCAGCCCTGTTTCCAAAGTGCTGATTCTCTGTCTGTTACTTTAGATGAAAATAAGGAGCCCCTCCCCACGCCCCTCTGAGAGATATTTGGTTAAAAAGAACACAATGGTGCTCTAGGAGGAGACTCAGGTGATAAGGTGGTGGGGGGGGGGCTACCTTTGAATGTCTTGTCAATGAACTCCTTACGTGTGTGAAAGTGGTATTCATATACCTGATGATAGTTGGTAAAACAGGACAGCTTTGTGAAATTGTACCATTAAGATGACATATTTGGCATTCATGGACTATTTATTCGTTCTCATTTTCTTGCCTAGGATTAGACAACAACCAACTTTCCAAGCTTTCCTTGCCAATGTCAGCAGTGACGTCATTCTGCCTCTGCCACAACAGGAGGATCATCCGGGTCTTTTTGAAAGGCTAAACCAAAGAGTAGTGTCCTTCTCTTCCAGCACAGAAGTGGCACTAGAGCAGTGGTTCCCAACCTGGGGGGCGCGCCCCCCTTGGGGGGTTGCCAAAAATCGCAGGGGGGGCGCCAGGCCTCCGATGATTTGAGGCCAAATATCATATTTAGACTTTTTTTTTTTTTATTTATTTTTTTTTACATATAATTGTAACTCAATACATGATTGTCACTAAAAGCCTTGTCTCTTCATTACAATACAATATACAAAATAATTGATTAATTCATTTGAATACAAATTCAAGTTAGTAGCTATTAAAGGCATACAAATACAAAAATGTATAATTTTTTCTTTGATAGAAATGTTTCTTCTGCCTGTAAAGTGTCCAAACCAGGCTTTTCTGGATAAGCGCATTTTTAAAACATAGTCATTGTCCATGCAGTAGGGGTGTAACGGTTCACAGAAGTCACGGTTCGGTTCGTACCTCACGGTTCGGTACGGTTCGGTACAACAAGAAAAAGCAAAAAAAAGTCCCAAAAGCATAATTCCAGGTTTGTTTTTTATTTATGTTTGAACAGTAGTGCAAGTTTCAGTTTAAAAATAAGGAACTCTGACATTTTGGATAATTAACTGTATTAAACAATTAAAAACAAACCACACACACTCAGATGGCCAGGTTATCTATAATGGCTGATGTCAAACAAAAAGGTTTCATCAAGCTGTAAAACTAAAAAGAATGTCTTGAAAATATTACATCATAAATAATAAGCCAAAAGCCGTTATTTATTTTGGTCTCTCGGCTTTCATGTCTATTGGCTTCTTAAAAACAGCGGGGATCAGCTGTTGAACTGCTGTTGCAAAAATCAGGCATATCTTGCCTCAAAACGATGCAGAGAAACTAGTCCATGCATTTGTTACTTCAAGGCTGGATTATTGTAACTCTTTATTATCAGGGTGTACCAAGAAGTCAGTCAAGTCGCTTCAGCTGATTGAAAATGCTGCAGCTCGTGTACTAACCAGAGTTAGGAAAAGGGACCACATTACTCCTGTTCTGGCTGCCTTACACTGGCTCCCTATAGAACACAGGATAGAATTTAAAATTCTTCTTCTCGCCTACAAAGCCCTTAATGGGCAGGCACCATCTTACCTTAAAGAACTCATTATACCCTACTGTCCTACTAGGGCATTGCGTTCCAAGAATGCAGGGTTGTTGGTTGTTCCTAGAGTCTCTAAAAGTACAATGTGAGCCAGAGCCTTTTCTTATCAAGCTCCACATTTGTGGAATCAGCTTCCAGTTTGTGTTCGGGCGGCAGACACCCTATCCGTTTTTAAGAGTGCGCTTAAGACCTTCTTTTTTGATAAAGCTTATAGTTAGGGCTGATTAGATTCAGCCCCTAGTTTTGCTGATATAGGCTTAGTTTGTCGGGGGACATCTTACTTCTTCCTTCTCTCTGTCTATACCTGTGTACTCCCATGTTCCGATTAACCCAGCTTCCCCAAATGTCTTTCTTTTTGGTGTCTATATACGCCGGGATCCGGAGTCATGGATGATCCTGCGGTCCTGTGTCCTGCATCACGAGCCCTGGATCTTGAGTCGTGGCTGTGGTCCTGGATCATAGGTCCTGGATGGATATCCTCGTGGATCCATCTTCCTATTACACACACATGCATTTCCAAACATTTGGACTACCTATGTTGCAAATGTATTATCTTTTCAATTTACACACGGCATCTATTGCACGACTGTCCGTCCTGGGAGAGGGATCCCTCCTCTGTTGCTCTCCCTGAGGTTTCTCCCAATGTTCCCTTTAAACTGTGGGTTTTCTTCGGAAGTTTTTCCTTGTACGATGTGAGGGTCTAAGGACAGAGGGTGTCGTATTGTCATACTGATATTTTGTACAAACTGTGAAGTCCACTGAGACAAATGTAACATTTGTGATATTGGGCTATATAAATAAACATTGATTGATTGATTGATTGATTGATTGTCTTTTGCCGGGCTCCGGTGATTGGCAAATCTGGGTGATGCCTTCTGATATGATTTAGCATGTTTGGCGTGTTGACCATTTGCATACCGCACCGCTATCGAACAACGCCGACACACCGTCCTCGTCCGATCCACCACTCCCACACTCCATCGTTATTGTAGTCCACAGGGAACCCGAAATGTTCCCACACAGCTGATTTAAAAGAAGCAGGTGGGTTCTAGCTCCTGTGCATTATCTGAAATCGCCATACTAACTTTTCTTCTTCTTGTATTTTGTTCGTTTTGTTGTGTTTTGTTCTTGTTCTTCATTTGTTGTTTAAGGGCGGCTGGCAAACAGCTTTTAGGCGCAATACCGCCCCCTGGATTATACATAGTGTAGTGGATACTGCCCTGAAGGACAGACTTTTTTCCCACTCGTAAAAAAAGGCGTATTCGCCGTGTGACTGCATGCACCGAACCGTGACATCCGAACCGTGACGGTACGGGACGAATACGGATACCGTTACACCCCTACCATGCAGGTTTCAGTTGGATTATTTGTCACAGTTGCTCCGATCAGATCGGTCTCCTCCATTTTGTAGATTATTTACGACTTTTGAATCTACATAAACACATCGGCAAAATCCGGCTTACTTTGAGCATGTGTTTTAAACAGTTGAATCCCTTTGTGAATTGTTTCCACTCGTGCCGTCCTTTAATTTCTTCATACAGCGGGAATCCAAATGAATTAATCCTGAGTCCAATAACCATCAAAGTCACTCCAATAGTGCTCCTTAATTACGCTTTCATCCTCCTTTAACAAAATACTTCACATTCATCCAGTTTGTGACAGTAGTTGTAGCATTTTTGAGACTTTTAAACTTTAAAAGTTGAAAACACCCCCCCGTGAGTTTGTGTGTGTGTGTGACTTCCAACAGGAGTCATTTGGGGGGGCTCTTGGGAAAAAAGGTTGGGAACCACTGCACTAGAGGAACCAATTAAGTACTTCTCAATGAGATCCAGTCCAGAGGGTCGATGCAACATTTGGGCTCCCAGCAGGTCTGAAGTGTTTCCATGAGCTAGGCTCATTTTTAGGACACTTATAACACCACAGTTTGCTTTAACCAGCAAAAAAACGGATGTCAGGAAATGAAATGCAACCAATTAGTCAAACACGAGAGCCTGTGTGCTTCCATAACTGTCTCTGCCACCATGCTACATTGAAAACCATTATTTTACAAATTGCTTATGTTGAGCAGGATGTTCTAAAATACTACTTACCACTAAATACATATACCATTATTACTATTGTAAATCTCTCTGAAAGCCTTATTGATGCCTTGTGGACTAATTCAACAGTACTCAAGAGCAGCGGCGCCGGATTCATTTCAGAAGTGGGGGGGCCAAAAAGTGCGTGTGTATGTGACATACTTGCCAACCCTCCCGATTTTCGCGGGAGACTCCCGTTTTCCTCCCGGGGTCATATTTATCCCGCATTTCTCCCGATTTCTGACTAAATCTGATTTGTTTCATTCTAACATAACGCACCAAATGTTACTGTTTCTACTCGGACTTCAATACAGCTACCCCATTGTTTGGTTTCCATGGTAATGTAGCACGAGCAAATGAAAGTCTGAGAGGGTGTTCAGGAGGAAGATAGTCAGAGAAAACAGAACAAGAATGGACAACTCAACCCTCTGCTCACTCCTTTCCTGTAAAATTAAACTATACAGGTCAGCCCACACATATGACAGCGCAGTTGCTCATTCCATCTCTTCTTTTGTCCTGCTCTTGTTTGCCAAGCTGAATGTTGACTGGTGTTTGACTGAAGTAAGCTCTATGAAAAGTTCCAGTTATTAACTCAAAGTATTATAAGGTATAAATGTATTTTCAAAGCTGTCATCTCCACATTTGGAGAAAGTTACAAGCCGTTTGACAGCAGAACATTTGCATATTTCACAGAAGGCTCGTTCAGTGGTTTTGCAAATAATTAACCACTCTCTGTTTTTGTACCATTCTGCATTGAAGTACCTTTCTCTTTGCCCAAATAAGCTTTTATTTGCCCGTCACAATGTCCCGACAACAAACCTCCATGCAGTCGGAACCAGCCTGTTTTGGTTCAACGATGCCGGCGGCGGCGGTTTTGACATTCTCTGCGGCCGCAGAGCTGCTGCTGGGGTTCATCTGTCTGCGCTGGTTCTATGGTTAAAGGTCCAGGCTCCGGAGGTGCGGATGTCAGGGATGTGACATTCAAGTTGTTGAATTTCAGCTTAGTTTGACTGTATTTTGTTTTCTTATGCGCCTGGTTCTTCTGACATGGTTGCAAGTTTATCTATCTAGGTTAATGGCTGACACACACAGAACGTAGGCTACATAATGTAAACAACATAACAAATAAACACATCTAAGCTTTGTTATTGGTTGTAATGTAGGCCTACATGGATACATTTGAATGGTGTGACAATGTCCTATTTGATTGGATTAAAATGTACATATTCTTCCTGTTATGTCCGCCTGCTGTATTTTACCTAATGCAAAGTGACCTGCTGCTCCATCGAAATCAGTCGCATTAACCCGAAGACACATTTTGAGTTGTATACACTGATGGAAAGAGGAGATTCCTAGCTTTCTAATGATATCAGGATTGTTTTTGTACTCCAAATTTTAAGCAAAATATGTCACATTATATAATGACTGTCACCGAGTCATCATTTTGAGAAAAAGGCCTTTAAAGTTTCCTCTTCTCTGGATCGATCTGATTGATTATTTGCGGAGCAAATGATCAAAGTAGTACGGAGGGAAGATATTTTAGTTTGGATTACTGGTCTGGGGGAAGCTCGCGAGTGTGTGTGTGTGTGTGTCAGTGGCATTATTATTTTATTATTATTATAAAAAAATGTATTCACCCATTGAGAATATCCAAGCATTCAAAGTGAAATTCAAGTGAACAAATAGTGAGTTTAATTAATGTTGTATGTGTTTTATCCTCTGAACCGAACTCATTTACGGTAAAAACTGATTGTTGGTTCCGGCACGCGCCATAATAACGTGAGAGAGGCAGAGAGCTGCCCGCAAAATAAATGATGGCTCAAAGTTCACTAATGAACTTTGGTTTAAAAAAAAAAAAAAGCCAGACTCCAAGAAGGGCCCCCACTGCCCTCATCTAGCAGGGATCTATACGACCATTTTCTGATAACGATGAAATAGCCCCGCCTCCCTCTCCCCACGTCTCCCTCTCCCCACCTCTCCTGCTGCTGGGCTGTCAGAAGAAAACAAATGTTAACTGAAACTCTGCCGCACGGTTCCCTCGTCCCTTGGAAGAGATAGAGAGGTGGGTGTTTTTCATCTGCTGGTGGACTACTGGAGAGATACACACAGGGTTGGTTGTAACGGAATACATGTAACGGCGTTACGTAATCAGAATACAAAAATCAAGTAGGCTAACTGTATTCAGCTGCCGTTACATTTGAAAAACGAGTAATCGGATTACAGTTACTTTCGTAAACCTGAAGTGAATACATTTTGGAATACTTATTAGAATTATTGGTGGAAAGGTTTCCTCACAAAATGTAATATTCATTACCGGCAGAACTGTGTGCACACTGCACAGCGCTGCAGCATGCTGTGAGCGAGAGAGAGATGCAGCGTGTCTGTGAGGCCCCGCCCCCGCACGCAGATGAGAGATCTCTTTTAAAATATATTGAAAGTTAGAAACGGAGATGGTTAGATAAAATGTGCAAGATAACTTTTATGTAGCATTTCTTTATTGTCGAAATGATGACATTTCATAACGGGATCAAATCAAAGTGAATGGCCTGCTGCTGCTGAATGCATGGGGCAAGTGACTGGAACAAGTTTTAAAAGTTATTACATCGTTTCAGATAATAATAATAATAAATAATAATGATGATTCATTCTATTTAGGGGCGCCTTTCAAAGCACCCAAGGACACCTTACAATTCATAACATATTCCAAGGAAAGGTTTTAAGACAGTACAAAGAATGCAGTCCGGGTGATGTTTTTTTTATGTCTGGTGCAGATGAGAGAACTGTCCAGAATGACACCAAGATGTTGTGTTTGAGCTCTTGATAAGCCATTAAAACAGTAAAATACGTGTCTCCTGCTCACCAAAACATACCCATCTGTTATGGAAAAAGAAAGTATTCCAAAAGTATTCTAAAAGTAATCTGCCACCGGTACCGGTGGGGATTGTTGTTAGCTTCTGATGCGCAGAAGAAACATCTGGCCCATCCTATTTTTTGCACGCCCACCCTAAAGTACATTTCTGCCTACGCTACTGGTGTGTGTGTGTGTGTGTGTGTGTGTGTGTGTGTGTGTGTGTGTGTGTGTGTATACGTGTGTGTGTTTGTGTATTTTTGCGTTTGTTTCCCTGGGAAAACTCTCAGGAGAAACACCGGCTGTTGTTATGCCTGCTGTGACGTCAAGTTACTCCGTTCTCCGCTTGTAATTATGCCGTTACAAGTTCAAAGCTGTATTTATCATCTGAATTTGCCGAAACAAGTTTAATATTCTGAAAGCCAAGACTTTGTTTAATTGAAATCAGATGAAAACAAACTGTAACGGACCCTGCCGTGTTATCTATGATTACTATACTCTTACATTCATAATGTCAGTGGAGGGAGGGGAAGCGGCGCTGTGGAAGAGCAGAGTGGCGAGTGAGAGGCGAGCTGTCATCTTCCCTTTACAAGCTTAAAGAATGCCTGTAGCTAATGAGATTGAATATAACAATCAAAAATAACAAAATATACACAGCTAGATCAGATGGCGTTCTTTTTAGATGCGACTTTAGAGTAGAGGGGAATTATTGAAACGGGATGTGTACAGTGTTCCGCGGCATCCGCTGCTGCGAAAATGTGGGGCAGGGCTGTAAAGTGGGGGGGGGGCAATGGCCCCCTGGCCCCCCCACTTCCGGCGCCCTTGCTCAAGAGGCTGATGTTATGACAAAACACTCAACAAGCTCATGGCTGTAGCGACAAATCCTCAAAATTAGTCTATGTGCAGTTTATAGGATTAAATAGTACCTTCTTAAAGGTTGCTTTACAATCCCAAATTGCTGCGAACAAAAGAGGACATTTGTTCAACCTGAAAACCCATATTCAAGTACCCTGAGCTTCTTTCAAACTTTTTGCGGATAGCAATTGGATTTATAAAAAGCAGTCATTATAGTGACCTATTAAAGCTGTCAAATGGAGAGCCCCTTCACTAAAATCCATTATTTTCCATTTAAATGAACTCTGAGGGTTTGTGCATTTCCAAACAGAAAATACCATTATATCATGGATTTTTCTTCAATACCTTTTACAGCTGGGAAAGAAATTCAATATGAAATTGCCCACCACCGTAACTGTCATATTTAGTCCAGATAATATGATAATCTTCACAAATGGACAGCACTATTAAGGATGTTTCTAGGAAATAAACAAACTACACCACAGGTGCTACTAAGCTTTCAACTTACTGATTTTTGATTTTGCGCTCATCTCATCTGCAAAAGTCCTTCCTCTGAGTGTGACTTGAAATTACTAAAAATGTATAAATCTACGAGATGGAAAAGGTCATTTAAAATGGTTTGCAAACACCTGTTTATATAAAAAAAAATGCTTCAAAATTCACAGACGGAGATTTCAGATTTATCATAATCCGCAGAATTTGTTTTGAAAATCCCTTTAGCTTGCGTCAGGCATTCAGGCATTCATTTAAAACACAATTACAAAACTCATATTTGAGACAAGGACTCGGATGTGAATTCTAACTCTCTTCCAGATTGTAGGGCTCATTCCAGCAGCACTCCATTGTGAGCATGTTAGTATTCTGACGTTAGCATTAGCTTTGGTCAAAGAGCTTCTATATGTGTTTTTCATAATATAACACTAGTTTGGTTAAAAACGGTTAATATATATATTTCTATTAATAAGGTTCAAGAAGATTAAACCATAACGCAACAAAATGATGACCTTTAGAGAATAACGCAATTAAATAATCATAAAGTATTTTGTCATAATCATCACGTTATGCGCAGATAAACTGCCCATTTGGCCTCTTCACGTAATGTTTAAGATGGAAACAGACATGTACAGGTTGGATGTCCTTCAGCCCCTCATGATGGGCTGTGAGTTATATGGGGCCTCTGTGGTACCCGATGTAGGTCATGAGAAGTAATCAAATGTTTGAGAAGCCACTGTTAAGTGATGCTTTTTCATAACATGCCCAATGACACGTGAATGACAGAGTGATTTGTCCTAGAGGACCTTAAACATAAACCACTGGACAACATTTTGACAGCATGTTCCTTGCTGTAAAAGAACATATGATATTGTTTATTTCCGTCTGGCTTCTGCCTCACTGTTGTTTAATTGGTCTGGCTTCGTGTTTGTTACCTTGACAACATATTCTCTCCTCCTTCCCCATTAAACTTTCCCTCGACTCTCACGCACTGCATCGGGTGGTTTAACATTTGCCAGCAGAGGAGGAAAAACATGGCAAATACGCCTCTCCAATGACATATTAATGCGTAAGTCTTCCCTCAGGTCAGAGAGCTGTGAACACTCATGAATGTTATGCGCCATAAACGCTAATGGATTTGAGAGATTTAAAAGGAAACAATATATTTTATCTATCTTTTTGCATGAGTAATAAAATGTCTCACAATATTGCTTTCCTCACAATACCCCAGCTATAAAAAAAAATGTTTCCCTTTCTGTCTTTGTGGCGTCTGACTGTGCATTCTGGGGGCTATTGTTTTTGCAAGATGGGGAAGGGCACGTCTCCCAAATGGACATGTCATGTGGAGCAATGCCCAGCTAGTTTCACTGGAGAGCCCTGGGGTGTGGAGCAGAGCAGCCAGTATAGAGAATGAGGGGAACTATCTTTGGCCGGCGAGCCATAATGCTCCCTGGGCCAAGCTGGGCCATGGAAGAGAGGGACAGAGAGACACAGAGAGGGAGAGAGAGAGAGGATAGAAAGGGAGTCAGGCTGTTGATAGTGTTGGCAAACAAACATACTCTACTGCATTAAAAAATGAGAGTGAAGCACGACCTATATGACTCCCAAAAAGGACATCTCACATTCATATAGACCTACTGTGCTCTACAGCAGCGGTTCTCAACTGGTGAGTCGCGACCCAAAAGTGGGTCGCGGACCCGTTTCGAGTGGCTCGCAGATGTGTGAGTGAAGAAACAATATTTTGAAGGCCCGATTTTCTAACGCTGTGCATGCAGTCGGCGTTGGACTGGAATCACCGGAGACCATAAACGGTTTGGAAAACTTCTGTCACGTAGTGATCATCTTCTCAATAAAACATCTTTGCTGATGTTTTTCGAGTCTTCTGGCCAATCAGAATCAAGATTGTTGCCGGAAGTCACCACGGAGAATAACTGCGGTAGAACTATTCTTTATACATCCATGGGTACAACTTCAGATACAAATGAACACATAATGAAATATGACCCCCGGTTTGATGATTGACAGGTCACAGAACAATGGGGGCTATCTACCCTTACCCACAATTAAAGTAAGTCACACAGACTCTCTCCTCTTTGCTCTTCTCTCTGTGTGGAGCAGCAAGCTGTCATAACTAAGTGAAAAACAAACAATGGCATAACATATTATTAATATGTCAGGTAGCAATAGATTTATTTATTTTCTTCTCAGAGTGTACCAGAATGCGTAGTTTATATGTTAGTATTTCTAAAAATCTCCTGGGGGAGGATCCCCCCAGACCCCCCCTTCTGGTGTTGGGTTTTCAGTGTGCCTTTTTATGTTAAACAGTTCAACTTTGATTCCATCATCTCATTAAACCTTTTTTAAAGCATACGTTAGTTCTGTGAAGGGATATAAGGGATATATGCAGTGTACTTCTCTTTAATTGTATGCTGAAAAAGCGTATATATTACAGCACATTTTTTTTTGAATAGATTTGAGTGGTTCAAAAATTCTGGTCGCGATTTATTGACAAAGGAAAAAGTGGGTCCCGAGGCCTGACCAGTTGAGAACCACTGCTCTACAGTATGTTAAGGAAAAACAAATCAAAATCAGATGATATTTATTTTTAAACTATTTATTTGAATATTCAATTAATTAAATATTTAACATGTTTCAAGGATAATATTACATAATAGAGGCACACATGCATATTGCTCAACCACTACTGCAAACTATGTGACCATTTTTATTTTTTATTGACAAAGAATTTGATGAAATTGATAAAAAGAAACTTACAAAATGTATTGGTAAGACATGTGTTCTGATCTGCTATAGCTTCAGGTGTTTAAACCCAAAGCTAGGTGGTTACATTCATAACCCCTTAGTTTACCATTATGTAAACCAACTGTTGTTAATATTAATACATTGGATGTATTCTGCTACAGCAAGTAATGGCTTTAAACTCATTGGTTACCCTCCTCAAAGTATTTTTCCATTCACGTACTTTTCCCAAAATATATTTGGAAAATGGCAATGTTATTCTCAGGTTACATACTTTCGATGTATCATTTTGCCAAATGCCAGCGTAGGACATTCTGATTTATATAAAATAATATAACAGTGGACAGAGTGCAAGGAGAGAAGACAAAGGGTGGGTACAAAGTGAGGAAAGGCACATCAAGATGAGAAGCAAAGGTTAAAAGAGGTGTAGAAAGGGAGAGAGGACCGGAGAGGGAGAGAGGGAAATCAACCAAGTGTATCACTTTAATGAAGTATCATGACTCCCTCATTTATTCGTCTGTCCTCCAGACTCTCCCTAGACGCCGCCACAGTGTCTCCCCCAACAGGAAGGTGTTGCTGTGACTGTCGCTGAGACCAGACTGTCATGGCCGAAATTCAGAAATCATTTTTGGAACATTTCCCGGCGTCTGGAGGGTCTGACATGGACAATGGTGGGGGCAGGTAATGTGATTATCAAAGCATTTCCACTGATATTAAACAGGTTTTTAATATGAATGAGATAGAATCAATATTCCTCAATGTTCGCATTGTGCCCATGACTGATCTACTATTTATTAAAACATTTTGAAATCCCATTCACTTTCTGTAATTCCAGCCATAAAGTAATTATAATCTGAAAGATTAGCCATATTCATAATCATGGTCACAAATAAATACAATTCAAATATTTGACTATTAAAGTCTAATCTATCTTCTATGAAAGTCATTCTTCCATCCTCTCCTTTAATATATATTTAGAGCAGCAACGGAAAGATGAATTCCCTGATAAATACCTCTTTAATTTGATCAGCCTGCTAATTATATGAGACATATCATTGACTCAGAAGCTACCTTCTCTTCTGCCTTTCCTATATGTCATGAGTGTGTGTCTATGTGGTTCAGCTGTGGCAATGATTGTATGCGCTTAAGGAAGTGAAGCCTTACTCCAGCTAACAGGAGTAAGCAGGAACCTCGTGAATAAAAGGGAATGAGAATGAGCGAGAGAAAAATGCAAAATCAAATGAGAAGAGGCAGAGACGAGGGAAAGCCACTTTTGGTCAAGCACCTTTTTAATCAGCTCTCTTACAATGGGGGGTGTACAGATAACAAGGCAGAGAGAGCCTCCTGTGTGGCTAACTTCACAGATTGATGGCTAGCTAGGGGAGAGTCCTCTCAACCATGGTAACGCCACAGTGCCACACTCCTGGAGATAGGGGATTACACAAGGCCGCCTCCACACAAGGTATGAATTTATCTTGGATTTACACCCCCAGCCTGTTGCACATGCAGGTGGTTGTGTGCCTCCGTCCTTCATCTAAACCTCACAGGAAAAGATCCACCTTCAGATACTTCCACTGAATAGCAAGAGTCATGGTGTGTACTGTCAAATCTACTTTTCTAGCCAGCTTCTTTCAACCTGTCAAGTAAAAATGTGCTTCATATAACAATTTTGAATATTTATTACCGTCAGCAATATCAAGATGACTTGTTGCATCAATGTGTTTGCAATAGTTGCATTGCATTGTCCATATCGAGAAAAATGTCATTTAGTGTTATGAACAATCTACCCTGGACGTGTATGTAACCTCAACATGTTGTAGAAATGATTAATTCTCACAGGCTGGTTACTCAATTGATTCAGAGTGCTTTACTTGAGTAAGGATTCTGGTAATGGCATAAGTATTATTATAAAAATGTATTGTTACCAAGACAATATTCTGTGAGGCTGTATTTATTCAAAAGCAATGCTTGGAGCTGAATGCTCAAATCTCTCAAATACCAATGTTTAGCTTTTATAAAATGTGCTATATGTTAGTTATGCAAGTTACGTTAGATAAGATAAGATCGAATAAGATGGACCTTTATTCATACCTGTGGGTGAATTCCGGGAGATTTAGTGTTTGGTAACTACCTTTCAAAAGTAACTTCTTACACTAACATTTCCTACTGAGAAAAGTACTAAACCTGAGTATGAAACCCTTGTGCAATGACTTGGTATGGAGAATGTACTATCTATACGAGTGATAGGGATTTCATTAAGGTTCCCACTGAAAAATGCAGACTCTACAGTATATATAGCATTGCTACCACCATGTGGAGTCAAACTGAAAGCTAGCTGTTGTTGCTTCAGTTTTCCTTCTTGGCTTGCCTCACCATCAGTATTGTTGAATTGTATAAATGCAGGGGCTTTGCAGATGAAAGACACTTATCTCAACAGACACAACTCAAATGTTTCTGGGATGTCCTTTTGCTTATTTTAAGATATAACTAATTAATCTAACTTCAACACTGATTAGCATGCTTGAATGTGCTTGTCAGCACTGCCTAAAGTCAAAAAGCCATTAGTTTTGCAGGTGAATGTTGATCTCTACAGAATTGTATAGCAATCCATTCGGTAGTTGTTGAAACAATTGACTACATTCGAGAACATTAAGCTCATTGTGGTACAAATGAGAAGTATGCAGATAACCACATTTCTTAGGATTTATTCTCCCATGTTGTTCAAAACCAAAGTATTGCTTTTATTTCTTGTTAAAAAAAGGCCAGGAAATGACCAAATGTGCCTCACTCTGATAATGATGTGCTGGGAAGGATGAATTGCGCACTCTGAGACATTGGGACCGGATCATTTAGAAGTACCTCTTGAAACTATATTGATGTGGCCTCGCATTTTCTTTATATTTGTATTCAACATTATTGAAAAAGTAAAATACAAAGCCTTAACAACATAATAGGCACTGTAGTGTTTGCTGCATCGTAAAAGACGATGGGGGAAATTGCCTGTTTATTTATATATGTGATATTTTCAATAGAAAATGATTAGCAATTTTCCAACAAATCACAAACATAAATGAGCGTGGCATTACCATTTTCCATAGCACTCTATCCTCCTGGGACCCGAGGAAAAAAGTGTCTTCCAATGTCCTTTTTTTTGTGATTTCCTACCTATTTAGGGTTACAAAAACATCTTGCAATTTAGACTTTTTATTTTATTTTATTTTAAAATGTTACAGTATGTCCACTGTCGAGGACGTCGGGACCATATTGAAAAGACAGCCAAAATTAACAGATGGACGATGTAACGTATTATGGTTATAGAGTGATATTAATACAATAATACATTCACCTTTATTTAAAACATGAATAAATAATTGATCAGAACATTGCTGTTTATTTGGTCAATACAAAACTAGCTTGTTTTTTGGTGAATCTTTCCAGATCTTCAAAGACTTTGTAGTCGATGTACTGGGAAAGTACCTCATTGGACTCCAGTCAGCACGGGCTGTAGGGTCATCTTGACTAGTGTTATGGATGTGGTCTCCATTTGACCTGCTCATAGAAACAAAGCTTGCATTCCTGAGGCAACTCTCATTTTTCATGGCTCCACTTAAAATAAAAACAACAATAAGACATACGTGCTACTCTTGACCCACAGAGGGCCATGTCTTTCCAGCTCGTCCCTATCTGTCTCTCTGTCTGTATCTGTGCGCTCATGGAGCATCCTGCATCTTTCCCCCCCTTCTTCTTGACCCTCTTCTATCCCAGGTGTGAAAGCCTCATCTCTCTCATCATCTGAGAGCTCAACATCTGAATCTCCCTGAACTATCTGGTACAGAAAATGTCTGCTTCAGTTCCGTCTCCTGCAACAATATTGAGTCATAAAGTCCATGAAGACGGTCCTGACGTCCACTAGAATGGACATTTATAAAAGGGCTGTTATTTGAAAACTTGAATTATTTAATTGCTTTCAGAACTAATTATATAGTTCCTCACATGTTAATAAACAAGAACATATTTGATGTTCATGGTAAACAATTACAATTATTCAACAACATTTGACTTCTCCTCCTGCTTCTATACAATTTTGTTGTTCGTATGCTAGACATTTTGGATGAAAAGAAAGAGGAACTTCCCAGCATGCAATTTTAACCAATGACTTATCACTGGAAAGACCAAGATGTCCTCTGTACAGCAGGTCAGGGATTTATAGAGTAGCTCAAAAGAGCAAAAGGAGATGCATGTTAACAAAATGTCCACTACAGTGGAAATGTTCAATGGGCTGGGTCCCAGAGCTCTGTTCATGTAGGTCACTTGAATGAGGCACTATACGTTATGCAGACATTATTTTGAGCAGGAAATGCTTGTCATTTTTTAAGTTAACTTAAGGAAAATAAAAAGGCTTTCATCGTTTCATCAAATTTGACTTCCTTTTCTGAAGGAGATCAAAATAAACTTGGTTGAGTCGATACAAAGGCTTACAGCAACATTAAAGAAAGATGAAAGACTTCTCTGTTGCATGTTTGTTTCCTTTTTCTTTAGCAATAGATTTAGGTGGTGCAGATGTATTATTCTCACAACAAGTCACTCTCCATGTCCTCCAATATCTGCACTGCCCTGGGTGGTCTGCTCCACTGCAAACTAACATATCCATGCCTTTGGGCAAAGTAGCAGGCACAACATTTCCTCTGCAATAACATCGCAATGGCCCGAGCAAGCACTATTTTTTCTTCTCAAACGGACGCGAATGGCCTTTGAGCAACCTACCCGGACATAATGATGTTGAGGGAGGGGGGGATGACTCTTGGAGGGGCGCTCGAGCCCTGCAGCTACAGATTGTGATGACTGTTTGCTAGCCGTAGGGGCACTGCTGTGCTCTGGATGCTGCGTCCTGTGGTGGCACATCTTGCTGCCTGGGAGAGGGCTCCTGTTTCATAACATAATGTATACTTATACCATATTGACTCAGTGGCTGACAGCGTGATGTTTTTCTTGACATTCTAACTATCAATACAGCAAACAAGTACTGTATGTGAGTGTGCAAATGCCCACTGTCTAGCGCCGACTACTTCTCAACTTCCTATTTTAATACCCGTTCTCCAGCTATGTGTTTACAAAAGAACTACGGACTCTTTTGGGGCTCTCTTTTGGTTTCCAAGGTTTCTCAAGAGAATAAAACAATGTTTGTTTCAGCCAAGAGGCAATTTCCATGCCTGAAAAGTGTCGCCAGGTGCCTTAAATTATTCTTTATTAAGGCCAGCATGGGGCGACTTGCAAAAATAAGTGTTATTGTAAAGAAGTGTATAACAAAAAGGAACGTAACCTACATCTCACATGATTTATTACCTCAATGAACATTTAACTGATGCAATATTGTCTAAATCGCTAGTTCCAAGTCTTTCTGTCCCATTTAGATTAGATAATAAAGAAGGGTGTACTTAAGGGCGTCAGTGCCTTGTGATTGACAGGTCTATATAATGCCAATGCCCGGACTGGGTGCTATCAATGTTGCTTTAACGTACTTTATCGTCATTCTTAGTGTCACCTTTGGTCA
Source organism: Harpagifer antarcticus (assembly GCA_902827135.1). Classification (NCBI taxonomy): domain Eukaryota; kingdom Metazoa; phylum Chordata; class Actinopteri; order Perciformes; family Harpagiferidae; genus Harpagifer; species Harpagifer antarcticus. The sequence continues at coordinate 1,053,310 of CADEHL010001417.1, forward strand.
TGAGGGGTGGGTCATAACCAAAAGGACATTATTGCAGATACAAGCGGCCAAAACAAGATTCCTCCAAAACGGTGGCTGGCACTTCCCTCGTGAGAACGGATGACAATACGTTGTACTGGTCAAGAGATTCAGAGCTTGAAATCACTCCATTTACATCCCCATTCAAGGTTTGTGAGTGTGTGTGCAGAAAAGAGGAGAGGAAATGGTAGATTTGGCGAGAGTCAGACACACGGGTGATGTAATGAAGTGCTAATTATTTTACTGTCAACTGTTTTGGAAACACTTCCTGTCTTTGATAGATGTGTCTAGCCGAACAATATGACATTTCCCCACTACAGCAGAAACTCGACTTGAAATGTCAGACTGCCCACTACCCCCACCTCTGCCCTCTCTTTCCACTATGGGTATACTTTTATATGTGACAGGGCGTGCATGTATGTGTGTGCACGTATCTAAGGCTCTGTAAACTCCTGTGTCCTGTCTCCAAGGCAACAGCAGAGTAGAAGTCACGTACATCACAGAAAATCCAGTGCTATATCTTTACTGTGATCTCTCTCAGTTCAGTTTTTTTTTCAGGCAGTTTTGTATTCTCCTGACAGCTTGTCCAAGCCTGTGTTTGATTTGTATTTTCAACACATTGTGGACCATCAGTTTAGGCAATGTCAGTGTCCATCAACCCATGTTTGAGAAGAAAAAGCTAGCGTTTTTCTTTTGATTCAGAGTGTTGCTGGAGATTTACTCTATATAAGTAATTCAATGGGAAACTATTCATTTAATGTTGTACTTTTCCTAAACAAACTGAGAGCGATTGATTCACCCTGCTGGACAATTTGGGTGACACACATAAGCTTGCTTCAGCTCAGTATTGATTTTGAACTTGTTAACAGTTGTCAGCCATCTAACCTTAAAATTACTCTCCCGATTTTCTGGAACATATTTGTGTCACAGGATCAGATACACACATTACTTTAACATATAGACTGCCTTAATGGGGGTTTGGGCTCTCTTATATAAACACTATCCATCCATCTATCCATCGGTGCTGTTGCTTTGTTGAGCAAGTAGGAATTACTTTAGAAAATCAGATTTGGACTACAGATCGTTTCATTTTGAAGGGCAAAGCACACAGTTTTTCTGTCTTAGCAGCATATTTTAAGGCACAATGTCTGACCCTGCAGCCCCTGATATGTTCTTAACTGTTGCTATGTGCTTTAAAGTCTGTGCCATTTATGTCACAAATGGTGGCTGCAGGGAAGACACTACATATATGTGCTAACCCAGATGTAAAGAGGGAAGGAGGAAGAACCAGGGAGCCAAATCAAAACCGTTATTTGTCTGTTCAACCTATATTTATGTTATAAGGAAAGTACACTTATTGAGATAATTACAACATCACTTTGTAATTTGTTTTGGAAACGGGGATGATTGTGTTATTTTCCAATTCTCAACTTCTTCAATTGTTTGAGCTATGATTGAGTTGTTTTCTCTAAAGTGACAGGTGTAACACGTCTTTCCCGTTCTTAATAATGCTGGATCTGTCTGTCTCTTCCTCCTTTTACGCCACCTACACTCTTCTTTTCTTGTGTCACACGCGGAGAAGCCCTATGAGGCATCTTGTGACACAGATCCAAGCTGACAGCTTGAAATAACAGTTAACAGTTCCTCTGCTTGCTTCCCTCTGACAAATACATAATGTTAAATGGAGTGTACCGCAGACCCGAGAGCGGCACAGGTGCTCTCTGACACTACTGCGACTTCACCTAAATACCCCTCTTCTGCAACCTTCCATCGCAAGTCACGCCAACCCTCCTCTTTTCACTCTGTCATGTTCCACCATGTTAATTTCCACCGATGGCACTGTCATCTTTCTGCCATGTCTTGTCATGTTTTTTCCCCATGTCACTCAGTAAACCTTTCAAATAGTAGAGCAGATCGGAAAAAGGCAGGGCCATCATTTCAAACCACACAGAAGGAGTGGAAAGCATATGCATTTAAACCCACGTACTCTATATTACTGATGTATATCAGTATTCAGTAGCTACAGAAGAGCTTTTAAGTCACAGCGGCAGGATGAAGGGACCAAGTGAGACTTTCAAAAATTGCAAGGGCGATTTTTCCTTACAGAAATGAATCCATTTATTTAATCCAGAGCCTCAGAAAGACTAAATAACAACATATGACTACTGTTTCTTACTTAAAAATACATTCATTTATCAGAGACTCACAAACGAAAAAGAAACAGCTGTTTGCAGAATATGGAACAGCTTTTAAAACAGCTGTTTGTGGAGGGTGAAGTGGATGTGATGGTGACTAAAATGGTTTGGCTTGTTTAAAGTACAACTTTGAGAAGAAGCACTGATATGTCTCAGGCTTTTATTCGTACAATTATTATATCAGACAAGTGTTATTTGTAGTTGTTTTTGGATTTCACTTTCCTTAGTTGTTGAATCCCTGCAGTCGTCGCTCTTTAATGTTTGTTTTGGTTTGTTTTGGTCACAAGGAAAACAGTTCGTAATACAGCTGAATGAATCTACATTGTGTTCTCTCATTCGATAAGTATCGTTGCTTAACCAACATACATTTAAATCACACATGAAAACATTGTGAATAACCTGTTCACCTGTCATGATGCTAATGGACCTCAAAGACAGCCTTTTTATCACTGCATGTGGTTAATGTTTAAAAGCAGCAATAACTTTGAACTGCTACTCTCAATATGTTCTAGTTACTGTATCTATAATCACGAAACAGTGTCCAGAGGTCAAGTCTGGCCCTGTTTACCCTCTGTTTGCAACCTGACCTCCTCTTTTTGAACTCAATGCAATGAATAATTGCAGAATTTCACTCATTTGAAAAAACATTGTTATGGAACAGAAATCCAAGCAATTAAATTTCCCTCCACAATGTAATTGGGAAAACCTATTAGTTAGGAAGTTTGTGCGTAATTTGTCTGAGCCAGCATTGCATATTGCGTTTTTACCACAGTCTATGATTTGTACTTTAGCTCACACCCACATGGAGACAAAGGTCATTGCTTAGATCAGTTTTCGGGCTATAGCCAATTAGTCTGTTGTAGCACAGCTGGAAAATAGTCAGTTGTGATGCCAAGCAGTGTAGGTCTTTTTCTCAACTATAAACTTCAGTTACCAGAAGAAATGAGTTCAAACCATTTTACTAGCTTTTCCACTCAGTGGGTAAAAGATATGAATACTTTGCGAGTTAATTTATGTGATTTTGGTGTCAGAAATAAAATAATTAGTTTAACAGCCACACAATCATCTTTTCTATTTAATAACTGGTTCTATTATTTCTTTATAAATGCAAATGTGTTGTGGCTCAACAAAGACCAAACCCCTCATAGCTTTTGTGTAGCATCATGCGTACATCTGTTAAAAACCCAATAATACATGACCCGCGTGTCAGCACATTTCTCATCAACAGAGCCATTGTGGTGGAACCCACCTCTCTGATTGCTTCCCCTTCTTCCTCTGCACATTTCTTTCATTCTCTCCAAAGCCTCTCTTCTGTTCAGCCTTTTGTTTCAAAGCAGCCACTTTAATTACTTTAGCCCGCGATATGAGCTTTGCATGATGGCTTTCGCTCAAGCCTGGCGTTAGGGAATATGGGGAAAGATGAGTTGTATTAATGATGGGTGGCGATGGAGGGGAGATGACGAAAGAGAAGAAAATGATATGAGACAGAAAAAGAAGAGAAGCTGTCAGGGGAAATGTGGCTGATGAGCCCCAGATCATGGCTCAAATGAAGCTTGTCCAACCTTTTACCTTTCAGCCCATTATCAATTGTTTATCCGTCCATCAGGATGATTCGTGCACGCTTGAGACAACTTCTCAAAGCTGAGCTGTCATGTCTTAGCAAATATGCTATGAGTTAGCCTTGGATATTAAGAGGAGAATGATATTTGAGTAAAAGATCAAATATCTCATTTGACTTTGAATGTGTTTGCCTACAGCATGTGCGCATAGGAGGCAGCTTTAACTCTTCACCCGTCGTTTGCATTTCCCCACACACAAACACCATCACGCTTTAGCTGCAGGCACCTCAGACTGTGTGGCCGCTCATCGATTGGTACTGATGCGAATCTGAAGCATGTTAACAGACAAGAGGTGAGCTCACTTCGGATGGTGTGGGCCTCCATGCAGCATTGTCCAACGGGAGTTAAGTGTTGATCATTGCAGGGAGCGAGGGAGGACAGAGGGAGGGGAGTAAAAGCAGAGGAGAGAAAGGCCACTACCATCGCTCTTCCATGACGCTGAGGATCTGGATCCGCTGGGCTCCCGGGCTAAATTAAAACAACCGGCGTCCCATTGATTCCAGCGCTGACAGGGACCATACATCACCTCACAGCTAGGGAGAGAGGAATAGAGAGTAAAGAGAGAGAGAAGAAGGGGAGGGTAATAGAGAAGCAAGGAACCCGTTCAGGAAAGAAAATGATAACCAAAATCATAGGAGGAGAAAATAAATAAGAGAAGTGTAAAGTAGAGATAAGCGATTAAAATTATGAACATGTTTAGAAAAAAAAGGAGAGGTTAGCTGGTGGATAAGGCAGAGGCAAAAAGATGGTACGTAAGCAATCGTCTACTGACAAGTCAATTTATTTCCCATGCATGGTCAACAATTACTAAGACGCAGAGAGAACTTTTTGGTGGAGAGTTAGAGGTGAAGAAGAGGCATATAAAAAGCATGCAGACTTTGTAGTTAATACAAAGCTATTGAGATGGACAAAGCCATTGGGACAGCTGAATAGAAAAGCAAAAAGTAATTGGGGGTTGGAAGGAATTGCAGTTTCTTCAATCTGTTCAGTTGAGTACCTTATTTCTTATTCCTGGAAATGTCATGGCCTCTTATCTCGCAACTATATCTTAAGAAACCTCAATCTTTTTTACCGACTCAAGGTGTACTTGTTGACTTGATTAAATAGTGTCATTCAACTGTTGTGCACATCGGCAATTTCTTTTAAGAGGTGTCAGCAACCAAAAGAGGTCTTACAGCAAGAAGAGGAGTTTGACATGTGAGGTGAGCTTTTCTCTGAATATGGCAATGGTGAATTCTGCCAAGAGCCATTACAGTAAAAAACCTTTTTCTGAGCTAAGCTATCACAACGCCATTCATATTCACATGCATTGGTCTGTAACTGAACACCATGTAAAGTCATTTCAGTACGAAGAAAGTGAATGAATCACCAGCAATACTTCAGCGCTAATTCTGACTGTTTTCAGTTAATATCATGTTGATGTGTACTTTCACTTCAGTCCAAAACTAGTCCACACAAGCGCTGTACTTTAGTTGAATAGATCACCGCCATGTTACTTAAGACACTGTCATCCCATTCTGTTTCTGTGGCTTTTCAATAAGCTACAAGGAAGCAATGTCGGCCTACTGTGCTCACAGTCATTGGCGGGAATTTCTCAGCTGCTAGAAGCTTCTGATTTCAGTCACTGACAATGATTCAGTGCACTCAGTTTACGTGTTGTCGATAAAGATTTGTTTGTTTGAACTGAACAACTCCAGTTCATTGCTCAGACTGGAAAACGGGAATGCTGCATGAAAAATCACCTTTTTTGTTTTCATTCTGCCTCAGAATAGCTGTATTAATTATTTAGCCTGAAAAGCTCTGTTGAAGCTCCTGTCTTTCAAAGCCCCCCACCCAGGTTGTGACATTGCAACCCTACGTAAGTCCTGGCGGTCTCTTTAACTCCTGATATTTGAGTACAGGCTGTGTGTCTCTCTAGTGGGGTCTCTAGGAATCAATCTTTTCAACCCTGAGAAACTATCCTGCAGATGTGGTTGGATCATGATTAGTTACTTTGTTTGCAGGATATCTGGAGAAATCTAATTAAATCCTTGTGAGAAGTTCAGTCAAGGTGCAGGAAAAAGGGATGAACTTTATTACAACCTATTTTATATACTCTATGATGGAAACTTTAAATTCTGGAAACCATTTCCTCCAGTAGCATCCGTGAGAAATAGCTTACCAATCCAAGAGCATCTTTTTCGATAGCTCAATGCAACATTTAATAATGTTCTGTGATAAAGTTATCTGTAGTGTTTAAAGTTTGCATAATTGTACAGCACTTTAGGAATTTGCAGTACATCCCTCAAATTAGAGGCTGCAAATCGAACACATCACTCTTGCTGCTGGATAATGGCTACAGAGATTTAATCAGCTGAAAGGGAAGGACCTCATATATCCTAGATGCATTTGTAGATGACATAGGAAGAAGCCATTGAAGAGACCCAGTACTCCTGCAACACTTGAATGTTGAGCTCTCACAAATTGGCCAGATTAAGTATGTGTATCATATTGACGGATGGAAAACTATGGGAAAAGTGTACTATTCTATGTATTGTGGGTGTATGTATGCCTTGTGAATCTATTCTCCACACTGGCTATGAGGCAATTCTGTCTCCACTCTGTAAGAAATGAGAGACAGAATCCATGGTCCATGAGGTTAAGCCGAATCTAATGGTTTCAGCCGCCAGAAAGCAGACCAACACTTGAATATAAAAACATTTCTGCACAGACAAGTTATATCTTTCAGATGCATTTGTAATGCTTCCAATCTAATGGATACTCCTAGCTCTTCTATGAATGTGTGTCAATGCTCGTAAGAGATGAAATAGCTATCTTGGTCACAAACATTGTGTAAATAAGCTAACTATAACGTTCTCTAATAAATCACGTGTTTTTCAGAAAAGCAGAACTCCAATCCTGAAGGTAAGGCATGTTATAAGAAGGAGATTCCAGCAACATTGACATATAACTCTGTCAAGGTACATAGCTTTTGAGTATTATGTCAGAATATACTTGTTAAAAAATGAATTAGAGTAGACAGAGACACTGTCTACAAAATGAGTTTAACAGCTGAGAGGCTGGGGTAACTAAAATAATCTCTCAGTAAAAGCCAGTTTTAAAGGCAGTAACTCTCTGGGTAAGAGTGTTATAGAGAAATAGAGAACTCTGACTGAGAGGTAACTTAATGTGCAACAATATGTGTTTTAAACACAACAGGAAACTAAATGACATTCAAGTATTTAATAATTAAATCAATTATTGATCATATCTCCATCTTGTCCACCTCATGTCTATTTCTGATATTGAGCTTTTTTTTCTTCCTACCATGCTGGACCTCTCTCATCTTTAATACTCTGTGCTCTTAGTCACACTGTGCCCTTATGTTCTCCTTTCATCAGTCTTCCTCTACCTTCTGTATTTACTTGTGCTTTCATCAGAGAACCTCCCTTATACATTTATTTTCTTACATTTTCTGCTTTTTATAAGATTGGTGTGTATCCATTGGTTCATTACATTTACCTTCCCTTTCTATGTCTCTTTCTTTCCCACCTTGTGATGCTTTGTAACCCTGCTGAACCGTGTAGCTATGACTACAAAAGAGGCTTCCTCCATAAAATATGATATTGATCTGAGAATCGTGAATCATTTACAAAGTCAGATGTTTTTGAAGTGTCAAAACAACGAAAGAATCCAGAAGCTACTTCCGAAGAACACTGTTAAAATATGTATTTGTGTACTTAGGATGTCTCCAATGTATTCCTTTACACTATTTATTTGATGTTCCCTCTCTGTACACTGCTGATATTTATGTTGAAACAGAAGATAGATTAAAAGATAACAAAAATAATGAAGATGAATTATTTATAGTACAATTGTATGCATGCATCTGAAATATTGAAGTTCCAATAACATAAATATTCATGTCACATAAACTGAACAATCAGTAGATTAAATAAGTCTTGTGCCTTTGACTTGTGATTTGATGACACCTGCCAATCAGATGAATGAAAGCCTTTTTTTAAAAAACCTTTTTATCTAGCTTATTTTTCATACTATTTTTCAAAGATAAATGTGTGGATGGACCATTCAATCAGGCAACATGGGGGGAACAAGAAAAAATGTGTGAAACTCATGAAGGCCAGCAGCACAGATGTGATCATTAGATTAGTGTTAATAAACATATTTTGTGATGATGATAATGTTAATGATGATGAAGATGGTGATGATTTTATTCAGCACCCTGAAGTTTGAGTTGCTTGATTCAGAACAACAGCACTTACACAACTACATTGTATTGAGATAATCAGCTTATAGTGAAAAAAAGTCAAGTGATATAACATCAAAATAGACTCTTATGGTAAGCTGTGTGTGTGGCTGTTCCGAAAAGTTAGCAGAGCAGTGTCTGAAATCACAGTTTTGATGCATTTTCACATGAAACAATACCTGTAATCCCCCCTGATCTAGTCTGTTCTCTGGTTGAATATCCCTTTCCTCTGAGTGCACTTGCCAGTCCCATAGGCAAATCCATTGCTGAATTTTTGACACTGGGTTTTGAATTATCACTCAAATAAATACGATTTATTAGTTAGATAATATTAAAGTCACAGAAAGATAAATGTAGACAGACCATGATAGATACAAGTTGTCCATGCACACATCAGTAAACAGTATGAAATGATCCTTAACAAATCACTGGCTGTTTTCATGTGGAGCATAATCCGTGTTCATGCAGACCAAAACGCTTGAAATTAAAGGACTCTACCTGAACTGAATCTGCTGCAAACCTTTCAGTCCATGCACGCCAAAAATGTGACCATGGTTTTTATCTAATTCAATAGACATCAAGACACAGCAACGTCTTAGTCATGTAATAAAATCATAACAAATTACCACATTAAATATGTTTTTGTCTGTTATGTTTCTGCTTGCTCCAACAGGTGTTTTCGTCTTCATCCTGTTAGGAGTTTGATGGAAAGTTGCGTGTATAGAAACTGATGTTAAATGACCCAAAATGATTGTATTTTCAACTTCATCCACAGATCAGAGGAAACGTAACTGTGACAGACCCTGCTGTTGCAGCTTGAAACACTGTGATGCCCACACACTGTGATGCCCACACAGTGTGTAAAACCCTCATATGAAATATATATACTAAAAAAGCTGCCTTCCACAACTTTAGCTAAATAGTACCATTACTGTTTCACTGTATACTCTGGAATCAAAACACCCACTACCCTATTAAAGGATTGAGGAATGGAGGCAGAAGAGAGCTGTCGCAAAAAATAACTGGAGGTTTTCTGAATCACAGCAATCACTGCAATTCAGAGTAAAAGTTTACATTCAGAATCAGAATAACTTTATTCGTCCCACAGAGAGAGAATTTACGATTGGTACAGCAAAGAGCCGAAGACATTAATATCTCTCAAGAAGCATAACAAATATTAAAGATAAAAAACACAATAACACAATTTACACACACATCCAGGAGCAATAACAGTTTAGCAATATAGCAGCCAGCTGAACGTATGAACGCTGGTAGAATGTATTGCACAGTGTGTTTTAGTCTTAGTTGTTATATGTGGCACTGACCAAAACACACCGCTTCAGAATGGCTTTTAATTTGTGAATTATGTTGTGTTGCTGTTTTAATATTTATTTATTTTCTTTTTTTCTAATTCAATTTTATCATGTTTTATCAAACCACTGTAAAGCGTCTTTAAGCACCTGAAAAAGCGCTTTGAAATTAAATGTATTATTATTATTATTATGTGTGTGTGGGGGTCTACTCATTGGTTGGTTATAAGGGGACGTTTACCCCTGTATTACTATTTATCAATGATTTGGTTAGAGTTTTGAGGACATCGTTTGCTTAGCCAGGAGTTCTTGGAAGTCAACATGGCCGATGAGTATTTTAAATATATTTTATTGGCGCTTTGTGCACCACAAAGTCAAGTTACAATACATTTGAGAGAAGGCCGACATCTATGCAGCCAATATCTCCAACATTTGGAAAACACTAAAACAATATACGCTACATTGATAAATAGTTTTGGAATATCTATTTTAGATTTGGGGGTGAACTGTCTCTTTAAATGTTCGTGGTTCTGCTGTGCTCCTTTTCTTTAAGCATCCTCCGGACCTGACTGACCTGAGATGAATGAAGATGTTATCAGAAGCTGGAGTTAGTGGGGAAAAAAACTGCTGTGAGACTTGTAACTAAGATGGATTTGTTTACAGAGCCTGTGTGATTGGTACTGTTTTGTTACAAATGGCAGTTTAGGCTTTAATCCAGCAATTGTGAGCTCAGGCTTAAACCTTTAGTTCCGTGGCATTTTCTAGTTTGATGGAAATGGAAAGGAGCCATTGGTCATCACAGTGAAAGCTATTCCAAGGCACTTGGATTGTGCTCCAGGGTGAAACAACAGCAGCACATATAGCCTCCCCCCCTTTGGCCATTCCTCGCTGAGAGACAGAAGACAATATGGTAATGTGGAGACTGAATGACTTTCCTGTGTATGTATGCGCGTGTGAGTGAGTGTGTGTGAGCGAGTATGTGTGTGAATGTGTGTGTCCAGCTGCTCTTTTGGCCACTGTGGCCATTACTGAGCGGTACCAGGCAGCAGAGCATGACACACACCAGCTGGATGTGCACACACCTCCACTGAGAGGGTAGGCCTGTGCCAATGAGACAAGGAGGAAGAGAGAGAGTGAGGAAAGAGGGTGAGGGTATGGGGGAAGAGAGAGAGAGCCAGCAGGCAAGAGACAATGAGGGAGAGCGGTGCCACGGCCAAGGAGACACAAGAGAGGAGAGATCCATCCCAAAGGTAAGGTGAAACACATTTAACACTGTACGAAGGACACCAAAAAAGTCACCAACGCCAACACACACTGCAAATAAACATACACATGGCACAAACATAATTGCAATATTTTATCCTGACCTCAGTGTGTGCATGCTTGTGTCCCACATATGCAGGTGGTGAAGTAACCTGTGTTCCCAGTGTCCAGATATGAGTTTGCTTAAACATAATGTGTGTGCTTAATTACTTTGTATTAAATAGTAGCAGCCTGTATAACAAGAAGCTGGAAATATGAGAAGTGAAACATTTGTATTAGGAGTAGTGGAGATGTGAGAGATGAGGTATCCTTATTTGGACACCGCGTAGCAAACATCTGGAAGGCTGCAGAGTAAAATGTGTGTGCGTTCTGTCAAAGAGTACACTGATGGGGGAGGGGGCCGGAGAGAAGGAAGTCTATGCAAAATACCTCAAACTTAAGAGACTCTTGTTTCAGGGTCGCCTCGGCTGGCTCGCGCTGATTCGCTGCGACAGGCCATCGTATTTGTATCTCACAATAGATGACCCCTGTGGGAGGAGCATCCAACACAACTCCTCCCGTTGGGATTACATGTAGCCCTGTTGTGTCCTTGTGTCCGGTCTCTTTTTCCTCCTGCTGCCAAGATAGTAAGATCTCCCAGCACTAGGAACAGAGCAGGAGTACTCCTTATTTTGTATTCGTGTTTGTTTACCATTAAAACAGATTATTGTTTATCCTTTATCCTGGTGTTTCGAATTCCTTCTTTTATAATTTGACCAGCTCATCAAGGGACGCGCGGAGCCGAAGTGGGCTTCAGACCACCGTCCTCAGTGCTCCAACAGTGGGCATGCAGCTTCTAGGGAGAAAAATGTCAACAATGTGTCTTATTGTTATGGTGACCATTAGAACAGCCACAAATACAACTCACATCTGCTGCATTAGGGAGTGTCCAGCTGTGTGTCTGCACTGTATCTCAGAGACATATTGAGGCTGCCATATCTGTCAGATATGTCAGACTTTCTCCCTTCGTGCATTTCACTCTCACAAAGCACCTTTGCCAGTGCTGGAAAAAAAACATTATTCATGGGTGGATGGGAGGGGTTGGTTAGAGTTTGTGGGGATGGCAAAAAGATTATTCATATGCCACAAGATAAATGTATTTTCACTACTTGCCTCGTTCCCCGCCCTCACCCGCAGCCGCTCTTCCATCTCTCCCCCTTCCCTCATTTTGTATTCCTCAGTCCAGCCGCATTATTCCTGCTCCCTCTCCTCCTTACCGCTGTTGAACGATAGAGCATTCTGTCCCGGTGTTTGGAACACACTGAACATCACTTGTCAGCTGAGGGACGACAATGGCTGGCATGGAGCGGAGAGTTTGGAGGCAAAGCAGGACACTTTACCTCAAGCCTCTTCCGTCTTTGTTTAAAATCCCATTAAAGGCGGACTGGAGTCTTCTTTTCTTGGCTAGAAGTCAATGAGGGTCTCACTTTGTGTTCAAATGTTTTTTTTCTCTACAAGAGGCCACGGCAGTGTTGTAGTCAAGTCACCAATTCACGAGTCCAAGTCACTCTCGAGTCCCCACTCTTCGAGTCCGAGTCCAAGTCCGAGTCACCTAGGGAGAGTCGTAGTCGAGTCCGAGTCCAAGTCCGAGTCACCCAAGGAGTGTCCGAGTCGAGTCCGAGTCATCATTACCTGTGTTCGAGTCCGAGTCCAAGTCCGAGTCACCCAAGGAGTGTTCGAGTCCGAGTCACCATTACCTGTGTTCGAGTCCAAGTCCGAGTCACCCAAGGAGTGTTCGAGTCCGAGTCACCATTACCTGTGTTCGAGTCCAAGTCCGAGTCACCCAAGAAGAGTCCAAGTCAAGTCCGAGTCACAAGTCTTCATGTATTAATCTTAGTGGATATATGTGTTGAAATGTAGCTGTAGCTCCTCTACATTGCTTTTATCCTGTCATGGTATACTAATGTGTCTATTGAACTGCTGTGAAGCGAGTGTGCCTACAATTGTTGTATTAAAAAAGGTGCTATACAAATATAAAGCTTATTACTAATAATAATAATAATTATTATTATTATCATCAAGGTTGAGTCCAGTTCCAATATTGCCTCCAGTGCTCCGTTCTGGCATCTTCAAAGAGCTGCTTTACAAATGGAAATGGTATACATTAAACACAATGACACAATGTCACAATTGAACTTATTTAATGGTTTGAAAACTCACAGAAACTGAAAATACATTATTAAGAACAATAGAACATGAGAAAGCATGCAGGGCTTTCTACGCAATATAAGTAACATTTTCATTCAATTTCCAATTTGAATCTGGCTCGAATTACAAAGTCATAGAACCAATTCCTCTCTATGTTAGTGAAGTGATGGGGTTCCCTCTCCTACCATAATGTGGCCCTATTGGACAGACACCCAGTTGAAATTATGCATTTAGAATACTTAAAAAGCATCTTACAGGTGTACGGAAAACCACAAACAACACCAGCAGAGCCGAATGAGGCCAATTCCAATAGAGTGCCACAGTGACGCGTCCTAAAACCCGGAAGTAAACTTCTTCCGGTTCCTTCGTCAAAGAAGCAATGCTTTTTCTCCATAGGATTTTGGAAAATAGCTCGAAATAAGGTCTGTGGTTGAGACACATTTAAGAGACAGATCACGTGGAGATTATCCAAAACGTCCTGGCATCTTCACTGCTTGGAAGATCTCTGTGAACCTTGTTTTCAAGGAGCTTGTTGTGCCTAGGGGAAGAAAGAATACACACTTCAGCAAAAAATCTTTCTTATTGCTAAATAAATTGTATGGTTAAAATTCTCAACTCAACCATTGCAAACTAGTTGTGGCATGTTTATGATAATAATTTAAATACATTTTTGGACCATCCAAATATGGTTTGAGTTCAAGGATTGAGAAACAATGTTAAAAGTAACATTGTTATCAGTGTGCTATATAACAGTGACATAAAAACCATAATCCTGAGCCTTAAAAAATGGAATGTTCAAGCACAAACCAAGCAAGCCACTAATGGTAAAAATGGATATTTAATCGTTTATTTAGCAGGGACAATGCACATCAATGAACACTTAAAACAATAACATGTGTCGAGTGTAAATATGTAATATGATTCTAAATGTGTTGCAATGAACGAATATTTTGTTAATTTATTTCAACACAGTCGGCAAAACATCACAACACAAAGCGAATATAATAAATATAATATCACAATGTCCAACAACCAATAAGTGAACGTTTAAATTATATCAATAAAGATTAAGCCCCAGAAAGCACATTGCTACTTGACGACATTCTGCATGTTAAGTAGCCATGTGCTTTCATGTTATCGGCTGAATCTTTACTTATTGTATTGATCACATTACTCTGATGATAGTGTTCAATACAGCCTACCTATATATATATATATATATATATATATATATATATATGAACTCCATCCTTAGAGTAATGTGTTATGGAGCCTCCGTGACGGAGATCATTTTCAGTCTCTAATTTTCACGTTCATTGTAGGCTAGGGCTAGGCTACTCATCATCTGCAGTATCACCAAGGACATGTATAGCTTTTTAACAGTATCTATCTAGACAATAAAACTGCACTTGGTCCCTAGGATCTGATATCAACCCCTACCTCCATCTAACCCGACATCTTAAAACCTTTGTGGAGTCAATTTAGTGGCTAACGTTAACGTGGGTTAGCAAGCTAACAATAGCATTTCTACTTACTTTTCTGGGTGCCGCCGTGAAAGGTGTCGATTGAAATTCGACGTTGTCCCAGTCTTCTCTTCTATCTTCTGTCCACATAATGTGCATTTTGCGCTGCTCTTTCCCAATATGGAAACGAAATCTTTAAAAGCATACAGCACGATGCGGGATGTGTCTCTGGACATCTTTAGACTGGTATAGCAGCGGGGGCGCGCCCAGTACGTGAACTCGCCTCGCAGGTGCACACGCCAGGACACAGAGGACATCAGACTCCAGAGAAAACTTGCTCGAGTCCGAGTCCAAGTCATCGTGCGTGAGAATTCACGAGTCCGAGTCCGAGTCATCCCAAGGAGTGCCCGAGCCGAGTCCGAGTCCAAGTCATCGTGCGTGAGAATTCACGAGTCCGAGTCCGAGTCGCGTCAATCAGTGTGCGAGTCCGAGTCAAGTCACGAGTCCCGAAAATCAGCACTCGAGTCCGACTTGAGTCCGAGTCCAGGACTCGAGTACTCCATCTCTGGGCCACGGATGCTAATTCACTAAGGCCTCGGCTATTACAAAGTATCAAATGTATCTAATATCTTTCAGCACTTAAAAAGGTCCAAAAGCCTCTCAAAAAATACACTTACATCGATTAATTCTGTCGGAAAGCTAAGCAGTCGGTGACAAGATTTTTTTTCTTTCCACTGTGATACATTATCGATGCAGTTATAAAACTAATATAGCCCAGATTGATTCTGAGGGGCTTGCCCAATATGAACTGCTTTACATTCAGGAATTGTGTGACATTGCTCCCAATTGTAGCATTAATCTTTTGAGGCCGTTTCCAGTAGATGAGTGCTACGGTTTGACAATTTATGGGATAGGACAGCTACAATTTGGTCCAGTCGAATAGTCTAATGTTTTTCATAGCAAATAGCAGTTGGGCTGGGATATGCCTATACATGTTATTAAAAACTGTCTGGATGTTACTCTCATCTGTGAAAATAGCACTTTTTAATAAATAAAAATATCTGTTTTACAGCGATTCAGATGAGGCTTTTCTATTTAACCCGGAGAAGTTGCATACATATGACTGAAGGTTGCTCATTTAAACATACATTTTAATACGCTTGTGAGAATGTAAATTAGAATGTATAAATAAATAACAGCTACAAAAAATATCACTAGTTGCAGGATCCATTTGGTCTTAGATACAGGGATGGTGTACTGACTTGTTTTAGAAGAAAAAGTTTAGCTGTTACTAAAAACCGAATAAAACAAATGAGTTCTTAAGCCTAAAGTGCAGAGGAGAGGAGACATACTTGTATGTATCATATGAAGTGAATTTAAAGCAGTAATCTCAGGACTGCATGGATACTAGCTGCATTTAATCAGCTAACAACAATCCACAATCCTTCTTTCTCTCCCCTTACCATTTTTCATGTATATTCCCATTCCCCTCTCTCACCTATTTACCTGTCTCTCAAAGCACCAGCTAGGCTAGCAATGGCTGATGCTTGTGCCATCTGTGTCAGTCAGGAGTGGCCTATATAGGGCAGCTAATTCATCATGGCCTGAGAGCTTACATACGGTACATATAATTACCCCCCAACGCAAACAAGACCCTCTTAGCGATCGTGATTTATTGTCGTGTCAAGGGAGAGGAAGAGATAGGCATAAGGAGGAGAATGAAAGAAGGAGGAAGAGTCGAGTGCAGTAGGTGGAAATGGAGAGGAGGAATTTCTAAGAGGACAGGTGAAAGCACAGCGAGCATGGAGAAGTATGAGACACCTGAGTAGTGATGGTGCTCAACCAATCCTTGTGTTCGCCAATATTAATACTAGGGCTCAATGTCAAAGCTGAGGATTTGATTTAGTTCAGAACCATTTTCCCTCTCAGTCTTTTTCTCAAAATCCTCCCAATGGTCATTTCAGAGTCATATCAATTTAAAGACGGGCTTGGTGGCGGGGACACGTGGCTTCATCCATTGTTTTCCCACATTCCCCCTCTGGTGCTCATTTTTTAAATGCATCACTGGCCTGTTTCAATCGTGGCAGTTGTATTGTACGGCTAAAGGCCGATGAGATGGCTATGCAAGTAAAAAATAGGGGGGCGGGGGGAGACGAGAATAACAATGAAAGATTTATGACAGGCATTGAGAGCAGGCGGCGGTTTTATCAGCCTATTATCAACCAAATCGCCCCCACTGAGATGTAGCACATATCTACTCTGTTCTGTATCACCACTCACTCTCTTTCCACATCAATGCTCACCCCTGCCACCATCACCATACATTACTTGACTTACCCGTTCTTACCTTTTACCTCTCCTTTAGTATTTACTCATCCCCTCTCACCTTTCCCCCCTTCTTCTTCTTCTTCTTCTTCTTCCTCGTCTCTTTGACTTTGCATCGCTTGTTCAGTCAAGGCTCTTGCCTCCCTTATTCTCTAGCTTGTCTCTCTGCTTTATTGCACTCTCTACACCCTTCCTCTCCCCTTTTTTACTCCCTCCCTCCTTGCCCTAGCCCCCTCGAGTATTTCTACTTTGCTTACGCTGTCTGGTCCCCCCACAGCCTGCCTTTATATCTGCATGCTCTCCATAAACTATGAGGGCTCTTAATAAATGGCAGTTCACCGGACCTCCTTCTCTTTCTCCCTTCACGCCACGTCCTCCTCCTCTACTCCTGCCTCCACCCTAGTTTAGCCCCCCTTCGTACCTATGAGAAAAGCAAGGCACCTAAGGGTGTGAACAGGTTAATGTTGTGGCACTTTGAGATACACTTCTGACATTTCAATCCGACGTCTGTTTTTATCGCAGCTGATTTAAGAAGTGTGGAGGTGCGTTGGGGATAATGGAGTGATGACAGGAGGGATGGAGAGAAGGAGACATTTCTTTTTATTTATTTAACCTTTATTTAACCAGATAAAAGCATTGAGATATAATCTCATTTGCAATGCTGACCTGGCCAAGAAAGAGGGAGCCCATGGGATGGTGCAGCTAGCTACCCAAAGACTGTGGACTGTGCATGAGGCGCAGTAGAGGCTGTAGACCTGCAGTTTCAGATCAGTTAATACATGGAAGCATATGGTCATATCGCCCCCAAGTGGCAGGCAGCACAACTGTTCTAGTAGGGACATACTGCTGCAGTGCAACAGACGACAGGGAAGAGAATTGCAAACATGCTTTAAATAACTGTCATATAGTTCACAGAGCACTATTAATCTGAATATATCCTCCTCTGCACCAATCATGACCTTTAAAATAGTAATAAATATATGCAAAGAGTGGATTATAATGTTGAATGCAAGGTGATGATTACAGAAAGAAGCAGATAATGTCATCTAATGAAAATAGCAATGGGCAGAGCGAGGGGCCAGGTGAGGACAGAAGCAGAGCGGTGGTAGAAACACAGCTGAGGCTGAGACAGAGAAAAAAGCAGGGACCAGAGAATGACAGAGACCCGGTTTTGTGGAGAGCAAAGCAGCCAGAGAATCCGATAAAAACATTGAAACAAAACTTCAGAGGTTGAAGGGGATAACAGCAAGAAGAGAAAGGACAACCAGACAGGAAAGTGATAAAGACAGAGAAGGGCGGCAAGTAAGAGAGAGGGTGCAGATATGACAGTAAGTGAATTATGAGAAACCGTGCTGAAGATGAGCTGTTGGGGGTTGAAGGGAGGAGGGATGGGTGATGTGTGATGGTGGGGGGGAGGGTGCTTGGATGGTGGGATTGACACAGCACTCAGCTTGTGCTTTCTCCGAAGTTTTATTGTATATGAATTCAATAAGCAGCCGCCGATCTCCGTGCCCCGGGTGTAATTACCAGCAGAACAGCGGAGGCATTGTGAGCTTTACCACCTCCTAAACGCCCCCCGCTCGCTTCCAGGTCAGCACTGATCTTGTCTGAGAATGTCAATTATAGTCTTAAACGCTGTCTGAGGAGCAAGGGAAGGAGAAGGAGGGGTTGAGAACGATGAAAAATGGCATAGGGAGGACATATTTGCCCAACGTGGCAGCTTAAGAAAAGAAGAGGAAGAGCACGGAAGATAAGGCTACGTCCTAGAATACTAATGGGTTCATTGTTTAATATTAGATAGAAGGCAAGAGAGCAAGGTACTGTATCCCCAACTTCGCTTTATGTCACATCATCTTGGATCGGTTGAGTTATTCATGGAACATGGGAGGATGTAGAGGAAGCAATCTGTGGTCTGTATACAGCCCAGCAGGCTAGGAATGATGTCTTGAAAGATACCTACAACCTGTCTACATCACGTCTAATGCCAATGCAGGAAGAAGTTTGTCTTTTATGTAGTGAGGATGAAGACATCTTGTTTTCACACACCAGCCTTGAGTCTAAGCAAACTAGCTTTTTCAAACACTCTAGATTGAAACAGTGAAAACAGGGGGAGTTCAAACTAATTAAACTATTAATACTGATAACTGAGGCACACATGGTTTAACCAGGGGTCCGACTGTTTATTTTTCCAGTCTTGGTGCTAAATTACCTTACAAATGTGAGAGTGGTCTTGGATAGAAAGCATATTTCTCAAAATGGTGAACTATCACTTTTTGACAATATTTTTACCATATTTTGTTTGCCATAAACTCTCATCTCCCTAACCTTAACCAAATTACAATGGCCGGTTGAATTAGAAAGTCTGCAAAAGACAATTTTGGTAAATTTCCAAAACCGACAATCCAAATGTCACGCTCACCTCACGTATCAATCCCAGCCAAGGGTGGGGAGGTGAGAGTCTAGCTCTCTCTGAACTTTTTTTTAAAAATTCTATACAAAACTGTAATAAATGAGTGCAACACCATTAATGTCTTCGGAGAAACCATCTGAAAGTGTTATCTTCTAAAAACATTTACCCTTATTTTGTCTCACTGCTTTCTTTGATGTCCACCTACTCGTCCTTCTATCAATATTAACTCTGTGTACTCCATCCTTAAGCAATAATCAACGTGTGTACGTTCCTTATGGTCTCCGACTGCTTTGCTAAATCCATCCTTCCATCTTACACCACTCTGTGATTTTTTAATTTCCTTTCAAATCATCTTATTTTAACTTCATCCTTTTTGTTATATATGTGTCCTCTTTCTTTCATTCATGTCCATTCATATACTGTACCTTTTCTTACCCATCAAGGTTTGCCACTCTTTGTACTTGACAAGGCACTTTCGCTCAGTGCCTCCCAGCCATAATATTCCTTAAAACGGATTGTGTTCTGAATGATTGCAGTGAGTTTAGATTCACTGCTGCCCGTTCTGATAATTATTCTAAACATATGCACAGATAATGCATGCTGAATATTGTTTAGCCCTGTATGTGGCCAGCTGCCAGTTCGATGTTTCATTATGAAAATGTGTGATTGATAACCATCTAATGAATGTTTTTCCATTTAATCCAGCCACAATAAATTTGAGTGACACTCCGCTGTACTACAAATGGTAAATGCATTCCACATTAGGTGTTTTCCTGGTGTAATGTATGTCTACATCCGTCCACTGAGGGTCCATTACTGAATCCATCCATCCAAACGTCAATCCAACCTTACAGAAATTCATGCATCCACCTCTGTTTCCTTTCCTCATCCACTCTGCACCCCTCTTGTGGGTGCCAGTGGGAGTGGTTCGCCCTTGATCTGCTCTCTGAACAAACAGCCTGGTAAACATCATGAAACATTTAGAGGAGGCAGAGCAGCCTTCTCTCTAATTCACAGTAACAACCCGGAGATGCACAAAAACAGCTGCTCCCAAAGCTCACCCCTGCAGAGTTGTTTAACTTTATGTGTGCCTTTACATTTCTGGAAATGTGGGGATGAAGAATTAGCTTTGTATTTGTGTGAGTGACAGGTGTACAAGAGCTTACATGTATTGGGGTGCATTTTTATAACACAATTATATACTGTAGTACTAGGTCTGTGGTCTTTGCTTTGAGAAAATCCCACTGTGCTGTAGTGTAAATTGCCATATCTGGGTGGATTAACATATTTGGCAAGTGCCTTGTAAAGATGGAGGGAAACAAATGAAAGGATTAGAATCACAGCTCACGCAGCTGGAGGTCTGACTCAATGCCTTGTGAACAAAACCCTCTCCTCTGATTCCTTCTAACTCTGGCACAAGAGGCTGTCTCGCGTTCAACATTTATTGTTATTTGTAAAACTCGATTGCATCAGTGGTTAGGTAAATGGAGCAATTCTGCCTTGAGATCTCACCTGTATGTAAACATCACAACTCACATTTTGTACCTCCCTCTAGCCCACAGACATTTACGTTCTGTCAAAGTGCGATGTCCCGATAAAACCATTTCCCAGCTTGTGTTGTTCAATATAACTCAGAATGTGTTGTCCAAAAGATCAAGTTGTTGTTTTCCTCTCAATCGATAAGTGGATTACTTGGAAATAGAAGTTTTCTGAAGGCCAGGTTTTTTTTTTCACCAGTGGACAGTTTCTCTGCTCTTTCCTGTCTTTTCACTCTGAAATATCCATTAAAATCAATGAATAATGAATTAAGGCATGCAGCCTCTCATTACCTTTAATAAAATGTAGCAAGCGGAACAGCTTATTCAGTAATGTCACGCGTAATTAGCTGTGCTGCCTAGACCACCTATACACAGTAATCTTCGGAGGCCTGACCTGCATTCTGCTTCTCTGTTTTTTTCTGCCGCTCTTCCGTCGCTCATCTCTGTCTCCTCTGTCACAGATCTAATTGTATTTCTCTCCTGTTTTCTTCTGTGCTGAAATCATATCATAAATCATATACAAAGAAAATCCCTTCAAGTGTGCGGCTCGAAGGACATTCACATTCACACAAACACGCAGTTCAAAGATAAAAACACAAACAAGCGTGAGGGGGTGAGCATTTGCAAAGATAATAGGCCCCCCGTCTCGTGCAGACTTCAATGTGGGGTAGCAAATCATTTACTCAGTGCACATATGACGGCATGCTTGCAATATAAGGAGAATAACATCTCAAATAATGTGAACATATTGAAAACACCTGATTGAAATAGAATAGGTATAAATAAAAAACATCTTCTATTGTGTGTCAGTGGAGCATTGCAGCAGTGCTGTGTGGGCTTCAGTGTAAGCCACAGTGAGGCAGCTACTTACACTACAATCAATACTACTAGGCCCTGTTAGGAGGGAATCGATCAGCTTAGAACTTGATGTGGAACAGTCTCTTTCTCTCTCTCTCTTCCTCTGTCTGTCTTTCTCCATTTGCCCCCTCTCTGTTCTCTGTCTGGCACCATCATCGATCTCCGTCGATGATAGCGAGAATATCTTCTCTGTTGGGTTGAAGAGGTCCACGCTAAACCCCTTTGAGACTCATGACCATGGACAATGTGAAGGAATAAGGGCAACAAGAGAGTAACAAGTCTTTATATGTCAGGCGTTACCTCACCTGTATAATTGTGCCTGTGCAAGCCGTCTGTTGAAGACTTCATGTATGCAATATCAACTGCCAACTGTGCTGCTGTAAAGGGATGGGCTTTGGCTGGCTCAACCCGACAAGGTCTAGCTAATCTTAACTAATTGCAAGGACTACTGATGCATATGAAAGAGGATGAAAGAAAGTACACAGGGACCAATGCCAAAAGAAAGGCACTATCCTGTTGCTTCTGCTACACCTTGAAAGACAGAGAAATCTTATCCACATTCTCTTATACTCAACGTGTTTACACAAAAAAAGAAACGATGGAGTGTGTTTACAACTGCAAAAAACGTGTGTAATGCATCTGTCTACACAGCCTCTGCATAAGATATCATGTTTCACTCTCAAAGCTTGAAACCTCAAGAATTCAATATCTTTTTGCTCCGAAAACTAAAATGTATATCAGGCTGTGAGCACAGTGTGCTCAGTACACAGAGGCACTATGACTGAACGCATGGAGTGTATAGACTGAAAAAGGACTAAAGCTGCTCCTGTTGGGCTGCTGATGTGATGTGTCACATTTTACATTATGGTTTTACATTGCTAATCTTTAAAGCTCTTGAGATGCAGTGAAAAGACAAACCAAAAGGTGCATTAAGCACTTCCAGATTGGGTACAGAAGATCGGGAGTGTATTTTTTGGTAGGGAGGCCCATACAGTATTGTACGTTTAAGGAAAACTTTTACATTAGCAATAATGGGTTAACAAAGGGTGAGGTCACCAGATCTTTCCATTCTCCATAGGTCAGTTATGGGGTGAGGTACCTTATCTATTATTCATTTTTTTCAAGGAAGAACCCATAACATTTCGGAGCACATTCGAATCACAGGGCAGATATACACATTACTCTCCCACTTATGGAAACAGCCTTTGCCAAGGTCTGCATCCTCCAAGTGCACTTCTACTTACATTATACAGTAGCACTGTGCTCCAAGTTGCATTGATTTGTATGTCTACAATCTGTTGAAAAAATTAGATACCTTAAGACTCCTTAGTATTTAATCTTGAAAATATAATTACATTTAAAATAGCCCTTCCATGTCTTGCTAGTTTACAAGTGCACATGTCCAAGATTTAGAGACAAGAAAATACAGATTTGAGGATTATAAAGAAGAGACGGGGGGCTTACAAGATACATGTATAAATCATCTGGCCGTACAGGGCTGATATTTTTGAGAGAATAGGAGAAGGGCCTAAGCACAGATATCATAAACGTATTACCACTCATCTGAAGTCCTAAGGCAGGGGTAGCATGATGCTTCAGTTTCCTTCCTGAGGCTGCAGTCTGGCCCTCTCAGTGGTGGTGCAGATTTTGTCAATCAATCAATCAATGTTTATTTATATAGCCCAATATCACAAATGTTACATTTGTCTCAGTGGACTTCACAGTTTGTACAGAATATCAGTATCACAATACGACACCCTCTGTCCTTAGACCCTCACATCGTACAAGGAAAAACCTCCAGAGAAAACCCACAGTTTTAAAGGGAAAAATGGGAGAAACCTCAGGGGGAGCAACAGAGGAGGGATCCCTCTCCCAGGACGGAGCGACGTGCAATAGATGCTGTGTGTACATTGAAAAAATAATACATTTACAACATAGGTAGTCCAAATGTTTGGAAATGCGTGTGTGTATAATAGGAAGATGAATACACGAGGATTTCCATCCAGGACCTATGATCCAGGACCACAGCCACGACTCAAGATCCAGGGCTCGCGATGCAGGACACAGGACCGCAGGATCATCCATGAGTCCGGATCCCAGCGTATATAGACACCAAAAAGAAAGACATTTGGGGAAGCTGGGTTAATCGGAACATGAGAGTACACAGGTATAGACAGAGAGAAGGAAGAAGTAAGATGTCCCCCGACAAACTAAGCCTATATCAGCAAAACTAGGGGCTGAATCTAATCAGCCCTAACTATAGGCTCTTTATCAAAAAGGAAAGTCTTAAGCGCACTCTTAAAAACGCATAGGGTGTCTGCCGCCCGAACACAAACTGGAAGCTGATTCCACAAATGTGGAGCTTGATAAGAAAAGGCTCCCAAATCAACAATTTGTCAGTAACAAAAATAAGAATTAATTTGGTCATTACTTTCTTGGAAACGAGAGAAAATACAGCGTGCTATTCTGTCTTACCCAATTTCAAATCCTGTCTGCTACGCCCTGACACACAGAACAGCCTAACAGAAATGAAAAGACATGGCAGCATAAGATGTGGCAACAGTTTGCTTTTTTGACAACAACACACAGCTACATAAATGTCTGACAAGGAGCTATACTTTGATGCAATTAAGCCAGCATCTGAAAACATTTACTCGTAAATACTGTTGTGGCAGACGTCATTCTTTGGCAGGGGCTCTAAGGCCCCCCCTCTGCCTCCGCGCGTCCTTTTGTGAATGGGTCAGATTTACAGAGGAAGAATTCACAGCAACCATTGGAAAAGTTATAACAAATATGCTGATTTAATGGCAAAAGATACAATAACACAACATCACGAAGTAATCCGGATTACCCCGGCCCTGGTTCCTCCCGCTGGGAAATCTTACTTACTTCGTCTTGGCAGTAGGAGGAAGAGATACCGGACACAAGGATTCAACAGGAGATATTGTAAAAACAACGGGAGGAGCTGGCGTGTCGTAGTGAATCAGCGCGAGCCAGCAGAGGACCCGGAAACAAGAGTCTCCAGCTGTCTCATATTACTGCAGCTTTCATCCACACACATTCTTCCGACTTCCCTCTCTGCTCCCCTCCCCCATCATTTCTAGTCTGCAAACCTGCTCCTTATTTCACACAGAGTAATTTAAGCACATTTAAGCCAACTTCTTCACAATGTTGTGGCAATTTAGTCCCCACTTCATGAAAGAATCAAACAGAGAAGTCAATAAAACACAAGTACAGGTATCGTTTTGAGCAGTAATCCCATCTAGCTGCTGCAATAGACACACTTCTTCCCCAAACATCTTTAACGCACACACATCTTTATCATTAACAGAAGTTAATTGTTCTTGTAGCTTAAGGGCTTCTGTGAACTTCCTTTCACCTCGAAGTCAGCGTTTACTGGAATGAATGCCTTCATTGACAATTCAGACCGACAATTGTCTTGTTAACTGTGTGACTCAATTCTCAAGGCCTGCAGGATGTGCATTATTAACTTAAGAAGAATTTAACTATTTATTTATTGAATTATATCTGTGACGGGTAATCTTTTCACTCAAAACAGAAATCACAAGTAATTCTGCACCTTACCTCCGCACAGATAGCCAAAAAACCACCCTTTTGATTACACATAAAAGTGGAAGAAAAAGACTATTGCGCTAATCTACTATTAAGAAAAAGGGAACATTGTTTCAGGAATATATAAAAAACCTCTCTATATTTAAGAGGAAAAATGTACTTTGTTCCTTCAAATATTAACACACAGGAATGTATAAAACCACACATATATTAGTGATAACATGATGCAACACACCTCTTATATATGGGTGACATTAAGATGAATATAATCTTCAATTCTCCACATTTCCCCCTTTTTATCTCATTCTCAAGAGATTAACTTACACAAGGCATTTTGAAACATATCCCCTGTCATTCTTTTCTACTGTGTCCGTCTCCCAACATTGTATACATCTATCAGAAACTGAGACCCAAAGTACTTGAAACCTTTGGGAACAGAACACCACTTTCCATGGCAGTGAAGGAACCATGAGAGGGCAACCTGAGTGCTAGAAAGCAGTCTCCTTGTGTGGTGAATCATCAGCCCCCCCCTCAGAGGAATACGCCAACAAGGGTAGCTGATAGGAAGGGGGAGATGCGGCTTTCCCTTCACGGGTGGAACTGATCAGAGAGAAGTAGACTCCTCTGCTGCCTCGACAAGTCCCCCAGCCCGCTGACAGCCGCTTCCGAGTAGTCTGCTGTAGGGATGTCCTCAGAATCCTGCTCCTCCAGTCCACTGATGGCTGCTTCCGAGTCGACCTCTGCGAGGGCCACGTCCGTCCTGAAGTCGTCCCCGGTCCTAGCAGGTGGTTTCACTGGCACCAGCTGTCCCCCTTTCCTCCTAGGCGGATGGCATGAGAGATCCGCTGGGTCACTCGGTCGGGGCCGGAGAGCCAGGGGTTGAGCCACTTTGGCCTGATGACCTTCAGCCAGACGAACTCCGCTGTGTCAGCCTCCTGCGTCTCGGGTCCCCCTTTTTGCGTCACCAACCTGTGTGGAGAAATCTGATACAAAGCCCTCAAGCCTACGCTCAGGGCTCCTGGGCCCTCAGCTGTTTGACCCACCACTGCGTATGAATACAGAATTCCAACAAACTGTCATCAAATGTCTTTCTATTATGAATTTAGATGAAATGTATATCCCCATAATGTTCAAATATTAACACACAGGAATGTATAAAACCACACATATATTAATGATAACATGATGCAACACACCTCTTATATATGGGTGACATTAAGATTGAATATAATCTTCAATTCTCCACAATACATACAGTTCATTTGCAACTGAAGCATGCAATGAAGCTTGTGTTGTTTCGCCACTTTTCTTTTCATTGCAGAAGACAGGGAAAAGGTGTTTTTTGAGAGCCTGTGTAACACGTCAGCAAAATTGTTTGTCGAAGAGGTGGCTCTCCTGAACCAAGGTTCAACACCGACCTGCAGCCCTTTGCTGGATGTCATCCCTTATTAAATATCTAATAAAGCAGGAAAGCCACCAAAATACCTTTGTACACAAAAGAAGGAAAGAATAGAGACGTTTCTCTTCTTGAAACATGAGACTTTGCACAGGTTTTATAGAGCTGGCTGTTTTGTAACCTACACAGTACAATATGTTTAGTTTTTACAGCCAAAGAATTGCCTGGACAAAATAGTTTTCCAGAAAGGAGTACAGCGGAACCCCGTCCTGTTTGTTTAACTGTGACTTTCCAACTCAAACTTTATTCTTTGTTCAGGATCCATCATTAGGGTGGAGAAATTAGGTGAACCCTGCAGCCATCCTATGCTTTGTACCGGTTCCCCTGCTGATAACATGCTAGCAAGCTCCAAAAACAAACCTAATGATTTGTCAAAAAGTTAGAAGTTTTATTGTGCGCCAAAGCTAATTATCCATGGATGTGGTGGATAGCTGTTGAGATAACGAGTCTGGAAGGGACAGCACGAGGCCACCGTCTGAGCCCTATGATAATGAGCCAACGCTTTCATTAAAGCTGCCACCATCGGCTGTCAGAAGTTTCCTGAACTCCTGGTGGACTTCGTTTACCTGGCAGACAGTTCGATTAGCCTGAAAGCCTCCTACTCTGGGCTGATTCACATTTCCAATGTGTTGTCGGTGCTGTAGGGCAAAATGAAACTTCTCAAAGATGTACACTTGGGCTTCTTTATACCTATCTTCAGGATGAATCGATGCACACACGGAAATAACGTTTTTTCTTCATTCGAGATTGTCGGGTCCCTTGGGTTAACTGAGCAGATAAAACAGACTCAGTCCTGAGTTTACAGCTGGGATACACAACGCTGATATTGCGCATATTGATTTGATTATAAACACCTTGCGTTTGAGCATGCGTGGCATGAAGCACCCTGATATTGATTGAGTCAGACACTTGCTGTGGTATGTGTTTTGTGTGTACTTTATGGCCAGCTGTAATTAGCTGGAGTCACTGAAAAGCATGAAGATGACTCTACATCCTCTTTTGCCTTGTACAACTTGTCATGCTGCAGTTTTGCTTCTGCTGGTGCAAGTTGGTGTGTGATTTTGCCGAGGTGTTCAATATGTGTGTGTTAGAGACGTGCGGAGGCACACTTTAGCCAAGATAAACTATCTGGGCTGATAAACAGAGAGAAATGCATTGGGTGATGCAAAATTGGTAATATGTATTCCAGGTGTGTCTTTGTAATCTCTTAAAGTGCAGTTTTGCATTTGAAAGTAGATTGCAAGCCCTTGCAGCCCCTAGGCAATTAGGAGGCAAGTGTCAATAGTCGACCTTGGCCAAGTCTTAATGCTCCTTTGGCCGTCTCCAGTCCTTGAACTACACACATCTCTTCCTGAGTCCGCAGAGACAGCAAAGTGAAGAGGGCTTCTTTTTTAACTGAGCTGCTTGGCTCCCTCGCACATCCGCAAATATAAATAGATTAACTTCAAGTACTGATGGAGAGAAATGGCCTACACCTCAGAGACAAGTTTGTTTGTTACTGTGACAAGGTATCAGCACTGGTCTAAATGAAAATTATCCTGAAACGAAGTAATCTGTTGAATTAAAACCAGCTTCAAATCAGCCCTACCAATCCTTGATAAAGGTTAAATTACTGTAACCTGAGTAAATGTACCTTAACATCACTCATAACCGTTTGCAATTATTTTTGCCTCCCTGTTAACTATTTAGAACAGATGCTTTGCAGTACAACATTGGACAACCTAATGACATGCATGCAATTTAAGGTCGTTGGGTTTGCCAATAAGCTGTGTTGCATATTCAGTAATTAATGCAAATGTAAAAAAAATCCAAGCATTTCACACATGGACAAAATCCACATACCCTGTAGTTGGAACGCACTACATACTTCATTTGATGTTATACCTATACTATTTCATTTCGAGAAGTTAGGTTAGGTTAGGTTAGGTTAGGTTACATGGAAACAGTTGTCTAATCATATTCTCAAAAACATAATTGGTGTGTTGTGTTTTGATGTGTAGTAAATGTCATATTTCAGCCCACTCAGACTCAGTTGTTGTGATTTTGGAAAGCATAATGTTGAAACAGTGTTGCAGACTGACTCAGACTCAGGTAGAGGCTTGTTGGCTTTGTGAGCTGCACAGGTGTGTTCAGGTACAGATCTGATGTGAATGTATTATGGAAATGTGAACACCAGGAATGAAACACATTACACAGTCCACACACATCAACACATAAACATTTCCTTTACAGAAGCTGAGAATGAAAGACATACATGAAAGTATTTCTGATTTACTTAGAAAACAGAGTGGAAATAATCTGAACAAGAAGGTTTTCTGTGTTTAATGTGGAAAATACATTTGGCATGTGGTGAGGCTCATGTGCAGCATGTTTGGAAAACCTGGCAGGAAGAAAATCCTTCTCTTTCTAGAAATCCTGAACATGTCTGCATAACGTGGCCTGGTGATCATGTGACCACCCATGCTTCCTGGCTCCAAGTGAGAGGTGTACACAAACTCTTTCCAGACTCAAATGGAAAACTACTGCTGCAGCTAATGTATTTCCTCCACAACTTTTTCGGTCTCTGTCCTTCCTATTATTCCCCTCCCCTCCTCCCTTATTCTTATTAGCCTGTGTCAGCATATTCCACAGACCCATCCCCACGTCTCTGCCTTTGGAAGCTTTCATCTGGATGGAAATACTGAGGAGGGAGGGAAAAAAATGCTGTAGTTGGAATATGTGTCAGTTGGCCAAATAGGCTCCACATGCTTGTTGTAATGGCGCAGGATGTGGCAGACATAATCGACTCCCTCTACATCTCCCCATCTCCCTCAGTAACAATCTTTCGCTCTTTATGGATCCCATTCCTTGTCTTTATTGTGCTCTATTTCCTGCTTCCCCCCGATGTCACGACAAGCAAATTAGACTTTAGTAACGTATTACGCCTTCTCCCTCCAGTCTTAAATCCGAAGTGTGCTGAGTGTGTGGCCATGTTGTAACTTAAGTTGCCGCTTTGGTGCTGCAGTGGGAGCCTGACTTTATTCCATGGCTTATTGCAGCAATAACACACACACACACACACACACACACACACACACACACACACACACACACACACCCACACACACACACACACACACACACAATCACTCTTTTATTCATGTTAAGCTGAACCCTCGGTTACATTATCAGTCAACAAAAGCCAGTATTACGTATTAAACTAATTTACTACACACCAGTGTACTGAGGCTTTTAATGACTATGGAAACAGGAGTGGCTAACACAAATTCTGCTGTGTGTTGTGTAGCTTAAAGGATGTCTGGCTATCTCTTTTCTCATTGATTGACTGATTTATATAGGCACTCATGCTTGAAATAGAATCTACTCCTCTGTCCGCAGTAGAGATGCAGGGACTCGCCGAGTGTATCTTCCCATCTGCTGTGTGTGTGTGTCCTATGTTTTGCATTGCACATGTAAAGGTTCACTGGCTGCAACTCTGAGGTGAGGCAAAAATAAAAGACTAAGTACGCTTCTCTCGTTCTCCCCCTTTCTTTCCTCACCCACCCTGACCAAGCTAAAGCTAACTTACAGCCACCCTCCCATCCCCTCTTGTCCCCTCTCGCAGTGCTCCCTTGCTAGCCCATCCCTCATCCTCTTAGGGGAGCACGGGAGCATGCAGTGGAAATAACAGAGCCAATAAAGACACTGCCAGAATCCATCCACTCCCTGCACCTCACATAGTTGCTGAAGGAGAGAAAGAGTGTTGGAGAGGGAAATAAGGGATGGGAAAAAAGAGAGAAAAGTCCGTCTATATTCTCTATGGACGAAGGTGGTGGTGGAGGAGAGGAGGCAGTAGGCAGTAGGCGTGGCCTTAAAAGAAGATGAATGAGGGAGAATGGAGAAGGAGGGCAGGATAGAAGGAAGGAAGATGGAGAGACTTGAATAGCGAGATGGTGGATGTGGGAGGGAACATGTGCGCCACACATATGGGCCCCCATTCCCATAGTTCCTCTGGGTACCTGTGCTGGTCCAGAAGTACCCCCTCCAGGTGCGATCCTTTCCAGCCCTGCAACACATCAGACTTTTTTCTTTGCTAGCCACAGAATGCTCAAGAGTCCTCATCTGTAATCAAAGGGGATTCGTTTTTCAGCTCATTTTTTATTATTGGGGTTAGGGTTAGGTTTAATTGAAAAGACCTACTTCATTTTGGAAGCTGCGTCCAAAAATGTAACAGGTGCATTTAGACAAAAAAGGATGGCAGAGTTAAAGTTGAACAGCAGGTGAGTCGATTCTTAGAGTGCTGACAGAATAAAGCTGGTTAGAGCAAGGACTCGCGTCTCGTAAATCATGGAACGTTTTCAGACTACCATACGATGCCGCTTGACTAAGTCATTGATCCTCCTTTTCACAGATGGCCCCCCCTTGAGAGCTGGAACTCGGCCAAACCTACCAACCTTGTACAATATGTGTAATTGTAATTGATCTCAGCATCACATATATGCAAAACAAACACAAACACAGTCCAGTTGAACAGTCTCACAAGGCCATATTCATCATCCAATGTGTAACTTAGCTGGCCTGTTTCTCATCCTCCTGTTATTTTGGTGAACAACAGCGCAGACTGATTTAAGATGAGGACAATTTCTTCGCAACCCCCGCCTACCCGAAGGCTCTGCATTTTTACAAAGATATCTCAGTCTTCGATCCTTCACGGCAATCTTTTACTTTGTTTTATAGTTTTTTGTTTCCCTTTTTTATGATGAAGCATTTATGATCATGTCTCTCAGGGTTGTCATCCCAATTTAGTCCCACCAGGCGAGGATATGAATGGCTCATATGCATGTGAACTGAAGCATTTACATCAATTCTCATTGAAACAGTAGACGCATGCCGCGACGTGGCCTAATTTTCTTGTACGCAGAGAGGAGCTGTGAAGAATTGGAAGAGAAGACAAATCTGTTTCCCATGTGTAGCTCTCAGGAGGCCTCTGAAACAGCTTCTATTCATGTATAATACAGAGACCTTCAAAATAATTGTTTCTTTCTTGTCAATCCTTTGTCTTCTTTCTTCCTCTCACATACGCACAAACACTCATAGTACCTTTGAAGGAAGGGTCTAATTATGTGCAATTTACTTCTCTATAGGCAACTTTTGAACAGAGTGCTATAAAGTAGAAAACTTTGGCAAAGAGATTTATCTCTGCTACTTAATCAACGACATTTATCAATGCTGACAAAGGGATAGTGGTGGTCTAATGGACAGTGAGGTGGGCTGAAGATCGGAAGGTTGTGAGTTCAAATCCCGCCAGGAACACCACCACTCGTGTGCCCTTGAGTAAGGCACTTAGTCCTTAGTTACTCCAGGGAGAATGTCCCTATAATTGTAAGTCGCTTTGGATAAAAGCGTCAGCTAAATGAAAATGAAATGAAAAAAAAAATGAAAGTGGATAAGGCAAATAGCTACACGTCAATTGCGATCAAATAGTGTATTTAAAGCTTAAAAACAAACTGTACGAGAGAAAATGTCTGTGTGAGAGGGCAGATATTCTTGTGCAATAGGTTTCCCTCGCCATATTTACATGGAGATGCATTCAATGGGCTGGAAAACTTGATGCATCATGTACTTTCATGTTATGGGATTGAACCCTTACTGTAATGTTCGGAGGCAAAGAGGACCTGTATAAAATGTGGATTTTTCTTACTGACAGAATATCCCATCAGATCACATGATCAAACCAGATGCAGGAAGGCAGGCAGTCCCTTGACAGGACACGGCCTTGACAGCCATGTTGTGTGCTTCCTGTAAGCTAATGTCTTTATTTAATATTGGAAACCCTACATTTATATAGAACCATGGTCTCATGCCTTTATCAATGGGTCTCTCAAACACACTTTAATTTCATTTTGTAATCATCCATGATGTAAGGATATTCTAGCAACAGGCAGCTAAACGCTAAAATTAACATTTTTTGCTTCCATATTATTCTGCCACTAGCACATGTGAAGAAACATGTAAAAACACTTGATGTCCCACATGTGGTGGCCACATTCGTTTTCACTGAAAGGTCACGTCCGGGTCAACGCGTAGTTCAAAGGTTTGCATTGCAGCTTGTGCAGCTGCAATGATGGAGAAAGCACAGATACACAGAGAGGCTTTGATTTGACCAGTCATTAAGCCTCCTCGCTTTTTATGCCATTTGAATGTTGTTTCTTTTTCTAAAGCTAATGACGATCGAAGTCAAAGATAATGGCTTGAAAGGGAAATTGACCTCTGAGCAAAGGACAAACATAAATTGAAGATGTGAGCACTTTTCAGTACCTATACAGCCACATCAGAGAAGGAGGCCCATATGACTCAAATTTCAACGTGATATTTATTTGCCTGCTGAACTATTTATTTACTGACAATAAAGGATGAATTTATGTGGCCATTAAGACGAGTGTTTTTAAATGGTCAGGGGAGGCAACCCGAGGCCACTTTATGGATTGAATGCGATAAAACCCAGTGCTAAAACAATATGGAAGCTGACAACCTCACCGTCAATCAAAGGTAAGTATGATAATCAAGTTCATTAATTTTAATGGCATAAATTCTTCTCAATAATGCACCAGACGTTGCTGCCATTAACCATATTTCTTGTCTTAATACAGTGCCTTAACCCAGACATGGTGGAAGTTTTCCTTTCCCCCTCTGTTATCGTGCGAGCCATGAATCAAACGATGAAGGGGGAGGGAGGGTGAGGAGGTGAGGAGGTGAGGCTGGTGGTGTAGAGGGTAAGGAGGGGTAGAGGCCTGGAAGATCTCTGTAGAAAGATTAGAGAGATGCCTTCAGGCTCTTTTTCCAGAACTGTGGACAAGGTGATGTCACTGCATGTTTCTCTGGGATCTCCCACAGAGAGAGGAGGGGAGAAAAAAAAGGGGGATGTTAAAAGAGACAGGAAGATATATACGCAAGGGGGGGGGGAAGAGTTAGAGTTTAAGAGGAAAAAAAGTAAGGAGAAACCGAGAGGACGAAATCAGAGAAAGCAAAGGGGGAGCAGAAGAGGGAGACATTTGGGGTTTGGATTGTGCAGCCGCGGAAGAGGGGAGGGGAAAAGTTGGACACGGACAATCTTGCAGAAACTTTTTTTCCTCTTTCCTTTCTCCGTGGAAGAAGCCTCAAGACAAGTCAACGGTACAAAAGACACACTGGATTACAATTCAATTGCATCGACCCACGAGATTTCCCCGGATAGTTACGCGTGTATTTCCGGATTCATGTGGTCGCACATTTGTGGATTAATCAATAGTTGAAGGTATGGTGTTGTGGACTTTTATGGACGTATTTGCTATGCTGTTTACAAGTGATGTAGGTTTTAAAGAAACGTCGCAGTTTAATAAGTAATGTAGACAACAGTTTTTAAAGTGTCTGCAGTGGAACTTTATGCTAAAAACTTTTGCAGTAGTTTCATATTACAACAGCAGGCTAAATCATATGGGAACGGTATTATACAGCAGAAACAGAAACTCTCTGTAAAGTCAGTAGGCCTATTAGGCACCATAGTTACAATGTCCCTACACTTACCATAGTAGGCTAATGCTAAACAAAAATGTCGTGATATTTGGAGAACAACATATAAGAATGATACACTAATTTTCTCCCAGTGGGGATCATTAAATGGGTGCCTGCTGAGTAGCCCTGAGTCTGACCCATGGTAGAATATATTTATTGGGTCTTGCAAAAATAACTTTTGAACCGCAACTAGTTGGTAAAGCTGCTGGCAAAGGTGATGCTGATTTTCCGATTACATCTCAGCCAGGCCTCCATTCAACACACTAACTAAGGGTTACTGTACATCTGTGGCTTGCATCCAACCCCTGCGGCTCGGAAAAGCCTCTGACTAGCACTGTTTGGATCTGCAACATGCATATCACTCAGACTAAGTAATGGCCGAGCCTTACTGTAGTTTGAGATCAGTGTCCAAATTCTTACTTTTTGCTTCCAACTGGGGGAAAAAAAGGAAAGTGCTGAGGAGGAAGTTTGAATGCCACAGGCACATCTGTTTGTTGGTTCCTGCATCCTGTCTTTGCACACATCTTGAAGGTTTTCTGAGTCTTAAAGAGCGGGGGTGGGCTTTAAGCCACCACTACTGTGTTTGCTCCTACAGTCTTCATACCAGAGAGCTGCATCTTTAGAGAAAATACGATTTATGTATCTGTTGAGAGGTGTGAATTGCTTCACTTCTACCTCTTTACCGTTGTTAAACAACTCGTGTTTTTGAAGGGTCATTAGAAACATAATCTGAAAACCATGGAACCCTAGTATCTTCAGGGACACTTTCCCCTGCAGTTACTTGTTTACTCCTTCAATCCCTGGGAAATATTACCCTGTACACATTAGAAATTGGTGTCCTTGAATGTTACTACACATTAAGTGTTGCTCACTTAACCTGCTGCAGGCCACACAGTGCTTAGCTGCGGGTCATGCATCTTTTTCATTTACTGCTTCCAATGTTAGCTTGCCCTATGTGCCTGCAGCTAATTATATCATCCACTTGACTCTTTGCTTATTGAGGTCAGCAGTGATGTAAACATTAAGCAGGAATAGTCATCCTTCAGCAGGTCATCTGCCTGCTGAAGTCTGACTTAATCATAGCACAGGCTTGAGGGCGTCATGCCATTAGAGTAGGCGTTATTTTTAAATCATTGCTAATGTTCGTGGATCAAAAGTGTCCGTGGCAGTGGAACTTTGAAGCAACCCTGAGAAAAGGGAGGTTTGCATGTATTCAACATTCATTTCATTTTTTTTAACAATGTGCAACTTACCTGGCCTGTTTCTCATTTACAAATATTCAAGTTAAGGCCTTGGACAGCTCAGTGAGGAGGACTAGTAAAAACTTGCCTCAGTCGTCCTTGAGTGTGATGCAGCTTTGTATATTGCCCTCACCAGTTTGTGAGGTTTTATCACTCCCGGTCAATGAATATCTGGTTCAGTTATCAAAGCCTCAAGGCCTTTTTTAAGTTTATATTATTCACTCCAAGTTCCCCGTTGTAACAGGCCTGCAATGCACTCTGAGGTTTGGCATCAACACATTAGAAGTTCCAGGAGCTAAGAGTGTAAATGTATTTTTGTCCCTGATGACATTTAGAATTACAGAAAAGAGTAGCTTCTGACTGTCAAATAAATACAACAGAAATGCTATTATTCTTCCAAATAGTCAAAAAGAACTCCAGGCTACCTGGAAATTGGCAGCATATTGACTGCTGAACAACATTTTTCTTGCCATGCTAGTTTCATAGGGGCTTTTCGGTCCACCATTGATCCAGACCAGATATTTCTTCAGCTATTTGAAGAATTGTCATGCAATTCTGTAAAGACACTCATGGAGGATGAATCCTTATGAAGTTGGTCTTCCCCCTTTTTTTATGTAACCTCATAAGCAGCAAGTTCTGATTAATGCTTTGAAATATCTCAGCAGCTGCTTGTTGGATCAGTCTACCAAGTTTTTTTTTCTGTAGCGCCACCATGAGGTTAACATTTATGGTTTTGAGTCGAATCTCTGAATAACTATCCGATTGATTGTCATGAAATCTGGACACAATTCAATTTTGTAATCAGGGTGATTCCTGAACAATCAGGGTGATACCTGAAAAATAAATCCCATTCCTTTCAGCATCATCTTTTCTTAAAGGTCCCATGTCATGGCCATTTCTACTGATCATAATTCCATTGTTGAGGTCTACTAGAATAGATTTACATTGTGCAATTTTCCAAACTCACATTGGTTTCTACTACAGCATCTCTGTATAGTATGTGTATTCACTCTCTGGCCTAAACGGCTTGATCGAGCTCCTGCCCCCCCCCCCTCCCAATGAGCCCACTGTGCTCTGATTGGTCAGCTCGCCCACTCTGTTCTGATGAGTCCACCACCATTACAGTGGAACATCAGTGATTATGTGTTACAATGGCGTTAGCGAGACTGCGAGACATCGCGAATGGACGCGGGAAGGGGTGGGTGCTGAGGGGGCTGCAGCACCCCCATCTCCACTTGATCATAGTCCACGATGAACACGGACTTGCACACGTACACGGGTACCAACGTGCAAGTGCTTTTATACATGCCGCATGATGAGAGCATGATGGTGACCTTCTGACAGGTCGAAGAGATACCATTTTGGTTGTATTTTGTACAACAACATGCAAATGTCAAAGAATATGGTGTGTGGAATCACTAAACAATAATAAGGCCAAGGATGAACAACACAGTACAGACATACAATTCAGGAACCAAGCATCCAGTTTACTTTTGTAGATCAAGTCAGCTGATTGTAGTGGGAACAGATCTGTCACACATTTTGGGTGCATGCAGATATCCCAAGAGGGACCGCTCTGACCTTTCACTGACTGCAGTAGATGACTTAATTTTTCTTACGCTCGCTGCCAGGTTGAAACCATTTATCTGCCTGAAGTACTACATTGTATACCCACAGAATGACTGTATACTTCTATTCTTCTTATGGCCACTGGGATTTAGACAGACCAACAATTAAATCAGAGTTACGTTCTGTTTTATGGCTGCATTCCATTCAACGTTAAGTACACTTTCCTATACATCCTCTGCTGAGCTTTCCCTGGAGGATTCAATCAGGGTCGAGACCCCAAAGTCAGATCAGCGGCTTGTTTTCACTGCCCTGCACCTTAACCACTCTTGACTGTGTTGTCATGTGTAAGATAGAGCAGGGTAAATTGTAAAAAAGGGACAGCTTGAAAACCAGTGAACCCTAACATATAACATGGCTGACACATTTTTTCTGGGTTCTCCCATTTAAACAGATGGAAAGTAGTCTAAACAGTGGGCTGCTGGCTCTCTGTTATTTAATCATCCGTGTCTGGATGGCTAATAAGCAATTCTCTTGTCAGGCCACAGACAGGACATGTTTCATTTAACTCTGTCAGAGTGTGTTTCTCTAAACAGGCTGGTGTTGGGGCTGTTGTTCCATCTGTAAGCAGTGGCAATGATGATGAAATGTGTGACAATAACAATTGCTAAGCATTGAGCACAAATTACCTAGATTGTTATATAGCAGACTCGGTACCTCTTTTGTCAGTGTATTCAAGCCATAATAAACTACTGGAACTAGTGGCTGTACTGGAAATGAAAACTAGGCAATAGCTTTGGGCCGAGAACCAAAATTACCCATAGAACTACTGAACAGGTCTGTATTGTTGGGGGGGGGAAACGCTTAATGATGAGGCCTGTGTTGTGATTGTCTATGTTGGTCATCACTTCTGTCCGCCAGTGTTGTCTTCAGGCTTTTAGTGCTGGAAGACTTTCAAATCGGTCATTGTTTTCCTTCCTGTATTGGCGTCGTACTCAGTGACCCGATCACTTGCATGCCTGCTTACCGGGCCCATGGCCAGCCCAATGGCCAAGCCCTGTGGCCTAACCCGATACTGCCTTTATCTGCTATAGCCAGCTGGGTGGCCCGTGAAGCTGCAGATGGAATTCAGAGAGTTAAGGAGAAAGAGAGACATCCATAGCAACACATATTAGGAAGCCTATTAAATTGGGTTGGATTATATAGCCAGATAATAACAGCAATGAGCTGTAACTTTTCCCTCAGCTTGTATTCTCTGGACTGTGATGCATTATGTATTATGTACTGTGTGAACTTTTTGTATTATTGTAATCATGTGGCATGAAGCCTATAATAATGGCTGGAGCTTTAGACTGCTCAAAGCCGGCCGCTTTGATTAACCTTACGCCCATCCAACTGCAGTCGAAACTTTATTTTACATCTATTTTTCTTGCTGTTTAGTTTGCAGCTACTTTCACATAAAAATTTCCATGTGGTCAAAAGCTTTGCACTCAGATAAATGGTGCCATAGCTTTTGCAAAGACCTTACTTCTTCATTAAATGGTATCTTGTCCTTTTTAAAATAGTATAAACAAAGAAAGCATCCTTACCTTGAGTCAGCAGCCCCCCAAAATAAATGCAGAATTGGCCATGTGGCGCACATTGAGTTGTCCTTAGTACTTCAGAACATCATTTAACACACTGTCCTCCACCATATTGTCTGTTAGCAGCAATCTGCCTGCAGTCAGGTCAAGCTAGATGGTATTCACACAGTGTCCTCTGCCGGGCAGGAGCACCACATTGTGCATCCCCAGGGGAGCGTGGGGGTCATTTCTCCTGGCAGACGGGACAGGTGTGTACACAGAGACACAGTCTGCTCGCCTGCCTGCCTTGAGGGCCCTGCTGTACCTGTAAACACTGCAGAGTTATGGGGTCCTCGCAATATGCTGGGGGCGAGTCCAGGTCATGTGGGATGTGAGTCGGAATGGGTGGTGCTGGTGTGTTTATGGGCTTGCATTCTTGTGTGTTATGTATAAGGGGTTATAATAAAGGAGAAGGAGTGGGGCGGCTGAATATAATGATTATTTATACGTGGCACATATTTTAATCTGTGCCTGTGTTTGTGTGTTTGTGTGTGTGAGTATGTGTTTGTTGTTGAGCCACGTGGAAGCATCTGGTGCAATGGTGCAACACAACCATGGCTCCAGAGGAATAGTCTCCAGATGTGTTTGTGTGCTTTTGCCCCACTGTGTGTTTGACTCAGAACCAACCAGACTGCATGTAAATCATTTTACTTTCATGTGTGCATTTTGATCTGCCTTTGTTTTTTTTGGTACTTTTTTCAGCAGCAGGTATACATTGTTTTTGACTTTTAGAATGTGTCTGTGTCCCATAAGTGCACTATCGCAGACATGTTCACATGTGTGTGCGTAAGGGCTTGTGTGTAGCAGCTGCCCAGTCAAAGGCCAACCAGATGGACAGGGTAATGACTATGATCAGACTTTATAGAGTTACACTCCTTAATGAGGGACATTCTGGTTAATTCATATGCCACTAACAAAGCCTGCATCATACCACATAATCAACACATCAACTGCGACATCATAAATAAACATGAATGTCTATTTAGGAGTCAAGCATAATGTGCAGCTGTCGGCTGAGTGAGCAGACTGGATGGCATTCTGACCAAATTTAGGAAGGATTCTACTTTTTTGACTTTCTCTTTTTCTATTTTTTTATCCATCAGCTGGTGGTTGAGGTGACGTTTTCGGTGGAGTGAAACCATGTGGCTTCTCTGCTCCTCTCTGGTGCTGTTGGCACTCAGCTTTGGATCATGTGACACACTGATATCAGAGCAAGGTGAGTTTCACTTTCCCCACTGGAGTTTTAAAAAATGTCAACTGCACTAGTTAAGCAAAGTGACATTCAGAACAAAGAAAATGTCTTTCTCTATGGCATAATAAATAGTTTGACATATGCTTTTTTCTTTCTTTCTGAGATATATCTAGAAGATGGACACCCATCTCAATTCTGTCTTTTAAATATCAAGCCACAGCACAGCAGCCATTTAGCTTAGCCTAGCATGAAAACAATTAGCTTAGCTCTGTAACAAAATCTGCCTAGCTCCTTTCAAACTAGCTAAGTTAGCATCTAGACACTGATTGTAGAGGGTCCTTTGGATGACTGTCAATCTAGTCGAAGTCTCTTTGCCAATAAATAAACAACGGGACACCCCACATAAAACCACAACCTGGAATTTTTACACTTTTGTGTACTGATTTACAAACGACATGTAACAGGTGTCTTTTGTAAACTTCAAAAATAGGCTACGCTAGCTGTTTAGCTCTACACAAGGCTTTAACCTATGTTAAATTGCTGCCAGCTGTTACTTAATTACCATACACATATGAAGGCAGTATTAATGTGGCAAGACAACAAAATAACTTATTTCCTAAAACGTTGACATACAAAATATATTAAAATAAGATTCATAGTAAGACTAAGATGGACCATTATTCCACTCTTGATGTACTGTACTAACGAAATCAATACATTACATTTATAGCCACTGTGAAACGCTATCAAACTGCCTACCAAATACCAAAGCTGAGTAAAAAGAAAGTTGAATAAAAAACAAAAACAATTGCTTTCAAACAACTGCTTCACAGAACAATTATTGTATCTTCATTTGAATGCAAAAAAAGACAAAGTCACAAAACCATTTTAACTGCTATAACTAAGACACATCTTCAATCTGGAGAAGTATGTTAGACCAAATGTCACCCATCTGAGTTTGATGACAGTGTCTGTCTGTGTGTATGTGTGTTTTGGGGCTCAATGCTACAATGAAAATGACCACTGATTGCAGCTTATGTGCATATCCAGCTGGTAGCAGTTGGTGGCAGTGTGGTGAGGCTTTGGCAAGAAGGCGTGTGTTTACCATGTGTGGCTGTGCTCCTCTTCATGAGACATCAATCATTCTGAGTTTCTGTGTATGTGAGTTTTTAGGATTTGAATGTCTGTATGCGCAAACATTTCATTGCCAGCATGATTATTTGTGTTTTTTCACGTGTGATTGTCTGACAGACAAAAACAGACATCTTAGACATCATGAGGCAGGGAGGTGAACAGAAACAAGTTTTACTGTTTTGTGTTTTATTTTTATTTCTGTATAACTGTCATACTCCCTCATCACACTGTCAGTGTGTTCTCAGGGGCACAGCTCTGTGATATCACTTGGGAGGTTGTGCAATCCCCATAGCTCATGGAACTCTGAAGGGAGCTTTGTGTAGGAGGGGGTCCCTCTAGGGAGACCCTAGTCAGAGCTTTTCAGATGAGACTGAGTCAGCTCGCAGCACCCCTGAGTCTTCTCCCCCATCGTTTGGAAAAAAGTGCTCTCTCAAGTGCAGCTTTAACACTTTGTCACCACACACACACACACACACACACACACACACACACACACACACACACACACACACACACACACACACACACACACACACACACACACACACACACACACACACACACACACACACACACACACACACACACACACACACACACACACACACAGCTGATCTGAATCTCTACTTACTGGTAATTTGCTGACATTGCAGCTTGAAAACAGGTTTAAGTAAAACTAGTGTTGAGCGTTGAGCTGGATGATTGCACTGCAGCTCTGCAGTGTATCGGCGAGAGAGACTAGTCCCCACAGTTACATTTAAATGGATTCCCTGCCTTTGGTAAAGTGTTGCTGATATGGGTTTTTTGTGCACCACAGACCCTGCGCAGTCTGAAGTAATGGATTTGTGTATTGATTTGTTTTCACTCAACTTCCCTCTGAGTGTCTGAGCTAAGTTGTATGTTTTCTGGTGCCAATGATTTGTGTAAGTAATAAGCTCATTTGCTCAGAATCAGAAGTTAGAAAGACAAGCAGCGAGCAGCAGAAACACACAGCCATCACAAAGCCTTAGTGGTAAGGCTTGTTGTTTAAGTTTGGTATAAATAATTAAATTGAATATGTTGTATTTGCTTTTACACTAAGAACTGATTAGCATCATACTTATAGTACACACTGTATGTTTTTATAATTTATATATGAGTGTAATAAAAAGTGAGGTTGAATTCCATGAAAGGGTCTCCTTTCACTTTAACAGTACAGTAGTTAAAAATGTAGCCTAATGCACAACATTACACACTAATGCCATATACATGTAGCCTATGTCATGCATAAAGTGACAGCTCTCTGTAATACAACCCCCCCCCCCCATCTCTAGTGATGGTAACGCAATTACTTCACAGAGCGACAACACTGTACAGGTAACCAATCCACTATCCTCGTTAGGAAGAGGCTTTAGCAAAATGTAGTACAGTAAATGCAGTTATTATGTCATTTCAGTTTGAATATAATTTTGGGGAGGGACATCCAACAAAGGCTTGATGAATTACATTTTAGGTTTTCCACTAGGAGGACCCCTAGACCTTACCTAGAGCAAAACTTGGACTTGCCCAAACTTGTAAGTAAGGCAACAATCTTAATTACTTTCATTAAATAAACTGGTATCAAAGTGTGGTAAGTTCAGCCTTACTGCTGCTCTCATTATACTGCTACAATTGCTTGTTAAATAAAAGAAAAACTAAAGGAAATGGTTTCCGATAATCTTTTTTTTAATAAACAATAAAGGAACCAATAAAAAAGTGATGGTAACATTAAATGTCTCTCTTTTAACTAATGCAAACAAAAACTCTTGAGGGCAATATTGCAGTCTTTTGTGGTGGGCTTATCGGGCAAGTTGACAAAAACGATATAATGTAAAGCCTTCCTTGCTTCAGGGTGGCTGCTTTCATGAATGAACATGTCCTGTAATGTCAAAAAAATGTAGTAAAAGTGTTATCATAACTTCTTTACATAAAGCATTATGAGCATACAACAACGTTACAACTTTATACTTTGGTTTAAGCTTGTATATTTGTTATTTTCTTACCAGAAGGTGATTAAGTGTGGAACTTCCACCAAACTCTATAGGTCAGTAAAGCAGTGCTAAGTAGCATTTCAAGACAGATACCTAAATAACAAAAAAAGCATGTAAGCAATTTTTTCTATGATGTTACACACAGATCACCAGACATAAGGTGCAACGACACAATCTTCTTTATAAGTGTACAGACCTCTGCATGTACTGTCTAACTTTATTGTTTTGAAAAACTCATAAAAGTGTGTGGCATGAGTCCAGTTTGTGTCTGTTGGGCTAGTGATTTGAATGTGAGCCAGAGGCCTACAAAAGGGGAAAAGAGTGAACTCATCCCTCTTAAGTACAGCGTTTCAAGTCTTTCCAGTCAACTGTACGACAGTTTTATCTCTTAGAAAGAAAAACTGGAATGTTCTCTCTTGTTCGTCTCATTTGGCTAAGAGGGCAAGTACAAAAGCTCCCTCTCTCTCAATTCCTCCATCTTTTTTCACGTCATACTCTTATTTAGATTTACCCCTCACTTAAAGCTCTCATAAGCTACATTAAATCATCATATTGATTAATTGACATCACCCAGCATGCCCCTCTCCTTTCCATACAGTACAGTGCATGTGTTTAATAGCTCTGGGACATGGCAAACTCTCCCTCAGAGTCTGACTTTCTGCTGAGCAGCAGCACAGTCCAATTATCTTGGAATGCCACATTGAAAAGCCTATTCAATAACCACCATACCCTCTCTTATTGCAAAGCAAACCCTCTGACACTGTTAGCACACTTGTGACCTCTTCTCCCTAATGAAAGCGCTGTGCCAATTGTTTGCTGCTATACGGAAACAGTATTACAATTCAGGGGCTGTTGCTTTCAGCCGACTGTGGCCAAAACAAGGAAGTGGTAGATAAGGCCATTGATTCATTATTCTTCTATTGTTGTACAATATCAAGGAAAAATAGGGCAAGACTTGCAGCTTTATATATTGAGCACATGTAAGTACAAGAACAGCTCTAGACTACATAAAAAAAGGCTTAAAAAAAAGGTCACACATTACATATATTAGCTAATGTATTGGAGTGGTTGAGATTATACTATACAGTGTTTTCTGTCACATTACGTGACAATTTGTGCTTAAGATCAAGTTGTATTGATGGGTTGGCAATACACTTTCCCTTGTACACCCTCCAAGTTGCGTGCAAGTCTGCAAACATCAAAATGTAGTGTTAACTTCCCTTAACACCTAAAATGCACTGATTATTTTGATGTTTGGCAAGGTGGAAACGTGGGGGAACACTCACATCAGTGTGCTGCCAATGTAGCATCATTACCTGCTTTGGCAAGACTTAAACACAACCCCTCAAAGAGGAAGTGAACCCAGGCCAAGACCATCCAATCTCTTTAAGGCTACATGCAGCTCGTATACTGCTAATGAGCTTGTCAACAAGCAAATGCTTTCCTTTGATCACAGCTTGAGAGGAAATGGGGTTCAAGTTGCGCAGTCTGCCCTCTGCCAAACTGCCAATTGCCTGAAAACACACCAGTCCACCAAAATATCATCCATCCTCAGAGTTATGTAGAAATAACCTCTAGATCCCAACAGCGCCAGTAAGAGTGAACACAGCGACGGTTACATGTTGTTGTTTATTTATAGGAGTGAGAGAAGGATAAACATCTAAATTGATTAATAAT
The DNA here is from genome assembly GCA_902827135.1 of Harpagifer antarcticus. NCBI lineage: Eukaryota > Metazoa > Chordata > Actinopteri > Perciformes > Harpagiferidae > Harpagifer > Harpagifer antarcticus. The sequence continues at coordinate 1,097,742 of CADEHL010001417.1, forward strand.
TAACCGTTGCTGCTTAATTATCAGTATGTTTCTATTAACAATGGATTATGTGTCAATGTATAATGTAAACAGGATCACTCTGCGGGACAAACCCAGCGAGAATGATCTCCCAGCTCCTCTCAGCTCTATGGAAACCTTTAGTGTCTTTCAGCTCATTGTTTTGGTTAATTAGCTCACAACTTTTGTTTTAATTTAATCTAAAATCTCTTTTCAGCGCCCTCATTCTGAATGTAGAAGACAGTTGCTAACAGTAAACAAAGTTCTGATAGGCTTTGTAGGCTCTACACCAAAGGACACAATCAGAGACAAACTAAAACAATGAATCTTAGGTGAATATTAGGCTTATAATCACCAGATGTTTCTGTCTTTTAGATGTGTAAATAATGTAAGCATGATAAAACCTCATACCATCTTGGTACTGTTTGGCTGTACTGCATTAACATGCTATGCTAACGGTTTCAGTCTACAATTAGTTGCTGTAGGCTGTAGGGTATAGAGCTAATTAAGCGTGATAAAATACAGCCTGACGAGTCAAGACTTTGGGATTAAAAGCATCGGATTTAACTTATCATTTTCTCTTTCACCCCCTCTCTGCTCTCCTGTGTTCCTTCTACCTTCTCTCTCCACCTTTCCTCTCTTCTGTGGCTTGACTTTTCATTGTGCTGCCCGCTTGCCTTCAGCAAGGATTACTCCTGACAAAGCCTTCATCTTGATTGTGCGCGATGGAAATGGGGCAGTGATGAAAAACAAAACAGAAAAGAAGCAGCAAAAATAAAAGGCTAAGAAGAGAGGAAAGGTAGATCTTACCATTTCTTGACTTCAAAAAAATACACCGGGAGATCTGAAGAAAAGTTCTTAATGTGTATGTTTCCCTTTTTTCAAAGGCAGCAGAGTCTTTGTGAGGCTGCAGTGAATGCACTTTGTGCTGAGTCAGCAGATGTTTTAAGATGGACTAGTCAAGTTATAAATAAAGCTTGTGGGATAGTGTGTGTGTGTGTGAGAGAGAAACAGAGAGAAAGAAAAAGGATTGTAAGACAGAGAGTATCAGAGGGCTCAGAAGCCTGCTTGATACTTCCTGTACTCTCCCCTGTATCTGTTCATGAGTCACATTCAATTTCTTTGACTTTTCATCTCTAGTTTTATCTCAGAGTACAACAACAGCACTGCTTGACATCTCTTTTGCACACCTGGAGTGTACATGCAGACAGCAATAATATAATAGCACACTGTGAAGCAGGCAGGCTCTAATGTGCTGCGCTTTGAAACACTCTGTGTTTTTAAGGCCTAGATGAGCAGAAGCTGCAGGGTGTCAATTGATGAACTTGATAAAAGGTGATGAGGCGCTGAATGTGATTTAATTCTTTCTTGAGCCGAGCCTCCGTGAAATTAAATTCCAAACTCTTAATTAAAGTCAGTTGGGTCTTATTATTTAAGCTATTATATTAGGCTCCTTCGCCTCATTTTTTATGTGACTCTCAGACTGGATAAAGTCAAATTGGGGGTGGAAACACAGACGTAGCATGCTGCGAGGCAACTCTGCATGCAGTGCACTCATCACAAATATATTCTTAACAACTCAATCCATTTAGCTAGGGGAGACGAAAACATTACTTCTGTTTGAAGTGCACCATTATACTTAATTGCTAATAGGGCAGTCCAATTGACTCACCCTCACCTGCTAATTTCACTACACAAACCAAAATAGGGTAGCAGGTGACAATGCAAGGAGATTGCCTAAAAGTTTCTTAATTTCTATTGTCGATATTGTGAATAATTTCCCCTAAATATCAAATATATGGTAAATGGACTGTACTTATATAGCGCTTTATCCAGTCTTTAAGACCCCTCAAAGCGCTTTACATACTACATGTCGTTCACCCATTCACACCCATTCATACAGAGTGTATGTTAGGACATGCACTAACATGCATACACATTCACACACCGTTGGCCATGCCATCGGGAGCAACTCAGGGTTAAGTATCTTGCCCAAGGATACATCGACATGTTGACTGCATGGGCTGGGATCGAACACACAACCTTCTGGTTGAAAGACGACCGCACTCCCTCGCAGCCACAGTCGCCCTAGAGCAGCCACAGTTGCCCTAGAATATAGCCTGTTTTTCTTTTTTTAAATCAGAAGTGTTAGAAGATAGACGGTCATATCCTGTGATGCGGTGCAGTCATCCCGGGAAGGCAGATAGCAGCAATAGTTACTTTTATTTTTCATTCAAACAATGAATGACCATCTAAAGCACAAATCCATAGTGACCTCCATGACCGAGTTCTTCCACTCTAACTTTTATGGTTTCGGAGAGGTGATTTAAAAAAAGGACACCAACCTTCACACTCAAGTGCACATTAGATACAGAGAAAAGAGAGTTGCTCTTTTTATGTTCAAATAGTGTCCATGGGGCAGCATTGAACGAGGTTAAATGAAAATACCTAACCTTCAACTTTAACAGAAAGCACACATTAGTGATTTAAAATATTACTGACAGCAACACAGTTTTATTTTTTGGCTAATGCGAACCACCACCTGCGTTCACATTCTCTGCAGTTAGAATAATAAAAAAAAAACAGTGCCCGGTAGAATGTCTTACTCGCGGCTTTGGCCCCAAAGAGATCAATTAACTGTGGTGAGAGTGATTCACAGGGTCCATGTCTACCTGAACAGCCCTGTTTTTTCTACACATCTCACATCTCTCTGTGCTGAGGTAGGCCGCTCTGACAGGCAACAGTTTTCGCAGTAACCTCCCCTGACAGGGTGAGAACATATCCATCAAACGGATGCTACCGCGACAGACACGCTCTGTGACAACCTGTCAGCCGGGCTGTGTTTCTCTCTGCTTTGCCCTCATTTCATCTCGCTCTCTGCGTTTTACGCTCTTGACTTTGTCACCCCCACCAACTCCCCTCTACTACTTTCTTCTGGATCAATATTTCTGTTGCTCTCAAATGTATCTAAAAGGTTGTCCGTTCTCTCGCACAAACTCAATGTCACACGGCAGTAAGAATGAAAGGTTGTATTTAAATGAACTACCCGAAAGCTCTTCTAACATTTTGTGAATGCTTAAATAAGAATCAGAAGTCCTTTATTTATGGGAAATGTATATTCTTACAGCAAGGTGGATAGTGCATAATTAGTAAAGTCAACATACAGTATATTATACATTCAGAGGAAAGCCCATGTTAATAAAAAAAAAATTCATACATACATAGGAAGACATTTTGTTAAATTGAGCACGATTTGAAGTACATTATCTTACAATTCACGCTACAATTGACTGTTGACAGTTTATTTTTTATTTCTGTGTGGTCTATTTGTCTCCACAGATGAACAATGCCCCTCCGTACAAGTGGAAGAGTGGAAGTTTCCTCAGACGACCAGGCAGAATATCACAGGTGAAAAGACGAGTCCAAACAGACACATATCTTTCTCTGAGTTTTATTTACGTGGGTGCTGATACATGTAATTTATTGTCAGGTTTCAATCTGGTGAGGCGCTTCTCGCTGCTCAAGAATAAAGATGTCAAAAGGATCCGCAACCCTCGAGGACCCACCATCCTGCGCCTGGGAAAGACTGCACTCCTCCAACCTACTGAGTGAGTCTGCAGTACAACCTACAGTCAAAGACATCTCACACCAACATATTGTGTACCGCTTAAGGTGGTGGAGAATATATTACAGGGAGTGAAATAAAGTGAATATCTGCTGGATTTTCAGCTTGCTACAGGGCAGCGTCAACAGGCTCTTTCTTTTCAAGTCTGAACAAAGAGAAAGGCAGAGAGTGTTCAGCTAAGCAGACTCTGAACTCTCACTCAACATGTCAGCGCTGTCCAATGGCCGATGTGTAAAAAGCAGATTCTTGGCAAACCATGCCGCAGAGGTCATTCTCTGATAGCTTTTCCAGAAACACCACTTTATTTCCTTCACCACTGACACTGGCTTGTAAAGCTCCACTCTAACAGCCTTTTGGTTTTCCGGTTGTGACCGCATACACTTACTGTAACTACTGTTCACATGAAATGTCTTCTTACTATAGAAGTGATGCCCCAATTAGAAGCCAGGATGCTAAAGAAATACAAAGTTACAAGCCTATGATTTTAATAGCGGTAGAGCTTGTTCTTAACTTGTTTCTAGGCGAAGAGACCTGCGGCCATAAAATCTGGCAGAGCACGACTTCCTTGCACAACATGATTTTGCAGCTTGACATGGTGTAATTATGCTTTCCTGGGTTTTCAAGTTGTTATTACACAGCATTTGGGTGTACATTGTGTTTGGAATTGCGTGACAAGTGGTTATTAGGGTTATTTGCTGTCTGTATTTCAGTTTTTCCTTTTTCAGCTCAGTTTTCAGACGGAGGAGCTTCTTTCTACCCACAAATAAAGCCGTTTTTGCCAATTGGGTTAGCCCAGAGTATTTTATCACTCTGTCCAGCACGGTGAGCTCCACTTGCTTGAAGAGCCGATAAATCTGTCTACAAAACACTCTTTTTTTCTGTAGAGACATTGTGTTCTAAAACTGTCACATATATTGTTTGTCACAGGCTTTGAGACAACTTGTCCTTAGGAAAAGACGTGGGGAACACAAACAACTGTCACTTCTCAGGAAATCAGCATCTTTAGAGCCATAGAGGAGAATACAAGACGTTTTTGTTTTGCCTCTAACCATACAGAGAGAGGACAGGAACACCATTCTCTGGTTTGGGAGTAGGTTACGGTGCAGCGTTTACCGAAATGAGGATTCCATCGAGAGATCTGCTGTCAGCCCCTCTCTGTAAATAATGATACCTGGGTGACTTCTCTTTAACTCAGATGGAGAATAATCAATGTTAGCACATCAGCAATGCCTGTCGGCTGCCTTCAATTGTGCTTCTCATTATACCTAGAACTCGCTGTCTCTTATATGCGTTTCTCAAAATGACTAAACCGTATCAGGGGAGATTTCTCCTCAAGGAGAGAGGACTATTAATCCTCATCAGCTAGTATTAATATTCCCTTTCTTTCTTTATTTGCTTTTTAAACTTTGCCTTCTCAAATGGCTTTTTCATGGAACGGTTTCACACTTTTAGAAAAGAAGAATGGAGGCGGTAAACAGACAGGAGATTGAGAGATGCAGCGAGAGAACAAGAGGGTTAAAGGTTTAAATCCAAGCAATAAGTGAATGCATCAGAACAAACCCTCAGGCTTGTTCCATGCCTTTCTTCTCTCAGTGATAATATGAGTGTGTGCTCTTCTTTTCAAATCTCTCTATTGTGTGTTCAAATGCAGCGCCTCATATGATATTTCCCCCCTTTTTTTCACCCCCAGAGTATACTGTATATATTTCTGAAGCTGTACAGTATAAAAACATGGCTCCCATCCACCACTGACTCCCTATTACTCAAGCAGCTCTTTAATTCATCGTCACTGAGTTTGACTGAAGTGCGAGGCGGGTGTATAGTAATTGGAAAGCAGCGTTTTGCTTTGTATCAGAAGCTAATCCATTCAGCTAATCCAAGCTAACACAGATGAGTGACAGGCCGATGAAGCTACTCGTCTCTCGCTTTCTTTCAGCATTTTCCGCTGAGAGTGAAATGGGCACCAGTCACAGCTGGTCATATGAATTTTAATCTATAGCAAAATGTGATTTGATTGCCTCGGGCTTGTTGCTTTTTATGCAGCTACAGTGAGTAGGAGAGAGGGCTGGCATTTCTGTGATGTTATGGCTCGAGGCCAAGATATTTATGACAGAGTTCAAATGCAGTTGATAAATTATCACATAGCAAATATGGCACAATTTATTTACACTTTAAGCTTTTGACTAACTTTGCCTAATAACCACTTCTGTAATTGTACATTTTATTGAAAGCTCAACCCAAATATAACTGAGACGGCAAATGTAAGAGTACGGGTTCTCTTACCTAATCTCGTTGACCATGGAACAATCATAAAAGAGTAAACATATTGTAGGGATATAAATAAAATATAGTAATTGTGATCTTGTTTTTAGAAAGTATATGCTGAAGGCAGATTAGAGAAATTAGTCAATATGGAGACATCAGCAGAAGGTGGATAATTCTTAGTCTACTACAACATTGATTGTGCCCAGAAGATGAACCCTAATGACTTTTAGCATTACCCTGTTTTTTGTTTGGTTCGTGTTTAGCTATTTAGCTAATTCTAGCATGCTAACATGCTTAACGAAGATGGGGGGTATGGTAAACATTTTACCTGCCAAGCATTAAACAATGATATTTGTAACCAAATATGTTTATAATATACATCATCCAGATGTTCACATTACAGTTATTCTTCATCTTATTCTATGCTATATGTATATCTTGTTTTCTTATTTTTCCATTTTATTTGCATTATTATGCTGCTTGCACTATTTTATTTATGTTTATATCTTAAAGGTAGGGTAGGTAAGAATGGAGAAACCAGCTCGAGTGCGCTAGAATTTGAAAGTACGCAGCCGAAAGAAAATGTGCCCCTTCCTTCAGACTTCCTCAAAGAGCCCCTCCTCCAACCCACACGAACGCGCACATGACCAATGAGGGCACGAGATAAGTTTGTGCACAGATGGAAGGCTGACAGGCAGGTAGGCCATCCAGTTATTTTAGCCGGGCCGGCTCATACTATTGATTGTGCTTTTTACTGCGCCACGGCTTCCACAGATGACATTTTTTGATGTATTGATTGTCAAAGAATTTAATATTGGGATGTTAAGAGAATTCCATGGAATATAACAAAAAATGTTTCTGAAGTGAATTACCTACCCCACCTTTAAGTATAGTCATCAGAATCATAACCAAAAAAATCCTTTATTTGTCCCAAAGCAGTGACATTTACTTTGTTACAGCAATTAAAGGGGGGAAAAGAGTAGACTAACTTATTAAATAAAAAGGCAAGCACACATTCCTAAAATAGATCCATGGTAAATAAATAAGCAGCAGCATAATTAAAAAGTTGTTTAACATGTAAAAACCATATTAAAGTCATGAAGTAGTGTGTTGCATTGTTGGAGGAGCCTGGGACTTAAGAGCTTCATTACATTGCATTTAGCTGACACTTTTATCCAAAGCGACTTACAATAAGTGCGTTAGACCAACAAGATTCAAACTTGAAGAAAACAGAATCCTATAAGTACATCAGGTTTCATAGAGCTAAAAAATTTCAAGTGCTACTCAACTGGCTTTAGATAAGCCAGTCCTTTATTAGTATATAAGTGCTTTGTTAGCAATTCTTTGTTAGTAGTTCTATCGCTCGAAGTGGATTCGAAAGAGATGAGTTTTCAGTCTGCGCCGGAAGGTGTGTAAGCTTTCTGCTGTCCTGATGTCAATGGGGAGTTCATTCCACCATTTTGGAGCCAGGATAGCAAACCCACGTGTTTTTGTTGATGGGAACTTGGGTCCCCCTCGCAGTGCGGGTGCAGCGAGCTGTTTGGCTGATGCAGAGCGGAATGCACGTGCTGGGGTGTACGGTTTAACCATGTCCTGGATGTAGGAAGGGCCAGATCCATTCGCAGCATGGTACGCAAGTACCGTTGTCTTGAAGTGGATTCTAGCAGTTACCGGAAGCCAGTGAAGGGAGCAGAGGAGCGGTGTGGTGTGGGAACATTTTGGAAGGTTGAAGACCAGACGAGCCGCTGCATGCTGGATGTAGTAGTCTAGGCGTGAGATGACAAGAGCCTGGGCCAGAACCTGTGTCGCTTTCTGGGTCAGGTGGGGACGTATCCTCCTGATGTTGTAAAGCGTGTATCTGCAGCAGCGGGTTGTAGCAGCGATGTTTGCAGTGAAGGACAGTTTGTTATCTAGGGTCACACCCAGATTCCTTGCAATCTGAGTCGGGGAAATAACAGAGGTGTCGATGTTGATTATTAGGTCAAGAGTGGGACAATCTTTTCCCGGAAGGAAAAGCAGTTCAGTCTTGTCAAGGTTGAACTTGAGGTGGTGAGCAGACATCCACTGAGAGATGTCCGCTAGACAAGCAGAGATGCATGCGACGACCTGGGTTTCTGAGCGGGGAAAGGACAGAATTAGTTGGGTATCATCAGTGTAGCAGTGGTATGAAAAACCATGCGGGCTAATGACAGATCCGAGCGAGTTTGTGTACAAGGAGAAGAGGAGGGGACCAAGAACAGAGCCCTGAGGGACCCCTGTAGTTAATTGACAAGAGTCGGACTCGGACCCTCTCTAAGTTACCCTGTAGGTGCGGTCTTTGAGGTATGAGGTGAGGAGAACTATGCTGTTGCTGTTGAAATACAGTATGACAATAACACCTTTAAATCTTCTCACTTTGAATATAAGAAGTTAGAATATAGATAGCATATTTGACCAAATGCCCTGTACATTGATTTCAAACGATTGAACTATATCATCAGCTGTACAGATTTCCCATCTTTAAAGAATAAGTTTCGACTGTAGTTCTACATGTGCTGCTGTATGCACAGTTTTCTTCCAGTATACATATTGTTTGGAATACAACAAATACAAGATAGCCATAGGGGAAAAATAGCGTGTAACAGCATTTGGCCAGTATAGCTTATTTTATGTCTCTCCTAGTTTTTTTTAATTCCTTTCAGGGAGGTGTGTATAATTCATTCAGGTATAGAAACCCTCTCCACTGAAGGCAATTGATTTCAGCTCAGTTAGAACCCGGTACAAGGGTGCCTCCTATACACCTCTCTAGGTGATATTTCCATCTTAAACAGTGGATCTGCTTTTTCAACATTGGATTTCCTCTACCCCTGATCCCCTGCGTCTTTCTGGCTCACACCAACTTTTTTCTACCTCGCTTAAAAAAAAAAGAAGTAAAATCTAGCAGAAGTAACTTTCTCTCAGTCAGGCGAGGCTAGATCTGAATCTGTCTGGCCCATACTGAGTGATTTATCTCCGCACTGCATGTCTGTGGAGATGTGTGTGTGTGTGTGTGTTTGTGTGTGTGTGTCTGTAGGGTGTAAGTGTTTTTTATTTCAGCACTCTCAATGTAAAAGGCCATGGTGGGGTACTTCCAACTTTAAAGTCTACAGTTTGAGAGTGGTTTTGTGCCCTGCAGCTTATGTCACTAATCAACAGCAATGCAATTCCACTCTTTAAATTGTTTTATTTTTCTTTCTCTTTCTGTCTGTCTGTCTCTTTTTCTTTCCCACACTCTCTCTTTCCTTTTTCAAATGACCAACTGAGAATCCGTTGATTAAGTCTCATAGATTTTAATATTTTACGCAGCATTTATTCGTTGCTCTCCGTTTTCTCCTCTTCTCTGCCTCTCTTTGCCTTTCTTTCTTTCTTTCTTTCTTCTCTTCTCTCTTCTCTCTCTCTCTCTCTCTTCTCTCTCTCTCTCTCTCTCTCTCTCTCTCTCTCTCCTCTCTCCTCTCGCTCTCTCTCTCTCTCTCTCTCTCTCTCCTCTCTCTCCTCTCTCTCTCTCGTCTCTCTCTCTCTCTCTCATCTCTCTCTCTCTCTCTCTCTCTCTCTCTCTCATCTCTCTCTCTCTCTCTCTCTCTCCTCTCGCGGTCTCCAGGTTGGATGTTTTTTTCTTCCTCACATTTTTTCTCCCACTCATCCTCTCTTTGTTTTGACGTCCTGTAGTTGGCTGTTTTCCCTTGGATCATCCCTTAGTCATAAATCACTGTCACCCCACTTCTAGAAGCGGGAAACCAGCTGCCAGCATCAACAATTCAGTGCTTGTGTGTGCCTGTGTGAGTGTGTGAGTGTGTGTCTGTGTGTGCGAAAGAGTGAAAGAGGGAGAGAAATGGAGAGAATATTTCAAAGTGCTCACCATCTCAGTGAGCATGCATTTCACTGGGCTTATTTGTGGACCCTTCATCTCTCAATACATCTGCACACATCCATGCAGTGAATATTCTGCTACGCGCATACTTGTGTGCTTAGATGCCCTTGACCAAAACTGAGGGATGAGGCTCGCTGGACTGTATCTGATATGAAAATTATTGCTGGCTGGAGGTAACACACAGCTCTGCATTGTATTGTAGTGCTGGCTGTGGTCACAAAATATGAGTATAAAAACAAAAAATGACAGAAATAAGGAAACAAAAAATCCGTAGAATACAAACATGCTCACACGGGAAACAAACGTTGCCATTGTGCTCACAAGGTCGCCAAAGATATGTGAAATCAGAAGTGTTATTTCTTAATTCGTCATAAACTTAATTGCCTTTATGTCAAGCTACATTGATTGTTGTTATTGTCCCAGAGTCAAATTAGTATTCACAGCTTGCATACAGTATGTTCATGTCTTAATTGAACAATGTACAAATACACGTGTATACCTGGACACTGACTCAAGTGCATATATATATATATATATATATATATATATATATATACATATATATACAACATTCATGCCTGTTGCACCTGTATACACAGATCCAATACAGTCAATTTGACTACATTCTTAAAGTGGCATGTCTGGCATTGTTGATATATTGTACACATCATTGTCATCATTCATGGGATTTTATTTAGCGTTGGTACTTCAGATGCTGGTCTCTTTTGTAGGTCCGTTTTCTTCCTAAACTGTTTAAATGCCAAATGAATATTCCGCTAATATTCCTGTTAACATGCAGTCGTGCGTACACCCATTGACGTTTTTCATCAGTGTCAGGCTTGTTCAAACACGTAAACACTGCCTCCTTAATTCTTTCCATCTACCACTTTCTTTAAAAGGTCTGCTTGCAATATTTTTGGATCTCCACAAAAACAATTGTTTCATAATGTTAAAAAGTAGGTCCATTTCTCCTTACAACCAGAATGTGGGCTTTTCTTTTAGGCTTGAATCCGAACCTCAGCCTCGGAGCTAGGTTGACTAGTACAATGCACAAAGATGGTCATAAACAGGCAAGAGGTGGTGTGTCACTAATCACCCTGACATCTCCCAAAAGCACTGTATTAGAAGACATAATATTGGCATGTCCAACACGTCTTAAAGGGAAAATTGCTACAATAAAGCCTTAGTTCAATAATTCAAGTGAAATACAAATGACCTGTATCCAATGTGAGATATCGTCATAATTACAATAATAGTGGAATATTAGTAGGAATTCAAATGTAGTCAATAATATCTCCACTGTATTAACACTCTCAGATTGTAACACAGGCTTGATATGATCATTTACAATCTTCAAGCACATGCCAAGATAACCCCGATGACCACATCTGAGGCAACCCATAAACCTGTCTGTGATTATGTTCACTGTCTGGAGGACTGACACGTCCCTGACTTCTGATCTTCTGTTTCTCAGTCAGGTGTTTCCACATGGCCTGCCTGAGGAGTTCACCCTCATCTTCACCCTGGCGTTAAAGAGGGCTGCCCTGGGAGACACCATCTACCTCTTCCAGATCTCTGATCAGCAGGGATACCCACAGGTGCACCCACCCCCCCCCCAACCTCATATTCCTTTGCCCTCTTCCTCCATCTCTAACCATCCATCAATCCTTTTGTCTACTCATTCTTCCTGTCTCTCATCTCTCTTTTGCATAGTCATCCACTTTCCCCTTCGATTTCTCCTCTCTCGTGACACCTTTTCAATTCTCTCCCCCTTTCATACCCTGCGTCTTTTGCCCTCTCTTTATTCTTCATCCGAGTCCCCATCTGACTGGCTCCCCCGTCCCTCCGTCGCTCCTCCCTCCATCATCTTCTGCTCTCATTCATTCACCTTCATTATTATTCATACGTGTTCCATGATGAAGCACTGGAGTCCCTCAGTCCCCATAATCACTGAGAGTCTGAGGCCAGATTGAAATACTCAATGTGTATGATGGATGAAGGCCAGGTCTCCTCATTAGGAGTGATCGATCGGCTGTACTGCATGCGTGTGTAATTAATATGTCTTCCCTTTTACTTCATCTCTGTTACTGTGTTCTACAGCTTTGTTGGCTGGTAGCAGCTTTTAATTATCACTCTTTTATGGGAGCAACATCTTAAGATAGAGTTCATTTATATTATGCATTATCATATTGTTTGGTGTTTAATAGCGCTTGTGTCAAACCCCAGTTCTCTGTAGACCTCAACGGACCCGATGGCACCCTGTCCCTGCGCTCCAGGGGGGTAGACCCCACAGCTGACCAAGTGAGCTGCGTGTTCACCGGAGAGGGAGTGGAGGCCCTGATGGACTTGAGCTGGCACAAGGTGGCCCTCAGCGTGCAACATGGAGCCGCTTCCCTGCATGTGGATTGCCACTCCATTGAGACCAAACCCATGGAGCCCCGCGGGGTCCTGCCACCGACGGACACACGCTGCTGGGCCTTCGGGCTTCAGATGCTGGGCCTGTGCAGGTACGACTCAGTGGTGAAAGAAAATACTGGAAATGCAAGGACATTTTGTGCGGGCTTCTGGTAAAAATATTCCGTGCATGTCTGCCCTATCTTTGCTATTGAAGAGCTTTTGAAAAAGATTAAGCTCTACAATGTCATCTAAACTTGCTTTTAGATGTTCGAAGAGCAAACGGTTACTTATCTGCTTCAGAAGTGTTTTGAATGAACAAAATGCCCTTATTGGGACCTCTGCCATAGAGCACGGTGTGGAAGTGCTTTGTTGCATTAGGTAATCCACTTTACCTATGGCATTAAGAATTTAACAAACCAGGCTTTTTCTGAATCTCCCTGTTTCCAGCAGGAAGGACAGAATGAAATACCTTTAGTAAACAAACCTCCCATAAAAGCCGGTTCAATTATTTGTCTATGTGTGTGCATTTTGAGACCGTAGGCTATGGCCCTGAGGTGCTTTTTGCTTCGAGGCAATCTCTTTCACTCCTGATTTGAAAAAAGTGAGCATACTACCTGGGAGAATGGACCTGTAGTGAGCTAAGGCTATGAACGCTGAATTGATTCAGTAATCCAGGCACTTAGTTTGATGATCAATTAACCGGCCTAGTTAGAAAGCAGGCAGGGTATTTTGTTAGTGCAGGGACGAAGTGTTAAAACCTACACACACACACACACACACACACACACACACACACACACACACGCTTAGACTTCTAGACAAAGGGCCTTCCTAATACTTTATATAAACGAGAAGTTAATTGGCTCTCAGCCTTGTTTACTACCTAATCCAAACTGTATTTACATTATTAGACAAACAAACAGAGGAATTATGGAGGGTTAAATGTGTGCTTGCTTAATATATATTTTTTCTGCCTCTCTTTCCTAGATGGACATTCAGCAGGTGGTGCTGTATTGTGACCCCTCCCTCGCCCTTCAGGAGGCCTGCTGTGAGATCCCTGGAGCACGGGTGAGACTGGCAACCCTAACTCATGATAAAGAAGCAATGGATTTGTGTGGAGTCGAGAGTATAACATATGCTCTATTTCCTGCATCGTCAGTACTAACAGTAATAACAGTACTGTTACACCTGGAATTTAATGGGGATCTTTTTTTCATTTAGGAACGATTTATGAACAGGTAGGTTTATCTTGAAGAGTAAAAAGTCAAGCTTGTATATAATATAAATAAAATCCATTTCAATCTGATGTTTCTCAACAAGGCTCTTGACGATCTTATGCCGTTTCAAAATGTTGGCCCTTTTCCAGCCCAAACTATTGGTCTAACCCCAGTATTTACACATGGTTAAGGTGGGGTATGAGCGTGGCACAACATCATCAGTAGAAAATATTTGCTGTGGCTTTAAAATAGTTTCTTTATAGGTTTAAGACTTACACAAATCTTAGCTTCAGGCAACAGGCTCCTGCCACTCTGTTTGGATACATTTGAAGCAACTTCTTCCCTCAGTGAAGCCTAATCTAGTTATGATCTAGTTGCTGGAGGGTTTCTGTGCGACAGCTGCTGCAAAAAGCTGAGTGTGAGTTTTTAAAATGAATCATAAACAATAATATCATAAACTTTGAAATGGCTCTGGAGGTTTATTCTTTCTAATCAGCAAAATGTTGTCTTGATAATGCTTTAAGCTCAATTGTTTTCCTAGAACTAATTTTAGTTTTTAACTACAACTTTTTGATTTGTGCTTACCACCATTGTTTGAATTAGGTTTCCACCAAAGCTGCCTTTTGTTTGTTAATAATATATTCTCTGAGGCTTTGTTTTACTGAGAGTATTAGGAATACACATTGGCAGGGGCTTAGAGTAAGTCCATTGTGTGCAATTATGTCACATCAACTGCTAATGTGTGTACTCCAAAAGTGTGACCAAAGCCTAATTATAAGTATGACTTGCTCTTTTCTCGATCCACCTCGATTTCTCTATGTATTTTCTTTGTATTTCTCTTTGTTTTCCCTATCGTCATTTTCTCTTGATGTGTATTTGTGTGCAGTTATTGTTTGCAGGCTTCAGAGAACTAGAAAGTGATTCATTGGACCACAATACAGCATTTCTCTGTTAGACAGACAGAAACAGAGCATGTGATTTTTCAGGTATGGAAAGAATAGCAAACAGCCAGATATTGGGATTTATTTTTAAGCTGAAGGTATTTTTGTGCTCAGCCAACCTTTTGTCAGAATTCTTCAGGGCGTCTCTGCTTGCGTGTTTGTGTGCACCCGTTCGTGTCTTTTTTTATCACCAAATGAATTTTTCAGAGGTATGGTCTTACGGAAGAAGAACTGAATGCTGAAGAATTTTTGATTAGATGGTTTAACGAAGGAAATCTTTTCCAAGCTGTGTTTAAGTTTGAAAATGAAAAATGGAAGAGCATGGATACACATATTAAGGCACTCAGCCGCATGCTCACACCCCCATGAAGTTTGTAGCGTCTTGTATCACAAAGGAAAGAGATACAAGGCTGGGTTTTAATTGCATTGACTTCATGGGCTTGCTGCTACATTGCATAGCATACATAAGATGGTACACAGGTGTGCCATTTGGTTCTATTAAACACACAGTAGGTTCAGATGGGATAATTGTGAATTATGTTTATGTTAAGTGCTTAGATAAAAACATGTACTTAAAATAATTGTTGGATAATATTGCTCGTTTGTCTATAATTGTGGTTCCATAAGCAGTAGCTGTTTTCTTGTGATATATATTCTATAATGCTGTAAAAACATCCTCTACCAACAAATGTATGAACTGAAGTTTCTCGCCAAAAACTACAAGTTACAAGACTGCATTGAACACATCATGATAAGGCCTACAGATGTTTACGTAATAGAGCGTATGTGAAACCAGACGCAAACAGCTAATGTAAGCAAGCTTTCCTGACGGTTTTAAAACACATGTGGTGTCTCACGATGGAATATTATCAGTATAACAATAGGGTGTGCTCCGTTGACGCGTGTTTGGGGGGCTAATGCGTCCCAAACACATGTTCTATCATCCCCGGAATGAGTTGAGAAACCGTTAGTGTCGAACCCAAACGGTAACGGTTAAAACAGCAACTGTGCCCTTGGTAACTGGCAGAAATTCAATTAGCACAACAATGCTAGTACCCTAATGTGCGCAACTGTACTCTTGAGTGTGCGTGGATGATGGTCTTCTTTAATAATAACATGTCTTTGTGAGAAGTGCATAAGTGGGTTTTAATAATACATTTCCTCTTGAAAATGAGGTTCAATGATCTTGTTCCCGGTCTTAAAATATGTTTATTGTTTGTTTGCAGTGCCCACCAGATGCTCCCAAGAGCCGCCGTGCTGCTGAAAATGACCTGTTGGAAAACACTTTTAACCAGGTAAATGCTCACAAAGAAACACTTGAACAATACATACATGTAGTCACACACACATTCATAACAATACAAACACAATTAAACGTTATACAGTGACATACATTGAAAATACACTTCTTATGCTTCAGTTATTTTGAAATCAATGCCAACCACTTATATCCGGTAACAAGTTGAGAGGAATTGTTATTACATCTTCCGTAAATGATCACACCATCAGGCACAGAAATAACAAATCCAGACACGAACAAGAACTTGGCCTCAAACTGCTGTTCTTCAGACAGTTTGACTTGTTTTAGATCCTCCTGCTGGGAGACCAACACTGGCCTGAAGGACTTTTACCAAATAGCTCAGTTGTTCTGCTTTGAAACTCTGCCCTGGAAAACATGTCTGTTTACTCTGCTGCAAGTCTTAAGTACTTTTATTTCCCATCATTTCAATCTGCTGTCAGCTATCATTTAAAATATCTGTGGGCTGTGTCAAAAAAATAGAGCCTTATGCAACAGAGTTAGTTTACATGGTATTTTATAGCTTCTTCAATGCTGCGTGATACATTGGTGTAAACACATTTGATACATTTATTCAATGCAATATAAAGACAAATTAGTTTGGTATCCACAGTTACAAAAACGTAGGCATTACATTTCTCTGTGTTTTACTCTCTCACACCTGTCATCATTCCTCTCTGTTTCCTCCGCCATAAGTTGATTGTATTAGGATGTGAAGTACTTTATAGTTCAGTATTCCATGCCTAGTTATATTACCACCATCATCCTCAAAGATCAGTAAAGCAGCCCAGACACATTTCTGTCCTCATTTCCTATTTTCTTTAGCGGTGCCGTCTCGTTTTCTCTTTTGCCCTATTTCTCAACGTGCTCATACATGCACAGACTAACTTTAGGAGTTTCTATTTTTAACTGTTAGCTTCATACACGGTAAATGATCAATGTAAGCCAAGATTCCAGCGTGCAGGCCAGATGTCCCTGAGCCATAGCACTGCTTCGAAGTCTCACTGAGTGACATTCCACATGCTCAACTTTGAGCACGTGGGATGTCCTGTGTTCTGTATACGGAAAAAGTTATGTACACCATTTACAGGGTAAACTGGGGTCAGCAATTGGTGAATTTATATTTCTGATCCGTCAAATTGCCTCGTACAATGTTACTTAAGTCAGTTTAGGTTGGGTCTTGAGACAAATTAGCATATTTCTCAAAATGACTTCTACTTTAAAGCTGGCAAATAAATATTCATGCATATTCGGTCACAGCTGTTTCTAGCTATTCATTCAAATTACATGATGCTTATTCAACGTGCAGTATTTAAGCCAAGACAAGCTTTTTAAGTTTGCACCATCACATCAAACTCTTCATTATATGCCATGGTTTGAACAAGGTTTGCCTGTTCAACATTGCTTTGTAATAACTGCGCCCTCAAGCTGATCATAGAGCATTATGGGATTCATTTTCTTATTGGACATATATAGCAAACCGCCTGTTCTGGTGATGTCAAACAATCTCCTTTTCGTTTAGTTCTGGAACCAGGTTTGTGTGTTTGGGTCACAGCAGTAACCTCCTTGCTGAGGTTTGATGACACATCTCAGCCACACTGTTTCTAAACTTCCAGGATTGTAAACTACATTTTTTTTCTTGCCTTCAGCTCCTAGCTTAAAGGTCATCTTCTCTTCAGAGGACCCACAGGCTTATTTGTGTCTTCTATCCCTGTTCTCAGTGTGTTTCTACTACAGTTTTTATGTTGATGTCTTGTTGTTTTTCCCCTTCTAACTTGCTGCCTAGAACAATTTGTTTCCGTTCAGCTTTCCAGTCCTTCCTCCATGTTTCTTTTTTTTCCTTGTCTGATTTGTGAGTCTGTGCACAGCAGGGTCCATCTTTTCATTGCCTTTGGGCCCATGGATAAACTGCTTCTCTCTCTGCTCATCTGCTTCCATCGCTTTATTTCACTGAGAATAAAGGAACACTGTTAATGACCCGTGTTTGAAACCAATATGCTCTTTGTTTCTCCTCTCTTTGTTGTGTATATGATGCAATTAAATGTAATGGAAACAAGGTTTACAGGGACGCACCGCACATGCAACAAGAAGTAAACATGCTGCTTATGCGAAATATCATATGTTGTTGATTATATGTAGACTTTCAAGTGCAACAGCTGCCATTCCTGGAAACATCTTCAATATATTACTACATTACATCTTACATACTCAATACTCAATACTGTGGGCAATCCCCACAGGAGCAATTTGGGGTGAAGTGTCTTGCCCAGGGACACAACGACATGCAGTGGGGTTTGAACCCGTGCTCGCCTGATCCGAACACTATACTACTATTAACTATAAGTAAATTGATTTCTTGAAACAATTTATGGAAGAATTAGGGCTGAAAGAATAAGTAGGTTACAGTGCTGCCAAAATAGGGAACACCAGACTAGATAATATTTCAGTGAATGCTCATCAAAGGTACTGAATTGGGTTTTGGCCATGGAACTGTCAACGCTAGGGACTAGACAGAAACTATTTCCGACCAATTTGATGCCAGAAATGGTAGTTCAATTGAGGTCATATTCATCATGATGTGAAAAACGAAAGGTCTGACATTTTCTTTCTTTCTCCCCATTTTCCCCTCTCTCTCTATCCAACAGGAGATTTTTGCAACAAAGGATCTTGCCGATAAAGTAAGCCTCACAATCCACACACACTTGATTTTTACAGTATTGCATTTCTAATGAGACATGCGAGATAGCACATAACCTCGACCCAGGAAGATGCCCCAAAGCAAGCCTCAAGCTCCCACAGTCCAAACTAGGCACGTTCAGTTGAATTAGAGACTCCAGAAGTGTAGGAGACGTGTGAAATTCAAACAGGAAGTACACATTTTATGCTGTGTGTAGGCATGTTGTACATAAGGGATTGATGAAAGCAATAGTCCATCTTTATTTCCTCCTTCCTCCTTCCTCCTTCGCATATACGCAGCTTGCCGAGGGACTGAAGACTGATTTACACCTCATTATGTTCCGGGTCTCAGTCGGGAGTTGCTGCTGCCTATTCATTTTGTCATTCACCTCCAACATGTTTTGTTCCCAAATAGAATACGAAACACTAGACGCTTCATTATGTTGCTCCTGTGTGTGCTTACTTATGCAGCTGTCCACATCCCTTAACTTCCTCCAATGTAGGTTCGCCACTGGGGGCAAACACATGCAAAGTGACTTTCATTCTGTTCTGTGGATTTCATTTGGTCATATTACACAGGTGACAAGATTTTCCAGGGTACAAATAGGCAAATTGCCCAAAGGAATGCATTGATACTAAGACCTGATCTAATGCCCTGCGACACAACTGCAGACAAAAATGTCGAGAAAGCTTTTTTACTAATGGGATTATGCTAATAAATGGTCTGAATAACGGGTAGATATGGCTTTTCCTGCACAATCCTAATGCTCAGTCAGAAACCAATTGTAATTCCAGCGTTCATGGCATGCTGCTTCAGCTGTTCCTCTATAGCTTGTTACTACATCAATTACTTCCTGCTCTGGTTTTATATTTTCATGAATGTGCAAGGTGTGGCCCTTGTTCTATCAAGTCCAGGCAGCTAGAAAGACGATGCCCAAAAATGAGCCCATTGGGATGTTTAAGACCAAAGAAACATGGCTTGCTGACAGGATGATGGTGCCAAAAGATCCTTTGAGATGTTTAATCTAATAAATGAGCAAAGTGTTGGCATGCATAATGTAACGACAACCTGTGTATTGGGATGCTGGATGTCAAAAAGTGAGTCTATTTATTTGGATGTTAAATACTTAAATAAGGCACTCTACCAGGATGCCAATTATACAGTTTTGCACTCGAAGCTGCACTAATCAATATTTATATATAACCAATGGATAAAATGGCTATGCGGAACATTACAATAATTGCTGGTGATGACTAACAGAAGTTTCCCTCAACTTTACAGAGTGCTAAAGCAACTAGAGCGCACATAATAGAGCGTTTAGCTGCTAAATGTGGATTGTTAACCATTCTCTAGAGTCTGTGAATTGTACTGCCAACAATATGTTAACATTCATAAAGACAACCAATTAATTTGAAACTTTCACTTAGTGCCATGAGTTTAAAAAAGCACAGCATAATGTTTACTGTGAAAAACAAAGCACTTAAATGCTGCTACTAAAAGCCAAACACGGTTTTACACAAGACACATGAAACAGATAAGAGATGCATACGAAGAGAGGGGTGTATCTCCTAGGACGGAGACTCGGATCCAAAACATCTGGAAAGAGGCACCAACAGCCAGGGGAGAGAGGTCTCAGGATAACTGATGGTACTCAACAGATAAGCCTGAGTGAAAAGAGAGGACAAGGGGGAGAAAGTAGAGAGAAAATAGGGAGACACTAATTTGCTTGTGGACAACAAACGAACAAAAGGTTAGAGAGATGCTTTTAGATACACTGCCTAATTATACTGTAGAAGTAGAAAAACAACTGATAGATGTACCAATGTAACATCCTGTGTAGTATATGAATGGATTCTCAATTCAGATCTCTTAATTGTAAAGACGACAAAGTGGGCTGAGTCATTTTACTGCCGTTTCATAATGCACAGAGACCGTATGCTGCCCTTTTACAGCAATCTCAATGTTCCATTTCAAAGCAGGATGTAGAGAGTAAACAATAACGACATACAGTATAGGCTATGAGGTTAAAAGCAACACTATATGAGTACTTGACTAAGCCCACAGCCAGAGAGGAGCTCGGAAAGAGTGACTCGTCACTGCAGCCGGCCGAGCCAGCCATTGATAGATCTGTAGCTTGTAGGAGGGAAGGTGGAGGGGGGGAGAGACGAGGGAGAATTACACATTGTCTCCGCGCTGTTACTAGCCCCCTTTCGTCGTCTCAGCAAGCTTGTAGTTGCTGCTCCAATATATGCAAACTTCCTGGTGTGTGAAAGCATGACTCCCAGAAACAGCGGGTAGGGGATTTGGCTTTAATTACTCGCTTCCGCTAAAATTGCCTCAGTTATTTATAATGCTTATCCTTTTTTGGGTATGTGTGTGTGCCCTCCTGTGAGAAGCAGCTGGTCTCCTCACTCCTGTGCTGTGGGAATCAGACATTCCTATTGATCTCCGTATCCCATGGGAGGTGTGTGTGTGTGTGCGTGCGTGCGTGTGCGTGTGTGTGTCTGTCTTGTCCACCTCCCATCCCTTTTAACTGCACCGTAGCAACAGAGTTTAGTTTTGTGTAACAGTGCCACCACCTGGCAGATATAAAAACTACAGCCTAGTTGACTTCCTACACAAACTTCCTTTTACTTCAGTATATTAAATACAATTTATTAATAATAATTATCTATCTGTAGTTTGCTGGTTGTTTATTCCTGAATAGGGAAGAACATGTAAGGATCCCTGATCTTTACTTTCAATCCTTTCTTTGAGAACATGTCATAAGCGTAATACTGCAGTGTGTGTGACTGTGTGTGTGTGTGTGTGTGTGTGTGTGTGTGTGTGTGTGTGTGTGTGTGTGTGTGTGTGTGTGTGTGTGTGTGTTTCAGGTAGCTCTTGGGTTGAAAGGAGAAAAAGGCAACCAGGTGAGTTTTAAAGACAAAGATGATCAAAATACAAACAGACACACCAAAACCTGTGTGTAGTACGACTAATATCAGGGGAATGTGTGATGTCATTACATGCTCAGACATGCCTAGCACTGAACACTGATATCTACACACACACACACACACACACACACACACACACACACACACACACACACACACACACTTACTTTGATGCTGTCGTGGTATAATATCACTCTGGCTATAGACCAATCCACCACTGAGCTGATATGCATTCTTTAGTCGATGGCTGATTCTTTTCCTTACCCGCACGCAATCATTTTTCTTGTCATCCTCCCTCTCCATCTTAGGGTGCCGGCTGTTCTGGCTCCCATTCAGGTCCAGTAAGTATTTCTTTCCATTTTTTCCAAAACATTGTCTTGTTATTTGGCATCCAGCACTGTTTGAACCTGAAAATTGGCAAAAATGTGTTGTTTGATGATACATGCCAACCAAGTGTCTCTAACCTCAGTGCACAGAAGGACCCCAGGGCCAGAAGGGAGAGAAAGGCGAGCTGGTGAGTGCCAATCCTCGGCCACAGGTCACAGCACCATAGCACACTGCCTCCGACCACGCCAACCCTTCAGCTATTTAGTTTGATCCTTGTTCAAAAAATCCTCTTTGTCTATTGATAATAGAGTGGGAATGAGTGTGTGCTTTGCATGTTGATTTAACCATTGTGTGGGCATGCATTCATATTTGCTGTGTCTAAGTATACACTGATTCGTATCAATTGAAAAAACGGAAACTTAAATAAATGTATTAGTGTCAACAAATGTCACGTAGCTGTATTAGGTTAGGGACACATATAGAAAAACATTCAAAGGGCTTGGCCACTTACTAAAGGAGAGGTATATTGCCTCATAAGTTGAGTTATAAATTAGCAAAATCAAACAAATGTAGGCAAATTATGCTTTATACTTGAATATGCTTTATGAAAACAGCCAACATCACAGCTCTCCAGAGGGTTTAATTTATTAGGCGCATTCACACCGCAGTACTTTTCCCACAAAGGTTCATGCGAACTTAGTTCATGCGAACTCTTTAGTTCGCATGAACAGATCGCGTTCACACCGGAAAAAGTCCCTGGGGGTGGATTAGGCAAATGAAGCCGCTGACGTCACTTCTTCTTCTTCTGCTTTGGGTTTACTGGCAGGCTACAAACAACTTCACGGCATATACTGCCGCCCAAAGTCTCCGGCCGGAAGTCCCCGGAGTTGTAAGAGGACTTCAGTAGAAGTTGCTGGGACTCCCAGCAGCTTCTACTGAAGCCTCCTGTTCACCATTTACATGCTCCCCCTCGGTCAGATCATCCGACATCATGGACTCAATTTCCACTGCTACGCTGATGATACCCAACTGTATCTCAGCACCACTCCATCCTCCCAGCTCCCCCCTCAGTCTCTCATCAACTGCCTGCATGACATCAAAACATGGATGTCTTCCAACTATCTCAAACTGAACAGCAGGAAAACAGAGCTCATGGTTGTGGCACCCAAGGCCCTGCTCCAGAAGGTTGGTGACTTCGTCCTTGAGGTTGACGGCTGCTCCATCTCCCCATCTCCTGAAGCCCGCAACCTGGGTGTCATCCTTGATTCCACCCTTTCCTTCCATTCCCACGTCAAGTCTGTGACCAAGTCGGCATTTTTCCACCTGAGGAACATTGCCAGACTCCGACCGTCACTCTCGGAGTCGGTTGCCGAAACCCTGGTGCATGCGTTTGTCACCACACGCTTGGACTACTGCAATGGTGTCCTGTTCGGGGTTCCCAACAAAACCCTGGACAGGCTCCAGTATGTCCAAAACTGTGCTGCTAGGGTCCTCACACACACAAAGCCGTGCCAGCACATCACTCCCACCCTCATCCACCTACACTGGTTGCCGGTCAAGTCCCGCATCACCTACAAAATCCTCCTCCTCACCTACAAGTCCCTCCATGCCCTTGCCCCCCAGTACCTATCGGACATCCTTCACCCACATGCCCCACCCCGGAACCTGCGGTCCTCAGACTCCGGCCTGCTTACCACCCCCCGCACCAAACTGCGAACCTTCGGGACAGAGCCTTCAGCGTGGCAGCCCCCACCCTCTGGAACGCTCTCCCTGCGGAGATTCGCAACATCCCCACACTCGATGCCTTCAAAGGGGCCCTCAAGACCCATCTGTTTGCCAAGGCTTTCGGCCCCTAAATCGATCTGTTGTTTTGTCTGTCTGCCTTTTGTTTTGTTATGTTTGTTTTTGCCCTATTACTTGTAAAGCGACCTTGGGTCCCTTGAAAGGCGCTATATAAATCCAAGTTATTATTATTATTATTATTAAATCGCCAGAACGCCGACACCTCCTCATCTCCACCGCTCCCATGTTTTATTTTGTGTTGCCATAAGTTAGTCTCTCTGCGTTTCTGCGCTGGGCTAATGCTAATGCTAATAATGCTAATGCGAGGAGTTTGACGGGGCGTGGTTTGCAATCCGCCCAGCCAATCAGAAATATAGCTCTTTTCTCACAAAAGAGCCGCTCGAAAGTCCCTGCTCTCTAGCAGGGACTTTCGAGGGGGTAAAAAGGTTCTCATGAACTAATTTTAGTACCGGCTCTTTTTGGTGTGAACGCGATAAAAGAGTTCTCATGAACTAAGTTCGCATGAACCTTTGTGGGAAAAGTACCGCAGTGTGAATGCGCCTATTGTGTTTGCAGCTCATTCCTTAAAACAGAAAGTGGGCTTATTAACACATGAATACTGCAGTATAATATATGACTATATATATATATATATATATATATATATATATATATATATATATAGAAGTACAAGAAGTACAAGACAAGCAAGAGTTTCATTTGTGGGCCATATTTCATTATACTTTTGAATTAGCTGAGGGCCAATTCAAAATGGTCTGCGGGCCGCATTTGGCCCCCGGGCCATAGTTTGGACACCCCTGGGTTAGTTGGAAGCAACTATATTAATTTTGACTTAATACTTGTTATTTCAACTTAATATTATTGCCTTTCTACTAACTCTGTTGACATAATACATTTAATTAAAGTCAATGTTTCAGTTTTTTCAGCGAATGTGCATCTGTATGTTTTTGCATGCTTTTTAGGGTGTGTGGGTGTGTGTGTGTGTGTGTGTGGGTGGTGTGTGTGTGTGTGTGTGTGTGTGTCATATGTATCCTGCTGAGAGTCCATACGGGTTGCAGGCTGGTCTCTGTGTTGTTTGATATGCTCCAGTGGTGTGTGTGTGATGTCTCTTTAGAGCCAGGTCATTGATCTGGGTCTCTTCTCCATTCCTCCTCTCCACAGGCACTGCCCGCCAACTGGGGCGAAGCAACAGGGTACAAGGTGAAAGGTTTTTAAGAAACATTCAGTGTTGAATAATAAAGATATGACCTTTACATGTTCATCTAATTCATTTCCATGCCATTATTATTTTAACTTGTGTGTCTGTCCTTATTTTTCCAAACTTGGCGTAGGGAGAGAAAGGTCAGAAGGGAGACTACGGTTCTCACGGACTCACGGGCACTCCAGGGAGGGATGTAGGTGTATTTTTTATTATTTCTGTGTTATGTTCTCCTTGGCTTTGTCGTACAGAGTTTCCATAATAAGAAACACTAAGTGTGTTACATTTGCTTCAAGGTTAAGTCAAACGGTTATGTTAAACAAATCACAAATGGTTTAATGAGCGTTCTCTCCCAAACACACTGATACACCTACACACCCACACGCTCTTAACACAGCCACTTCTATCAGGCTAAGAGAGGATATTCAGTAAACTTATACGGTGTTACTCTTTAAGCTAAGACTCCCATTGATATCTGTTCTCCCCCCCATCCCCTCTCCCATGGCGTTAAGTCGGCCTGTTAATACCTGTTAGATTAGGCTAGCTAGAGCAACAAAGCTTGCACAATCAATGCTGCGTCATTGACTGTGCTATTCGTCTCTCACACAAGCAGGAGCCTACTCAGAACGTCTTAAACCTTTTAATCTTCCCTGTTCAGCGCGGTGATCCTGTAGACGCATGCAAAGTTTTTGAGGAGCAAATTACAACGTGTGTGTGCTCGGAGATATTCCCCTTGGTTTCCGGCATCAGAGACACTCACATTTAGCCGTTCAGCAGGCTAAGTGCTGGCCGTGGACGGATGGATTTGGTTGGATGGGAGATATTTCTTAAGCCCTCCATCTGTCTGACATTGTTAATATGAATGTGCTTGTTGATGTGACTTGAATCAAGCAGGCAGAAAAATATTGCATATGCACCGCTGATGATAATACATCTTACACACTCACCCTCTGTCTATTTCCAATTGGAAAATGTCAAACAAATGAGGGAGAATCAACAAGTGTCCTTTACAATTTATGAAGACATTTTGGAGATCGATTGCTGCAGAGCTTGCTTAATGATTCTGGGCCGACACTGATGATGTCACTTGCCGTACCGGTGCTTTTTCACTTACCTCTCTGTATGCCACCTGTTTCCCAGGGTCGAGCAGGGTCCATCTGTGTCGTCGGCCCCAAGGGACACAAGGTCTGTCTGCATTACGTCTGGGAGCTCTACCTGTCAGTCAAATACTTTCAGTTCAGTTTGGAGGTAATAAAGCTGTGTTTACCTTCTTTTCCCAGGGTACCCCAGGTTTCGTGGGTCCTGAGGGGTTGGCTGGAGAGCCAGGGAAACCCGGATATCCAGGCACACCAGGAGTTGGAAAGCCAGGCCCACCGGTAAGTGTGTTTTTCTAATAATGAAAGACATTTGGAGGAATTGACTAATTATGTGCTCTTATTGGACGGTGTAATTTGAATGTCATTACTTGTCTTAGAGATGGTTTCAGTTGGACCAGAAAGTACTTTTCTTTAAGATGGTGCTCTCAAAAGTGCAGGGCAGGACTTGGCAGAACTCCTTCTTAAGTGCAGCATTCATTATCCTTATTAGAAGCATAAAACATCTTAAGAATGGCTTTTGAAAAGATTTATGCACTTTATTTTAATTTTTTTCAGGGCCTTCCTGGTGGACCTGGTGGTGCAAAGGGAGCCACGGTAGGTTTTGAGACATGACATAAGATATAGATGATGCTTATGTCATCCATTCGTAACACAATATTTAGAACATTACTGAAAAGATGGATCAGCTCATCCAATAGGAATGTTGTGAAACCACCGATCCAGACATGCATATTAACAACATCATTCCATTTTATGTTTGGACTGTAATTAAAGGTTTTATTGAGCTTCTGTTGATTCAAAACGTCTTGTCATCAGGCTAGCAAAACCCATATTTACATGTTGTTTTTAAGATAACTGAATAAATACTCTTCAGATAAATGCAGTGATTTGTGTTCACAGGGAACGGAAGGCCTCCCGGGAACAGATGGGTTAACAGGAGATCCAGTAAGAGGCTTTCAAACACTGATTCATATTCAGCTTTCAATATACATGAACTGCTTAATCAGTGTTTGACTTGGATTCTGATGTTTTCATAGGGACCGAGAGGACCAGGGGGGTATAAAGGAGACAAGGTACCCGCAAACTCTGTCCTGTAATCTCTAAATCTGCATGCGTGTGTGCTATCTCATCCTCATTGTGTGTTTGGCTCAATCTTCAGGGTGACCCATGCGAAGTGTGCCCTGTGCTGCCTTCAGACCTGGATAACGCAGTGGCAGTGCCAGGGAAACCGGGCCCAAAGGGAGAGCCTGGAGTGACAGGGATAGGAGAGAGGGGACTGACTGTAAGCACACCGGTTTCAACGCAATGCCAAGCTGTAATGTATTCTGAACCAACCCTGAGTGATTCTGTCGAACGATCTTACCACATGTTTTATGAGCGAGTCGTCGCTGTAGCTGACGATTGAACCTTGAGCACTTGTTTGATAGTGTGTATATATATTATTTTTCTTATCGCTCTGTCGGAAGGTATAGGGTTTATTTCCACCTTCAGGGGGTTGTATTTGCCCTTGTGATTCTCACTGCAGCTCAAAGGGAAAAAGCGTGATATGCTGTCAAAAGTTTATTCTCCGAGGCAGAGGTCATTTTGGTAATGTAATCTTGACGCATCTTTCTCTGTGGACTGTGCATCATGTGTCTCTTCCTGTTCCCTCTGCATCCTCCAACTTACTGCAGCAGGTGGAATGGAGAATGATTTGTAGAGGAAAAAAAATAAGAGAATATAAATCTAGAGCCTTATGAGATTCTCTGTGCAACGATTTCCAATAATGCCAGCATCCATCTGTCATACCTGGTTAGGGCAGAGGGAGAAGGAGGTAGAGAGGTAGAGAGAGAGGTGTAGAGAGAGAGAGAGAGCGAGAGAGGCAGAGAAGAGCTCTATCAAAGTGTAACTAACCATACTTTTTTTTTCATATTTACCAGGGGCAAACGGGGGCAGATGGAAAGGCAGGACAGAAGGTATGGAGTCTTTCTTTCACAGCTCATGGTTCATTCATATGCTGTGGAAGCGTGACCTATACCCACTCATCTGCATCTCTACACATTCAGATATGCCTCCATCAGCAGTGCAGAAGGCTCTTTTTTAAAGCACATGCAAAACTAGCTGAACTAAAACTCCAAAAAATAACATTCAGTACTCCTACACATGTAGTATGTCTATACCCATATGCACATGTATGCGTTTACAATATTTAAAACATATGTAACTTGCACTTCTATTTGTTATATTTGTCAATTATCCATCTATCTTCTACCGCTTATCTTAGTCGGGTGGCGGAGGTAGAAGTTCCAGTAGCACTTGTCAACTAGTTTGAAAAAAGAACGTGTCTGCTGTCTTACTCGTCATTTATGTAACATCTGCTTTGTCCAATCATAACAGTTAAAGGTAACCTGTTATGATCAACCTCCACTTTTTGAACAGCGTGAATACTTAATACTTGGCCTATCTTGCAGATCGAAGATGTTCAGAGATGCAATGGTCAACAAATCACATTCAAAACCACTCCTTTCAGATCTCAAAATAGTTTTTTTTCATTAGTTATGAAATCACTATGCAAATATTAATGTTGACCTTCCAGCTAACAAGTGCAATTGTAGTCAAACTACTAGTTTTCAAGACAATGACGCTCACTTCTCCCCCACACTGATGTACTACAGTAAGCTTCCAATGTCTCGACACGACATCTCAAAGAAAAACATAGCTGGGACTAATTTGCCTTCTTGGATGTCTTTGTGTCTGTATGTCTTGGCAGGGGGAACACGGATCAGGTGGCATCAAAGGAGAAAAGGTCAGTTTTTATTAGGCTTGAGATTAAACAATCTATCATTAGACTGCTTTATCCAGCTGTCACATTAGTGAGCTTCACTTTGTAAGTCTCCATTACCTGTATGTAGTTTTTTCTTCATTTTCATGATTCTTAAATGTGGATATTGTTTGAAGACGTTCTCCCCTTTTTAATCTGTCTACATGCTTTAGGGGGAGCAGTGTGCTGTGTGCCCCACCCTCGGAGAGTTACCCGCTAACCTCCCCCCCAATGTCGGGCACCAATTCCTGACGCAGAAGGGAGAGAAGGGAGAGCCTGGGATCGGAGAGAAAGGAGAGCAAGTGAGTCTGTTCCTAATGCAATCCTAGGGCTCATGGGGTGAAACAATAAGACACAGTTTCATCTTGTCATTGTTTAAGGACTACTGTTTTACTGAAAGAAAGCAATAACATGGGAGGAGAAAACGGATTGGGTAATTGTTTTTATGATTTTGTTAACGTCAGTGTGTTTGCTAGCATGTGTTGGCAGCGATAAGCACCTTCATTAAAATGATGTATCGTTTAATTTCTCCCGCTCCACAGGGAGAGCCAGGAAAAGCAGGATCACCTGGACTTGGAGGAGAGAATGTAAGTAATGTGCCACACAAAAAAAGACAGCTCTGAGAGTCGGTGACCTCAATTGCAGACTAGGCTTACATAAGGGGAACTCACTCAATAGACTGCACAGTGAGACTCGTAATAGACTTCATGAAGAAGATAATCACAGCAGTGCGCTAATTTTAGGGCCCAAAACTGTCTGCCATTGGGACTTTACTCTGCAGGGAACTTATTAGTGAAAAGCTTAGGTTTTGAAATCCATGGCTGCCTGTAGGGTGCACCTTAACTATGAAATGTGAATTACCAATTTAAACCCATCCATTTTATCAATTCAAATGCTGCAGTGATTCTATTTTTTACTTGACTGCAGGCAGGCGGCAGAGGAGCTGCCGGTAAGCCGGTAAGTTCAGATTCAGTTCTTTGAAAGCGAATATTTCGAGGTACACCTGCTGATTCAGTGTTGTTAAATGAAATGTGTCCATGTGGCAGGGGAAGCAGGGACCAAAGGGACCCGGAGGCAAGGCTGGACAGAAAGGCCCTAAGGTAAGAGAGCAGAGGCAGGAGGAACATTGATCAACATCATATAGGAAAGCACCGTTTTTCAGCTTCTTCAAGAACTTTTTCAGGACTTCCTCAAATGATGTGCTAGATTACTAGACAGTTTCTTGATAATTATGCAATAGCAAGTTTCATTTCAAGGATATTGAACATTTTCCACATGTTACTTTTACAGATGAATTCCCAAGTATCTCACAATTATGTTCAGAAACTAATCTGTATGCGCGTATTTTACGATACAATAATTAAATACTTCTCTCATTTGATTCCTTTTTTTATGAAATTAATCTGGTGACAGGGAGAGCAAGGACCGCCTGGTGTTAGTCAAGCTGGGCCCAAGGGCGAAAAGGTAACGGACAAATAATTGGTTTTTGCTTCATTTAGCTTGATTGTCATGCAAACTAACCTTCCTGACTCCTGACCCCTCCCCAGGGCGAGTGTGGTCTCTGCCAGCCGGCCGAGGTTGGTAGCGGACCCGCCGGCTACAAAATGCCTGACGGAGTTCGAGGCAACCCAGGCGCACCGGGCCAGCAAGGTCCAGCTGGACCTCCTGGTCAGGGAGCCGAGGGCAGACAGGTACCAGTGCTCTAGCAAAAGCGTATCTAAAAGCAACATCTAGGAAATTCCTACAAACAAAGAAGCTGCTTTTCTTTTGTGGTTTATCTTAGTTACGAGTGTTTATTGTGGCATTTCTCAAAATGGAAGCAATATTGATCAATGGGGCTATAAAATGGAGTGATGGTATCTATTCACGCACAACGCTACAAACACAGAGAAACGCACATGAATTGTTGGATCAGAAAATTGTCTCGGCCTCAAAACTTTGTCGGTCCTTCCTTTAGAGGGCAGTATGATGCAAACAGAAGGTACTCTTTAATTCCTGCTGCTCGCCTTGTCTTCAAGTTGTTATTATATTTTAAACATTGCTTGAGTTTGTTTCATTGTGCTTTATTATAACAAACTATGTTATATGCTTTTATTGCATTTTATTAATTATTACACTGCAGTTTACAATCAAGCTCCTATAGAACCAAAGTCATTATTTTACAGAAATGTATTCTGCTCATGACACCTCTATCTGAATGATCTGACTTTATCTGAATTTTTTTTTCTTACCATCGCATTTTGTTGCCATAATAAAAGCGATTACGCCGCATCTGGATGAGCGAAACATTTTTAAATGCTGAACGATTTCACCCTGCGGCAGAATCAACCATAATGCTTTTCGTACAAATAGGATCTGCAGGAAGTCTCCTCCTACAGCAAGAATTGTTACTAAGTGTAATAAATCTCTGTTGGCTTCTGTCAGCCCTCCCAATTACATGCCTTGTGCCTCTGCGGTTATCTTTATGTCAGTTATTTTTACCTGAGCGGATAGTGTTTTTATTCATTTGTACATCACTTTCTATTTGCCTACGCAGGGCCCACCAGGACTTGCTGGTGCAATAGGAGAAAAGGTAACTTTGCTTTCACATCTAATTATAGATCTTGTCTGTAGAAAGCCGTTGTGTACTGTATTTATATTTTCACACTCTGTGTATTCCATCAATGACCCAGCGACAAATTCACACCACATTAACCAGGCTTCACTTCAGCTGAGAAATTGAAACCAACTAATCAATGTCTCCTGGGTATTTTGTATGGTTTATAAATAACTCATGTCCATACACCCAAAACATTAAATAAGAAACTGCATAACCTGGAGGAGTTCAACTTTTCAGAGTCACTGCTTGCCTTTAGAAACAGGCAGACTCGATCATTTGACCTCAACAACCACACATGGTACGGAAAAGTATTTCAAAGGAGTCCAGGCACCCTGCTTCTTTTCAGCTCACCAAGTTTTTTGGAACATTCACATTCCTTGAGCCCCAGAAAAACTGGGAAATAAATCTGCCATCAACAGAGCCTGCCTACTTTAAATTACCTTGAAGCTCTCCCACAATCCTTTCGCTTCGACTTCAAAGCAGAATGAGAGGATTTCTAAGGCTGATACCACTCACATCGCTATTCGACAGTAAAAGTAATCTCATAATCAAATTCAGAAATTCAAACCAGCCAATTATAAAAAGGAAAGTAATGCTTTCCTTTCTTATCAACAGCTCGCCTACAGAACAGATTGCAGAGGAAAATTGATATTGATTGATCGTACCCTGTGGAGTTTTCTTATAAACAAACTTACGAACAAATCGTTTTTCTTTACATTCGATGTTATTCACCGTAACACAGGAGTGCTTTCCTTCCTCATGAAACTCTTGCAAAACTTATATTTTTAATATTATTATTCTTGAATAGTTTAAAAGTTGACTTGCTAGCGCTGTGGCAGTGGGTCTGGACATTGTAATGAGCAGTTACCTCAGTATGAGGGCAATGCAGCGCAGCGGCCATTAGACAGCAGAAGTGCTTAGGACCCAATTACTCCCAAGTGCCTATATAGAACCTTTATATATATATGAATCATGAAAGCCACAGGAGATTGAGTTGAATGTTAAGTCATTATATTTCAATGTTTCCAGGGTAAAGAAGGTGGACGAGGAGACAACGGACTGGACGGATCTGCCGGATCCCCAGGACTGCCTGGAGAGGCTGGTCGGGACGGACTGAGTGGCTTGAAGGGTGAAAAGGTATGGAGTTCCCAAACTGTTAACTGCATATTTTTTGTATCTACAAATGGATTTTATAAATAATATGTATTGCTTCAAAGGGGGTACAGTTTTAACAGCCATTTTTGGTTTCCACAATATATGATGAAGCTCTACAGGTGGTTGGGTCTGTTTTAGAGTTTTAACTTTCGGCCCTCTATCCATTGAGACCTCAAATAACCGATTTAAGTTTCAAGGCTTTTATTGTCATGTGTGCATAGCTACAGTGTAGTTATGACAATGAAAATCTTAGGTCACAGGCTCCTCCAACAGTGCAACACAAGATGCTATACATCCCTGGTCCCACTTCTAGACCTATGATGGTGTCCAGTAGTTTAAAATGGAAACTGTCTGGCAAAATGGGGCCTCTAGCATTTTCAAATATAAGATCGTTTTTTTCAAAAAGGTCCCTGGATCATGGTTTGGATTTGTTCTGTTTCCCCAGGGTGAAGCTTGTACCAGCTGTCCTTCTTCAGGCCCTGCAGTGAGTGGGGGTGTAGCTGTGGAAGGTCCCAAAGGAGAGAGAGGAGATTCAGGTCCTGCTGGCGAAGGCAAGCCTGGCAAAAACGTGAGGAAATGCTCTATTTATTTATCTATAATGTACATATTATGTATTCTATTTATGTATGTACATCTGGCTCTAGGCAAATCGCTGATGATCATCTCAAATGTTTTTCTATTCAGGGAAAACCAGGATTACCCGGTGTTCAGGGGCCCGCTGGTCCCAAAGGAAGCAAGGTGTGAATGTCCATTTATTCTATTAACTTGTTGATAAATACATTCGGAGGATTGTGCCTGATCATAAATCACTGACAGACTCTTATCTGTGTCGTTTGTGCCCCCTGTAGGGAGGTAATGGAGCTGCAGGAGTCGGCCTTCAGGGACCACAAGTAAGACTGATGCTGATGCAGCTCTATCACACACACACACACACACACACACACACACCACACACACACACACACACACACACACACACACACACACACACACACACACACCACACACACACACACACACACACCTCACATCATCTCACTTTCAACTGGTCTGCACTTGTTATTGATGAAACTGATCTGCTTGATTGTCTCTCAAATTGTAATAATTGTATTATTACTTGAATTTTACTTAACAGACTGTACATGGTTTGTCTTCTTTGTCATGTTTTGTTTTTTGTCTTTTTGTTTATGTATGTCTGTAAGTTGTTGCTATTGTCGGGACCCCTTGAAGGGGTTTATCCCAATAAATACAATTTCTATAAACACACACACACACACACACACACACACACACACACACACACACACACACACACACCTCACCAAAATATACACATCTTTGTATCCTCCGAGAACAACCTTAACATCTTAACCCCCTGCCTGTCTTTCTGTTTGTGTCATAGGGTGAAGAGGGGCCAAGGGGGCTTCCAGGACTTGTAGTAAGTGAAACTATATTTATTTGAAGTCATATTTTTCTACTCTGTATCTTCAGGCCGTGGTCTCTCATCTGTTTGTTTTGTTCAGGGACCTGCTGGAGCCGGAGGACTGACTGGACCTGTTGGCCCTGATGGGGAAAAGGTAGCATAACATAGAGAGCTGTAGGCCACATGTATTGTAGCAATATGCAGTTCAATTACATAATCCAGTTTAAAGCAATGCAACAATGTGACAGTAAGTATTTCCTTGTCTTAGGGCTCCAGAGGTGAAGTCGGGCTTCAAGGACCACAAGGGCCTCAAGGCGTTGGAGTACCAGGCCCCCCGGTTAGACATAAATGCATAATGTTACATATGAATATATTATGTCATTCTGTTGTATCGTCAAACACTTATTCCTATTTACTTTTCCAGGGGAGAGATGCATTTCCCGAGCTTCAAGGAGCTGATGGCAAACCTGTGAGTTGTTTTGTTCCTTCATTGTCTAAATTGTTTCATTTGCATGTTGTTTTCTCCACAATTTGAAGAAACGTTGAAGAAATTAAAGTAGTAAACTTTCAGTTGTTGCCTCTGTGTTAGCGTCTGTTCCCGGTGTTAATTTTTTTCTGTGAGCTTCTTTGGGAATTGTCCTTGATTTAGGCGTCATTTGTAACCAAGGATGTCTGCCTCGATCCATAACAGAGGCAATGTCTGCTCCCATCTCATCCTCTGTTCCCTGATCTGCGCTCTGCTCACTGCCCCGTGAGCTTTCTTCTGGAACAACAAAGCAAGAGTAACTAAGTGCTTGTGTGTGCGTGTGTGTGTGTGTGTTTGCGTGCGGCTGTCTCCTTCTTTTGCAGGGATATGATGGAGCTAAGGGGGACAAGGTAAGTCTACCGTTTTGTTTGGATGAAGGGATCTGAGGGGGGGTTTGAATATACGGGGGTGGAACAGATGGTAATCGCAAGAGATGGTTCGCCTCGTCTCACGCACACACAAACACACACATATGAGCGCTCTCACACACACACACACACACACACACACACACACACACACACACACACACACACACACACACACACACACACACACACACACAAACACCTGCCCCAGGCCACGGATAGAGTAGCAGAGGAGGTGACAAGTGTACTGTTGCTGGCAGACAAGAGGAGTTTCGGGGCCTTAAGAGAGAAATTGTGTGAGACTATTAATTACCGCATTCATCAGAGCCACCAGTCCAGCCTGTCACTGAGTGGCTGGGAGAGATGAAGGGGTGGTGGAGGCAGTGCTCCAGGGTCGAGAGGGGTGGGAGACGTGAGACAGGAGCAAACAGTGAAGGAGGACAAATAAAACTTCTCTCCGAATAACTGAGATAGAATAAGCACGGTCAGGCTTTGGTTCCTTGTATTACAGATTTCATTCTACTCTTCACTACATTACAGGTTCAGGGACTTCATGTAATGCAAAACTTCCAGATCACAAAGTATTATAAAAAAACGTTTCGTCCCCTGCAGTTTGGACTGTCTTTTTGATGTGTAAGATTTCCAGATTTGAAAAAAAACTGAACCGATAGTCCTTAAAGCTCAAAGAGTTGCGACCCTTCTGAAGTTTTAATGCGGAATGACGACATGCAGCGTGTGCAAAACTTTTTGCAAAACATAAATGGGTATTTTCTTGATGTGTATTTCAGGGTGAACCTGGAGAGTGCAACTGCATAACGCCTGGGCACTCAGTCGTCGGTGGACCGGTGAGTATAAATGTTCACACACACTGAAAACACACACACACACACACACACACACACACACACACTGAAAACACATCTAGACGTACAATTATTTCATCTAGCGAATTGATGCCTTGCAACAGGAGTCTGAATACACATTGATTTCTTAAACACACACTCACACGGTTAATTACGACTCCACAGGCGACACATTCAGAAAAACCTATGTTCATGCTTGGTTATTTCCCTCCTGCATAATTTTGTTCTTTGACATTTGTCGTGTTATTCCTAACTTCACACTGTGCGCTGT
Organism: Harpagifer antarcticus; assembly: GCA_902827135.1. Lineage (NCBI taxonomy): Eukaryota > Metazoa > Chordata > Actinopteri > Perciformes > Harpagiferidae > Harpagifer > Harpagifer antarcticus. Next base: position 1,133,410 of record CADEHL010001417.1, read on the forward strand.
CTGTATGTTTTGCAAGCACAAGTGCTCCTCTGATTCTGACCACTTTTGCCTTCCAGGGAGCTCCAGGAACTACAATAAACGCATGGCAGGCCGGGCCCCAGGTCTGATCCGTCAGCCAGCTGTCGTGTCTGATAACTCTTTGTTTCTGTTGTTACCTCGCAAAGATTCTTCACAGAATTCTTCGTTTGTGTTGAGCTGTATGTCAAATGTGGCTATGTCTTTGTGTGTTGTAGGGCCCAGCAGGACCTCCCGGCCCCCCTGGCCCCCCTGGGCTTGAGGGTGTTAATGGAATGAAAGGAATACAGGTAAGAGAAAGAAGAGCCAGTAGGACGGTGATGGTGTAACCTAAATTCAATTCAGCTGCTCTTTTAGCCTGGATTAAACGACATGCTACTCATGATGTAGGCTTTCAGCTTGGGCAGCTGGTGTCCTTCAGAGGGACATGCTTTGCAACTAAATGGGAAACATAACGTTCATAATGTGCATGTAGGAAATGGAGCGACATCAAATACTGATTGTGTGCAACAGCTTTGTTTAAATAGTCTTAGGGTGAAATGATATCTGCTGACCAGTCAGGTGCTTAAAGCTCTATCTTTTGTGGGAAGCGACTGAGCAAGCTTTGGGAATGTCAAGACATGAAGAGTTATTTGAAGGTCTTAAGTTTAAATGTAAAAAAATAAACCGGTGGTTATTTGAAGTTTGATTAATTTGTAAACTTGAGCAGACCTTCAAATAAGGTATTACTGTGATCTGTGTGAAAGTAAAAGGTGTACAAAGACATCTAGAGTGGTGATGAAAGAGGTCATGTCCTTGACAAGGGTGCATTTGTAACAATGGCTGAATGCAAAATACTAAGTTTCATAAGACCTGGTGGAAGAGGGAGCAGGTGTGATCATTATGACCTTTGACTCTGCCTTGGCTAATGGTGGAGATGGGAGTGGCTAGCAGATGGGCAGCAAACCAGTTCAACCTCAGTTCCTTCCTTTCAGGGTAACCCTGGAAACGACGGGATACAGGGGATACCTGGAATAAGCGTGAGTAAAATTAGGGAGTAAAGGAAGGAGAGGACGATCAATCGTGCAAAAGCACCAAATAAATGCATATGTCAGGAAGGGGTGATTATAAAAAAAGAAGGTTGTGGTCCCAAGTTTTTCGAGGTCATAAACTATTAATTGAAGGGATACAAGCAAGTAACACAGGGTACACATGTAAAACATTTGACAAAAAAGTATATGTATAACTTGGTCTCCTGTATATGCCTGTATTTTATTATGGTGACTGAGAGTTAGAGCTGTAAAACCCATTATGTATATTCAACCTGTTATGCATCTACCTTCAGATCTGTTCTAAAATCTCAGAAGGTCTCATGTGTCCAAAGCTACTTTACCTAAAGTAAGTGCAAGGACAACATCAAAGTGTTGGGAAGTCATCTGTGGATGCTGACTATATACCGTGTCAGTTTTGTTTCTTTCAAGTCTGCTGATGGCTTAATTTTATTTAAGGAACATCGATGCTGATTCCTGGCCAGCACTCAAGGGGAATTTCACATCCAACAACAATTAAAGTAGTAGTTTAAAGACGGAAAGGGAGGTGCTGGAAAATCAGTAGAGCACTGGAAATGATTTGAGACTGAACTTAAGTCAACTCTGTGCAGAAAGGTGTTGATTGATCACATAGCAACACCTCCACTGGCAACATGACTACAGCCGGACATGATCTGTGTATATATAAATGTATCCATGAATCATGGTTAGAAGGAAGAGACACACTGAAAGATCTTTTACAGATTTGATGAATATGTGTATGCGCTATAAGAAGTGGACAAGTTGAATCCCTCATTTGACCTTAATGTCGGTATATAGACTAACTTACTGTATGCCGTGGTTCTGCAGTTATTATGACACTCACAGCATATCTCTGTGAAACCTCACAAATGTCTTAGTCTTTGAAAAACAGGTTGCACGGAAAAAACACAAGGTTTGCAATTTGCTGATCCCTTTTTAAGTGTGGCAAAAGTGAACATGCTGAAGTAACAGATTATTGTAGAGAAGCTTCTCTTGGAGATAGTCCGTTAATGCACAAAAGCCAATGGCGCGGAGCATAAAATAGCCTTTCTAGCTAATGGCTCCAACTTGAACAATGTAAAATGAGTTTGTAATGACTTTGAAACCAGGCCAGGTGCCATTGACTCTCAGTGGAAAGGGTCCCACTGCTTTGATAGGGAGCAGACTGCCTTGCACTGTAAATGTGATTGGGCTTGTGGAGTGAGTGGTTTCATTTCAGAACACCATATTAACAGGTGTGTGTGTGTGTGTGTGTGTGTGTGTGTGTGTGTGTGTGTGTGTGTGTGTGTGTGTGTGTGTGTGTGTGTGTGTGTGTGTGTGTGTGTGTGTGTGGTGTGTGTGTGTGTGTGTGTGTGTGTGTGTGTGTGTGTGTGTGTGTGTGTGTGTGTGTGTGTGTGTGTGTGTGTGTGTGTGTGTGTGTGTGTGTGTGTGTGTGTGTGTGTGTGTGTGTGTGTGTGTGTGTGTGTGTGTGTGTGTGTGTGTGTGTGTGTGTGTGTGTTGTGTGTGTGTCTTGCATTTAAGGTTTTCTGGAACAGAGTTTAGGTCTCGACAGATTTAAATTGCAGCTTCAAAGAAATTAGTTTAATTTGGCTCTGAGCTTTATTTTGTTTATATCTGTTTTTATTTGATTACAATGTGTCACTTTATGAGAATCAAGTTGTGGCATATGTTGTAGTAGACTCCAGAATGAGTTGTTTCTATACGGTGATGCTGAATAAGCTTAGGCCACTGTATTTTAATTTGTGAAATACTTTTAATTCCTTCAAAAACATTAAAGGGGCCCAAACATGCTTTTTTTGGTTTTATATATATTTATGTTTTTTGTGCATGTAAATGGTCTGCTAATCCCAACAGTTCCCTGCAGGGGGAGTTTCTCTCCCACCCTGTTACATAGTGATATCTCATAGTGATATCACTATGTAACACTTGTGCTTTTATTGGCTACATTGGTGTGCTAACACAATGTACGTGATAGGCTAAAGGGCGGGACATCTCTAAGCGGTTGACCAATCACAACAGAGCGAGCCAGCCAGCTCACCAATCAGAGCAGACTGGGCTCTGGTTTGAGACACAGGGTGAAAAGAGGTGCTGCAGCACAGGCAGTATGAGAAAAATAAAGAGCTTTTTTGAACATGAAAGCATGTCATTATTAGGAAACCAGAAAATTAGTATAGTAGGGTCCCTTTTTAAAATGTGATTTTCAGGTTATCATAAAAAATAAAGACCAGGATGTATACAATTAACCATTACAAGTATTTGTATTGTTGAGTTAGGACACAGAAGCAAGGAGTTTCAGAACTATACAGCCTACTGAATGAGGGGTTACATGTCCTCAAAGCAGACATTTCATATAGTTATGGTAGGAAAAGCAGAGATTGTAATGTTAACACTAATGATGGCTCCATCCTTTTCAACAGTCTCAGATTGACCGTGAGCGAGCAAAAATCATACTATCAAACAGAATTCAGCTATTAATCATTTCATTATATACACACCTGTGCTTTTCCTACTACTACAAGTCCAAATGTATCTTTGAAAAAGGCCTATTCTGCATCTTTTGTCCTGATTACTAAATGAGATGGTCGCTAAGAAAAGTTGTGACTCTTTGTAACAGTATCTTTGGAACTTTTTAAAAAGCGAAATGTATAAAATTGCAACACAAATATCGTATAGCTGTTTTTCCTCCATATGAATGCACAGGTATATCCTGGTTTGAATAAGCATGAATCACTCAACTGCACGGGAACTCAAAAGAGATGTCATTGCTAATAACAGACATGAGTTACATACAATTGAAAAAAAGTTTGTCATTGTGGAATTAGTAAAGTCTTCAAAGAAACTGATTCATCACACATTTTTGGGAAAGAACAAATTATTTGATGTAAGAACATTGGGAAATATGTATTGCATTTGTAGATTATCAAAGATTTGATTTTGATTATAAAGGTTTACCTTAACTATTCTATTTGATGCAATAAAATAAATAGTAATTGTTATTTGTTTCCCTGCCCCTGCTCTAGTCAGGATATATTGGATCACAGCGGCTGCCTCAAGACAGTGGAGATACTGGTGATGTAAGTGCTAGAGTAAAAAATATATATTTTGGTGAATTTGCGTTTATCGTATCCATTGACTTTGCTTTCTCTTTGCCAGTTTTTGGGCATGTGTGTATATACTGTATATATATGAATGTATGTTTCTATCCGTGTTCAACGCAGGAGGGCTGTGGAGGGAACTGTTCCCAAGGATCTCCTGGAGTGCCAGGCCCAAACGGTGTCAAGGAAGATTCCACAGACCAGGGAAAGCCTGGTGTAACCCCATTGGACAGCTGTGACAAGGTGAGACATGAAGATTCCTCGTTTCCAGAATCATATTAAAGCATCACTAATATATGTGTTATGCTTTTATGGATATACATTTCCATACCTTAATTTATATTGTAACTTGCATTGCTTGCATGTAGTTATCCATCCGACAGCATGTAGCTCCGGCTCTGAGGCATTACTCTGATTCTCTTGTGTGTTTCCAGTGTTTGCAGAGACTGCAAAGAGACCAGGGAACACAACCATCGGTCAGTTAATAGTCTTTTTATCATATTCTGAGGACATTCACAGAAACAAATGTGCACTTTTCTTAACTTATTCATGTCTCTACCTTATAGTACGACAGATCAGGATCACCCGGAATTCCAGGATCGGCCGGACCAGAAGGAATGAGAGGACAGCCAGTGAGTCTGATGCAAACATACTTTTAGCTTTACAAGAGTGTTTTTAGGTTTGCCTTTGTATGCATTTGAAAATGAGCATTGTTCTTTCTTCATCTGAACTAAAGGGTATACCAGGAGAGCGAGGCTCAGCTGGAGTACCAGGACTCATGGTGAGATTAAGCAATGGAATGCCTCTTATCTATACATTCCAGCAAAATGGCTCATTTATAGGAGAGAAAGCTGAGTATTTTCCCATGGTTTAATTCAAAACACACCATCCTCTTAATGGCAACACTACAGAGCAGTGGAGGTGGATTCTTATTCTAAAACCTCTAATGTGAGGTAGGTCTACAGTTCCAGTACTTTGAAGGCTTTTTTTTTGTGTCACTCTGAAAACTATTATAGACCAAAGGCGTTGGAGAACTATAAAGTGCATTCTAATCACTGTATAAATGAGCCAGTGCTTCTGTCAGGGAAGATTTTCAATTCCATTTCTTTCTTTCGTTTGAACGTTTTAGGACAGCACCGCTGGGAGTTGTCTCAAAGCTTCAGATTTAAAATTGAGAAGAGTTTGCCATTTTTCATGATTTCACAGAGCCCCCTGCTGGAAATGATGTACCATAAAATGACCCAACATTACCAGCATCTTAAACTCTGATCAACACGCCATCTCCATTGAAATATTTGTAGTAATTACTGCATTTCAGGGAGTTTAAACCTGATTTAAGATGAGTACATTTCCTTGCCAATTCTTTGTTTTCTGTCAACAGGGACCCCTTGGTTTCCAAGGTCCCCAGGGCCCACCTGGTACACCTGTAAGTTTTACTCACACTTAAAAAAAAATGTTTCATCCATATCCGCTCTAATCTTTAATCTGTGATGGAAGAAGATCATTCTAGTTGAGGAGAAAGAAACAAAAAATACTTCTATGCAAGTCAAATTCACTAAAAGAAACAGTGTGGAAGTTTTATCAGTTCATTTTAATCAATTCTTCTTTTGGCTTTCTTTTGTGCTTCTTCATCTTTTAAATCAATCAGCCCTTGATTATGCCATCTTTGTCATCTCTCCGTGGCTCTGGATGAAAGTTATTTCAGATGAGGAAACGATTTGGTCGTCTCTTTCTCCAGTTGTTCAATTATTCCGCCGTCTAAGTGATGGAGAGTGGGACTGCCGTGCAGACAGAGCTCTCCCCTTCCTCCTCCTCATACAGATTTATTGTTTCGCAGAAGAGAGATGCTAAATGAAGGAGCCGTGCGAGCGCTGCATGGAATCAATTCGCGGCATAGTAGCATTTTAAAGCAGGTGTTAGCCTCCGCTGTGTGCAGTGGTGGATCTGTTTAGGCTGTTTGTGCATGTATCACTCATATTCACTGATGAGATGCTAATTAGTGTCTCCTCAGTACGATCAATCACTAATTACTTTCTCGAGATTACAACCCTCAGCTATCACTCTCACTAGGAAATTCTTACAATTTTCTTTTTTTAAATGTATTCTTAAGGGATCGTTCTTATTAAAGTTAGTTAAACAGCTTGGTATCACTCTCCCATGCTACCACTTTAGAGAAAGCACCTACTGATATTCTATTCATCCATTTAAAAAATAAAAACGTTTTATTTTTCTTCCAGCATTCATCTGTCTTCCACATACAGCAGCTGTTGCTAGGCTACACAGAACACTCGCACATGCATATTAATACTTACAAACATGCAGTGTTTTCTCAGATTTGACATGTTATTCATTGTAGAGGTAAAGTTTGCAGTATGACAATAACACAATAACCCCCATATATTTCCGTTGTTTGTTAGATGTCTTAAAGTGATAAATGACTTCTGGAAGAGAGGCGGGACACAATGTTGTATAACTTATTGGAAAAGAACAAATGGAGCTAACATATTGAATGTGCTGCCTATACTGACCAAACATTGTACATAAATATTCATGCTGTTCTTATAACATTGCACACAAAATGTACTGCGTTATTTCTGAACATGGTTTGTATTTATTTTCGTAAAGACACTTTTAGGTACTGGCGTTGGGAATTGGCCGTAGCTATAATAATTGTGTTTTAAAATAAACATTCAATAATGTCTGTCGGTGAATTAATGATAAGAATAGCTGTTTCCTCTCTTTGATATTGACCTTGTCCTTGGCTGGAGAACATACATACTGTATCACATCATATATATCCTCTACCTCGTTTTCTAATCATTCCTCACTCCAATCATTCTCAGGGACAGTCGGGTGAGTCAGGGTCATCAGGCCTGCCAGGGATGAAGGGCGAACAGGTAAATATCTGCCAATCAATTCCCCTGAAATCATAACATGTAGATTTCTTTATCTAATTTTTGCATTATATGATCTCCCCCTCAGGGCACTCCTGGGACATCTGGCTATCCAGGAAGCATGGGACCACCTGGACTTCCTGTAAGTTGCTCTCACCTTCCTCATTATAAAAGAAGGATGTGATTGACAGCGACCTGACATATTAAATGAATGGACAGGTGGTTACAGTGATTTACTGTCCATATGTATTTGTCAGGGAATGAAGGCCGTACGTGGGAGCCCCGGAAGCGCTGGTCAGAAAGGAGAATCAGTAAGCCATTACACCGTCAATAATATATACTGCACAATGAATCTGAGCTAGTATTAGTGGCTAACATTACCTTCACCTCTGCAGGGCCCTCCTGGTGTACCCGGGAACCAAGGACAAGCTGGCCCAACGGTCAGTGTTTCATCATAAATTGTGCACAGCAATATTTAAAGCCTGGCTTCCTCATTTATCATCACACACTTCTTTATCATAAACCAACAGTAATGTATATCCTATCTGTGTCTACAGGGAATTAAAGGACACACCGGACCAGCAGGGCCTGTCGGTCCCAAAGCAGATGCGGTATAAAAATCACATGACAGAAACATTTCCTCTTTATGAAGACATTACACACACACACTCATATGTTACTCTTTTTATTTTAAGGGTTTCCCAGGACCACCAGGTTTCCCAGGACCACCAGTATGTACATGTTGTACCTTTTTGTTATTACAATTTCTTGCCCTTATATTAGTTGGAGTAACTTTTTTTGCCACCGTGTGTATTTTTAGGGTGGACCAGGTCCTGCCGGCAAAAGTGGAAGGGAAGGGCTCTTAGGCCTCAAAGGTGAAAAAGTGAGTACACTTAACACTTAGCATATTAAGCATTATGTTTGATTCCAAAATGATTATGTGTTGTACTGAAAACCCTTGCTTCCATAGGGAAATGATGGCACCCACGGCTCTCAGGGATCAACTGGACCTCCAGGCTCTTCAGGCTCCCCTGGGCTCATGGTGTGTTATAATACTGCATATTATCCAAGTTTGACTAATTCCAAGAATCTATAAAATGAATTCTCATTCGTCTTCTCTGTCTGTCTCAATGAAAGGGCCCCCCTGGCATTGAGGGGTTGGATGGAAAGGATGGGAAACCAGGACTGCGGGTAAGTTATACACTGGAAAAGACACTTTGAGGTCATGCTATAGTGTGTGTAATAGTTAAATACATTCATGTAACCTTTGACGCTGGCTTTTTTTTCATCAGGGAGAGGCAGGCCCCGCAGGCCCAGCAGGACCAAGAGCAATCCCAGTAAGAATCACCTCTTACATCTACATGACCCGATGTATCCAGTGCAAAACACATCGTTAATTAGGCATGAAGTGCTGTTCAAACCGGATCTTAATATAGACAATCATACATTTTATCTACCAATCTGTATGAATAATTTGGTGCCCTTTAGGAATATGTGTTATGAAAACAAGCATTGACAGTAAAACAGTAACAGAAAAAAAGAAAAAAAAAGCATTTAATTCATAATGTAGTCTCCTAAATGTGTTTAGCCATGAGCATGACTTCTCTAATCAGGAGTTTTACATGTGTAGTTTTGATTTAATTTCCTCATGAAACGATTGGATGGATTGCCATGGAATTTTGTTTTCAAATGAATGCCCCCCATCGGGATTATTTGTACTTATTAATTTTTCACTTCACCTATCCTAAAGCACCATTATCAGCTCAGGTTTTATTTACACTGAACAAAAATATAAATGCAACACTTTTGTTTTTGCTCCCATTTTTCATGAGATGAACTCAAAGATCTAAAACATTTTCTATTAGCACAACATAACCATTTCTCTCAAATATTGTTCACAAATCTGAAAAAATCTGTGATAGTGAGCACTTCTCCTTTGCCGAGATAATCCATCCCACCTCACAGGTGTGGCATATCAAGATGCTGATTAGACGGCATGGTTATTGCACAGGTGTGCCTTAGGCTGGCCACAATAAAAGGCCACTCTGAAACGTGCAGTTTTGCTTTATTGGGGGGGTCTGGGGGGGTCCGAAAACCAGGCAGTATCTGGTGTGAGGGGTAGGGTTAGGGGTAGGGTTAGGGTAATGTTGTGAATCAAGTGGCCCATGGTGGTGGTGGGGTTATGGTATGGGCCGGCGTATGTAATGGACGACGAACACAGGCCACTCGATTCACAACATTACCCTAACCCTACCGCTACCCCTCACACCAGATACTGACTGGTTTTCGGACCCCCCCAGACCCCCCCAATAAAGCAAAAATGCACGTTTCAGAGTGGCCTTTTATTGTGGCCAGCCTAAGGCACACCTGTGCAATAATCATGCTGTCTAATCAGCATCTTGATATGCCACACCTGTGAGGTGGGATGGATTATCTCGGCAAAGGAGAAGTGCTCACTATCACATATTTTTTCAGATTTGTGAACAATATCTGAGATAAATGGTTATTTTGTGTATATACATTTTTTTTTAGATCTTTGAGTTCATCTCATGAAAAATGGGAGCAAAAACAAAAGTGTTGCGTTTATATTTTTGTTCAGTGCAAGTTTATACCAAATACCTAGGAAATAATTATAACCCTAACCCTAGCTGTACTTCGTGTTGATGGCTAATCAGCCAATGTTATCATGCTAACATACCGATGTGTATTTCAACACATCCTCTTAGAGCCATTTGCAAACTCTTATTTATGTTTACACATTGAATAATTTAGAGATAAATTCAAATCTTGTGTTCTCCCTAATATTCCCGTCAGCAATGCCCTCTGTATGTTTCACCTACAGCAGCTTGTTTTGATAGATACATTGCAGTAGGCATACTTTTGATATCATGCTTTAGAATTGCATTGCCACGGCTCACCTTGAGTTTCACAAACTGCTATGGAAATCAGCCTGCATGACTAAACCTTTTTCATTGGAAACCTATCTGAAGCTCTTAATGGAGAGATGGATTGCCAACGATGGGTGGAGTTTCTGTCCTCTTGAGATTGTGACTTGCATTTTGGATTGCTTCTGAATGCATATGTATAGAAAAGTTTCAAGACAGGTCAAGACGGGTGTGACTAACTCATTCATGACTTTTATATGGTTTTAACAACCGCACCCAAATCAAATTAGCTCGGTGACTCATGAAGGTGCAATCGTGAGTCTTGTTAATGTGGCCGTTGTCGCTAGTGACCTCATTTGAAACTGCTAAGCTTCATATCTTCTATTAGTATCTTTGCATTTTTTATTCCGACACTGACACATACCGTAGTCAACTTCTCTTTTGATTTTATTTCTCTGACTCACTCTCTGTATCTCAGTTTGAGTTCCACCAGAGAGCAGGTGTTTGGGATTTCAAAGACACGTCTGCCTGTTCTTTGCCAGCATCGACTTTGTGAATTTTGATACTGTACCAATCTAATTCTCTTTGATGTCTCCCCTCAGGGATTCAAAGGGAAAACCGGCCATACTGGCTTCCCTGGACAGAAGGTGAGCCAACAGCTCGTTGCTTTGCCATCACGCTATGTCTCTTCTGTATTACAACTTGTTATTGCTGTCTGCTGCCTGTGCATTAAGGCCAAGTTGTTTTATCAAACTGATAATGATGTCATGATACAAGTGGTGTCAGTGTGCAACCTCGTTGTTTTGAGTCATCCCATGCCTTTTCATTACTATCTCATTCCTTCAGGGTGAACCTGGACCTTCAGGCCCCTCTGGACCACCAGGCAGGACAGGACATGATGTGAGTATTCCTATTTTTTTTATCATTACACCAAGTTTATTTGTATAAAGATTCAAATGAAAATCCATAATCTGTGTATACAAGCCCAAAGAAACAGAATTGAATCATAATCGGTGCAACTCTGGAGATTACTAAAGGTCAATCTGTGACCTTTTTAGGGTGACCCCGGGACCCCAGGACCTCCAGGCCGACCTGGACCTTCCGGCCACATTGTAAGTTCACTGCCCTTTTAACCTTTAGACAGTATATCTACTAAGTTGGTGTTTTAAACTTCAATAACATCTTTTTATTTTACTCATTAGGGCTCATCAGGTGCAGCTGGACCACCAGGATCACCTGGTCCATCAGGACTGGTGAGAGAAATGCAGTGAAACATGTGACCATCATATTTTAATAAACAGGGTTAGGATTAGCTGAATCTTTCCCAAAGAGGAACATGAGTTGTTTTTTAGTAGCTTAATATTTGTTGGAGGTTTGTTGGGTGAACATTAATTATTCTTAAAGACAATCATTACAGAGGCTAAACATGATGGATGATGATGGATGATGACCAGAAAAAAGGATATGCTAAATACATTTTAAAAATCACAAGTTGAAATGAACGTGCCTTGAGATTGTGTGAAAACGATGCATTATGAGCTATACTGTTGTGTATGAGATAATGTTTAACAAGAGCATCTTAGACTTTGAATTCTCCATCTTCCCTCTGTAGGGTATAAATGGAGACAAGGGCCAAGCTGGGGAGAGGGGTCTTCCAGGGATGGGAGGAGCCCCCGGACCACCTGGGCACCCAGGGCCTTTGGTTGGTACCCCTATAATTCTGTACACGTCAAAATGTAGACCCTCAGAAATGAAATTAAACCACATTTGAACTGCTACAATGCCAATATAGCTCACTTTTGTTTCTCCTGCTTTAACTTTGTCTCTAAGGGAGAGCCAGGCAGCGATGGTGCAGCTGGTAAAGATGTGAGTAATGTCTGAATCTGGTGTTTATCTTCATCAATGCACATTTGTTGTGGTGATCTGAATTTTTAGTTTTCTTCCTTTGATGGATCTTTCTTTTTTGACAGGGATCTGGAGGCCTATCAGGAGATAATGGGCAGCCAGGTCAAAAGGTGAGAGCCGGTTCGAGGCAGTACATATATAATGCGGTCGTTTATGTGTGTGTCGTCAAACTGTATCACCTCCGTAGACCTGAATCTGCATGCACAAAGGTGCCCCCTATTTTTCTTCTCTTTAGTTCAAGGAGGCTTGGTGCTGAACACGCTTACTCTCTCCATTTCTACCCACTAATCACCCACACTTAACACAGTCATCAGTTCACCCATCCTCCGACCCTCCCACTGACACCCTCTTTGCTCCTCACCTCCTTTCACCCCTCTCCAAACGGTCTGTGAGCCTGTTGGATCTCTCCTCAGACTCCGGCTTACAGTAGTGTAGGTGGATGCAGTGATAAAGTTATTCTCTGCCTCTGGGATAATGCTATTAAGCCAGAGGGGAGATGCTAGATGAGGCCATTTGTCACGCTGACAGGACGGCATTGTCAGGGTTTTAGCTTCACAGAAGAGGAGAGAGACGAGGACGGACTCCTCTATTCTTCTCCCTCCTCTCTATTTCTAGAGCCGCTTGTCTGTCGGTGACGTGTAAACATTAGACGTCCATTATGGGCTGCTTTGTCCTTGATAAATCACTGTCGCTAATGTAGCAGGAGTTTTGTATTGTATTTAAACAAGCACAATTGTGGGCTCCTGTTGTGTGGAAAGTGATATAGACGTACCCAAAAGCTGTCTGAAAGGCTTCTGTGAATAGGGTTGAGGATAGTCTTTTTATGCTCCTCAAAGTTAGAGGAATAATTAAATAGAAAGAGCAAAGTGACAAAGAATACAAAAGTTGACAAGAATTGTGGCTGAGAGTTTGATGAAACGAGTGATACCACTATCTCTTTGTTAAATATGAAGCATATTAGCATCAACAGTTAGCCTAGCTTAGGAAATAAGGAGTAAGTCGATGATTTGCTTTGTGCCTTCCACACGGCGGCGTGCGTTGCGTGCGTTGAAGCTTCAACGCTTCTTCCCATTCACTTTGAATGGGGTGACGTCACGCTTTGCCGAACTGCATTGTGGTTCCGTCGCTTTGCTTTGCTGGCGTTGCTCGCTTCAAAAGTTGAGCAATGTTCAACTTTTGAAGCTTCGACGGAAGTGTCAGCCAATCAAATCATATGCCAGTACAAGCTCTAGCCAATCAAACCGCGTGCTTGTGTGTCCGGGCGGGAGATTCATGTGATTGGTTGTTGGTCGAGTTTCAGACACGCCCGCCGGCAAGCTTCAACGCACGCCCGCCGTGTGGACGCTGCGTTAGAGTCCACAATATACAATACTATGACTCTTTATGAAATACTATGCCATGATTTTTCAACATACTGTATTTCTAAAATATCAGAAATAAACAAAATAGTGGCGAAACTATAACAAAAATGTAGGTCGAAAAAAACCACAAGGTCAATAGTGTTTTAAATCCATAATATACAGTATGTCGACATTTTCTGGAAAAACAACTTCATAGTATGCAGTGTTCCCCTACCATTGTCTTGGAGGGGCGCTGTGCCCCGCAAACGGAGCCCCGCATCCCCCCTAAAACATTTTTTTTATATATATAGCACCAAATTGCAACTAATCTATATATCTACTGTGACTTTTCACATTTAACATGTGCTCTTTTATTAAATATCACAAAAGCCAACATAGAATAGTATGTTGAATAAAGAGGGCATGGTAAAAGGCATTCTCTGTTGCCTGTTAGTAATATTTGAAAATATTAATAAATATATAGATATATATGATTTGAAGTCACTTGGTCACATGACCTTGATGCTATTAACACAAAGAAAATACATTTCAGTAGAAACATTGCTGAAATTTCAATAAAATGTTCATATAAAACCACTGAGACCCTTAACAGAGATGTGTCCTTCTCATCCAGTGTAGTAGTACTGCTCTAATTTGGGAGAAAGAGATTGTGTTTTAACTTCAAACATCACCGTCCATCTCACAGGGTGAAGCTGGGGCTACTGGCCAGAGGGGTGAAGCAGGGGAGAGAGGGAGACCCGGACTCCCCGGCGGGGGAGGGTACCACACCAAGGATTCTCAACCCATGATGGGCCCCGCTGGACCCAGAGGGGAGAGGGGGAGCTCCGGCTCAGACGGCTCCCCCGGGAACCCTGGATCTCAAGGGTCACCAGGAAACGATGTGAGATACAGACTCATCACACACACAGCACTGTAGCCTGAATGCCTCTATTCTCCAAATAATGCAACACCCAGCTTGTTTGTGAGTAAAGGGGATGACACAGAGGACAGGGGCCAGAGGCGCTCACTAGCTCCATCTGCTCTTGTAAATAATGCAGTTTTTAATTATCTTCCTTGATTATTGTTTACCCTTTTTGTTTTTCTCTTTTTTTCTCGATTCTTAAACAGGCTGTAGTCAATTATGATGAAGTCAAGAACTTCATCCGCCAGCAGGTCATCAAGATCTTCGATGGTGAGGGCATGTGCCTTGTTATGTGAATGTTGTTGTGTATATTCTTGCAGTTTCGAGAGTAGTTGTTGTTTCTCCTTTTTAAAGAGTTATTCCAAGTCTCCTCTGGGACACCTCTGTTATTTACTGCTACTTCATTGTTTTTCAATGCATTTGTTCCCTCCCCAGAGAGAATGGCCTACTACCTGTCTCGCATGCAGATGCCAGAGTCGGTGGCCTCCCCAGGCCGGCCTGGGTCCCCAGGGAAAGACGGTACTCCAGGTGTTTCTGGGAGCCAGGGAACACCTGGATCCCCGGGTCAGATTGGAAGACAAGGACGATCAGGAGGACAAGGACTCCCCGGTATACCAAGGGTCCTTCAAGCACCATAACAGTGACAAAGGTGTCATCATTAGCGAACTCTAAACGTTTCACCACATGTGTCTTTGTGCAGGACCACGAGGGCCAGAGGGAGTAAAAGGAGATAAGGGTGTAGGAGAGATGGGAGACATAGGACCTCCAGGAGCATCAGGTAATGTACCCCACTGGACCAGGGATCAGGAAGTAGTAAAGGCAGCCATGTTGTGTTCAAACCTGAGTAAACTAGATTAAAATATGATCCAACCAAAAACCGAGCCCAGCGCTGCCAATTCCATTGCAATGCTCTAAAAGTTGCCAAATCTATTGTCTCATTTTGTTTAGGCACTTATATCTGTAATAGTTTTCCACTAGACCTGCTGTAGGAATGAGCTAACATCACACACATTATGCTAGTTACTGAGTTTGCATTTGTTGTTGATTGGAAAATTGCAAGCTATTAGGATATTGATGTAGCATCGTTCTTAATCGGTAATCATCATCTAGTTTAAATCACTTTACTTAAAGCGTTTACATATTTTGGGTCAACAAGTGGTTTTGGTTGAAAGAGCAAACATCAATTGATCAAAAGTGTTCTGAAATGTTTCCCCATGCTCACTTAATAAATGAGATAAACTATTTACTTGTTCGTATTGGTGCAAAACAGTGAGTTAAGTACAGATACAGCTTTAAATGATTCGTTTGACATGTGCATATCACCCAAACTATTCCTTTAACTTTCCACATGAGTTCTCTATGGAGCATTGTGCGTCAATCATTCTATGTCCCTTCTTGCAGGTGTCCCCGGGCCCCAAGGCTACGGTAAGACTGGCCCCCCAGGTCCCGTGGGCCAGCAGGGTGTTCCTGGGGTCTCGGGCTCCCCTGGGCAGACGGGGAAAAGGGGAAGCGACGGCCGGTGTAATCCAGGGGACTGTAGGAGCCATCAAGTGGAGTACAGTCCCAAGGGCCCAGTCAAGGGCCCCTGGTAAATGGCTGGAAGTGGAGTAGACAGGAAGTCAAAGACTTTGATCCAAAGTTTTTAAATCTAACCAGCCTTTATTGTTGAATGGTACAAAAATCCAATGTCTTTCTGAGGGCCCCGCTGGAATGAGGCCGGCAAAGACACACCAGCAGCACTTTGTTTTCATTACATCTTTCTTTCTTTTCATAGCCTTTATTCTCGCTGTGTTTCACTCCTTTTGTACAATTTCAAGCAATCCAGGGTAGGTGACAGGAATCACAATTTCTATGTTTCTTCTCCTTGATTAATTCTGGCCTCTTGAGTTTCTATTCTCTTACACAGTTACGGCAGCACTTTGCTTGCACCTCTGATATCTTTGTTCCCTCCTCACAGAATCGCACTCAGAGTTAAACTATGTATTTCTAATATCCTGTCTCAGTGCTGTGATACACATTTGAATTTGACTTGTAATAGAAATCCCCTCAAATTATTTCAATTCTGTAGAAACTGACTTTGCAATCATACCCCTTTTTGATGGGTATGACTGTTTTGTATATATTTATATTTATATATAGTGGATTTTTATACTATTTCAACAGAAAGGAAGACAAACGCATGGCTAGCCACTATTTTATTCATTGTCAATGCATCAAAAAAAGCAGAAAGGATATTTTTCTAATGCCAATAAGCTTTTTAATTGAATATTGTGTTCATCAAAAGAAAAGTTATTTATAAAGGAAAATTGCATTTGTGTCATTTAACTCCAGTATTTTTGGATATGCAGCCATTTTGAAGCATCTCATTGTGTAAAAGCCATCTGTCTGCTTCTACAGGCATTTAAAAAATATGAGAAATTATTGAGTCCATTTACAAGAAATACTGTAACGCATCACTGAGCTAACCACCAAGCCTTCAAGGAGAGAGAACATATTCTGAAAAGTATCACCCATGTTTTTGTAGTACGTAGACACCTTGCTGTATTTTTATTCCTGTTTTTTATACTGAATTAAATTGCTTTTCAAAGATGCCGTTTCCTATTATTATTGTCAACACGTGTTGTTTAGCAAATATGTGTACCCTTATCGTGTTTGTCTTACAAATCTTTTATCTGATTTCTTTGTTCCGTTTCCATATCTGAGGTATTGTTTCTTCTTGTTTAATATTCCTTGTAAGCAGTGATGGAAGAGCACCCAGATTATTTACTTCAGTTAAAGTAGCAATACTAAACTGTAAAAATACTCTGTTACAAGTAAAAGTCCTGAATTCAAAATTGAGTATAAGTACAAAGGTATCGGCATCAAAATATACTTAAATGTATCAAAGGAGAGTACATGCACAACTAAAGATACTCAGGTAAAGTAGTACGAGTACATCAACATTCTAATTAAGTACAGTACTTGAGTCTACATCCACCACTCAGAGGCACCAAAGGGTCGGGGGGGGGCTTCTCTGAACTCACATTACTGTCATTGTTATTCAACCCATCATGTTAACATGTTATGACACAATTGACCAAAAAACATACGAATCTCAAGCAAAATTTAAAACATGTGAGTTTTCCTTTGCTATAACTGCATTAGAGCAATAAGAGTTGGTAACGTCGTTTTGTGGAATGGTTGGAATATTTGGAAAAGGAAGAATGTGGACAAAAGCTGAACATATGCAGCTTTGGAAGAACGGGAGTATACATGCATGAATTGAAGATTTTAAATAGGAGAAACAGAAAGAAAAGGAGTTGAGAAAGTGTCCATTCCCCACACGATACAGAAAAGCGTTCCATTTTATAAAAGGTTCCTCTTTATTGGTTTGGGTTGACCTGAACAGCCAACCTCTTTACAGATGATTATATGAAGAACAATAAATAGCTTGTGTTGATGAAAAGAAACCAGTCATTAAACAGCTGACGCCCTGTGCAGGCTGACAGTGGCATAGGAAGCACATTCGGCTGATTCGTCTCGAGGAAAAGTCGTTAAATATCTGTCGGAACTTTTTATTACTCGCTGAAATTATTAACACAGGATATCTGTTGGTGCATATCGTAACCCATTCCTTTCACCCCTACATTATAATCAACACACATTTACAAAGATTTACAGCACTGCATTGTGGGAGATGGGAGTGCCCATCGGAATATGCTGTTGCCAGGCAACAAGAGGATGAGATCAAGCTAGTCGTTAGTTTAAAAAAATGAGGCTCCGGAAAAGAAAGCCGGAGGGGGGGGGGGGGGTGGGGTACACACAGTGATTTAAGGATTCGGCTAAAGCTTACAGATGAGAAAGCATTTTACAGTACGGTACGGAGGGTCGATTTCAATCATTTATTGGTCCTTTTTTACACTTTTAAGAAATCATGTGTGATGTCGCAAAAGAGGCAGCGCAGCTAAACTTCAAAACAAGTCTCAAAAATAAAATATTGCATGAGTAAAAACATTTAAAGTGACCGCGGTGAAACAGAGAAGCATCCTCCATCACGCCTGGTTTCAAATCTGTTCCTCTTTCAGGGCTGGGATATTTGGAGGGGACTGACATCATCCACTAGAGACTGCAGAAGGATGTGGGTGCTGCTGTTGTCATGGTGATGTGGGGGTGGGGGGGGTTAAGATGAGAGTATGTCCCGCCAGTCAAAAACTTCAGTTTCAGGAGGGGGCGCTATACATCCAGTCACTTTTTCATTATTGTCCCTTACCCTTGGTCCTCGGTGTTGTCCTACAGAGAGGAGTGGTCTCCCTCTCTCTCTTTTTCCTCCCCCCTCTCTCTAGGTGTTGAGCTGCTGATGGAGAGCAAGTCTCTAAATGTTGGGTCCTTTGATGCGGCCCGCCTCCTGTAGTCTGGGGGAGGTGTACGCCGACGCAGCGAGGCACATGGCCGCCTCGCAGAACCCTGGGAGACCCCCTGCACCCGCCTTACCGGGGTACCCCGCCTCTCCGGCTGATCCCTGGGGTCCTCGCTCACCGTGCCTACCGTCCCGAGCCACACCATCAACACCAGAAGGACCTATGGGGGGGGGGGGGGGGGGGGATCATTTACTTATTTGTATTTGCATTTTAAGAAATTAGGCATACATAACCAAATAAACACTTGGATACATAAATGAACTTCATAACCAGAGATGGCAAAAGTACACACATCCTTTACGCAAGTAGAAACAGATACTCGTGTTTAAAAATACTCTGGTAAAAGTAGAAGTACTGACTAAACTTCTTTACCCAAGTAAAAGTAAAGAAGTATGGGCTTTGAAATGTACTTCAGTAAAAAGTACTCATAACTACCAGCTGTTTTAAAGAGTACCTGACCTCCCTTTATATTAATAGAACAATAATGTCATTGTTAGCTAATGAATGTTTCCATGCTGAACAACGGCAACATGACAACGTTTCCATTGGTCCCTCTTCTTTAGAGAAGACCAGGAAATGATGGATACACGGGTCGTGTTCAAATCAATAGGCACACAATGATTCTAAATAATAATGATCACGCCACCAAACACACATTCAGACTAAAGGAACCAGCTGTTTGGGAAATGAGAGAAGTAGAAAGTACAGGTATTTGTGTTCAACATGTAAGAAGTAGAAAGTACAGGTATTTGTGTTCAACATGTAAGAAGTAGAAAGTACAGGTATTTGAGTTCAACATGTAAGAAGTAGAAAGTACAGGTATTTGTGTTCAACATGTAAGAAGTAGAAAGTACAGGTATTTGAGTTCAACATGTAAGAAGTAGAAAGTACAGGTATTTGTGTTCAACATGTAAGAAGTAGAAAGTACAGGTATTTGTATTCAAAATGTAAGAAGTAAAAGTAAAAGGTCGTCAGAAAAATAAGTAGTGGAGTAAAGTACTGATACCAGAACAATGTACTTAAGTAACAAAGTATTTGTACTCCACTACTTCCCACCTCTGTTCATAACAATCGACAAATCAGGTAAAGAAAAACATACAGGAGTACATATCTTCAGATCTTACCACCTGGTCATTATACACATTACACATCATGTTTTGTGTTCTTTAAATTTCACAAATTGTTCCCATCTTTCATCAAAGATATGAACTTGGTATCTGATAATAATGGGTATTTTCTCCATTCCATACTTCTCATTAACTACAGTCTTCCATTGTGAGGTAATGAAGTTTTTAAACTTCTAAACCAATTCCTTGTCATTTCTTTAATAACTGCTTTTCTTATCACGAGAAATAAGTAGGAATTTTGTATGATATTATATTGTAAAAATATTTGACATTTCCCAAAAGCTACACAAGACATTAAAAGACCAAATAATAACTTTGGTTTGCCCACCGCTCACCAGCATTTTGAAGTGGGATTTTGTTTATACTGACTTTGAATTTGAGGAGTCTTGAAGTAACGAATTCCAGGCTTCTGACATCTGAAATCTCCACATCTGATTACCCTTGTGTTCTGTATGCATATATTTAAGTTGCGGGCACAGGGGAGTGTGTTTTCTGTTAGAATAAGTGTGTACTGTTGCAATCCTATTACATTTTCTTCCTGGAGCATCTGTTAAACGACTGGAGTTAATGATGCTTTTAAAATGCTTCTGAGCAGCCTCTCCTGTGGCAGGAGCGGTAATACCTGCTCTATCTTTTTGCACCCCCCCTCTCCTCTTTTGTCAGCGTAACATACTGTTTTACATTCTGTGTGCGTGCTTCAGTGTAATGTTTTCCACAGCTCTTACCTGGTATTCCTGGGGGTCCTGGTGCTCCTGGATGGGGTTTACCAGGATCTCCTCTTTCTCCCTTAAGTCCTCTCTTTCCTGGGGAGACAGAGGAGAATGAGCTCAAAAGAAGTGTTTGACAGTCAAAGGTCTTTTAATAACCGTTGCAGGAAAGCTGGTGTATTGCCTGAATATTCTTTTTGTTATCTTGTTACATCTGATTAACTTAAAGGGGACCTATCATGCAAAATGCACTTTTTGATGTCTTTTATACATAAGTATGTCCCCCCGGTGTGTCAGGGAACTCACGCAGCGTCAGAAAATAAAACCCTCTCTCTTTTCCTCCGTACCCACATCTCTAAAAACGGGGATACAACGGAGCTGATCCAGATTTGCGTCCGATATGACGTAATATCGGAAATGTGGACCCACGGCCCAATCAGAAAGTTGCTATCAGAAAAAATGCCCGACTGTTTTGGACGTAATATGGTCGGTGTTTACATTAGCATCGCTAACACTCAGAGCTAACCTGTACTGGAGAGCATGTGCGTGAAGAAGCAGGAAATAAAAAGGAACTCACCTTGTGGTATAACCGGCAAGAGAGAAAGCCTTTGAGCTCCAAACTGTTTCAGAGAGAATCCTTGATAATCCATGATATGGCGTTTCATCACGGCAGTATTTAGTTTAGACAGTAGCTGCCGGGTCCCGCATGAGCTCAGCCCTCTCCTTTTTAATTTTGTTATCACATTTTTTATTTTTTAAAGCTTTATACCCAAAATCAGCACTTTTGAAATAGGAAGTGAAATAGAGGGATATGATGCATGGCTAGAATGGGTGATCTGTTTGGTGTTTTGAGCAAAACACTTCATAGGCATGTTTTTTATATATATATAGAGACCTATGCTATTGCCTAAAAATAGCATGATAGGTGCACTTTAAAGTACAATCCTTTAACAGCAGATGGCAGCTTCCCCTTGTTTTTGAGAGAGAACGAAAGTTTGTAAACCTACATAAATAAAAAATTATCAAATCTTTAGTGACCTCCGAAGCTCTGTGGAGTCTCACAGTCAGCTATCCCCGTGGATTTGTTGTTAAACAAATGAACGTAAAAATCAGACAATCCTGAATAATTGCTCGATGAAAGCTCTACTTTAATATGCGTCATATTTCAAACATATTGATGCTCCGCTGCCTCTCTTTACCTTTAAGTCCGGTGTTTCCGACCTGTCCAGGCCCTCCGAACATGCCGGGAATGCCGCGGGATCCAGGTAAACCATGTTGCCCCTGACTACCAGGTGATCCAGGGGGTCCAGGGGCGCCGGGGGGTCCCATCACACCGGCTCCACCCAGCACCGCCCTCTTGGCGCTCACCGCCACAGCAGCTAGCCTCTCTGTAACCCACACAGCAGCACATTGGTGATTTAATTACCTTTAATGACAGGAGACGAGAGTAATCTAATCCCCCCCCCTGAGGACATCAAAGGTGAACATCGAGGTCCGGAGGCTCACCCTGCAACATCTTCAGCACCACCTCGATAATATGCTGGTCTGATGCATCGCGGCCCTGGAGAGAGGAAGAGGAGTCTGAGCGATACAGAGAGACTCAGAATCAGAATACCTTTATTAGTCCCACAGAGGGGACATTTACATTGTTACATCAGAAAAGAGCCAAAGACAGCGTAATGTTACCTAAGTAGCATAAAAAAAATTGTAATAACAAAAGTTTTACAAAAATCACATCCTGTAACAGTTCTGAGGATTTAGCAGCCAGGTATATATTGCACAGTTAACTCACCGCTGTCCCTGAAATGCCGGACATGCCGGGTACTCCTCGCTCTCCGTTCAGTCCCCTGGGGCCGGGCAGTCCCGAGGGGCCCACGTCTCCAGGTTTACCGGGGTCTCCAGTGGGTCCATTGTGTCCCGTTTCACCCCTGATTCCTTGCTGTGAAGAGATGAGCAAATTCATAGAGTAAAAAAAAGAGCCTGATGAAAAGCGATGATGTTTCAAACAGAAAGGAACGCCCCTAGAGTAAAGGAGGGAATACATGACTAAGATCTTATTTTTGCACACAGTTCATCCTCACCTGTCCTTTGGGCCCGGGTTCACCAGACATACCCTGAGAAAGGAAACGATGATATCATATTCTCATTCATCATTCCAGCGATCCTTTCCGCATCAGAGACACTCATTGAGCAATAATTCAAGAACGAATATTGTATATGAATGTGTAGAACGCTGCTTTACAGAGCCAACGTGCATCATTGCCTCACTGCCATGTAAATAGCTCATCTGCCATCTGGACTATTATGGGGATTTGCTTGGAAATTCAAAAACAGACTTCCTCTCTTTGTCTTAACGTCTGTATAGTTCATCCATTTTCCTCTATATTGTAGTCTGCTCTGATGCATTTTGTAACAATATGTTAAGACCTTCTTATCTTAAGGTGGTTGAAGTGTTGTAGACTTCCTTTGTGGTTCAAAACGTTTTGAAACAGCTTTAAGTTGTGCGAAAACGACTTTTACCTTATCACCATTCTCGCCAGCCAATCCCTCAACACCGGGGTCACCCTAAAAGCGGCAGAGAGGAGAAGATAAAGAGGACGGATGGAGAAGGATTGACTCACAGATATATTTGTCAGCACTGGAGCTGGAATACAACAAAGTGAGACAAGTTTCAGACAATCCGGTTTTAAAAACTGCTACTCACATCGTCTCCCTTTGACCCGCCTTTTCCTTGGAAACCCTGGAAAGAAAGATGGTTTTAGTACACGTAAATGTGGTTAAATCTGGATATTAATATCCTCAAAAAAAGAAATAACTAAATATTGATTCAAGCTATGACACCGCAGATCACAAAGTAAGAAATATGTAGTCTCATCTCTAAACCATGGAAGATGAGGATGCTCTGATTATCATTCAGAGCATCGCCTCATTCTGTGATTTACTGTGGATTGGTGTGACTTTTATTCACGGGTGAACACTGCCCCCAATGGACACGTCTGGGTAATTCAAGTGTGTTTGAATGTCTGAATGTATGACTGCCCTGTTTTATAAAGCAATATATGTGCTTGATTATGCACACGCACGCACAGACCTTGTCTCCCTTGGTTCCACCGAGACCCTGAGCACCGGGAACACCCATTGGTCCTCTCTCTCCTTGTCCTCCCTGTAAAAAGACATTGACATGTATAAAGGAAAGTGAAG
This sequence comes from Harpagifer antarcticus, assembly GCA_902827135.1. Lineage (NCBI taxonomy): Eukaryota > Metazoa > Chordata > Actinopteri > Perciformes > Harpagiferidae > Harpagifer > Harpagifer antarcticus. The sequence goes on from CADEHL010001417.1 coordinate 1,156,947, forward strand.
CCACAGGTGAGTGAACATTTAAATAAATGCAAAGAGGTGTCTTACAGGCTTGCCGACTACTCCCTGTGGACCCACTGCCCCCCGCTGGCCTCGGTCGCCCTGTGAAAAATAAGAAAGGTGAGTTTGTTTTCAAAGTTTAAAGAGCTTTTAGGGGATAATTCTGGATGTATACCTTGGGTCCGGGAACGCCTTCCATACCAGCCTCGCCAGGAATACCAGGCTCACCCTAGGAGAACAGTTAAAGATCACACTACTGCACAATATAAGAACACAAATATATCCTAAAAATCCATATGTGCGGGTTACCAGAGGTCCTGAGGTGCCTTGCATGCCAATGTGGCCCCGAGGTCCAGTCTCGCCCTAACAAGCAAAGAGAGATCATGAGATTTAAAACAAATGAAAACCAGGAGAAGTAGAGAAGGTCAATACATCACAATATATATATACAATATATTATTACTAACCTTCCCTCCAGGTCCTCCTTTTGTCCCTGGGCCGCCGGGTAATCCCTGCACACAGAGGAAACCAAAAAACTCTTCAAAAGGAAAACATACATTTAATTTGCTGTATTTTATGTTTGAAATGCAGGAAATTATATTTAAAATGCAACTGGTAATATCAGTGGATATTAGTATGGGGGTGATAGTAGTGGGTGGTGATAATGCTGACGTCTAATAGAGTAAAAACATTGGAAATACATGCAGTGTCAGCTAATGGCATACACCTTACCTTGCTCAGATGTTGTGTGTGTGTGTGTGTGTGTGTGTGTGTGTGTGTGTGTGTGTGTGTGTGTGTGTGTGTGTGTGTGTGTGTGTGTGTGTGTGTGTGTGTGTGTGTGTGTGTGTTAGAGATAGGGTATATATTGCAGTAGGGCATAAAGCAGGGTAACTTATAGTGTTTGAGTTTGCAGCAGCCTCAGTGTCACTGCAGTGACCACACAGCCAAGTGTGCATCTCATGCTCCATTACCCTTTAGTCAGAATGACGAGCACAAGCACAAACACACACACACACACACACACACACACACGCAGTGCTGATTGTGATAAATCACTCGTGTTGGGCGGTAGAATGCTATTTCAAGGTGGTTTAAATTCGAAAACAGCGTGGTTCACAGGGTCACTGTTACCTGGATGAGTGCCCAGAAAACAAAACATAGCAGAAATTACAGGCTGCTTCACGCTGCGTTGTTGAATGGAGGAGAACAGATTGACCCTCTACGTGTTCTGAGTGATAAAAAGCCTTTACAGACAGATGCCTCTAGTGGAATTTGTGACCCTCCCACCCCAAAGAAACACTGCAGGATCACTCACCGCATGCCCCTGAGGACCGGGAGCACCAGGTCTCCCAGCCAGGCCAGGGCCGCCCTGCAGAAAAAGGAGAACAGAAGACGATTAAATTGCCGTCTTTTTGCTGCGACTGTATTTTTCTCATCATTATCGCGGCTGGCAGCACTTACCTTGATTCCAGGAATACCAGGTGTGCCATCCTTTCCGTCAATGCCCGGCAGACCCTGAACAAGCAGGCAGAGGAGTCAGTGGACCTCATTTGGCAGACTTTCTGAACACGACTGTGTAGTGTACAAATAAAAGTGCGTTCACTCACATTCTCTCCCTTCTTGCCAACCGCACCCTGTGGGCCCGTGATACCTCGGCTGCCCTGCAGAAGATAACCAAACCAGCGTGACGAATGAACATTGCACATCAGGAGAAATATTTCATTGTTTTTTCAACAGTACATTTCAAGGGGTAACGCTAGGAGAGTCACCTACTTTGTCTCCCTTGCCGCCTGCCTCTCCGGGTGGTCCCTTGGGTCCTTCCTCACCCTGCAAACAGAGAAGAAGTTAGATTAGCTGAGGTTTATTCTGGGTACTTTTCTTTAATGTCATTGTAATGTTGGTGAGTGTTCTTACAGGAGGCCCGGGAATTCCTACAGGTCCGTTGATGCCCTTGTAGCCGCGGGGCCCCTATGGGAAAACAAAGAAATGGCCATCAGTCACTTCAGATCAGGGAGGATGCTAAGTCACAGTAGCGTACTATTCATTGTGATAAAGGGGTAATTAGTGCTTAACTCACTTCACTAATGGGAGCTACACAGCCACTCTTGCTTTGGCACTAAGCCGGGGTGCTAACTTGGCTAACGCGGCTAATGTTAACAGTAAGACGGATGGCTACATCGGATCATTAACTACAGATGGAGGCACTGTGGACCCAGACAACCCCAACTCATTAGAGGAGGGGAGAGATTTGTGTTAGCATCATTTCCATATGTCTCCATTGCTGGTAATGGATGATGTTTGTATAGCAGGGGCAGGTCTGTGTGTGCCTCCTTGGTGCTCTTCTTAGAATGAGAACAGCCTCGTGACCAAAGAGAACGAGGACAAATAAAGTTAGATGTGTGAACAAAAGAGAATGGTGTTACTTACTGCTTCCCCTTTAGGACCCATCATTCCTGGATAACCTCTCAGACCCAGCGGACCCTTCAAATTAAACAAGGACGTTCTGTCAGATCGAGATAATACAATAAGTGTGTTATTTTGCCAAGTGACTTAAACAAGCTCATATTATACCGGAGGTCCTGGGATGCCTTGCTCCCCAGAGATGCCAATTTCTCCCCTGGGACCCTGGTGGAGGAAAGGAAGAAGAACAGGCTGATTAGTAAGTCTCTTTCTGTGCTGCTCTCTTTATTTGAGTGACATTGTCCACAAAGTTTGACCAAAGAAATTCAAAGCCAGAAAGGAGATCCAGCTGAAACCAGTCTATGATGGCAGCTGGTTGCTCTTGATGTCTGAACTGATCATTGATGGTTGCATATGTTCATGTTCAAGTTTGTTAAAAAGGTCATCTAATTGTAAAAGGGGAAACAACCACCATAGGCTACTCAATTACACAGTTCTAAATGCTTAATAAGCATTAATAAGAACAGTTTGAGATTTTGTGAAATACTTCTTTTTGGTTAGATGACTCAATCTCTCAGGACTGTTTTAAGCAGCAGAAGACAGATGGTGATTAGCTTAGATTAGCATGAATAACTGAAGCAGAAGGTAATTGCTAAATTGGGTGTGTCCAAATATATGTCCACCTTAAACACACGTTCACTTAAACATGTAGTGGTTTCCATTGATTATATGACTCTAACTACTTCCTAGTGACTGGAAGTCAATGCACCTGTTACCTGTTTGAAACATCCACAGAATACACAGAATGCAACCTGTTTTTTTCTTATAGTAGTATTTGTCAGTGACAGGCAAACCATTTTTTTTAAGAACAAATGCAACATTTATATTTCTTTTTAATCTAGTTGGTCTTGGAAAATAAATACCTAATTTACTTCCCAGAGCAGCATCCTGTTTGCCCGGTATAAAGCTAGTCAAATCCATCAAAAACAAAGGTTTGGACCATTAGCCCGTTTTAGCTACTATACTTTTATTTTTCAGCAGATTCAAAATAAAGTTGTTTTCTGGTCTGACTCACATTATCATCAGTACTATAACAAGAAGAAAAGGTATCTGTGTTTGGAATGGAACAGCTAGTGGGGATGTAAACTGCCCATGCTGAGTTGAAAAGAGGGAGACACACCACCTTGCACCCCTGTGTCAGGGTGGAGTACAGTGGAGTGTTGTTTAGCATCAGAGGCTACTTTTGTTAGAAGATCAGAGGCTAATACCTGGGGCCTGTCTAGCAGTTCCCTTACAGCCTACTGTGCTCATTAACTGTGCTTAATACAGCGAGGGGAGGGGGCTCGTGAACCCTGACTTTCTCATCTTCCTCTCCGTGTACCTGGCTCCTCAGCACCCCTTTCATCTGGCTCGCTGCATGCTGACTGCAGGCCCGGGTCTGACTAATCGCAGCCAGATTAGTGCCAGTCATGTGCCTCTGGGGGGCTTCATTAGAGGTAATCCTCACCTTGGCTGGTCCCGAATGGTAGGGGGTTTCGCCACATGTACATGTATGGGTGTTTGACTGTGTGTATCCATTCTGCAGAGCTCACCGATTTTCCAATGCTGCCAGGCTCTCCGAGAACTCCGGCACGTCCTTTGTGTCCCTAGAGGTAAGGTAAGGTAAGTACGTTTATTTCATTTCAGACGCAGAGGCAATTCAAAGTGCTTTACATGATCATTAACACATGATAGTAGAACAGAGAGGAATACAATAAATAAACATAATGGAATAACAGTTTCATAAAAACAATACATTAATGAGATACAAAATAGTCTAAAAACGACATTGTAAATACGGTAAGTGCTAAAAACAAGTTAAAAGGCTTCTGGGTAAGCAGCAAAAAGTAGTGTGTTTAGCCTCGACTTAAAAAAAGTCAGCGTTGGTGAAGACCTCAGGTTTTCTGGAAGAGTGTTCCATTTGTGGGGAGCATAAAAACTAAAAGCAGCTTCGGCGTGTTTGGTTCTGAGCCGGGGAACAATGAGTAAGCCCGCCCCCGATGATCTCAGAGCTCTGGGGGGCTCGTAACAGGGCAACATGTCAGACATATATTGGGGTCCCAAACCATTTAATGCTTTATAAGTTAACAATATCATTTTAAAATCGATTCTGTAAGAGGGCAAAATAACGTATGTAGGGTGTCATAACAATTTTTTAATAACATAATTATTTTTTGCTGAATAAATGCTGACTTGAAGAGCCTCACCTTGATTCCCTGCAGTCCCTGGGGGCCTTTAACTCCAGCCGGACAGTTAAGAGGGCACTGTTGTCGGGAGAAGGGAACATATGGATTATGAAAAGCGATATTGTGTCAGAATAGATTTGAGAGTTGTCGTTAGATCTTACCTGGAAGTCGGCACTTCCCTCCTCTCCACCGATGAACTTCCCTGGAGACCCCTAGAAGGACAGACAGATGGATGAAGATAGTCACCTGGTCACAGTGGCCCCTGCTCCCAGGAGCTGAGCCAGCACTCTCTTTATCTATTTCTCCCTCCATCTTTCCTTCTATCTGTTTATAGATTGACTTAGGAAGTAAAGTATCTGTTCAGGGGCCTGATGTATTCCTGCTACAGTCAGATGAGACAGCCCACTGATCTAATGGGGGTTTATTTACCCTAGGACAGCACTAAAGCTAAACAAATACACTCCCATGGGCTGGGAACATCACTCTCTGTGAAGTCACACCCACTGCTTGGAAGCACACAGAGATGCACACAGGGGAGAACACACACCGGTGAAAAATAGACTTGAAAGTGTAGCGCTCAAACCAGTTTGAGGTAATTCACCCCCTGCTGTCTGCGGGGACCCGATGAAGCAGCACTGTGCGGCGCTAGCTGCTTAGCTATCCTCGATTATATTATGAAAGCATGTCAATTGCTGCTGGTTTTGTAGAACAGAGCACATATCAACATAGCTTTAGCCGATGCGATGTTGAGTTTTTCTTTGCACAGTGATCCAATTAGGAATATCTATAGATAATATAACTGCAATTACGGTGATGTAACCATATGGTGCATTTAGCGTAATGGGCTTCTAGTAGCCTGATGTCATCAACATCACTGAAAAAAGGTTTAGGTTTATCCATTCAACACAGTTTAACTCACTGTGTAACCATCAGCCAGTAATAGCTTATTGTAGATATTAGTTATTACATTAAATTACATAACACTTATCCAAAGCGACTTCCATTTAGTGCAAAAACCATAAAGAGTTAAACTCTGAACAACAAGGAAAGTGCAGATATATTCACTTCAAGCAAGATCGTACCATAGTGAGTGCTGGTGAGTTAGTTACAAGGCCTAAAATAACACAAAAAAACGCATTTGACAATATATGTTTGAAGTATTTTGAAACAGTTGCATAGTTTTTCCACCAGAGGGAAATGACTAATACGTGTATTTAGAGTACTGTACTGGTGGGACCTGCAGAGTATTATACAGTAGTTTAAAGTTACTACGTTTTGTTCTATGTTGTTTAGTGTATTTTCAGAAGATGCTATTATATAGCAATCCAACGTATTCAGGTTTTGGTCATTTTAATATCAGGATCGTGTTTGTTCCACTATGAATCAGAGAGATAAAGGATGGATAAGATATTTCCTCTACAACTTACTGGCTTGCCAGGAGGTCCAGGAAGTCCAGAAGCTCCGGATGATCCCATGCCACCCTAAATGAAGCAGATGGAAAGAAGTTGTTGATAAGAATGTCACAGTAAAGATAACTTAACTTCTTTGAGAGGTTTGTAAATCATATAGGCAGTGAAATAAAACTGTTTTCCTACCTTTGGTCCATTTATTCCAATTGCACCTGGAAGACCAATTGGCCCTGGAGCGCCCTACAGAGACACAAGGCATACAGATTCCAGCATCCACAAAAGTATGTCCACACATAAAAGCAATTAAGTGATAAAGACCAAACAAGCTACTTACAGCCAATCCTGGAAGGCCGGGTCCCTGCGTGGACAGAAGGGACGGGGGGTTAAACTACTGCATAACAAGTGGAACCAATCCATCAAAGTATCAATTAACATTGGTGAAAGCCAATTATGAATGGAGGCAGTAATTCAGTAATGTTTGCAGTGTCAGAGCACGGGGTAAACACAAACAGTGCTCGAGAAGAACAGAGACGCACAGCGCAATCACTTTATGTTCGCTGTGTGTTTTGCTTGGAATTAATTATAAACAAAGTAATTAAGTGAGTAAGCCTTCTTGGAGGAAGAGTGGCCCACAGGTCGGGTCTCCTGTCTGAGCAGGCAGCTGGATGTTCACACGCAGCCCCCCCCACCTGTTAATGCTAAACAAGGGATTTACCTAATAGTGTTTCATTCAAGCGTAACATTGGATAAACCTGGACTTAATGTTGTATAGTTTTGGGTGGACACTGAGCGCCATCTAGTGGTATTAGGCTGTGCTACAGTAGATAAAGTGCTGGTATATTGGTCGTTCTTTTTGCAGTGATATCTAATGCATAATGTAAGCATTCCTCTCTATTAAGGACTCTGTAGAAGTGTGGCTTATGTCAGCTTCGGAAGGCATCTGCCACATCTGGGTAGATGACGCCCAAAAGGGGGCACAGCTGGTCAGGCATCCATGCATGAAGACAGAGACTCAGGAGGTTGCCACTGTCAGACCAGCTGGTTTCAAACATGTTTGTTTGTAAACTGACGTGACTTAAGCGATGCATAATTTAGCCCTGCATCACTCAGGTTCATAAGTATTATGACAATTTGATGAAGATTAAATGTTATATAATTTGTCATATTGTACCTTTTACTCGGGTACTGTACTACGTAGTAATTATTTTCTTTATTACGTTTCATTTATATATATTAAATATGATGCAATAAGCCTGTGGTTTCGAGCATTTTCGGCTTGTGACCCCTTATAACAAAGCTATACCTAGTAGGAGCTCTTAATCGTGATTTAGTTGGCAGCAGTTCTGGCTAAAAGATTGTCAATACCCAAATTAACATTTAGCTAAAATTGACACTGTTGTATCAACATACATGACTAACAGACCGAATGAAAGCTAAAGCCCAAAACATTTGATTATATTTCGTCTGTACTTGACCTTCCAAAGTGTCAGTGGCTAAGTGGAGCACTTCTATTGAAGTACATTGACTGTGTGAAATTGCAAAGAGCGATACTTTGAAGCTTGTTTAGCAGCAGCCGTCTACAGCTATCTCGCTGAATACTGGACTAGTTTTAAAACTGTTACCCCCATTAGTCATGTAGGCTCAAAAGCATGGGGAAATAGTGTCCAGGACAAAAAACACCAAAGGTCCCGCTTGAGTACAAAGTCTGGGTACGCATTCCCACACATTCAGAATGAGATTGAAAAATATAAGATATTCACTCGTTACTTAATGACAGCAAATACATCAATAATTTACTTACAGGAAGACCAGGTTCCCCAGTGGGTCCAGATTGACCCTGCAGGCAACAGACAACAACAATATTATTATAGTAGTGACCTGCCTGATCTCACATCATTAGTGACTTACTCTCTGGTTAACAGGGGTTCATTGTTAGGTTCAGCTTTCATATGACACGTTTATGGGAGCATGACCACAATAGTTATTCTTTTTTTGCTGTTAAAAAGGTTTTTTCACATGGATTCTTTTTAATCATGTTCAGGTGGAGGTTTGTACACTTGCCTTCGGGCCAGGGTTTCCAAAAGGACCGCGATCCCCCTTTGCTCCAATCAGACCCTGGAAACAGACAGAGAGACATGTTAGCAGGCAGATAGGCTCGACATGCAGAGTGAAACATGGCCATTAAAAGACATGGAAGCGGTTTAAGATTACAATATTATTTACCACTGTGTTTCCCATGGGGTATATGGGACCTGAATGCACCCTATAAAAAGGACATATCACAGATTTAATCGAAGCTGACACTGTTTTTTGCGATTAATTAGGAATCAAACCTGAGATTGGGATTCCAGGGCGGATTACTGACTAAATCTCTGAGGAATGCATGAGTGTGTGTGTGTGTGTGTGTGTGTGTGTGTGTGTGTGTGTGTGTGTGTGTGTGTCTGTGTGTGTGTGTGTGTGTGTGTGTGTGTGTGTGTGTGTGTGTGTCTGTAAGCATGTGACCAAGAGGCCTTGGCACTCCAATTCACCTCCAACCCAGACTGTAGCTGCACTACAAATCAAGTATTAAGTTAAATCGATTAGTGCCCTGAAGCTATAAAATACTGTAAGACGAAGTTGGCTGTGTATCTGCAGCTCCTCTCTACCTGTGATTATCACAGACTTAAGAGGAATCATCATGAGATAATGGCTTTGACAGAAGTCTGGTATATTAATCTCATCATGTAGACGTGCTTATCATTTGTTTACAAGGCTTTCCATTTACCTCGGCAAAGCTAATTTCCAGGAAAAATATGTGAAAACAAGCTGTAATTACTAAATCCCCATGTTGACAAAAACAAATAGTTGAGAGAAAATGAGGGTCCATTTCACAGGGAACTTATGAATGCTTTAATACGATAATTATCTGCAAATGTGGAGTTGCTTTATGTAGTTACATCTTGATTTGGAAAAGGAGAAGTGCTCTAAAAATCATGTTAAAGTTAAAACAACCTGTCGCTAACTAACATACATTTCGGATGAGTATGTATTTTGTATCAAACCTTGATAATCAGTGAAACCGTCTTGAGTTTCATTTACAGTCTACTTTTCTCATTAAACCCATTGTCTGCATGCTTACAATGAAATATGTATAATACATCTTCTTCCCCATTCGTCGTCTGCAAAGCCAGACAATGTCTAGAATCCAGGAGATATCTTCCTTGAAAGTGGACACTCAATTCTGATTGTTTTTGACAAATGCTACTTACTATTGCTTTGAAGTCCTAGATATGCTATGGTTGAAATCAGTAGTAGGCTCACATGTAAACAAACGAGCAAACCACACTGTTAATAAGGACTGTGTTGACACTAATACAATCTCCACTGTAACAACTCTCCATATACGTAGGTCTATTTTGTCACTCCAACCACTGACATGTGCATTGTCATGGATACACCAGCAAAGATTTATACAAATAACACAGGGAACCTTTCATCAAAACATTGCTGTCCGGCCCCACTAGTGTGCAAAGTATACGACAGGGTCCCCCTAAAGGTTTTGATATCATTGTCATGCACATTGGGATACATCCTGCCTGTATACAATTATTTCCTTGTACAACATCCTTTGAATGTTGTTTCTAAAAGAAAAATGCATCACTTTGTTCTTTTACAGATTATTAATAACTTGTGGCTAAAATCATCCATTGAAAGTGATTTGGCTTTCATTGAAAGACTTCTGTTACATTCCGTTTCTTTATGCTGATCTTGCTATTCCTATGGGATTGGTATCACATTTGTTTACTCACATTTTGTTTCCTCCTATTAACCCTTAGATGCATAAGTGGGTCTTTTTTGACCCGGTGAGGTGGTTTTCTTGAAGTATCTTTGTAATTACATTTTTTTATCATTTCATATTCAAGTACATGTTTTGGATATCATGCCATTCAAATTTTTAATTTACATTTTAAGAAATTGTAGTTTTTGTATTACTACCCCAAGCTTCCATTCCAACTTTTAAAATGTTAATGTCATTAAAAGTTTCCCAAATTCTCGTAACCCTTAGATGCACGAGTGACTGGACCCTACACTCTTCCATACAGTAAGTGGGTCAAAAATGAAAAAAAAATGTAAAAAAAATTTAAAATAGTGAAACATTTAATATAAAATATTTCTAGTGTGAACCAGAATATAATATTAAGTATTATACAGGTGATTTTCCTTAACCAAAATGACAAAAATGGCATAAAAACACATTATTCTATTACGGGTCCTTTTTGACCCACTTATGGAAGAGTGTAGGGTCCAGTCACTCGTGCATCTAAGGGTTAATAGAATTTGAGAAACTGGGAGACTGATTTTTGTTTTAATTACATTAACATTTTAAAAACCATGTCTGTCAGTGTTGCACTCTCTCTGTTCATTTCAATCAGCTGTATTGGCATAAACAAAAACACATTGTTGCCAAAGTAAGTTCACAGAAGATTGACATATTCCATTTTCAGGTGCAACATTCAGGTTCTAAATTATACCTGCTTTAAAAAAACAACACAATAGTATACAGTTTGATACAACTATTTCAAAAAATAATAAATCAATCAACTTGATAATATGTTCTCTCTCTTAAAAAACATAGTGGGTTTACTTACATCAATGCCGTTCTCTCCTGACACTCCATCGAAACCTGACTCTCCTGGCTCTCCCTTCAGTCCCTACAATTAAACACATTATTGTCAACCAGGAAGTCTGTATAAATACAATTCTAAAAATAAATGATAATATAACTCTGAATAAACAGTGCAGTAGAGACTTACAAGTGGACCAGGGGTCCCAGGAGGTCCTTTTTCTCCCTGCAGACACAGAGAGAAGATGTTGATGTTTTGGTATTTGGGGTTAATTCAAAAGAGTAGAGGAATGGGACGTATGATGTGACCTAACTCATTTATAAACCCTTATTAGTTTTCTCATATCTGTGTCTAACTATCACCACAGAGTCATTCATCACGACACTGTTACATCTGACAGTAGACTGAAGCTAATTGCCCTACAGTTCTCTGTGCAGGTTCTCAAAAGTATTAATCATACCTTTTACTATAGTTCAAGTGCTTCTCCTGTTTTTGTGATATTGATTCATGTGTTGTTTTTAATTCAGATATATTGTACGACTTTTTATATTATACAGATTTTTTTTACTGATACACCAAATCAATTTCCTTATATGTCAAAACCTACTTAGCAATAAACCCGATTATGATTCTATTTTCTTTTACGACTTGTTGTGTTGTTATCTTGAACTTGCATAGAGGTTCTTCCAGGCAGAGACACATGTGAACATGTAAGTAATTGTGTTGTAAATCAACTTGATGAGGCCTTATCAGATTGTTCTTGCTGAGATTGCTATCAAAGCATCATCCCACCTATCCTGTGGCAGAGACCCAACATGGTAAAGTGTACTGATGAGAAGGCTACACCTTCCACTTTGGACAAGGCATCATTGTGGGAGGTGTTAATGTAATAACTTGACCCAGCTGGTGGCACCAAATGCTGAGGACTAACAGTAAACTCAGCACTCATCAGTCAGAATGCCTATTCATGTAACAAAAGACTACATGAATAGGAATGCAGATTAAAATAACAGAGTTGTTTTAGTTAATCTACTAAATACTAATCACTTCTGGAACAGGACTAACTTCAGGGTTTTCCTTGCAGTTTCCCCCTGCTCTGCTAGCTCAGCAGCTTCCATTTCCAGTATATTTATACAACCTGTGTGTAGTTAACCCTGAAATATCTCAAATGTATCACATTACTTGTGACACAAACCCATGATTGAGGCAAGGGTCCCTTCTCAAAGACCCCTCTCTCTGCTGAACAGAGCTCTTTTGTGCCGCTGTGTTTTCATTCGCAGCGCCCTCTGCTGGTAAGACTGCAGCACAGCACATGAAGGTATTTCTCAGGCACAATGATGCTCTTGTGACAGATCTGCTGGGCAAACCTGTGTGGATACTCACATCCATGCCGTCTGACCCGGGGGTGCCGGAGGGGCCTGGTGGGCCGCCCTGGCCCTGAGGTCCAGGTGGACCCCTCTGAAACACAGGCAGAAAGACATGTTAACACGATGTTAGCGACAAAGAACATTCTTATACTACTGTGTAACTATTGTACCAATAATATAAACTGGATAATCCTGTATCAACATGCATTTGAAGGTGACACTGTAAGAGGTAATACCAGAAGGCTTAATCACATTTAAATAATTGTACAAATGTTTTATTGAATGTAAAAAATAAAGTGTAAAATCATATTAGTTAACTAACTCCTGTGATGCATGACAGACCAGCATAACATTGGCAGATTCAATGCAACTGTATTGTGTATATCACATTTATAAAACTCAAAAACAGAACCAGAATAGAGAGAAACATTGGATATTATTGAATACAATCGGTTAGTGAGGGGGGTCAAATCAAAGGAATGAGCAGGAATGTGGAAGGAGGGATCATGAGACTGGCACTGTTTACCCCCCACCCCCTCCCTATGTATCCACAGCCTGATGAATATCATCCAATTCTGTCAGGTGCTAAAGCTTTTTAAAATCCGATTCTTCAAGAAAGAAATGTGAGAACAAAATCAGAATAATCCTTAAAAGACGTCGAGCTGATTTCACATAAGTGTCTGTTTGCATAGGGGCTTCACGCTCAGTTAACAGAGCTAGCGTGTGTCAATGCCCACTTGTGTCCATCTTTGCCACGGCCATGAAAAACAAAAATAGTCTTCAACGTCTTCAAAGGAAAAAAAACACCAAGGCCGAAAAAAGGAGCCCAGGTAATGGCGTATCCTTGCCTTCAACAGTATCTCCTCAGTCTAATCTTCAAAGAGATAAGAGTCCAGACACGATAAGGATGATAATCCACAGGAGATAGTCCGGTTTCATTTTTTCTCCACAGCAGAAAAAACTCATTTCAAGCTCTCTCTTTAACATGCATGCTACAAAGCAAGATGATCACCACAGATAGACCTTTGTTACATCAACCTGCAGCGTTTAGATCACTTCCACCAGCACAAGACAAACTTTTAACATCACATCAAGACTTTCCAGAGGCCCTGAACCACACTGACCCCAGAATAAAGGTCTCTATGCCCCTTGTCCACTCACCACTTGGGCCAGAGCCAGGCACAGGGTCTGCAGAATGACCCAGGTCTTCAGCAAGGCAGAGAGAGCAGCCATGGTGCTCTCCTCGGTTCACCCAAATCCTCTCTTTTCTCTCCTATTTCTGCTCTCTTACTCCTCTCCAGGCCGGCAGAAAAGTGGTGGAGCAAAGCTGTCCGAGAGGCAGGAGGTGGGGGGGGGGGGGGGGGGGGGGGGGGCTTGGGGGGGGGGGGGGGCTATATGCACAGCCCTGAAAAAAATCCACTCAGGAGCAAGGGGGAGTGAGACTGTGAGGGTGGAGAGGGTATGGATGAGGAGGGGAGGAGGTGGACAGAGAGAGAGAGGTGTAATCCTGCCCACAGCTGGCCTCTGGAAGCACGAGGAAACACACACACATACATACACACACACACACACACACACGCACGCACACGCACACACATTATACATAGTTTATGTTTTCACATCAGTTTTGGGACAGGAAGAAAACTCCGTGGGTATGTGCTCGGCTGGCAGCTTCTCTGATTGGTTGCTTTTGAATAATTGGCATATTTTTGACCAATGTCCAATTAGGCTGAGGCGCTAAGCTCCTCCCAAAGCTGTAGGAGTGGACCAATGAGTAAAACCTGTGTAAACACCAAAAACCACAGGATTTTGAACACCTTTTTGCCAATTCTCCTGTTAACCCCCCATTCAAATGTGTCCTGACGCTTTTATTTTCTCTGAGTAAATTGTTTGCCAGGTGTTGGCTGTCAATATTTCCCAAAAATAATCCATGGGAGTGTTGCTGCTAACACGATGAGAGAAAGCGGAAACAAATACATAAAACAGATTATATTAGGGATAGGATGATGGGAAATAGGGAGCGTTAACTTAAAAAACTGAAACATATGACGGTCACCTGTAGACATAAAGGGGCAGTTCACCTGCATGTTTTGAAAAGTAATTTGCTGACATCTAGTGGTCATTCAATAAGTGCGAGTAGTTCCCACAGCAATCCAAATCCAAATCCCTTTGTACCTCATTCACACCAACGGTTGCTCCCTTTAAACTGTGGGTTTTCTTCGGAAGTTTTTCCTGTACGATTGTGAGGGTCTAAGGACAGAGGGTGTCGTATTGTCCTACTGATATTCTGTACAAACTGTGAAGTCCACTGAGACAATGTAACATTTGTGATATTGGGCTATATAAATAAACATTGATTGATTGATTGATTGATTGAACGGTTGAGGCTGAATAAACAAAAGTGATGGCAATGTGAAAAAGACAGTATAGCGACACCCTATTGTACCCCTATTGTACAAACCATACACCTCATACAGCATGGCGTGTGTCCACAGATGGCAGCAGACACACATTAACAGACCTGCAGAGCAGCACGGTTGCTATGGAGGCCTCCCCTGCCCTAACTGGAGATTATGCAGCACATTTGTTCTCCTCACAGATGATAAAGACAGTACTGAGGGATGCTGAGAGGAGTGGCATTTATTAGCTAATTGAGATGTATTGCACACAATGGGAATCTCATCAAACCACAATTAAATGAATTAGTAAAGCAGCTCAGTGGACGCTCCCTGGACTATATGTGTTTTGCACATTTGCACTTGCAATGCATTAATCACACTAACTCTGTAATATTTTGCCTTTATCATACTTTGCCCAAAAAAGATTAAATTATTAACCATCGCCCCGCCGGTGAACACTTCTTTTTCCAATGTCACATTATTTTTAATAAGGGGTTGTTATTAAGTAGAATAATATGAATTGCACGCATTTGCATTCAGTTGCGTTTATGTAGACTACCACCTCGGCTGGGTGCGTAACACTGAAGAAGCCAGTATAAGTAAGCGTTATTTTTGTATGAATCCAAAAACCCACAACCAAAACGGCCACATTGCCCATGAAAGAAGTTTACAGAGAAAATGTAACAGCTGCTAAATCTGGTGGGGACATTCTCCCAAGATGGCTAACACACAGCCGATCAATTCAGGCCCCCTCTCCTTCTAAAGGTATTATTATTATGAGTGTAAAAACCTACATTACAAATGTAACAACTAAAACAGCTACTGTGAGACCCCCATTGAGAGTAAGTGCTGAGGTCAGGAAGGTTAGTTCAAGTCTGTCTTGAGTGTAAATCATGACATATGTGCAGATGGTAAAATAAAAACATTGATTATACATACATATCTAGTTTTGCATTTATTTACTACAATTTTACTATCAATTTATTTTCTAACCCAACAATGTTTGTGCGCAAAGGCTTTTTTACTAAATGACAGACATAGAAAAGTATTTACCACGCACATCAAAACAAACATGTAAAAGTTGTAAAACAGTGAATCCGCACACTGGATAATGCTCCCAAGCATATATAAATGATATTTAATTCACATGGTGTGTGTCATTGATTGATAATAGTTAGCTTTCAGTTTTTTCCATCACCTTCAGCGCATTCATGACCCATCAGACTGATGACTAGGGGCTGGTGGTAAAGTATTACAAATACATGCAGCTTTTGTGCTGGACAACCGTCAACAGTTGGTCCTTACTTTCCTAAGTTGTGATTTCATGACTATACTTTATAAAGTATAGGTATAAAGTGCTGCCCTCCAGTGCCATAGTGCTACCCCTGCAATGCAAGAAACAACCATCAACAACCAAAGCTTTTTCGGTATGGGGGCTTAATAGAATATAATAGAATGGGAGGGATGAAACCCCTCTTTAATTAGACCCTCCAGAAAAACGCGATTATGCGATCGCATAATTTACCGCATAATCAGCAAAATGGTGCAGATTTTTAAAAGGGCGCATATTTATTAAAAGGGCGCATAATCCCCGCATTTTTCCAAACAAAGTTGAGAAAAAAAAGTTAACTCGTCTTGACGTGAAGTAGTGATGATGACGATGACGCGACGTCATCAGCTCGCGCATCACAGAAGGTAAACAACACCGTAGAGTGAACGTGTGGAGCTCACACGAGAGAGAAAACACCAAGATGAACAAATATAATCCATCTCATTTACCGACGAACATTTCTGCTAAAGACCGGGCAAAGCAGTTCCCCGATGTCTTGCACGAAAGTGGGGGGAAATTCTGCACCCCGTGCAACTGTGTTGGAGCATAAGAGAAAATCGACGGTGATGACCCACTTTGAGTCATTCAAACATTCGAAATGCTTTCTGCTGCTGCGGACAAGAAGCCAAACAACTCACGTTCATCGAGGCATCAACCTCCAAACCCCTTTCGAGGGCGACAAGAAACGAGATGAGAAACCTACAAGATTGAAGCTGGTCAGATAAAACAGAATGAGGCGGAGAAGTGGTGTGTGTGTGTGTGTGTGTGTGTGTGTGTGTGTGTGTGTTGTGTGTGAGAGAGAGAGAGTGAGAGAGAGAGAGAGATTAAAATAGCCCAATTGCTTTTACAATAAGTAAACATTGAATGTGTTTAATTGAATAGTAAAGGGGTTTAACGTTAGTGGCAGGTTGTGTGTGAGAGAGAATAAATAAGACAGCCCAATATTTAAAAAAAAATATTTAGCATATTTCGCAACTTTCCGCATATTTCGCATCCTCCCGCAATTTCACCGCATAAAATCACATAAAAACCCTGCAATCAAACCAATCATTTAATCCCGGCTAAAATAACTGGATGGCCTACCTGCCTGTCAGCCTGCCATCTGTGCACAAACTTATCTCGTGCCCTCATTGGTCATGTGCACATTCGTGTGTCTTGGAGGAGGGGCTCTGTAAGGAAGTGGCAGATTTTTTCCGGTTGTGTATTTTCAAATTATAGCGCACTCGAGCTGGTTTCTCCAAAATGACCTACCCCACCTTTAAATAGTCTTTCAGGCATATGTGTGATATACATCTACATAGGCCTGCATTTTAAAATCGGTCCTATTGCATTCATTTCAATATTTGAATATTAGGAAATTAGAAAATCAAATGCATGGCAATGCTATGCTGTACTGATCTTCTCACGGGTAAAAACTGAAAAGAACCGTGAACCAGTTGTTGTCTTTCTCATTACAAACGATTCCCCAGCCTCCTCAAACTTCGAAAAAAGACAAAGAAAACATTGGCCTCTCCCGTTTCTCTCAGTCTGTCTCCCTGCTCATGTTTGAACTCTCAGGGGAATATGGCTCAAATGTAACTTTCTCGAATGAAAGCAATCACATCTTGTTTCAAGAGCGGATAGCATGATTATCACAACTTACGGAGAGATGCATGAGGCAACATGCCAACCGAATTCAACCAATGAGCAATAATTCTGCCCACCTAGTTATTATCTAGCCTCCACACAAATGCACAAAACAGAGCAAAGCAATCACACAAGCACACACGCATGCTCATGCATTTATGTAGAGCCTAATTGAATTATTATGAGTGACCAGGGAGGTTTTGGTTCTGCTGGTATTCGGCTTTCTGCTCTTACTTTTTCATGAGAAAGATCCATTTCACATCGACAGCCTGCGACCATTCCCTCTCTAATAAGACGCCTGAGAGAAAGGGCAGAATGGAAGTCATCAAAGTCTGACGCAAAGACAGGAAGACAACACACACACACACACACACACACACACACACACACACACACACACACACACACACAAGCTCCCCATGTGCTGATGACAGACAGGGTAAATATTATTCTTGAGTGCAGGTGTGAGGAGTAGCGGCAAAGTGATAACAGAGGAGGCCATTAACAGCCTGGCAGAGTTTTTCAGGCTGACCCCGGGGCCCGCAGTGTGTCAGGCCCTCCATTGAGAAGGAGAAGTTTACAGTGAGAGGAAGGAGGAGAGGCACTGACACACTGATGATATACAGGCTGAGGATATTAGGCTATGAAACACATTCATTAGTGTGTTTTGCGGTTATTCTCTCGATGGGAAAATCGCTCCGAATACAGCTTCTTTGACACGTGAAATGATTACAGATGAAGACATTTTGTGGTGCAATTTGCTTGTCCGTCACAAAGTGCAGTTTATTTAAGGGGTGTGTGAGGGATATAAATGTTCACACATGCTTTCCGACTTTTCTTCCATTTTGTTTAGTCACTTCAACTCTTAAACATCTTCATCGATTGTGCAAAACCACTTTGAAAGCTCAAATGTTTGAAAGAGTATTCATTGTGTCATTTTGGGCATCTCCCAAAGCCTGCTAGTGGACTTGAACCTGATGTAGTGGCGAGACCGAGCCACGCTGAGAACTGGCCCAGAGTCTCAGGCTGACAATGCGATGACGGCTGGGGGGGATTTAAAAACCACACCGTTTAGCAGCCGCTGACCCCACACTGAGCTCAGTGAGTTGTTTCTTAGCAACACAAGCATGGCAACACACTCATTTTACATCAGTCCAAAGCTAACACTCAGAGCTAACCTGTACTGGAGAGCATGTTCTGAAGACAGAAATATAAAAGGAACTCACCTTGTGGTATAACCGGCAAGAGAAAGCCTTTGAGCTCCAGACTGTTTCAGAGAGAATCCTTGATAATCCATGATATGGCGTTTCATCACGGCATATTTAGTTTTAGACAGTAGCTGCCGGGTCCCGCATGAGCTCAGCCCTCCTCTTTTTTAATTTTGTTATCACATTTTTTATTTTTTAAAGCTTTATACCCAAAATCAGCACTTTTGAAATAGGGTGAAATAGAGGGATATGATGCATGGCTAGAATGGGTGATCTGTTTGGTGTTTTGAGCAAAACACTTCATAGGCATGTTTTTTATATATATAGAGACCTATGCTATTGCCTAAAAATAATGATAGGTGCACTTTAAAGTACAATCCTTTAACAGCATGGCAGCTTCCCCTTGTTTTTGAGAGAGAACGAAAGTTTGTAAACCTACATAAATAAAAAATTATCAAATCTTTAGTGACCTCCGAAGCTCTGTGGAGTCTCACAGTCAGCTATCCCCGTGGATTTGTTGTTAAACAAATGAACGTAAAAATCAGACAATCCTGAATAATTGCTTGATGAAAGCTCTACTTTAATATGCGTCATATTTCAAACATATTGATGCTCCGCTGCCTCTCTTTACCTTTAAGTCCGGTGTTTCCGACCTGTCCAGGCCCTCCGAACATGCCGGGAATGCCGCGGGATCCAGGTAAACCATGTTGCCCCTGACTACCAGGTGATCCAGGGGGTCCAGGGGCGCCGGGGGTCCCATCACACCGGCTCCACCCAGCACCGCCCTCTTGGCGCTCACCGCCACAGCAGCTAGCCTCTCTGTAACCCACACAGCAGCACATTGGTGATTTAATTACCTTTAATGACGGAGACGAGAGTAATCTAATCCCCCCCCCCCTGAGGACATCAAAGGTGAACATCGAGGTCCGGAGGCTCACCCTGCAACATCTTCAGCACCACCTCGATAATATGCTGGTCTGATGCATCGCGGCCCTGGAGAGAGGAAGAGGAGTCTGAGCGATACAGAGAGACTCAGAATCAGAATACCTTTATTAGTCCCACAGAGGGGACATTTACATTGTTACATCAGAAAAGAGCCAAAGACAGCGTAATGTTACCTAAGTAGCATAAAAAAAATTGTAATAACAAAAGTTTTACAAAAATCACATCCTGTAACAGTTCTGAGGATTTAGCAGCCAGGTATATATTGCACAGTTAACTCACCGCTGTCCCTGAAATGCCGGACATGCCGGGTACTCCTCGCTCTCCGTTCAGTCCCCTGGGGCCGGGCAGTCCCGAGGGGCCCACGTCTCCAGGTTTACCGGGGTCTCCAGTGGGTCCATTGTGTCCCGTTTCACCCCTGATTCCTTGCTGTGAAGAGATGAGCAAATTCATAGAGTAAAAAAAAGAGCCTGATGAAAAGCGATGATGTTTCAAACAGAAAGGAACGCCCCTAGAGTAAAGGAGGGAATACATGACTAAGATCTTATTTTTGCACACAGTTCATCCTCACCTGTCCTTTGGGCCCGGGTTCACCAGACATACCCTGAGAAAGGAAACGGATGATATCATATTCTCATTCATCCTTCCAGCGATCCTTTCCGCATCAGAGACACTCATTGAGCAATAATTCAAGAACGAATATTGTATATGAATGTGTAGAACGCTGCTTTACAGAGCCAACGTGCCATCATTGCCTCACTGCCCATGTAAATAGCTCATCTGCCATCTGGACTATTATGGGGATTTGCTTGGAAATTCAAAAACAGACTTCCTCTCTTTGTCTTAACGTCTGTATAGTTCATCCATTTTCCTCTATATTGTAGTCTGCTCTGATGCATTTTGTAACAATATGTTAAGACCTTCTTATTTAAGGTGGTTTGAAGTGTTGTAGACTTCCTTTGTGGTTCAAAACGTTTTGAAACAGCTTTAAGTTGTGCGAAGGAAAACGACTTTTACCTTATCACCATTCTCGCCAGCCAATCCCTCAACACCGGGGTCACCCCTAAAAGCGGCAGAGAGAGAAGATAAAGAGGACGATGGAGAAGGATTGACTCACAGATATATTTGTCAGCACTGGAGCTGGATTACAACAAAGTGAGACAAGTTTCAGACAATCCGGTTTTAAAACTGCTACTCACATCAGTCTCCTTTGACCCGCCTTTTCCTTGGAAACCCTGGAAAGAAAAGATGGTTTTAGTACACGTAAATGTGGTTAAATCTGGATATTAATATCCTCAAAAAAGAAATAATCTAAATATTGATTCAAGCTATGACACCCGCAGATCACAAAGTAAGAAATATGTAGTCTCATCTCTAAACCATGGAAATGAGGATGCTCTGATTATCATTCAGAGCATCGCCTCATTCTGTGATTTACTGTGGATTGGTGTGACTTTTATTTCACGGGTGAACACTGCCCCCAATGGACACGTCTGGGTAATTCAAGTGTGTTTGATGTCTGAATGTATGACTGCCCTGTTTTATAAAGCAATATATGTGCTTGATTATGCACACGCACGCACAGACCTTGTCTCCCTTGGTTCCACCGAGACCCTGAGCACCGGGAACACCCATTGGTCCTCTCTCTCCTTGTCCTCCCTGTAAAAAGACATTGACATGTATAAAGGAAAGTGAAGCCACAGGTGAGTGAACATTTAAATAAATGCAAAGAGGTGTCTTACAGGCTTGCCGACTACTCCCTGTGGACCCACTGCCCCCCGCTGGCCTCGGTCGCCCTGTGAAAAATAAGAAAGGTGAGTTTGTTTTCAAAGTTTAAAGAGCTTTTAGGGGATAATTCTGGATGTATACCTTGGGTCCGGGAACGCCTTCCATACCAGCCTCGCCAGGAATACCAGGCTCACCCTAGGAGAACAGTTAAAGATCACACTACTGCACAATATAAGAACACAAATATATCCTAAAAATCCATATGTGCGGGTTACCAGAGGTCCTGAGGTGCCTTGCATGCCAATGTGGCCCCGAGGTCCAGTCTCGCCCTAACAAGCAAAGAGAGATCATGAGATTTAAACAAATGAAAACCAGGAGAAGTAGAAGGTCAATACATCACAATATATATATACAATATATTATTACTAACCTTCCCTCCAGGTCCTCCTTTGTCCCTGGGCCGCCGGGTAATCCCTGCACACAGAGGAAACCAAAAAACTCTTCAAAGGAAAACATACATTTAATTTGCTGTATTTTATGTTTGAAATGCAGGAAATTATATTTAAAATGCAACTGGTAATATCAGTGGATATTAGTATGGGGGTGATAGTAGTGGGTGGTGATAATGCTGACGTCTAATAGAGTAAAACATTGGAAATACATGCAGTGTCAGCTAATGGCATACACCTTACCTTGCTCAGATGTGTGTGTGTGTGTGTGTGTGTGTGTGTGTGTGTTGTGTGTGGTGGTGTGTGTGTGTGTGTGTGTGTGTGTGTGTGTGTGTGTGTGTGTGTGTGTTAGAGATAGGGTATATATTGCAGTAGGGCATAAAGCAGGGTACTTATAGTGTTTGAGTTTGCAGCAGCCTCAGTGTCACTGCAGTGACCACACAGCCAAGTGTGCATCTCATGCTCCATTACCCTTTAGTCAGAATGACGAGCACAAGCACAAACACACACACACACACACACACACACACACACGCAGTGCTGATTGTGATAAATCACTCGTGTTGGGCGGTAGAATGCTATTTCAAGGTGGTTAAATTCGAAAACAGCGTGGTTCACAGGGTCACTGTTACCTGGATGAGTGCCCAGAAACAAAACATAGCAGAAATTACAGGCTGCTTCACGCTGCGTTGTTGAATGGAGGAGAACAGATTGACCCTCTACGTGTTCTGAGTGATAAAAAGCCTTTACAGACAGATGCCTCTAGTGGAATTTGTGACCCTCCCACCCCAAAGAAACACTGCAGGATCACTCACCGCATGCCCCTGAGGACCGGGAGCACCAGGTCTCCCAGCCAGGCCAGGGCCGCCCTGCAGAAAAAGGAGAACAGAAGACGATTAAATTGCCGTCTTTTTGCTGCGACTGTATTTTTCTCATCATTATCGCGGCTGGCAGCACTTACCTTGATTCCAGGAATACCAGGTGTGCCATCCTTTCCGTCAATGCCCGGCAGACCCTGAACAAGCAGGCAGAGGAGTCAGTGGACCTCATTTGGCAGACTTTCTGAACACGACTGTGTAGTGTACAAATAAAAGTGCGTTCACTCACATTCTCTCCCTTCTTGCCAACCGCACCCTGTGGGGCCCGTGATACCTCGGCTGCCCTGCAGAAGATAACCAAACCAGCGTGACGAATGAACATTGCACATCAGGAGAAATATTTCATTGTTTTTTTCAACAGTACATTTCACAGGGGTAACGCTAGGAGAGTCACCTACTTTGTCTCCCTTGCCGCCTGCCTCTCCGGGTGGTCCCTTGGGTCCTTCCTCACCCTGCAAACAGAGAAGAAGTTAGATTAGCTGAGGTTATTCTGGGTACTTTTCTTTAATGTCATTGTAATGTTGGTGAGTGTTCTTACAGGAGGCCCCGGGAATTCCTACAGGTCCGTTGATGCCCTTGTAGCCGCGGGGCCCCTATGGGAAAACAAAGAAATGGCCATCAGTCACTTCAGATCAGGGAGGATTGCTAAGTCACAGTAGCGTACTATTTCATTGTGATAAAGGGGTAATTAGTGCTTAACTCACTTCACTAATGGGAGCTACCACAGCCACTCTTGCTTTGGCACTAAGCCGGGGTGCTAACTTGGCTAACGCGGCTAATGTTAACAGTAAGACGGATGGCTACATCGGATCATTAACTACAGATGGAGGCACTGTGGACCCAGACAACCCCAACTCATTAGAGGAGGGGAGAGATTTGTGTTAGCATCATTTCCATATGTCTCCATTGCTGGTAATGGATGATGTTGTATAGCAGGGGCAGGTCTGTGTGTGCCTCCTTGGTGCTCTTCTTAGAATGAGAACAGCCTCGTGACCAAAGAGAACGAGGACAAATAAAGTTAGATGTGTGAACAAAAGAGAATGGTGTACTTACTGCTTCCCCTTTAGGACCCATCATTCCTGGATAACCTCTCAGACCCAGCGGACCCTTCAAATTAAACAAGGACGTTCTGTCAGATCGAGATAATACAATAAGTGTGTTATTTTGCCAAGTGACTTAAACAAGCTCATATTATACCGGAGGTCCTGGGATGCCTTGCTCCCCAGAGATGCCAATTTCTCCCCCTGGGACCCTGGTGGAGGAAAGGAAGAAGAACAGGCTGATTAGTAAGTCTCTTTCTGTGCTGCTCTCTTTATTTGAGTGACATTGTCCACAAAGTTTGACCAAAGAAATTCAAAGCCAGAAAGGAGATCCAGCTGAAACCAGTCTATGATGGCAGCTGGTTGCTCTTGATGTCTGAACTGATCATTGATGGTTGCATATGTTCATGTTCAAGTTTGTTAAAAGGTCATCTAATGTAAGGGGAAACAACCACCATAGGCTACTCAATTACACAGTTTCTAATGCTTAATAAGCATTAATAAGAACAGTTTGAGATTTTGTGAAATACTTCTTTTTGGTTAGATGACTCAATCTCTCAGGACTGTTTTAAGCAGCAGAAGACAGATGGTGATTAGCTTAGATTAGCATGAATAACTGAAGCAGAAGGTAATTGCTAATTGGGTGTGTACAAATATATGTCCACCTTAAACACACGTTCACTTAAACATGTAGTGGTTTCCATTGATTATATGACTCTAACTACTTCCTAGTGACTGGAAGTCAATGCACCTGTTACCTGTTTGAAACATCCACAGAATACACAGAATGCAACCTGTTTTTTTCTTATAGTAGTATTTGTCAGTGACAGGCAAACCCATTTTTTTTAAGAACAAATGCAACATTTATATTTCTTTTTAATCTAGTTGGTCTTGGAAATAAATACCTAATTTACTTCCCAGAGCAGCATCCTGTTTGCCCGGTATAAAGCTAGTCAAATCCATCAAAAACAAAGGTTTGGACCATTAGCCCGTTTTAGCTACTATACTTTTATTTTTCAGCAGATTCAAAATAAAGTTGTTTTCTGGTCTGACTCACATTATCATCAGTACTATAACAAGAAGAAAAGGTATCTGTGTTTGGAATGGAACAGCTAGTGGGGATGTAAACTGCCCATGCTGAGTTGAAAAGAGGGAGACACACCACCTTGCACCCCTGTGTCAGGGTGGAGTACAGTGGAGTGTTGTTTAGCATCAGAGGCTACTTTTGTTAGAAGATCAGAGGCTAATACCTGGGGCCTGTCTAGCAGTTCCCTTACAGCCTACTGTGCTCATTAACTGTGCTTAATACAGCGAGGGGAGGGGGCTCGTGAACCCTGACTTTCTCATCTTCCTCTCCGTGTACCTGGCTCCTCAGCACCCCTTTCATCTGGCTCGCTGCATGCTGACTGCAGGCCCGGGTCTGACTAATCGCAGCCAGATTAGTGCCAGTCATGTGCCTCTGGGGGGCTTCATTAGAGGTAATCCTCACCTTGGCTGGTCCGAATGGTAGGGGGTTTCGCCACATGTACATGTATGGGTGTTTGACTGTGTGTATCCATTCTGCAGAGCTCACCGATTTTCCAATGCTGCCAGGCTCTCCGAGAACTCCGGCACGTCCTTTGTGTCCCTAGAGGTAAGGTAAGGTAAGGTAAGGTACGTTTATTTCATTTCAGACGCAGAGGCAATTCAAAGTGCTTTACATGATCATTAACACATGATAGTAGAACAGAGAGGAATACAATAAATAAACATAATGGAATAACAGTTTCATAAAAACAATACATTAATGAGATACAAAATAGTCTAAAAACGACATTGTAAATACGGTAAGTGCTAAAAAACAAGTTAAAAGGCTTCTGGGTAAGCAGCTAAAAAGTAGTGTGTTTAGCCTCGACTTAAAAAAAGTCAGCGTTGGTGAAGACCTCAGGTTTTCTGGAAGAGTGTTCCATTTGTGGGGAGCATAAAAACTAAAAGCAGCTTCGGCGTGTTTGGTTCTGAGCCGGGGAACAATGAGTAAGCCCGCCCCCGATGATCTCAGAGCTCTGGGGGGCTCGTAACAGGGCAACATGTCAGACATATATTGGGGTCCCAAACCATTTAATGCTTTATAAGTTAACAATATCATTTTAAAATCGATTCTGTAAGAGGGCAAAATAACGTATGTAGGGTGTCATAACAATTTTTTAATAACATAATTATTTTTTGCTGAATAATGCTGACTTGAAGAGCCCTCACCTGATTCCCTGCAGTCCCTGGGGGCCTTTAACTCCAGCCGGACAGTTAAGAGGGCACTGTTGTCGGGAGAAGGGAAACATATGGATTATGGAAAAGCGATATTGTGTCAGAATAGATTTGAGAGTTGTTCGTAGATCTTACCTGGAAGTCGGCACTTCCCTCCTCTCCACCCGATGAACTTCCCTGGAGACCCCTAGAAGGACAGACAGATGGATGAAGATAGTCACCTGGTCACAGTGGCCCCTGCTCCCAGGAGCTGAGCCAGCACTCTCTTTATCTATTTCTCCCTCCATCTTTCCTTCTATCTGTTTATAGATTGACTTAGGAAGTAAAGTATCTGTTCAGGGGGCCTGATGTATTCCTGCTACAGTCAGATGAGACAGCCCACTGATCTAATGGGGGTTTATTTACCCTAGGACAGCACTAAAGCTAAACAAATACACTCCATGGGCTGGGAACATCACTCTCTGTGAAGTCACACCCACTGCTTGGAAGCACACAGAGATGCACACAGGGGAGAACACACACCGGTGAAAAAATAGACTTGAAAGTGTAGCGCTCAAACCAGTTTGAGGTAATTCACCCCCTGCTGTCTGCGGGGACCCGATGAAGCAGCACTGTGCGGCGCTAGCTGCTTAGCTATCCTCGATTATATTATGAAAGCATGTCAATTGCTGCTGGTTTTGTAGAACAGAGCACATATCAACATAGCTTTAGCCGATGCGATGTTGAGTTTTTCTTTGCACAGTGATCCAATTAGGAATATCTATAGATAATATAACTGCAATTACGGTGATGTAACCATATGGTGCATTTAGCGTAATGGGCTTCTAGTAGCCTGATGTCATCAACATCACTGAAAAAGGTTTAGGTTTATCCATTCAACACAGTTTAACTCACTGTGTAACCATCAGCCAGTAATAGCTTATTGTAGATATTAGTTATTACATTAAATTACATAACACTTATCCAAAGCGACTTCCATTTAGTGCAAAAACCATAAAGAGTTAAACTCTGAACAACAAGGAAAGTGCAGATATATTCACTTCAAGCAAGATCGTACCATAGTGAGTGCTGGTGAGTTAGTTACAAGGCCTAAAATAACACAAAAAAACGCATTTGACAATATATGTTTGAAGTATTTTGAAACAGTTGCATAGTTTTTCCACCAGAGGGAAATGACTAATACGTGTATTTAGAGTACTGTACTGGTGGGACCTGCAGAGTATTATACAGTAGTTTAAAGTTACTACGTTTTGTTCTATGTTGTTTAGTGTATTTTCAGAAGATGCTATTATATAGCAATCCAACGTATTCAGGTTTTGGTCATTTTAATATCAGGATCGTGTTTGTTCCACTATGAATCAGAGAGATAAAGGATGGATAAGATATTTCCTCTACAACTTACTGGCTTGCCAGGAGGTCCAGGAAGTCCAGAAGCTCCGGATGATCCCATGCCACCCTAAATGAAGCAGATGGAAAGAAGTTGTTGATAAGAATGTCACAGTAAAGATAACTTAACTTCTTTGAGAGGTTTGTAAATCATATAGGCAGTGAAATAAAACTGTTTTCCTACCTTTGGTCCATTTATTCCAATTGCACCTGGAAGACCAATTGGCCCTGGAGCGCCCTACAGAGACACAAGGCATACAGATTCCAGCATCCACAAAAGTATGTCCACACATAAAAGCAATTAAGTGATAAAGACCAAACAAGCTACTTACAGCCAATCCTGGAAGGCCGGGGTCCCTGCGTGGACAGAAGGGACGGGGGGTTAAACTACTGCATAACAAGTGGAACCAATCCATCAAAGTATCAATTAACATTGGTGAAAGCCAATTATGAATGGAGGCAGTAATTCAGTAATGTTTGCAGTGTCAGAGCACGGGGGGTAAACACAAACAGTGCTCGAGAAGAACAGAGACGCACAGCGCAATCACTTTATGTTCGCTGTGTGTTTTGCTTGGAATTAATTATAAACAAAGTAATTAAGTGAGTAAGCCTTCTTGGAGGAAGAGTGGCCCACAGGTCGGGTCTCCTGTCTGAGCAGGCAGCTGGATGTTCACACGCAGCCCCCCCACCTGTTAATGCTAAACAAGGGATTTACCTAATAGTGTTTCATTCAAGCGTAACATTGGATAAACCTGGACTTAATGTTGTATAGTTTTGGGTGGACACTGAGCGCCATCTAGTGGTATTAGGCTGTGCTACAGTAGATAAAGTGCTGGTATATTGGTCGTTCTTTTTGCAGTGATATCTAATGCATAATGTAAGCATTCCTCTCTATTAAGGACTCTGTAGAAGTGTGGCTTATGTCAGCTTCGGAAGGCATCTGCCACATCTGGGTAGATGACGCCCAAAAGGGGGCACAGCTGGTCAGGCATCCATGCATGAAGACAGAGACTCAGGAGGTTGCCACTGTCAGACCAGCTGGTTTCAAACATGTTTGTTTGTAAACTGACGTGACTTAAGCGATGCATAATTTAGCCCTGCATCACTCAGGTTCATAAGTATTATGACAATTTGATGAAGATTAAATGTTATATAATTTGTCATATTGTACCTTTTACTCGGGTACTGTACTACGTAGTAATTATTTTCTTTATTACGTTTCATTTATATATATTAAATATGATGCAATAAGCCTGTGGTTTCGAGCATTTTCGGCTTGTGACCCCTTATAACAAAGCTATACCTAGTAGGAGCTCTTAATCGTGATTTAGTTGGCAGCAGTTCTGGCTAAAAGATTGTCAATACCCAAATTAACATTTAGCTAAAATTGACACTGTTGTATCAACATACATGACTAACAGACCGAATGAAGCTAAAGCCAAAACATTTGATTATATTTCGTCTGTACTTGACCTTCCAAAGTGTCAGTGGCTAAGTGGAGCACTTCTATTGAAGTACATTGACTGTGTGAAATTGCAAAGAGCGATACTTTGAAGCTTGTTTAGCAGCAGCCGTCTACAGCTATCTCGCTGAATACTGGACTAGTTTTAAAACTGTTACCCCCATTAGTCATGTAGGCTCAAAAGCATGGGGAAATAGTGTCCAGGACAAAAAACACCAAAGGTCCCGCTTGAGTACAAAGTCTGGGTACGCATTCCCACACATTCAGAATGAGATTGAAAAATATAAGATATTCACTCGTTACTTAATGACAGCAAATACATCAATAATTTACTTACAGGAAGACCAGGTTCCCCAGTGGGTCCAGATTGACCCTGCAGGCAACAGACAACAACAATATTATTATAGTAGTGACCTGCCTGATCTCACATCATTAGTGACTTACTCTCTGGTTAACAGGGGTTCATTGTTAGGTTCAGCTTTCATATGACACGTTTATGGGAGCATGACCACAATAGTTATTCTTTTTTTGCTGTTAAAAAGGTTTTTCACATGGATTCTTTTTAATCATGTTCAGGTGGAGGTTTGGACACTTGCCTTCGGGCCAGGGTTTCCAAAAGGACCGCGATCCCCCTTTGCTCCAATCAGACCCTGGAAACAGACAGAGAGACATGTTAGCAGGCAGATAGGCTCGACATGCAGAGGGAAACATGGCCATTAAAAGACATGGAAGCGGTTTAAGATTACAATATTATTTACCACTGTGTTTCCCATGGGGTATATGGGACCTGAATGCACCTTATAAAAAGGACATATCACAGATTTAATCGAAGCTGACACTGTTTTTGCGATTAATTAGGAATCAAACCTGAGATTGGGATTCCAGGGCGGATTACTGACTAAATCTCTGAGGAATGCATGAGTGTGTGTGTGTGTGTGTGTGTGTGTGTGTGTGTGTGTGTGTGTGTGTGTGTCTGTGTGTGTGTGTGTGTGTGTGTGTGTGTGTGTGTGTGTGTGTCTGTAAGCATGTGACCAAGAGGCCTTGGCACTCAATTCACCTCCAACCCAGACTGTAGCTGCACTACAAATCAAGTATTAAGTTAAATCGATTAGTGCCCTGAAGCTATAAAATACTGTAAGACGAAGTTGGCTGTGTATCTGCAGCTCCTCTCTACCTGTGATTATCACAGACTTAAGAGGAATCATCATGAGATAATGGCTTTGACAGAAGTCTGGTATATTAATCTCATCATGTAGACGTGCTTATCATTTGTTTACAAGGCTTTCCATTTACCTCGGCAAAGCTAATTTCAGGAAAAATATGTGAAAACAAGCTGTAATTACTAAATCCCCATGTTGACAAAAACAAATAGTTGAGAGAAAATGAGGGTCCATTTCACAGGGAACTTATGAATGCTTTAATACGATAATTATCTGCAAATGTGGAGTTGCTTTATGTAGTTACATCTTGATTTGGAAAAGGAGAAGTGCTCTAAAAATCATGTTAAAGTTAAAACAACCTGTCGCTAACTAACATACATTTCGGATGAGTATGTATTTTGTATCAAACCTTGATAATCAGTGAAACCGTCTTGAGTTTCATTTACAGTCTACTTTTCTCATTAAACCCATTGTCTGCATGCTTACAATGAAATATGTATAATACATCTTCTTCCCCATTCGTCGTCTGCAAAGCCAGACAATGTCTAGAATCCAGGAGATATCTTCCTTGAAAGTGGACACTCAATTCTGATTGTTTTGACAAATGCTACTTACTATTGCTTTGAAGTCCTAGATATGCTATGGTTGAAATCAGTAGTAGGCTCACATGTAAACAAACGAGCAAACCACACTGTTAATAAGGACTGTGTTGACACTAATACAATCTCCACTGTAACAACTCTCCATATACGTAGGTCTATTTTGTCACTCCAACCACATGACATGTGCATTGTCATGGATACACCAGCAAAGATTTATACAAATAACACAGGGAACCTTTCATCAAAACATTGCTGTCCGGCCCCACTAGTGTGCAAAAGTATACGACAGGGTCCCCCTAAAGGTTTGATATCATTGTCAGTGCACATTGGGATACATCCTGCCTGTATACAATTATTTCCTTGTACAACATCCTTTGAATGTTGTTTCTAAAAGAAAAATGCATCACTTTGTTCTTTTACAGATTATTAATAACTTGTGGCTAAAATCATCCATTGAAAGTGATTTGGCTTTCATTGAAAGACTTCTGTTACATTCCGTTTCTTTATGCTGATCTTGCTATTCCTATGGGATTGGTATCACATTTGTTTACTCACATTTTGTTTCCTCCTATTAACCCTTAGATGCATAAGTGGGTCTTTTTTGACCCGGTGAGGTGGTTTTCTTGAAGTATCTTTGTAATTACATTTTTTATCATTTCATATTCAAGTACATGTTTTGGATATCATGCCATTCAAATTTTTAATTTACATTTTAAGAAATTGTAGTTTTTGTATTACTACCCCAAGCTTCCATTCCAACTTTTAAAATGTTAATGTCATTAAAAGTTTCCCAAATTCTCGTAACCCTTAGATGCACGAGTGACTGGACCCTACACTCTTCCATACAGTAAGTGGGTCAAAAATGAAAAAAAAAATGTAAAAAAAATTTAAAATAGTGAAACATTTAATATAAAATATTTCTAGTGTGAACCAGAATATAATATTAAGTATTATACAGGTGATTTTCCTTAACCAAAATGACAAAAATGGCATAAAAACACATTATTCTATTACGGGTCCTTTTTGACCCACTTATGGAAGAGTGTAGGGTCCAGTCACTCGTGCATCTAAGGGTTAATAGAATTTGAGAAACTGGGAGACTGATTTTTGTTTTAATTACATTAACATTTTAAAAACCATGTCTGTCAGTGTTGCACTCTCTCTGTTCATTTCAATCAGCTGTATTGGCATAAACAAAAACACATTGTTGCCAAAGTAAGTTCACAGAAGATTGACATATTCCATTTTCAGGTGCAACATTCAGGTTCTAAATTATACCTGCTTTAAAAAAACAACACAATAGTATACAGTTTGATACAACTATTTCAAAAAATAATAAATCAATCAACTTGATAATATGTTCTCTCTCTTAAAAAACATAGTGGGTTTACTTACATCAATGCCGTTCTCTCCTGACACTCCATCGAAACCTGACTCTCCTGGCTCTCCCTTCAGTCCCTACAATTAAACACATTATTGTCAACCAGGAAGTCTGTATAAATACAATTCTAAAAATAAATGATAATATAACTCTGAATAAACAGTGCAGTAGAGACTTACAAGTGGACCAGGGGTCCCAGGAGGTCCTTTTTCTCCCTGCAGACACAGAGAGAAGATGTTGATGTTTTGGTATTTGGGGTTAATTCAAAAGAGTAGAGGAATGGGACGTATGATGTGACCTAACTCATTTATAACCCTTATTAGTTTTCTCATATCTGTGTCTAACTATCACCACAGAGTCATTCATCACGACACTGTTACATCTGACAGTAGACTGAAGCTAATTGCCCTACAGTTCTCTGTGCAGGTTCTCAAAAGTATTAATCATACCTTTTACTATAGTTCAAGTGCTTCTCCTGTTTTTGTGATATTGATTCATGTGTTGTTTTTAATTCAGATATATTGTACGACTTTTTATATTATACAGATTTTTTTTACTGATACACCAAATCAATTTCCTTATATGTCAAAACCTACTTAGCAATAAACCCGATTATGATTCTATTTTCTTTTACGACTTGTTGTGTTGTTATCTTGAACTTGCATAGAGGTTCTTCCAGGCAGAGACACATGTGAACATGTAAGTAATTGTGTTGTAAATCAACTTGATGAGGCCTTATCAGATTGTTCTTGCTGAGATTGCTATCAAAGCATCATCCCACCTATCCTGTGGCAGAGACCCAACATGGTAAAGTGTACTGATGAGAAGGCTACACCTTCCACTTTGGACAAGGCATCATTGTGGGAGGTGTTAATGTAATAACTTGACCCAGCTGGTGGCACCAAATGCTGAGGACTAACAGTAACTCAGCACTCATCAGTCAGAATGCCTATTCATGTAACAAAAGACTACATGAATAGGAATGCAGATTAAAATAACAGAGTTGTTTTAGTTAATCTACTAAATACTAATCACTTCTGGAACAGGACTAACTTCAGGGTTTTCCTTGCAGTTTCCCCCTGCTCTGCTAGCTCAGCAGCTTCCATTTCCAGTATATTTATACAACCTGTGTGTAGTTAACCCTGAAATATCTCAAATGTATCACATTACTGTGACACAAACCCATGATTGAGGCAAGGGTCCCTTCTCAAAGACCCCTCTCTCTGCTGAACAGAGCTCTTTTGTGCCGCTGTGTTTTCATTCGCAGCGCCCTCTGCTGGTAAGACTGCAGCACAGCACATGAAGGTATTTCTCAGGCACAATGATGCTCTTTGTGACAGATCTGCTGGGCAAACCTGTGTGGATACTCACATCCATGCCGTCTGACCCGGGGGTGCCGGAGGGGCCTGGTGGGCCGCCCTGGCCCTGAGGTCCAGGTGGACCCCTCTGAAACACAGGCAGAAAGACATGTTAACACGATGTTAGCGACAAAGAACATTCTTATACTACTGTGTAACTATTGTACCAATAATATAAACTGGATAATCCTGTATCAACATGCATTTGAAGGTGACACTGTAAGAGGTAATACCAGAAGGCTTAATCACATTTAAATAATTGTACAAATGTTTTATTGAATGTAAAAAATAAAGTGTAAAATCATATTAGTTAACTAACTCCTGTGATGCATGACAGACCAGCATAACATTGGCAGATTCAATGCAACTGTATTGTGTATATCACATTTATAAAACTCAAAAACAGAACCAGAATAGAGAGAAACATTGGATATTATTGAATACAATCGGTTAGTGAGGGGGGTCAAATCAAAGGAATGAGCAGGAATGTGGAAGGAGGGATCATGAGACTGGCACTGTTTACCCCCCACCCCCTCCCTATGTATCCACAGCCTGATGAATATCATCCAATTCTGTCAGGTGCTAAAGCTTTTTAAAATCCGATTCTTCAAGAAAGAAATGTGAGAACAAAATCAGAATAATCCTTAAAAGACGTCGAGCTGATTTCACATAAGTGTCTGTTTGCATAGGGGCTTCACGCTCAGTTAACAGAGCTAGCGTGTGTCAATGCCCACTTGTGTCCATCTTTGCCACGGCCATGAAAAACAAAAATAGTCTTCAACGTCTTCAAAGGAAAAAAAAACACCAAGGCCGAAAAAAGGAGCCCAGGTAATGGCGTATCCTTGCCTTCAACAGTATCTCCTCAGTCTAATCTTCAAAAGAGATAAGAGTCCAGACACGATAAGGATGATAATCCACAGGAGATAGTCCGGTTTCATTTTTTCTCCACAGCAGAAAAACTCATTTCAAGCTCTCTCTTTAACATGCATGCTACAAAGCAAGATGATCACCACAGATAGACCTTTGTTACATCAACCTGCAGCGTTTAGATCACTTCCACCAGCACCAAGACAACTTTTAACATCACATCAAGACTTTCCAGAGGCCCTGAACCACACTGAACCCCAGAATAAAGGTCTCTATGCCCCTTGTCCACTCACCACTTGGGCCAGAGCCAGGCACAGGGTCTGCAGAATGACCCAGGTCTTCAGCAAGGCAGAGAGAGCAGCCATGGTGCCTCTCCTCGGTTCACCAAATCCTCTCTTTTCTCTCCTATTTCTGCTCTCTTACTCCTCTCCAGGCCGGCAGAAAAGTGGTGGAGCAAAGCTGTCCGAGAGGCAGGAGTGGGGGGGGGGGGGGGGGGGGGGGGGGGCTTGGGGGGTGGGGGGGGCTATATGCACAGCCCTGAAAAAAATCCACTCAGGAGCAAGGGGAGTGAGATGTGAGGGTGGAGAGGGATGGATGAGGAGGGGAGGAGGTGGACAGAGAGAGAGAGGTGTAATCCTGCCCCACAGCTGGCCTCTGGAAGCAGAGGAAACACACACACATACATACACACACACACACACACACACGCACGCACACGCACACACATATACATAGTTATGTTTTCACATCAGTTTTGGGACAGGAAGAAACTCCGTGGGTATGTGCTCGGCTGGCAGCTTCTCTGATTGGTTGCTTTTGAATAATTGGCATATTTTTGACCAATGTCCAATTAGGCTGAGGCGCTAAGCTCCTCCCAAAGCTGTAGGAGTGGACCAATGAGTAAAACCTGTGTAAAACACCAAAACCACAGGATTTTGAACACCTTTTTGCCATTCCTGTTAACCCCCCATTCAAATGTGTCCTGACGTTTTATTTTCTCTGAGTAAATTGTTTGCCAGGTGCTGTCAATATTTCCCAAAAATAATTCCATGGGAGTGTTGTGCTAACACGATGAGAGAAAGCGGAAACAATTACATAAAACAGATTATATTAGGGATAGGGATGATGGGAAATAGGGAGCGTTAACTTAAAAAACTGAAACTATGACGGTCACCTGTAGACATAAAGGGGCAGTTCACCTGCATGTTTTGAAAAGTAATTTGCTGACATCTAGTGGTCATTTCAATAAGTGCGAGTAGTTCCCACAGCAATCCAAATCCAAATCCCTTTTACCTCATTCACACCAACGGTTGCTCCCTTTAAACTGTGGGTTTTCTTCGGAAGTTTTTCCTTGTACGATGTGAGGGTCTAAGGACAGAGGGTGTCGTATTGTCATACTGATATTCTGTACAAACTGTAAAGTCCACTGAGACAAATGTAACATTTGTGATATTGGGCTATATAAATAAACATTGATTGATTGATTGATTGATTGAACGGTTGAGGCTGAATAAAGAAAAGTGATGGCAATGTGAAAAAGACAGTATAGCGACCCCTATTGTACCCCTATTGTACAAACCATACACCTCATACAGCATGGCGTGTGTCCACTAGATGGCAGCAGACACACATTAACAGACCTGCAGAGCAGCACGGTTGCTATGGAGGCCTCCCCTGCCCTAACTGGAGATTATGCAGCACATTTGTTCTCCTCACAGATGATAAAGACAGTACTGAGGATGCTGAGAGGAGTTGCATTTATTAGCTAATTGAGATGTATTGCACACAATGGGGAATCTCATCAAACCACATTAAATGAATTAGTAAAGCAGCTCAGTGGACGCTCCTGGACTATATGTGTTTTGCACATTTGCACTTGCAATGCATTAATCACACTAACTCTGTAATATTTTGCCTTTATCATACTTTGCCCAAAAAGATTAAATATTAACCATCGCCCGCCGGTGAACACTTCTTTTTCCAATGTCACATTATTTTTAATAAGGGGTTGTTATTAAGTAGAATAATATGAATTGCACGCATTTGCATTCAGTTGCGTTTATGTAGACTACACCTCGGCTGGGTGCGTAACACTGAAGAAGCCAGTATAAGTAAGCTTTATTTTTGTATGAATCCAAAACAAAACAAAACGGCCACATTTCCAATGAAAGAAGTTTACAGAAGAAAATGTAACAGCTGCTAAATCTGGTGGGACATTCTCCAAGATGGCAACACACAGCCGATCAATTCAGGCCCCTCCTCCTTCTAAAGGTATTATTATTATGAGTGTAAACCTATCATTACAAATGTTAACAACTAAAACAGCTACTGTGAGACCCCATTGAAGTAAGTGCTGAGGTCAGGAAGGGTTAGTTTCAAGTCTGTCTTGAGTGTAAATCATGACATATGTGCAGATGGTAAAATAAAAACATTGATTATACATACATATCTAGTTTTGCATTTATTTTACTACAATTTTACTATCAATTTATTTTCTAACCCAACAATGTTTGTGCGCAAAGGCTTTTTTACTAAATGACAGACATAGAAAAGTATTTACCACGCACATCAAAACAAACATGTAAAAGTTGTAAAACAGTGAATCCGCACACTGGATAATGCTCCCAAGCATATATAAATGATATTTAATCACATGTGTGTGTCATTGATTGATTATATAGTTAGCTTTCAGTTTTTTCCATCACCTTCAGCGCATTCATGAAATCAGACTGATGACTAGGGCTGTGGGTAACAGTATTACAAAATACATGCAGCTTTTGTGCTGGACAACCGTAAACAGTTGGTCCTTACTTTCCTTAAAGTTGTGATTTCATGACTATACTTTATAAAGTATAGGTATAAAGTGCTGCTCCAGTGCCATAGTGCTACCCTGCAATGCAGAAACAACCAATCAACAACCAAAGCTTTTTCGGTATGGGGGCTTAATAGAATATAATAGAATGGGAGGGATGAAACCCCTCTTTAATTAGACCCTCCAGAAAAACGCGATTATGCGATCGCATAATTTACCGCATAATCAGCAAAATGGTGCAGATTTTTAAAAGGGCGCATATTTATTAAAAGGGCGCATAATCCCCGCATTTTTCCAAACAAAGTTGAGAAAAAAAAGTTAACTCGTCTTGACGTGAAGTAGTGATGATGACGATGACGCGACGTCATCAGCTCGCGCATCACAGAAGGTAAACAACACCGTAGAGTGAACGTGTGGAGCTCACACGAGAGAGAAAACACCAAGATGAACAAATATAATCCATCTCATTTACCGACGAACATTTCTGCTAAAGACCGGGCAAAGCAGTTCCCCGATGTCTTGCACGAAAGTGGGGGGAAATTCTGCACCCCGTGCAACTGTGTTGGAGCATAAGAGAAAATCGACGGTGATGACCCACTTTGAGTCATTCAAACATTCGAAAATGCTTTCTGCTGCTGCGGACAAGAAAGCCAAACAACTCACGTTCATCGAGGCATCAACCTCCAAACCCCTTTCGAGGGCGACAAGAAACGAGATGAGAAACCTACAAGATTGAAGCTGGTCAGATAAAACAGAATGAGGCGGAGAAGTGTGTGTGTGTGTGTGTGTGTGTGTGTGTGTGTGTGTATGTGTGTGTGTGTGAGAGAGAGAGAGTGAGAGAGAGAGAGAGATTAAAATAGCCCAATTGCTTTTACAATAAGTAAACATTGAATGTGTTTAATTGAATAGTAAAGGGGTTTAACGTTAGTGGCAGGTTGTGTGTGAGAGAGAATAAATAAGACAGCCCAATATTTAAAAAAAAATATTTAGCATATTTCGCAACTTTCCGCATATTTCGCATCCTCCCGCAATTTCACCGCATAAAATCACATAAAAACCCTGCAATCAAACCAATCATTTAATCCCGGCTAAAATAACTGGATGGCCTACCTGCCTGTCAGCCTGCCATCTGTGCACAAACTTATCTCGTGCCCTCATTGGTCATGTGCACATTCGTGTGTCTTGGAGGAGGGGCTCTGTAAGGAAGTGGCAGATTTTTTCCGGTTGTGTATTTTCAAATTATAGCGCACTCGAGCTGGTTTCTCCAAAATGACCTACCCCACCTTTAAATAGTCTTTCAGGCATATGTGTGATATACATCTACATAGGCCTGCATTTTAAAATCGGTCCTATTGCATTCATTTCAATATTTGAATATTAGGAAATTAGAAAATCAAATGCATGGCAATGCTATGCTGTACTGATCTTCTCACGGGTAAAAACTGAAAAGAACCGTGAACCAGTTGTTGTCTTTCTCATTACAAACGATTCCCCAGCCTCCTCAAACTTCGAAAAAAGACAAAGAAAACATTGGCCTCTCCCGTTTCTCTCAGTCTGTCTCCCTGCTCATGTTTGAACTCTCAGGGGAATATGGCTCAAATGTAACTTTCTCGAATGAAAGCAATCACATCTTGTTTCAAGAGCGGATAGCATGATTATCACAACTTACGGAGAGATGCATGAGGCAACATGCCAACCGAATTCAACCAATGAGCAATAATTCTGCCCACCTAGTTATTATCTAGCCTCCACACAAATGCACAAAACAGAGCAAAGCAATCACACAAGCACACACGCATGCTCATGCATTTATGTAGAGCCTAATTGAATTATTATGAGTGACCAGGGAGGTTTTGGTTCTGCTGGTATTCGGCTTTCTGCTCTTACCTTTTCATGAGAAAGATCCATTTCACATCGACAGCCTGCGACCATTCCCTCTCTAATAAGACGCCTGAGAGAAAGGGCAGAATGGAAGTCATCATTAAAGTCTGACGCAAAGACAGGAAGACAAACACACACACACACACACACACACACACACACACACACACACACACACACACACACAAGCTCCCCATGTGCTGATGACAGACAGGGTAAATATTATTCTTGAGTGCAGGTGTGAGGAGTAGCGGCAAAGTGATAACAGAGGAGGCCATTAACAGCCTGGCAGAGTTTTTCAGGCTGACCCCGGGGCCCGCAGTGTGTCAGGCCCTCCATTGAGAAGGAGAAGTTTACAGTGAGAGGAAGGAGGAGAGGCACTGACACACTGATGATATACAGGCTGAGGATATTAGGCTATGAAACACATTCATTAGTGTGTTTTGCGGTTATTCTCTCGATGGGAAAATCGCTCCGAATACAGCTTCTTTGACACGTGAAATGATTACAGATGAAGACATTTTGTGGTGCAATTTGCTTGTCCGTCACAAAGTGCAGTTTATTTAAGGATGTGTGTGAGGGATATAAATGTTCACACATGCTTTCCGACTTTTCTTCCATTTTGTTTAGTCACTTCAACTCTTAAACATCTTCATCGATTGTGCAAAACCACTTTGAAAGCTCAAATGTTTGAAAGTGTATTCATTGTGTCATTTTGGGCATCTCCCAAAGCCTGCTAGTGGACTTGAACCTGATGTAGTGGCGAGACCGAGCCACGCTGAGAACTGGCCCAGAGTCTCAGGCTGACAATGCGATGACGGCTGGGGGGGATTTAAAACCACACCGTTTAGCAGCCGCTGACCCCACACTGAGCTCAGTGAGTTGTTTCTTAGCAACACAAGCATGGCAACACACTCATTTTACATCAGTCCAAAGCCCAGGGATGCACTTCATCTCCATCAAAGATAAGGGATGAGGTGGAAAAGGCGGCAGATTGTTACTATTGCTTTCATGTGTTTGCATTGGGTAACACACAAGGATGTGTCATCCTCTGACACTGTTATGGTAGCTAGATATCCACTATTATAGTTGTATGCTTCAAACGTTTTCCCAGCCTCCTCTGAATTGGATTTAACCTTTCAGGCGATGAAAGACAAACACAACTGGTGAAATATCTTGGCCTGTGGAGGTGGTCTGGCCTGAAGCGCTCCATCCTTTAAATCCTGTTTGAGCTTTTACTGAGATTTCCAAACATGAAACGTCATAAATAACAGACAGTAAATCCGAGTTATCACAACATATCGGTTGCAGATGTGAAGTGGAAAGAGGCAGATTATGTAGCGGGGATGTTTTCAGGCTTTTTAGGGATGAGGCAGCCACGCATGTTTCACACATTGAGCTGCTGCACTCTACATGGCACTTAAAGGAGTCGTTTGACAATGTTGGGGTAATGGACCATTACAATATGCTTTGTTGGTCAGATTTACATTATTTGAAAGGTTTTCTTTTACACAAATATGCTTAAGTGGCTGCTCCGTTCTGCCTCCAGTCATTTGAACAACCTAAACTAACCATCTCTATCTTGTATTAAGTGTGTGTACACGGTGGTGTTGATCATCTAATCTCACTTTTGACAAATATTCTCTGTTTGTATTCCTACGGCAAAACTATGCTCAGCCATTTTTCATGCCTTATAAATATGTACTGTCACTCTCTTGTAGAGGAAGCCAAACTCAGTATGCTAACCTTCACTCCCCTCTGCCCTGTTGAAGCATAACGGAGCACTAACACCCCGCTGATTGTCTTCTGCAACGCTTTCCACACCCAGCCAAGAACAAGAATACGCTGGGGGTTTTTTTTGGACCTGCAGTACTTTCCACGAGAAAAATGAAAAATGTCTGACAACCGTCCAGCTACACAAAGTGTCATTACACCGATGTAATTCAAAAATAAATTCACATGGCGTACTGGACAAAATCCTGAGCTCAAAATGAGACGATACCGACAAACAAGGGTCTTGAATAATCCACTTCCTTGCCCCCCTTGGATGTTCCCAAGGAGTGACTTAAAATTAAATGCACCAGGATTCAGCGGTCTCCGTTTTAATTATGTATATGTCCAAGCTAAATGTTAATCCTGAAAGCTGGTGTGTCTTTCTTTTAAGTTAAGATAACAGTTGATGCGTTTTATCTTTATTGTCAGCAATACCCTTCAAAGCTATCTAAATGATGTAATTAATGACTTACCGAGTGTATGATGATGAATAGGATGTAACTGTGATGAAGAGATGCCGTGACATAACAGGAGGCAGGATCATTTCACGCAGGTTTGCCGTAATCAACCTCATTTCCTGCATTTAGGCTTTGAGGAGGGCTTCGTACAGTAAGATGACATGTTTTCACAAGAGCCCATTACACTTGTCCTTTCATTTCTCCGACCTTTTATAAAGCACACACAATCACATACAGCCCAGGAAAACCGACATTGAAATGCAATCAATTTAAAGATAACTGTCACTCAATAAAGAATAAAAATAGCAGAATATTGAAAAGCAGATATGTGAAAAAATGAAGGAAAATGTAGCCTTTCCCATATGGTAAATTTATTTATATTATACTCAATTATTTTAATGGCCAGGCAACCCATTTGGAGATCTAAAATATAATTTGTTAATGGCCACAGAAGTTACTATCAACCTAATTTAAGCTACCTGTAGAGCAGACCGTCATACTTTAAGAGATATTGAGATGACCCCAATCAATTCATTCTTTAGTTTTAAAAAGAGAATCCCTCACGGCATTACTGAGGATAAAGCGTGAAGACAAACGGATTGATGGACACACATAACGCCGGCCTGAACAATATTCAGATTTGCATATTCTGTGAGAGAAAGAGAACTCCCCAATATGTCAGGGAGACTCTCTAAAACAGCGTTATCTCTATTTCAGCTTTATCTGTTCAACCCTATCCTCAGAGATCTTGGGCGGCTGTGAG
Source organism: Harpagifer antarcticus (assembly GCA_902827135.1). NCBI lineage: Eukaryota > Metazoa > Chordata > Actinopteri > Perciformes > Harpagiferidae > Harpagifer > Harpagifer antarcticus. The sequence goes on from CADEHL010001417.1 coordinate 1,198,693, forward strand.
TACATATAGTTGTGTTTGTTTGTGTAGATATTACCACACTCACAAAAAGGGAAAACATTGTATTGAGATGGAAACTGTAACAAACTAAGCTCTCTATTTTAATCATGGCTTTATACAATATAATTTAACATGCCTCAATTTATCCGTCAAATAGATGATAATCTTAAGAGTCAATTTCTGCATTAGTTATACAATCAAGTTGTTAAATAGCAGAGACGCATCATAATTACTGTATTACATCTGGATGGCATGCACGAATGGATTGTTAACAATGCCACATTTAAAGTGTTAAAGAGAACTGTAATTAAATGGAACGCCTGCTGTGACTTTCCAGCACCAGCTCTGAATTGATTATGCAAAGAACAAAGCATGAGCGTGATTCATTTTTTTACAAGCAGTAGGCACAAGCTCGTATTTTCTGCCATTCATCCTCTTTTTTTCATATATGTTGTTATACAAATTAAACCAAAATGGTCTAGGTTATAGCTCAAATGTACCAGATTATACGCAACAGAAATGTCCAACTGGCTGCTTGAGCCTTACTTTATACTATAAGGTGCATTTAAGGACAAACATACACAGTTGCCGGGGCAATATACACCTGGCACAATAAATATCGAATCCCTGGCATGTTTCATGATCCTTGTGAAGCTCACGGCTCCATCGACCAAAAGCCCCTTCTAACAATAGCTAACACACAACACCACATGTAAGCATTTAGATGTGCAGCGCCTCTGTCTTGGAATAGTCTGCAATTGAAATGGAAACTGAGCAATCTGGTGCCACCAAATGTTTTTAAAGCTCGGTTGGATGCTACTCAATCGGAAGCTGTTGGTACCTGTTCATGTGGATAGTTATGTACATTGTAAATACCTGTAATGATGCTGTGTGATGTCCTTTGTGTTGTTCTGTTTATGTTTTTATGTTTCCTGTGGAACCTACTTGAGCAGTTCTCCCTTGAAAAAGAGATCAATGATCTCAATGGGACACCTGGATAAAGAAAGGTTTGAAACATATCTGCAGTGACAAGGGATGACTCTCAGGTAAACATTAAGGCTACACCAATCAACATTTAAATATCAACTATCAATTCAAATGAATATGTGTAATATTTGACCAAACCACAGAAAACTACCACCCACACTCTAAAAACGAATTCAGGCGACCTTTCACCTCCACTTAATTAAATGCATGGTTGCAAGATAAAAATGTGAGTTAATTGATTTAGATAAACATTTTAAGTTGCAAACATTAATTTATAAGTTGTGTTGATGTAATAATGTTGGTAATTACATCAACTTAATATTGTGCGTAATTTGAACTCTGATTTCTGCGTTAATTGACTCAAAACTAAATTCAAGTTGTAGTAAGTAATGCAATTGGCTTGATAACTTAATCGTTCTACACCTTGAGTTAAGGGTTTCAAGTCCACTCCCACTTAACATGCCTGGACAAGTTCCGACAGTTAAGACAAATAGAAATATACAAAGGACATTTTAAGGTGAGTGTCATCTTTTGTCATTCAAATACAGTAGCTAGCCTTGTAGTTGCACTGTATAGGCAAATTGCTGTTTGACCAAAACTAGCATTCTTTGAACTGTGAATAGTTCTGTGAGAGGATACAAAGTAGAGGCTACTGTGAGAGTAAAAATACTTTGGTTACTATTGTGATATCGCTTTTTATTAAAAATCAATCTCGTGAAGCAGATCAAGGACATGCTTCTTGAGGTAGGATCAGTATTTAGAGTTGTCATTGAAATGCAAGTTGTTGGCAGTCACCCATTCAGAATATATTCATTTAGGTCATTTCCCTTTTTGTGTACTTTTTCAAAAAGTACACAGAGAACTATAGCCATCCGCTGTCTTGTCGTGTACCTTGGAGAAAAGGAAGAGGACCTTCTCCAGGAGTTTAGCGACGTAATTAAAAATCTTGAAATAAAATAAAATCCACAGGCCCAGTGTAAAAACACAGGACAAAAGCACTGCTCTCTGTCAGTTACATTTTGAAGCATATTGCTCTTTTGGCCACACCCCCAATCAATAATATCTTAGCAACGTTCAGCATGGATAGGTGTTGACAGCAATGGCATGGGAAAAGGATTGTGTAACATTTGAAAAGTGGCTTCTGCTCTTCTCTTAACCAGTTCACATATTGTATGGAACATGCTAAACAGATGAGAAGGTACACTAAAACTTGCACGGTTGTGATTGACTAAATCTGTCCACATGCATTCAAACACTAGGCAAAGTACTCAAAAGCACCTCTGTGTGTCTTCAGGACCACATTGCCATGACGACACACACATGCAGACTCAATAGGTGAAAACAATACCAGCGTTGCTTTAGCAGCTGGTAATAATGGCTCTGAATTAGCTAAGAGTGCCAGTTTAAAAAGTATGCAATTACCTAATTCATTATCTCTTATGCGCTAACCTATTATTTAATCTGCTTCAAAAGGACATGAATATCGCCTTCATCAGTGACCGGTCCACCCAGGATCTGACCACACGATGGCAACCATCGTGGTCGAGGCAAACAAATGAATGAGCATTCTGCGTTACATGTGTTCTGTTTGAAATAATGACTGTCGGCAGTGTAAACATCTTTGTTACATCTTTTGTCAAATGGATGTGTGTGATCTGCAGGTTGGCGGCCATTGAGAGTTTGTTGCTGTAGTTTTACAAAAACTTTACAGATTTGGCATGTTTGGCACTGGTTTTAAATATGCAAAGGCCTCTAACTTCGATGTGATGGCAGCATGTATTTGCTGTGTCCCCATGTCCCATGGTAATATGGCGATATGTGTTTATTTATTATTTGTGGGGCAATTTCAATTTGTGTTATTTATCTTTTTTTTCAAGATTGAAATGAAGCTCAGCGCAAGTTCTTTCAGGAAGACTGGGTGTGTATACATTCACTCCGCAGCTCCATATAATCAGCTCATCACAGGCATTTCCTTTAACCTATTACATTTCACCTCATTCTCCAGCAGCCAATCACCGTGCTGCAAACAAACTATAAAATGGTTCTCCTCTCTCCTGCAGTCAGCTGTGATTTCAGGCGTTCATGCACCTTATCATATGGCATGTGTCAATACATGTTCAAACTACATGAATTCTCTCATGATTGAAACATCATTCGTTGAAATAAACAACTGCAGTTCAAAATAAAAAGTGAATTGCCTAATATTTTTGTTGTGGAATCAATTAATGTCTTTCTTTAAAGGCAAAAACATGAACAACTAAGAAAAAAATCTATTGAATACAATATATTTGAAGCAACTTAATTTATAAATGGTTGTCAGCTTAAAAACGTGTGTTCACAATGATGGTAATTAAGTACATACTACTTAAAATTCCTTTTAAATCATACGGTAAAACAAGTTGGAACAACTTAATTTTTGGAGTAATCAGCTTAAAAACTTGTATCCCAAATGAGGGTAATTAAGTACATACAACTTAAAATTATTTTTAAATTATGTGGTAAAACTAGTCGGAACAACTTAATACCAATTATTAACTAATTGGTAAATAAAAAAGCCTTCTCCCCTAACTCAAATAACTGTTGCTTTAAGACAATGTCATTAGAAGTTGTCTTAACTCAATAAACATCGATGCAAACTGTTGCGTTGATTTTCTTTGTTGAGCCAAGGCATTTGTTTTTAGAGTGCAACAATGCATTTCCTTTCAGCTCTTTAAAGCGTTTGAGCATCTTTCAGCTCATTGTTTTTGTTTAAAGGGCCTTCGGTTTCAAGAAGGTGGAAACAATGATTAGAAAACATTGTGTAGTGAAATAGCCATATTGCATGTGATCCCTTCATTAAATGGTATTGTTATTGATTCAGTCTAGTACCCTCTTTTATATCCAAGTTACTGTAAGACACTTCCGGCCAAGCAGCAAACATCAGACAAAGTAAATGTAGCATCCAGCTGGTCCAGATGGTAATATTGAGCAGCTAAAGAGCCAGATATACTGTATTTCTAGGAGTTGGTGGAAACCAAACACAGAGCTAAAAGAAGTCCAGAAATTGGATTTACATTGGCCAACACGAATGAACGGTTTAGCAGGAACCACGTCTCTCTTGATTTTCTAATAAGGAACTGTTTGCTTTCATGTGTGTGTTTCATAAGTGCTGTGGTTACAGATAGCTGTGTTACCCACGTGTGGGAATGGCATGACATATATGTAATAAAAATATATAGATTTGCCATCTCTGCATGTAGTTACCCATGGCATTGTTATTAGTCTGGCAATCCACAGGAGCCCGAAAAAATCAGTACACTAAGCCAATAAGATTTGATGCGTCTCATTCAGAGAATATGTGTTGCACTTGGATATATTTGCTCCAATGTGAATGTTATAATGTGTTCTGTTTTTGTTATCTGTATGACCCAAATAGGGAAACAAAGCCAGCCAATGAACTGGAATATTATGTACCAGAATAGGTCTGGTTCAGTCATCGGGACCAGACGCTGGTGTGTTTGGTCACACTTATAAATCAGAAAGGATTATTTAGAAATGTAAGATTTAAAGCCCTACTTACAAAAAGGGCACATTTGGAAACCATCGTGCTCAATAATAAAATATTCTGTATCAAACTTAAATCACTTACAAACTTGGAGACGCACCTACACAAATCCCCGTCAGACTTTCAGTGATCCATAGATCCCATGCTGACATTGTTTGAAATGTAAATTCTAAGAAAAACCTTAAAACGTGCTACTAACCTAACGTCTCTGCACAACACACACAAGAACACATTAAGGCTCTTGAGTAACTCCAGATGCTTCATGACCAGATCAGAGTCAAGAAGTATTGAAGTTAAGATGCTGACTTGTCCTGCATTGTACGGTGATGAAAGCTTAAACATGTTCTACACAAACTGAACGATGGGTTATTCATACTTGGACATAAGTTCTACTTCTATAGTTAAAGATCACTATGTCTTTGTGTTCCGTACTTTACACTGTAGGTCAGGGGTACTCAAACCTTTTTGTTAAAGGTCCACTTGTGAATTGTATACAAGGTCAATGGTGCAGATCAATGCCAGTAAAGTCCCCCCCCTCCCGGAGCTGAGAAATGAAACTGAAATTAAGAAGCAGTTTCGGCGCGCTATGCATGGGGCCCCCTTGAGGGGGTTTCCCGACATGTAGTTGCAGTAAATTAATTGTTACGTCTATTCTGGTTTATTTTATGTTTGTATCTTTTATTTTAAATTTATTTATTTATTTTATGTTTTTATGAGCTGAGCTGTGTGGTTTTATATTTTATGTATCTCTCTGTATAGCACTTTGGTCTGGAGGTTTTAAAGTGCTATATAAATAAAGTTGGATTGGATTGGATTAATCTACCTTATTTGGGGGTCCCCTTTTGGTCCATGCACTTGCCTGTCGGTAAACGGCGCCCCTGTATACACACACACATTCAATACATACATAGGCCTACAGTATGATGGCTTGAACTAGTGGGAGCAATGGCACTGTTTGTCTGTAGCCAATGCCTTGAACCTCGGCAAAAATGGCATTAGAAGCATTAGAAAGTCAAGGTAACCTTGTGGTTAACTTGCGGTCTGCAATGCGTGTCACGCTCGCGCACACAAGTAAATATATATGCACGTTCATTCTCACAACGCGTCGGACACAACAAAATCTACATTCATTTACATCAGAATTATTATTATTATTATTTTTTTTTTTAAATAATGGGACACAGGGTTCGGTCCGGATTGATTTGCAGTTCGGTCCGGATCCGGCCTTGGTCCGGAGTTTGAGAAGCCCTGCTGTAGGTGCTTGAAATAAATAGTGATGAAGAGCATATGGCCTGCTGCATCTCCTCTTTATTTGAGGCTGTTAATGAAACAGACCAGCTGTAACATTCCCATCATCTCCTCCTCCACCCAACGTTTGAGATTTCACATCCCATCCCTCAGGCTGATCTTGTACGATAAGAAAACCCAAACGTATGGCTTTGTGTCCTCTCTTACCCCAACCAACTTCTTCCTTCTTTGGACTCTGTGAACTCTCTCCATTCTTACTTGTCTACATTTTCATTATCTATGACCATTTCCCCCTTTTCTGTCCCCTGCCCAGCTTCATCCATCTCTTTATGTAGCACTCTTTCATTCCTTGTCATTACTCCCTCTTCTCCCAATAACATGCAACCTTCAGAGCTCTTGCACTGCCTATTTGTCACTGACATTTTGGTGAGAGTTGCCATACCTTTTCCCCTTATGTAGCATGGTTGATTGAAACCCTTTGTGGCCAGTGATCCATAATGCTGACAACATTCTACTCTAACACCTCCATCTGACATGACGCTTCCTCCATATAGACCCGGCTGCTCTGCAGTGACATTGAAAAGCAAGCTGTGGTACAACATGTTCCTGAAATTCTATTAATTCAAACTGCATAATATAACAACATAGAAAATCGCTTTCTTGATTTAAAAAGTGTGCAAAATAGCTGCAACAAAAGAGGAAATAGACAAACAAAGTTACATTTCATTGTACCAGATGTTGCCAGGAAAACCATTACAATAGTGTGGGATGTACTTCTCTTTACACAAGACGATTACAAGGTCTACAATCAAGACTGTTGGAAAATAATAACTGTTTTCAGAAGAAAAATCTATATTAACTGCAAGGACTTATTGTGTCCCTGATCATAAACAAGAAAATAGTTGTATATGATCGAGGCATGAATTCTAAAATATTCAATCAGCGGCGAAAAGGGTTGATCACATGTTTGATGGATGGGTAAGGGATTGGATGGCACAAATAATTATAATGACATGATCATTTACGTGTGTGTCATTGGGTTTTCCAGCCCACGCTCGCTTGCACTCGTTGGACATTTTGTCCTCACCGCAGATCTTTTTTTTCTTTACCTAGTAGGGGCTAGTACACCCTCCTGAGGGTCCGATTGTGGATGTCATGCGAGCAAAACATGGTGAAACCGGTCTGTCTAAATTAAAAATCTGGACGGAAATGTTCGGATTTCCAAAGGGAGGTTCTTTGAGTAAATTAAAAATCAAGAACCTAAAGAATTGAACTATTTATATCTTAGACTGCACTGTAACTTTTAATGTTTATTTTATTAGCATTTATTTTTAATGACTGATTTTAAATGCTATTTTCTTAATGTCTTTCATTTTTAGTTTTTCTTTTAATGTTTCTTTTACTGTTTTTAAATGCCTTTGTCTGAATGTCTTTCCTTTTTGTAAAGCACCTTGAATTGCCTGGTGCTGAAAGGTGCTATATAAATAAACTTGCCTTGCCTTGCCTTACCTCACAGCAAATGCAAACTGACTCCTAACAACCCTGGGACCCAGGATTGTATTCAGAGGCAGTTTTGAAATTGGTGTTTTAGTTTATGAAAGTCTAAACAGGCCAATGTTGTGTTTTAATATTGTTTGGATCCCACCTGATGTCAAGTCCACTTTTCTATAGCTGCTTCTGTGGCAAGGGACTACGCAATGTGCAAATAAGACGAAAAATAAACCGCACAAAGCCCTTTTCCTCAGTCAGAGCAGTTGTGAGAAGTTATCAGTATTGGAGAGATCTCAAGCCCTCCCTCATCACCATCAATCTGTCTAAATGACTCCTGTCTCTGCACTGCTGCTGTTGCTCCTTCATTTTATCTCCCTCCAAGTCAAATTAACATCCTTCTCCCACTTTTCTACACGCATGTTTCCATTTTCTTTACCTGTTCTTTCTCCTTTGCTCTTAACCCTTCACTATTTATCTTGTTCCTTATGTCTCCCTGCCTCCCTCTCCCTTCCTCCCCCCTTGATGAAACTGCTCCATGACTAAGCGAGCCTCGGTGTGATGGATAGTCTAACGGGAGCGAAGGAAGCATTTCAACCGTAATTCACAGGGACATAATGTTCCGAAGAGTTCAGTGACATCCACTCAAGATGGTCCTGTATGTGTGTTTGTGTCAGATAGTAAGATTATCGATGTCCGTGCACATGTCCATGACTGTAGTCTGTGCTTGTTTCTTTCTGGTGACACTTTGTCTTGATGTTAGAATCTTAGTCAGGTGTTGTGACTGGAGTTTTGGATCAGTATAGCATTACAAAAATTACATTTTGAGGATCATAATACTGACTATAAACCAGAGGATGTGAGATATAGTCCACTGTAAATGCTCCGTATCAGTGAGGCAGAAATGTGCCATGCTCCACTTCACACCATGTGTCATTACATTACATACAGACATCATAAAGGGTTGTGTTTGTTTTGCTTTCTATGCGGCTTGCAGGCTGCACGTGTCTCACTTTTTAGTCTCAACGCAATAACTATTTAATACAGGAGCAGAGAGCAATAGGAAGTCAAAGCTAGCTATTGAGATAAAGGTAAATCTAAAAAGACACAACACTATGTATTGATGAAAAGAAACTACAGGCTACACACTAATGATTACACAATCAGTGACCATGTTACCACCCACAGGACCGGACACTAGGGGCCTACAATATATGTGTACATGCCAACACAAAACTATACGTGTGCACACACACACACACACACACGACCTTGGGGTGAAAAGGTACAAAGTGGGAAACTGCACCCAGGTGCTGGTGTCAGAAAAAGGAAGTTGACTACTTGAGTGTGTGTAGGGTCAAAGAGGTTATACTGCACGTGTTCAGCATGATACCTAATGTAGGTACAGACATGCAATGCCATATTCAGCGTGTATGTATCTGGTTCTCTCTAAAACACACAGACTTTAGTAGCTTTATCATTTTACAAAGCAGCACATGTGACACAGCAGCTACAACATTCAGTTCAAGCAAACAGATTAAAGTCTGCACACCCTTGAGTATATATTTTTCATTAGCTTGTGAGGTGGCAGCGGTTGGGCTATTGGGCACCAGGGCGGACTTCCTGATCCGCAACACACAACACCGTTTGGGAAAAGCAGCTGCTTCCAATATGCCTTTCATCCATAAAGTACTTTGTATTACCTGATCTAGCTGCACAACGAGAGAGGTGCCTCCTAATCATACACACACCAGTTTGAAAATCACATGTGAAGCACATTACAGGTCTTTATATTTGAATCATGTGTGGAGCCACTGGAAACCTCACGAACCAGAGGGAGGGAAAAGAATGGAAACAGACATGTTGAAGGAGCAAAGGTGACATGAGCTATGATTGCATGAAGCAGACAATGTTCCTGTTGGCTTACAGTTTAGCCTCTGTTGTGCCATCAGCATGTATAGCTCTTCATTGCTTTCAACACACTTACAAGGCATCACAAGCAATTCTGTTAAACGTTGGGCAGGAAGCAACAGTGGTAAAAATAAGACACATTACGGTGTTCATCTGCCTATTTCTCTAATTAATTACACCCAGGCTTCTTGTGGTGTTTTACAAGAGACAGCTTGCTATGAATAATGGTCTCTGGGCAGCGTAGCGGGCAGATCTCACATAGCTGACAGTATGTGTCACAGACGGATAAGAATAGCAATTTAAATGGTGAAATGTATAAAGGGAGAGCAGAGTCAGGACGTTTTTCATTCAAGAGAAGTGGATCAAATGGGGAGCGGATGGGAAAGAGACAGACGTGGATCTGGACCTGCCTTGTTTAATGTTTCAGCTTTTATGAGGGCTGTTGAATTGTCTATCTACAGTGGTTGGCAGGCCCATATGTACACCCAGTCTGTATACTTTTAACATTTGACTGAATGCTGGAGCATGTTTATTCCCAAGTGCTCATTTGTCAACGGCATTTTTTTTCTTTCTGAATCAGCCTCAATCAATTACACACAGCTATATTTCATTTTTTTAAATTGCAGTAAGGTTGGGCTTTATGGTCAGTATTAGATTTCTCTTGCTAATGCACAAACGTCGTCTTAGGAATAGCCTGGTTGCTTCAATAGGCGGGTCAAGAGTTAAAACGATCCTGTATCGTGAAAGAAGAACACCAACCGCTCTATTTGTTTAGTCTCCATGGATATGAATGCGTATCATTGTGTACACAAAGGGTCCACGGCTGAATCACTCTCCATGGCTTTTGAGTTACGATTCAGTCTCCAGCTCTCAACTGGGAGCTTTGTTTGTTCTGGATCTGTTAGTTTGGGATTACGTCCTCTTAAAGCACCTTTGCCCGAGTGATTTGACCCACAAGGAGTTTGATTTAGCTTCACTGCATGTCTTTAATGGACTATAGCAGGACTTGTTTCACTCTTTGGTTTGTCAGATTCGGTTCATTTAAGTTCATCTTATTTCCCGTACAAATTAGCGGAGCTAAGCGGTGTTTTCTGTTCAGAACAGCTCCCCTGGGCTCTCTGTTGCCTGGATTCCGTGTTCTCCCATAAACCGGGGACGCAGTAAAACTATGCTAACATTGTCAACATTGTTATCATGAATATTATTAACCCACTGCAGACAGTAAGAGGCAAGTATGCCGGTTACATTACTCTCATTTGCTAGTGCAAGTGACATTCTGAGCAGATCAGAGCGGTTTTGGACGGGCCTTAAAAAGGGAAACCTTTAAGTGGAATCTGGGGCAGTTCTGTTCTCTCTCTGGTGTTTCCACCCTGCCCAGGAGGAAGGATTGGATTGCTGTGCGGAGTGATGGGTCCCACTGCGAGAGGCTATGGATGGGATCAGCAACGGGGAAAACTTTCAGCAAGTTTGGATTCTAAAAACAAAAACCAAATATTGCTCTCTTGTTCTTTAAAGTTGTATTCCACTTTGTGCTGTCACCTTTTGTAGCTCCTTTCTCAGGGGACAGGGTTGGGTGACAAGCGGCGCAGAGGAGGAAGAAACCCAGTCACTAGACCCAGACCAAAGGGGAGGGGAGGCTGAAATGTCACCTTCAAATCCAGTCCACGAATTGACTCGGGGCCTTCAGGGAGCAGCGGGAAATACCTCGGTTTGACAGGAGACACTAAAATAAACAACAAGCGTTCCCCTGAGAGCGTGTTAAACTGCGGCAAACTGTGAATTACGGGCCTCGGGAAATGTCTTTTTACATCATACTTTGTTTTATATGGCAGCACAGGTGTTTATCTTTGAAATGTACATTTCAACAAACAAAGCACTTAACCAAGTATATGAGATGTTTCCTTCCAAAAAGACCTTAAAATAGTGGCGATGACTGATGAGGAAATTAATTGAAACAGGCATTTATTGTAGCATATAACTCATCACATGAAGGATTTTTGAGTAGGTTGGGTTGTAAATGTCTTATATTATGGTAATCATTAAGAACATAACACTCACAATCTTTTGTTTCCTTCTGTAAAATGTTTCCTTAAAAAGGTAGACGTTCTAGATTCAACATTTACCATGGAGTTAAACAATATGAAGAGTCTAAAGTCATGGCCTCCCACATGCTTACAGACATTAGTTTTGCACTTATTTTCTCATAAAACCAATACAATGTTTTGACTTGATTAAAGGTTAGGTGGTCAATATCATTTTTTAAATCCATCCTCAGGAGGACATAGAGTTCATGGCAATCCATCACACAAAACCTCATAGAGGAACTAGAGGAAGTCAGGGAATCATACATGTCTCAAAACTACACATTTGGTCTCAATCCATGAGTTAGAAGTTGAGATGTTTCAGTCTTGACCAAAGTTTAGCGTGAAGATATGCACTGTGCATGTGAAATATGTGAGAAAGAGACGAGAGCCTGTTTTAGTGTTTGCTCTACATGTATTAAAAAAAGACACGCATGGATATATATTATGTAAGAAACTATATGCTTGAGTGCATAGAATGGGACATAAGCCTGGTTTATGAGCAGATCTTTTTTCAAGAAAATAATAACTGTTTTCAGAAAGAATATTGGACAGCAGTCAAAATATTCTTCTGCACTCAGCAACGACTACTCTTCACTTCCGCTCTTATCCAGTTGTGTAACTGAACGCAGGCTGTGTTTAATACTAAATATTTACTGTAATGTCGTAATTCAAATCACTACTTTAATAAATAGTAAATTGCTGGACACACAACATATATACGGCAGTTTCATTGTGCAAGCCATCTCCATAAATAACACTACTTGTGTTGCTTCTACTCCATTCTCACCTTTGCCAAAAACATCTAATCCCATCTTTCCTCTTGGTTTATATGATATGAAAAACTAAGCGCAAATAAAATGTGCTCTCTGCAGAAAGACGCCACAAGGGGGAAAACATTCATATTTCTCTCCAAGGGAATTACAGTGTCAGTGAGTTTGCACGAGATCATTATTCTACTGCGTCCTATTACACTTGCCATCTTTCATTTCACATCAGACAAGCCTCACATGTTAATAGGTTTTTAAACACAAACACAGCAGTGTGCTTACATCTTTAAATAAATCTTCACAGTGGGAACATGTTGTTTTTTTAATTATCTTGCATTATTCATATCATGGTTTCCAAATGTGCGCAACTGTGGGACTGCATCGGACAAAGAGTGACATCTGGTTATTATCCATGGCAGGGAGAAGATACTACCAGGACATGTTCCTGCTGTTAACAGTAGTTGGAAGGCAGTTCATTTCAGTTAAAGTCAATTTGATGTCTGACCATTGTCTACGGAGAAAAACTGCATTGAATTAAACAAAACCACACAAGTCTGAGGTAAAAACATTCTTTCTTTTCTTGTGTTCTACAGGAAAACATCAAAAACTGGCAACAGTGAAATCGGAAAGAAAATCTAATAACCTAAAGAAAATCAATCGTGCTGTATTCACAAGGTGGCCGCTGTATATACAGTGCATGTCAAAATACGAACTGATGCATATCTCTAAAGGTTAAAGTTAGTGGTATGCTGTGCTGAGCGATGGGGCCACACACTGGGCTCCTGAGCTGTGGGGTCATTACCATCCACACAACAGTGGCAGTGTGGAATGCTCCTCAGAGATAAGGGCTACGACCCCACAGTGCATGAAAAGCATATGCAGGATTAAGACTTCCCTAGTGTACACGTGTCTCCTAGGGCAATACTGACATGGGAAAATTCAAAACTTAAGAAGGGAGAACCTTTTGAATTTGAAAGTCTAATAGTGGTTTGGCCCTTATTGGGAGTAATGACCACAGGAAGCAAACAAACAGCCTTCATGTTGGATGTGTGTAAGGGCAACTTCCTCTCTCGTTATCCTCGGAGAGTTTTTATTCCACTGCTTTGTGGTACTTGATCACTGTCACAGGAGAGTATCAGCAGGATGTATTGAAAGGTAGCCTGCTGGGAGTACGTCCATTCACACTATGATCTAGAATAGAGGACGATCTGTAATGTAGTGTGGATTGAATCTTTGAATTGAATCAAATAGTGGTGATAGTAAAATGAATGAAAGCATAGATGGAGGAAATGGAAAGTGATGGAGAGGCAGCTTTAGATGGCAGGGAAGAGAGAGAAAGACACAGTGGATGCCAAGTTGAAGGAGGCCAATGCCTACTTGTGATTAGTATCTATAAAGAATAAATACAATTATATAAACACTTATAAAAGGGAAACCATCTTCTACCATTGAAGCTCATCCAGCTGATATTGAGACACATCTCCTCTTAAAGTCTGGATCAACCGAAGCCTATTGAAACAAAGAAAGGAGAAACAAAAGTACATCAATATCCACAACAAGGTAGATGTGCTAAACATTTATTTTTCACACTGGAAATAGATTCATTCTTAAAGACATTAACCTTGAGCTGAAATGTTTAATTGCTTAGAAATAGTTGTTTAAGTTCCTGGTGGTTTTGTGAAGTGATTTGGTCATGAGTCAATTCATTCTACAAGGGGTCTGCATTTCTGAAGTGATGTCAGTACTGGTGATGTCATTTTTGTGCAAAAAATAACAGCTTATTGTATGTAGATGCATAATCTTTATATAATATAGGAGAAACGCAACACAGTGTAATGCTAACGTTAGCTAGCTGGGCTAACTATATTTCAGGAACGGAAACTGGTTAGCCCATATTGACTAGAAAATAAACTTCACAGCAAGAGGGTTCCTTTCAAATGTTTGATTTTTATAATTGAGTGCTTAACAGTTGAAAGATGACACCACCAGGATGTCATGGTGAAACATTAAGTTTCAAATGTTAACTTAAAACCTATTCTTCTTTGACAACATACACATATATACAGTATACAATAGCTACAGTATAACTTTGATTATATGAACAAGGTGATTTCAAATGTCAACCTAACCAAAACACATAAGGTAAAAACATTAGCGATGTGGACACAGACAAAGCAGAGTAAACAGGCCGTGTTAGTTCAGCCAGCAACAAGAGGAAGAGACAGAGCAACACGGCAGCCTGTGTGAAAACACAAGAGCCAAGATCTCTTCCAAAATAAAGCTGCGATTCAACCCACTCTCAGACTGAAACTAAATCAATATCAACTTTGGGGACATTGCAACAAAAGAAGCAACAGATGTCAGAGCATGTCACCGTCTGAGGGTACAATCAGAGGAAAAGAGATATAGAGAAAGATGAAGAAAGAGAGTGGGGGGAACAGAAAGTTGGCAGAGAAGGGTTCTACTTCTTGTGGTGAGCCGTGTGTTTGTGTAGCTTGCTCTTCTAACCCCCGCAAACAGGAGTACCGTAAGAGGGAGGGAGAAAGTGAAAAAGGGAAGGGTGGTTGAGTGATTATGTGCTGAGGAGGTGTGTGTGTGTGTGTGTGTGTGTGTGTGTGTGTGTGTGTGTGTGTGTGTGTGTGTGTGTGTGTGTGTGTGTGTGTGTGTGTGTGTGTGTGTGTGTGTGTGTGTGTGTGTGTGTGTGGGGGTGTGTGTGTGTGTGTGTGTGTAGAAGTACAGCACTCTCTCTCTCTCTCTCTCTCTCTCTCGACTTTTAAAGAGCTTTACCACTTCAGCTAACATCCTGAAGCGGGCCGCTCTCCACTCCGACCCCTCCTCTCCACTGCAGAACAACACATGGGCTCATGCAGCTCGAAAAGAACGCAGTCAGAAAAGTCAAGTTTTCAGAAGAGAGATAAATGGTGAGAGGGAAGCCTGCTGTTGGTTTCCTGGACTGGATGGTTGGAGTTGCAATAGGAAGCAATCTCATTTTCCTGTGTGTGAGTTGTCTGTCTGCTCTGACGAGGAACAGCAAGAGCAGAAAGTGGGCTGAAGAAGAACTTCTGGATGCAACAGCAAGGAGGAGGACCAGCCAAACGAGAGGAACACAGTGGGAGACAGGAACAGCAGGAGTTGGACTGAGAAGACAGAGTCAGAGTCTTGAGGGACGTTTAAAGAGATGACGGCAAGAAGATATAGGAGATATTAAGGATAAAACAAGCAGCTCACCTGACTTACTTTCTGCTCTACTAGCGTCCTTCCTCCCGTCCTCCCTCCTTCCCCCTTCCCCTCTCCCCTGACATGGGCCGCCTGCTGGCCCTGACCCTCGCCTACCTGGCCCACCTGCTGGCCGACGCCATCGGCTCAGAACGCCAACAGCATCACGTGCAGCACGGCCGCTGCAGTTACACCTTCATCCTCCCCGAGGTGCAGCACTGCCAACCCTTAAAGGACTTCCAGGTCACCAACACCCTCCAGAGGGACTCCCCGCCCGAGGCAGAGCCTGAAGCGAGCCAATCCAGGCCAGGTAAGGCCCAAAGGGAGAGGCCTTCCTTACAGGAGAGGAAGCTGGAACATCTAGAGAGTGCCATGGAGAATAACACGCAGTGGCTGCAGAAGGTAAGGTCTCTGAAGGGTTGACAAAGACAACTACTTTCTCCTTCCATGAACTTACTCTTTGCTGTTAAACTTTTATTTCCTCCTCTTCACATGTAACGTTTTAACTGTCAATGGAAATGCTGGAGAAAGCATTTGTCCAAGCCACCTCATAACATCTGTTGACAAGCTCTCATTGTTGATACGTTCAGTGCTTAGCTAGGACTTCCTGAATGATGCCGTGGCGTGTGCATGTCTGGCTCAATGTCTGTGCCTGGTGTACTGTACAAGTGTGTATTTAAGACCACTGGGATGCCAGAACTCCCTGGTGCATGAGGAGAAAGACAAGATGAAATAAGTTTGCTAATATCAGGCAGTGCCACATATGTATCACACAGTTAGAGCTTCTAAATGAGTATCAACCCCCCACAGGGAACAAGCACTAAGTCACTTCCCCTTTTGACACATTTTTGTATCCCGATTGTAAGATAAAGTTGGCTGGAAACTGTGTACCAAACTCATAAAAATAAGTTCCTCAGTGTAAAAAAAAAGTGTTTATCTGCTGGAGACACATTTCAGCACTGCCGTTGGCCTTTTCAGTTACATTTAGCTGGGATTATGACCGACTAAAATGAACTGATGCGATTAAAAGTGGCTTCACAATAGTGTTTTCATTGCTAAGGTCATCGGGGCATAGAATCAGTGTTGGGCCATTGTCTCGGACAGACTGACTGACACGCCACGACTCTCCACCCGTCTCTCTATTCTTGTCTGCTTCACCCACACTATATGTATGGTATACACTAATCCTGAGGCCAATTATATGGGTTTGTGTGGAGTGTTTAGATTGGTTGGCTGAAAGTAAACATGTTGATTATATTTCAGAATTTATAAATGGGGTGTTATGACTCCCAGAGCTCTTCCTGTGCTTCTGTCACTCCCAACGTTCACTCACCATAGGATTGTCTCCAGTTTTCCTTTCCAAAGTCAACATTTTTTTGACACTGTTCCTCTCTATGCATCCATCCTATCCATCTCCTTTACTTCTATCTGGACTCTTTTTCTCCTCTGGGATGACAACTGTGTCCCATCTCACATATTGAATTGGCAACCACAAGATCTTAAACTCCATCTCGCTCGTAGCTCTCTCACGGACACCCAGAAACACACACACACACACATACTCCATTCCCCAGTGCGCACTCTGTCTGATGCTCGGTCTATGAAAAGGAAATGGGAAGCATCAACACCGCATGGGGCCACACTATGAGTGAGGAAGAACTAGTGAAAAGAGTGCACACACTCTCCCTTGTGCGCACACTATATTATTAATACTTACAGTCTGCAAAGCATCACATGTTGTACTCATCTTGGGCATGTTCAATCCCTTCCCACCAGAGCAGTGATTTAAGTGGCCATGAAGGACATAAGGTTTGAATCCCCAGCCCCCACTCTTTAGTCAAAGCTCTGCTGACACATACCTTGCTCTGTGGCCAAACTTCCTCAACTTGGTCTGGAATGAACTCAAAGATCCAACCTTTCAACAAGTAACCCCCACCAGGCCGAAGAGATGCATAAACGATCGCACTGTAGGTGGGATTTCCTCATAAACACAGCACGACCCTAGAGAGCCTCTTTTAGACTTGCACGAGGGTTTTAACTGACTCCTGACCCGCAGGTGGGACAGCCCTTTCAGCACCTTGTGGAGCTCATTAAGCCTATCTGCTACATTTGAGGTGAAATTAGCGAAACGCATGGGGAAGAGCTCCATGCAACTGTGTGTCGGGGTTTCTCTGAAACTTTGTAAGCTCTCACTCAACACTCCCCTGGAATGATATGACCCTTTATGTGAGCCTTCAAACCCCTTAAAAGAAAACACATAGCCACACACACAAACCCAGCAGCACACACAAACCAATGCAGCATGTTCCACAGAGGAATCTTCAAGCCGATGAGTGCAACAGGACGGTATTAATGTTCCAGATTCCTTCTTTGGTGTTTTCAAGATGAAGGTATTGTTTGTTTTTCTTTTGTTCTAACCCCCAATGCAGCCACAAATCAAGTCCCATTGGCTTTCTGCTGCCCTGAGCAAAACACTGCTTTTAAGAGCCTGCTGGATTATGCTAATGCTGAATTATTGCATAGGGATCAAGGTGGCTAGGCTACCCTCAGGTGACCCCATTTCCTAGCACAGTAATATTTCATTAAGTAAGTATGTCACCCACATTACTCACATTATCAATTGGTCTCATTAATTTACATTTCTTTAAACATAAACAATTTGTCTCCATCTTGAACAGCTGACTTATCTTTAAAGGTCAGTTCATCTAAATTAGAAAAAAAACATGTCTTTATTATCCCTAGTGGTATCTTGGCATGAGAGAGTTTTGTTGTATGGCCAAAGTGTTACGGTATCTGGATCTAATGACGGCGGGGGGGAATGGAATTTATTTGCAGCGCTACAATTGAAAAATGAGTCTACCGCTATGCTAATGGCTCTGTAATTCTATACAGTGCTTTGAGCTAAACTGTAATGTCCAGATTCTAAAATGCTGATGCTTAATAAGCATAACCTTTATCATGCTAACCATCTTAATTTCCAATCTGAACATGATAGCATTATCAAATGTAAAGGCATTAACTAGAAGCCATGAATATCTGTACAAAGTACAGTGCGGTAGCTCTTGAGATATTAAACTTGGACCTGCTGGTGACACTCGATAAACAGTCAGGGAAAAGCCACTAGAATTCATGTGAGGATAATGAATGTCTGCACAAAATGCAATACTTTCCTTGCAAAACTCTTACATTTTAATAATACCACATCTGCATGGTTATACAGTAAACCAGGAGAAGTAAACTACACAATATATTTCTATATCACTTTGGTGACTCTTAAGGCCCAGAATGCATCTATCCCTGGTGAAGAGTTGGTTCACTCGTGTTTAAGCACTGACACAGTAATCAAGTTACCGTTTTGAAGGTAACACACACATGGCTGTTCTTCAGTCATAGCGATTCTGATCATTGTTATTTACTAGAACACCATATATGTATCATTCTCTTCTGTTATACTCACTGTGACACAATGTGTCTATTGGCTTAACACAGGGGTCTGCAACCTTTTTGACCAAAAGAGCCATTTTGCCCCCTTCTCCAGCAATTTCTTTTGTCTGGAGCCGCGAAACATATTTGATAGCTTGATAGCTTATAAAGTGTATATATTGTTATATCATAGACAAAAACTACAGTTGTTTTGCATTTATGTATTACATTATAGAAAACGGTTTACCTCTAATAATAAACAAAGAACTCTTATAAGGAGAATTGAAAAAAATACACAGGCCTACTTTAAAATAAATTAAACACAGCACCACTTGGGGAGTCCTCTGCACATTTGAAGAAAATTAATATAATTAAAATGGGCCCACTTTGAAATAAATAAAACATAGCTGCACCCTAAAAATAGTTAACTGATTGAATTATGACTGAAGATCGTCAGCCGTCTTCCTCTTCCTCTTCCGTGTTTCTCCTCGATACGTAAAGCAGCACCTTTGACAACTTCTCTCCACATATCAAACATACCGGTAAACCAGCATCGTTTGCTGTGAAAGCAGATAACTCTACCCACGCATAATTAAACCCTCTGTGTTACTCAGATACTTTTATTTTCTTTGCTTTATCCATAGTTCGCTCATCGAGCCGGGGGTCAGGTTATTCTTACGTCTGCAAGAAAATGCGCTGGTGCGGGACCGTAGCAAGATGTGACGCATATTTCAGTTGACCTAATTAAAACCTCAAAATACAAGATACGAAACAACTTCATGTCTGCACAGCATAACCCCATTGAAGCTGTTAACACCTACAGATACTTAGGCATCACTATAGGTGAAAATCTCTGATTCAAACCACATATTGACAATCTCTTAAGGACATTTAAATTAAAACTGGGATTACTTTTTTGAAATAAGGCCTGCTTCCCCACAAGTGCGAGGAAACGGCTTGTAGCTGCCACATTTTTGCCGCTCTTGGACTACGGTGATGTTGTGTACATGAACGCCTCAGCTCACTCCCTTCATCTGCTGGACGCTGTTTACCATGGGGCTCTGAGGTTCATAACCAACTGTAAACCCCTCACACACGATTGCACGCTGTACACTTTAGTCAACTGGACATCATTATCAATACGCAGATTATTGCACTGGTACAAACTCATCTATACCGCTATCCTTGGACTGCTGCCCCTTTACATATCCACTTACATATCACACAAACAGTACAGCTATAGACTACGATCTCAAAATTACATCACTCTGTCCGTCCTCTCAGTACGCACGGTGCTTGAGAAAAAAGCCATATCGTACTCTGCCCCCTCGACCTGGAACACACTTCAGCAGGAACTTAATGACCAGTTTGATACCCATCACGGATTTTAAACTCATTTTAAAAAAGCTGGAGAAGTCATCTGTGGGTGTTTCACCTGCTATATCTGACTACTGTACATGGATTTCAATGACTACTTTTTTTACGGTGTTGTATTTTAGTGTTGCCTCTGTGTTTAGTGTCCTGTCTGTCTGTAACTTTGTGTGGTAGTGTTACCACTGAGCAGGTCTCTTGAAAATGAGACCTTGTGTCTCAATGAGATCTACACCTGTATAAATAAAGGCTAAATTAAAAAATTAAAAAAATTCAACCGTGCAACAAAATATAAATAGTCCTACAAATATTTGTATTTTATGTCCTTCGTAATTTTGTCTAAGCTCAAGGGAGCCAGAGTGGAGGGCTTAAAGAGCCACATGCGGCTCGAGAGCCGCGGGTTGCCGACCCCTAACAATTAAGATGTCAACTCATATAATTTACTCAGCAATGATCACTAGTCCCTCCTAGAGACAATTAGATGCTACATCCCAAATGTGTATCTGGCTGCATAGTGCAACATCTGACATAACTGCAATTAATGCAACTGGCAGTGGATGATGCCAGTTGCAAAGACCTCTGAATTGAGCTCAATCACACAAGGGCTTTGAAAGGGACACTTTGGACAGACGGATGATAGCGGCTTCAAAACATGAGGCGGTTAATGATGAATAGATCTTTGATTCTTCTTTTGAAATTGACTCTAATGTGCTTGGTAATCTCTTCAAAACCTTCTTATGGAAAGATTCTTTCTAATGTCCTTAAGTAGCAACATGTGAGGGATTGGATTTACAGAGGAAGTATGAGAGAGTTTAAAGAAAGAGGGAGTTAGTGAGGGAAATCCAAGCAAGAAAGACAGAGTAAGAGAAAGAGAGAGAACGGTTATTAGCAGGAAATAACCGTTCTCTTGATCTCAGGTTGGTTAATACTGACGACTGAAGTGACAGTCGGTGGCGTGATTCAAGATGGCGCCTGTGTCGGCCCGCCGCTCGCTCAGCTGTCTACCTTTAGCTTTCCTGTTTCTGTTTTATGTTTGTCAGAATGTCTCTGCTCTGCTCGTCTATGATCGCCAAGACCTCCTCCACCTCAGACCCTCACTGGAGTTGATACTGCTGCCCAAACTTACATCTGGCAACCAAAAATCGTCCCCCCCCCCTCTACTGTTGGATATACCCACCTACCTGTGCCGGTTGCCCCGCATCCCGCCTCGCCGAAAGCGCTTCAGACGACGGGGAAAGCGTGGTGGTGCACTGGTCCATCTGAAGGCTTACCTGACGGCTTCTTCCGGGACCTATCCACGTCTCAGATGTCATGGCCCTCCCGCTGCACGTCATGTGCGGAATCGGTGGATTCGCCCTGTTTTTTCCGGAGCTACGGGACTCTGCTGGGCCCGCTGGCAGCCCCTCCTGCCCGCCTGACTGCTCCCGGCCCGCGCGGCGTTCAACACGCACTTCTTCGTCAGCTGAGACGCACTCCACCGTCGGCAAGCCCGGAGCAAAAACTTTGTATGGCTTTGCTAAATGCTAGGTCGATAGCAAACAAAACGTTCCTGCTAAATGACTTCTTCACCTCCCGTGAACTGGATTTTATGTTCCTGACGGAGACCTGGGTCCACGCTGGCGAGTACACATCATTCTTTGATCTTCTTCCTCCTGACTGTACATTCTTCAGCTCCCCCCGTGCCACCGGCCATGGCGGGGGCATAGCTTCAGTGTTTAGAGCTAGCCTCCAATGCCGATTGCTTCACCCTGTAACTACCTATGCTAGCTTTGAGTTGCAGCTTTTTGAACTGACCCCGGCCTCGCCTATACTCTGCGCAGTTGTGTATCGCTACCTTTTTTATCAAAAGCCCTGGAGAGAGTGGTCTACGCCCAGCTGCAGTCTTTTTTAACCACGCATGGAATCCACGAAAAGTTTCAGTCTGGCTTCAAACCCATGCACAGCACTGAAACAGCCCTTTTAAGAGTTTTTAATGATCTGCTCCTAGCCGCCGACTCAGGTAGCCCAGCTGTCTTGGTGCTGTTAGACCTGACAGCTGCTTTTGACACTGTGGACCATAGCATCCTGTTGTCACGGCTTGAACAGTCCGCTGGCATCACAGGCTCTGCCCTTGCATGGTTCAGGTCCTACCTGACAGACCGTAGCTTCGCTGTGCAGCTAGGTGCCTTCTCCTCTGCAAAAGCCCCTCTTACCTGTGGGGTTCCCCAAGGCTCGATTCTGGGCCCCATCCTTTTCCTACTGTACTTACTACCCCTAGGCTCAATTCTCACAAAACATAATATTCCCTTCCACTGCTACGCCGACGATGTACAGATTTATCTCCCTCTCGAAGCAAGTGTCACACACTCATTACAACAGTTGATGGACTGCTTAACTGAGATAAAATCCTGGCTGAGCAAAAACTTTCTTAACCTCAACGAAAGCAAGACTGAGGTCATCTTTTTTGGACCCCAACCTCCAGCAACCCAGGTTGATATTCTAGGCTCCCTCCAACAGAACATCCTCCCCTCGGTCACGAACCTTGGGGTGACCTTCTCCAGTACTTTTAAATTCGACAAGCAGGTCAGCAGCGTAGTCAAATCCTGCTTTTTTAAAATAAGACTTTTGGCCAAAACCAAGTCGTATTTATCTTTTAAAGACCTGGAAAGGGTTATTAACGCCTTTGTAACCTCGAGACTCGACTACTGCAACGCTCTGTACATGGGTATGGACCAGGCATCAATTAAACGCCTGCAGCTAGTCCAGAACGCAGCTGCACGTTTGCTGACTGGCCATAAAAAGCGTGACCACATCACCCCAATTCTGGCCTCACTGCACTGGCTGCCAGTTCGGTTCAGAATTGATTTTAAAATCCTTTTATTTGTTTTTAAAGCACTAAATGGGCTGGCTCCGGCCTATATAGCTGAACTCCTCCAGCGCTACACCCCAGCCAGAGCTTTAAGGTCTGCTGACCATCTGCTGCTGGTAGTGCCCAAGACCAGGCTCAAAACCCGAGGGCACCGAGCCTTCGCAGCAGCTGGCCCCAGGCTCTGGAACACTCTGCCCCTCCACGTGAGGTCGGCCCAGACCCTAGGGGTTTTTAAATCCACACTAAAAACTCACTTCTTCTCTCAGGCCTTCTAGTCAGAGCGGAGCACGACTCCTCACTATTCCCTGTGTTTGTTTTATATCTGTTGTAAATTATTGTCTTTTATTGTGATTATATGTGTTTTTAATGCATGTACAGCACTTTGGCTCGACCAAAAATCGCTTTTAAATGTGCTTTATAAATAAAACTTGATTTGATTTGATTTGATTTGAAAACAATTTCATTGCAGTTATTTCTGTATTTGCATACTTGGATCAGTATTGTTGCAATATATTGAAAAAAGCCCTCTCCTGTGGTAATGTTTCATTATAATCCAATTTCTCTCTGAAATGTAAATCTGCTTGGGAAAAAAACCCAAAACAATCATAGTCTCATTTGAATTAATTTCAATGTTTTGAATAGCCACTCATTATCTCAATAGTACTGAATGCTTTCTCCTTTGACTCGTAATTGTCCAGTCATGTGGTTAAACGAGTTAAGTCTGATCTTTTCTCCCCACAAAAGAGTCATAAATATTAATGTTCTTCGGTTCGATATTACACTCTGCTTTACTGCAAGGCACAAGCCATCGCTTGTTAAAAGCCAAACAAAGTTTCATCGTTCATAGCGGGGAAAGAAACACTTGTCTTACAGATGCCGTTTGCTCAAACTGACCACATTAATAAGAAACTATTTATTGGAGCAAGATGGATGGCATCATTTTTACCCTTTTTCCAATTTATGAGGGGTGTGAACATCTGTTCTCTGTCAGACTTAGTGATTGACTACAGAGTGTTGGTGACTATCCCTGAAGTCCTGCACACGAGTACAGCTATGGTGAATATCATTACTCGTCTTTTTTGATGGTATTTGCCTGAGGTAGCCCTGCAGATGGATAGATGGTTGGTGAGACACTGCCCTGAAGGTACTCTATTCCACGACTGCATCACAGCACCTGAAAAGATTGAGTTGAAAAATACCTCTTTAAGGTTGCTTCTTTCAGAATGCATCAAGCTCTCATCATATCACCTACTAAAATATGATTATCACCTCAATGAAACTAGAGGATCAGACATGCTGTATAATATTCTCAAAGTCTGCCTTTTTCTCCGTACAGCTGGAGAACTTCATCCAGGAGAATGTGCGCTCTGGGATGGAGGAAATGAAAAGAACTGCGGTACACACACAGACAGCTGCCATGCTGGAAATGGGAACCAATCTTCTCAGCCAATCAGCGGAGCAGACCCGCAAACTGACAGACGTTGAGACCCAGGTGAGACCATCAGGAAGCGTTTGAGTGAGGCCAAGGCCACTTGTCTGCAGCCAATCCAATTTGACAACCGTGGGGGTCACACCCATGCAAAAAACGAATGGTGTCACTTCAGAAACACTTGGAGAATAGCTAATTAAATGTAAATCAGATATAACCCTCTGAGAAGCCATGCACGAATGTGGAGGCGACCGCTTTAAAGCAGCTGGTATTTGGTTCTACCAGCTCTGATTGACACAATGAGTCTGACAAGCCAATTAAAACATAAAACTCAGCAACACAACACAGATGTGTCTTCAATCATGCCACGGAGCTGTTATTACAGATTGAGCTGTTCTGGTCCTAATGCTTTCTTTTACTCTTATCAAAGTCGATATGAATCTACAACCTGAACAAATATCTAAGCTGCTTTGTTCCAAGTTTTTGTTTCATCTGAAACTTCAAAAACATGTCACAGGTGCATGTGAGATAATTCTTGCTCAAGTTTGAATTAAAAGATCAAAGAACCGGGCATTACGAGCCTTGTGTTGTGCTGCGCGACAATGTTTATCCCTGAGGGGGCTTTTTATGAATTCAGCTGTTGGGCAGTCTTCACGAACCCCCCCTCCTTCAATCAGTATCCATTACATTACATTTTTACATTACATTGCATTTAGCTGACGCTTTTATCCAAAGCGACTTACAATAAGTACATACGACCAGGAAGACACAGCCCAGAAGAAAACAGAATCATATAAGTACATCAGGTTTCATAGAGCCAACATTTCAAGTGCTACTCAACTGGCTATAGATAAGCCAGTCCTTTATTAGTATATAAGTGCCTTGTTAGTAATTCTATTGCTCGAAGTGGAGTCGAAAGAGATGAGTTTTCAGTCTGCGCCGGTATCCATTCTTGAATACTGCACATAATATGATAATTATAATTCTTCTTCTTTTATCAATCCATAGGTGTTAAATCAGACTAGTCGCCTGGAGATCCAGCTGCTTGAGTACTCGCTCTTCACTAACCGGCTGGAGAAACATATTCTCCTTCAGACTCAGGAGATCTCACGCCTCAGTGATAAAAACAGGTGAGCAAATACCCTCCGAGTTTATCCAGGAATGTATACTTTTAAGTTCTGCACGACTTTTTTAGGGGATTGATATTCAGATCCATTACTTTAAGTGGTATTTCACAAGGCCCTTATTTTCTCAATTTGGACATCACAAGGTCACTCATTTCTCATATTTGCTTTCCACTTCCCAGAAAATCACCTATCAGTCAAGATCTGTTCTGACCATAATGTTTTTTCCCTCATATTTTCTGTGTGGCGTTGGTAACTGTAGGTGGCACCATTTTCTCTGCTCTTGGAAGAAAATATATAGGGTTGCAAAATATAAAGCGCGTATTATAATGTATATACATATTGGTTCTTTTCATGCAACAACAGGAAAATGTGCCCATGTTGAATGATTCTGAAAAGCACTCAATGATAATGTGTTGTGAATGGGTCAGCATGTGTTTGACAGTGAGTAGGTATGGCAGGGGTTTCCCATTCTTCTCTTTAGGAACAGAAAGTCAGGTTAGGGCCATCAGAGGTTAAGGACAGGCTGCTCGGCGGTTTGGAAGAGAGTGGTTGTTTTCTCTCTTTACATTTAATTGTGTATCATTCCGTCTATCCGTACCAAGTGTGAGCGGGAGATCACAGCGCCCCGGCTCCAACACCTGTTACAAATCTGCTGGTGCTCGGCCCTGCTCTGCCCTTTTGGCCCTCGCCCTTCAAGTCGATGACACGGCTCTGATATGCAAATACATAAATACATCTTCTCCAGGGTAAACTCTGTGATGGGAGTCATGACATTAGAAGGGTCATAGTCAATTGGCAGCCAGGCAGCTGTGGAATAAAAGTGAACCGCTGTGGGGGGTTATTGCTGCAGATGCTTGAGGGCATGGAGCCAGTTTTTGAACTGCTGCCAACTAAAAAGAGCACAGAGACATATTTGTTTTCATAGGCATTACATGTCAAATACTATTGGCAGGAAGTTTAACAGTTTGCAGAGAGAGGATAAGAGCAGTCTAATATACTGTATATTACAATACAAATCAATGGCACAAGATCATAATCATAACAATCTAATTGTCCAGGATGCAATGTGATCCAAAATACCATGTTTGTTCTTTCAAACCCTCTTACTGTTTTAACATTTATGTGCTGGTTTACCGCCACGCTCAACACTACACCGTAGCTCAAAGTACACATAATGGAGAACCATTTGTTAGCTGGCTTTGCCACTTTTTATGAGTTCTCCCACAAAGCAAATATGAAATGAGAGCGATGTTAAAAATGATTTGGATTGATACAGCTTTCCTTCCAGGAAACATTCGGAGTCGGTGCTTAGTGGGAGATTAAGGATACACGTTGAGTGCATTGGCTCCGTGTGCACAGCGCTGAAACATAGCTTGTTCAATCTGCGTGGTTGATTGTTTCAATAAATAACTGCTGCACAGTCGTCAGTCAAAGCCATAAAGATCAGGCTGCAGCGATTTATGATTTTCATTTGGAGTTGGGGGTGTGGCACTTGTGCAGAGAGACAAACACACGTAGACACACACAGTCAGAGTGTTGCTTCATGGCTGTGATCGAGAGGCTTAGCCAACAGCCAACCATCTGTGGATGCTGCTGCAGTACAGGTGTTGATAGGGTGTTAACCCGATGAGACTGCTGCGCTGATGTCTATTCGTCATCATCATGTAAATGTGCAAGTTTGTTCAACCTCTGCTGAGATCTCCTGCCATCTCAATATGCATTATAACACTTGATATGATGTCATGTCATCAGATGTTTTATTTTCTCACGAGCCACTGAAGTACCACTGTAGTAAATCAGGATTTGAAAAAAATGAAATAGTAATAAAATCATGAAGCAAAACCTCTGTACAGGTATTCAAGCGTTACCACCAAGTGCTCGTAAAATGAGTGGCATGTCCAGGTGAATGTTCATAAAGGGTTTGTGAATAATGGTCGAATTCTTACCAATTCATATTAAAAAGTATTATTTCCTTGAAAGGGCGATCCACAGGGTTGTGCAATGTCACTAGACCTCCAATTAGCAGTTAGCTCAAATTCAGTTTTGTACTAAATTGAAAAAAAGTGGCAAAGTATAAACATGGCGGGTCCTTGGTTAATGCAGAAACACATGGATGGCTACATAAACTTTAGGCCTCAGTAAAAGTGGAACTATCCGACATTTGATTGAAAAGTGTATTTTTTGCTCCTTTTTCATATTCAATCAATCAATCAATCAATCAATGTTTATTTATATAGCCCAATATCACAAATGTTACATTTGTCTCAGTGGACTTCACAGTTTGTACAAAATATCAGTATGACAATACGACACCCTCTGTCCTTAGACCCTCACATCGTACAAGGAAAAACTTCCGGAGAAAACCCACAGTTTAAAGGGAAAAATGGGAGAAACCTCAGGGAGAGCAACAGAGGAGGGATGGAAGTAGGCGGTCCTTGAAATTGATTTTCTGTGGGCGTTAAAGGATAAATCCTGATCAAATATAACAAAAAGATTCCTTACAGTCTCACTGGAGGCCAAATGAATGCCATCCATAGTCAGTATATCTTTAGATAATTTGTTTCGTAGATTCTTCGGGCCAAGTACAATAACTTCAGTTTTGGTCGTGTTTAACATCAAAAAGTTTAAGGTCATCCACGTTTTTAAGTCCTTGAGGCAGTCTTGAATTTCATTTAGATGATTAATTATATAATATTGCTTGGTTTTATATCGATGTTAAGGTGTTTTTACGTTTTGTCTCTGGTAGTTTTCTGGAACAGAGGCTCTTGGCGTTGGAGGCTCGGTACGGGAGGGAGCTGCAGGGCCTGCAGAGCGAAAAGCAGCAGCTCAAGGAGCTTCTGGAGAGGCAGAGTGGATTGGTCAGTCAGCTGCAGGGTGAACTGAGCAGCTCCACGCTCAACAGCAGCTCACTTCAGAGGCAGCAGGCCGTGCTCACAGACACTGTGCAGCAGCTGCTAGCCATGGTCAACCACTGCAATGGTGAGACTCTGGGGCTCTCTTTGTAAGAGCAGGATGTACTGCCAACATCTGTAATAACAAACAAAAGAGGTACAAAAGATACTGACTAATAGTATCAATAAACACTGACTGGTGTCATTTAGGCAAACAAGAGATCTACACTAGTTCAAATGATAAGCATGGATTTGGCTACAAAAGTAATATTTGACATGAAAAAATAACACCTAGAACAGCTTGAAAATCAAATCCCTGACACATGCATGAACCAACAACATTAGACTAAAGCCAGAGCTTAATATTACAAGAGAACTCACATATGGGGTTGGGATTTGTGTTCAAAGCCCATAAGGTTGCCATCTGTAAATAAATGCCTTCATGTTTTCCAGAAATCTCCAATGCACCCAAGGAGGAGCTGCTTAGTTTCAGGGACTGCGCTGAGATCCTGCGGTCTGGAGTAACAGAGAGTGGAATATACAGCATACGCCTCGCTAACTCCACACAGACTGTCAAGGTACTGAAGCTCTAAAGGTCCTTGCAAATATCATCTAACTGACTGTGACAAGAACGTTTTTTTTAATAGACATTTTACCCATTTGTTGTTCAGTATGTAGCACTGTGATCCTGTTGTGTTGCCCAGTCTGAGTGTTGAAAATCCCTCGCAGACTGCATAATGACATTCAAAGGGCTTATCATTACTTTTTCGCCCACAGTAAACACTGGACGGACACACTAGCCTGATGTAATGGTAATTTGCAGGGTCTTTTGGGAGAGGGGTTGATGGAAATACCATGCTGGGTAACAGAGAGCTAAAATAATAAGCAACAGAAGCACTGTGCCCTGCAGGCTTCATGGTGTGTGCTGCTGAATGCAAAGTCAGAAAAGCTTAGAGGTACCTCGGCTGACCTGAACTAGCTAGCCATTGCTAACTCAACCAAAGCATGGAGCAGCAGGCTATCCTCTGTTTAAATCACAGCTAGCTATGGCTACGATCTTCACTCTCAGTGATACAGCGTTCTGTTATTCATTACTTTTACTCTAGTTTGCTAGTTGGCACCATCTCTTACCGCCTCTGTTTCCCCTGTTCTTCTTTTTCATTTCCTGTGGGTAAGGCAGCCAGGTGTTAGGCACTGGTGCCATGTGTTTCCTGCCAACTGGGGCCAACGTACGTTTCCACTGATGCAAGTTAGTTCTTCCCAAAGCATTGCTGCTTTCAATCTATGCCATCTTATTCTTATGTGGATGGCAATCTGTGTACAACTGGGGCATATACAAATTACCCTATTTGTAAGCGGAGAGCGGGCTTCCACAGTTGGACAAGAGATACAAAGTGTGGAATTCAGATTTGGCTTTGAGACACTGTTATCTGTCCATCTATGTAACTTTTAATCACCAAGGTTGTAAATAGTAATGGTGTTTACAAACCACATAATTAATAGCTTGGAACAGCTTCTCTCATAACTTTGTTGTGCATGTTTTTAAAAACACCATATGCACAGGACTCTTAGCATTAATGCTTCTTTCTCAACACAGATTGTGAATAAACGATTGTGTCCCCTGAAAGCCCCTTTGAATAATCACCACAACATAATCTTTTTTTTTTTAAATCATAATACCGCTTAAATAGTCTGGATATTAACATTTTATTCAAATAGATTTGGCGTTAAACGACTCCTTGCTGCTTAATAATAAAGGAATTTGGAGATTTAAATCTGGGCTGAATCAGAAAAACAATAAAATCACATTAGGGACAAAAATAATCTATTTCAAAAATCTGTTGTTGTATTCAGTGAGATGCTTTTAAGGCCAGAACATCGGCTTTATATTCCAGAGGATAATCACAGCATATTGCCAGTCTGCTCTTTTTTCAGAGGTAAAAGACCAGAGTGCCTTTTAACCTTGTATTAGCTTTCCTATTCTGGGAAAGTGCTGGAAACTCTCATTTCATTTCTAGCAGCACATAGCCAGTTGTCGAAAAAGAGAGAGCCCTTGGGATGCTGTCCACATACCAGCATCCAAACAGCCAGACTGTGAGGACTGATAGGTCAGGGTGGTATGGTGAGCAGCATTAAAACAAACTGGCAAACTCTGTAATTAACCACATTGCAGGTTGTTTACGTTGTGTCAGAAATGTCACGACAGTATCTGCAATTTCAGGTGCCAACATTGCATAGAGATGCAAATAAGGTGCCTAAGAAAACTGTCAAAGCCCTGCAGCCTTGAGGTATGCACACTGAATGTACTTTAGCCAGAGTTAGCACATTGAGAAGGATCTAATCTTACCACCCACGGGAGAGATTCACCATTCATTCAATCACGATTCCTAAGGGAAGCTGGAATATGTCCAGTCGAACACCTTGAATTTGTAAAAACAAGCCCCTTAACAAGTCTACATTTCAAATGCTGTCACCAGACGAATGAGTCTAATCCATTCCTGTTTGTTCTCCCAAACATATCTACATATGGCAGAATGTGCAGCCAAGTAAGAAAGAAAACCGTGTGTGTAACTAAAAACGCAGATGCCTCTTCCTCAACCCACTCGAGGGGATGAGAGGCTGATATGTTGATTTTCCTTCCCACCTGGGTCGTATCATTGCGTGACACCCTGAAATGTTGGGTCCCCCCACCTCGCCCAATTCCTGAGGACTCCAAGGCATACTTCAAACAGCAGAAAGACTAAAGTGCGTTTTATGTTTTAATGCAATTTCTTGCCACTTTTTCTCATGTAAACCACTCCAGAACTAATCTCAGTTTATTGACATGAACACTCAAGTAGAAATCAAGGAGAAATAGTTGAAACAGAAAAAGCTTTCATAGTAAAATGTTCAAACTTGGTACCAATAATATTAATCCCAAATGGTATTTTATGATTTATATTAGACCTTCATTTATGGATTATTATCATGTTAAACCGTTGCTTTAATTTTTGATAAATAGACACATTCCAAGCTTACTTAAAGTATTAGTTTCAAACAAAGTACACCTCTGTCCGTCTTTGAATACAAATGGTTCAAAGCGGCATTAATTAATGTGGTTATATTAACAATGAATCAAATGTCAAAGGATCATGTGTCGTGAAAGGGGTCATTTATGGTGATGAAGGGTGAATAGAATTGCTCCTATTTGACTAATTTGGTTTTACGGCTCACAAAATGTTTGTTTCGGTTCAGTCTCATCAAGTTTGTGTCCTAAAAAAACCACTTTATGGACCCACAATACACCTCGGGCTCAGCACCCAACACCTGTAAGAGACTAGCTGGTTAACATGCTACCAGCTAGCATTAGATGCTAAAGAGCCATAGTTTTCTCTCCGCAACTGTCGAAACATGGAATTGCAGGTGGCTTGAAACACAACTCCAATTGAGTTAATATAATAAGACACATTCTTCGGCTAAGTTGATTGTACAACCTAACCCCAAAAGGGCTTTTTAAGATTTGCCTTTATTTGAACAGGTGTTCTGTGACATGAAGACCAGAGGCGGCGGCTGGACGGTGCTACAGCATCGGAGAAACGGCTCGGTGAACTTTCATCGTGGGTGGAGAGATTACAAAATGGTGAGTCCAGTAGAGTTATGGTCCGAGTGCATCAATATCATTATTATGGGTAGCATGGATCAGCACTGTGGGACTGGACAGGAGGTTCCAATAATCGTCTGTGGGTGATTTGGCACGGCGAGGCGTGGGATACCGGCGAGCCTGTGATCCCGGGCGACCTGCGGTTGTTGTATTTGGCCGGCCTTGTGTTCCCCCCGTGTTATTGCACCTGTTCTCGTTCCCGCTCCCTGTCAAACTCCCACATCGCCAAATACACATGCGTATGCACACACACACACACGCATGTCATGTTGTCCAATGACCAGCAACGTTAGCACGTACTCTGGATAGAGTGAAATCATAAACAAGAGTCGACACAGTTGTTACAGCTCTCTAGCTAAATCAACATGTTTCAACACCTCTGGCTTTAGTCTTTGTTCGGACTGATTGAGATAATCCTTTTCCCCATCACAAAGTATACTCAATAGAATCAATATGTTGTTGCACAATATAGACAAATATATGCTTGGAAGCCTTTGTACTGTTTAATTGGACACAGAACACAACAGTGAGGCTGGTTTTAAGGATTGAGTTAAGACTTTTTACTTTACCACTCGTGCCAGCCAATCAACTGCCAGATTTGAACTAGAATCCAGAGAGGACTGTAACTGCAACCAGAAGGAGACACAAAAAATAACTCTTTCAAGAACAATATTTTTACAAGTGCATGATACATATTTGTGTCCAGTTGGGGCGTGGGAGCACAGGGGCCCTGAAGATGGCAGATAACGTATGTACTGAAATGCTTCCCCGCCTCGGCCCCATGTCCTCGGAGACCGTGGTGTGTGTTGATCAATTGTTGCTTCCAGGCCTTGCTGTTCAAATGAGAAATGCTCCGATTGTACTCACTCTTACTAAACAGTGAACACCATGAACAGTTTGACAGCTGGAGAAAGTGACTTAGAAATCAGGAGAAAGTGTACTTCTGTCAGACTGAACAAAGAATTATTAATATCTGCAAATGTAGGGTTTATTTACACTTTTGCCTTGAAAACGTGATTAGTCTTAATGGTTACATGCTTATCGAGTCATTTGGCCCAATCACACGGTGAATCCACCTCTCGCATTTGCTTCCGTCAGTCAAAATAAGACACTTTTACCTGACAGCCTTATGTGAGATTCATTAGCAAAAGCCACATTTCGTGCCACCTCTTAAGCCGTCTCTCTGTATAGAATGCTGCATTTTATTATCGTTTCCCTCGAGTGGCGGCATCTGTTCCCGCGGTGAAAAGATTTCTGTCAAAGCCTTCTCACCCGAGTGGCTCACTGTATCTGTTTTCATTTAACGCTGCGGCAAAATCATGTTCCTGGGCCTTCAACCTGTTGACATCATTTAAACATTGCCACGCTGCTCAGAGTTAAGGTTATGACACTTCTCTTTCATATATCGGTTTCTTTATAACCCGCCTCCGTACACATGTATAAACGGTTGATACATGAATAGGAGAAGCTACCAGAATTGCTTCAATGGTCATCCCTGAACTCTGCTAGAGGAATGAACACCATTGCTGAATAGATGTTTAGATGATGGTGGTAGAGTGCGTTCCATCATATAAGAAGAACATCCACCATAGAAATATTTCAGGCGAGGGGAATGTGGGAGGACGTAACTGACATACAATAAAGATTTCTATGGATTCATATCCCCTATTACTTACTACAACATAACGTTAAAATAGTACAAGAAACCTAGGACTTGAAATAAAACACAATTTATTTAAAAATCTGAAATTATACAAATGAAAAAATGGTGTAACTGTGCCACTGACGGGTATTCTAGTCGAGTTCAAAGTTAATCTCTATTTCACATTTAGGGATAGAACTGTAACTTCTACCTGTATCAGCAAGATGACCTAAATGAGTCATTATTTGAAACTTATGGTGTTGGTGACAAGTTGGTGTTAAGTGTCATCAGATCATTAAAACCTTAAGATATCAGATACAATCAAAATAGATCCTATTAACAGCTTTCTCTCTTAGTTGGATGTGCGACCAAAGTATATGTGAGATAAGGTTAGCATTCATTTGAATATCACATGCTGATGAAACTAACTTCTGTACAGCTGCATTATGAATTTCAGGTCACGCAAGGGCATTTTTAAATATACAAAACTTCTCCAAAAACGTTGCTATCTGAAAGACAAAATTGTTGTCAGTGTATGCAGATAACCATGGTATACTTTTTCTCTAGTTTGGCTTACTCACAAAAACAGGAAAAGAAAGAAAGGGGCCTTTTAACAGTGGTGAGAGGATTAGTTTTTTGGGCACAGAGAGGTTGTAGGGTTTTGTTGATCGAGAAAGTGAAATCATTAAATCCTCATCTTTTATCAAACTGTTTTCTCACCCAATAAGACATCTATCGAAGCATCTGTAATCGTTTGGTTTCACATTCCTGTGTTACCAAGTAGCATACCATCACATTCCCTCCTAGTATTTCCTATGTCCTGCACTATTCATTCTCCATCATTAATCATTAAGTGTGATTTCACATAAACAAAAATAGAAAACGTGTGTTCATGTCCAAGCTTTGCAGTTCAAACTAACAGTGGATGCGGCAACAACGTCATCATTGCTTTTATAACTCTAAGTGTTGCAGACACAATTTGAGCTTTGATAGGATATTAATGGAAATTAAAGTCTCAATCGACCGTAGCGTTGCTTTGGGAGTGGAGTATTTCACTTCATAAACTTAGTGGACTGTCTCAAGTCAGCAAAGTGATACATTTGACTTCTTAAATTAAGGTCTATTTTCACATTAGCTCCAAAAACACTTGGCAGGATGCTGGTAAAATCACCCCCTTTGTTAGAATATTTTCTTGGTTCATTGTTTCTCTGTCTTTGTGTGTAATCCAGGGCTTTGGAGAGCCGTCTGGGGAACACTGGCTGGGGAATGATATCATCCACACGCTGACCAGCTCCCAGGAATACAGTCTGCACGTCCAGCTGAAAGACAGAGAGGGGAACGAAGCTTTCTCAAATTACGATCGCTTCCACATAGATGGAGAGGACAACAACTACAGGTAATACGCTTTGAAATCCTTACTGAACATCCAGATTCCATTCTGGCTTGTATTCGTGCCATGCTCTAATTAGAAATTCACTTTTAATAATCAAACCATGCAATTATGAAACAGCTGATGCTCCTAAAACACTACTCAGGTCTCCAATTAAATGATTTTACTTTGTCAGAAATCAGACATGAATGGGACTATAATGAAGGTGCCTAATTTCAGTAAATTGTTCTATTAAGAGTTTCTATTGTGTGTGGCGTAATTCATTTGTTCCGCTCTGGGTGTAGGACTCTTAAAAATAGCGACAGATTAGAAACCGTTAACAGTTCAAACTCGTCTTTATTTTCTCTCCACTTTGTTACCCGAGCACTGAAGTTAAAGAACCACTTGGACCGTTTTTAAGAATGTCATTCAAAATGATCAGAGGAGGCCACTTTTGTCTGTCTCCATTTTTCCTCTGCCATCACGTTGCCCCTGAACATCCCCGAGGGGAGCCACCTCCACTGGAGTATAACAGTAACGCCCCCCTGTCAGGAGCTGACAACTCAAAGCAAGCTCCTCAGTAACCCTGCCATCACTAACAAGATGATGTGTGGGCTTAAGCCTTGCGAAACAGACAGAACTAAAACAAAACTTAAACAGTTCCGTTTAGATTTCATAGTAATTCCCCTTTCCCCTTGTTTTGTCGAGAGATTGACGCTGTGAGAGATGAAAAATCATAATCATATGTGGGAGTATGCTTTCCAACATCCCTAATAGTGCAGCAAATTGCATTTGCCTTCAGTTTGTTCCACATAATTAGCACAATGAAACGGAATGTTTCACAATTTTGCTGCAGGCTACTCTGTGTGGGGCGAAGCACCTGAATGAATATAATCACCTCTGTAGCCTGCTACCTCTGAGATCATGTTTTCTGTAACTAGTTCAATATGCACCAGCTTTACTAGCATGCTTGAGACCCTGGCTTCGTCTGAGGGTTTATATTAAAACTCCCAAGCTGAGGCTGTGAAGCTAGTCAGCCAAAGCAATCCTCCTCCTCAGCTGCATCCAGCGCGTTCCCTAGAGCAATATTGAGGTCTTCACCTAGAACTCAGCAACATTATTCATACATTAATCATCAGCATGACAGACCGCTTTCCCCTTCAAGTAGCCAAGAACAGCCAGTCTTAGAGTCACACCGAGGGTGAGTATTCCTTTGAATGTAACAGTATATTGGTCATTACAGGATACAATAACAAATTGAAAAGACAGTCACCTTGAAAAGGATTAGCGTGTGGTTTGCGGTTTTGGTGGAATAGCTGAACTAATGCATCTGGAAGACATGGCTAATGTAAAACCTTTGCTTTTTGTAGAAAGAGCTGGCACGTTCAACAGCCATCCAATAGGCTTTCCTGTAGCCTGTGGTTGCAATCCTGTCTAATTTGATAGTTTTTCATTTTCTCCACATCACCGATTCATCGTGACGGGAAAAGTTAACTCATCTAACAAAAATATCCCCTCGCTTCAACTCGGCCTCTCTGCAATTCCATCATTATTCTCGTCCCAAGCACGGCCATTTCCAACTCCCGTCTTGCTGCGCCTCATGATGCGATGCCCTGCCCTGTGAACTTACACATTCAAGAGGAGGATTCTTCATTTAGTCAACGCAGACAGCGTGCCCCGGACTACAGAGGGGGGGGTCACATAACTCAGGGGAAAGTCTGCTTCTAACGAGACAGAATGACAGGGCAGAGGAGAGGCCAGACAGCAGGACTGACCTCCTCATCCAACCCTCTCCAAACACACACGCAGAAACACACACACACACACACACACACACACACACACACACACACACACTCCATTGCTCGGGAGTTGGGCCGCTGCATGAAAATAATTGAGGGAATCAATTTAACTTGCACAGAGATTAGTTTCAGACTGTTGGTGTTGTTTCACAAAGCACAGCATGGAGGAGAAATAATGAGAAGCTATTTAAGTGGCTTTCTGTATTGATGTTTGCCAACAATGGAAAGCTAGGGGAGATGGTACCTTGTGTTAAAAAGTGGTGTACATATACTAAACCGGTTGTGATCACCTACAGTGGTTTACAGGTGCTTTTAAGGAGGTTGTTCTTTGATTATGTGTTATTCAATTGTTCATCTTTGATAAGATGTGTACAGGCTTTTCTTGTTTTGTTCATTCTGCAGCCACAGCTCTACACAGACTTTAAATGACAAGGTGGTGGGGAAAAGAGATGAGCACTGGGTGTTGCCCTACTTAAGATGCTGTCTTCCTTGCCAAAATAAAATCGTAACGTCAGGTTTGCCCAGAGGCTTTCAAAAGTTAGAGAAAGAGTGTCAAATGAAAAGTGAATTTCAAACTCTCTTAAACAGCAACTCAAACCAAAGAAAGCATGACTCCCTATTATACTTCTCTGGTGTCAAGTCGTATTAAGGAAACAGATGTCATTGTGCTGTGTAAACTTGACCAAAACATTATTAAATGATTTTCTTTTTTGGGCTGTATCCACTCACTGCCAAGGAGCTTCCAAACACAGCTTTAAATAATCAATACAAGTGCCTCCGGCGGAGCTTTTCCCTCAAATGATTTGCTCTTCCAAAACGCAGCCTTCACGCAGAGGGCTTCAGTGGCACAGCGGGTCGGACCAGCAGCCTCACCCACACCGGCACCCCGTTCAGCACCAAGGACAGAGACAATGACCGCTGCACTTGCAAGTGCTCGCAGCTCGCGTCCGGAGGTACCCTCAACTGCTTCGTCTCAATCTGTCTCCTTACAACACTTCTTGTTAAACATTTCTATCCACCCCCTTGTAAATGTCCCAAAGAGCATTTCATTTTCCCTCAGCGCCAATATAAA
This sequence comes from Harpagifer antarcticus, assembly GCA_902827135.1. Lineage (NCBI taxonomy): Eukaryota > Metazoa > Chordata > Actinopteri > Perciformes > Harpagiferidae > Harpagifer > Harpagifer antarcticus. The sequence goes on from CADEHL010001417.1 coordinate 1,236,549, forward strand.
GTTACTGCTTGACTACATTTGGGTTTTTCATTTCATGAGCTCAAATGTAATAAATTCAAACTTGTTTTCCTTGAACTCTGTGCCACTTTCTCTCTCTCTCTTTCCTCAGGTTGGTGGTTTGAGGCGTGCGGGCCGTCCAACCTGAATGGCATTTATTACCCAAGCTCCTCCAGTGTGGTTCGCTACAATGGCATCAAGTGGTACTATTGGAAAGGTCCAAATCTGATGACTACCATGACAACCATGATGGTGCGCCCAGCAAACTTCTGACAGACGTGGCGTTTGCAGGATGCAGATAAATGAAGTGAATGTTGCCTCCGATGACTAAAAAGAAAAATATCCAGGAAATTGTATTTTTGGGAGGAAATTTGACTCGGACTGTTTGGTGGTTTCAGCTTCTGGACATCTTGAAAAGAGGCTCTCAGCTTTTGTCTTGGGCCATGTGCGGATACTCGGCATATGACTGGTTATAATGAATTCATTACAGATACATTCAACCAACTATTTTTATTCACATGGTTTCCAAGGCTATATTTCAATAGGGATTGTGCAGCTGGAAGAGGAAATGATGTGTGCTATAAATGAGAAAAACAGAACTTATCACATCAAATGATGCAGTTAATTATGATCAGTTATAAAATGAAATGAACAATTAATCGAAAAACCTTTAGAGACACTTTAACACATGATATATTTTCAAGTATGAAAACCTTTGTTGTGTGTGTGTCTGTTTGCTGTAAACAACGGCAATAAATCAAGACAAAACCGTGTACACACTATACAATATACTCTTCTGTAATGTTTTATTCCGGCACTAAATGCTTTATTAATTGGAGTCTTTGTACTTGTGATGTAATATTAAATGATAATGCTCCTATTCAATCCACAGAACTGTATTCTAGTCGCATTATAAGACTGTCAGTGCTTGTTGAAAACTGCAGCCATGCACAATAACGTAAGATAACCTACAGTGCCTTTAATGGTTTATCACTTTCAATAAAGAACAACAACAATAGCATGCTTTGCCCTTTGCTGCCTCCTCCAAAGGGGCTTACAGAATATTATATCTCCAAATATGTCCTGGCACATTCTCATAAAACTTTTTGTGAGGGATTTCACTGATAAAAGTACATTAAGCACTTTCACTGGTGGGGTTTACTTTCAAAAATGAAAGATTGCAATGGGAACAAAGCTGAACATTTACTTACATTAAAATCACGTGTAATCTTTGGTGCCTATAATCCACAGTGCCAGGAGCTTGTTGCCATGTAAGCTACATACACTTCAACAAGTCCCACACGCTGAACTCAGGAAGTCAAGATGCCGGCCATTGATCTGATGAATCATCCAATAACACTGGTCCCTGCGGTACCCATCAGAAAGCAGATGGGGTTCTCCTCGTACTAACTTTGACCTGAATGTCCCGGAGAACGCTGGGGTCGGCAGTCGACTGAAACACAACACACGTCGCCTGTCTCCGTCTGCAACGACTGCTAATTGTTCTGCGTCATTCTCTAAAATACCGACAGACATTTACACTCACACATCTCATCTGCTTTGCTTAATGCTGTCTCCAAGTTGATTCATGGACTGCAGAAATTAGACATTGAGTATGATGAAGTCAGGGGTGCTTAAGAAGGAAACTTAAAAATGAATGAGATATTTTTAACAAATAAATTGCTTGAATAAATAACTTTTCTGTGTGTCGTCACTGAATCTGAAGGGCTTAGTAACTGCCTTTGATTTAATACTCAGAAAGGAAATATGCAGGAGCTGCTGAAGACAGTAAAACCACTCAAAGGGATAACAGCCCTGCTACTCTGCCTGACCATAGCTCAAATGTGAGCGCCTAGAAATATATGATGCAATCATGATAGAATCTGGGAGGAAACTACCACTATCATGACGAGGGGATGCAGTGCCAGCGGATATGGATGTTCAAAGCAAAGGTCGTGACTGTAGACCTGACCCACGTAACGTGCTGTACAAGCAGAACCACACACAAACACGCCCCGCTCGCATGCAGTGACCCCATTGCTAAACAAGTTTATTACGACCTCCAACGGCTGGACAGGCGATAGATCACAGCGGGGGAGGCCGGGGGTGAATCCATCAAAGAGACTTTAATAAAGACCACTTGATTTGGCCTGCTGGCTCAACAGATGAAATGGTTGTGTTCAGGTCCAGTGAAGCAGACCGGAGTCTGGGTCGCATTGCTTCTCTACTTGTCGCAGTCCCTGTTTATTAGGCGGGTTATTGTTGTTATGAGCAGAGGGACACAGAGATAAAGTAGTCACTTTAGAACTGTGTTATTGTGATGTCAATATGTATGACAGTCTGTTGTTGTACAAGCCAGGGTTCAGTGGTGGAATTAGGTTTATACAAATGTCTAAAGTTACAACTAGAGATTGTACTTTCATCTCTATTAGTTCTAAGCGCACAGTGTAAACAGGTTTACAATCTAATAATGAAGCTCCCATTTGGCTGGGAAAAGCAATGCTTAATCCCACAAAATGAGTTGTTTCTTTACTGCAATGGGTCAATTGAAATAGGAGGCCACAGAATGTGTATGTGACTATACATAACCCTATTTCAACCTATGGTTAAACATGATTTAACTAACTGCAATTTTAAAATAACTGTTTAAATGTTTCTACTGATGTGTGAAGAAGATCAAAACAACTCTCATGTATGTAACATAAGGGTAACTAGAGACAGTAGACAATGAGCCTGAGCCCTACGCAGTTAATGTAAGATAGAACTCAGTTTGTGCACACTTCACCGTTTGTGAATTGGGAGTGCTGTTGGATAATTTGTTCAGAGGTTCAGGGCATTACACCTTCATAAAAATAGAGCGTACTCTGCGCACCCTTAAGAGACAGAGCACCCATCACTGTGAATGTGTGATGAACAGCTGAAATCATACATTTAAGGTGGGGTAGGTAAGTTTGAGAAACCGGCTCGAGATACACTTTTTGATATATTCCATGGAATGCTCTTAACATCCAGATAGCAATGAATATCTGAAGTGCTTTGACAAAAAATCCATAAAAAAATCTCATCTGTGGAAGCTGTACTGTAAAAAGCAGGACCAATCATTGTAGCCGGGCTAAAGTAACTGGATGGCCTACCTGCCTGTCAGCCTTCCATCTGTGCACAAACTTATCTCGTGCCCTCATTGGTCATGTGCGCGTTCGTGTGTGTTGGAGGAGGGGCTCTGTAAGGAAGGGGCAGATTTGTTCCGACTGTCTATTTTCAAATTCTAGCGCACTCAAGCTCGCTTCTCCAAAATGACCAACCCCACCTTTAACATATAGATGAGAACCCCAACAGGTCGGGGTTGGGTGTCTTAATACAGGAGGCAATCTCTCTTGTGTTGCTCCAATGAGTTTCACTGAATAAAAGTGTAAAAATGGTGCACGTGCTTCTGCCTGTGTCGCTCTCAGGGTGAACTCAAGAACAGGGGAGAAAGCTGGCAAATGAGTATTGAAAAAGTACTGTTTCAGAATTCATCATCAGATCTTCTCATCACAAGAAGATTACTATTCAATAATAGTGTGTGTGTGTGTGTGTGTGTGTGTGTGTGTGTGTGTGTGTGTGTGTGTGTGTGTGTGTGTGTGTGTGTGTGTGTGTGTGTGTGTGTGTGTTTAGGTTAAAGAGACAGTTAAGAGATGCATTCGTTTGGGGCATGATTTTACTGTTTTTCTCAGTCAGAAACTAATATAAATCTTAAAACAGACTTTTCTGAACGATTATTACGCTACATTGATTCAACTGTTGAGTGTCTAAGAGAACAAATAACATTTCCAGTAGAAATCCAACAATTGAGCGAATTTAAGCAAGTAACTATAGCGGGATGAGTGTGCGCTTAAATCCAAGCGTTGTCCAAGGGGAGGCTTACAGTCTCTCCAACTCTCAGACTTTGAAGAGCTCTGCTCTCGTGGGTTTGCATGTATCATTGAACATGTTGACCCGCTGTGTATTCTAACTGATGTGAGCAGAGCGTAAGCTGGACAGTGTCTGCTCCGCGGGTGCTCTAAACCTCGCATGAGGATTTATCATAGAACCCAGCTAGACAGATACATGCAGGAGAGGAGAGAGTAAATGGCGAGTCAGAGCCAAGTGCTCATAAGTCCTTGTCTCTCCCACCTTCTGCTCCAGTCTTTGATTCATAAGCGGTATGATGGCAGGCTAGGGCAAGGGCCAGGTATGGCATTTTTGGCAGGAGGAGGAACAGAGACAGGGCTGGGGACTGATTTGTTATAGTTGTCTTGCTTTGAAGTTTACTGTGTCAGCATGCGTTTAACAGTAGTCATCAAAAATGCTATCCCCTTATCTGCCTACAATGCATCATGTCTACATTTATGTCCCTTGAGCTTTTCTTTATAGCCAAAGACAAAAGGAAAAGCAGCAGTTGTCATGTCATGTTTGTAAAGCAGGACAAGTTCCAACGCTGGCCACTTGGGGGCACTAGTGGCACAAAGAACCTCCATACTTTCCTCTCTTTTACTTTCAGGAGATGTGGATCTTGCTGGCTCGCTCTCTCCGTCTTTCCCTCCAACACAGGTCTGTATTATATAAGTATGCATTCATTAACACATCTTCTACCATGTGCTCCCGTCCCAGCAGATGGTTAACTGAAGGCTACAGAGGAGGAGGATGGGGGTGCGGGGGTTACCTTATGTCACATAAGAATCCCTCATAAAGCAAAGCAATTTAAATCAATCTGTGACTCTGAAAAGGCTAAATATACACGTTCAATAAAGTCATTTCTTTCTTCTTTGCCGTCAAGAAATTGTAGTCGTGACAATCAAATTCCTAGCTGACAGCCAGATAATGATGTATACAGCTGAACAACTTTGTAGAGAGTTGGATTCAATTAAGAGTAAAATGAAATCGAATCCATCTGAACTGTCTGGCACTTCTGTTGTCATATCAGCTTGCAGGCCATCCGTCCCTATGTTTTTTCATCTCTCTTCGTCTGTATCTCCCCGGGAAAATACTCTTGACTTTAAACCTCCTATTTTATGCAAACAGAATGCACCCCCCACACTGAGTGATGCGTAAATAAGACATAAGGCAGGCAGACATAGCGGTTGCTTTTCAACTAAATGTTGGAATGGCAAGACGTGAGATTGCAGTCGCTTCAAATCTGGTGTGATCATTACAGGCGGGTCGGTTACAGCATCTGACAAACACACGTCACACTGGGGTGTTTACGCAATACAGAGTTGACCGAGGATCAAGCAGCACAAACGCAAAAAAATGTCCTGACAGCAACAGCAATTCGGGGGACAAAAATGCATCATTGATGAAAAAAGGTCACACGAGAGTGGCAAGATGTGTTCATTCTAGCTGACAGGCTACAATTGTAAACTCGTGTAGTGTAACATCAGTATGCAGAGGGACGTCTGCATGCACAATACTTGCACATGGACATTGTTCGACTCCACTCAATGAGGAACTACAAGATAAACAAAAGATTGTTGCAGTGATGACATATTTTAGAAGTGAACCAGAAGTTGGCATCCCAAAGGCTCCATTCATATAAAGCAATGGGATTTTCTAATACATTTTGGATTATTGCAGAAGATAAGATCTGGGGGAAACACACATTTTGTTTAGCAGAAATGTTTCATGTTTTTTTGAAGGGTAAATGCAGTTGCTAGGAGTACAAAGCTAACATTAGGCTATCAAAAAAATACATCACATATCATGGCTGCACATCTTAACTGCTAAGCTAAAGGCGGGTCAACTTGTTAGCATTTGTTTTAATAACACATAAATTTCATACATCTAACAGTGGTGTATTTACTAGAATATTCTATGTCATAGAACTACATGTGAAAATCACTGAGCTTGTGTAAGCAACAGATTCATTTCAGGCATCTAACCAATACTTTGTTAAAAAGAAATGTTGACTTATAGATGAGAGAACCAGAAGTGGTAAAAAGCTGACCACATTCCTGCACCACTAATGGCCATGTGATCTCAGATAACTGGAAGCCCATCACATAGCACCACTTCACTTGAGCGTCATTTGAACTCCAAAGTGTACTCACAGATTGTTGCTAACCAAGTTCAGACAAATTGATCACCGCAGTCTGCTCTTTCCCTAATGGATGCTTCCAGCAGCATAATGTGCCATCAGAGCATTAATGCGCACCCAGAAATATTTGAAGGAACTGTGTGATGCTATCAAGTCAGCATGGGTCAAGATCTTTGTGGAATGTTTCCAGCATCAAGTTGAGTCAGGAACTCAAGGTTGTTGAAAAGACAAAAAGCAGCCTGCAGCCCATTAGAAGAGAGTTCTTATGATATGATATAGTTTTCATAATGTCAATGAATCTCATGAATAACAATAAATTGACCTTATCAACAAGCATTTTTCTGTGTAGCCAATTATGAATAAAATACAGTTGAAAATAGTTGCCAACAAATGTAGTTTGGGACTAACTTTATGAACCAAATTATGAATGCCTGAAGTGTTTTATTTCAATATTTGTGGTATATTGCCAGGGTTACTTTTTAAGAAGGTATAGGTTCATATTCTGCCTCACGTTTAGTTTCTCTTCAGCCTCCAGTCTTATTACATTCCTCCCCAAATTATCCGGTAAGGGTCAGTGCTGTGTTGACCTGTGGGAATGCCAACTTTAAGTTATAATGAACTATCATAATAATAAGTATTGGCTTCTGAGGATAAATAAGTAATGCATATATAACTCAATGATGTATGCAGTCATTGTTAGTTAAGCCTACTGTATGGCTATTAATATGCGTTTGTTTATAGTATAAAGTAAAAGTAGCAGTACATGTTTTTTTATCTCTGAATGTATCCATGGAGATTCTTCTGCGTGGGTGCTAGAGTTTGTGAAAATGGCAGCTTGTCTCTCGGGCAGTGTGCACCTGGCCAGGTCTGCTAGTATGTGGGCAGAAAACAGAGAAGCTGCTTTCTGCAGCTATCACAGCCTTGAGAGGAGTCACTGTGGGAAACTTCCACTGTGAGAGAAATGTGTGCAGAAGATGTACACTTACCTATAGAAGTAGTTCACACGCATACCAAAGACTTACCTTCCTTCTGAAAGCACTGAATGGTTTAGGACAACATTATATTAAAGGTCCCATGTCATGGCCATTTCTACTGATCATGATTCTATTGTTGAGGTCTACTAGAATAGATTTATATTGTGCAATTTTCCAAACTCACATTGGTTTCTCATACAGCATCTCTGTATAGTATGTGTATTCACTCTCTGTCCAACACACTCTCACTCCATAATCGTCCAGGAGCGACGTTTGGTCAGTGTCCGTGGCGTACAGTTGTGACGCTCCTAGGCTCCTTCAACTTCATAAAGGGACGCAAATAGAATGGCAGAAGACATTACACTACCCAGAATCCCCAGCTATCGTTTGGACTACACCATGTGCTCTGTTTGAGAAACCCCGTGATAGTCTTCAAGCTCTACTGGGAGTTGTAGTTTTAAAAGACGTTTTTGTATTTCCCATAATAAGAAATTGCCAGTATTAAACTGTGTATATCCCTGGAGGTTTAGGGGATAGGAAACACTCAAATTTAAAACATATAATTAATAAATGGGTGAAAATGGCTTGTGCCCATAATGGGCAGCATTAATATATATACACACCAAGCGGCAAACTCTGGGGAACGAATGTGTGCTTGAATGTACTAACAGAACTTCCAAGAAGTCTAAAATGATAATATTATACATGTTAACCCCGTTCGCAGGTGTTTGTGTGCTTGGTAGCTTAGCTTGTTAATTATTAGCCAGCTAAGGACGTAACCCTTTATGCATACATATACATTTTAGTTTATGATTCAGCCTTGGGTAAGACCTTTATAGACTATGGCTATGACGCCCATAATGCTAAACGGGAGCAAATGTTAATAGGGGACCCAATTATCCCAGTGGTGGCCGCCGGAGCTAACGGAGCCGCAGGGGGCTAGCTCCAGCCGGCGTCCCGGAGCTAGCCCACTGCGGCTCCTTTAGCTCCGGGCGGTGGAGTCCGTCTTTTCTCAACGTGTGAATGACAAGCATTAAGAATAACAAAATATAGCTAATTCTCTTGCAGATTGTCTCATTTGATGATGAATGTTACGTTTATATAGGGGAACTACACTGTTAGCAGTAACTTGGTATGCATGTATTTCATGTTAGCTTAGCTTCTTAGCCTGAGCTAGCTCGGTTTACTTCCAGTTCGGAGGCAGCAGGTCCCGCCTCGGCTCCGCCTCTTTGCCCTTATTTGGAGCAGGCGGGATTAGACTCTGACGTCACAGTCGAGCCGTTAGTGGCCGACTCCGCCTACTAAGGGCTTCACAGCAACTCTGCAGAATCCTATGGGTGACGTCACGGACACTACGTCCATTTATATATACAGTCTATGATTTATATATACAGTCTATGGCTCACACATGCCAGCTAAGGTCAGAAGAGCTTTATTTAACAGCTGGTCTTATGTTTGTGACCCCTGTTGTTAATTGATTACATTACATTAATTGATAAGCCTGAAACATGTACTTGTCAAGGTTCAGAGGCAAATTTTGCAAATATGGCAGTAGCCATCGATCAACTTAAGATAAGATATACTTTATTGATCCCAAGTTGGAACATTTGCGTTACATCAGCATGTGTAACAGTTGTAAATAGCAGTGGTGTTTATACTAAATGATTTACAAATAATCACACAAATTCTGTGTTTTATATTTAACAATTCTGTGTTCTTTATTTATTGATTGTTCAATACCTGACAAGGCCAGAGATGAAATATCTACATACATCTTATAAGAGTATAATACATTATGTATAATATCAGTTAAAATAAGTGCTTCAACATAGTTAACATTGCTGGAGGTATGCACAAATATTGATAGATGTCTTAATGCACTATTGAGGAACCTGCGACCCAAGTTTTTCATTCAATGCATAACTACACCATAGTTGTGTCGGCCTATATGATGTCAATAAACCTTAGAAAATCTTGAAATCTTGAAAGGGATGTGCAAAATAGTCATTATATACAGTCTTTAATTAACTATTAGTAGAGAATAACGAGTAATGAATATACTTTATAGGGATCCTATTAATATCTAATAATAAAAATAATGAAATTCAATAACATGCTTTAACCACTAGGTGTCCCTTTATATCAGCTGTTTACCTTTATGGTGTAAATACAGCCTATCTACCAATTGGATCAAATATAAAAGTCAGCCGAATTAGTGTTGATACTGCAAGGAGACGTATTGTGTGAACAGAAATGTAAGATGTTGTTTAAAGGCTGATATATTTATGATCCACGTCACGTTTTCAGTTCCTCATGTTTGTCTAGAAGTCTTCTCATCAGGCTCTATAAATAGAAAACTACGGCAGATATGTAATATTTAATGCAGCCGAACCGTGTATTACAATGCCGTTATGTGATGACTTTCAAAGAGAAAAGCAAGCACACTCGGAATAAAGTATTATTTTATTTTTTAAAAATGTTTTCGGTCTGTTTCCGGTATTTGTTAATGACGATGTGCTGTGAGATGTGAGACTGAAATTGCACAGGGGAAAATAACGTAGGCTATCTTTAGATGCGGATTTTGTTAAACTAATATGTTTGCGCTGTGGACCAACACTATACATTGACGGGGAAGGGGGTAGCAATAAAGATAACACCATTAAACAGTTACACAACATAACAGAAATAATACATGCAGAAAAAGCTACATAACACACAAGGAGACGGGTAACAACCTGAAAAGCATGACATTGGACCTTTAACGATCTCCTGCAGAAGTATGAACCATCCAGGAGTCTCAGGTCCTCTGGGACGGGACTGCTCTCTGTTACAAGAGTCAGAACTAAACATGGAGAAGCAGCGTTTAGTTTTTATGCCCCGACCATCTGGAACAAACTCCCTGAATCCTGCAGGTCCGCTGCAACTGTTAATACTTTTAAATCGAGACTAAAAACGTATATTTTTGACGCTGCATTTGAGTGAGTTGTTCATATTCAAACTGCAGTATGGTTTTTATTCATGTACTTTATACCTGTTGTTTATTTTATTATCTTTGCTTTTTAAATGCCATTTTTTTAAAATGTCATTTTATAATGTGCTTCTCGTGTACTTCTTCTTAAATGTCTTTTATTTTATTTTGTAAAGCACTTTGGGTTGCCGTGTGCTGAAAGGTGCTATAGAAATAAACTTGCCTTACCTTGCCTTGCTGTTATATTTAGATGTAGGTCGCTACATCACAGCTTTTATGTAATCATGTAGATTGAACATGGTCACTTTTCCTCTTGTTCTCTAGTGGGTGTTCAAATCCAACTTTTTAGACAGAGCCAGTCGCTCGAACATAAGTGGTTATCTGATAAATGGGTCTATTTCAGTCTTTCTGTGTTCAGTACCTGCCAAGGCCAACCTGAACAGGTCTGTCTCCTCAAAAGCCCAAATGCCAAGAGCTACACAATTACTGCTGTAATTGCCTTGAATTGGCCATTAGTACTCAGTTTGAGTCCGAGTCCAAAACACACAGCCACTGACAGATGCAAACAAACTCAATCAAAACGTCTGGGTCCTTCACTAATGCACTGGCTGGGTTTCTTTTAAACTTTACCAAGATTAAAACGGTGTCTTTCTGTTCAATTGATCAGCTGAAACACCTTCAGAACTCTGAAAGTACAGGCAGTTTTGTTTAGTGGTTATGAATGCTATCAAATTTCCATTTTAATTAAGTGGATTGATAATTAAAGTGGAGGTGTGTCAAAAGATTCAATGGTGATCAGATGAATGAACAAGCCTTCAAGCTAATTAATAAGAAATGTGATCAAATATACAGGCATTTTATAATCATTGTTATTCAGAACTCTCATCTTCAGGTTAATTGTTTTCGTTTATTCCAGTCATGCTTTCTGCCGTTTATCACTATGAATTTCTGACAGTCTTAATCTACACCTGTGCTATTCAGACAGGTGTATAGTTGACTGCCAATTATAAATGAACAGGAGCGAAGAATCACTCGATGCTACTAAGACAATCAAACTCTGCTTTAGATTTCAATGATACGAACCTAAAGCACCATGCTGTTCTGTAACACTCTGTTTCGGTTCTTAAAATAATGTTATGCTCAGCTGAAAATTACTGAAAATTACTTTCACCTTCTTGGTTTCAAGAAAACTCAAGTTGTTCTGGGTAAGATTGTGTTCCCAGATTTCATGTTTGTGCCTTATTGAACTCATAAACAAGAACATTTCTTGCTTTAGCAAGCCCTCTAAAAAACCTGCAATCACAATTATTTTACAGTCCGTTCAAACCAAATTGCAGCCTTCAGGCAAACGAGGGTCGATAACCTGCCATCGACCACTGACCCCTGCATCTCCATTCAAGAGCCTCGTCCCCATACAACACAGAGGAATGGGTTTGCAGTGGTCAGATTGATATTTCAAGTGAGGGTGGACACTAGGGATGTCAAAAGCAATCTCAAAACAATGATTGTCACAGTTGTAATTGCATATTGCCACACAAGGGAGAGAAAGACAGAGAGTATGTGAGAGATTGACACGGTACAATGACGTACTGACTTTTTTTGTACAGTTCATGGAACACACTCATTTGTGGCAATAAAAAACATAATGACTGAAATAGAAATCCTATTAATCATTACAGTGAAAAAATCTCCTATAGCGGGCTTTGTGCCACATGATTGAATCAGTTTCTTTGACTCCTTTATACTCAGAGGGTAAAGGCAGCAGGATGCAGACATGCAGTGAGGGTGCAAACAGAGCAAGATTCCTGAATATTAATTCATGTATATTCATTTTGAATTTGAACACATATCGGTTCAAAGTAAACCACCTTTAGCACATAGGAGTAGCTCATAAGACATTACTCGCTTTACTATCCCTTGCTCTCCTGGGTAAAGTTTCTGGGTGTTTTTTGCAGAATGGGCCGTATGCATATATCAGGCAGCATTGAGAAAGCACTGCATCATTATTTTTTATGCAGAAGACTTTTAACAAAAATAGTGATTTCCTACTTTTTGAAAGCGTCAGGGTGTAGTATGTACGGGTGTCGTATAGTAGAAATTAAATACACTATTCACAACAAGGTTTTCATCAGCCTATAATCAACAGGAACTAAGCATGGTTGTGTTTAGCTTATAATGACACCTTTCGTATCTACATAGAGGGGTCCTTTTCCAGTCCGCTGTGTTATACCGACATGTTTCTACAGTAGTTTAAAAATAGACAAACTTAACAATGGCTCTTGATAGATATATTTCATGTTTTCATATTACCTGAAGGTCATTGTAACTCTCTGATGCTTGTAAAAATGTGGTAATGCCACACATTTCATTGCTCCTTACAGCATGCAAGTGTGCTGTAAGGAGCAATGAAAGTCACAGCGTTACTAAAACATAGAATACAAAGCAGCTAATGTGTAATTCCCTATACTTTTACGCCTATAAGTAACAAGAAACAATGATGCATTCCCACTGATGCAAAGCACTGAAAACCTGTGCCTGTACAGTATATATCATGTAACTCTAGAGCGGCCGCCTCACCAGCTCGAAGCCTTGGGCCAAATTCATAGATGCAATCATGCATAAATAAATCAGAGTATCAGTGAAACTGGCTTACACTCTAAACAAACAATGCTTGATTATTTAGATTAGGTATATTACCTTATATCATGTAATGCCAACCTTATCATATCCCTTGTGGCTGCCTCTAGACAACTGTGTCTACGTATGGTCTGACTCGTATTACTGATACATTTTTAGATTAGATTGAGTGGTAAAAAGCAGGGTTTTCTCCTACATGTTTAGCATTTATACCTCTGACTCCGTAGTGCTGGACCTGTCCTTTGTGTATGTTACATTTCTTTATTGGGAATTGATTACATTGCATGTAACTAGATAATACAAAGTAAACATGCTCAACCATTTTATTAACCCTCGTGTTGTGTTCGAAAGCTTTTACCGTTCATGGGTCAATTTTTACCCTTTATTTATCTCAGTCCAAAACACACAAATATAATGACTATCATCCAATATTGTTTTAACTTATGATCCGCAGATCATACACTTCTGTATCTGACGTAGTACGTAGTTTATACATCTCTCTTGTACGGCCACTCCTCGAGTATGGGAATGTCGCTTGGTCCCCCATGTACAAAAAGGATGCTGAGCTCATCGAGAAAATACAGAGAAGGGCAACGAAGCTGGTTCCAGAACTAAAGGACCGACCATATCAAGAACGACTGTAAAGTCTTCAAATCCCGAGTATGTATTATAGAAGGCCGAGGGGAGATATGATCGTTTTCAAATATCTCCACAACATCATACCCACTACAACGGGATTATAACACCAGGACTCGTGGACACTGCCTCAAGTTGAAGAAACAGTACTCAAGACTGGCTATCCGCCGCAACTTTTTCAGCCTGCGTGTGGTTGACTTGTGGAATGATCTGCCAGAAAGCGTTGTCACATCCAAGACGGTTAACTGTCTCAAATCCCGCCTCGACCATTACTGGTCAAACATCACCTTCACTTTGGACTATGTGACTGTTGCCAGCATCCATAGTAAATAAAGAATCAGTGATCTACTTATTTATTTATGAGCGACTAAAAGGCCTTAGGCCTATTACAGCCGTATCCTATTGATTGATTGATTGATTGAACTACTTCATAACTAACGTATAATGCATTCATAACCGTACAATCCTGTTGCAATTTTATTTTATGGCCCCAAAACACCACATATTGCACACGTGCATGTGTGTGTTCAGGTTCAAGTGTTATATTCTTTGTGAAAGGTCGAGTTCCCGTGAGGGGAGGGGGGGCAGAGGGAGGGGAGACCAGGCGCATGTTGCGAAAAAGTATTGTTACAGTTGATGAAGGGGGTGGGGGAGGGGTGTCTAAAGTCAAAGATGAATCTTGATTGGGCCAAATTTGACCCCGAGTCACCCAAAACAATGCTGCTGGGTCCTCCCAGACCCGAACGCTAAATGATACACTTTTTTTTAGAGACATTCAGACTTGGCTAAAATTGTCAAAATCTGTTTTGTAGTGTTTATATAGCTGTTGTGGAGGATATCATGAAGCCTTGTTCCCATACAAAAAACTAGAGCGTAGTTATTATATCATTTTAACTTGAAACGGGTCACGGGAGACCCGAACACAACATAAGGGTTAACACGTTTTGGCAAGCGCAGGCTAGGTCAACCCTTAAAAGTCGGAGCATAAGAAAGGTTGTCTTTTAGGGAAGATGTATTTTTCTTAGATGGGCAATTACTTGACAAAGATGTGTGTTGAAAACTACTTAACTCTCTTTCAAAAACTATTTTTTTAATAAAGAACACACTTACATAACCCATACAAGTGCTCTATTTAACCTTTTTCCCTTTTATGGTAGATTGTGTTTTGTCCCACTAGCATACTGTCAATTATGTTGTACATTAAAAGGAAGAGTGATCCATGAAAACTGTAATCATCACACATGTCCCTAATACTGGGCTGCTCATTTGGATTCTTGGGCAGCAGAGATACAATACTGCAGTGTATGATTTACAAGTCCTGGAGCTGCTCCATGGCCAGTTAATAATAGAACAAATCCGGTGACGGCGTGACAGCACCCATTGTGATTTACTGGGATAAGTGAACATACTATGATATATTAAAGATGCTAATATATCTTTAGCCAAAATGACATAAGGTCACAAAATCTGTGTCAAAGAAAACATTCCAAAAAGTGTCACATGGAGATTTTTATGATTTACAATTAAGAAAGACAATAATTAAAGGGGGAATTCCCCATTAAGTATCGGAAAGCAAGTGTAAATTCAAAAGTGCATTCCCCAAAAAGAACCCATGCAACTCACTCCTCAATCTGAAAATAGTTCAAACATGTCGTTTTGTCTATGACTCATGTTTCTCCTTTATTTCTATCTCTGAGCCTTCATCTTGTTTGCCCTCCTCATCTGTATGCCTCTCAGTTTCTACTATTTTCTTTCTCTGCCACAAAGACACACACTCCCATACCCACGAGCATCACGACTCACATGCGACAAGCTTTGTAAGGGCTTTGATCAATAATTGATCAAGGGAATTTCCTAACAGTTCAAAGAGTGTAAGGAGCGTGTGGAGGCAACCACTTTCGTTTTCACTCAAGGTACACGCAAGGTGGACCCCTCGTAAAAGCAGACGGAGTAACCCGACACAAACTGGTTCCACAACAGCTCTGCATGTCTAACATTACCTGAAGCTCTAAGACCTGCCAAGTCGTGTTCATCCAATCGCAGACAGCGGGCCGAGGTAGCATGTCACCCGCTGAGATCTTAAATGTCTCGGGAGCTGAGATCTTAAATGTCATGGCCTTTGGGTTCAATTGCCTTTTGATAGGAAACCTTGCTTGAGAAATATGTCCGGGTTCTATTGACAGCTTTATTTTCTAACCCATGAAAAGGACATGTCAGGTTGTCACGTAGAGTTATGGTTTTCCCCATGTATGTGCATGGCTGCAGAAATTATTCGTAATGCAAATGACTTTTCATACCTCTTGTTAACTCTTTCATCAGTCCATTTTATATGAGTAGCTTTGATAGGATTTCATCTCTTTCTTTTAAATATCTGTCACAACTTCAAGTCTCTACAAAGTTCCCACAAAGTACTACAGAGGGGACAGATTTGTGAGGATAGGTTAGATTGTGTGTGTGTCGATGCAGTGGCGCTGAGTGCTCTTTTCCACTCACCTCTGTAGTGCCTAGTGTGAGAATGTGTGCAAGTGTGTATTTGAGCCTGCTGTTCTGTGTTTTTTTACACTACCCTGTAGAAAGGATTCCTCTGCATTCCTCTCCACATGCCCAGCCTCAGAGACTCCGGGAAGAAGGGGGAAATGAAAAAAAAAGAAACACTGAAAAGTAGAATACCAAGCAAAGTTGTCTAGAAGCTGTTTACTCTGTCTGCAGGCTACACACTGTGTTTGAGCAAATGTGTGTGTGTGTGAATGTGAGTGAGTACGGGCTTTTGTGTTTACTCTACAGGATTGTATGTGCACCAGGTGTTATTTCGCAGACCGAGAAAGAGACAATACTTATCGTGAGAGGGCTAGCGAGCGGGAGAGTGAAAGGGAGAGAGGGGGCGAGAATTGGCTGAGGGAAGTGAATGAAAAATTCATAGGGCTGCAGGTCCCAGAAGCCCTTCTGTCTTTGCCAGGAGTCCTCTGCTTCAAACTGCAGGGCAGGGGCGGTGGGACTGTGCCAAAGAGATGGCAGGCACATCCAAACACACACATACACATATAAAAAGCAAAGGGAAAAACAGAGCCAGAGGAGGTGTTATCAGGTGGAATCAGGAGTGCACTGGAAAGAGAGTCAACAGCACAACAGAATCCCTTAACAACAACAAGGTGCTGGTGACAGAATCCTAATAGTCCTCTGGATGATTTCCAAACAGGCAACCCACTCCTGGAATCGAGGAGTGTGATGTGATGTCTCTCTAAACAAAATGTGTGTGCTGAAATGAAGTTTATAGCTTTTTGCAGTTAGCCTCTTTTAACATCGACCCCAGTGCAACTGTGTATAAAGTGATTTGATGCAAATGATGCTAAATGAGAAGCATACTGCTGAGAAAGATCCCAATGGGAGCATGCTAAATAAATCCGAAGATAGGGATCTTTGTCATTATAAAAGACAAAATCTAGATGCGTACCCGTGACATAGCCTTGAGCTGACAGAAGTGAAGATAGAAAAAGGCAGCGAGTGAGAAGAAGTCTCCTCTTTTTTACTTGCTACTGCAGCGTTGCCATAGCCACCGCTGCATCCTTGTAGATGCCAGGGTTGCGAGTTAGAGGAGGTAGAGCAGAGGAACTTTTACAGCTCTACCTCTCTCTCTCCCAGTGAGAAAGTGGGTCAACAAACACACACACACAATAGAAGTCATTTTCCAAACTGCTCACTTCTTCCTGTCTGTGTGCTGGGATCAAACACTCGCTGAGGAGGGGTCTTGAAGTCTGCTCATGTCAATGTGCCCTTGGAGGAAAGCCAGAGAGCCAAGGACAAACATGGTGTGTTTGACATGGGTAGCTGAACACCTCTGAGATGTGCATCAACAGTAAATCCAATCAGGCTTGTCAACACTCAGCATGAGAATATTTGATGAGTTTAATTCTGCCGCACCATGTTCTACATCCATTGTGGAAAGGAGTCAATGATTTTAGCCCCTAATTTAGTCCTACAGTTTAAATTATTATAAAATATATATTTATTAATAAACAATGTATTAGCTGCTGTCCTTCAAACTGGACCTTACATTTTCTGTTTTCTCTCCTTTTCATATGTTCTGAATTGTGTCAGGCAGTATTTGGACAATCCTCCAAATATAATAATATAAAATACGTAACGTCTTAAATAACCAATCATCATTACTTTGAACAATGGCTTCTTGAGTATAGGTTTTTCTGAGTAAACTGAGGATTCATTTTTATTGTTCAAAAGAAAAACCCTGGTTCTGGTCCAAAGCTCATATAGATTTTTAAAAGAGGCCAACAGTTATTGTTTCCTTGCTTCTGCTACACCTTTACCCACAGATAGTTGGCTTGCAGAAATGGTATGCTGCTTCCTTTTACATCCGTAAGTCTGGGAGGCTGTGGCTCAGTGGATAGAGTGCTGGACTTCGAACCAGGGGGTACCAAGTTCAAGTCCCACTGCAGTCAGCATGTCGTTGTGTCCCTGGGCAAGTCGCTTTGGATAAAAGCGTCTAACAAATTACATATTATGTAACATAGATTTGTTTTCAGAATATACATTATCGCCTCCTTTCCGTTTCCAAACATGAGCAGCTCTGCTTTACTGTGGATGATATTTATGTGAATGGTACTTCCAGTGAAATGGGAAAGCTTTGTATGGAATGGTTCATTATGTTAATTTGGAGGTTCTGATGCCATCACTGCATTAGCCACCGCATGAATCTGCTTTATGCAAATGAAATAAGGCTACAGTGAAGAGAAGTACTACAGTAGCACTTGTTCTGCATGAATAGAAATTATGTTCTTGACTTTAAGATTGTGGGTTTTATTCATAATACTTTTGTATGTGTTTGCTCAAGATAAAAACAGCAGTTATCTACATTGCAGAAAACATGCCAAGATGTGTCTGTACTTTTCTTTCTTTTTCCAATTGACCACAACGAACCTGGTCAGTTAAAGGAGACCTACTGTATCATGCAAAATGCACTTTTTGATGTCTTTTATACATAAATATGTGTCAGGAAACTCACGCAGCGTCAGAAAATAAAACCCTCTCTCTTTTCCTCCTACCCAAATTTCTAAAAACGGGGCTACAACGGAGCTGATCCAGATTTGCGTCCAATATGAAGTAATATCGGAAATGTAGGCTGGCTTTACACCCACGGCCCTATCAGAAACGTTGCTATCAGAAACAATGCCCGACTGTTTTGGACGTAATATGGTCGGTGTTTACATTAGCATCGCTAACACTCAGAGCTAACCTGTACTGGAGAGCATGTGTGTGAAGAAGCAGGAAATAGAAAGGAACTCACCTTGTGATATAACCGGCAAGAGAGAAAGCCTTTGAGCTCCATACTGTTTCAGAAATAATCCTTGATAATCCATGATATGGCGTTTCATCACCGCAGTATTTGCCGGCAGATTTTCCCGCATGAGCTCAGCCCCCTCCTTTTTTTTAATCAAAAAAATATTTTTTTTAAAGCTTTATACCCCAAATCAGCACTTTTGAAACGGGAAGTGAAATAGAGGGATATGAGGCATGGCTAGAATGGGTGATCTGTTTAGTATTTTGAGCAAAACACTTCATAGACATCTTTTTTATTTATTTTTATATATCTGAGACCTATGCTATTGCCTAAAAATAGCATGATAGGTGCACTTACTAAGCAATTTACTAAATGCTAGTTTTTGAACACATTTTATATTGGTTTATCTTGCTAGTTAAATAGTATTTAAAGAAGCTGACTAGATAATGAAAGCACAATTCCTAAACCATAAAAATCGCACCAAATGTTTTCAATAAAAAGAAAATCTGTGCAAATCTCTGACGTTTTGTAATGCATTAAAAACAAATGGTTCATTTCAGTGACATATGCTTTCAGGATGCAAGGTGTATTTGTCAGGGTGAGGTCTCTGTGTGAAAGGGACAGAAACCCAGTTCACACAGTGTTGAGTCCCCACCCCCCCTATTCCAAATGTTGGGTTTCAACGTAGGTCATGAAGTCTTTTCATCACCAAGAGTGCCAACATCCATCTGCAAGGACTATTGGTTTATCCTCACGGTCAGGATGGTCGTTTCTCTGTCAGAGTGGAATCAGGCCCTGGAGAGCTGTTGGGGCCATTTACTAACATTGTAAGACATATGGCACATAAACACATGACTACTGGCATGTGCACACACATACACAAACACTCAAGAGGCATTTACCAACGTGACACAAACACAAGAGTGATGAGAACGCGACCAGATGTCAAGGAAAATCGCATATGGGCCGAGGAAATGTGTGGGTCCGTGTATACGTGTGTGCCATTCCCAAGACCCCACATATCTCTCTGTGACATGATGGGCATGTGTTGGGAGCAAAGGAGCACTGAACTGAGTCATAGTCTCCAGGGCCAAGTGTGATGATTAAGAGGACCTTTGGGAGAGCGACTGAAGCTTTACCTAAACATCCACTCCCAGAGTCATCGTCTTCACTCACAAACATGGCCTCATTATTTCAGTAGCCCGGTCCCCGTAGTCCTCGAATAGTAAAAGGTATCATAGAGTATGTGTTGGGATATGTGTCATTATGAAATGTGAAACAAAGCCTGTACATGAGCAGAAATTATGATTTTTTTTTTAGAACATGATAATGGTATGGTTATAGATCATGAAAGAATGTTTTAGTTGAAACCCAATTGAGTCATTTTTGAGGATATCAATATTGCCAACGTTTCAGTTTTTCAGTGTGTTCTTTTGTTTCACAGTCTTTCTTTCATCTCGTCCTTTCTTCAAACTCTTTTATATACCATCCCCCCTTACATAATCCATCTTCCTTCCTACCATGACCACCCACCAGTGTCCACAGTTGGGGCCTAAAGCATCGCTGACAGTCACCAGGACAGCAGCTGTGCACGACACATGTTCACCAAAACTTCCTTTCACTGCTTCAATTCACTCCTCACGCTTCATTTCACTCAGCCTCCTCCAACCAACCCTTCTCTTTCTCCTTTGGCCGCCACCGCTCTATCCTAACAGGTGATCCTCCTAGAGGGCCGCTTTTTCAACCCTTCAGTTACTCACCATGATGATCCCTCCTCCAGCTCTCTCACCCCCCACTGTAACACTGATGTGAGTGACAACCAGAGACATCTGTCCCCAGAGCCGGCAGCGCAAACCGACGAGGACGCCTCACAGAAAGGTCAAAGACAGTCAGAAGAAGCTAGTGAGGAGGACTTTTCACTACTCATTCATCAAAAGTTTGACAGTATTGTACAGCATGCTACCTGGTATAACATCTACATTGCATTGATATTAACTGTTTTGTATACCCACACTCAATGAAACAGAAAATGGTTCCTTGGAAATTATTTTCGTTGTGTCTTTAAACCTACAAAATTGTACATGACATTGTTATTCTGCACAGAATTAATAGGGAGGAGGTCAGGAAAGCACATTACTTTGACACGGTTTATTTCTTGCATACCAGATTATGTATGTATTTTTTCTTTAGTTGTATATTCCCATTTAAAGTCTGCTATGGGCAAAGTACTATCAATGGGTGAAGTCTAACAATAAGCTATAAATCAACACTTATGCTGTAGAGCTCTACGACGAGACTACTGTGTACCATTGACTATGGACTATGAATCTAGCTTTAGGCTACTAATACTTCTAGTTAGTTCGGAAAGTCATAGGGTTAAATACTGAGAAAATGAATGCATCACAAATGGGGCTTCAAGGCAGCTTGTGTTTTTATTATTACCCAGAAATAGTTGTTCTTTAGTAGCCAGGAGAGAGGATATTGAAGGCGGTTAAATCCAGTATTGAGTAACGTGTTGCTTTGAAAGTCAGTTTGATGTCACAGGTTTTTAATGTGAGACGTACTTACTGCCTTCCTTAGGCCCCGGCCACACGAGGACGAAAACGGCTAAACGCATAGGATTAAAGCAAACGCAATCGCAAAAAAGCTTCCGTCCACGCGCAATATTCACCGGATAGTGTCTGTCCACACGAGACAGCTCCGTTTAGCTGCAACCGCTGGAGAAGCTGCAGTACATATGCAGGAGCCTGTACGTGGCGCTGTAACTTCCTCCACAAAAGCAGCGAAGAAGCATGGTTGTCATGGTTGCCCTTCTGTTTATTCTCCGCGGTGGGGGCCGAGGGAACCGGGCAGTTTTTCGCCAGTCAACGTGTATTAAAGTTTAAATCTTCCGACAAAATTATAAAAGTGCCGGTCAAAGGTCTTCTTTGTTATTTATTGAGCTTTAAAACAAATGAATAACGAATCTATATAATATAATAATAAAATACATGGAGCCTCTCTTTTTCCTCCCTCTCTTCGGACAGCGTCAGTGTCTGTTTCATGCAGCAGCTGATCCAGTAATGATGACCCGGCCAACAGTAAAAATAAACATATTTATAACTAGTAGTTTGAGAGGTGTCTCCGTCCTGTCAGATTAGACTTCACTCGCGTTTATGTCCATATCGAGAGAAAGATAAATAATCTGAATTCAGTGTGCAGTTGACTTTGACGCGAGGGTGAGCAGCAGAGGTGGGGAGAAGCGGGGCTATTGCCTCATCATTATCAGAAAATTACCAAGGGCGTACACACAGAGCCGTTGGACCCCCCAGAACGTTGCATATGGCGTTCTATCCACCTTGGGACACGTTATCGTTTCCGCAGTCGTTTAGTGCCATATTCGGTCGTCCTCGTGTGGCCGAACGGTCTATATGACACTAAACAGTAACGCAAACGACCGTTTGGCCGGGGCCTTAGTTTGCTTTATAGTTCAATTCAAGGTTAACATTTCCTCATTATTTTTAATGGTTTTTTGAGGTGCCATTACATGTCCAACAAAACATATTTGAACCGTATACGAACTCGTTTTTAGGTAATAAAAGTAAAAATAAGATACAAAAAAATAAATGATAGTTCCATCAGTCAAAAGATACATATTTCGACGCAGCGTTATGGATACAAATGTGAACAGCTTGGTAAAAAAATCCATTAGTAGTCCATATAATACACGTTTTATGATGGAAACGGAACAACACAACACTTGAGCCGCACAGAGTATTAGGAAAGTTGGCTGAAATGCAGTATCAGAGAGCTTCATCACCCTAAGGTTTGCAAAAATGAAATCCATTAGGTCTAAATCTAGCATCGATATCTCTCAACACCGGGCCCTGACTCCAGCAGTTTGTTCCATTACCATTCCAGCGGGTTTATCTAGAATATGCCTTTTCCAGCTCATTATGCCCACTTTAGGCTCCCATAAGGTCATTAATCCACATCACTGTGTTCATTTTCACACATGCCAAAGCAGTATTCCACACTTGGCATATCTTTTTACCCTTCTGTAATGCTCTCTTGCACGTACGCGTGCACATACACACACATATCGCCACAGTCTCCATCTACTTAGTCATTCTGTTTGTGTCACACTATCTGTGATTGCATAATAACATAAAAAACTGTGTGAGGGCTCAAAAGATGATAATGATCAGAGAAAATCTTGCCAAATATAGGCTTAAAGAAATGTATCAGTGATGACATATTCTGGCATCATTCAATACCGTGAGTTGGATTTTTTTAAGAGCTTGCTGGTGAATAAATGATTTGCCCTGATCCAGGATACTTGTCTTCTTGGGGAGTTGTCTAGCATCAACGCTCAATGCCTAATTGACATGACTGCTGTTTTTAGAAAGGAAGGAAACAGAAAACAGTACAAATACAGATCAGTGTTTATCTATTTGTGATGTATTCTATTGTCCAGTTATTGATCACAAAGCAATGAGAGGTCATGCTTAGAGTAGGGCTGCGCAATTACGATTTTGGCCTCCCACAATTACGAAAACAACATAATCGAAAAAAACGATTATTTTGCTTTGCTAGGTTGTGACAGTGCACTGGAACATATTTGATCTAATTTATATATGTTTAGTATCTTGTGGAAGTGCGCTCCAAATATGTGTTGATCTTGTTTATTGGTATTTATTATTTTGATATTATTTATTTAAATGTAAATATAAATGCATCATTTATTTAATTTATTTTTGTATTGGTTTTTCAGTTGAATTATACGTTCAGGGTAATCAACAGTTAAAAAGAGACTGTTCAAATTATTATTTGTTTTAAAGTTCAATAAATTGATGTTTTCAAAGTCAATGAATAATCGTATTTAATAATCGTGATATCAATTATTGACCAAAAATAACCGTGATTAGGATTTTTGCCATAATCGAGCTGCCCTAGACTAGAGTGGAACAAAATATACAACTAGGTTCATTAGCATTGCTTAGCACCAGTAGAGAATAATATTATAGCTAACATGTTATCCATAAGGGTATATGCATCCTTGTGAGACTATTGTATCAGTAGTTCATATGAAAATACCTTTGAATATCTGTGTTTCTAAATTGGTACGCATGATCCAATTCCAGGAGCATCGATGGGGAATCAGTTGCCAGGTTGCAGAAATGCTAATAAGCAGAGCAACAGGAAGGGAGCCGAACACAACCAAAGGTAGCAAATACAGAAGGAAGATGATCAATGATCACAACTTTGCTTGAAACTCTATGAGATGTGCCAAGTTTTTTAGCTAGGGGGTTTGTGTTTCTTCTTCAGGGGGTGTTCAGGACCTTACACTTTGATATTAGATAGATGCAGCACAGTGAAAGATGCATATTCCCAAGGCACAAAAAAAAGCTATGAAATTATTTGTTTTACAGTACGATACAAGCCTGTAGTAAACCCCATTCTGGTGCTTTCGCACACACACATTACTGATGCTGATACTCACTGTTCGCAGTTTAGTATTCACACATGGCTGTGAGTGAATAGCCCCGCAGTGGATGGAGAGGAGACGCATAACAGAAAAACTCATTTGAGGGGACCACCAGGAGCACATTAAGCTCAGCCGCTGGCCTGAATGAAGGATCATGTTGAACCCTTCACACGGTCGGTGAGTGTGAGAGAGTGTGTGTGTGTGTGTGTGTGTGTGTGTGTGTGTGTGTGTGTGTGTGTGTGTGTGTGTCAGAGTTTCCATTACAATGTGTTTTTAACTTACAATAACATGGGAATAATAAACTGAGCGCTCTCTCCCTCTCCTGACAGCCCGTCAGTCTCATGCAGCTCGCGGCTCCAGTAATGACTGACCTGACAGTAACAAATAAACATATCTATAACTAGTTTAGGTAGTTTGAGAGCTAATTAAAATAGCTACGTGGGATTTTCTGAAGTGTGTGTTTTGCTCCACTCACCGCTGCAGGTGATCATGCAGAGCTGGGTGTCGACTCGTCAGCAGCAGCAGCTGATCTCTCTCTCCCGTCAGATTAGACTTCACTCATGTTTATGTCCATATCGATCAGATCTAGCTAGTTCTAGCTAATGATAGGACTACCTGCTTATTAAAATACACATAAACAATAAGCATTGCTATGCAACCGGGTGAGGCCGCAAAGTATAATGCATCATTATGTATTTGTTTACATGCCCACCAGAACCCCGAGGCATTACCAACAGATCAACACACAATCAACCCATACAGGACATCTCTTTCTCCACATTAAATGTTAGACATTAGAATTGACTATTCTTGTCCGTCACATATTCATGTCTGTCACATAAGTGGCACATCTGATGCGGTATTGTGCTAAGGGGATATTATTTTGACCGGAGAGATTTAGATTTGCCGAACGGAAACTCTGGTGTGTGTGTGTGTGTGTGTGTGTGTGTGTGTGTGTGTGTGTGTGTGTTTGTGTATGTGCGAGTGAGACAAGATGAAAGTATGATATGAAAAGATAAAAGAATAAAGGTGAAACTCAAATAAAGAAGGCTGAGTGTGCAAAAAGAGTAATGTAGTAAACAGTCACCTTATTTTCCAGTATATTACATTTTTTCCGGGTCTGTCTCCATCATTCATTAAATGGATTTCACAGTCTACAATTTCAACAGACACACTGTTTTCCCTCAGTTTACTGCACAGTTTCAACATGTATTGATTCTCCTTGACACACAGCTTGTGTAATCAGTTCTGAATATAAGATATACCTGATGCATGTTTAAACAGTGTACTTAACTTGTACTTGGCCAACAACTAAAGTTCTCTGTGAAAACTTCAGTAGGCTATCTTTAAAGGTCACCTATTATACTGTTTTTCATCAATACATTATACAGGGTTCATATACTTTGTCACCAATGATTTTCAATGACTTCTACATGACCTTTACCTAATTTTCCATGACCAAAACAATTACTCTTTCTCAGCGGTACCACTGAAAATGATTTATGATAACATGACACAGGAAAATAAGGTCTGCATATGAAACATGTTGCGCCTATCTAAAACAAACCAAATAGGCTTACTAGCTTCTTCACGCTAAAGCAACTCAAATCTCTCACCGGCAAAACTCCTCATCAGTTAAATGCCATTTTACATTTCATTACTATACGATACAGTATTTAGTATCATTATAGTATTACTATTTCGGCGATTAGCTAAAATATCAATTATATTTGATGCAACTTTAGTTACATTTCCATGACTTTTCCAGGGCCTGGAATTAGCATTTTGAATTTCCATGACTTTTCCAGGTTTTTAATGACCGTAAGAACCCTGATTATAAGTCTCAGATATATACAAACATGTCTCTGAAGTGGCTCGAAATACGAAACAGATCATTGCAGCATCCCATAATCCCCTCTGTTTCAGCCCTGCTGATTCTCTGTCTGTTACTTTAGATATAAGTAAGTAAATAAGGAGCCACGCCCCTCTGAGAGATATTTGGTCAAAATGGTGCTCTAGAAGGAGATTCAGGTGATAAGGTGGGGGGGGGGTACCTTGGTTGGTGATTGGCTAATGGTTACACAAGTCAAAAAATCGTTATGACATCATAAAGTGGGCAAAATCTGATCAGCTCATTTTCAGACAGGTTTTTATATAAATGGATCAGGACAAAAAGTGAGCCGGATCTTTTTTCCTGAAACTTTCAGAATCTCTTTACAGAGGGGACACATGGTGATGTATAAAAGACATGAACAAGTAGATTTTGCATAATAGGTCTCCTTTAAATGTTACCATGAAGCAGCAGATTTGATCTTTACCATCACAGTTTGTCAGATCAAGGTCCCCAGTGCGATCATCTTCCAAACCCCTCCGTTAGGAGAAGCCCCTGCCTCTGATTCCACAGAGGAAAGTCACCTCCTCTACCTCTTCAGCTCTCTGTCTCAGACTTGAATTTCTTAAAACCACCGAGATGAGTTTAGCCCATTTTCTTTCATATTGACAGACAGGAGGAACACCTGTGGGATTCACCCTTTGAAAAAGATTTTTATTCTTTGTATTAGTCCTTTCCAGACTTATTTAGGCAAGGTCAAGGACATTTTCCACCAGCAGTCCCCTTTCCAAATTACCGTGGCTGGCAATGGTCTCTGTATACATCTTTGAGGGACACAACAGTCTCAAGACAAATTTAAATGCAGCAATTGAATGTACAGACATTCTGGGCAGGTCTATCGCTGGATGTATGCTGCTTCATACAGGCAGACTGCTTACTGTTTCACAAATGTCAGAGCAGGAGGGCTCTGAATAAAACATCATCCGTCCCTCAGTCTGGAAGGATTTACCTTGGATTGAACTCTATAAAATTAAATTCTCATGACACATCATCTTGAAGAGTGACTGGCCCTTCTAGTGACTTTGGAAATAGATTCACAGGAACGCCCTCGCTATATTGCAACACTGCAGCAAGAAGATACATTTCAGCAATCACACACCTGAAACTGAATTTGGTTTTCACCGCCATCCCGTAAGCAATATTTTGATCAGTAATGCATTTTGAAAGAATGACTGTACTTGACTACATCTGACACCTCTGAATATTGTGGTGTGATGAAGTGGCAACCTCCAGGTCTGAAAGTAGAGTGTCTTAAACTTGTCCTGCAGGGGGCGAAAAGAAAAAGTCTGATTGTAAAGAAGTCTGTCAGGAGATGACCCTACTTCTTACTTAATTGATATCCTTCATAACCATGTCATTGTAAGCATGACATCGGCAGTATCATCGAGTCGTTATACAGTCTATGCATGCATGTGATACAGATGTTTTATTATATCATTGTTTTATACTTCTGAGAGTACTATAACCAACAATATTTCCTCAATTTGTGTTGACATTATTGATGATTGTGAATCTTTCAATGACAATTACAAGACTATTATAATGATTTGTTTTTTCTTAAAACCACACTTAATTTGTTCATCCATCCAACTATTGTTCTTCATATTGCTCTCGATCGCTCTTGAATAAAAATCTTATAGCTGACTTTAATGAATAAAATAGATACTTGAAACTGTACTGATGCATTTGGTACTTTCTTATTAAAGAAACTGTACGGTCAGCTAAAAGCGGAAGGGGTTGTGTGCCCAACAACTTCTCTTGTACCCTAATTTTCAATAATCGATTAGGCAGAGCCCATAGATGTTACAGGTGTTTTTGGTCCATGTTTCTCTCAACAGAGGCTGCTCAAAGATCTCATAATGTCCAACCTGCATGACTTGGAATGAGCTTAAACAATCAATTCCAGTAGTGAGCTTCTATTGAGTTTTAATCAAGATTTCTACTTTCTTCTGTCTTCTCTCACGGTTGCCCGGCCTGCAGATTTCACAGGTCAAGGAACCATTCAGAAAGCTTTAATTAGCTTTCTCAAGCTAATGAGTTCTCAGGCATCATACAAATTGCTCTGTCAAACCCTGACTTTGAGCCAGCTTGGATTGTTTGGGGGTGAGCTCAACAGAATGAGGGACTTTTAATCATGTTCAAATTCATTACCCCCTAAATGAGTAATGTTTCATTCATCCCAGTCATTTGCCCCCTATTCGTAGTTAAAGCTGCCCCTTTGGTCGTGACAGACACAGCCGTCCTGTTTAGTGTGACTTCCATCATCATTACACTGGATAGATCCATCCATGGCTCATTTTGAGGGGAAATTGTAATAACAAGTCGAGGTTCATTGACTGAAAGCAGGAAAAGGAGGCGACGCTGAAGAAAGGTAATTTTAGACTTGGGGTAAATTCGAGCATTTCATGTCTTCATGGAGACAGGCGGGCTGGGAGGAAGCTCAGACAAAAATATGAGCTTTGGTTTAAAGATGAAATATGGCGGTCTGACCCCATTCACTATTCCCCAGATCTAATTCAGCTCGGCCTAAATGGGGATGGGTATTGCCTGAACCGATAACTTGCGGGACTTGAAGTGTCTTTTCAGAACCAGTTTCCGGGGAATTGAATTTCAATCGTGCCAGCAGTAAATGAGCAGGAGATTTATGTGGCTGTGCGTGGGAAAAGGGTATAACAAGGCAGCAGCGGCAGTCGTTTCACACTTTGTCACATTCACAAAGAAGGCATTAGGGCTCTGACCCACTTCAAGCAGGGCCCGGAATAATGCTGCCGGTCTCTAATGCTGCCATAATGGTCGTTGTCATCATCTTGTCAACTGTATTCCCGCTGTCATTGTCATCATATTCATGAGTGAAATTCTGCCCCAAGATTTGAAGGTTCCCATTAATCTTTTGACTGCATGTATTTGACTCCCCTGTCATGCCGCTTCATGCTGTTGGATACGGTCATGGCTTGGGAGGGGTGTTTAAAGAAGAGTAGTCATACAGTAAATGTACCAGTCATTATTTACCTCACTCTTTCCCCATTTCTCCATCTCTCTTTCTCTCACTAGCTTCTGATGTGAGACTGATAGTGCTTGGAGCCCAGCCATTCGCTGTCAGATCCCAGCTAATGGAATCAACATGGTTGACGGATAAACCCACCGAAAATAAGTTGTTAGAGAGCTGCAGGCCCTTCATCAACCACCCTGCCATGTGTAGCACTGCCTTGACCCCTCACAATACTATATCAAGAGGGTCTTTTATCTTCAGCATGCTGAAATTAGGTTTCAAGTTTTTATTTATTAATGTATACTTTCTGTTTTTGCTGGCATGAAGAATTGGGTTACGGTTGCACTTGTGGTCAGAAAGATGCTTTGAGGAATTAGTTCAACAGCTTCACATAGAGACCATGATTTCTTCAGGAAATAGTCAGATTTTGGGAACTATGCCCTTTATTGAAAGGATTTAGAGGAGATGATGGGTAACACTTTCATGTATTTTGCAATGAACCTGCCACCATTGTTTAAGCTTACAGTTACATCAAACACTGAGATGTGCAGCTAGTGTTGGGTTATTAGACACATATATAGGCAAAGGAGGAAGAAGTAGATTCTTCACTAGTAGAAGTAGAAATACTATCCTAAAAATACTCATATGTTTTGGTTTCATATCAAATCAAATATTTTATATAAAATGTAGTAAATTATCAACTTTAGAGAGTATGGTTGTTGGACTACCTTTGGACAGAGTCATGCTAGCTGTTTTTAGTGTTCATACTAAGTTACGCTAACCAGCTGTAGTCAGTAGCTTAAGAAAACAGGCTTATAATCCAAAACATTAGCATCGAACAAGATCAGCAGGAGGCATCAAGTAAAAAAGTGTGTATTACATAGAACAGAAAAACAGAGGTAAGATAGATAAACAATGAAAGAGTACAAAGAAATTGCCAAGACTATTTTCAACGTCCTTTTGTTTGTCCAGGTGGAACATTCCCAGGCTGTGTGACAGGTACCTTCCACCAGGTAGTGCACAATTCCCCAGATCACTTCTCAGAAGGGAAAGCGGAAAATGAAGGGATGGAATCGCTCGAGAAACACGATGACTTGCCTTCTCTACAATGCAAGCTTCACTTGCTTCATACCCTAAAGGATCTTATGTTCTGTTCAGAAATGTTGCCAGCACACTGACTTAATCAATACTGTATGTAAGTAAAAGAAACCCTTCGACATGACTGTATTCACCATGAATTTATTATACGAACAATACATCTCCCAAGGTTGTCCCCAAGAGATGGAATTGAACACAAGAAAACCCGGTGTCTACGGTATTTGTTTTATTTAGTCCATGACTAAAAGAAAGACATGTTTTTTGATAGATTATTTTTTAAATCTAATTTGTCTACATATCTACAGCACAGTATGTTAAAGTTTTTCTCCTATGACGTAAGACCCAGTTGCCAGAATCCATGAAAGCAGTTGTGCTCGGTGCCAGCTTGCTGCTATACTCTCTTACTCAGAATCAATGGATCTGGGCTAATCTGTCAAACCGAGGAGGCCGCTCCAGTCTCCTTTGTCTTCTATTCATGTCGAGAAAGGTCTACCAGTTTTTCCGAACAGTGATTGAATTAACAAGAGACATGCAATGTAAACAAGAGGAAGAACTAGGTCAAGGATTTCACATAACCACTGCATCCCAGTGTGTCCCACAGTACCTAAGAACTCCACCAGGAGCCACTGTAGATCCATCTGTGCTGTTAAATGCAGAGGTAAAAGAGTGGGGGCATGCAGGGAGGTAAAAATGAGCTCAATGTGTTGGATCAGCCACCCCACTAGTTTTGTATACCGACAGCTGTGCTCTATAACACACTTGACAAGATTAAGAGTCCAAACATATAAACAAATAGACAATCTGCATGCTAGCTTGCAAAGTCATTGAGCAAAGCTGCCTCTCCCTCTCTTTCTTCTTCTGCACCTCGTGAACTGCAGTTGGGACGGGGAAAGAGTGCTGGAGCAAAATGTAGGGGCTGCTTATGAGATCACAAAATGTGACCCACTTTAATGTGGCGCCGACTACAAGACGCAAGATTCTAATAATATTGCAGGAGACATTTGTTCATACATTTTGGATGGTATTCCGTGCATGTATTAGACACAATCCCATACCCTCTCTCTGGGCTTGGCTTGTCGTTGCTGTGCTATTGTTTTCAGACAGAAAGAGGTAAAGACAGAGAGAAATGACTGATGACAGATCCCCAATGCTCAGCAGTACATCTCTCGCTACAAAACCACACAGCCAGTGCCCCTCCAAGCTTTCCATCCATCCATCCGTCCACATGCTCGCTGGCGCTTTGTGTTTTTCGTTTAGTTTGTTTGTTCTGACATGTTAATGGGACAGCTGATGGACTGGCAATCTGATCCAGCTAGAGGGGCAGGGGCTGCTGTGTTTATTTTATTCTGACAGTGAGAATGAAGGTCAGCAAGCTCATAGCTCACCTGCCTTCTCCACTCTTTCTCCCTGTCTCACTTTCTGCTTTCGCTCATCCTTCCTCCCCAATGTATTCCTTTTTGCCTCGTTCACTTCCATCTCCCACGGTGTGTTTTTGGGCACATCCGTCTCGGCTCATTTCCGCTCTCATGTTTAGTGCTCTTCTGAAACATTTCCACAATGATTGACCGACTGCTGCAAGGGAAATTGGTACTACAAATTAGATGAACTTCGATGCAATACTGAAAGTAATACCCTGCACAAAAGTAAGAAAAGCTCAACTAGCACCTTCTGGGAGAAGAAAAAGACTGACGGCAACAAAAACATTATGAAACTCACAGGACTAATATCTTGGAGAGTTTAAATAGAGTGCAGACGGCCAGGAAGAAAAAAGAAAGTATACTAAAAGAAGATACAAACTAAAGTTAGACAGAAGCCGATGCACGCATGTGGATTAAAAAGCAACACATGTATCCTCCTTTACAAAAAGCATGCCAAATGATGTTGAAAATAAGTCTCCACATGATTTGTTCCATCTCTTAATTTAAGACAGCTGCCTGAAAATGGGTAAGTATTAATGGGTGATCAGGCAGGCCGGTGTGCTGCATGCCACAACAAGCCCAGACCACATTAGGCTGCTGCGACAGGGGGTGATGGAGGAGGTGAATAACTCACTGTGAGCCGGGCAGAGCCACAGCACAGCCACACACCACTAATGGTGCCTAGGAGTGCAACAACACTTCACAAGGCCTCAGAGCATGTGGCAACATAGAGTTTTGACCCTTAACACAGACAGGTCAGAGGTGTGTGTGTGTGTGTGTGTGTGTGTGTGTGTGTGTGTGTGTGTGTGTGTGTGTGTGTGTATGTGTGTGTGTGTGTGTGTGTGTGTGTGTGTGTACTGCAAATAAATCTGAATGAGACGCGAGGATCAATACTTTTAATTGGTGGTGCTAGACGGACCGAGGCTTGTTTATTAGTTTAGATACATAGTTAGAATACGAGTCAATTTTAAATATTATTTAGAAGTGAAACGTACCTGACAAAATAACTACATTTCGACGTTACCTGTTGGGTTCAGTGTATTTGCAAATTAGGACTGTTTGCTGGTAATATGACTCAACAACCAAACCTATAGTCAGTATACCAAATGATTGAAAGTGTTGACAAAGTTGATGCATTTTCTTAATGGTTCAATTTATTTTCAAAAAATAATTCAAGCAAACCAAAATGCTTCAGTAAAAGTTGTGTGGAAAAGATCACCCTGTACTCATTGGTTAGATGTTTTGAGAGTTAAAAAGTAAAGGAAGAGGCATGTAGGCCCAACAGATCGATATGAAGAAGCTAACAAACCTGCAACATGCAGTGAGGCACATCCTTAGTAAATAGGCTATCTTCTCAATCTTTCTATGTAGGCGAGCAACGGGGGTGCCTAACAACAGGGGGCCTTTTATCTGCAAAATAAGTCTTGTTTACTCAGATTGAAGTCAGATCACTATTTTGCCAAAACATACTGCAATATATCAACAATAAACTCCTACATTGTCTCATCCCTATACAAGGTTCAGTTTCAGTATCATTTCATATTTTCTCAGTGATCTTTTTGTGACACCAGAGAATGGAAAATAAACACAAAAGTCACTGTTATGTGCTGCATATCTTACTGTCAGTCATCAGAATTAGATTTCCTCACTTGGGTCCATGCGCTGATGATGCAAGATCACCAAAGTTACCCAATGAATAAATCAAAATCAGTCAATATGACATTTTTAATCATCCTAAGTCAGTGCAAATACAAAAACAGCCACAAATGAAAGGCTAAAAGAACCACACTGGAGGCGTGAAATAAATAGCTAGAGGTTCTTTAGGGTGCTCAGAGCGTCATCAACAGGTCTCTATACCTGTAAAAGTCTACGTGTACTTGTTAGCACTGGTGTTGTCACAAATATATTAACCACTGGGACATTTTCCATCCACACTCTGGCATTCGTAGTAGTAAATAGTGCTCTAATATAGCCATCAACCTAAACGTTAGCAATAGCCAGTTAACCCTAGACAGATGAACATTTTCAGCGATCAATCATTGGGAAGAAACCAAAAAATAGTACAATGAGAAAAGCCTCTCTCTCTGCGAGAAGACCAATGAGCAATCATTAGAGAGGGCGAGAGAAGGACATATAGAAAGGGAAAGGAGATGAAAGACAGAGACAAAGGGAGAGAAAATAAAGCTTGCTGTTTTCCACCATGCTTAATCATCTCTATCTCCGTTTATTTACTTTCCAACCTTCCCTTTAAAGCTGCAGGGCCTTTAACACCCTTAATCAACCTCTCTCCCCAGCAGGGCCCGTAGCAGGCATCTTCACTCGCCTACATAATTGACTCTTCATGTTTGAGAGGCAATAAAAGTTTATGACTATTAAACATAACATCAAGCGGGCTGTCTTTTTACCAAACTATTAGCGAGGGGAAGGCTCGTTGTGAACCGATAATTAATTGCTTACTGTGGGGATGCCTAATTACCAATTGTTGGTGTTATTAGCTGATTAGAGGGTGGATTTGACAGCCTTGAAAGGCTGTCACAGTTGACAGAGGATAGGGCATCTATCGGTGCTTGGCGGTGCTAACATAATTGGGCTTTATTTTTTTGGAAGTACTGCTTTCACAGTCTCATGGCCATCAGGAAGTGACAGAGCTCTTGTGTGAATCCCAAGGCTCCTAGTCGATTTTAATAGCGGTGGACTTGGGGGAAAAGGGGTTGAAGGCTAATTGACTGCTTGTTTAAGCTTTAACGACTTCACTCATGTGTTGGCTTATAATTGGAATTATTCAGAGTGTTAGACGTAAGGTATGTGTTACATCCCGCCAGGACATTCTATATTAGACACCAACTCATCCAGGTTACACCTTTGGGTCAGAAAGTATAGAAACTGACACTAGCCACTCTCCTCTGTATAATTGTGTGTATTTTTAGGGTTTGGTCTGAAATTGATATGGGAGACAGGGGTGCTGCTCAGTGATCCATCCATCGGTGCCAACCTTGGTGTCCGCAGTGACAAATTTAGAGATGGAATGTTCCCTTCCACTCAATTAGATCAGGCCAATGGGCCATGACAAACATGTCTCTGTGTCCCCAAAAACAGAGCCAAACTGCTAAAGAAATGAACTTCCCAAGTCAGAAATTCTAGAAGACTTCCAAACTTAATCCCTTTTCTCAACATTTTATAAAGTTGAGAAAGCACGGTTGTAGAGCTCTGCAAACACAATCTTTCATTTTTGATCTTAATTATGACATAGCTATGATCTGGACATAGAATTTCACATTGGGTTTTTTTTTTGCGGGCTTTCATTCCTGCACATGCAAATTCAAAAAGTCCAGTCTGTGTGTGTGTGTGTGTGTGTGTGTGTGTGTGTGTGTGTGTGTGTGTGTGTGTGCGCACGAACAGATTTTAGTTGGCAGAAGGAAGGTGGTGAGTCATCCCGTTTCTAAATTCAGGGATGGAGTGCGAGCAGGAATTACTTTTGACAGAGGGATTGGGATCCGAATGAAGCTGCCTTTTTATCGGTTAGTTAAACGAGGCCAAACCCTATCACTTTATAGTTGGTAATTTGGCATGGTGGCTGATCAAAGTTTGGCTCAATTCAAAGCACATTTTGATAATCTATGTCAAGACTGCAGAAAGCTGAAGAAAAAGTTTAAACCAATACATTACACTAGGCCAACAGGAAGTTCTGTATTATCAGGACATATTGGAAGACTCACTACAGTATGGTACATGCAAACTGAGGGAAATGCCCTCTGTGGCCTAATGTCATACATCACAGGTTTTGATCCCAAAATCAACATTATCTTCACATATTCATCAACATAGCACTCAGGATTTTCCCTGAACTAATTTGAAAGAGGGGAGGGGGAGCAAAGGCTGGAAAATGTGTGTGCCTGCTTTACAAACACACAACATCGCATTAGGGTTGTTCACCAGACAGTTTTATCTTTTGGGCCATGCAGAATTAAGTAATGGTTTATTTTTAAGGCTTTTCCTAGCTTGTGTAATATAGGGATGCCCGAGGCACACACATATTATTGTTTACTTTGGTGGAACAATCACCATCAGTATGAGCTGTTGTTTATTTAAACCTGCTCATAACGCAATTACTCTGCACACTATATCCTTGCATACTATAGTGCGGCAAAAGGGCATTTTTCCTTAGCGGAGGTCTGAGAATACTATCAGGAAGTCCAATACACTGACAAGTCTCCTATGGTCAGGGTAAATGTCATAATCTAAAGAGGTTGCCAGTTCAACTAGATGGCATAATGAAAAGGGCACCAGTCAAACCATGGAAAATCTAAACTATATAATACTTTTCTTCTCTCCAAAGTTTCACTGGACGTTTAGGTAACATGCCTCATTCATGTTATTCAACAAAAACAAAAAAAATCATGCAGGAAAATACTTTAAGGGAACTCGCTATTTACCCTTAAAATGTACTTTCCTGAGAAGAGCGAAGAGGGTAGATCAAAGATAATGTAGGGTTAGTAAGTGTTTAAAAAGATGTACGATTGTGGATTTAGTTTCGCATTAGTTCCATGTCTTTTGAAGGTTATAACTGATCCAAAAGTATGCAAACGATCTAAGATTTAAAAAAAGTTGAACATTTGAGGGCCACTGATCTTTTTCTTCTTCACAACATGTGGTCACATAATTAGTGGAGGTGTAGCTTTGCAGGTTGAAAGTGTTCTTGATGATCAAGGCTTTGCAGACTGGAAAACATGTTTTTAAACGTAACAGCCTACCTTTAGGCAGGGTTAAAGACTTCATATAGGAGTTACCAAATATAAGTTTGCTAAAAATTGTTTGTTCTTGAAAGAGAAAATTAGGAAAAATGTTCAAAGAGAAATGAAAGAGAGAGGAAGGTAATTAGGACCACTGTGCATAGAAACAAGTTCAGATTTGTGTAGCCTTGATGGCTATAAACTAGCAGAGCAGGTCTATCTGTGGGAAGAGCGGGCCAAAGACCTGGAGGCCATGTCTCTTCTTAACAACAGAGCGCAGTCTCGTTCAATTACCGTTAACGTACAATCAATAAGATGACCTACAACACATGAGTGAAACTTGGCTGCCTTCACTGATGCCTCCATTTTGGACACAAAGAAAATCTTCCTCCCCTATAGATTTTCCCCTTGTCCTTAGGCTGGTCAATTACATCAATAACTCCCAACACCAACAGAGGGAAATAAGGTGGAGTAGCTCCTCTGCGAGTTCAGTCCCCTTTCTTGCTTGACATTCTGCCAGGCAAGTTGTAATTTTTTTATTTATTTTTCATCCCTCTCACAGCCTTCCTGCAATTTTGTAGCCGTCAGAGCCTGGCAGCATGGCAGTTTTACTGTACTCCCTCACTGCGTATCACGACAAGATGGAATCACTGCCTAAAGGTTGGCAGTCAGTGAGACATGGCCTGTATGCTAATGAGAGCACGGGGGGGGGGGCACTATACCCGTGTAAAGCGGGTGCCAAACCTCCACGCCAGTGTGAGTTACAGCAGTAGCAGTTTGCTGAAAGCAGTGGGAGGTCTCCATGTAATCACTTCACTTTGTATTCAGAAGACAGCAGAAACACCAAATATAACTTTTGGAGTTAGGAGTTGATCCATCTGAAGGGAGCAGGAAGTTGGTAGGGGTGTGTTGAGGTTTAGAAATGTTGTATGTCTCAGCATACACATTTGTGAGTACACATGTACAGCTTCCATCAAACCCAGGGAGCAACATTTGCTGCAATCCTGCTGCGAGAGTGTGATATGTTCCCTTTTAAATACCTGCAAGTTGTGCTAAAGGGCAGGATTAATATAATCTCACCCATAATCATGTACTGTAGAGGTCACCTATCAGGGTGCACGCTCTTCCCTGCCGTGCATCATTAGCATCCCTTGTTACTAATCCCTCTTTCCTTGCCCTAGTGAAGTTTAAAGGAAACACCTCTTTCATCCATCTTCAATAATATCCCCTTTTTGGCCCTTTCAGGATGATTTGTAATTGTTAAGCCTCTAAAGTCACAGGGTGTGGTGTGGACAAAGGGTTCGTTGGAGCAGTTCATGCAGACAAAAGACTAAAGACATGAACGGGATGAGCAGGGAGAATGAGGTTTCCTGCGAAGGATTGGAATAGAACAAAAAAGCTGTCAGTTCACAAGCTGGGACTGGAGCTGGTTCCCCGAGCAGGGATATCAGAGGGACGCCAAACTTGATTCTTTTAGGGATATTTGATGCTTCAAGTCGTGTGGCGGGACACTGGCGGGCCTATATGCACACTCAAACAATGAAACTTGTTATTCCACCAACCTTTGTTTCTGCCTGCCAAGCAATACAATGGCGGATAGCTATTGATCAGGCTATGTATGTCCGTCTGAATCTTAGCTGATACCAACAGCTCTGGTCTAGGACCGATGTAATGAAGCAAGTTCAGCATCATCAGGGAAAACTTTGTGGCTTTAAAACATGTTTAGGTGTACATTTATGTGCCGTCTCGACATGGGGTCTGTGTAATTTCTGAATTCTTCTAATTAAAACAAATCAGGGTTCTTGTTGGACTGCTGTGATGTGTGTTAAGGATGAATACATTTTAGATACGCTCTAATGAGCCCAGCGGTTTTCAAAGTGGGGGGGCCAGAGAGCTTCAGGGGAGGCGCAGCGTGAGAAAAAAATAACGTGAATTTCAGCTAGTTAACTTAAGCTAACTTTATGCGAGCTGCACCATGGATCGATTTTTAGTGAAGTTACCTAAAGTGAGAGAGGAGACAGCGTCTGGCAGAAAACATCACTTTCACACTTTTGGCTGTCTGTGGAGACCGAGTTCCCCCACCTCGCCAAAAAGGCTGTAAAAGTGCTCATTCCCTTCACCTCCGCCTACCTGTGTGAGTACGGGTTTTCCGCATTGACTTTGATCAAAAGCAAGTACCGGTCAAGCAGGGGCGGATCTACCCCAGTTGGAAGCTTTGTTTTGAAAGAAAGGTTGTGGCTCATCGGACATTTATGAGAGAAAATCCCTAATGTCCGAGTGCAAGTGAATGCAGCACCAGTCGCAAGTCTTGTAACCCCCCCTGGCGCGAGCGTGGAAATATTATTGGCGGCGATTTCATTTGAACAGGACGGCGCAAAACGAGAAGCATTCAGACCCAAGTAGACGGAAGAAATTAGGTATTTGCGGTCTAAGACAGAGAAGAGACTGTCAAGTTTGGCTGTACTCAGCATTGAATCAAAACGCACTAAAGCTGTAGATCTTAATAAGTTTGTAAGGCGTTTTGCTGAACAATATAGTAATGTTGGGGGGTCTGCCCCCATAAAACAGTTTTAAGTTCTGAGAAAGTCAAATAAGACGGAGTGTAAAACTACACTGCCCAGCCAAAAAAAAGTAACCACTTTGATTTAACTAGGCCAATAGGTAAGGACTTTCCACTGGATAACAATACCCCTGCATTATAGCAACAACAACAATAATAATAATAATAATAAAAATAATAATTGGGAGGGGGGGCACGGCTGTTCTTATGTTCTCTGAGGGGAGGCTCTCCTTCGCACACTTTGAAAACCCCTGCTCTAGCCTATTCTGCTTTGACTTATATTTCGTTTAGGTCTACTCTTTTTGATAGTTATTTATTCACCTCAGGTTGGGAAAGGTTCTTCACAGGTCAGGATTCAAATTGTCCATGAAGATTTATATTTTGGAGGACCAGGGTCGGGATCTTGGAAGTGTGGAAGAATAAAAGAGTAGGATTTGGAGGAAATATCTAGCCTGTAAATGTTCTGGGATCTTACAGGAAGCAATAGTGGATGAAACTGGCGAGAAGGACATATAGAGTACTTTGCTTAGCATGCTCTTCTGAAACCCATACCCAGATAAATGGTGGAAAATGTACTGATGATTGTGCTGTGCACGGCCATTGTGGGTCAGAAATGTCTGTACAATACATTTCACCAAGGAGATCTCATTCATATTTGTTGAGCATATCGACTCTGGACAGCAACCAGCCTTTAAAGGTAACCTGGTTTCACGGGAATGTACTGTACTGAATGTACTGTACTGTGTAAACTCGGCAGTGAAACTGCTGTCTTTTTGCCTTGCCTTTTTGCCATCATCAGCTTTAAAATGAGATTGGAATGTTGTAGAATGCTCTATGAATGCAAACACTGAACTTGGGCTGGCTCCTAATCAGTTAAATATCTAAGTGAAATGAAATGGTGTTTTCAGGAGCTGGAATTAATGCAAGAAAAATACCTTTTCCCTCTCACGGAGCATGTCAGAGGTGATGAAATGAATCAAGGGACGTTAGCAGAGCAAATAGATGCAGGCAGATTTGCATGAGACACATAGTGGAATCATGTGAATGCCTGGCATTGGCGAGGAAATGGTGACATATGTTGAACACAACACTTCATTTATATGATAAACAGCTGCATTGTAATATTAGCGCTTGCCTTCCTTCCTCTCTCATTAGGCGGTGCTGTTGCATTAACCGTCATCCTTATATCCTTATGTTTATACCTCAGATCTTCCCTCCGTTGACCAACAGAAAGGTTAATGTTAATTTTGTTGCACGTCACAAAGGCACGTCACCTCCCCCCCCTCGGGTTTAGGGTTTTTGCATATTAGAAACGGAGTTTGTGACACTAAAACTGCAATATAATGTTTGTGTAGCAATAATACATATGACATATTTTTGACATGTCTCGAGTACCGATAAAAAGACCGATAACGTCAGAGCTTAACGGTACCACGGTCTTTAATAATTCATCCCCGGGGCCCGTTTAATACCGGGGCTCGGTACCCATCCCTAACTGTAAGTGTGCAGATTGCTCACATTGCACAGTGTGACTTTGTGAGTCACGGTGTAATTTAAAATGCTACGTGACTGCCCTATGCTACCTACCCAGCATACACACATATACCCTTTACACAATTTCAGACCATGAATGTAATGTGACCATAAATAAATCACAATAACATGCATGGCTTCAATTAGACACTTGAGTTAGTTAGGGTGAAAATACTTACACCATGCCAGATGTAATTATCCTACCAAAAGATTGTTTAAAAATGAGTGCATTCATGTCAATGTGCATCTTTGAGTGTGTCGTGCATGAACAAATATGTTTGTCAGTGTGCAAAATGGTTGTAATTATATATAGACATAAGTTATTTGCTGCTTTTCCTCAGTTTTCAAAAGTGCAGAAAAAATGTGTTTTGAAATTCATGCCGAGCACTGCTAATGAATCCCAGCACAAACGGAGATAGCACAAAAGAACAGAGA
The DNA here is from genome assembly GCA_902827135.1 of Harpagifer antarcticus. Taxonomy (NCBI): domain Eukaryota; kingdom Metazoa; phylum Chordata; class Actinopteri; order Perciformes; family Harpagiferidae; genus Harpagifer; species Harpagifer antarcticus. The sequence goes on from CADEHL010001417.1 coordinate 1,277,227, forward strand.
GGCGGGGAGAAAAACTCACAAGAAACACAGAGAAAGTTCAAGTCGTGTTTCATGCCATCGCAAGATGTGGGCGAAAAAAATAGACGGACTGAAAATAAACAAGAAAAGGGTAAAGAAACAAAGTGCGGTTGTCAAGGTTGTAGGAGATTCTAAAGTTGTCCTAAATCTTTTTCCAGCACAATTTAAAAACAGTGAAAAGGTTGTTCTTTGGACACACTATGATCAAACGTGATTAGTCCTATTTTTAAAATCTGTTATTCAACTTCACTGTGTTGACTCTATCGCCCTCCCATCCGCTACAGATGTACAGTTGCTTGATGGTGGTCGTTGACATAATGAGGAGCTTTCTTCCTGCACAGCACCTTTGATACGTTAAAGCAGTCAGACTCAACAACTGGCAGCAGCATCTGAAATGCACAAAATGAACCTTCTGGTAACTAAAGGGAGGGATAGGGAGAAAGAGAGAGGGAAAGCACGATGGAGGAGTGAAACATATAAGTCTATCTGACCCCCACAGAGGGATATGGATGAAGTAGAGACACTGCAAGGTGCGCAACATGAGTTACTCATTCAGACCTACTCATGGATGATTGACAGTGCCACTGGTATATCATTGGAACTCAGTGGCGAACTGTGTCTATCACAACTGGACCTTCTGTAGACACACACCCCCAGCCGCCGCCCCCGCCCCGGAGTTATAATGTCCGTCTTTTCACTGAATTGTCGTCTTGGAAAGGGTACTCACAACAATTCCGCAACAACTTCATCTTCACCTGTTGCACTTGCCATTTCAACGTTAAAAACAATAAAACGACATGAATTGCTTCGTCGCATTCATCTATCCTCTGTCTCGAGCCAGGTAACTAGCGGGCCTTCTAGAATACCCTGGAACCGAGGGAAACTCTGAACGAATACGCCCATTGGCTACAAATCAATATATGATTGATTGATCAAACTGTTAGTCCAAACCTACGCTCTCATTCAGTGCAACGGCCAGGGCATTCGATCAAGGATCTTGAAGGATATTCTACTAGTGATGCTCGATTATGGCAAAAATCATAATCTCGATTATTTGGGTCAATAATTGACATCACGATTATTAAAAACGATTATCCATTTACTTTGAAAACATAAATTTATTGGAGAAAAAAAATGTGAACAGTATGTTTTTAACAGTTTATTACCCTGAACTTTAAGAATAATTCAACTGAAAAACCAAAAAAATAATAATAATAAAAATGAATAATAAAAAAAGTATCGTTTTATTTAGATTACGTTGTTTTCATAATCGTTGCAAGCCATAATCGTAACACAAAACCACTGAAATGCGTAGTGCATGGTCCGAGAAGGACAAACAAATCAACGTAACACTGTAATATTACAGATCAACAACACAGATACCATTCTCATTTAGTCATTTTATATACATTTTATTTATATCATTAAATCGATTTTTTGTTTGTTTTATCTGAGTGTTCCAGGGTATTCTCTGAATACCTTGAAGGCCCTGACGGTTCGCCACTGTTGAACTAGATTTGAAAGGCTACATACGCCTATGCGCAGCATGGCAGAGGAACTCCCTCTGTGTGAGTGATTGGAGAGGTTAAGTAGAGATCAGGCTCCCTGCCTCACTCAGTGAAATATGATTTAAGTTCAAATCAAACAAGTGGACCACTGTGCTCCTTTGAAACCAAGTAAAACCTTGACCCCTGCCTGAGCACGTCCTTTTAGCTCCCATGCTGAGGATACAAAAGAAGCCTTTATTAACGTTCATTCAAATAATGTTTATCTTGGATAGCCATTTGGGTTTGCTATAACATGGAAGTTAGTAAAGCTAGAGGCAGATTAACAACCCGCATTTGGAGCCAATCAATATGGGGCCTGTTGCTCAGCTTTTTTGAAGTTTTCTGACAAGAATGTTCTTAATTTTAACAGTCGGATAAGTGTGGTTATACAATGGCGGACTCTCATTTTGTAAATTGTCAGCGCAGTCACATCTTTCTGTTATCTTTCTTTCATTTTATGAAAGAAAATACCTTCAAGTGCAGGTGTGACAGTGTATTGAGCTTTACCAACACAACAATTAGAAAAGCATCTTCAAAATTGATGCATTCATCAAATGTGACCCGCTCTATCAAAATCAGTCGGAAATCGCAACGGCTCATTTCAAAATAAACGTGGATTTGCGTAAAAAAATTGTTTTTCGGGGTTCGGTGTTTGTTTCTTTGAGTTATTTCCAAAATCACAAGATAAATACATTTTTGAAGCTTGTAAAGGGGAGATGACAGCTCTTCCTCGCCACTCTGCTGTTTCACACGCCGCTCCCCCTCCCTCCGGCTGAAATTATGAATGTAAGGCGTATAGTAATCATAGATAACACGGCAGGGTCAATTACAGTTTGTTTTCATCTGATTCCAAATAAACAAAGTCTTGGCTTTCAGAATATTAAACTTGTTTCGGTAAATTCAGATGATAAATACAACTTTGAAGCTTGTGACGGCATAATTACGGGAAGCAGAGAACGGAGTAACTTGACGTCACAGCAGGCATAACAACAGCCGAGTGTTTTCCCCGCGAAAAAACCCACAAAACACACACACATACAAACACACACACACATACATACACACACTCGCGAGCTTCCCCCAGACCAGTAATCCAAACGAAAATATCTTCCCTCCGTTCTCCTTTGATCATTTGCTCCGCTAATAATCAATCAGATCGATGGATTCCAGAGAAGAGGAAACTTTGAAGGCCTTTTTCTCAAAATGATGACTCGGTGACAGTCATTATATAATGTGACATATTTCGCTTAATATTTGGAGTACAAAAACAATCCTGATATCATTAAGAAAGCTAGGAATCTCCTCTTTTCAACAGTGTATACAATTGAAAATGTGTCTTCGGGTCAATGCGACTGATTTCGATGGAGCAGCAGGTCACAAATATGTTGGCTTTTGAGTTGCATTTATACATTTAAGGAAATGTGAAGAAATGCTTTTTAGCACAGCAAGTGGTAACAGCTTATGTATGCAGCACTTCCCATATTCATTTTAAATAGCAGGGTGGTATCAATCATATCTAATTACAGTTAAACTAACTAATGGGGGGAAAACATGAAATCAATTGCTCCAGCTCAAGACTCAATTTTATTTTTAAATCTTAACTCAAATATAATTTGTTTAAGTATGTCTCACAACTTTAAGGGGAACTACACAGGCTTTACAAATTAAATACAGACTAATAGTTAGGATTTTCTGCCAGTCTAATTTACACACATGCCGCATGATTGCAGTAAAGTAAGGTCACAGTCAGATACACAACATGCATGTTGATGTGGAAGATCTTCAGAGCTTTTGAAAGAAAGACAAGGATGCAATTTGTGACGACCGCACATCCAAAAGAAGCCGTGGAGGAATGACCTTAAAGCATGTGGAACAACAAACTGAATCAGCCACTTAACGTGTTGTAATGAATTCCTCTGCATGCTGCTCAGAGTAATCACGTTGACCCGATTGTCTGCTCGGGAGCACTGGGTCGCTCCCAAGCAAAGCTCTGCTAAATAACAGAGCTAACAGCTGCTGTTAACAGAGGTCGCATGGAGAAACATCGTGATTTGTTAAATTCAGTAAACATTTGTATTAGGCAGTTGTGTTCAAGTGTAATCCTAATTTACAATGTTTCGAGGAACTTGAGTGGTTTGAAGGAGATGTTTGCACACCAACAAATTGGAATGGATCAAGAAAATTGCAATCTATGCATTTCTAAGTGTTTTTATTCATTTGTTCTTGTTGTCAATGTGGGACAGGGTTATTAAGTAGGCTGATGTAAAAGAAAGGATTGCATATTATAGTCTCAAAATAGAGAAATATAGCCCATAACGACAAGTAAAAAAATGCCTTGAACACCAAGATACAGCTCTTTGAGATTTAAATCAGGACATCCCCATCTTCTATGAAGCTACACGGAATAAATGTTGTGGCATTCCTATTGTAGGACATCATGTCATAAAGACGGAGTGAGGATTGTAGAGCTGTCAGAGAGTTGGCTGTGGATGATACCTCGATACCTACCTTCAAATTCCTTTATACTCGACCTATGTTACTGCAAAGGGCTAAACTTCCTGCATGTGGGTGTATGGCATGTCCTGAGGGATAGTGTTTGACATCATGGATGTGTGACTTTACCATCCTCGTGAGACACCTGTTCTTAACAGCAAAGCCATTTCCCACAGTGGGCAGTGCTAGATCCTTCTAAAATGTCATAACTTGTATAATAAGTGTGAGTTTTCCTTGTAAGTGTCCTTCTATCGTTGTACCCAACATGAATGATTTTTAAGCATCAATAAAATAAATAAGGCAATGCCACTGCTGACATATTGCTCGTGAACATATTCAAAGGGAAAGCTGTATAACTGCACAAATTAAATAGCAGTAAGATATTCAAAACCACATTCACAATGAATAATGATTCATTCCATTCTCCCACCACTAATACTGATTTCTGATTCCAAAAATAAAGAGTAAAACTCGATTTCTATTTGAGCCTCTGAAGAAGTAGCCTTGGAGAACTCATCCACTCTCTTTATTTCTGTCCTCCTTTATTCTGTCTCCCCGTTTCACCTTTGTTTTCTAATACTTTGGCTGGGGAAATGATGAGGAGAGGCAACAAATGATAGGAGGAACAGTCACCCATTTGTTCGCTGATGCATTATTGATTCCTGGCTCTCATCAGGGTGAAAAGTGAAGGTTTCTGTGGTTGGAGTCACACAAACCTTACACATTGATACAAAAACACACAAATACACGTCCACATGTAACTTATTGTGCGTGAGCTTGCACAGAAACAAGCTAAGAAAATGTGTCTGGCTCCTTTTCAATTATTTCAGTATACTCTGTAGACACATTGAGATGGTTATTGTCTGCTACAGTTCATTGTCAGTTTCAGAAAATGTTGAACCAAACACCATCCATTAACTTAGTGTGTTTATAGGTGAAACAAATCACCACTCAAAACCTCCTGAGAGGTTGCAAATGAATCAGATGAGGTCTGTGATTGGTGGACAGTTTTATAATATGTTATGGAAGGCCTGTACAAGAGGACAAGATGCGTTGGGAACGCTGAGGGCAAATTAGACAGTAGATTAATTATGTTGAATAGGTGGCCCAACACACTATAAATGTCCTCAGCCCCAGCCTGTCTGCAGCAAACAGATGAGTTCATAAACAGACAGTGGAGGACGCTCTGTGTCCTGGGGCAAACAAGTATCTGTGTGAAACGAGACTGTGCCTGGGAGTGAGTTGTTTCCACATGCTGGTGTGAATGTGATGAGATGAGCCTGAATGTATCCCAGTGATGAAATAGATGAGGAGTGATAAGTCATTTCCCCCTCATAAGTTTGGCTGGTGTGTATCTCTGTCTGTGTGTGTGTAAGTGTTTGCAGGCATGTGTGTGAATCCATACACAGGCCCTGTTTGCCTTCCATCACAAATGGTGTAGCGGTCTTGTCAGCAAACTGTTGCATAACCAGCCTGCTGTGACACTTTAATTATGTCTACTTGTCTTCCTATGCTACGGGTCAATTCACTGACAGCATAGTTCTTAAATGACATTGTTTTGTTTCCATCCAATTCCCATACTTGAAAATTGAATGGCAGATGATCCAACTTAATTTGACTATAGCCAGATTAATGCTTCTCTTTTAAGGGGTTATGTTGTACCAATGGAGCCTATTGCACTAGAGGCTAGGGTTGGGAACCGAAACTCTGTTCCAGATGAGAACCGATAAGAAAATGCCGGGTACCGGGTACCCGTACAAAATACACAATTTAGGTTTTGCTGGAGAATCACAGAATGGCCGTTCGTCAGCGGGCCGTTGACGGCCGGCTCGGTACGCTGCGGCCAGCACCGCCCTTAATTTTTTTTTTTAACGCCATCATGTAAGTTGCGCTGACAGGCGACAGAGGTCCACAGTTGCCCCGCAGTGAGGCTCCCCCCGCCCTCCCGTAGACAGTTCACGAGCTCAGTCACATCATAACACCAAAGATGGGTCGCGGTAAACGCTCTAAAGTGAGGCTCCACTACACTAAAAAAGAAAAGGCACAATGTAATGCCTGTTAATAGCTTTCAGTTAAAATAAAGCACAGCTATTGTGCAATACATTTGTATTGCATGTATATTTTTTATTTGTAAAAATGTCAGTAAAAGCTTAAAAGAATAAAGATATTTTTGTTATCTAAACATTTGACCTCTTTCTTTTACAATTTTGGAATCGAAACGGAGGATCGTTAAGAACCGGAATCGATAAGCAGAACCGGAATCGGAATCGATACATTTCAAACGATACCCATCCCTACTAGAGGCACCCTGATCACGTTTTTGCCGCAAATACCGACCGCTGTTATAAAGGACAAACTTTTTTGTCAATTCAAATTTAAACATAAGACATTCTAAATGTTATTGCTTCAATTTAATAACACAATGCATAAACACTGAGATTCACAAATGAAAAATGTTTCTGTACTTTGCAAAGCCCAACATGATTGTGGTTAAAAGCAATACAAACAAGACAGAGCATTTTTTGTCTTCTTGTAGCACGATGAAAATGGTGCAACCAGACATCTGGCTTTACAAGACTGGCATGAATCTAAACTAGACTGATAAATAAGCCAGGCCCATAAAACGTCCTACAGCTATTAGCTTACTGCAAATAAATGGGTCCAGGTCATAGACTGTATATATAAATGGACGTAGGGTCCGTGACGTCACCCATAGGATTCTGTAGAGTTGCCGAGAAGCCCTTAGTAGGCGTTGTCGCAACTAACGGCTCGACAGTGACGTCAGAGTTCAACTCCCGCCTGCTCCAAATAAGGGCAAAGAGGCGGAGCCGAGGCGGGACGTCCTGCCACCGAGCTGGAAGTTCCAGAGCTAGCTGAAGCTACCAAGCTAAGCCAACATGGTCCCCATCTGCACACTGCCGTGGCATTTTACGTTTCTAATGTAAGCGGACATGAAACTATTCAGCAAAACTATAAATAATAATCTAAGTTATTGAGTTTTTAGCATAATACTTCAGAATCTTAAAACCCCTTAACGTTTGTATGCAATTGTGCCAAATTCAACACTGGAATCAAGCAAATATTAATATGTTTGCATGACATTAGTTATTTATATTTTGATATCACTTAATTACACGTTTAATACATTTAAGTCAAGCTAAGGTACATGTGATGGTAGCTAGTTAGTGCTCTTACCTGTGATGCCTCCTCCAAACAGCATAATAACCAGACTGTATCCAGTGGCGTTTTTATATGTACAAAAGTGGTGGGGCACAAAAAACGTAGATGTCTATAAGCTTCTGCAGAGAGGTTCATGGCTGGTGAGGCGCTGGCACTGACTCTTCAAGTTTACAAATATTATATTTTGACCTAAATCAAAATATAATATTATTTTCAAAAGCTTTTTTTGTCTGATGCTTCAATTAATTTTAAACAGACCGTTCAACAAAAGGATACCCAAAAAATGTAATTTTATCATTTAAATATTGAATTGTTCTCTCTTAGTAAGATCCCATTTTCAATAAAATTGCAGTCTTACCTTGACATGAAGATTAAGTCAATTTGCCTATCCCTCTGGACAAAAATCTCTATTACTTTTTTGTAAAAGTCCTCCTTATGTTCTTGTAGTTTCAAAAGTCTATCATAAATCTAATCAAATCAATAGATTTATGATTAGAAAATTATAAAAGTAGGGTAGACATGTGGATATTATCCGGCTGAACAAAACATGCATTTATCTAACAGGTTTGTTTCCCACAGATCTTATTTGGAGCTATTTTCTAAAATCCATGGAGAAATATCATTGCTTTTTTGTCGAGGGAAGCCATGCGCAGTTTACTTCCGGGTTTTAGGACGCGTCACTGCAGCTCTCTCGTCTCCTCTTCACACACCACACTTTTCGCGGCACATGTATTCACAGCCAATCAGCTCTGAATTATGTGAGATGAAATATGGTGGGGATGGCAGCACTATGCCCCTATGGTCATTATTTTTTTGCCACACACATTAAATAGGAAAATATTCTGAGCATGCGCGGTGTAGTTTTTACAGTCACCATTGACTTAAACAGGGAGAGGGAGGGGCAGGATCGGGTTTTGTCTATGGTTTTGTCCCACATGGCTCTAAACAGCTCAATAGGCACACACTGTAGACACTTATTAGAAGAACACAGACTAAAACAGCAATGTACAGACGATCAGATGATTAAACATGATCTTAAAATATATTTTTTTATTTATTTTTTGCATTTTTTGCATTATTTGTAATACTTTCTGCTGACACTAGGTGGGGCTGTGCCCCACCTGCCCCTAATGACCAGTCGCCACTAACTGTATCATTAAAACTAAGTACCAGTTCTAGATCCTTGACTTTAGACAAACAATTCAAAAGACAACATTTATAGATATAGACCAATAGACCAATCTTTATTTTAATGTGCCTCTTAACCTGAGATATTAGTTATACAGTAATAGTATTGACAATCTAAAAAAACTGAGCAACTCAACCGTCAACTTTATATTTCTTATTGTCCAAAGCATTTATTATTTTCATTTTTCCCCTCTCATATTCAGTGTGGACGGATTGAGACAGCATGGTGTCCAGAGAGCTGCTGAGACTTCAGGGAGAAACCTCCGTGTGATGGACGCCCTGTCTGTTGGTTTGGAGAGGACTGAGGGTCTTTCCTCTGCGAGGAGGACCAGGCCTGATGGAGGAGCCCATGCTGGGCATAGCTGATACCAACTGCACAGGCCTAGTCCCTTTATTTGACTAAATGTGTTTATTTATACATTTAATAGGTGTACACCTTCTGTCCATGTGCTTTTTATTTAAAACATGTTTGATTAAGTTTTGGTTCACATTTCAATAAATTGTATTTGTATTTGCATTCCTTTTGTCCATTATTCTTACTGAAAATGTTAGATTACACATTCACATCTGACTGAAGATTGGCCCCATTTATTTGTGACATTGCAAACTCTGCGGTACAAGGCACAGGTGATGTGAAGCTCATAAAGTGAGGCAAATAGAAATAATCAGCTGATGGAGTGTAGATGTGGAAATAGGTGCATTCGATCAGCTGACTGTGTTTTCACAATAAAAGTAGTTTCTTAGTGAATGTCCTGTACTGGTCTTAAAATCTCATAACATCAGCTTTTAATGTTCCTCTTGGATGTTCTTCTTGACCCTCAGAGAAGGAGAACATTTTGTGTCTTTCAGGCATGTCCTTTCCTAACAAAAAATGACAGGAAACATAAAATATATTATTGCAGAACAAGTGTGTTTTTTTTTATTTATGAAAGTGGTGTGTTTGTGTGTTTAGGGGCTGTAGATATAATTATTTTGTAATTGTAATGATTTTTTTTTATTTCAACAGTGAGCTACAAAGACAGATTATGAATGAACAGTATGAAGCTCATCAACATTGAAATATATGTTATTATCAAAATAATATTTAACTGTTATCAAAACGTAGTGCAACTGTAGAAGCTTGCTCTGTTGTCTCACTGAAAGAATCAATTTTACCACGTTTTTTTCAGACAATATTGAGAGATAAATAGTAGCAGTTCTCACTATGTGTTAAATATCTTTGCCTTCAATACATTAAATTAGAAAGCTGATAAAACCATATTTCTTTAGCCTTTATTTATACAGGTGTAGATCTCATTGAGACACAAGGTCTCATTTTCACACAATCATATTGCTTGTTAACATCTAAATGTAACCTTTTGCATGGAAAAACCCCTCAACTTCACTGATGTGTAGGTGATCTAGTATTTAGTATTGTTTAATGGAACGTATATCAGTGTATTAAAGTCAATACTTCATTTATTTAAACAAATATCTTTCTTGATTCTTTGTACAGTATGAAAAATAGAGTCTTTGTACCTGTGCTGAAGTTCACTGCTGTGAGGAGTCCAGTTCTATCTCTCACTCTCTGGTCCAGCCTGTCTGCATCACCTGGACACCTTAAACAAACAGATATATATGTAAAGTACCACGTGTACAAACAATATAACTGATTCTCTTCTGTTGAACATGTTGGATTGTGTATTGTCCGAGTCAGGGTCCTTTTTATTTTACTGTAACTTTGGAAGTTGTGTTACCAATGCTTACTGTTTATTTGATACCAATTTGGTAATACAATTAATAAAAACAACAAGGTTTGGGTTTGTTCTTCAGATGACTGTGACGTTAACGTGTAAGCTCAATAATGAACTCCAGCTCAACCAACCATATTGTAATATCTAACCTAATCATCTTGAAATATGACATTATTATTTGTAATATACACACATCTTATTGTGAGGTTGATTTCACACATACACTACTTCGACATGAGCTTGTCTACATACTTGAGCATAGCCAATTTAAATTAACCTTAGCGATGCATGTAGTTCCTACGTATAATAAAATATCTCTCTAAGTTACAAGGATGACCTTATTTTATAACCTCAAACAGAAGCCGTTTGTTCTACAGTATTATCCCACTTAACGCTTAACACTTGTCTATTTCGTTTTAACCTTTATATATACAGTCTATGGTTTTAACTTGGAGACTACAATTAGCATCGTTAGCACCGATGTAGCTACCACTCACTTACACGCTAACCCAAGCCTTAACATTCATTACGTAGCTGATTAAAATCATAAACACATCAATAAGTACTCGAATTTCACTTACCGCAAAAACGGCATTCATGCAACGTCTGTTTCAACCGCAGAGCGAGTCACAATAGTCCGATATATAAGCATGAAGAACAAACAACCACGGCCGGCTTCAAGTTGTGTTTCCTGGATGAACTGAGCAGGCCAGGGAGAGTCCTGTAGCTAGCTTCACGGAGCAGCTAGCAGAGAGACAAGAAGCTAGCAGCAGCAGTCACTTGACAGAGCTGTCACTCAATGTGACCACGCCCTAATATATGCATAACTTTAAGGCTTAATATTAATTAAACGGATGAGTTGAGAAAAAATGCACCCCCCACGCAGTAGTCATGAAGGGGGAATCTAACTATACAGAGAATATGGTTTTTTGAACCACGATGTAAACATGTTTATTTCTGCTGTAAAGTTGGGCATTTTAACATGGGGGTCTATGGACATTGCTCCCTTCTGCAGCCTGCTCCTACTGGCCACTAGATGAACTGCAGTGTGTGGCACTTCCGTATTGGCGTCCCGGCTCTTCCCCAGAGTTTGCCGCTTGGTCCAGGTGCATATGTCTGCTGATAGGTAACAAGACGTTTTACTAAAGGAATGCCAAACAAGGTTTCATTTACATGTTTTGTCCAATGGAGAGGTCGGTCAAGATGATTTTTACACATCAAGACAATCAAAGAAAAGACAGGTAATCGTATCCATATGACTATAACATGAATAGTTGAAAAACATCTAGTCCCAGACAGTAGGATCATGTTTGTTCACCTTAGCACTAGGCTATAACCTGAAGAAAAAAGCAAAAGCCAATCAGAAGGAATACAAGTATGAGCCTGGGAAAAAAAACAAAGCACTGACACTTCATACTCAATTTGAACTTCCTCACTCTCTCCTGAAGGAACCTTCAATCCAGGCCACAGAAAAAAGATATCAACCAGATGTGAGTGTACCGAGAGTGGACAGCGCACAGTAATTGTGACCTACGGGGTAAAGGTTGGCAAGGGGTATCATTATAGAAGAGACTCCATGCAGGAGTGTACAATTGAAGCAAAACTCTACCATACCAGCTCCACTACTGAAAATAAATCTATTGTTTGTCAACAAGCATGAAGGACTGTTAGGACCTAATGATAGTAGTGGCTTTTGTGTAACAGCTGCTACAAAAGCATAAGTTGCTAGGTTAGGATACTGATTGGAAACATGCCATTATTTCTGTCCATCCATCCCATGTAAGATTCCTCCTCCTCCTCTCTGATTCAGGTGGAATAATGGAGGATGGAGGAGTCCCAGTTATTCAATTACACACCCTGGACATGATCCACACACACACACACAGACACTCACACAGCTGCCCTCTCTCTCTCTTTCCTCTTATTGTTGTAATGGAAGTCTGTAAATAGGGCCATTTCGAGTTGAACAAGCTTCAGGATGAATTACACTATATAGGCTCAATGAGTCAAGGCAGCAGTGTAATGGATTTTTCCTATTTCCATTTTTCTCCCCCCCCCCCCCCGCCTCCCTTCGACGTTATGTATTCTGCCAGCCAACGCGTGTAGTATATGAAGTGGCTAGTTGAGGTGCAGGAACCAAGGATTAGATTTAAAAAAAGAGGTCTATTGCTTTGAAGGCTAATAAACTTGGTGTTTCTGTTGGGCAGAGGAGAGATAACTTTGTCCTTGGCTCGCTCATAACCTCATCAGAATCGCTCAATGAATCACGAAGCGCCATAACTCATGGCGGGGGCAGCTGTGATACAGTTAAGAAATACCCTTGGTGGAGAGAGGGGAGCTGCATCTTGGGTGGAATTGAGTAAAGAAAACATGTTGGAAGGCATATATAAAATACAAGCACGCAACTGCATTTGTTTCTTTTATAAATAGTATTTTCAAATCGATATGGGATACAGTAATACACATACACAGATACATGGTGTACATTGTTGTTCCAATTTAACAAGAATGGGTGTTGAACAGATAAAAAGTACATTTTACTGTTAGGTCTCTATTTTCTACAACTTTGAGGATGTACTGCAGAGGAAAGCGTGTGCAATTCAAGTTAAAAACTAGACACGGTTCAGGTTATTGTATTATTTCTGCTTAATTTTTTGATAAGAAAAACATCAAGGGCAAAACCAAAGACTCACTGTGGTATTTTCTTTGGTAATTTAATTTGTATATGTTTCACGTAAATGTGAAGACATGAAAATGGAAGCGATTAATAAAAGCCATAGTTTTTTTATGAGTCATTAAACATGGCCTAAAGGACTCATAACAGAGCTGATCATTCACACCATAACCTTAGTCCCTGTGTCGTTATGCACCTAATTAAAAGCAGACAATGACACATCCAAAAATGAATGTCTGAATAATCTTTGAGGTCACACACAAACACACACAGGTAATGTTCCTTGTGAAGACTTTCCAGCTTAACTTGTCATACATTCGGAAGGCGCTGAGCTCCTAGTTGTGGTTCAGAACTGTGCGGCAAACAGACTTACATCGTGAATTAACAAGATTTAGTGTTTTAAGAGGCTTGTCAGGAAAACCTGCACCTGCCTCGCTGCAGTCTGAGGCTGACTCTGAGCTACTTTCAGACACGTTGAAGTCTCTAACTGTCTCATCCATGACTGGCATATCAGAGAGCCTGCACAGCTACACAGGTTCAACGCTGTGATTTGCCATGTACCGATATCATGCGTTTGACACATTCCCACCTTTTGGTTTTGTAACGCTCACCCGAAGAACTCTGTCTGTTTCAGTTAATATTTGTCTTCTTGTTTGAAGCTACAAGATAAGACTGAAAGAAAAAAATGTAAAAGAGGAGAAAGGATATATATAATGCTCATTATATCACTGCATGAATCCACTTGCACTACCATAAAGAGATACATTGAGTTTTAATACCCCTATACTATAAAAAAGGCATAAAAATGAAATAAAACTTTCCAGAAAATAATAAAGAATATCAGTCCATCAAAGGAAATGGACATTTACTTCCTCTCTAGGCTCAGTGCAATACCTCTAAGGTCCTTTCACCTGAGATGACACAAAAATTCTTCTTACATCAACGTTCTCATTTTGCTGAAGCTGTAAAAATCTACTTTTGTATTGAGATGAATGAGACAGACACTTCAATGACATCCCTCCAAACACATACCATCTTATATGTTATACAGGGTTTGCTAATCACCTAGTATAAAACAAATAGTGCAACCTAGAAACCTCATGTGTGTAACTTTGAAGCATGAACTCTAGGAGGTGTGTTTATAGACGCAAAGGACACCATATGCCGCTGTTTGATTCAATCTAAACTTTAGTGGTCCTGAGTCACGTTTTTAAGAAAGTGGGCCATTTACCTCAGTTTTATAGATGGTAGTTTAAAACTCCCACAGTGGTGATGGGTACACAAACTGTTGTCTAACAGCGGATCGGCACAATTAAAAATAAATTTCCCTCTTGCACCCTTTTATAAACACAGCTTACAGGTTTTGATGCACACATATCATTATTAAGTCAATGGCACTGTGTGATTTGAAAATAATTATGATTTGACCTTTTACAATTACTCTATATGACATAATTACCTAAAACTGCTAAAGTCAATATTGCATTACTGTGATAATATTGAATGAGGGCAACTTCGGGACAAACATCAGCATTTGGAATTTTTCTCAATTAACCCTGTTTTTTTTTTACCTTTCAGTGTAAATTGCATTGTTAGCTACAGACACTCGGGTGTAAATAGCATTGTTAGCTACAGACACTCGGGTGTAAATAGCATTGTTAGCTACAGACACCCGGGTGTAAATAGCATTGTTAGCTACAGACACCCGGGTGTAAATAGCATTGTTAGCTACAGACACCCGGGTGTAAATAGCATTGTTAGCTACAGACACCCGGGTGTAAATAGCATTGTTAGCTACAGACACCCGGGTGTAAATAGCATTGTTAGCTACAGACACTTGGGTGTAAATAGCATTGTTAGCTACAGACACTCGGGTGTAAATAGCATTGTTAGCTACGGACACTGTAGCTAACAGCAAGCTTCTAGACTTGGAGAAGGCGTATGACCGAGTTCCCAGGGAGTTACTGTGGGAGGTGCTGCGGGAGTATGGGGTGAGGGGGTCTCTACTCAGGGCCATCCAATCTCTGTACTCCCAAAGCGAGAGCTGTGTCCGGGTCCTCGGCAGTAAGTCGGACCCATTTCCGGTGACGGTTGGCCTCCGCCAGGGCTGCGCTTTGTCACCAATCCTGTTTGTAATATACATGGATCGGATTTCGAGGCGTAGTCGTCTGCAGTTCGGTGGACTAAGGATTGCACCAGTGCTTTTTGCAGATGATGTGGTTCTAATGGCTTTATCGGTCTGCGACCTTCAGCACTCACTGGATCGTTCGCAACCGAGTGTGAAGCGGCTGGAATGAGGATCAGCACCTCCAAATCTGAGGCCATTGTTCTCAGCAGGAAACCGATGGACTGTCCACTCCAAGTAAGGAATGAGTCCTTACCCCAAGTGAAGGAGTTCAAGTATCTCGGGGTCTTGTTCTCGAGTGAGGGAACAATGGAGCGTGAGATGGGCCAGAGAATCGGAGCAGCAGGAGCGGTACTGCAGTCGCTTTACCGCACCGTTGTGGCGAAAAGGGAGCTGAGCCAGAAGGCAAAGCTCTCTGCCATTTTCGTTCCTACCCTCACCTATGGTCATGAAGGATGGGTCATGACCGAAAGAACGAGATCGCGGATACAAGCGGCCGAGATGGGTTTTCTCCGCAGGGTGGCTGGTGTCTCCCTTAGGGATAAGGTGAGAAGTTTGGTCATCCGGGAGGCACTCGGAGTTGAACCGCTCCTCCTTCGCGTCGAAAGGAGCCAGTTGAGGTGGTTCGGGCACCTAGTTAGGATGCCACCTGGGCGCCTCCCTAGGGAGGTGTTCCAGGCACGTCCAGCTGGGAAGAGACCAAGGGGTAGACCTAGGACCAGGTGGAGGGATTATATCTCTTTGAAAGGATGTACTTGAATTATTATTATATATTATCATTATGTCAGTGGTCCAAAATGGTCATACAACGGTGCCGACAATATTATCGTTCATCGCAATAATTTCCGGGAAAATGTATCCAACAAAATTAATTATCGTGAGAGGCCTATACATGAAACTAGGGATGCTCCGATCAATCGGTCACCGATCGAGATCGGCCGATACTCACTCTCTACCGATCGATCGGTGCTCTCTAAACATGCCGATCTCGAGAGCCGATCGCATGACGTAAAATACATGACACTTTTCTCTGTGTGCGGCAAAACAAGCTCGCCACAATGGCTTCACCGGTCTGGCATTATTTTAAGGTGTCCGAAAAATACAGTAAAATAGCGGTATGCAACGTGTGTGAAGCAGAAATCCTGCAGCTCCGCCCGCTGTGACGGACCGGTGAGCAGAGCAAACACACAAGAGTTAGACCTAACACACTTAGCTATGTTATCTACCTCTGGAACAAGCTAAACTAGTCATTATAAATATATGTATTCTTCACTGTGAGGTCACTCATTACTGGATCAGTGAGCTGCATGAGATACTGACAGGCTGTCAGGAGAGGGAAAGAGGGGGAGAGAGGGGGGAGAGAGAGAGGGAGAGAGGAAAAGAGAGCGCTTCCGCTCATTTCTCCCGTGTTATTATCCAAAGTGAATGTAAACTTGAATAATGTACATAATTTGAATGTAATAAATAAATGGAAGATTTAAAGTGATGTTTAAATCTTCCATTTAGGCCCCGCCCACTCGATCGGATCGGTATCGGCCGATACTGATTCCGGCGATCGGCCCCGAAATTGGCGATCGGAGCATCCCTACATGAAACACACACACACACACAAACAAACAAATCTACAGACTTACTCCAAACTGCCAAATGTATTAATTAACACTCTCATATACTCTTTGACTCTATTTTGGCCTAGTAGAACAATAAGCAGCAGACTTTAACTTTTTTATCATTTCTACTGGATCTTAGATCTGCGCATGCGCAATACGAGTCGGGGATTAACCAACCGGCTCCCACTGCTCTGCTGTCTGTTAACGTTGTTAAGAGTGGTGGGGGCGGGGAGGAAGCTTGAGCAGCTGTCAACTCAACATTGTAAATAACCAACCAAAAACGATCGCCGGTTCATCTTGTTTTTGGTGTGAGAATAGTTTTGGCAGCGCGAGAGCGTGAGATTGAGAGTGAAAGCGTGTGTAAATCAAGCTCACCTCAAATTTGTTGGGGTATATCTCAACTTCAAAACCCTGAATACAGAGATATGATGCTTGAAGTATAGAGTGATAATATTATCTATCATGTCTTGTAAAAAAGGACTCACATTTGATTTTGTTAAAGGGGTAAATGACTAACACAGGCAGTTGGTATTGTTCCCCCTTAATCTTTGTTTGGATCAAGGGCTCACAGTCTGGTTTTCAAATATTTGCGAAGCTTACCTCTTGAGAAAGAGTGAAAACAATGTTTTTCACACCCTACAATTGTTGAATTAAGGGGAACAACAGAGCAAAAGTGCATCTCTTTTCAAAATAACTAAAGTAAATTGGCATTTTCCAACAAAACTGTCTTAAAAGGCATCCATCTACTATTACAGTGAATGAAGTAAGGGTGCCTTGAAGTGGGCGGTGTTACCACAGATCTCCCAAAGCTGAAAGAGCGACATTTGGTCCCTCTCCACTTGGATCTTCCTTTATATTATTAATACCTCACCCAGGAGAGGGAGTTGCCTTCAGCGAGTATCAAAGGCATGTGCAGACTCAGCACTTCCTCCTTTATTAACAAAGCGACTCTCAGATTGAGACTGCACATCACGTACCATCAAGTGCCAGGAATATAGCCTGGATCTAACTCTTTGATAAGTAAATAAAGACTAAATTTTTTTGACTACATTTTATTGGTTTAAAATGGTGTTTCACTTTTTCCAATGTTCACCTTTTAGAGTTAAATGTGTATGATAGACCCTTTATTTGTACCTATAGTGGCCTTTACTGCTCACATGTTACCACCTCACACCAACATATACAATACCCAGTGCTTGAATTGGGCCGGTACTCGCCGGTACGCAGCACGGGCACTTCTGATTTTTACCCATGTGGTACCGGCACTTCTTACTTCTTACAGCCGGCGGCACGTCCTGACGCATGACAACAAATATGCCCAGCGTACATAGATGCGTCATGAGATGCCGCCGGCGGCATCTATGACGCGCCGCAGCGATAGACTAGAGCAGAATAGACATCACATAACGTTAGCATTTCGAAAATGTTAGCTTGGCTTAATAATAGTGCGAAAATACAGCGGTTGTTGCCGGACAAGGATTCCCTCTCTATTTCCTGTTGAAAGATGGTGAGTGTACTCAGGGATGAGGAGTCATTTAACCAGCCGCCAGTAGGAGTCAGGCTTTACTTTCTTTTATATCCATAAAGAAAAAGTAAATCTGTTTACAGTTGTTTCATATGGATGTTGAGAGGTATCCATATATCTCTTCATGTTGCTCTCAAAGTGCACCAGATTGATGCATCTAACGTCAATATTTTAAAACAAATCTTCCCGGGGGAGCATGCCCCCGGACCCCCCTAGAGGGTGTCAGGTCCACTCCCCACTTATAAAAATAGCACTTTACCCCTGTACCCCCTCTAATCTCAGATGCACCCTGAGTAATGTTGTTTAAGTACAGTGAGCCTTTCTAAAATATACAGTAAAGAGACAAACCCACCAGCATTATAGGATCTATAGAGTCTAGACTTTGAGCCAAATACTTGTTTTCGGGCTGTATAAATAAATTGACAATACCGTGATTGTCAGTCTGGTTGCCAATAATAGGGAAAACTTCAGTACATGTTTATGCAAAGGACAAGAAAAAGGTCTACCTTACCTTTGAGAATGAGTTGTGCTGGTAAAATACATTTGCATTATGAGGGAAACTCTACATTACAAAATGTACATAGAAAACGTGTTTTGTGCAATTAAATTGAAATGTATCAACTGTGAGCCTCTTTTGAGGGGGGTCCAGGTAAGAATATTGTAGCCTAACATATCTAAACTATTACTATTTACTATACAGCTTTAAAAATAGCAATGGTTTTCTGAAACAGACGGCAGTATTTGCTATGGCAACAACGTTTACATATACTGCAAATCCTCACCTCTTCCACCACCTTTTCTTAACACTTCCAATAAGTGCCTTATGTTGAGCATTAAACTCGATTGAAGCATAAAAAAGAGCAATCAGAAAACAGTAAATATCTCCTCTGCTAGATGAGATTAACAGGAATTTAAGAGCTGCAAAGCTGCTCCGAGTTGAACATGGGGAGCATTCTGAACGTCATGTCATTTCTTTAAATAACCAATTATTCTGAGTAAAATAATTTTCTATGATGCTGAAACAGCTCAGATGAAAAAAGGAACCATCACAGTTTTAAATAGAAATAGGTTGCTAAAGCATAAAATACTGTGAAACTTGCAGTCCAGCAAAAAATAAGTGTAAGTCGCAGCAGGCACTCAGGTCCCTGTCTCTCCCTGTAACACACTACAAGTTACACTCTTCTGAACATAAGTGATGACCTTATTCAAATATCCCAACATTTAAAGCATTACATCTAATGGGAATGGGCTCATTAGATTAACCCCAATCTGTGTAATGACCAGTTACAGTATGGAATATGTTGAACCATCTCCCTTTGTGCTTTTGGAAAATATCTGCACTGCTGAATGGATTTCTTTGGGCTGAAAGATGTGTCCCTTTTGGTCATGGTCTAAGTCTCAACAATAGACAAACACAGTCTGCTTAAACTAATACCACACAAACAATTATATGTTTTCATGTTTTTATTGAACACAACATGTAAACATTCACAGTGCAGGGTGGAAAAAGTATGTGAACCCCGAGGCTAAAGACTTCTTCAAGAGCTAATTGGAGTCAGGAGTCAGCCAACCTGGAGTCCAATCAATGAGACGAGATTGGAGGTGTTGGTTAAAGCTGCCCTGCCCTATAAAAAATACACACCAGTTTTGAATTTGCTATTCTTAAGAAGCATTGCCAGATGTGAACCATGCCTCGCACAAAAGAGCTCTCAGAAGACCTACGATTAAGAATTGTTGACTTGCATAAAGCTGGAAAGGATTACAAAAGTATCTCTGAAAGCCTTGATGTTCATCAGTCCACGGTAAGACAAAGTGTCTATACATGGAGAAAGTTCAGCACTGTTGCTACTCTCCCAAGGAGTGGCCGTCCTGTAAAGATGACTGCAAGAGCACAGCGCAGAATGCTCAATGAGGTGAAGAAGAATCCTAGAGTGTCAGCTAGAGACTTAAAGAAATCTCTGGCACATGTTAACATCTCTGTTGACGAATCTACGATACGTAAAACACTGAACAAGAATGGAGTTCATGGGAGGACACCACGGAGGAAGCCACTGCTGTCCAGAAAAAAACATTGCTGCATGTTTGAAGTTTGCAAAAGAGCACCTGGATGTTCCACAGCACTACTGGCAACATATTCTGTGGACAGATGAAACCAAGGTTGAGTTGTTTGGAAGGAACACACAACGCTATGTGTGGAGAATCCAAAGGGTTCAAAGGGTTCTTGCAACTGTACAACTAATCAGTAATATGGATACAATGGTTTATTGACTAAAGGTAAATAATAGAACAGCTACAACAGTCTTGTAATAAAATAAAAATAGTTCATAAAATTGCACCCTTTCCTCTAATGCATTCTTTAAAAACCAACTGATGACACATATAAGCATTACAAATCCAAAGTTGAAGACAATATAAAGTCTCATATCACGATAATGATGTCATATCAATATAATGCCGAGTCCAAGTTGTAATTCCTACCAAAAATGTGAAATCAGATGTTACGATAGTGCCTCCTTTGATAGCAACCCTAAGAGAGCGTCTAACACACAGAGTGGCAAGGTGACACTTTCTACCTAGTAGTACCTACTGGGACTCGGTGCTTATTTACCCTTTATAAGACATTATGAAATTAAAATACGAATAGGAAAGCTCTCTGAAGGTGACATAAACAGTTTAAATGTTTCCTCATGCTCACATGACAGCTGAGAGGTGCTCGAGCCAGCAGAGGAATTCACAACATTAAAGCTCATAAAGGCCCTATGGTTACCCAATTAAAATGAATGATTGCTCCAGGAAATAATGTGAAGAACTATGAACACCACTATAAGGGCTTAGTGAATGCAGTTTATATTGGCAGTTTTCTTTACTCCTCCACTCTTTTCCCAAAATGTATTTAGATGCAATAAGTGAGCTAAATGAAAGATTATCATCACCGGAGGTTCCCGCAGGGTAGGAGATCCCAGGTGGTGCTTTACCGTCGATCCACAAAGCACTAAGTTTAACAACCGGGTTTTACACTCTGCCGGTGTAAAAATAAAACTCATTATATACATTTTGTTTAAAAGTCAAAAAGCTGCTCTGCTTCGAGAACAAAAACTGTTGAAGATCGAAGGTTGGTGTTGTAAAATCACGTTTTAATTAGTGATGTGAGAAAAATGTCAATTACAAATGAGAGACACTGTCCTGCATGTGCAATGCCCTCTGTTCAAGTAAATCATAGAGGTTCCTCAAGTTTTTGTAGGTAAAATTGCCCTACATTCACAGTGCAGGGTGGAAAAAGTATGTGAACCCCGAGGCTAAAGACTTCTTCAAGAGCTAATTGGAGTCAGGAGTCAGCCAACCTGGAGTCCAATCAATGAGACGAGATTGGAGGTGTTGGTTAAAGCTGCCCTGCCCTATAAAAAATACACACCAGTTTTGAATTTGCTATTCTTAAGAAGCATTGCCAGATGTGAACCATGCCTCTCACAAAAGAGCTCTCAGAAGACCTACGATTAAGAATTGTTGACTTGCATAAAGCTGGAAAGGATTACAAAAGTATCTCTGAAAGCCTTGATGTTCATCAGTCCACGGTAAGACAAATTGTCTATAAATGGAGAAAGTTCAGCACTGTTGCTACTCTCCCTAGGAGTGGCCGTCCTGTAAAGATGACTGCAAGAGCACAGCGCAGAATGCTCAATGAGGTGAAGAAGAATCCGAGAGTGTCAGCTAGAGACTTAAAGAAATCTCTGGCACATGCTAACATCTCTGTTGACGAATCTACGATACGTAAAACACTGAACAAGAATGGAGTTCATGGGAGGACACCACGGAGGAAGCCACTGCTGTCCAGAAAAAACATTGCTGCACGTTTGAAGTTTGCAAAAGAGCACCTGGATGTTCCACAGCACTACTGGCAACATATTCTGTGGACAGATGAAACCAAGGTTGAGTTGTTTGGAAGGAACACACAACGCTATGTGTGGAGAATCCAAAGGGTTCACATACTTTTTCTTGTACCTGTACAACTATTCAGTAATATGGATACAATGGTTTATTGACTAAAGGTAAATAATAGAACAGCTACAACAGTCTTGTAAAAAAAAAAAAATAGTTCATAAAATTGCACCCTTTCCTCTAATGCATTCTTTAAAAACCAACTGATGACACATATAAGCATTACAAATCCAAAGTTGAAGACAATATAAAGTCTCATATCACGATAATGATGTCATATCAATATAACGCCCAGTCCAAGGTGTAATTCCTACCAAAAATGTGAAATCAGATGTTACGATAGTGCCTCCTTTGATAGCAACCCTAAGAGAGCGTCTAACACACAGAGTGGCAAGGTGACACTTTCTACCTACTGGGACTTGGTGCTTATTTACCCTTTATAAGACATTATGAAATTAAAATATGAATAGAAAGCTCTCTGAAGGTGAGATAAACAGTTTAAATGTTTCCTCATGCTCACATGACAGCTGAGAGGTGCTCGAGCCAGCAGAGGAATTCACAACATTAAAGCTCATAAAGGCCCTATGGTTACCCAATTAAAATGAATGATTGCTTCAGGAAATACTGTGAAGAACTATGAACACCACTATAAGGGCTTAGTGAGTGCAGTTTATATTGGCAGTTTTCTTTACTCCTCCACTCTTTTCCCAAAATGTATTTACAGTAGATGCAATAAGTGAGCTAAAAGAAAGAATATCATCACCGGAGGTTCTCGCAGGGTAGGAGATCCCAGGTGGTGCTTTCCCGTCGATCCACAAGGCACTAAGCACTAACAACCGGGTAGAAAATGTGGCTGCTCTACTCTGCCGGTGTAAAAATAAAACTCATTATATACATTTTGTTTAAAAGCCAAAAAGCTGCTCTGCTTCGAGAACAAAAACTGTTGAAGATCGAAAGTTGGTGTTGTAAAATCACGTTTTAATTAGTGATGTGAGAAAAATGTCAATTACAAATGAGAGACACTGTCCTGCATGTGCAATGCCCTCTGTTCAAGTAAATCGTAGAGGTTCCTCAAGTTTTTGTAGGTAAAATTTCCCTTGAAGTCCACTATTTTGGTCATTTAATCACCTCACTTGGGATCACACTGAGAATAACACAAGTACTTTTACAAAAAACCCTGATGGGTGATTTTTGAATACTCTTTCTGAACTTTATTAGAAGTTTTAAGTTTTGACCACAATCAGGAACACTATACATTGGCTGAGGTGTAGATTCATGCCTCCAGGCATCTGTGACTTTGACACTGAGTTTCTCAATAACCCACAAAAGTTGAAGAGTTACACTAACTGCTGGTCAATGTCGATAGGTGGCTGTATTAATGGAATAAAAATGGTCACCTTGTCTCGCTTTTCAGACACTTTTTCCTGCTACCATCTGGCTGATCTATGTCATTTTCATTGCCTGAGGAGTGGGGGAGATTTGAAACTAATCCGCAGAATGTGATTTCCCTTGGACCTGCCGTCTCAAAGGTGCAGATAATTTTACAGCAAAAAAACATCTTCGAGACAAAAGAGTTAGTACTATGAATCTGTTCACAGAGGCCCAGCCCAAAGGCTTGACCTCGTGAAACAAAAAGTGTGCAACAGAGAATCTAACGGAGTGGTGAGAAGCAAAGGCAAACCATAGTGTAAGTGTAGGAGAAGAATAATAATGTTGGTGCAATGTTGACTTACAGAGTTTATTCTACCCAAAGGACCAATTATAGACATATGCATTTACCTTTTATGTAAATCAGATGCATAAAAGAAGAGAGTAATAAAACTTAGTGACCTCAGAATCAGCTCAAATCAAGGTGGGAGTTTTTACTTTAAACACCTAACGGCCCGTCCACACGGCAGCGTGCGTTGCTTCAACGGAGACGCTTCCCATTCACGTTGAATGGGGTGACGTCACGCTTTGTCGAACTGCATTGTGGTTCTTTCGCGTTGCTTTGTCTCCGTTGCTTTGCCTCCGTTGCTTTGCCTCCGTTGCTTTGCCTCCGTTGCTTTGCCTCCGTTGCTCGCTTCGAGAGTTGAGAAAAGTTCAACTTTTCAAGCGTCGACGGAAGCGCCAGCCAATCAAATCATATGCCAGTACAAGCTCTCGCCAAACAAACTGTGTGCTTGTGTTTTCCAGGGCGGGAGAGTAATGTGATTGGTTGTTGGTCGCGCGCCAGACACGTCCACCGGCAAGCTTCAACGCACGCTGCCGTGTGGACGTACCGTAAAAGCTGAACAGTTAATATAAGCATGCCCTTTCACAGCAGGCTGGATCTTTAATAATTCTGCAATTCAACAGTACCATACAACCTCCAACTGCTTGATCTAGCCATATCATAGTATTTAAAGCACCAGAAAAAAAAATCTCAGCTGTGTGTGGAAATTAGAATTTCACACCTTTCCAGTTTCAGACTCGTTTAGCAGAGCTCTCATACTTCAGCTGCCAGAATAACAGGTGAAAAAGGGATGATACACCTATTACTGTGATGGGCTGTATAAGCTATAATGCATTGTGGGCCTTTCATATGTTTTTACTCTTCTTACAGTCAGCTTTTGAGCCCATACAAACTCCAGTAACAGTTTTGGTCTTGGTTGAAAAAATAAAAACACAGCTTCATCTTCTGAAAGAGATTATTAACATACGGAGATCAAATGTCTACTGGATTTTTTTTTACAGTCTCATTAAAAGTAGAATGACAGTGAGAAGTTGAATAGATGTACGTGAGGGGTTCAGTCAGTGTGAATTCTGAGTGATACGTTTTGTATTCCTCCCTGTGACTTCAGGGAGCCTCAATCAGGAAACTCACTGTAACTCAGGCAGCTATCAGAGCTGAGGATGACACTTCAGACACCCAAACTGATTTACAGTTCATACACGCAGATAACATTATTGATTACTTCAGATTTTATAACATGTTATCAGAGTTGAAGCGTACTCTTTATGAGCCAGTCCACTGCGGAGGAAATAAAACATAGAGGAGCAGAGATGTATTGCCACGGTATATATGGCTGTCAAAGTAATATATCATTTACTGTGGTTATGATTGATACATGTTGGTAAAAAGAATATTTTTCATTCGTCCTACTGCATATTGTAAATTATGGATTTTTTTTTTATATTGACCAATAAATACTGATTAACAAGACTGTTTGTTCACACTACAATGTTTAGCTTCACATGATGGTGTGTATACTGTCTCCGGATAGGACTTGGGTTGTGGTTGATTAGTCTCTTTTGCTTTGGTTTTGCTCTTTTGATAATGATGACCTGGAAATACAAAGTGAGATAAGATATGATAAGAGCTGGAGCAGGGTTTCCGCCAGACCAGGGGTGTTTCTTAATGTCGAGTACGCTTGCTTGGTAACACATGTCTTCCGAGCGTCTTGCTTCAGAAGCGAGGCAAAAATAATTCCTGGCAGTCGGAAAACGAAGAGTGGAACAGGCGAGCAAGTGTGCGTCATATGAGAGGCCCCGCCTTACATTTTCCGCAACAGATTTGGGGAAATTGGTCGGTGCGCAAAGCATTGTGGGGATTTTAAGACAGCGGAGTCGACACATGTGCAGCCTCGAAATATCTCCAAACGAAGTACGCCGGGCTCGGTAGAATTCCAAGTATCCTGGACATTGGAACAGTACTTCGGCGGTGTCACTACCCGATCTGCAGCCGTGCCTGATCTGCAGTGCGCATGTGCGAGATGGTCCGCCATATTGGACAACTCCGGACGGCAACCCAAGTAGGACACTTGACACAGTGGCTTTTGGCAAAGCTCAAAACTCGAGAGAGATGAGTTATTGTTATTACAACGTGACTTCACTATTATTCAACAACTCTTTTTCTTGGGTTCTTTTATTTGGGGTTAAGTACATTGTCAGAATAAGTGAGAAATGGATTTAACTTCTGTTAGACAGCTATATGCCATACATGTTTGCATACTTTCACAGTAAATATTTATTCAGTATGATAGCTCTGGCTTTGCCAAAAGCCACTGTCTCAAGTGTCCTACTTGGGTTGCCGTCCGGAGTTGTCCAATATGGCGGACCATCTCGCACATGCGCACTGCAGATCGGGCAGGGCTGCAGATCGGGTAGTGACATCCATGGTAATGACAGGCGGCACTCGATGACGTAGTATGCTTGAAATAGTGGCTCTAGAGCGGCTTTACTCGAGATTAGGCGCCTTCACACTGCGGTACTTTTCCCACAAAGGTTCATGCGAACTTAGTTCAGTGAACTCTTTTATCGCGTTCACACCAAAAAGAGCCAGTACTAAATATAGCTCTTTTCTCACAGAGCCGCTCGTAAGTCCCTGCTAGAGAGCAGGGACTTTCAAGCGGCTCTTTTGTGAGAAAAGAGCTATATTTCTGATTGGCTGGGCGGATTGCAAACCACGCCCCGTAAAACTTCCAAAAAGTTTTGTGAAGCCGCCATTTTATTATCCTCGCATTAGCATTATTAGCATTAGCATTAGCCCAGCGCAGAAACGCAGAGAGACTAACTTATGGCAACACAAAATAAAACATGGGAGCGGTGGAGATGAGGAGGTGTCGGCGTTCTGGCGATTTACTCGGAAGGCTTCAGTAGAAGCTGCTGGGAGTCCCAGCAACTTCTACTGAAGTCCTCTTACAACTCCGGGGACTTCCGGCCGGGGACTTTGGGCGGCAGTATCCGCCGTGAAGTTTTTTGTAGCCTGCCAGTAAACCCAAAGCAGAAGAAGAAGAAGTGAAGTCAGCGGCTTCATTTGCCTAATCCACCCCCAGAGACTTTTTCCGGTGTGAACGCGATCTGTACTTAGTTCATGCGAACTAAAGAGTTTGCATGAACTAAGTTCGCATGAACCTTTGTGGGAAAAGTACTGCGGTGTGAATGCGCCTATTGAGAAACACCCCGGGGCTGAGAAGGCATACACCCCGAGGGCGGGGGGGGGGGGGGGGGGGTGTGACGTCATGTCACGTGACTTGGATTTTGAATTTTATAGATACTATCTCTTTACGTATTTGTGATGGGAATTCCGGCTCTTTTTAGTGAGCCGGTTCATTTGGCTCGGCTCACTAAGAAGAGCCGGCTCTTTCGGCTCCTAAACCGCTCTTCATTTTGCCACAGTTTACGCGCGTGCTCCACTAGCACCCCCCGTCAAGGCTCGCCGGCAGTACACTTTTCGTCACAGAAACACGCTTTGCTGGCGGCGAAAATAATCCCACCGGACTCCTTTGCCCCTCCAACAGAGGGATGTCCTTGTCCTTTTTCCTTTTCGTCATTTCAAGCTATAAAAACTCTCGATCTTCTCTCAAATTATTTTTTTTTTTGGATGCCCTCGGCTCGAGTTCAGGGCGTTCCGAGCTGAATAAGGAGCGTCAAATGACCGCAAGACGGCCCCGTGGAGGAAATGCTGAACTGGAGTAATTCTCAAAATGTTATATATTACTGAAAATTAATACTTTCTTATCACATTATGCATACGTTTACCCACAAATAAATACAAGAGAGTGATACAAATGATTTGACTGTACAACTTTATTGTCTTAGGCTTGAAAATAGCCAATTATTTTTGCATGGGATACTATCTCGATTACAATACTATCTTTTTAAGTATAAACCATTGGTAGTGTTTGGATTTCCTTGATTTCAAGATAGGTCTCCATTTATTTATAATCTCCCAATTATGTAGAACGCAGAATCATGTCCGCAATATGACATATCTTCTAAAAATGTCAACACAGCTCAAATTGATATAATCTAGTTCCAAAATGGAAAACATTAGCGTCACACACAGACACACGGCTGCAAACACACTACTGAGCACCGACCTTGGGTTAAAAGGTAGGAAAGAAGGAAGACAAACTAAAGGAAGAATAGCCCTTGCCACCTTAAGGACAACGTTATTAGTTACAGGAAGACTGGGGGAGACATGCACTGCAGAGTGTTATTTCTCTCTCCCCCTATCAGTGGTCTCATCTCTCTGTATCTCACTCCTGCCCTGTCTAGCTCACTTTTCTAAGGGAACTCGTTATCTGCTAGCAGAGGGGTCTTTGGTCTCGCAGAGGCCAAGAGAAGGATCATTGGCTCTGGATGTGAATGTGTGTGTGTGTCATACGGGCACTTGAAAGAGAAGGGTGTGATGCCATAATAAAAGCATTAGTGTGATGTAAGGACTGAAAGGCTAAGACAGGATGAAATACAATGTCAAGAGAGCCAGAGATGGACCAGGGAACAATATGTGTGGGAACGGTTTGGTTTCTTTCTCAAGCTCCTTGCTTATTAACTATTTTATATCCTCCCTTCCTTTCATGCCCTCTCCTTCCCTTTCTTTCACCGCACCTTTTTTGTCCTGTTACCTTGTTTTTATCCACTTTTCTTCAGTTTCAATTCCGCTTCCTTTTTAACCCTCTTACGTCCCTATAGCACTGAATCACAGCAGGCAAGCTAAATACATTGAGTGCGAAAGAAAGAACAAATAGGCAGGACATTATATTCCCATTAAAATCTTGGCTGCTCTCATTGTTATCGACATGGCAAAGTTCCTTGCTGCTGTAAGGGCAAAGCTTGAATATGCGCGCGCACACACAGACTTCTTTGAGAATGGTGTTGGTATCAGCAGTGTATGTCTTTCCTTCAAAACACATCCACCTACAGAGAAGGTCTGGTGCTGGCTTTGTTGGGGTCTCTTGACAGCCACCATATCCCCTTTGTTCCCATGAGAGTATATCAAAGCTTTGAAGCTCCCTTTGGATCACACAGAGCCAAGCTGTGTTACTGAGGCAGCTGTGTGTACATATGCATACTGAGACAGTGTGATGTTAAGTAAAGACACCCAGCAGGCACACACACAAAAAACACAATATTGCACATAAAGTACTTACAAGCATGAGTAATACACACAGCCAGCAGTATGCACCATGAAATGGAAAGGATGGGCTGCTGTTCCGCTTATTGGTTTCACAGGGTTTGAGTGTAGCTTGTGATTGGGAATGAATGCGCAGATTACTGTGCGTTAGCAGGTGGGGGGGGATAGTGTATCAGAAAGAGACAGGAGAGAGACTGCCATCCTCGTTTGGTGGGGATGATGCAGTGACAAATATATGTTTCAATCACCACTGATAGGTACAACAGAACGAACCATTAAACAAGTACTTTCAAACTGCTCTGTGAGCCGCTGTCAAAACCACCAAAAACATGAAAGTTCAGCATCATATCATATCAAATCATTTGACTTTGAAATTGGAACATAATGTCCATTTTGCTCTCCAAGTATATGCGTGTATCTCAGAGGCCGACATTAACCTATACAGTAAAAATAAAGATGGTCTCCTGTATCCATTTGTTACCAGCTGGGCTATTAAAATAAATGCAATCTGCTCGAAAACTATATTAAATTCAACACTAGAGCTCAGTAACCCAACCAAACCACATGATACCAAATGTACCCTGTGTTTTTTATTGTAAGCTACATAAAAATGGTCATCTGCTGCCACTGTCACATTATAACTTTTATAATCACAATTTACACAGAATCAACATCTGTTATTATGCATGTGTTAACATTCCCAGTAAGCAGTGTCATTGGGAGGTTTATCATTAAAAAAAAAAAAAGAAAAAAAAAGTTCATATTGTAATAGTAACTGACCTTTGAACTATTAATCTTCCCACTCAATTAATTGGATTTAGGTCAATTTCTGTTGGAGCAATGGATTTCTGAAACTTTACAAATGGTTGGTTTTGTAATGTTGACCAGGAAGGAAATTCAATATAATAATTTTAAAGAGATTTTTGTTTACAAAAGTTCATCATCAGATATACATTGTTTAATATCTAACATAAAAGTTAATGAAGGGTTTTGTCTAAACCGGCTAACTTTCGACATGCGCCCTCATACCAAAATGCAGATTTTCCCCATAAAATGTTAACGTGATGCAAGAAAACAATATTTATGTTCATCAAAAACGGTATAACTACTCCAAAAATATGAAAATCGTGTCAAATAGATCGTTAGACGGCATAGACAGCTTTGTTATGGAGCTTAGGGCTGCACGATTTTGGGGAAAAAAAATCTAATTGCGATTTTTCTGACAAATATTGCGAATTGCGATATTTGTTTTTAAGCAACCCAACGGAAGTTTATTGTAAAATGCGGCCATATCTCCGGCTAGGAAGGTCGTATCAACGTGCTCCCGTCTCTAGCACCCCCGCAGCCCGAGCTACGAGTGAAAGAACTAAACTTACATGAAACTTCCGTTGGGTTGCTTTAAAGTCAAGCTTCAGTTTAAGATTCACCCTGTAATAGAAACATGTGATGGAGCATTACTAACCTGACTAGATGGTTTGTTTCACCAAACCATCTAGGAAGGCTCCATTGGAAGCCATTTGGAAAGGGCAGGCACTTTTAAAAATACTTGGCAGGTGATTGGATCAATCTGTCTATCACCTTCTATCATGGGCCACTTCTGATTGGTTAACAATGGCTGGTACATGTGGAGCACAGCACTTCTGATGGGTGTGGATGACTGACACACAAGAAGAACAAAAAAAATAATTGCAAAACAAAATAATCGCATCATTTAAAATCTCGATTTCCATTTAAAATCGATTAATCGTTCAGCCCTAATGGAGCTCCGAATAAATAAGGGATCGATGTCCGGTCGGTCTCCCGGTGGGCGAGTAGCAGGCAGCAGGCTTACACTGAAACTGTGATTTCGGAATTAGATTGTTTCTTTTACTTTTCTTTTTGCTGTAGATTAAGTGAAGAAACTGTAACTCTGGATGTATTTGTTGTTTGAGGTGCGATACATGACTCAGCAGCTTTAAGACATGAACAAACTATTATTTTCCGCTTTGCTCTAATGCATTATTTTCGTCTTAAAGTGGGCGGGCCATAATTTTGTCCGGAAGTGACGTTAGTGCCCTCATACTATATTTTTGTAGAAAAAACCCTGTAACGTATGACGCACTGCGTACACCAGCAATACAAATGTAGAACTTGATTGGACGGGCTAGTAGGGAGTTTGCTTTTGATAAAAAAACAGTTACTTTGACTATCCTCCTTTGGAGTTAATTTCTCTTGGATGCACAAGCATTTGTTGGTTGGATTGCAGCTGGCTGCATGGTGTGTATGTCCTTTGATAGCTGCTCGATTATGACAAAAATCATAATCATGATTATTTTAGCCAATATTGATATCACAATTATTAAATACGATTATTCATTGACTTTGAAAACACCCATTTATTGAACTTAAAACAAAAAATTATAATAATTTGAACAGTATGTTTTTAACAGTTGATTACCCTGAACTTTAAGTATAATTCAACTGAAAAACCAATACAAAAATAATTTATACATTTATATCTACATTTAAATAAATGATATCAAAATAATAAATATGAATAAAGAAGATCAACACATATTATGGAGCGCACTTCTACAACCTACTAAACATATAAATATGATAACTAATGTCACTCACAAGTTCAACCTGTAATGTTTAATTATAGTGCTGCACACAGTACTCTTATTTTGGTAGCCCCTTATCCAGAAACCGGAAGTAGCTAAGAGGCTCCGGCTTGATGAGGTTAGTAAAAGTTGACTGTTCGCTAGAGCTGACCGGAGAATAAAGACACGGCAACTAGCTTCCCTTGTAACGTGTTTATATGGATTTATTAAACAGACTGCAAGTCACAACACAACCTGGCCGAGAGGGCTTTTAGGGAGGGGCGAAAGTGCACGTGTGGGCAGGATGTATAACGCAAGACAAATTGAGAGCATCAGTGCGAAAGGGAATGCAGCAAAATAATCGTTTTATTTCGATTAGGTTGTTTTCGTAATCGTTGCAAGCCAAAGTCGTAATCGAGATTAAAATATAATTAATTGCACAGCCCTCAATCCCAAACCACGGCACCAGGGGAGTGTCCAGCGAGGTGGCGAGGACCAGCAGAAAGGCTTTCAGAGTGAACAACACTGCATATCACACTCCTATCCCCGTCTCATTTAGATGGTCCTCAAGGCCCCATCAGCACTGAGTTTTATCTCCCTGTTATCACAGCAGCCTGGCCTCGGACTCATCTGAGACAGGGACACCAAACAGTCTTCCTGACTGTCTGGGGGAAAGCGACACATCTGCAACCGTTTTAAACTTTTAAACTGCAGATGGGAGTTAGATAATATAGAGGTCATATGACTATTCTGCTACATACAGGGTGACGCTTTAAAAGTTGAGGCCTAGATGAATCAGCACTTATCCCTACTTTTAGTTTCACTCCAATTCCATTCATCATGCTTTTCTGTTGTTGGCAAAAGTATTTGAAGGACTCATTAGTTACGAGGCCGTTCCACGGAGACAAGCCTCAAAGTCAAACCTGTTCAGGAAAACTTGCTTTTATGACTTTTTTCAGACTGTGAATTACTGAGAAGTTTCACATTTAATTGAGGGCAAAATGGCAGCTGCAACTTTAGCTCATGGCTGTGAATTACAATTATTAATATTCTTTTACTAAAGTGTTGTATTAACTTAAAGGTCCCATGTCATGGCCATTTCTACTGATCATAATTCCATTGTTGAGGTCTATTAGAATAGATTTACATTTTGCAATTTTCCAAACTCACATTGGTTTTCTCATACAGCATCTCTGTATAGTATGTGTATTCACTGAGGGGGCTAAAGCAGCCCCATCTGCGAGAATCCACTAGCACCCGCATCCCCGCACCCCCAAGAGCGGTGCACGCGCGCCACAGTTTCGCCGCACTGCGAGGCTCCACTAGCACCACACCCCAGTGCGTCACATTTTCGGCGCTAAAAGAGTGTGTGTGTGTGTGTGTGTGTGTGTGTGTGTGTGTGTGTGTGTGTGTGTGTGTGTGTGTGTGTGTGTGTGTGTGTGTGTGTGTGTGTGTGTGTGAGGAGCTCCACAGATTGGTCCATTTGGACCAATGGGTCCATTTGGGTATGGGCACGTCACCATACCCAGGAAGAAAACAATGGAAAAAGAGAAATCTCCAACGAGGCGTTCTGGGGCAGCATAGACAGGTCTTCTCTGTGTTAGAGTTTTACTCGCTACAGGGTGTACTTTGAGGGTTTGTGACCCTGCAGACCGTGTACAGTCAGAAAAAGCTATAACACACAAGGAGACGGGTCATAACCAGACAAGCATGACATGGGACCTATAAATTAGTGCACTTGACTGTGAGGGTTTTATTTGAAATAGACATGTTTGATGTTATGCATTAATTATGAAGCAAAATATAACAAGCTAAATTATATTGCACAATACATTAGATACATATATTAAATATATGTATGTTTCACTTGATTAGCTTCTCTTTAACCAGTCTGCAGATAATATGGAACACTGAAACATATAATAAAAAGGATAAATCCACCACTACAAATTTTCCTAGCTAAAAATCTTTTTTGGTTTAATACATGTTGATGTTTATATTGCCACAGCTTCATAGCTAAACCACTTGTTACACTCACTTTCTCCTAAGAAATACCCTTTAAAACATCACAAAGCACATGATCTTCAAATAAACTTGAGTTATTTGAGGAGAAAAGTGGGGAAAGGCGCACACAGCGTGTAAAACCCTTGTAACCATGCACTCGACCTCTTCGCCTCCTATACTCTGACAGACTTCAAAGCAGAGAAAAGTGCCCATCTGCCTGGGTGTGTGACTGGCTTCTAGCCTTGTTGTCCCCGCAGAGAGATAACCAGGCACAGCTCTAAACACCCCCAGACAGACCCTTATCCCTCCGGCTTAATGTCCTTGCAGCTGAGGGTAATGCAGAGAGATGGATGGCCCCGACCTATCCCTCCACACCGGGGTCCCTGGCTGCGAGATTGCATGCCTGATACTATCCTCCATCTCTCTGTCTGTGACAACCAAACTCCAGCCGCCCCCCCCCCACCACCTCCTCCCACCAAACCTCCCAGATCGATGCGGCTCACTGATGTGCCGTCCGTCAAATCCATGGGCTAAGCAATACACCACCTACCCATAAGAAGTGATGGGTGCGACACAGTGCATGAAATGGAGGTTGGACAGACAGACGCACACACACACACACACACACATATATATATGTGCTCACTAGCTCCTGAAACGGATCACTCAATCTGGTGCCAAACGATGAGCATTTTTTCTATCCGTTGTGCCATCTTTCTCCCCGGCCCTCTTTCCCTCGCTCTCTCTCTACTCACATCCTTGACATGTCATGATCAAATGGGTGCTTTTAGAGTTCAGCACTTGACCTGGACTCCAGGAGGCCGCCATTCCATCACATCCCTCTTCTTTCAACTTACATTCTTTTATCACTTCATCCCTCCATCACCCCTCCATCACCTTACATCCTTTTCCCCATCAACAAATCCCACCATTTCTCTTCGACTGGGGACGGATAGTTTCCGTATCATTCACCTTTATGTGAACAACCCCTCTTCCCCATGTGCTCTTGCAAGGTATGAGAACCGACTGGCTCAGAGGTTAGCTGTGAAATGGAAGCGTGGCCACAAGCATGAAATGAAAACACGGGTGATCCACAAAGGGAAATATATCTTGAACAGATGTCAAGAG
Organism: Harpagifer antarcticus; assembly: GCA_902827135.1. Taxonomy (NCBI): domain Eukaryota; kingdom Metazoa; phylum Chordata; class Actinopteri; order Perciformes; family Harpagiferidae; genus Harpagifer; species Harpagifer antarcticus. The sequence continues at coordinate 1,311,850 of CADEHL010001417.1, forward strand.
AGAGATGAGCACCTTGATTTCGCCATATAATACTCCAACACTTTTCCAGATAGTGTTATACGATACTGTGTTTCAGAGGCTGGCGGACAAATGTGCATTTACATTTTGGAGACAAAAGTGCAATGAGACAAGAAGAATGGGCATTACTCATCGTGTCACAGACTCAAGGTGCACTGTTTTGTAGTGTTTGAACTATATGATATTTCAAATCATATTTCCTTACATACTCTGTGTCTTTCAAATATAGACAAGAGACATTTTGAAAATGATACACACCCTCATGGATACAGTTCTCTCAAATGAGACCATATCTTATACATAAATGGTTACACATGCAAACATGTTTCCTTATGGTACCCAGTCTTCAGTTTCACTTTTCAAAGCCACGACTACAAATGGTGGAAGTTTAATCCTGTCCTGAATACAGATAACATGAATTTAAATGCATGTCATTAATGATGGAGGTGGGTGACTGCTGGCAACAACCAAAGCAATACTTATCTATTGTTCCACACATCATCATTAAAGTCAAGAGGAAGAATAGCAATTTGATAAGTCAACACTTTAACCCTGACTTTTACCTCAAAGTTTGTTTGCAGGGGACATAAACAAATAAAAAGCATCTGTATTTACTGCTGAGTACATTTATAGTGACAGGATTTTACGAGTCATTGCGAGATCCTTAAATTAACGATCTGATGCACGCGCAGGAGGCCTCGTTTAAAGCCGGCTCTGCATATGGGAGAGGAAACAAGCTGTGGTTACGGGCCTCGAGTCAACTGGGTGGCCAAAGGTATATGGGAGGGGAACTGGTGCACCCGTGTAAATGCAGGGCCCTGTGTGAGCAATAAAAGAGATATTTACTGTAAATCTTCAGCAGCTAGGGGAGCGATAAACATCACAAACACAATCAGCTGCTGCTTTAGTGCTGCCTACGCATCTGTTCTTCTCCCGGGGAGAAGAGAGTGAAGACAGAGAGAAGGGAGAGTGAGGTGGGGCAATCTATGGCTTCTGCTACATTCACTGTCTGGAGTGTCTACAGTGGGTGGCTGAATGACTGTGTGGATATGAGGAATGACAGTTTTTGTTGCTGTTGTAAAACCTATTTGTGACCTGCTCTATCGAAATCAGTCGCAACGACCCGAAGACACATTTTGAGTTGTATACTGCTGGAAAGAGGAGATTCCTAGCTTTCTAATGATATCAGGATTGTTTTTGTACTCCAAATATTAAGCAACATATGTCACATTATATAATGACTGTCACCGAGTCATCATTTTGAGAAAAAGGCCTTCAAAGTTGTCTCTTCTCTGAAAGCTAATTGATTATTAGCGGAGCAAATGATCAAAATACTACCGAGGGAAGATATTTTCGTTTGGATTACTGATCTGGGGGAACCTCGCGAGTGTGTGCGTGAGAGTATACGTGTTTGTGTAATTTTGCGTTTGTGTGTATTGCGTTTGTTTCCCGGGGAAAACACTCACGAGAAACACCGGCTGTTGTTGTGCCTGCTGTGACGTTAAATTACTCCGTTCTCCACTTGTAATCATGCCGTTACAAGCTTCAAACTGTATTTATCATCTGAATTTGCCGAAACAAGTTTAATATTCTGAAAGCCAAGACTTTGTTTAATTGAAATCAGAAGAAAACAAACTGTAACAGACCCTGCCGTGTTATTTGTGATTACTCTACGCTTACATTCATAATGTCAGCCGGAGGGAGGGCGGGCGGCGCTGCGGAAGAGCAGATTGCCTGTCATCTTCCCTTTACAAGCTTAAAGAATGTATTTATCGTGTGAGTTTGGAAATAAAAGTTGTTTTTTACGCAAATCCACGTTTATTTTGAAATGAGCCGTTGCGACTTCCGACTGATTTCGATAGAGCGGGTCACATTTTTTATTTTACTTCAGGTAGGATGCTAAATCCTGAAGTGTAGGGTTCCTTGAAATAAGGCAAACCCTGTTATAGGATTATCACCCATTATTAATAAGGCACCTAATAATAATAATAATATCATAATCATGAATGTAATCCATTATATTCAACTTTTATCAGGTAATATAATTTGTATTTTGATCTGCAACAATTAGTCAAATATTTACTTAATTGCAGCAGTAATTTTTCATACAAAAGAGGAAGATAATGCTGTTTCCGGCCTCCTAAATATGGAAACGTACTGCTTTTAGGGGTTTTGGACTGGCCATCTTGGACTTTCAGAAAATGGGATGGATATACTTCCTATTTTCTACCATTTTATAAACCAAAGGAATAATCAACGTATATATTTTAATAAAAACTGCAGATAAGCATAAACAAAATTAGAGCCACCATAATAACTATTTGTGTTCTTTTATCAAATGACCTGTCCTGTGATGATTGATAGGCTAATGATAGACTGGGACATAACAGCATGCATTGACTTTGATCCAGAGAAAACACAATACAACCTACAAGAATATGCATTTGAATTTAAGTCCAACACAGGTTATTGTGTAATAATCTTGGTTCAAAAGCATTTCATCAAATAAAGAGCAATTATGAGTGTATTGTGTATGCACATATTTGCAAAATTAAGCTTGTGAATTAAGGACCTTTAAGTAGAATTAAATGGTAATATTCAAAATCACAGATTAGCAGTGGCTGGCATGGAAACATGTGAGTCATGATCAACAGTCCCCGTGAAAAGACGCTTGTTTCATTGCTGGATAGTGAAATATGAATGTAGACATACACACATATCCTACTGACATGTCTTACAAGGGTCTATTATGCTTCACACAAGTATATATTATGCTAATTCAAAGTGGAGACGTTTTACACCCGATGACAAGGCTACATTCACATCAAAGCATTTTAATGCATGATTCAAATACTGTAGCCTATGAAAGACTGCCAAATCCCATTATTGGGATATTAGAAGACCACATAAGCATACAGTGCCCTTTTTTCATTCAAGTTACTTTAAAAAACGTATTATAAAGAACATCTTAAACCAAACTAAAAAGCATGCATATAAAACAACAACAAGCAACCTCCCACAGCCTACACTTATCACAAATCACACAAGGTGGCATAACAACTACTTAATGTAACATTCAATATGAGTTTGCAGCTTTCACTCCCTGACCATGGCCCTGCCCCAGAGTGTGTGGACAGCCCACAAAGACACACTTCAACACACTTAAAACTAAGAGCAACAAAGTACATTACACCTTTCTAAATACAAACAATATAACCAGTGTGTTTATTCAGTACAAGCAATGGCGGGCCACTTTGCCAGGAGGAAAGCCACACAGAGAGGCAGAAAAGAGGAAAGACGTGGTAGCTTCACTTACTTGATATTTGAAGACCATCGTCCTTTAATGTTTGCAAAAGGTTCAATAAACGTCAAACAATGTTCCACGGAAATTCAGGGTTCCCCCCCAGACAGAACTGCATTTTTGGCAAAGTGTCCATCTCTTCTCCACCCGTTTGGATCCGCTTTTCTTCCCATTACCTCTGTTAGCTAGGCTTTATTAGTTTCCACTTTCAAGCATGGTAGCTAATAGGCTAATACTGTAAGCTATGCTACAACTTTCTAACTCTAAAAAATGTCATTCTCGGCATTGCATTCTAATGACATTGCTACTGTGTTCTTCGGGGGCTTTAGTGACAAAGGAGCGGATATTTTTACTTGAATGTGTACAAGTCAATTTTTAGTATAAGATGCCTGAAATGAAAATATCAACTTCCCCAAGAAGTGCCTCACACCCGCACATAGACTGCTCCCGCACCAGATGCCTTCATTAAAACGGGCGTAACGTAATTACCACTAGTTGAGCTGCAGTGCTATATTTCGCCACACAGCCTGATTGTGGCGCTGTTTGACCAATGTTACCGAAAATAAATCAAAAACGAAATAAATACAGAACATTTCCGATTGCAAAAAGTGTTTTAATTCATTGACAATTAAATGAAAAACGAAGAGAGCCTGGATTGCCTTGGAGAAAAAACCCATCCATTAAAAACCCATTTTTAAATATTCTTACCTATGGACATGATCAGCAGATTATATGTCATTTTACCAAATTCTAAGCAAAAATCGCAAAAAAAACAAATAACTGTTTGTTGTGATCAAAAGTATTATTACAGCTGTAAAAAAAACTGATGTACTCATTTTACAAATAATATGTTGGGGTCATGTTGAGAGTTCTGGCCAGGTTTCAAACAGAATTTGGCTGTGCCACATTTCAAATATTTTCTAATTACATTTTTTCTCCATCGAACCCTGAGGTTCCAATTCACCTATTTGGTCAGAAAACACAAAACATTAAACCCTTTCATGTAAGCCATGGGAATTTACCTTTGAGAGAACCAACAACACATGCACATGCACATGGCACACCCAGTAGGTCGTGTCATGTGGCACTGGTGCCAGGACGAACAAGACTGATGGAGGGAGAACATGATGAAGGTGAGAGCATTTCTCACCTCACTGATGCACGACACATTTCCACAACTCCTTCTCTCTTCTGCTTCCAACCTTCTCTCGGTCTTCTCTCAAGTTGGCCACCATCCATCTGCATCTGCACCAGTCTGCTTCACACTCTCGTTTGCTGTTCTGCAAATGTAATTTCCTGTCCATACTTTCATTTGCTCAGCACTGCAAACAATTGAAAGAACAACAGTACTTGTAACGGTGCCAACTTGATTGGAGGGTCACTTGCATCAAAAGTCAGAATGAAGAAATCTCTTTTCACTATACTGTGTATGGAGAGGAAATGGATGGAGGGAAAATGGGTAGAGAGTGAATTTAAATCAGTGCCCCACAATCACTGATACACATCCCGTATGGCAAAGAAGAGGTCAGCATCCAGGGATCTGAAAAGCTGTCTTGGAAAGAACTGACAATTTCCTGTGCACAAGCCCCTTTACCAGGAGCAGTGCAACAGGGGGGCAATGTGGAAATGAGCTCAGAGAGACTGGATGAGAGTATTAGAGTGAAAAGAAGATAATGAGAGGAAAAAATATAAATAATGAATGAAAGGCAAAGAGATTTTATACCCGGAAGAAAACAGATATTCTTTAAACCATTTGGTCTCAGACAGAACAACACAAGTTGCTCGAGGTGCTACTCTAAGATCCTCTACTGACCTACAGCTCACTTCATTGTTCAACCTCACCAATCGCCAACCAACATTTTAGGAGAGGGCAAAATGCAGGCACTTAAAATCTTTAAACCTTTTTGAGCTACTAGTAGTCTCTCCTTACCTGTGTTTAGATGTGAATTACTATGAGAACAAAGTTGCTGGCTGTACTCAGTACTGTTAATGATGAATGCTGCATTCTTGCAAGTGCTCACTTTTTATAAGATCATAATAGGTTACGGGTCTGTGTTGGCTTTCTTTATCCACTGTTACCAAAGGCTGAAATGTGAAACCCTTAAAGATACCCTGCAGAGCAAAGACTTTATCTTCAAAATCTATTTTAATAAACTAGAAGGAATACATAGAGATCAGAATCATGTATTCTACTGAACACTCTCTAACTGACTAAATATTTAGAACAGTAATTGTGCGGGAGCAACCCATGCTGTCTTATCTCTGTTGATCTTTTTTTCATAGCTTGTTACGTTGGGTCTCAGCCAAAAGCAGCTCATTACTACCAGGGACTGTCAGTGGACATACATATGATGTAAAGTAACAGAACAAAAGATAACCCTTTTCCTCTGACCCCTTTCATATGTTTGCAATTATAAGGAACACCAAGACTTAGAAATAGAATATAAACTGATATGTGTTTATTTTCTGCATTGATCTAACAAGATATGAAGCTGATTTACAACAGAACATGTGTCTTTGAAAAGCAGATCAGCAGTACAACGTCCGAGGGTGGCTTCTGATCACTGACTGCCTTCATGTTAACATGTTTTTCCTTTGCTTACTCCAAACTGAGGAAATAAAACAGTGTTCCTTTATAACAAGAGCTTTGAGATGAAATAGCATCCAATTAGTCATAAAAACTAGCATAAACAAACTTAAAAAATGTTTGTTAGGTCTACATAAATCGGTTCTCTAATACATTGTTGGCAATGTAGTGTTGTGGCCAGTGGTTCCAAAATCTACAAAATTCAACAACCCTCGAGCTGGCCTCCCTGCATGTATCTGTGTCTTCAAGGTTATTGCCGAGTCATTTGTTGCGCATTAGATAATTGACTCTTAGATGAGGGATAACCATGATTTATGAAGAAAGAGAACACATATTCCTCCATATCTCAGCGGTGATTTATGGCGTGATAGAGCCCAAGTGATGGCCATTTTATCTGATTGTACGTCATGCAAAGTAGTCGATCAAGTCAACGCAATCATTCACATCTCGTCCCGGTTGAGATGACAAGGATGAGAGACAGGGGTTCCTCTCTCTGGATTTCTTTGGTCTACTTAAAACTCTTTAAGGCAAGTTATTATATGCAGAGCTGGGTAAACCATGGCCAACTAAATCACAGGCACTCCATTCACACGCTGGATTTATGATGTGTATGACGGATATGCCAGAGGTCTTGAAATGGCATTCGTCATATGCAGGAATGGTCTGCGGTGCTTCACATTTGAAACAAATTGAACCTGTTTCTTGAGCTTATTTAACTTTCTGCTCTTTAATGTAGCCTATTGGACATTCTAAATGTTCAAATTGATTTTATATGCAGGTCTCTTTCTCATTAGTCATCATGAAAAAGGACTATTTTACAGTGGCCAATTCAGTCGCTGCTCGAGTAAACTGAATATCGAGCCTTCACTTGCTGGAAAACTCAATATGTAATTAGAACACAACTAACTGTCAAAAACGCATACCTCCCTCTTGACCCTTAGAATGCATATCCTTAATAGTTCACACACTATATGCGCGTGTGTGAGCACATATTGGGCATGTGTGTCTTACTGTGGCGCACTCAATTATTAATTCTTCATATCTAATTCAGGATCCTATCCTCTCATATTCTGGGGAGTGCTCTCCTCGCTTCGGGAAAATAAATGGAACTCAAGGTACAAAAGAGTCCTCATTGGAATGATTTGGTTCAGATACCTACTGTTCTCTCGGATTTAGCAGTGGATATTTGGGAAACACTTTGAAACACCCAGCTTTAATACAACCCAAAGTCTCACATCCACCGCTGATTCAATTTAATAACACTGCCTGTGGCTGTACCTCTCCAATTATTTGTCATATTAACCTTTTTATTGCCCCCGGACTTTCACTGCCTCTGCCCTTATCGCATTGTTTTTTACTTTTTTTTCACCAACACCAATTGTCTGGTTTGTATTTTCCACACAGAGACCTTTACGATCCAATTTCTCCAAATCAGATGTATCTATAATGCATTTTTACTTCTAAAAGAAATACGTTCTCACTGAAATGTTGAAGCTCATTTTCATGCCCATACTGCAACACTTTCCACTGATGAAAATCATTCAAATAAATCTTTTAAGGTTTTTCTTTTTAAAAGCACACGATTCTGCTCTGGGTTGAACAGGGGTGTATACCGTATGTGGTAAGTGATTAGAGGAGTCTCAGTGGGGGAGATTGAAGTGCTTAGCAAGCATTTCCCTTACCACTGATGAATGTATAAAAGAAGAGCAATGTGATGAAAGTGTGTTAATTGGATTCGAGCAAATGGTTAAACATAGATTCCTGCTACCCAACATCTCTAAACAGTGTGTCAAGTTTCAGGTTGGGTTCACCCCAAGTTGTTGCCTCAGGCTCTTGTCAGGAAAAGAGAGAGACTACCTTACGGTCAATAATGGATGAAATAAAGTAAAAACTTGCTCAAGGGCAGCTTCTAAAAATCCTGAAGGATTAAGGGAATTATTCCTCAGTGTGTATGCCTGTGCCTGCTGTATTGTTGCCATGTTGAGAAAAGCCAAAGTTAAGCTTAATAATTAATAACATGTTTGGAAGATGGTTAATATGATAAATACATGGCTGCAGTTACAGATTATTTAGACACGGCAGGCAAAAACATCGTTTTTCAAGTAGCCGACTGGTCAATTTTGACATTTTGTGCTATTTTGATTCTATAACATGTTTTCTTTCAGGCTTTTGGAAGGAAAATGTACAAAATACACATTTAAGTGTTTATTTTACTATAGTTTGTCTATTTGCGTCTGTAGATTTCTCCTAAATTCACCAAAAGTTAGCATTCTAACTCAACATAAAGTACCGCGACCGCTGTGTGCACCATGTCAACAGAGATATTGTTGGAAAGCTGTGTCTCTCCTGCACAATCTTATCAGATCCAAATATGGTAATTTCCTTTGTATCAGCAACCAATCGTGAAAGCACAAAGAGGTCTTAAACCAAGAAACGAAATCTCATTGGCTGGTGTACATTTCTGACAACGTGATTCGTTCAGATGCGTCACGTGGTGTGCTTAAACACTTCCTGGTTAGCTTTCCGCTAGAAATTAAAATCTCAAAATGGCAAAAGAACGGCGAAAAAAAACGTTCACAGAGAAGACGACAACAATTGTCACTTGCACGAAGCAAGATTATACAAAAAACAAATGACCCCGAACATGAAATACCTTCACGGAGTGCGTCGATGCGCAAGCTGTCATCCAAAGAACAGGAGGGTTTAGCTAGCGCCTCACTGCAATCTTTAAAGGTCGTTTTCTCAAAATGAGTTTTTTCTCCTACTCTGAGTTCGAAATTTCAACTTCAGTAGCACGTAGATACACCAAACCTTCCAGTTATATTCCTATCAATATTATGAAGGCTTTTACAGAAGTGTGTGTTCATATATCATTCATAGCCTGAATTATACAACATTGTATACCTAAAAACATGCGAAAATTGATATTGTAGGGCTGTTGACAGTATTTTCTGATTAATGGAGTGATACAAAGAGATATCCAAAATCCCTTCTGTAAAAGCCTTAGATACTAATATGACTACAAAATGAAACAATAATTTGGAACCTGGCTTTATCCAAAGTTCAGATTTCGATTCCTGAAATGTGTTAAAATGTGCATATTTAATGAGATAATGGATAATTTGCATATTTAAACATGCTATTTCAGAAAACTTGTAATACAAAAAACAATTGCCTTATTGTAAGTAATTAACTGGAGAAATTTCTAGCTGATACCTTTAAGTTAAAAACATTACCCTATTCACCTGGGGTGTCTCGCCTTAATAATGAATAACATGTTTGGAAGATGGTTAATATGATAAATACATGGCTGCAGCTACAGATTATTTTTCCTGTAAATTCCATTAGGTAAAAGGGGAATTGTTAAGTAGATATAATGAGCCACATATGTTTTGTTTCTTGTGTACTGCCATGACTTGTCTTTTATAGAACTAAAATATACATGATTACATGATATTGGATTATAAAAAGTGATATTATTTATTTTCATTTTTAAGATCTCCTCTTTCTGTCCAGGTCAAACACGTTTTAAGATTAAAAAAGGAGGAAGAATTAGGACAGGCTCCAGTCTGAAATTTGTGATACATGTTGGCCCAAGTAAAGGCAGGTCTCAAAGCCCCTGTCACATTGTCCCGAAATTGACACCAGACACACGATAAAGGAAATGTTGAAATTCGGCTCTGATCGTAACAACATCAGGGCATTCGTGAGGGCATCTTAAGCCATCGTATGACCGCCGGTGGAGTTTCTCAGGCTCCGCCAGCAACTTCACGAGCGGTGGCAAAATCTTGGCATGCCAAAAAATTGTCGAAGGACCTTGCGAAGGTTCATTTTCGTGTTGAATTTGTGTGTCCATTTCAACAAGTCCTCCAACTCATACCACCAAATGGGTCGATTGTTCAAGCCCTTATTACGACCAAATATGTCGTTTGTTCAAGCGCTTAATACGACCTATAATTACGTTTTAAAGTTGTCGGCCTCTAGTGCTCCCGTTGAATGCAAACGTTACAGAGGGTTGTTTATTCACAAATAACCCTCTGTAAAATCCTAAATTGTAGGATAGTTTGGCCATTAAAACGCTTTATGATTAGATTTCTAGAGAGAAGTATATATTGTACTTTTAGAATCCACGTCCAGTCGATATGTAGGATCTATAGTTTGATAGATATTTCCGGTCTCGACATTTTCATAATAAAACCAATGATCAAATGATTTAACAGTGAGATCTGCAGTACTCATCCACTAAAAAACATCAGTTTATCCTAGTTAATTATACGACATTAATTGGTTTAAATTGTGTACAATGCTTTTGTGTTTTTCCCATAGGTTTTTCTCTTTCGATTCTGAGAGACACATTTCTTTTTTCAGAGATTTTGATCACGCCGCAATGCACGTCGGGATATGGTGTTTATGTGACATGAAATCGGAAAACATTTAAAAAAAATAAAATAATACTTTATTCCGAGTGTTCTTGCTTTTCTCTTTGAAAGTCATCACATAACGGCATTGTAATACACGGTTCGGCTGCATTAAATATTACATATCTGCCGTAGATATTTATTTATAGAGCCCTGATCAGAAGACCTTTTGACAAACTGGAAGAGATGCCGCCAAAACTGAATACGTGACGTGGACCATAAATATATCAACAATTAAACAACATCTTCCATTTCTTTTCACACAATACGTCTCCTTGCAGTATCAACACTAATTCGGCTGACTTTTATATTTGATCCAATTAGTAGATAGTCTGTATTTACACCATAACGGTGCACTGCTGATAGAAAGGGACTTTTTTGTAGTTTTTAAAGATATTACTGATTTTCTGAACTACCTTTCCAACTCCTCATGCAGTTGACTGTTACAGGTCTATACAAGTTCATGGTACAATGCATAAGCTTCACATCGAGAGACTGAAACTGTATTTTCCTTTACCGTTCTGTTTTAATTTCACAATAAAGTGAATAGTCATATTATGTTTGATATTATTATGTTTTATTAACTAGACCACTGGTTTTTTAAACCGCACCTCCTAGTGGTTAAAGCACGTTATTGAATTTAGTTGTTGAATAAGTTATATTTGATGAAAACATTTAAATATTAAGAGTAGCCTACATACAAAATAGGGGTCAATGATAGAAATATAGAATAGAAAATATCAAGAAGATACTGTAGTGATCTCTACAATAAAACAGTTTAGTGCAGGACGTCCAAAGATATTAACAGGAGGATGTGCAAAACAGACAAACTGATAAGGCTGAATTTTACTCAGGTGTAACTAAAGTCTGATTAATCAGAATCTGCAAAGTAACAAAAATAAATGTAGTAGAGTAAACATACCAGGTTAACCTCTTAATTGTAGTGGAGTAGAACAAAGTAGTACATGCTGCTGTAACAAAAACATTCCCCAACTTGGGATCAATAAAGTATATCTTATCTTATCTTAAGATGATCGATGGCTACTGCCATATTTGCTAAATGTGCATCTGAACCTTGACAAGTGCATGTTTCAGGCTTATCAATTAACAACAGCAGGGGTCACAGACATAAGACCAGCTGCTAAATAAAGCTCTTCTGACCTTAGCTGTCATGTGGGTATATTAATGCTGGCCATTATGGACACAAGCAATTTTCCCCCATGTATTAATTATATGTTTTAAATTTGTTTTAATGTTTTAATAACACCAATGTGTTTTGTATCCCCTAAACCTCCAGGGATGTATACAGTTTAATACTGGCAACTTCTAATTGTGGGAAATACGAAAACGTCTTTTAAAACTACAATTCCCAGTAGAGACGTGCCATAGAACATTTTGCGAAACACACAATAGCCAGCATGTGTAATTCTGGGGGGGGGGGGGGGGGGGGGGGGGGCTGGGCTGGACCCGTCCAAGTCCAGTTTTGGATAGTCTGGCGTGGTTCCATTCCATTTCAAAGAGCTGTTTGACACTCGGCGTAACCTTGTCGCACTGCCACTCCAACATCCAATCACAGAGCTTGACGGCTAATCACAGGGATTTGTAAAGCAAGGCAGATGTTGTAGTCCCAAATGATAGCTGGGGATTCTGGGTAGTGTAGTGTCTTTCGGAAACTCTGTAGTGTCTAAACTCCGAAAAAACAAACGTTTCTCCGAATCGAAGGTTAAAAACACAAAAGCATTGTACACAATTTAAACCAATCAATATTGTGTAATTAACAAGGATAAACTGATGTTTTTTAGTGGATGAGTAATGGAGATATCACTGTGTAATCATTTGACAGTGTGGGGAATACTTCCGGTTTTATTATGAAAACTTCGAGACCGGAAATACTGTTTTCACCCACGCTAACTTTACATGGAAGCTGCCCCATATACAGTACACGTTCTCCTGGCGGGACCTCAAATCATCTTCGTATATCTATCAAACTGTAGATCCTACACATCCACTGGACGTAGATTATAAAAGTGCAATATACACTTCTCGCTAGAAATCTAATAAAAAAGCATTTTAATGGCCAAACTATTCCACAATTTAGGATTTCCCAGAGAGGGTTATTTGTGAATAAACTACCCTCCGGAGCGTTTGCAATCGACAGGAGCATGTTGTTTCTTACACGACCACTAGAGGTGCTACACTTTAAAACGTTACTCTGGGTCGTATTTAGCTGCGGCAAGTCCTTCCGGCATATGCCACAGATGCCACAACTTGCCGAGGCATCTGCCGCTGCTCAACGGGAGTTGCCACAAGATGCCAGAGTAAGAGAAGGTTTACTGTAGCTGCCACTCGCCTTCGTGGCAAATGCAGCTATTTAAACCCGTATTTATCGTGTAAAATGTCGCTGTTTAGGCATGACTTTATCGAACTGATCTGTACACAGGACTGATGTGCGATCTCTATTTTTCAAAAAGATTATACATTATCATTTCTATTCAATTTTACTTGGAGCATGGTTTGCTAAAATAAACAAACGTGCTATATTTATGATGGAATATTGGCGAGTGAGGGTTGCAACGCCCTTGGCAATTGTCGCTTCTTGAGGGGAGTTTCCACTGCTTGCTACGATAAACCAGGTGTATGACTAATAAAGACAAATAATTAACAAATACATATCTGTATTGACACAGCAACGTGTACTGGTGTTATTAGACTTGGCTACAGACTTAGGGCAGCTGTAACTGATTGCAGTTGCCACTGCTAGTGAGATGCTACGGTTTACTTTATAAATTAGGCAAAGGACAGTTATATTTGCTCCATGCCTTCAGCAGCAGCAGGCCATTCACTTTGATTTGATCCAGTTATGAAATGTCATCATTTCGACAATAAAGAAATGCTACATAAACGTTATCGTGCACGTTTTATCGAACCATCTCCGTTTCTAACTTTCAATATATTTAAAAAGAGATCTCTCTCTCATCTGCGTGCGGGGGCAGGGCCTCACAGACATGCTGCTGCGCTGTGCACACAGTTTTGCCGGTAATGAATATTAGGATACATTTTGTGAGGAAACTTTTCCACCAATAATTCCAATAAGTATTCCAAAATGTATTCACTTCAGGTTTACGAAAGTAACTGTATTCGGATTAGTTGTTTTTCAAATGTAACGCGAGCTGAATACAGTTGGGCTACTTGGTTTTTGTATTCTGATTACGTAACACCGTTACATGTATTCCGTTACAACCCAACCCTGTGTACAGATCAACAGTCCTGTGTACAGATCAGTTCGATAAAGTTATGCCAAAACAGCGACATTTTACCCGATAAATACGGGTTTAAATAGCAGCATTTGCCACGGAAGGCGAGTGGCAGCTACCGTAAACATTCTCTTATTCTGGCATCTTGTGGCGACTCCCGTTGAGCAGCGGCAGATGCCTCTGCAAGTTGTGGCATCTGTGGCATATGCCGGAAGAACTTGCCACAGCTACCACAGAGTTGCGGCCTCTGTGGCATATGCCGGAAGTACTTGCCACAGCTACCACAGAGTAGCGGCCTCTGTGGCATATGCCGGAAGTACTTGCCATAGCTACCACAGAGTAGCGGCCTCTGTGGCATATGCCGGAAGGACTTGCCACTGCCTGCAGATGCCACGAAATGAGCCAGGCCCTACTGCATTTTTAGTAGGAGGACAGGCTGGTCCATTGTGCCCTTCGTAAGGCACCCGTGAGGGCATCTTGTCAAATTGTTTCATCTTCGTCTGATCATCGGTTCCATCGGGGCGAAAAATGCCCGATGCCACCGATGATCAGACGAAAATGAACCTTCGCAAGGTCCTTCGGCAATTTGTTGGCATGCCAAAGATTTTGCCACCGCTCGCGAAGTTGCTGCCGGCGCCTGAGAAACTCCACCGGCGGTCATACGATGGCTTAAGAAAACATATTATGTAAATAACCCAATTTGTGTTCTGTGAAACTGAAAAGGATATTACTTTGTTGTTGTTACTTTCGTTGCAGTTGTATGTCTTAAATGAAATTTAGGTTAACTTCCGGTTTTATTTAGATGCTTTTATTTTGAAGGCGAGTTGACAGGAAGTTGTTGTTGCTATGTAAACAACATGATGGAGAAAACTTAATATCTTCTACATATAAAGACGGAGAAAGTAAAAAAGTCTGAAAATATCAGTACAGTATCATAGTACTTTAACATAATTGTTTTTATTACTTTAGTTGCAGTTGTATATGTCTTAAATGTAAATGTTGCCTTTTTGTGTGGTTCGGGGCCATCTTCGTGCGGAATTCACAATTCCATATTCGTGTGTCCATCTGGTGTCAATTTCGGGACACTATGACAGGGGCTTAAAATATTTAGCTGATATTTAGCTGATATTTAGCTGAGGCAATGTCTGCCTCACAACATGCATTATTTGAACATGTGCATATATTGTATATCTTTGAAGTATGAAAAGTCAGCCGAAGCAGAACTATTGTCTTTTTGTTCCAAACATTCTTGAGGGTGATGTAGTCTGCATTAATGCGACCAAAAGTCAGCCGGAGATATAGTTGTGTTATGCTAATGTGAGCTAATTTAGCTTTGAGCTGCAATCCTCTAGCATAGATGAGTAGCAGGTCCCAGAGGTATGTGAAGCTTTCTTCTCTTTAACTCCTGAGGCAGTGTAAGATGGAGCTGAAGACTACATGTTTGAAAATGAATACAATCTGACATCACTTCAGGCAATTTGGCTTGGATAGACATGGATACATAATTAATTTTACTTCAAATATAATGTTTCTGAATCTGAATCTATACTCTTTTAGCAAGATTAAAGATCGCTGATGTCTGCAAAGGCATTAGGGTTGCCAGATGAACAAAGACAGGGCATACTGATAATGGTATTGCATACTGGCACAAGTCATTTGTGGACATTTATGAAATTCAAAGCTGATTCTGTAGGATGTCAGCCCTTTATTTTTCCTGTTGTGAGTGTACTAAAGCTAACCTCTTCACAGTAATGCTTTTGTTTGTCCTGCCTCTCAGAGAAGCCGGTATTCTTTTAGAAGCCACAGGGACCAATATTGAGCTGAAACAGAGACGCAGAAGTCACTACCATGTGGGACCAGACATTAATTCCACATTAAAGCGTGAAATGAAAGCTCAACAGGAGGGAGCAGTTCATTGTAGGTCAGGATGCCCATGCTCTGCCTCTACACTATTCTCTAGTGGTTTTCCTCTCCTCATTGAAAGGCTTCATATAAATGTTTCACGCAACAAGGTAAATCCTGCAGGGAGGAGCAACAAAACTAGACAGTATCCACACAATTTGTTAAACTGACCTATGCATACACCCTATGTATAGTGTACAATATACACAGACATGAGTATGCCCCCAATGCATAGTCTTTGAATTACCAAGACACACATGCAGGAAGATTTACTGTGCAATCACATACTCACACACAACATCCCATTCTCTCCTCACTCACTCTGATTGACAATATTCCAGTCCAAAGCCCTGTAGATATCATTTGGAGGTTTGGTGCGCCCACTCACTCAAGTTCCAATGTTTGCCTGAAACAAGAAATGAAATGAGAGTCAAAAGCAAAACAAAAACAACTCTGTCTGTTTACTCATGGCAGCACTCACTCTGCCAAGCCAGACCTTGACAACGCACCTCTGCTCCAAGAAGGCAGCGCAAACCCTGTGGTGCAGCAGAGTTCACCGCGTGAAGGCTGGTCAGTCCTTCTCTCCATGTTGTGTGACAGGCTACACGCTACAGTTGAGGTTAGGCCAGTTTCTTCACTTCAGCCTGGGAAAAATATACTGGGAACGTGCCTCCTGTAAACAAATATAATGAAAACAAGTTGAAATATAATTTTTGAAGAACTTCAGTTACACTTTAAGAGTGTTTATTATTATTTTTTAGGTCAGTTTACATCTTTTGGATAATAATAATGAACCATGTTTTTGGTTTGTTGCAGGGTGATGTGTCATTTTGGAGCAACAGGCCTTCGGTAAAATGGACGTTTGCTTTTGCCTACCTTACAAATATGCCATTGGACTATTGGGGTTTCAAATGTATGGGCCTTTGGAACAATGTGGTAAGGACATGGGTGCTGTTCTTTATCAATGCAATGTTCACAAGAAAACATAAACAATAAGACTGCTGTCTGAATGCTTTTATGGATCATTATGATTCTCTGTATGATTTGTATTCTTCACACTTCACAGTAACATACACAGACGAAGTGAAGTCTGTATATGTGTGATTTAAAAAAAAAAATCTACCCCAGAAGCACATACAGATCTCAGTTAAGTCCAAATTTGACACACTCAACTCAGGCCCAGCAGCCATGCCTCAGGGCCTCCACACAATAGCAATCCCTGTCCGTTTGAAACTTTATCCTGTTGAATGCACCTCCACTAAACTGCCTGGTCACCTCTTTCACTGGCTTTCCATGAGAGTAATGAGGGGAGACCTGATATCTATCTCCTCTTGCACTAGTGGGGCTGATGCTGATTGGCACAAAACATGTATTTTCCTGTAAAGTAAGGCCTTTGCAGCAAAACTTGCCTCTTAGATGAAATGTCTTCAGTTTTAGTTGATTCTACTATAATCTTTTTTCAGCTTTTCTGCCTTTTAATCACTACATCACTAAGGTCTTGCCCAAAAGATGGCGTGTGCTGTTAAAGTACAAGTTTTTCCACACTTTCACAGCTGGCTGGACCATGTGGTCTGTGTGAGCCACACTTATTATCAGTGCTTAACTTAATGGCTTGCTGTGAAGGTCCTTGCTTGGCTCAGCTTGCTTAAGTGCTTGTGTTCAAATTTGTATTCTGCATTCACTTGTTTGGGTCCATCACTTACATCTTCATCACTGTCAAAGAATCTTATTTTTTTTAATATATTATTCTACGGTTAAACATTAATGTATGGCTACAGGTTATTATATATTAATGCATAGAAACAAAACTGCCGTAATGAGTAATGTGTGTGACATCAAGGACATAACCTTACTTGTCCTTTTACCCAGTGCACTGTAGGATGTGTAATGTTGCATTTTTAAACATTAATGTTACATTACAGTACCATCATCATTTCTGCCTACAACAGCTGTGACATATAAGGAAGGATATTCTATATATCGTTATTTTATCGATATGCTGATATAACATTGCCTCTTGCATGTTGTGATATTGCATATGTTTATTTTCCTGATTGTAGAGGCTGCATTTAAGGAAAGGGAAAGTGATATTCTGAACTTAGACTGTCCAACACTTCAAGTCATTATATCCACATAGCTATGATTATGTTACAGTACTTGTAGCCAACCCTACAATATTGTCGCAATATCTGTATCGAGTTATGAATCAGAAAGAGTGTGATATTTGACCCAGGACTAATATAAGATTGCTCATTGACTGAGTCAGTCTGCTATTCGTGAGTTTTCGTTGACAGTTACATTTGAAGTACTACCTCCTCTCTATGCACATGACATTGTTAATGTTAAGGTGTTTTTCAAGTTCTGATTTACAGAAACAATTCTGATTAAGTGAGCCTAAGGAAGAGAAAAACAATGGCATGTGCAAATAATGGTGCCTAAGGAAGAAGTTGGACTTGGAAATGCAGACGCTGGCAATGAAAGAACGCTTCTGTTGCAGCACAGTCTGGGTTTAAGGTCAGTGGCAACAATAGTGATTATAAAACATCTTGTGTTCAGAGCACAGACATACACAGCCACATTATCCCCGTCACAGCAGTGGGTTGTATCACTCACACTGACACTGTACTGACTATAGTCAAGGCCACAGGGGTTATGTTTTCAGTTGTGTGTGTTCATTTGGTGTCTGTTAGTCAGCAGGATGACTGAAAAACTACTGGCCTCATTATCGGAGAACTTGGTGGAAGGGTACCTTGTGAAGGTCTGCGGTCTCCAAGTGTCTTTATAGTTTGTTTGTGCTATTTATGTCTATGTTGTTGTTTTTATATATATGGGTTCAACCATTATGATTAAGCATCAGATAAGAAAGTCAGTAAAACAAATAAAGAGAGACATCAGTTTTAAAAAATGCTTCCCAAATGAGTTTTGTGATCATCTCACAATCCACAAGCTTTATTCATAAGCTTTCAATTAAATACTAAAATATAATTGTAACAAATTAAACACTGTAGCTACTGTATCTGAGCAGCAGTTTTAGGAACAAGTATATTAACTTTAAAACATTTAATCTGTTGCTGTAAAAAAAAATGTTTCATTTTTAGTACAAGGCAAGTTCATTAAACAAAAAACAGTCAGATTTATTGATGACTACTCAGGACACGCTTATTGTACCACATCAATAATTCTAAAGTGTTTAAATAAGTCTATACAGTTCTGTTTAATTGTGTGCAATTTCACGTTTCCTGCTCATTATAATAACACATTTATTGTCATCTTTCCTCCAGTTTGTAGACTCAGAGTCCTCCGAACTGCATGTGACGTAGGATTGTGGAACTGTTTTCAGTTGCACAGATTACAGTCTTTCCTGTGACATTACAGAACTGTAGTGCTTTATTCACACTTATCAAGCTGTAACACAGTTGGGTCTTATCATGAAAAACATACTTTTTAAGTGCTTATTCACATGCTTCTCAATTAACTCATATTTAATCTCTGATGATTAACTGATCTATCATAACTGCAACTGCACTTTAGTTTTGTAAAGCCAACTCATTACATAGTTCGGAGTCCTCTCTGGTCTGTGAAGTTGGTGACACATTTGAGCTTTTAACTGGCAGAAATGTGATGGTCCACAGGAAAGGCTTTGATCTTGTTTAAAGGTCACCTATTATGCAAAATCCACTTTTTCTTGTTTTGTATACATCAGCATGTGTCCCCTCTGTGTAAAAAGTTTCTGAAAGTTTCAGGAAAAAATATTGCTCACTTTTTGTCCTGATCCATTTATATAAAAACCTGTCTGAAAATGAGCTGATCAGATTTTGGCCACTTTATGATGTCATAACGATGTTTCGGCTTGTGTAACTATTAGCCAAACACCAACCAAGGTAACCCCCACCTTATCACCTGAATCTCCGTGTGGGGTGGGGGGGGGCACTCCTTATTTTCATCTAAAGTAACATACAGAGAATGTTTGGAGCCAAACACTTCAGAGACATGTTTTGTATATATCTGAGAGCTGTAATATATTGATGAAAAACAGTATAATAGGGGACCTTTAAGGAGAAATCCCCATGTTTTGATGAGACTGACTTTGATAAAGGAACAAAGTGCAATTCAAATAAAGAAATACATAGATTATGATGACTGGATTTCTGTTAGGGCATAAAACCAAACTTCCACAGATTCACAAGTTAGTTTCATGAATGTAATTACTTCGAGACTCATATTGTCTTTAGAAAAAAAGCATGTTCCTCAAGCGAAACCTCCTTCTTTCCTCATTCCTCAATGTGTTTCCTGACTGCACCTCATTTTTCTTGTCAACTGTGTAATACTGGAAGCATATCCCAAGGCCCTCAGCACGGGCACAGCTTACTCAGTGTGATGAGACTTGGTGTTCCGTACTATGTTGCCCAGTAAACAAAATCAAATATTTATGAGAGCTTTATGGAAGGCCTCAGAAGGAACCCCTGTCTGTGGATGGATTGAGGATATAATTGACCTCTCCTACCCGACCCCCCCCTGCTCTGGGCTACAAGCGCTGCTGTCTTGTTAGCTCGCTGCGAGAGAAGTCAGCGGGTCACCATGGCTGACAACATACCTTTGAACTTGTATACCCCCTCTCTCTGTTTCTCATTTTTCATCATCTCATTAATCCTTTCATCTTTCTTCAGTGGCTGCTATGGCCGTTAATCAAAAGGTACATACATTTATGACCGTGCTATTAAAGTCAATCTTACAACATCTTACATGTGAGAAACAAAACAGTAATGTTCCAGTAAAATGATCTACCCGACAGTCATAAACCGCATAATTTAGCTACTTAACTCAAAAACTCAGTCATAACGGTGGAAGAGACTTTCTTTCTTTTTTTGGCACAGCTCCTTGGAGCCCAAGCAACTCCAATTCATCCCCCTCGGTTGGGCCAGAGTTGATACAGAGCCATCAATTCCATTAAGCACTGGCCTGATACACGAAACTAAAGCTCCCCTTTAGAACAGGTCTCTGAACCCGATAAGAGTTGGCAGTGGAAATAGACTGAGTTGTAATTCATGATATGTCACCGTCTCTCAAAGTTTCCCTGCATACCTTCGGCCCATAGATAACTGCAGACAGTTCTACTTTGTGACTTAATTACAGACTCTGGTAAGTCCGAGATAACGTCATCTTTTACAGGAGGATTTCGTTTGTGCTAGACTTCAATATGTATCTATTCATTCCTTCGATTGTTTTAATATCAAAAACACAGAGGCATATTCAAATGCAGATATTCATCCCCTCCTAACCTGATACGGGATGTGGCTTACTTTCTCACAATGCCACACCAAGCCAAGTCTGTGTCTTAATTAGTGTCTGTTTGTGTGAAGAGAAGCATATCCAGTGCATTGTAAAACATTCTAGAAGCGTCTCTTTGCCAATGTGCAGATGCCCTCCTGCCAATACACTGGCGTATAATCATGCATGACCTTGTACAAAATATGTTTTACATTGCAGCAGATGTGGAACACCTTGTGATACTGGCATACAAAGACATGAATCAGGTTGGCAAGCTATATTTTGCACTTTACACATCAGAAGAAAAAACAGAAACCCCCAAATGTCCTACAGTAATGACGACAGTAATAATACCTTGTTTAAAAGAAATATCTGCACCAATAGCCACTCTCTGAGGCTGTACTCCCGCTGTACACAGCAGTGCTTTAAGCTCAATACTAAAAGTCAGCACCACCGCAATATTATTGCTAACATAACGATGTTCAGCAGGTAAAATAGTGGAACATTTCTAATGAGCATTAAACAATATACTTAAAACTAATCGAAATGTTAACCTGTGTGTGGCTCTTGTGTTCATAATTCATCCTCAATGGGACATAATGACATGATTCCATGGCAATGTGTTAAAACATCTGTCCAGATTTTCACTCAAAACCACAAATGTCCACCTCTAGGTGGTGCTAGAGGAGAGATCAGGGGATCAACAACACTTTCGGGGAGGGATGGGTGCTTTTGGAAAAACCTGTGGCAATCCAGTATAATTCAATGATACTGTAGATGTTGAGATATTTCATTGGATAAGGTAAAACTTGCTGGCTGCAGAGGTGCACACAGCTGATCTCCTCGAGTCATTAATTGAATCATATGGTTCCAGTGAAGAATTCAGAATGTCATCTATGTCAACATGATTTATCCTCTGGGGGCAATGAACATCTACACAAATTACAAAGTTTATACATTTGAATAGCGATCCATTCAATAGTTGTTGCTATATTTCAGTCTGGATCAAAGTGGTGGCATTAGTGTTCAATCAGTCCACTGCTGAACCACCAACACACAGAAGAGACTTATAAAAAGAAAAAGAAAAACACTAGTGAAACAGCTTTTTCAAGGGACTATCTTTGGAAATACAATCTTATTCTTAACTGATCCTCGTTTTATAAAGGTGGATAGAGAATCAATTTTATCAGGGTAGACTTTAAACTACAATTCTCTGGCTAAAACAAAAAATTGATCCCGCTACTGCCAGTACAATTAATATTCTCTCTAAATCACACTGCTGCATACTATAGCTGTAAAACAATATCTTACAGTAGATGTTCAGCTATGTTATGCTCTAAAGGGTTTTTAAGCAGTCATACATCAGCAATGAATTCCAAGGGATCGTTATTAATACCATTAAACTTCATTTTTATACTAGCCAAAATGATTTCCTCTGTGTATTTGAATATGTTTATCCAAAAGTACAATTTCCCTCTCTACAGTATTCAGTGAAAAAGATCAATGAAAAATAAGACTCCATATCCAGAGTAAACACACACTCCAGTAGGTTGATCATATTAAAACAAGTATGAAATTGCAAGAGTCTGCCTTTCCCCGCCTGCCCATTCCACAAATAAAAAAACATCTCTTTTCTTAAGTGAAAGCTACAGTCCAAAGAAATTATAATCGTCGACATGAGTACTCAGGGAGTTGAACAATTTAGAGTGGAAACGCTGTGTTTGTTTGATATTATGTTGCAAGGTTCGTTGTCAGTCTCTAGCTGCATTCAGAAAGTAGACTTGGAGCGAGATGTGGAACACAGTGTTCCCAGCGTGCACTACAGAAGCACATTTGATAAACTAGTTGTGTTATTTTGCGTCCAGATTGGTCTGTTGGACGGACAAAATGTGCTAATGTAGAATTAAAATTAGATCAATGTCAGGCTTTCATGACTTAACTCGCGACTGAGAGCCATCCTCGTAAAATTCCCTTATTTCCCCAGCATGATATTTGCTTTCATCTTCCAGGGAAGTTTACTAAAATCTCCAATCTGGTTCTGATGTTTAGGGAAATAAATAAAAAAAGTACTTTCACAAGCGTGTGCGTCCAGTGGCTCATTACATTTGTAATTATGTTAGCAAACAAATTCATATTTGGATGAGAAAGGACAGCAATCAAACGGTGTCTAAGTTCTCTGAATGGTGTCTATGTGCCATATCATCTTGTGAGTTTTGAGTGAGGCGTACTTTCCCAGAACCTTTTTGCAGATGGTGATTAAATCTTCAATTGTCAGCGGAGGCGAGAGAAAAGCTGGCAAACAGATTTTTAATTATGGCCCACTAAATTAAGATACCCAGATTCTGTCCTGTATCTCCAGCTGATCTATTCCTCTCTCCCTGACTCCTTCTCTCCCTCTCTTTCCACTTCAATGCCCCATGGCTCTGATTGTATTACTCATTCAGAGAGATCATCCGTCATTTCCAGTCACCGTACAACATGGCCGCATATCATAAAAGCCCAGGAATGAGAGAGGGAGGGACAGAGATAGAGTGTGAGGAAAATTGGAAACGGCCGAGAAGGAGCAAAAATTAAATCCATATTCGAGGATTCCACCACTGTGGCATGCGCCAAAAATATTCTCGGTTACATGAAGAGTCTTCTGAGACCAGGACAAATAATTGACACTGTATCTTTCGAAAGATAATTAAAAGCTAGATTGGATTCTCTACAACAAAGAAAGATCCATGTATGAATTGTGGGATGGATCTAATTAATCAAATCACTAATTGCGGTAAAGAAAGAGCCATTCTTTCACTCTGAACACCATGTTTCACTTGTTTGAAATTCCATAACCACAATTGAAGACTTTTGAATTTAAAATGTGACACGGCAGAATCCCATGGTGGATATTTTGTGTGAAGAAACATGTGAATATCCTTTGTGCCTCACTCAGACCCACAGGCTGGAAATTATTAACTGAATATCACACCGCTCTCAACATGTCTGAAATGCAATTTCCTCCACAGACATGAAGAGAGAACATTGTTCTCCATGTCCATCTGTCTGTGTGCATGTGTGCGAGTTTGTTAGCCAAGTCTGGACCAACACACACAGTAATAGCAAGTGTGGAAGCATCTATCAGGAGAATAAGGAGAATGTCCTCCCAAGAAAAACCCTTGCAGCATTCAGGAAGTGAGAGCCTGAAAACTGATATGTTTACATTCAGATGACAAAGCCTTCATGCAGCTAGAAGTAACCTTAACACACAGAGTACCTAAACTAAAACCATATATCATACCTAGACCTAACCAAGTTGTTTTGTGCCTAAGCCCAACTAGTCCTTATCCATAGTGTTCTCACAACATAAAACAAATTATATTTGACACAAGATTTATGATGTCTTTTAAAGTCTCACACAAATGATGTCCTATAAATATGAGTCTCAAAGCGTTGATCTGGAGGGTCAACCACTTTTTTTATCATTTAAAAGACATGATTAAAGGCCTGTTTGGCAACATGCTCAACCGCCTCTAACAAAAAAAGGAAGGGATTCTTGAAAACTCAAATTGAAGTGCCTCTCAAAGAAGAAAAGAGTAACAATGGCAGTGTCTACACCATGCTTTCATTTTCTAATTTGATTCACCACAAAGACAGAAGTAACAAAATCCTCCATTTTGGGGTGAACTTTGGTGAAGAGAGTGAAATGTTGAGTGAGGACAGCCTGACATAGAGTTTAGGTCATCAGTGTGGTCATTAAGCAGACAGTAATGGGCCATGAGAGAGGCCGTTCTGCTCTGGCGCCGCGCCGCGCCACGCCGACCTGCGGATCACACCAACATTATCAGCCGGCGGATCGCACCATTATGCCCCTGATGGTGGGGAACTCTGGATGTGCCTGGAGGGAATGGAAAATGGTCGCAGTATGCTATGAATCTGCAGATTCACCTCAAGCAGTGGTGGGAGTTTGCGAACTCATGCACATATGCAGGAACACACATTCACCTGAACTATGAGTTTTGGGTTTGTTCTCATATAATATTTATCAGGATCCCACAGCTGAGCTCACCTCAACAGAAATGTTCAAATTATGAGAGAAAATTATTTTCCCACCTTTTTTATTTATTTTAGAAAGGGTGGCATTTGGCACCGGCCCCATCCCCAGTCATGCTGTCTGGTAATGCACCTGTGTACTGAATTCATTTCCCCTATTTTTATTATTTATTTCATGCAGGAAAGCAAAAGGTCACAGATATCTGCATGCGCCAGGGAAAGTTGAACGTGAGGGATCGCGGAGGAGAAGGAAATAAAGATGGTGAGTGAGCGGATGACAGAAATGCATTCACTACAACAAACGCTAATCACAGTAAATGTCAACCCAGCCACTCTCCCCTGCCACTCCTTGCTTATTTATTTCATTTCCTGTCACAGACATGTCTGTCCCGGGGTCTTCCTGACAATAATCAAATGTGTTTTTCTCCCCGTCTGGACCCCTAATGAGCCATAAGAAATGGGAAAACAAAAATAAAGAAGGAAATTGATAGGTTCAAGATTGTCTTGGGAAAAGAAATACATCAGTAAGCCTAACCTCTGGCAGTATTTTATTCCAGATTCAACTTATTATTTCTTCACCCAGACCACCCTGTCTTGTGTTTCTGCTAAAAAAAATAGTGTCGTAGGGCAAAGCATAGGCTTTCATGGTTTATATAAATCAAATGAATACAGAGAGGTTTTTTCAATAAGGTTCACAGGTAAACAACAACTAATGGTGTTTTGTAGACACAGCTTGGAGAAAACACCATCCAAAAACTTTTTAAAAACCCACCCTGAATCCCTTGAAGTGATCTCGCATCCAGTGGTTCAAGTTCATGATGGCCAAGCATTTTGCCACATCACATTGCAACACTCATTAATCTTAGAGTGACTTTCGTGGTGGGAGTTGGGGAATTGGAGCCTGTTATGTCTCTCTTCACATCTACTGAGTGCTTAGTCCTGCTGCCAGCAGTGGTCTTAAGAAGCAGAGAGGAGGTCGGCCTCGATGGAGACGGATGTGGGCAGCATAAGCCAACAGCAGCTCTAGGACAACACACACACACACATCGCGGCATTTGGCCAGACAAACTGTGCAGAGATTAGAACTCACTCAGCTCGCCGGTAGAGTTCACTGATTTGCGAAGCCTGCCTGACAGACTCCACATTTGGCAAAGAGATAGGGGTCATATCTTTCCAAATTTCAGTTTCAAAAGATGGCTGATTTCACAGTAAGTGGTTGTTTCTGCTCATTTCAACCCTCCCTCACACAATCTGCTTCATCTGTTGTCCTCTTTGTCTCTCATTAGGCCTTTATAGAGTGCGAACAAAATGTGTGATCTGCCAGCCAACCAATCAGAGCAGAAGGTCTGGACATGCCACTAATTGTGGTCAGTTGGCCAACTCTCCAGCTGGTTGCCAACAGGAATTGAGTTAAAATGGTCAGATCTCAACGCCAAAAGACATACATAGACCTTCAAACACATAACAAGCGTGCACATACATTTCAGGAACACCCTCCTTAACAGAAAAATATTGGGTTCTTCTCGTACATGGAAAATAGTTCCCATTGTCTAACTTAATACATATATTCAGATATTTGAGACTGTATATAAGTGAGGTCACCAATTGGTTTGTGGACTTCCATTTTGAAGCATCAGGTCGAAAAGTGTTAGTAGAGGGTATAGCAAAATTAAATTACATTACATTGCATTTAGCTGACGCTTTTATCCAAAGCGACTTACAATAAGTGCGTTCGACCAGAAAGACACAACCTTGAAGAAAACAGAATCATATAAGTAGGTTTCATAGAGCCAAAACATTTCAAGTGCTACTCAACTGGCTTTAGAGCCAGTCCTTTATTAGTATATAAGTGCTTTGTTAGCAATTCTTTGTTAGTAATTCTATCGCTCGAAGTGGAGTCGAAAGAGATGAGTTTTCAGTCTGCGCACTGAACAAATGACTTCTAAGCAAACATGCTGCAATTTATTCCAATCAAAATACACTCTGAAAGGGTTCAGATTCTAACATTGAAGTATAGACGCAAAAAGTACAATAGTGTCCCAACAATTTATTAATCTCAAGGGAGCCATGCCATAAATAATCTGCTGCTTCATTGTCTATTTTACTCAAAATGGGACTACACTTAACATAAACAATGTCATGTTGTATTGAAGAAGACTTAACAATAGCAATTCAAATCATAAACGTTTTAGAAAACGAGTTTAATGGGGCAATAAATAAAGTCAGAATTAGGTTATCTTTTCATAGACTTCTATCCAATTGCACTTATTTTTGTAACTTTTGGTGTCGCCATCTGTTGGCTATTTTAAAGACTGCAGGTTTAAGGCCTTTCCACATTGGCTTCACTTGTCAGACCTGGAAGTCGGCTCTTGAAAAGCCCATATTCTATTTTACATGCACTGATCATAATAGACCCATTTTATTTATTTCCAAGGCTACAATCGGCTTCTTAAAATGAAATTAGCCTTAAACCAAATATAATAAACTATCCACCTTAATGTTATACGGGAGACCGACATTCATCCTGCATGCTTTTTTATCATTCAGTCACAGTGATTGATTTGTATGTCAGCAGCAGAGACAGTCAGAGGTGAAACAGCCTTTGCCTTTGCAGTCTCACCATGCCCTTGTATACTGACCTTTTGTCCAATCCATCAATTACCTTGCTGTTTTTTAAACTAATTTATACTGACTGAAGAAAAAAAACTATAAAGGACATAATGCCGCTCAGTGCATGTACACACAAACACACATTGTTGCATGCAGGTACTGTACATGCACGCACCTAAACAGCTTCTTACACACTATGATTAATGATCAGGCCTGAGTAGGTTCACTCCTCCACAGAATGGCTGTTCAAGCCAGCACTGATTTTCCTGCGCGTGACTAGAGTACTTGAATGCACATAGGCAAACATACAAGGATACTTGTAAGGTTAAGAGTCTCAAAAAAGGGCTGTGTTGTAACTTACTCTTGTGTGAAGTTGGTAGAATAACTTGATTTAAACATCGTCTGGCATCCTGAGTAGTTTGTTACACTATCAAAGATTATTTGACAGACTTTTTTTTTTATTCTACTAAAATCATACAAAAACAAAAACGTATAATTCATACACACAAATGAACAAAATGAGTAGAAGCGGGAGGGCTGAAGCATAGCTTATGGGGAGTAGCCCTCCCGTGCATCATCATTAGCATCAATATAATAATGGCATTTATTTCGTCAAAAACGTATAGAAATTAAGGACTACAAAGAAATAAAGAAAACTAATGAAAACTGGAAAAAAATAAATAAATAAAAGTTAGGGCAAGAAAAAGGTAAATGCATATATAAGTAATACTAGGAATATCAAATACTTGTTAGCTGGTGTAATCTGCAAGTATAATTGTTTTTACTTTAGTTTTGAATTGTTGATGACTAGTAATACTTGAAAGGTCTGGGTGAAGTCCATTCCACGTTCTAACTCCGATTATGGATCAGCTGTGTGATTTGATGGTTGTTCTACAGGGCTTGCTACACAACCAGTTAAGATGCCTGGTTGGGTATTTCCTGACTGTGGTTTGGAACTGCTTTTGAATGTTAGTAGGCATTTTGTTATGGTAAATGTTGTGCATAATCAGTACTGTTTTAAGCTTAACTATATCAACAAATTCGAATAGATTGAGTTTTTTTAAATATGGGAGTTGTGTGTTCATATTTACCAACACCACAGACTATTCGTAAAACTTTTTTTTTAGATGTTATTATTTTTTGTAGATTTGTTGAGTACGTGTTTCCCCATATTTCGGAGCAGTAATAAAGGTAAGGGAGAAATAGACTGTTATAAAGAGTTCTGTGTATTCTTTCCTCGATAATGTTCTTAGTACGATACAAAATACCTATTGTTTTTGACAGTTTAGTTTGTACATAATTTATATGGTGCTTCCAGTTGAGTTTTTCATCAACAATGAGTCCTAAAAGTGTACATGCACCAACTTTCTCTATCTCAGTATTGCAAATCCGTATAATGCAGTCATTTCTACTCTCAGACTTTATATTGAATAACATGTAATTTGTTTTGGCCACATTAAGGGATAATTTATTAACTGCAAACCAGTTACTTATTATTTCTAATTCTGCATTAACAATTTTAACAAGATCACCAAGATCATGATGGGAGCAGAGAAAGGTGGTATCATCGGCAAACACAATGAATTTTAACATGTCTGAGGTGTTGATAATGTCATTAATATAAATCAGGAACAGTTTTGGACCTAAAATTGATCCTTGAGGGACTCCACATGTTATAGGAAGACTGTTTGATTTCGCCTCGTCTATGTCCACATATTGTAGCCTATTTATCAGATAACTCTTGACCCATTCTTTGGCTTGACCCCTTATGCCATAATGTTCTAATTTGTGTAGCAGTATGGTATGGTTCACAATATCAAAAGCCTTTTTAAGGTCAATGAATATACCAGTTGTAATCATTTTTTTCTGAATGTTGTTGGTAATTTCTTCAACCAGTTCATTTACTGCTGAAGAAGTAATGATTTTTCTGAAATCCATATTGGCTGGGGCATAGTATATTACATTTGCTGAGGAATGATTCCAGACGGTTGTTAAAGAGTTTTTCCAGGATTTTTGAGAATTGTGGTAATAAAGAAATGGGTCTATAATTATTAAAACTAGATGTATCACCAGATTTGAAAACCGGAATCACCTTCGCGATTTTCATTTCATTGGGAAAAATACCTTGTTGGAACGATTTATTGCATGTATTTACTAGGTGGGCTATAATGTTTGGTGCAACTTGTTTAACAATAGTCATACTAAGTCCTAAATCAGTGCTTCTCAAAGTGTGGTCCGTGAGCGCCCCCTAGTGGTCCGTGAGTATATTGGTAACATTTCACATTTGAAATTAATTAATTTATTTCGGTTTTCCGCACTCTCCCGGGAATATCTCCGCAATTGAGCGAGTTTAAGTTTAACTTTCGATTGCATGATATAGCCCAGATAAACACCTTCATCACACATGTGGCCACTTGTGTGTGCCATTTTCAGGCGATTTGCAAAAAACGATGTGTTTTTGGATATTTGTGGAGTTAGGTGGTCTGCATGTGTTTTTTTATTGGTTAAGTGGTCCTTGGTAAACACTGTCCTAAACAATCGTTGGACTGTTTACTGTGTTGAATTTAGAAAATGCATACATATTCTAAAATAAATTGTAATTAAGCCGACGATTCATTCGTCTTTTTATAATTATCAGTCTCCATGGAAGTATGTGTGTTTATTTAAAGAGATGTAGAAGAGAGACAGCTTTAAGTGCTTCTGTACTTTATAAAGAAAGTTTTAGGAATTAGCTTTATTGCTGGAGTAAGATGAGAAGTTTCAGGAGGTAAAAACATTTCTATCTTCTCATCTAACTCTAGATTCTGTTCCTAAATATTCCCAATATTTTCCAATGGACCTCAACACTTTCAGATGCCAATAAGTGTATTTTGAAAGAAAATAACTTAGAAATATGCCTAATTTTCCTGCTTGTTTAATTTGTGATTTTAATTCCATCTGTACCTGCCAATAGTTACTGACGCCTGTCCAACAACAACCACTCAGAACAAAGAACCCTCTTAGCAATGGACATCTGGGACACAATGATATGTCCGAGACGCCTCCCCCTTTAAAATATCTTCACTTGTGAATAATCAAAAGAATCAGCATCATAATCTCACTGTTATTGAGTAAACTGTTATCCCACTTAGCTATGGAATAAAGCTTCCCATTGATGCATTGCTTTTACCCTTGGAGCTTAGGTTGAACATGATTTGTGTAAAATGTGATGCGCCATTGCTCACATATTGCAATACCAGCATGACAATGAATAGCTAAATGAAGACCACTTATTGTACATGTAAATAAAGACATAGAGACATTCGTGGCAGCTCGCCATTACACAGCCCCGGTCTTTAAGCAAACCTGTGCAGTCTTTCGAGAAAGCTATTAACTGCTATGATGCTTGTCGCCCTGCATTTGATCAATGCTTGGATTGCAAAACCTCTTTTGAAATGTCACATCTGCTTAATCTCACATTATTCAGCAGATAGAGTCCGTGCCTTCAATTTTTTGTCATGCCTTCTAAAGCGGAGGAAATTCTCTCTCTACAGTATGAAGGTCTTCGGGCAAATGTCACCTAAATGGTACTTTTGTATGTGCAACATTAAGGCTTTCATGCTTTCAACATGCTTTTCAAATGCTATGTGAATACAATGTGGAATTTGTGTTCAGGTTTATATTCAGAAAAATAAAAATTCCAACTAGAAAATGTAAAAAACGGGTTGTGTGTGTGGTTGTGTGTGTGTGCACCATTGTAGAAAAAATAAAGTACCTTCAGCATTTCAGCCTTTAAAGTCAAACAGTGTAACGTATAAAAAAAAAGCCTGCAAACATGGCATTGAGCTCTTTTATGCTGCTGTTGTTTCATCCTCCTCCAAGTACATGAAACTAGACGGCCTCACACTAGGGGGCTCACATGCATTGCCAAACTGCAGAGCGCCACATTTGTACAACCATGGGAGGGGGGGAGTTTGACATCTCCAGCCACGGATGATTGTCCAATGTATTATTGATCATGCTTTATTGTGCCGAAACATCCCTTTCATAGCCGCGGAAGAAGAGCTACTGAGTAGATGAAATTCACAATCCAAATTCATAAGCGCCGCTGCATCATGTCTCATGACACCAGAGTGCAAATTGAGGACAGCACAAAGATGGAGGATTTCTCAGAGAAACGTGATGAATTTAGAGAGAAGGCTGGGGGACAGGAGGGTGAATACGAGAAAGGGGAAGGGGATTATTTTAGAGAGGTGTGTGTGTGTGTGTGTGTGTGTGTGTGTGTGTGTGTGTGTGTGTGTGTGTGTGTGTGTGTGTGTGTGTGTGTGTGTGTGTGTGTGTGTGTGTGTGTGTGTGTGTGTGTGTGCATGAAAGAAAGTAAATACTAATAAGTGACTCTGTCTGCGTGTGTGGACTCCTTGGTACGTCTTGTAAAGTTTGCGTTTCCGTGTGCACGCTCTATCACACCGTGGACTCGGTCCCACGCGTCAGTGCATGTGTAAGCCTTTGCGAACTGAGCAGCTGGCCTCCCCTGTGGGAGTCATTAGCATTGAAGCTCATCCTTTTGTCACACACTCCAGTGTCTGTCCCTCACCTCTCAGCCCAACCTTGGGGCCCATCATGTTCCCCCTGCACACCTGGCTTTACTTCCCTCTTCTCTCCCACGTCAAGGCTCCTCTGGCTGGCTGCTCCCTAAGAAACTGAGCTAGATAAATGGAAAGAAGGGGGGAGATAGGGTGAGTGAGCAAGAAAGACTCAGGGTGGATGAAAAGAAACACAGATAGGGAAGGGGAGGGGGGGGAGGGAATGAGGTCTGTCAGCTTTCCACATCCTATTATCAGAGTGCTGCTACCTATCCCTGAACAGGTAGAGACTCAACCTCAGTTTCTTCCTCTGCAACCTGTTCCCATGTTATTTCTTGAAATCCCTCACCCATCCCTCTGACCTGCGCGACCCCCTGTTGGCCCGCCTCTCTGCACCAATGCCACATGGGGGTCGGTTATGTGAAAGCCTCCTCTTCCCCCCTAATCTCAGCATGGCAGCGAGGCTAGAGCTGGCTTTGCTTCAGATGCACAGACCCCCACCCAGTTGCCTCTGCCCAGAAAAATCTCTACTCATGGTTACCATTGACAGCATGCCAACACACACTCAACACCAGCCCAACAATCCCCAACGCTTGTCCCCTCTATGGCTCAGCTCTGAGATGTTAAGATGTTAATTAAAATGTTTTTTTCTGGCCTCCCTCCCGCGTTTGCAGGATAGGTAATTGAAAATATATTGGGGGGGGGGCTCAGAGGTGTATTGAAGAGCAACGAGAGAGTAAACAGGTGGCTGGATTTAGGGATGAATCCTGTTCCAATAATTCAACAGTTCTCCAATGGAAAGGTTCCCTGCCTCATTTATATAAAACAGAAGTTGAAGTGCGATTGATCTCTTGAAGGGGGGGGGGGGGGGGGGGGGGGGGGGGGGTCAGCTTTCCAGTCATGCAGCTATAGGTTTAAAGGCTCTTCTGTTGGACCTGAATTAAGTGGAATTAACTAGATTTCTAGGCTTTCCTGCCTGTCATATAAGGTACCTACTGTACTCCCCGGGGACTAGTTTAGGATTTCACCCATGAGGACCGAGGCCATTCCTCACCGGATCCCAACAGTGACAGCACAGATTGGGAATGAACTCTCTTTATGGATTTTTGCTCCAAATAAAGTGGCTCATTCCCTCTCAATGGCCATGACCCCGACACAATTAACCTGGCAATTTGTCACTTTCAAGGACATCCACTGGGAGTTTGGCAAAATCGGCCAACTCGTCATCATCCTTCACCAGATCGGTTTATATGCGAAGAGAGGATGAGATGATAAACGGGAATATACCATAGCCAATCAGAATTAAAGGCAGATGCAGAAGAAATCTAGACTACGGAGAGAGGAGACGAGCGAGAGAGAGATATAAGCGAGAAGAGAGGGGAGTAGAGCGAAGAGAGGCGTAGATAGAGGATCTCTCTATATCTCTCGATATATTCGTATATCGCTATACTCATCTCTCTCATCTCTATCTCCTCTCTCTCTCTCCTCTCTCTCTCTCTCTCTCTTCTCTCTATCTATCTTCTCATCTTTCTACTGCACGTCTCTTGCAATGTCCTGTTAGCCAACGTGACTTTAGAGGTTTTTTAAGGCTGTGGACACATCTTTTACTTAAAATCCCTGAACACTCTTCTGTACTAGACTGTTTACTGCTCGTGCTGCATTTGGAAGCAAAGCAATGTTGGCCCTCCCAACTGCATGAAGGGAAATACCATTGATTTCCAATGAAGGCACAGTGCCAGGTCCGATGCACAGGCACAAAGGGCAGATCAGGTATTAATGAATATCAATGCTAATCTAATGAAGGGGCAGAAAAAAGAGGTGAAGCTAGAGGTAGTGTGGAGAAAGTTTAAATATAGTAAATCTTTAAGTTATGTTTTAAAAGAAGAACTACTTCCACGTCAAGAAATGATTAACGATAAATAAACAAAACATCACTTTCAGCGTAGGAGGTTTTTACTTGTTATCTTTCACAGTCCTAATAATAACCCCTGTTTTTCCGTGGCATCTACTCCTTTACTCAGACACAGGGGAGCTTTCACTTTATCACAGCCAGTCTTGTTTGGCCTTATCCCTCTCCAGAGGAGCCATTATCGGGGCAACAGGGTGAAGCTTGTCGTCTACACACACCAGGTCAAAGCAGACTGTCCTCCCCTTGCTCGGCAACAATTGTTAATTCTCTCCTACTTTACACCATTGATCTCCTGCCTCCCAGCCCAAACATCCAGGTCTTTGTGGAGCTGCTAAGCTGCTTCACTACTGGACTTTCTGTCATCTTGTTTCCACAGCAGCATTGATCCCCCAGGTGCTGCCGACTGGGTACAAAACAAATGAAGTTTAGGTGAGGTGCTTAGGATGAAGATTTAGGTTTATTAAGAGATTCTAACAGTCAGAGCATTAGAAAAGCAGCACATATTAATTTTCTACTTAAAATAGAATCGATGAATGTCTAGCTGAGCAGAGATGAAGGCACATTTGCAATCAATAACATTTATGTAACTAGCTTTACTCTTTATCCTTGTTTTTCAGCGACAACTATAGTTGAAAGCTCTGTGAACAAACTGGACCTTATGTTTAGAATTATTATTGTGAGCGGCTGCTTTAAAGGCGAGTAATCGACCTTCAAGCCCTATTTTCTATCATCATTTCATACATTTTCACCCAATATCACCTAGACTTTAAGCGCAGGATAATAAATAAAATATTAAACAAACTCAACTACTTTAATCTCCTCTTTAACCTTTATTGCATAAGTATTTGTGAGAGTCAGCAACTCTACAGTCATCCAACCCATCAATTTTCTACCTGCTTATTTAGCACAGAGCTGCTGCAACAGGGCAAATACAAGCATGGAGACATGCGTCTGCACAGTGGTGTCCTCCAGTTGTCCTGAGGGACAGCCAAACACCAGGTCAGCTGCAGGATGTCCTCTCTCATGTGTCCTGGTGTGCCCTGCAGTCCTCTCCTATTCAGTTTCGTCCACCACCAAAGGGAGACGGGTGCTACCTTATTTTGCTTGAGGTGCAGTGGCTTAACGCCGATTATGGGTGGGCTGATCCCATCATAGCCTGAACTATGACCGTAAAATAAACCCCTCTCCAAGTGGAACATTTGACCAGAGGTGCTTTTTCTACAGTAGGTTGGCTGGAAAAAAGCCATACTGCTGCTGAAGGAAGGAAGCCAAACATACAACTATAAATGTAAAAGTCTATACAGAAAACTTCATTTGTACTTTAAGTTAATACATGTAAGATAAATGCTGGGTCTGAACCTTTCTAAATTGATGGAAGATGAGTAAAAACATCCTGGTGCTGAAAATACATCAGGAGAAAACATACTGTATGTTAAGCTGTTTGAAGTATGGGTCTTAAAGGCACAATTCACAATGCATACTAATGCAACATAGCCCTAATACATAAACAAGATAAGAGTCCAGTAGCTCTGTGAGAGGGGTGTACCATGGATGTATGAAGAGAACTGGATACAGAGTTAATTCCTATTACTGTACGTTGCATAGTATATATATATATTGTAGAGTGAAAAAATGATTATCTACTAGTGATTTTCAGCATCTGTGTGCCTCTGGAGCAATGCAGCCTTTCCTTTAACTCAGCCTACTGTACCAATCAAACAGTCTCGGGCCATCACATGAAACCTTATCTCTGGAAATATTTATATAAATATGTTTTGTATAGTGTTCTAGTTCCTCTGCTCTGGAAGTTATTTACCTACAGTACAAAAGAAGTACCTGGTGATTTACAGACCTATCGTTCCTGGAAAAGGTATTTTCGGAAATTACTATGCTGACATGCTTATGTATAGCAGACATAATGTTTTGCATTTTCGAAATCCCAATAGCCTGCAAATTTCAACATCATGGTGGCGGTAGACGAAAAGTCAGGCGATCACCAAGGTTTTACGAAAGTATCCTCTGGGAACCACGAATGTGTGCCAAAAATGTCATGGGAAATAGCAGCTTATAACTGTCTGTTTCATTGACAAACCCCTACTCATTTAAGGGGAATGCCTATCATGATGAGGGGAACCTCCTCTGTTTATCTATGAAACCAAACTAACAAAATGGTATCCCACTAATATGTAACATAATCAAAATGCAGCGCACACATCTGCTTGCTTAAGAAAGTTGTTAGTCACTCTACGAAGGGTAGGATTTGTGCTTTAAAACCAGATAAGAATTCCATAAAGCTGTTACTCTGACTCATAACAGACTGTAATTATGTTGATTCTGCTTCTCCCAAGATCTGGGGGAAGAACATGTCAGTTTGGAGATCAGCCCAGACTGTGAGAAAGACAAGAGGTCAGGCCTCGCCGCACTGATTAAAGGACAGGGTTAACAAGTCAATCTGCTATTCTGAAAGGCTCCCCAGGATTGTTGGTTCACGGAGATGAGAAAAATAAGCGGCTCTTGCATCCTTACATGCTGCTTTGTGATAGATCAGCCTTAAATCCTTCAAAGTAATGTGGGACATTTACCAGCATCTCATTTATGGAGAGATTTCCTGCACTTTATCTCCACAGCCCGAGAGTTATCGTTCAGCCACGGCAGAGATATGTCTTCTTTATTGTGTTGTAAAAGAGCAGTAACAACAGGAACGCACATACTGTATACGTTATATTATATTTAGGACAGTTATAGTTTTTGTTCCAACTAAGTAAGCCTGTAAGCCTCAGTTTTCATAAAAGTTAAAAACACTTTGAAGAACCCGAAGAATTGAACCTGTGAGTTTCAGCTTTTGCAAAGTATAGAGACCTGTAGAGCTTTCTTTTGAAAATTCCTAAACCATCTGTCCGTCCATCTTTCTCTCCCTGCACGATCCAAGTTCCCCATCCACCATTCACCGATCTTTCATAGCCTGTGGAAACAGTTTATGTGAGAAAAAAAACCCGCTGGATTTGACTCAGCCAAAAGCTCTGCGGCAGAGGAAGTCAATAATTGTATTTCTCTGCTCTTAGCGCGCCCAGACGCCCCCCACACCCACTCCTCCATCCTCAGTTCACATGCCTGCATTATCCTAAACCAAAGCATCCGAGGTGTGTAACGTAAGCCTCTGCAGTGCGCCTCATGTTTCATAAAGAGATAAGGGCCACTAAAAATACCCATGGTGTGTGGAAAGATAGCTAAGCATTAGAAGAGGTATCTGCAGTGAGCAGCCAGCAAGGCACAGTCTCCTTTAATTCCAACCACAGACATCCACGAAAAGAAAGCGTGATCCCATAGACCCAGCCATAGATATGACTTTATACACACAACGGATTGAAAATATGTACACTTAAAATCCCTCTGTGTGGATGCATTATTCATTTTAATCCACCCTGAAAAGCTGGAATTGAAAATAGAATAATATTCCAAATGAAAGACACCCTTAGAATGTATCATGTAGGGAAAAACATACAGAAAATAAGTATGAAATATCTCAAGTGCACAAGAAAGTAGAAACACAAGTGCATTTTTCTAAAGAAATCCAGCGAGATTGGTTTTAAAAGCCGGTCCCATTTAGATCACTTAGACTTGATAATGCAGGTTTCCCGCAGTAATCTAAAAATGGAAATTGAGTTTGATCCCTGCCTTTACTATAAATCAAAGAGTCTTAGACATTATCTTAACCAAAGATTGATCGTAGACTACTTCAGCTGTTAAAGTCATTATTACTTGTTATGAGCTCTGATGCAAAAGTGTTTCCAGGTAGTGGTATAGGATCATATCTTAAAACTAAAGAAGGAGATATTGTCAGTATTCTTCCTGTTGTTGTTGTTGTTCCCCTGAGGGAGGTCTTTCCCCTACTGCACACACAAGGCTGGTGCACAGCATGGTTAGTCTGTTTGCACTGCTGTTTTTATCCATGCATACAGAGTACCAGGAATACAACAGATACACACACACTTCCAAACTAATTGGGGTGCCATGCTTACTCGTGGGGCAACAGCTACTGTGCGCACATAACCTTAAGCTATATGA
Source organism: Harpagifer antarcticus (assembly GCA_902827135.1). Classification (NCBI taxonomy): domain Eukaryota; kingdom Metazoa; phylum Chordata; class Actinopteri; order Perciformes; family Harpagiferidae; genus Harpagifer; species Harpagifer antarcticus. The sequence continues at coordinate 1,349,776 of CADEHL010001417.1, forward strand.
CGCTTGTTAGAGAGAAACTGGGGGTGAAGGGGAAGAAGATCTGGATTGTTTGGGCTTTGAGCGAGTGTTTGTCTCTCGTCCCATCTGTTTCCCCTCACACTATCCAGCGCTTCTGTTACATTTTCTTTAAATGCGAGACAGACAGATGGAATGAGACAAGAGAGATGCAGTGAAAGAAAGAAAACAACCTAGCTTTACTTTGGGGAGTATCGGGAGAGTTTAAATCAGAGAAGACTTTATTTTTAAAAGGTAAATCCAGAGACTTGCCAGTAGGTTTTTCCTCACAGCCTTATTGGCCTTTGGTGGGTGGATTCAATCCAACATCAAAAACTAATCAGAGTTCTTAAAAGTGGTTTGACCGGCAGCAATCTATTATTCAGTGTCTGACACCGAGTGCTGATTTCGCCGAAGAACTTCTACTTTTTAAAAACGTTCCCCCTCACAGTTTAAAGTTATGCCTAGGTTGCATGAAGTCACACTTTTGTACAGCACTCTTTACTATTCCTATTCCAATTCCAATTCAGGGAGCGTTTACCAGTGCGTATTCCTCCAAAAATATGCGTTTTTATTGAAATAGATAACACATTTTTTAGTGGATATATCTTTCTCACACTCTCTGTATATGTGCATTCTTGGATTTGTGCAGACTGATTACAAATGAGTTCTGGTTTGCATAAACAAGGCATAGACTTCAATTTGACAGTAAATAAATTACATCTGCTGGAGCAATTGCTTAAACAGTTTCCATTGCTTTCAGATCTTCTCCTTCACCATTTGGATTTCCATCAAGCCAAAGTGGGTGCCGAGTCATCGCTTGCTCCTCCTCTTAGCTGGGATATGGATAGAAACAGATTACTGTGGATCCACTCACCCAGCCTGCCCCACCAGTCCAGCGTTTCATCTCTCAGTGTGATTAAATGGGAGACATTCACACCCGATTTGTTAATTCATCAAAATGCTACCTTATGGGATACAGGGGTTTGTATTAATCACATTTTGGGCAAATTCATGTTCGCTTGCATAAAGCTCAAACAGGCATGCATTACAGATCAGTCTGGCAGTGAAGGTGGAGACTCATCACATTAATATATTGCCCCAGTCACAAGGTCTGAAGTGAGACAGAATGAGCGAGAGACACAGAGAGACTATGTGTCTATTGGTGGAGTTGACAGATGATGAACTTAGAATATCAACCACAGATCTATGAACGCCTTTTTGAGAAGCCAAACCAATTTGAGATACAACAAATGGAGTCAGAGATAGGAAACCTGCTGATTTGTGGACTTTTTCTCGAAGTCCTGTCCTCTCTGAAGAGATTGACTGCCAGAGGGAATTTCAATCAAATGTTTTTTAAGTCAGGGTTGTTGGCCATCTTGTTTCCCCCCCTCCTTTATCGTGTAATTTGTCTCATAACTACACGGTGTTAGGGCAGTCATTAGAAGGTAAATCCCCTTGGCTCAACTTGCCTCAGTAAAGCACTGGCATTCAGGGCTTGATAAATGGACATTCAACACTGGTTATTATGATGAATGGGAATTTCACACTAGTAACAGTGCCAGGTATGGGAGAAGAAAACCCAGAAAGAAATTCCTCCTAAAAGTGCTGCCGATGGCAAATTGGAATCGGATGCCTATTTCGGTTGACATTCTCCGCATTTATTGGATTATTGGACCGACTTGAAGTTGGGCCAGTGTGGGGAGGCACAACACATGATTCATTTACCAAAAAACCTAAAGAAATAAGAGGTCCAATACCTCTGAAGCCTGTTGGAAAAAGAGAGTCATAAACAGATTAACCGTTACCATGATGAGTGCAGATTAGTTAGAGTCTATGGTCGTTTAGCCACGAGTACCGGTTGCTAAGTCTATGATGCAGACATGGATGCAGCCAGCTAATACATTATAGCGACATCATTAACAACAGAGAAGTACATGAAAGAGGGAGACATAGAGAGGAGTGACTTTACAAAGTAAATTGGGTGTGTGATCAATGGGGTATATCAAGCAACGGAGAGGGTGAGAGCCAGGGATGATCTAAAGGAAGAGGAGCAATGCAGAGGCGAGGGAGGTACATACAGGGCAATTTAATCACAACCATCTGAGCTGGATATAAAGAGAGGAGCCAGAGAATATAAATAGTGAGCGAGAGACTAATGGAAACTCATTTTAGGAGAGTATTTAACCTATTTCAGAGAGAATCCAGGGTAATCAATTAAATGTGCTTTTAGCCCAGGCCTCAGCTTTAATTACTCTTCAAATGCGATTATTCTCTGACATGCTACCTTCTTCCTAGAAATAGAAATACTGTAAATATTCGCTACATTAAATGGTGGCTCTTACACTGTCAAAACCCAGAGAGAACGACATCAAAAATGCCTTATGGGCCATGGTGGCAACACTTTCTCTGAAACAATTGATGCCTTTTTCTTCAGTGCGTATCATATTTGAAGGCAGTTCCTTTGCAGAACTCTTTTTGAAAGTGAGCCGTTTGATATTTTTAGCCACCCTGGTGGCATCGCTCCAGGAATGACAATGTTTTGCTGTCAGTTTGTCAGTCCACCACTTTGTTTCCAGACTGAAATATTTCAACAACTATTTGAAAGATTGCCGTGATATTCTGCTCAGATAATCACTCCACTGCGGGGGACAAGGCCAAACAAGAATGCCTGTGATAGAGTAAAAGACCCCCTCTGTCTGTGTATAAGAAAGGTTGCCAAGGAAAGCTATTGGTTATTATGAGGACTGTGAAAGGTACATACTTCAACTATGAGATCAGAGTTAGGGTTAGGGTCAGACACTCAACCCACAGAAGATGTTGCCCACTGACTCTAATGATGCCCTGACTTTTCCTAGAACCACACTAACAGCTTCACCTTTCTGGCTTTAGCACCTCAACTGGACGTGGTATGATGACATTTGGAGCACACATTGATATCACCTCAAGTTGATTTCAAACCAGTAGGAAGGTTGTGCTCTTTCCCTGGATTAACAATTGATGTCTTGACAGATAATTCCCATCTCACATCCGAGTATTATAGACACCAACTATGAGAAAAACAGTCAGTTTAGCAAACAATATAATTGTTTCTGTAATGTATTCATTTACTAAGTTAATTTTAGATTAAAGTTGGATATCCTATATAGGATTGACTGTAACCTAGATAAATACTTATACATCTCCACAATGATGTACCATGTTGTGTTGAGTGACATGACTTAACAGCTGACCGGTGGTTACTGTGAGAGCCTTAAATCCTCTCCCCTCAGACACAGAGTCAGCAGTCAGCCACTTAAAACCTTGGCCTACAGTTATTCAGTAAATATGTGCACAGTCCCCAAGACACTAAGGAGGTCTGTTACAGCCTCAGCGCCAGCCTAGCAGTAGGCCTGTTTGTTTGACAGTCAACACTAATCCACTGCTCTGAATCACTCTCAGAAGGAGAGACGGATAGAAATGGCTAGAGGGCACAGTCCTGAAAATATGCCACCGCGCATTCAGAAAGAGTCCCGGTGAGACTGTGTGATGCAACTGCTCACAGAAGCATGTGGGCCAACATAGGAAAACGTCCACTTAACAGACTTACACACATTGTAGCAACACCATTATTTGTAGATATCAGTAAAACATCATGACCTAATGTCCGATCTGACGGATGAAAAAAGGAAAACATAACAGGAGCTTTGATTTTCTCGCCGTTAGCTTTGTAAAGCTCCCCGTCATCTGTCAAATCTGATTAATGAAAGCACAGAAAATATGTTAGAAGCCAGATATTCCCTGCATTTTCCGTCTTTCATGAATACCCAGCAGGGAGAATTTCCATTCTGTCACAGAGGACATGAATGGCTGACGTGACTGTCCATTAAAGACACAAACAATGTCACTGCCATTTATTTGCACAAGTGAAGCTCCATGGAACAGAAGCATCTTATGTGTGCCAATTAGGGAGCCAGAACATGGTCAAAACAGATCCAAGTAAATATATCTATGTTGACATTCACATGCTAATTTAAGAGGGTCCCTGTCATTCATCTCCAGAGCATGTAGTGCCATTAGCATACACACTTTGCATCCTTTCAATTTCCCTTTCAGAAGCGACTCTCAATGTCACTGCATAGTTTTGATGTGCTATTGCTTCTTCAAATGTGCCACACATTTATCTAACAGTTAGATCCATTCACGGCAAACAAGCAAACAAACAACTTAAACAGCTTAAACAACAGGCCTTTCACATCAGGTGTCAGTAACATCATTTGAGGCTCATCACACTTTGTCGGCTACTATTAAAGTGTGACAGCCAGCATGCACAATACCAGGAGCATGAAATTCAAGCAGCTAATTGGAAATGATTCTATAATACTTTTATTTAGACCTGTCATGGACACCTTTCCCTAAGGAGAATACTAATGGTGATTCTCAGGGCTACACAATTCAACCGAAAGGGAAAGGGGATATGAAATACAAGGGGAGGAATTTACAAACAGAGGGGGTTGGGTATATAGCATATGCATTACTATGATAATATGTGAACCGATCACTTAAAGTCAGCTAGCATAAGTAATTAGCTAGTTAACATAATTAGCTAACACCACTGACACATTCATCATTGTTTGGCACGTTGCAGCTTTCCATGACTTTCGTTTCAAGCACACAAAAAATTGTCCGGCCAGAGCAAAAGCACCGCATACGTCACGCCTTATGTCGAGGCGGGGGGCAGGGGCGGGATCAACTCCTGACAACAACAAGAAGCCCACGTTTTATCCAGCTTGTACACAACGATGGAGAAACTTAACAAGCAGGCAGTGGTCCACTGAAGAGAACAGCTACCTACTGGGAATCTGGTTTTCCGAAGAGGTACAGAGGAAGCTGGAGCACAATCGGCCATTGTTGTTGTTGTCGGTGTCAGCTGTGAGGGGTTTCCGCGCGGTTTTGGCTTTATGAAGCAGGCGCGCAACGGTTACGTCATGACGCAAATGATGACGCAATGACGCAGCACCAGTCGGACTCCTGGGCGGTGTGAAAAGAGCCTCCGCTAAACCGAAGAACCGGTTCTGAACCTGAAAAGCTCAAGCACGGAGCTTGAACCGGAGTTGCGTTGGTGTGAATGTATATGTGGTTCTTTGAGGCTCTTTTACTTTTGTGAGTGTTGAATGTCCCTTTTCTACCCCCTTTTTCAGCTTTCAATCCCTCTAGCTTTGGATGGACTTACTTCTCACCAACATTTCTATAAAACTGATTCAGTAAAAACAACCGTAGCGGCAGACTTTCCACAGCCGTCCCACTGGATGAGCACTCTGTGACTCAGAGATGGCTCGACAGATGGATTATATCCCTGTTGTCGGAGCCTCGCTGTCGGCCATGGGGCAGAAATGTTTGATAAAGGCATGTCAAACAGTTGTAGGGTTCTTGGACTGAGAAGTCCTCACAGGGGGCAGGGGCCACGATCATGTCAGCTTCAGCGCTGTCTCATGCATGGTAAAGTATTGTATGCTCACTCGAGTTGACGAGAGAAAAGAGAAGAACCACATTTTTGCATGCAAAAGAATGACATGCTGACTAACACTTCTCTGGCGACCTTGCATCCAGTTTGAGGGGTGTTTGTCTGTGTCCGCTGGTTGGCAATAAAGAAAGGTGGGGGGCTTCTATAGATGCAGAGAAGCTTAAGTTTAATTGCTTGTGGTGGCAGTCCAAAGTCATATGCTGGTCAATGGCCCGTGCATCCCGCAGGTTCATTTCCCCATAATTACTCTACATGCGCTTGTCCAATGCATAAGTCTGTCATCATTAAAATAATAAGAATGGGTTGGGCAGGAAGAATGGAGGAACAAGTGCAAAGAAATGAATAAATCAATACTGCAGACAGGAGGAAGAGATGGCCTGGCACAGCAGAGGCACACAATTAAGTGTCGGGGCAAGTCTTCGCTTTCTCTCATTCTCACAGGCAAATGTTCATACACATGCACATACAAAGACACAATCACACGTCCATGACTTGATGCAACCATTGCAACATTCAAAGCAAACCGGAACATAGTGGAGGGAACAGTTTTATTTTCCAGTAAGTGATGACTAATTGGAACACCTCTTCAATGACAGATGTTTTACTTCTTAACATATTCATTACACACTTCAAGTTCACAACTTTCAAGATGTAAATAAAGTAATGGGATCAGATTGTGGTTTGACACTCAGCCCTCCTAATTCAATATATATATTTTGGGAGGAAAAAAACTTGATGTTAGAGCCAGTGATTGAAAGAAACGCAATAAGCATATCCCAAAGCAGCAGCTCATTACAGGTCCCCAAACCTGCTGGATTGCAACGTAATGCCAAACAAATATGAGTTTGTGTGTGTGTGTGTGTGTGTGTGTGTGTGGTGTGTGTGTGTGTGTGTGTGCCCTTGTGCACACCTGCTCGTGCGCGAGGTTGTGTGCGTGCTGTGGTGTAGCCATGTGTTGTACAGTTCCTGAGTGTAATCCTCGGCCTTTACCAGCTGCCCCACAGATCTTACAGGAACGTCTCACTCAAATTAAAAACAGGTGGACACAGTTTGATTAGCTAGTTAAAAAACTTGGCCTGTGGAACAAAGATAATTGTCATAGCAGGAAGTATTAGCTGCATTAAAGGGGTTTTATAGTATCAAGAAATGTCCTTCTGAGCTCTTGTTGCTGAGAAGAAAAGATAGACACTAACCTAGCTCTGTCCTTATCTACCGTAGTAAACATTTTGTTTGTGGTCATTAAACCCACATTTAAATGTGCTTGTGACATGCTCTTTTAAGTTTAGTTGTATTGCTTTTATTTCCATTAAAAGAGGACTTGACTCCCAAACTATTGGCTGTCATTCTTCTAGAATAACTCTTATGATAAATAAAGGGAAGAGATAAAGTCTTACACTAACAATTAAAAATGTCAAGCAATACAATAAATATGAACTCCAATATGAAAAACTATATTGGCTATTATAAACAAAGTCAGAACTTCAGGCATTTAGTTTTAAGACATGAATACTGTATTTAATGGAGATACGCCCTAGGTTTTATTTGTGTTATAATACTCAATAAACCCTTTATATCTTGAGGACATTTTAATGCACATTTATTGGTTTGTAAACCTGAAACACACTTATTCCCTCCATTTTATTTATTAGTTCCTCACTCTCTCTCTTTTGTAGATGGTGTCCCAGACTGGGTTAGTTTAAAATTGTGCAGAACTTGTGATATCTAATGGATTGTAATCTGAACTGCACACACCAACCCTTACAATGATGGTATTACAAAGATGAATTAAACTAATAGATGGTGTAATGATTCAGCAAGTATCTCACAGTTTAATGGGCTGCTGTGATGTTCCCACTGGCTGCTTTTTAAAAGGCACCAGAGACGTTCTCTGCAAAAGCGTTTTATGATAAGCCAGCAGGTTAACAGCTATTTGAAAGCCCATTGAGTCATTGTTACATTTAAACGTTCTCAAACATGAAGCGTTTTATTCCTTTGTTGGCCTTTACTTCAGTGACCAGCATGTACATTTCTCTGTGTGTGTGTGTATGGGGGCAGCTTAGCTTATACAGTACTGCAGAGTAATTCCCCATGGGATAAGGGCAATTTAACGCTGGCACATTTATGCATCAAACGTACCTATGGAAGATAATAAGACGCCCTAATAGACTTTGATGAACATGCGTTACATGGGAGGGAAGCTAGTGCATGCAAGAGTCTCCCCAGCAAGTCCCTTCCAGCAGTTATGCTCTGGGTCCATAAAACTTCTCCATATGAATATTTAATGTACAATTCATGTAATGCAAATGAATGTATTTTGTTATATTTTCCTCAACCCAGTCCATATTTTGCAAGTGCTTCGAAAGATATCGCTGAGAGCTCAGACACACTGGTGCGATTCCAAAAGCTTAGCACACACATGACAATACCAACGAAGAGGTGAATACAAGGAGTAGATTTGTGCATGGTTCAGCATTGTTTGGTTTGGTTGGATTATAATGGAGACCACACCATTCATTATCAAGTAAATGTTGTTTAAATTGTGGGAAATTCGACAATATCTTTCTTGTCATCCACATCATCGAACAGCTGTCCTTTATCTTGCAGTTTGGTGTCATTTCTACATGTATTTCTGTCTGTCGAGGCATGCTTAGTTTAGCATAAATACAGCTATGGCTTTGTCCGATGTTGAACATTCTACACACCAGTATCTAAGTAACTGCATGTGTATAGTGGCCCTACAAGCTTAACACATGCCACTTAAACACATACAAAAAGAAAAACTCCAGCAACAGGAGAAAACAACTTCACTTATTTGTGAACGGAAATGCAGGAAAGCGAGAAAACAACATAAAGAATGTCCATGGCAACCATTCTGTATTTTTTCTTTACAAAAAGGTGTTTATATGGAGAGTTATGTGCTGGATCTATTTTTATTTGAAAGGATAGATAGAAGATACATTCTGCCATTCTTGGTGAAGACTGATATTGATGGTGTGAAGGACTGAGAGCTAAATGTTCCTTTTACAAATGGTGACTTATTATTTTCCTGATGATAATCTACACATTTAGTTAAGATCTTTAATGGCTGAGTTATTTAAGTAAATGTGCGATTAATCCTACCTCCACACTCGATTTACCTACTTTCACGGCCTCCACCTTTTAATGACTTTTTGATTAATACCTGCTCTCCCTACATGTTACATTAAACAGCTAAATAACGCTTTTTAATATGATTTCCAATAAATCACATTAGTCATGCAAATTAAAAAAAATCTGCATACTTTGCATGTATCTCACACCTAGTAATAAACACAATATTTATTTAGCTTATTTATGTGTTTCACGTTTGTAATAGATCAGATTTACTATTTTATTCAGTGATGTTTTTTTTAAATATGCAACTTTTTATTTTTGCTTCAAATGAGGAATGTGCTTGCCAAACAACACTAGCAAAATAGGTCAGGTTTAACTCTCTAAGAAAGACTACTTGTGTATTCATTTGTCTGCAGTCATGAGGGAACTGTCACTGGCTAATCAATAACACTGTCCATTCAATATTTACTGTTTAATTAAAACCACTGTTGTTCTGATATTGACAAACTGCCACTGGTTTGCATGTATGTCCATCGTCTGCAGTCTGGTTCTCATTTCATTATCTGCAACTCAGAGTGTGAGCAGGTGAGTGCAGACAACACAGTTACAGTCTGCCATGATGGGCTTTCAAACAGCAGATGGGCAAAATGGTGGACCCAAGTCTGTCCAGGCCCCCACCCCCCCTCTCCCTTTCCCTCTGTGCCAGTGTGGGTCTGCCAGGTTAAGAGTGCCACAGAGCTGGCCCCTCCAGGCGTGTCTCTTTGTGGGGGAGGTAAGGGCTTGGCATGGCAGTCTGTGGAGCAAGCAAAGGTCAGTGTGTGTGGTTACATTCCCCCGTGGCAAATCAGGCCTTTATCCAAACCTCTGCCTGCTCTGGCAGAAGAACCAGGTGCATGGAAGGACGGTGGGGGGCGGGGGGTTGATAGGAATGGCTAGAGACAAAAACAACAACTCCCCATTAGTAAGTAAAGACCTAACAATGGTAAAGCCTTACGATGTTTTGACAAGACTTGGCAGATGATCTGCAGGTATGCTTGCAGCTCTTACTCACTGCAGTAAACAGTAAATAAAATGCTTAAGCTTGCATAGCAACATGCTTACCATGACTTTGCTAACATGCTAATGGTTAGTTGCTCTCATTCATCATCTTAGTTTAGCCTTTTGGCATGACAACATTTGCTAATTAGAACATGTTTACAATGACTTTGTCAACATGCTGAGATTTAGCAGGACTCTAACATTTGCTAATTAGCATTTTAGATAAAGTACAGATGAGGATGATTAGAATGTCATTCCATTCAGGTATTCGGTCATAAACAGAAATATTAGACAACATTTTCTCAATATCGCAATTGCATGAAGATTCAGCCATTAATTGACCTATAACTTAAGACATATCTTTAGTTTCAAAGTCAATGGTTATATAAAGTCCTCCTTCGTTCATCATCTGGGAACCAAACTAAATAAAATGTGATCCAATAGAGAAACAACAGTATTAGAAATGGCTAAACTAGACATATGTGGTAACATTAATGTGGTTATATAACTAACTTATCTCATGTATCGTACCTCTCTCTCTCTCTCTCTCTCTCTCTCTCTCTCTCTCATCTTTCTACTGCACGTCTCTTGCAATGTCCTGTTAGCCAACGTGACTTTAGAGGTTTTTTAAGGCTGTGGACACATCTTTTACTTAAAATCCCTGAACACTCTTCTGTACTAGACTGTTTACTGCTCGTGCTGCATTTGGAAGCAAAGCAATGTTGGCCCTCCCAACTGCATGAAGGGAAATACCATTGATTTCCAATGAAGGCACAGTGCCAGGTCCGATGCACAGGCACAAAGGGCAGATCAGGTATTAATGAATATCAATGCTAATCTAATGAAGGGGCAGAAAAAGAGGTGAAGCTAGAGGTAGTGTGGAGAAAGTTTAAATATAGTAAATCTTTAAGTTATGTTTTAAAAGAAGAACTACTTCCACGTCAAGAAATGATTAACGATAAATAAACAAAACATCACTTTCAGCGTAGGAGGTTTTTACTTGTTATCTTTCACAGTCCTAATAATAACCCCTGTTTTTCCGTGGCATCTACTCCTTTACTCAGACACAGGGGAGCTTCACTTTATCACAGCCAGTCTTGTTTGGCCTTATCCCTCTCCAGAGGAGCCATTATCGGGGCAACAGGGTGAAGCTTGTCGTCTACACACACCAGGTCAAAGCAGACTGTCCTCCCCTTGCTCGGCAACAATTGTTAATTCTCTCCTACTTTACACCATTGATCTCCTGCCTCCCAGCCCAAACATCCAGGTCTTTGTGGAGCTGCTAAGCTGCTTCACTACTGGACTTTCTGCCATCTTGTTTCCACAGCAGCATTGATCCCCCAGGTGCTGCCGACTGGGTAAAAAACAAATGAAGTTTAGGTGAGGTGCTTAGATGAAGATTTAGGTTTATTAAGAGATTCTAACAGTCAGAGCATTAGAAAAGCAGCACATATTAATTTTCTACTTAAAATAGAATCGATGAATGTCTAGCTGAGCAGAGATGAAGGCACATTTGCAATCAATAACATTTATGTAACTAGCTTTACTCTTTATCCTTGTTTTTCAGCGACAACTATAGTTGAAAGCTCTGTGAACAAACTGGACCTTATGTTTAGAATTATTATTGTGAGCGGCTGCTTTAAAGGCGAGTAATCGACCTTCAAGCCCTATTTTCTATCATCATTTCATACATTTTCACCCAATATCACCTAGACTTTAAGCGCAGGATAATAAATAAAATATTAAACAAACTCAACTACTTTAATCTCCTCTTTAACCTTTATTGCATAAGTATTTGTGAGAGTCAGCAACTCTACAGTCATCCAACCCATCCATTTTCTACCTGCTTATTTAGTACAGAGCTGCTGCAACAGGGCAAATACAAGCATGGAGACATGCGTCTGCACAGTGGTGTCCTCCAGTTGTCCTGAGGGACAGCCAAACACCAGGTCAGCTGCAGGATGTCCTCTCTCATGTGTCCTGGTGTGCCCTGCAGTCCTCTCCTATTCAGTTTCGTCCACCACCAAAGGGAGACGGTGCTACCTTATTTTGCTTGAGGTGCAGTGGCTTAACGCCGATTATGGGTGGGCTGATCCCATCATAGCCTGAACTATGACCGTAAAATAAACCCCTCTCCAAGTGGAACATTTGACCAGAGGTGCTTTTTCTACAGTAGGTTGGCTGGAAAAAAGCCATACTGCTGCTGAAGGAAGGAAGCCAAACATACAACTATAAATGTAAAAGTCTATACAGAAAACTTCATTTGTACTTTAAGTTAATACATGTAAGATAAATGCTGGGTCTGAACCTTTCTAAATTGATGGAAGATGAGTAAAAACATCCTGGTGCTGAAAATACATCAGGAGAAAACATACTGTATGTTAAGCTGTTTGAAGTATGGGTCTTAAAGGCACAATTCACAATGCATACTAATGCAACATAGCCCTAATACATAAACAAGATAAGAGTCCAGTAGCTCTGTGAGAGGGGTGTACCATGGATGTATGAAGAGAACTGGATACAGAGTTAATTCCTATTACTGTACGTTGCATAGTATATATATATATTGTAGAGTGAAAAAATGATTATCTACTAGTGATTTTCAGCATCTGTGTGCCTCTGGAGCAATGCAGCCTTTCCTTTAACTCAGCCTACTGTACCAATCAAACAGTCTCGGGCCATCACATGAAACCTTATCTCTGGAAATATTTATAAAATATGTTTGTATAGTGTTCTAGTTCCTCTGCTCTGGAAGTTATTTTCCTACAGTACAAAAGAAGTACCTGGTGATTTACAGACCTATCGTTCCTGGAAAAGGTATTTTCGGAAATTACTATGCTGACATGCTTATGTATAGCAGACATAATGTTTTGCATTTTCGAAATCCCAATAGCCTGCAAATTTCAACATCATGGTGGCAGTAGACGAAAAGTCAGGCGATCACCAAGGTTTTACGAAAGTATCCTCTGGGAACCATGAATGTGTGCCAAAAATGTCATGGGAAATAGCAGCTTATAACTGTCTGTTTCATTGACAAACCCCTACTCATTTAAGGGGAATGCCTATCATGATGAGGGGAACCTCCTCTGTTTATCTATGAAACCAAACTAACAAAATGGTATCCCACTAATATGTAACATAATCAAAATGCAGCGCACACATCTGCTTGCTTAAGAAAGTTGTTAGTCACTCTACGAAGGGTAGGATTTGTGCTTTAAAACCAGATAAGAATTCCATAAAGCTGTTACTCTGACTCATAACATACTGTAATTATGTTGATTCTGCTTCTCCCAAGATCTGGGGGAAGAACATGTCAGTTTGGAGATCAGCCCAGACTGTGAGAAAGACAAGAGGTCAGGCCTCGCCGCACTGATTAAAGGACAGGGTTAACAAGTCAATCTGCTATTCTGAAAGGCTCCCCAGGATTGTTGGTTCACGGAGATGAGAAAAATAAGCGGCTCTTGCATCCTTACATGCTGCTTTGTGATAGATCAGCCTTAAATCCTTCAAAGTAATGTGGGACATTTACCAGCATCTCATTTATGGAGAGATTTCCTGCACTTTATCTCCACAGCCCGAGAGTTATCGTTCAGCCACGGCAGAGATATGTCTTCTTTATTGTGTTGTAAAAGAGCAGTAACAACAGGAACGCACATACTGTATACGTTATATTATATTTAGGACAGTTATAGTTTTTGTTCCAACTAAGTAAGCCTGTAAGCCTCAGTTTTCATAAAAGTTAAAACACTTTGAAGAACCCGAAGAATTGAACCTGTGAGTTTCAGCTTTTGCAAAGTATAGAGACCTGTAGAGCTTTCTTTTGAAAACTCCTAAACCATCCGTCCGTCCGTCTTTCTCTCCCTGCACGATCCAAGTTCCCCATCCACCATTCACCGATCTTTCATAGCCTGTGGAAACAGTTTATGTGAGAAAAAAAACCCGCTGGATTTGACTCAGCCAAAAGCTCTGCGGCAGAGGAAGTCAATAATTGTATTTCTCTGCTCTTAGCGCGCCCAGACGCCCCCCACACCCACTCCTCCATCCTCAGTTCACATGCCTGCATTATCCTAAACCAAAGCATCCGAGGTGTGTAACGTAAGCCTCTGCAGTCGCCTCATGTTTCATAAAGAGATAAGGGCCACTAAAAATACCCATGGTGTGTGGAAAGATAGCTAAGCATTAGAAGAGGTATCTGCAGTGAGCAGCCAGCAAGGCACAGTCTCCTTTAATTCCAACCACAGACATCCACGAAAAGAAAGCGTGATCCCATAGACCCAGCCATAGATATGACTTTATACACACAACGGATTGAAAATATGTACACTTAAAATCCCTCTGTGTGGATGCATTATTCATTTTAATCCACCCTGAAAAGCTGGAATTGAAAATAGAATAATATTCCAAATGAAAGACACCCTTAGAATGTATCATGTAGGGAAAAACATACAGAAAATAAGTATGAAATATCTCAAGTGCACAAGAAAGTAGAAACACAAGTGCATTTTTCTAAAGAAATCCAGCGAGATTGGTTTTAAAAGCCGGTCCCATTTAGATCACTTAGACTTGATAATGCAGGTTTCCCGCAGTAATCTAAAAATGGAAATTGACTTTGATCCCTGCCTTTACTATAAATCAAAGAGTCTTAGACATTATCTTAACCAAAGATTGATCGTAGACTACTTCAGCTGTTAAAGTCATTATTACTTGTTATGAGCTCTGATGCAAAAGTGTTTCCAGGTAGTGGTATAGGATCATATCTTAAAACTAAAGAAGGAGATATTGTCAGTATTCTTCCTGTTGTTGTTGTTGTTCCCCTGAGGGAGGTCTTTCCCCTACTGCACACACAAGGCTGGTGCACAGCATGGTTAGTCTGTTTGCACTGCTGTTTTTATCCATGCATACAGAGTACCAGGAATACAAGATACACACACACTTCCAAACTAATTGGGGTGCCATGCTTACTCGTGGGGCAACAGCTACTGTGCGCACATAACCTTAAGCTATATGACGCTTGTTAGAGAGAAACTGGGGGTGAAGGGGAAGAAGATCTGGATTGTTTGGGCTTTGAGCGAGTGTTTGTCTCTCGTCCCATCTGTTCCCCTCACACTATCCAGCGCTTCTGTTACATTTTCTTTAAATGCGAGACAGACAGATGGAATGAGACAAGAGAGATGCAGTGAAAGAAAGAAAACAACCTAGCTTTACTTTGGGGAGTATCGGGAGAGTTTAAATCAGAGAAGACTTTATTTTTAAAAGGTAAATCCAGAGACTTGCCAGTAGGTTTTCCTCACAGCCTTATTGGCCTTTGGTGGGTGGATTCAATCCAACATCAAAAACTAATCAGAGTTCTTAAAGTGGTTTGACCGGCAGCAATCTATTATTCAGTGTCTGACACCGAGTGCTGATTTCGCCGAAGAACTTCTACTTTTTAAAAACGTTCCCCCTCACAGTTTAAAGTTATGCCTAGGTTGCATGAAGTCACACTTTTGTACAGCACTCTTTACTATTCCTATTCCAATTCCAATTCAGGGAGCGTTTACCAGTGCGTATTCCTCCAAAAATATGCGTTTTTATTGAAATAGATAACACATTTTTTAGTGGATATATCTTTCTCACACTCTCTGTATATGTGCATTCTTGGATTTGTGCAGACTGATTACAAATGAGTTCTGGTTTGCATAAACAAGGCATAGACTTCAATTTGACAGTAAATAAATTACATCTGCTGGAGCAATTGCTTAAACAGTTTCCATTGCTTTCAGATCTTCTCCTTCACCATTTGGATTTCCATCAAGCCAAAGTGGGTGCCGAGTCATCGCTTGCTCCTCCTCTTAGCTGGGATATGGATAGAAACAGATTACTGTGGATCCACTCACCCAGCCTGCCCCACCAGTCCAGCGTTTCATCTCTCAGTGTGATTAAATGGGAGACATTCACACCCGATTTGTTAATTCATCAAAATGCTACCTTATGGGATACAGGGGTTGTATTAATCACATTTTGGGCAAATTCATGTTCGCTTGCATAAAGCTCAAACAGGCATGCATTACAGATCAGTCTGGCAGTGAAGGTGGAGACTCATCACATTAATATATTGCCCCAGTCACAAGGTCTGAAGTGAGACAGAATGAGCGAGAGACACAGAGAGACTATGTGTCTATTGGTGGAGTTGACAGATGATGAACTTAGAATATCAACCACAGATCTATGAACGCCTTTTTGAGAAGCCAAACCAATTTGAGATACAACAAATGGAGTCAGAGATAGGAAACCTGCTGATTTGTGGACTTTTTCTCGAAGTCCTGTCCTCTCTGAAGAGATTGACTGCCAGAGGGAATTTCAATCAAATGTTTTTTAAGTCAGGGTTGTTGGCCATCTTGTTTCCCCCCTCCTTTATCGTGTAATTTGTCTCATAACTACACGGTGTTAGGGCAGTCATTAGAAGGTAAATCCCCTTGGCTCAACTTGCCTCAGTAAAGCACTGGCATTCAGGGCTTGATAAATGGACATTCAACACTGGTTATTATGATGAATGGGAATTTCACACTAGTAACAGTGCCAGGTATGGGAGAAGAAAACCCAGAAAGAAATTCCTCCTAAAAGTGCTGCCGATGGCAAATTGGAATCGGATGCCTATTTCGGTTGACATTCTCCGCATTTATTGGATTATTGGACCGACTTGAAGTTGGGCCAGTGTGGGGAGGCACAACACATGATTCATTTACCAAAAAACCTAAAGAAAATAAGAGGTCCAATACCTCTGAAGCCTGTTGGGAAAAAGAGAGTCAATAAACAGATTAACCGTTACCATGATGAGTGCAGATTAGTTAGAGTCTATGGTCGTTTAGCCACGAGTACCGGTTGCTAAGTCTATGATGCAGACATGGATGCAGCCAGCTAATACATTATAGCGACATCATTAACAACAGAGAAGTACATGAAAGAGGGAGACATAGAGAGGAGTGACTTTACAAAGTAAATTGGGTGTGTGATCAATGGGGTATATCAAGCAACGGAGAGGGTGAGAGCCAGGGATGATCTAAAGGAAGAGGAGCAATGCAGAGGCGAGGGAGGTACATACAGGGCAATTTAATCACAACCATCTGAGCTGGATAATAAAGAGAGGAGCCAGAGAATATAAATAGTGAGCGAGAGACTAATGGAACTCATTTTAGGAGAGTATTTAACCTATTTCAGAGAGAATCCAGGGTAATCAATTAAATGTGCTTTTAGCCCAGGCCTCAGCTTTAATTACTCTTCAAATGCGATTATTCTCTGACATGCTACCTTCTTCCTAGAAATAGAAATACTGTAAATATTCGCTACATTAAAATGGTGGCTCTTACACTGTCAAAACCCAGAGAGAACGACATCAAAAATGCCTTATGGGCCATGGTGGCAACACTTTCTCTGAAACAATTGATGCCTTTTTCTTCAGTGCGTATCATATTTGAAGGCAGTTCCTTTGCAGAACTCTTTTTGAAAGTGAGCCGTTTGATATTTTTAGCCACCCTGGTGGCATCGCTCCAGGAATGACAATGTTTTGCTGTCAGTTTGTCAGTCCACCACTTTGTTCCAGACTGAAATATTTCAACAACTATTTGAAAGATTGCCGTGATATTCTGCTCAGATAATCACTCCACTGCAGGGGGACAAGGCCAAACAAGAATGCCTGTGATAGAGTAAAAGACCCCCTCTGTCTGTGTATAAGAAAGGTTGCCAAGGAAAGCTATTGGTTATTATGAGGACTGTGAAAGGTACATACTTCAACTATGAGATCAGAGTTAGGGTTAGGGTCAGACACTCAACCCACAGAAGATGTTGCCCACTGACTCTAATGATGCCCTGACTTTTCCTAGAACCACACTAACAGCTTCACCTTTCTGGCTTTAGCACCTCAACTGGACGTGGTATGATGACATTTGGAGCACACATTGATATCACCTCAAGTTGATTTCAAACCAGTAGGAAGGTTGTGCTCTTTCCCTGGATTAACAATTGATGTTCTTGACAGATAATTCCCATCTCACATCCGAGTATTATAGACACCAACTATGAGAAAAACAGTCAGTTTAGCAAACAATATAATTGTTTCTGTAATGTATTCATTTACTAAGTTAATTTTAGATTAAAGTTGGATATCCTATAATAGGATTGACTGTAACCTAGATAAATACTTATACATCTCCACAATGATGTACCATGTTGTGTTGAGTGACATGACTTAACAGCTGACCGGTGGTTACTGTGAGAGCCTTAAATCCTCTCCCCTCAGACACAGAGTCAGCAGTCAGCCACTTAAAACCTTGGCCTACAGTTATTCAGTAAATATGTGCACAGTCCCCAAGACACTAAGGAGGTCTGTTACAGCCTCAGCGCCAGCCTAGCAGTAGGCCTGTTTGTTTGACAGTCAACACTAATCCACTGCTCTGAATCACTCTCAGAAGGAGAGACGGATAGAAATGGCTAGAGGGCACAGTCCTGAAAATATGCCACCGCGCATTCAGAAAGAGTCCCGGTGAGACTGTGTGATGCAACTGCTCACAGAAGCATGTGGGCCAACATAGGAAAACGTCCACTTAACAGACTTACACACATTGTAGCAACACATTATTTGTAGATATCAGTAAAACATCATGACCTAATGTCCGATCTGACGGATGAAAAAAGGAAAACATAACAGGAGCTTTGATTTTCTCGCCGTTAGCTTTGTAAAGCTCCCCGTCATCTGTCAAATCTGATTAATGAAAGCACAGAAAATATGTTAGAAGCCAGATATTCCCTGCATTTTTCCGTCTTTCATGAATA
The DNA here is from genome assembly GCA_902827135.1 of Harpagifer antarcticus. Lineage (NCBI taxonomy): Eukaryota > Metazoa > Chordata > Actinopteri > Perciformes > Harpagiferidae > Harpagifer > Harpagifer antarcticus. Next base: position 1,368,212 of record CADEHL010001417.1, read on the forward strand.
CCCAGCAGGGAGAATTTCCAATTCTGTCACAGAGGACATGAATGGCTGACGTGACTGTCCATTAAAGACACAAACAATGTCACTGCCATTTATTTGCACAAGTGAAGCTCCATGGAACAGAAGCATCTTATTGTGTGCCAATTAGGGAGCAGAACATGGTCAAAACAGATCCAAGTAAATATATCTATGTTGACATTCACATGCTAATTTAAGAGGGTCCCTGTCATTCATCTCCAGAGCATGTAGTGCCATTAGCATACACACTTTGCATCCTTTCAATTTCCCTTTCAGAAGCGACTCTCAATGTCACTGCATAGTTTTGATGTGCTATTGCTTCTTCAAATGTGCCACACATTTATCTAACAGTTAGATCCATTCACGGCAAACAAGCAAACAAACAACTTAAACAGCTTAAACAACAGGCCTTTCACATCAGGTGTCAGTAACATCATTTGAGGCTCATCACACTTTGTCGGCTACTATTAAAGTGTGACAGCCAGCATGCACAATACCAGGAGCATGAAATTCAAGCAGCTAATTGGAAATGATTCTATAATACTTTTATTTAGACCTGTCATGGACACCTTTCCCTAAGGAGAATACTAATGGTGATTCTCAGGGCTACACAATTCAACGAAAGGGAAAGGGATATGAAATACAAGGGGAGGAATTTACAAACAGAGGGGTTTGGGTATATAGCATATGCATTACTATGATAATATGTGAACCGATCACTTAAAGTCAGCTAGCATAAGTAATTAGCTAGTTAACATAATTAGCTAACACCACTGACACATTCATCATTGTTTGGCACGTTGCAGCTTTCCATGACTTCGTTTCAAGCACCAAAAAATTGTCCGGCCAGAGCAAAAGCACCGCATACGTCACGCTTATGTCGAGGCGGGGGCAGGGGCGGGATCAACTCCTGAACAACAACAAGAAGCCCACGTTTTATCCAGCTTGTACACAACGATGGAGAAACTTAACAAGCAGCAGTGGTCCACTGAAGAGAACAGCTACCTACTGGGAATCTGGTTTTCCGAAGAGGTACAGAGGAAGCTGGAGCACAATCGGCCATTGTTGTTGTTGTCGGTGTCAGCTGTGAGGGGTTTCCGCGCGGTTTGGCTTTATGAAGCAGGCGCGCAAACGGTTACGTCATGACGCAAATGATGACGCAATGACGCAGCACCAGTCGGACTCTGGGCGGTGTGAAAAGAGCCTCCGCTAAACCGAAGAACCGGTTCTGAACCTGAAAAGCTCAAGCACGGAGCTTGAACCGGAGTTGCGTTGGTGTGAATGTATATGTGGTTCTTTTGAGCTCTTTTACTTTTGTGAGTGTTGAATGTCCCTTTTCTAACCCCCTTTTTCAGCTTTCAATCCCTCTAGCTTTGGATGGACTTACTTCTCACCAACATTTCTATAAAACTGATTCAGTAAAAACAACCGTAGCGGCAGACTTTCCACAGCCTTCCCACTGGATGAGCACTCTGTGACTCAGAGATGGCTCGACAGATGGATTATATCCCTGTTGTCGGAGCCTCGCTGTCGGCCATGGGGCAGAAATGTTTGATAAAGGCATGTCAAAACAGTTGTAGGGTTCTTGGACTGAGAAGTCCTCACAGGGGCAGGGCCACGATCATGTCAGCTTCAGCGCTGTCTCATGCATGGTAAAGTATTGTATGCTCACTCGAGTTGACGAGAGAAAAGAGAAGAACCACATTTTTGCATGCAAAAGAATGACATGCTGACTAACACTTCTCTGGCGACCTTGCATCCAGTTTGAGGGTGTTTGTCTGTGTCGCTGGTTGGCAATAAAGAAAGGTGGGGGGCTTCTATAGATGCAGAGAAGCTTAAGTTTAATTGCTTGTGGTGGCAGTCAAAGTCAATATGCTGGTCAATGGCCCGTGCATCCCGCAGGTTCATTTCCCCATAATTACTCTACATGCGCTTGTCCAATGCATAAGTCTGTCATCATTAAAATAATAAGAATGGGTTGGGCAGGAAGAATGGAGGAACAAGTGCAAAAGAAATGAATAAATCAATACTGCAGACAGGAGGAAGAGATGGCCTGGCACAGCAGAGGCACACAATTAAGTGTCGGGCAAGTCTTCGCTTTCTCTCATTCTCACAGGCAAATGTTCATACACATGCACATACAAAGACACAATCACACGTCCATGACTTGATGCAACCATTGCAAACATTCAAAGCAAACCGGAACATAGTGAGGGAACAGTTTTATTTTCCAGTAAGTGATGACTAATTGAACACCTCTTCAATGACAGATGTTTTACTTCTTAACATATTCATTACACACTTCAAGTTCACAACTTTCAAGATGTAAATAAAGTAATGGGATCAGATTGTGGTTTGACACTCAGCCCTCCTAATTCAATATATATATTTTGGGAGGAAAAAAACTTGATGTTAAGCCAGTGATTGAAAGAAACGCAATAAGCATATCCCAAAGCAGCAGCTCATTACAGGTCCCCCAAACCTGCTGGATTGCAACGTAATGCCAAACAAATATGAGTTTGTGTGTGTGTGTGTGTGTGTGTGTGTGTGTGTGTGTGTGTGTGTGTGCCCTTGTGCACACCTGCTCGTGCGAGGTTGTGTGCGTGCTGTGGTGTAGCCATGTGTTGTACAGTTCCTGAGTGTAATCCTCGGCCTTTACCAGCTGCCCACAGATCTTACAGGAACGTCTCACTCAAATTAAAAACAGGTGGACACAGTTTGATTAGCTAGTTAAAAAAACTTGGCCTGTGGAACAAAGATAATTGTCATAGCAGGAAGTATTAGCTGCATTAAAGGGGTTTTATAGTATCAAGAAATGTCCTTCTGAGCTCTTGTTGCTGAGAAGAAAAGATAGACACTAACCTAGCTCTGTCCTTATCTACCGTAGTAAACATTTGTTTGTGGTCATTAAACCCACATTTAAATGTGCTGGTGACATGCTCTTTTAAGTTTAGTTGTATTGCTTTTATTTCCCATTAAAAGAGGACTTGACTCCCAAACTATGGGCTGTCATTCTTCTAGAATAACTCTTATGATAAATAAAGGGAAGAGATAAAGTCTTACACTAACAATTAAAAATGTCAAGCAATACAATAAATATGAACTCCAATATGAAAACTATATTGCTATTATAAACAAAGTCAGAACTTCAGGCATTTAGTTTTAAGACATGAATACTGTATTTAATGGAGATACGCCCTAGGTTTTATTTGTGTTATACTCAATAAACCTTTTATATCTTGAGGACATTTTAATGCACATTTATTGGTTTGTAAACCTGAACACACTTATTCCCTCCATTTTATTTTATTAGTTCCTCACTCTCTCTCTTTTGTAGATGGTGTCCCAGACTGGGTTAGTTAAAATTGTGCAGACTTGTGATATCTAATGGATTGTAATCTGAACTGCACACACCAACCCTTACAATGATGGTATTACAAAAGATGAATTAAACTAATAGATGGTGTAATGATTCAGCAAGTATCTCACAGTTTAATGGGCTGCTGTGATGTTCCCACTGGCTGCTTTTTAAAAGGCACCAGAGACGTTCTCTGCAAAAGCGTTTTATGATAAGCCAGCAGGTTAACAGCTATTTGAAAGCCCATTGAGTCATTGTTACATTTAAACGTTCTCAAACATGAAGCGTTTTATTCCTTTGTTGGCCTTTACTTCAGTGACCAGCATGTACATTTCTCTGTGTGTGTGTGTATGGGGCAGCTTAGCTTATACAGTACTGCAGAGTAATTCCCCATGGGATAAGGGCAATTTAACGCTGGCACATTTATGCATCAAACGTACCTATGGAAGATAATAAGACGCCCTAATAGACTTTGATGAACATGCGTTACATGGGAGGGAAGCTAGTGCATGCAAGAGTCTCCCCAGCAAGTCCCTTCCAGCAGTTATGCTCTGGGTCCATAAAACTTCTCCATATGAATATTTAATGTACAATTCATGTAATGCAAATGAATGTATTTTGTTATATTTTCCCTCTACCCAGTCCATTATTTTGCAAAGTGCTTCGAAAGATATCGCTGAGAGCTCAGACACACTGGTGCGATTCCAAAAGCTTAGCACACACACTGACAATACCAACGAAGAGGTTGAATATACAAGGAGTAGATTTTGTGCATGGTTCAGCATTGTTTGGTTTGGTTGGATTATAATGGAGACCACACACATTCATTATCAAGTAAATGTTGTTTAAATTGTGGGAAATTCGACAATATCTTTCTTGTCATCCACATCATCGAACAGCTGTCCTTTATCTTGCAGTTTGGTGTCATTTCTACATGTATTTCTGTCTGTCGAGGCATGCTTAGTTTAGCATAAATACAGCTATGGCTTTGTCCGATGTTGAACATTCTACACACCAGTATCTAAGTAACTGCATGTGTATAGTGGCCCTACAAGCTTAACACATGCCACTTAAACACATACAAAAAGAAAAACTCCAGCAACAGGAGAAAACAACTTCACTTATTTGTGAACGGAAATGCAGGAAAGCGAGAAAACAACATAAAGAATGTCCATGGCAACCATTCTGTATTTTTTCTTTACAAAAAGGTGTTTATATGGAGAGTTATGTGCTGGATCTATTTTTATTTGAAAGGATAGATAGAAGATACATTCTGCCATTCTTGGTGAAGACATGATATTGATGGTGTGAAGGACTGAGAGCTAAATGTTCCTTTTACAAATGGTGACTTATTATTTTCCTGATGATAATCTACACATTTAGTTAAGATCTTTAATGGCTGAGTTATTTAAGTAAATGTGCGATTAATCCTACCTCCACACTCGATTTACCTACTTTCACGGCCTCCACCTTTTAATGACTTTTTGATTAATACCTGCTCTCCCTACATGTTACATTAAACAGCTAAATAACGCTTTTTAATATGATTTCCAATAAATCACATTAGTCATGCAAATTAAAAAAAATCTGCATACTTTGCATGTATCTCACACCTAGTAATAAACACAATATTTATTTAGCTTATTTATGTGTTTCACGTTTGTAATAGATCAGATTTACTATTTTATTCAGTGATGTTTTTTTTAATATGCAACTTTTTATTTTTGCTTCAAATGAGGAATGTGCTTGCCAAACAACACTAGCAAAATAGGTCAGGTTTAACTCTCTAAGAAAGACTACTTGTGTATTCATTTGTCTGCAGTCATGAGGGAACTGTCACTGGCTAATCAATAACACTGTCCATTCAATATTTACTGTTTAATTAAAACCACTGTTGTTCTGATATTGACAAACTGCCACTGGTTTGCATGTATGTCCATCGTCTGCAGTCTGGTTCTCATTTCATTATCTGCAACTCAGAGTGTGAGCAGGTGAGTGCAGACAACACAGTTACAGTCTGCCATGATGGGCTTTCAAACAGCAGATGGGCAAAATGGTGGACCCAAGTCTGTCCAGGCCCCCACCCCCCCTCTCCCTTTCCCTCTGTGCCAGTGTGGGTCTGCCAGGTTAAGAGTGCCACAGAGCTGGCCCCTCCAGGCGTGTCTCTTTGTGGGGGAGGTAAGGGCTTGGCATGGCAGTCTGTGGAGCAAGCAAAGGTCAGTGTGTGTGGTTACATTCCCCCGTGGCAAATCAGGCCTTTATCCAAACCTCTGCCTGCTCTGGCAGAAGAACCAGGTGCATGGAAGGACGGTGGGGGGCGGGGGGTTGATAGGAATGGCTAGAGACAAAAACAACAACTCCCCATTAGTAAGTAAAGACCTAACAATGGTAAAGCCTTACGATGTTTTGACAAGACTTGGCAGATGATCTGCAGGTATGCTTGCAGCTCTTACTCACTGCAGTAAACAGTAAATAAAATGCTTAAGCTTGCATAGCAACATGCTTACCATGACTTTGCTAACATGCTAATGGTTAGTTGCTCTCATTCATCATCTTAGTTTAGCCTTTTGGCATGACAACATTTGCTAATTAGAACATGTTTACAATGACTTTGTCAACATGCTGAGATTTAGCAGGACTCTAACATTTGCTAATTAGCATTTTAGATAAAGTACAGATGAGGATGATTAGAATGTCATTCCATTCAGGTATTCGGTCATAAACAGAAATATTAGACAACATTTCTCAATATCGCAATTGCATGAAGATTCAGCCATTAATTGACCTATAACTTAAGACATATCTTTAGTTTCAAAGTCAATGGTTATATAAAGTCCTCCTTCGTTCATCATCTGGGAACCAAACTAAATAAAATGTGATCCAATAGAGAAACAACAGTATTAGAAATGGCTAAACTAGACATATGTGGTAACATTAATGTGGTTATATAACTAACTTATCTCATGTATCGTATTTTCGAAACTATATCAATGAATTTGTGAAACTCCATGAGTCATAGCTGATTGATAAATAACGTGAATAACTTGGCAATCCACTGCTTTATATACATATACAGTATACCTGGATATTAGTATGCATGCTTCTGCACACCCCACTTCCTGCTCACTGCCGTCACTGGGGAGCAATTCTGCAGGTCACATAGAGTGCTGCCGCTAATATCTGCAAGAGGGTGTTTGTACAGAGTGTGTGTGTGTGTGTGTGTGTGTGTGTGTGTGTGTGTGTGTGTGTGTGTGTGTGTGTGTGTGTGTGTGTGTGTGTGTGTGTGAGAGGGTTGATGTGTGAAGGAGTGGTACTGTCTGAAACTGGATCTATGCTAGTTAGCTATTCACATCACAGCACTTTGCAGAGCTGGAATAAATGACATTTGAAAAGCGCGTTGCAAAGTCATATTGTTTCTTGGCAGGCTCTCTGCTCATAACAATAAGCCTCTTGTGTAGCTTTAACAGGTCTGTTTTCATGTTAGTGAGGATTACACAACACTGGAGAGTGAACATTGAAGTTCCTTTTGGCTGCTCCAAATTCTGACTTTAATGAAAAATAAAATGATATAAAAAGCATTTGTGCTCTGTTCCAATTGTTCGTAAAGGAAGTACAAAACAGACAAATGCTATTTGAAGTATTTGAAGTCATTAGTGTAATGATTTAATTATTTATGAGTGCCAAGGCATAATTTAGTATGGGAAAAGCTTTCAAGATATTATTGAAATGAAATGCAAATGGTTTTTCCTCTCTGCGCATGGAAAGCCTGGAAATGGGTTTCAGTCAGCTGTTGATCGCTCTGTGAGGGGAAGAGAATCTAAGCTTTGTGGACATCTTGCATTGTCCTATTGTTGTCCCTTCAATGTAACTTCTCCTCCCCCGTCTCTACCTTTCTTACCTGAGCCGGTGAGCTCTTTCTCCTTCCACTGTACATTTACGTCTGTACTGTGTCTATATATTCAAGATTTAGCAAATACAAGTCCAACACAACAAACAGAACAGGTTGGATATACATACACCTCAGCACAGTGTCACTGTCTGAGAGATAACAAACATTTAAGTGACTCTATTATGTCCTCTTGATTTCCACTGTCCCCAGCAGGGCCTTATCACATGGACACACATGCTGTTCTTTGGCTTGTTTTTTTATTTTTAAACATTATTTTTTGTGCTGTTGCCAGGTACTTGTATTCCCTGGATGATGGTGAACTTGCCAGTCAGCCCACACACATGCTGATTTCTTGGTTTCCTGCCCGCTCAAAATCGAACGCGGAGCATAATCCTCCATGTGTTTCGCTCTGGGCTCAATCATCTGGAATGACAGAATTAGGGAGGAACAGCGCAGGGCAGAACAGCAACCTTCTGACTTTGCATAGTATCTATAAGTTACTGGTGTATATTTTTTTCTGACTTGTTTTAATCTATTCTGATACACTGTCCCTCCTCCTGCATGACAACTCACTTCAGCCCCTGTAATGACAGCATAACTTACTCCATAATGTGCATTGATTGCTTCAACCACCACTGTAAGTCATCCACAGCTGCCAAATCCATACATGACATGAGTTGGTGATGGAACGATGGGGAGGGTACACATGATTTGTGTGGAGGTCATGGCATGCATAGTAAATATGACAGACAGCTCAATTTGAACACCTCACCTTCCTTGTTGTAGAGGTGAAAAGTGGAACTTCACATCTTAGCTTACGGACTAAAGCACAGCTTAACAATGCAGTTTATAGAAACAGCATTATGGAATTGTATTTGAAGTTTGTCCACCAGCATATGTGGAAATCATAAGTTGTGAAGAGCCATCTGTACATGTAGCAGGGCTGTGAAAAATGTTAGTCCATGAGCCACTCACAGCACAATTTGATCTCAAGTAGGCCAAATGCAACATAATGCATAATAGCCTTTGAATAAATAACATTTAAATCCTATCTTTTTCACTTAGTGTAAAGAAGTACAAGGGCACCACGCCTTAAGTGAGCCTGAGCCGTTGTTGTTATTTACTCAATATATTGGCCTCTCTTAAGATGACATTCATAGTTTTTTTTAATTTACGATATTGGCGTTTTTATCATTGAATTGATATATCAATCAATATCAATGGAGCGTTACACCTTTAGTTTGCATAAAGCTAATTATCTGGGCATGTTCTAACTTATTCAGCTTACAAAGGACCAGATAAACACACTGTTTACTAATACATTTCATTTGTATTTATTTTTTTAGCACACAACGTTCTTTGCAATACGTTTGCTCTTACTAGAGCCACATGCAGACACAACTCACAGCATATGGAGAAATCCTAGGCTTGTCAGGGTTGCTGTATGACCCCACCGTACAATATTTAAAGGTAACATTCGTTTCAGTTTCTGAATACTGTGAAGCTTGTGTCATACCAGACTGTGTCAGCATCCAAGACATCCACAAATTAGGCTTAGGAATCTACTGTGAACACTTGATTATAAGGGGTGAGGAAAAGGTCGGGCCATTCATCAGCTACCTGGTCATTACAGCCACACCAATGGAAACTGTGACAAATGAACCCTTCTCACTCTAATGGACTTGGCATTCTGGTATTCTGAATGCACTCCAGCGCGACTTGGAGTCAACAAGCCACATTCATTCACTGCATTCAGAGAGCTGGAACACTCGTAACCTCTCCAGGCCAAGATCCATTGCAATTAACAAGGACCTACATAGACTAAGGGATATGTAATGGATGAGGATGTGGGAGGAAATGGATGAATAAGAAAACAGGCATTGTGTCATTATGAAACCTTAAAGTAGACCTATTATGCTATATTGGAAACATATATTGTAGGGCCATACCTATACAAAACATGTCTGTGAAGTTTTTTGCTTAAAATACCAAACAGTTCACCCATCGTAGCCATGCCTCATTCTGCTCATGCTCCTCTTTTGAAGCCCTGTTAGAGAAACGTGGATTTTGGGTCCTAGCTTGAAAAAAAAAAAAGAGGAGGTGGAGCTAATGCCTGATCAAAATGTAAAGTTAAATTCTGCTGTGATAAAACGCCATCCTGTTCTAAACCACATCAAAGATTATTTCTGAAATAGTATGGAGCTCAAATGCTTTTTCTCTTGCGGGTTTATCACAAGGTGAGTTCCTTTTTTATTTCCTGCTTTTTAAACACATGCTCTCCAGTACAGGTTAGCTCTGAGTGTTAGCGAGGCTTGCTAATGTAAACAAAGACGAGATTACGTCCAAAACAGGCATTGTTTCTGATAGCAATTTTCTGTGGGTCCGCTGCCGATTTGACGTCAGATCGGCAGCAAATCTGTATCCGCTCGTTGCACCCCCGTTTTTAAAAGATTTGGATATGGATGAAAAGAGAGAGGTTTTTATTTTCTGACGCTGCGAGAGTTCCCCGACGCACCGGGGACACATATTTATGTATGAGAGGTCCCCTTTAAATAAAGGGGCTTTGTGGAAGAAGAGCAGGGAAAGACTCCATATCATGCTGCCCTCTGTCCTTTAATCCTCTTTAGCTTTTGTTTCCTTTTTGTCTTTCTCGATTCCCATCTCCGTGTTCTTAAACGCATGTTGTGTCGACATCGATTTGTTTGGGCATCAGAGAATAAGTAGGCCTACGCCTAATTATTTTTTAAATTGCAGATCCTCAGATCCATCTCACCTAGATATATTCTCAAAGATGACTGTAATTTTGGCAACAGCTCAAACTGTTTGCCGAAAGGTTCCCCCAGGGACCTTGCATTTTCCCATCGAAGGCGCTGTTTGCTCTCCGACCGAGCCCCGAACACAAGAGCGAGCCCCTGGTGGCAGTAATTACTGCACCACTCAAGCGACATGACAAATTAACAAATGTCACAATACCACGGCTTGCTCGCTCACTCTCTGCTTCAACGGTATTACACACCGGCCGTGAAATCCTCTTTCTCTCTGTCTCTTATCCACAAACACAAATAATGAAAGTTTTACTGCAGGCAATTGAACGGAGCAGGTGAAGGCTGTGACAGGTGTGCACACCTCTTTGGTGGAGCGGAAAGAAAGGAAAGCAGAGGGAGGATAAGAGACTGTTGGATAGCCTGTCAGGAAGCAGGCAGCCATGTCCGTAGCAGCAGGGTCGTATGCCGAGCGCTAATTACATTGATAAATGGTGTTGGCTGTGAGTCCCACTACCAGCGATTTAAAGCCTCGGTGACCCTAACTATCACCGTACGTGAAGGACAAAGCATGCAGGGTGCAGGGAGAAAGTGCGAGAGGTGGAGAAAGAAGCTGTCTCTGTGTGGGAAAAAGAAAGATTTGATGCCTGTTGATATTACCCGCCTGTATTATCATCATTTCATGGCGCCCCAAAGCTAATTGAATCCGCACCTCCACCCTGCACTGAATCCTCTTTACTGCTGGCAGTGCCACCTACATTACATTCTTTTTTATAACGCAACACTTCACATTTGTCACATGACTCACTGAAACACAGACACACACACACACACACACATTAAAGATGGAACAGCTTATTTTCCGCTGTGGCTCACACTGACAAATGCAACATAATGCCTGTTTACCAGCTGTGTGTGTGTGCTAGAGAAACATGAAGGGATTCAAAGGAGGGGAGGGTCCTCCTCACAGGGGATGAATTCAAGACTTTTGCTAACATCATGTAAAGACTGTTACATGGAGAGCTGTGGACTTGTATGAGTGTGATTACATGTGTGAAGCTGAGGAAGAAGGAGAAAGGAGAGAATATGGAAAAAAGGATTCATGCATGAATGTGTGTCTTCGCACATTTCTCTGTGTGCGTTGATGCCTTTTTGTGTCTGAGAGCGAGAGCAGGGTGCCCTGTGATTGATTCTCCCTCTGTTTCCCATCGTACGCATCATCAAAGGGAGACGTGGTGATCTTGAATACAATTAAGAAGGCTCAGCCCTGACACTACTGTAATCAAACAGACCGGGGTAGAAGAGATGAGGATGTCAACTCCGGCTGCTGCATCTGCACTTTCATCTATTGCCCTTTTCCCATCCTCTCACTTTTCTGTCGATGTGAGGGATGTGTGTACAGAACGCGGTCGATGGTGGGTCTAACTTATCAGGCCTGAGTCATCTAGGATCTTTTCAGTGCAAAAACCTGAAGAAAAGCAGGGTTAAAAGAAGAATATTCCAAATGTAAACTATTTGCTGGACCCTGAGCCTTTTAGTGAAGTATAAGCAGTGGTTCTAAAGTGAATGCATCGAAAACCAGCAAAAATATAGATAAATATAAAATTATTTTTTGTTCAATACCATTTTTATTAACAAGCAATCTAACATCTTTGAGACGGCTTGGTATATTACGTGGCACAACTTTTGTTACAGTAGAGAAGCTTTTTTGACACTATTTTTTTTTCCCTCAAATGCCTCTGAGGGCTTCCGTACTTTCTTTCGTGTTCTTCCGTAATCAGGTTTACTGTTAAGTGATGAGAACATGTGTCATTGTAAACTGAGTTTAAAGAAATTCAACAACACAGTCTCAGATGACCTAAAGATGTAACATTTTATTTTACAGTGTTAACTACAGGGCTCACATATTTTTATGGACGACTGGAAGCTAGCTGTTTTACACCTTGATGCTCGATCTGCAGGTAAAACTTTTAAAGGCAAAATTGTGCCAAATAAGGTCAAGATCTATCTAGACTAGAGAGACTGTTGTTATCCAACTGCAAAGAGTTGTGTTCCCTTGCTTTGATGATGAAGACGGGAGGCGTGTGTTCGGATCAGGGGAGCACAGGTTCAAACCCCACTGCAGTCAGCATGTCGTTGTGTCCCTGCAAGACATCCCAAATTGCTCCTGTGGGGATTGTCCACAGTATTGAGTATGTAAGTCGCTTTGGATTAAAGCGTCTAACAAGTGACATGTAATGTAATGAAGAGGTTAAATTCGTTTTTTGCCATATTGTTATTAAATACATAACGACAAAATAAAATGAGAAAGCAGAGAGAAGAAGTGTTTCAAGTTTAGCTATTTGTGGCAGGGGCAGAAAGAACTATTTTTGAAAGACATAATCACACCATATGAACTCTTCACTGTTATTTTGGGGGCATTTAGGATGCGACAGAGACGCTGTGTTCCACTGCAGTCAAAATTGCTCAATTCTTCACTGCAGGGGCCGAGGCTACATTTGGCCCATTTCAACACCCATCTGTTCCCATAGAAAGCCATTTACAGAGAACATTAGAGGCTTAAACAATGAGCTGCTCAGCCTTCAACCCATTTCAAATCGCAGCACGTTAGATTTTTACTGCAAGCACAGAGTAAAATATTACAGGAAGAATACTTCGCTATATTAGCTGCTTTAAAATATATCATAAGAAGATTCAACGTTCATCCTCTTCACTGCACATGGCTAACATTTACATATGGATAGTGGAGCTTTTTGAATGTGCACGCTATGAAACCATTTTGTAAATGTAACAATTTTCCATGACCAGAAGATTTATTTGACAGTAAAAACTCATCAAAAGAAGACTGTTCAGTGGTTTAGTGTATAGGCGTGAAATATGTATACTTTTGCTTTTTAGGCTTGGAGTAAAGAAGGTTCCTTTTTTTCTTACCAAGCCTTATTCATCATACAAATAGTTATTTAAAACCCAATCCCTTTTAACAGCTCCTCACTCTGTAGGGCCACTTCAATGTAGCAACAAGCTTTTCTGGGTGCACTTCATCAAGGATGGGTTCTTTGTTAATTGTCTGTCTATTCATCACTGAGCAGGAAATACAAAAAAATGTCTAGGAGAAATTAGGAGTGTACAACCGAGTTGCCACATCTGATCTGGTTTCATAACATATCAGATATCACAGCTATGGGCAATTGTGGATGAATTCAAATTAATTCAACACATCCCTCTAGGAATTACTTTTCAACAATTAACAATTTCTTTCAAATACCGCAGTTATTGTTAAAACATGCCTGTTCAAAAAGGGCTGACTGCTGCTGCTCCTTCGAGACATCTTCATACTCTACTGCACTTCCATGAGTCCTGCAATACACCTGCTATGTCAGAGTTGTCAGAAAGAAACACCAGAGATATTCACTCCTGTTGATGGGAAAACTGACCAAGAACAAACTTTACTATTAGCCAAGGTAGCTTACTTTTGTACTGTACATTTGAGTTGTAAAATGCAATGGCTATTGACGTAAATTGAGATTGCAAGAAACACAACTCAACAGAAAGTGGGAAAAGGGGACTCTACAAGACTCAAAACAAAGACATTTGACTGGAACAACAGCCAATACATGTATCTACAATAATATAATAACATGAAGACATATCCCTATCCTTTTATTTTGTATTGCCTTGCTGGCCTTTTGTTACATGACTGTAATGTTGTTGTAACTAGCATGGTATTGCCATGTATAATGTGACAATAAAGATTCAAATAAAAAATCTAATGGCTATAGAATAACGCCACTGTTAGGATTCACATGAGTTCCCTTCTCTTTTATCATACAATTCTGTCTGCCACAATCTCCCCAGAAAATGAAAGCTTCATTTACAGCAGCCATGACAAATATAGAGTACTATACGAATTTCTAAATGACTAATAAGTCCAATAATGTATTATGCCAAGTACTTTTATTCATCACTTAATTTGTAAGCAACATTATTTGGCAAACTGTTAACAATAACATATTAGTCATTGAAAAATGTATAACATTTCTCTTATACTTACTCAGCAACTAAAATATTGCCTTACATTAAGGTTCCTTTAAACAGCGTTCAACTGACTACACAATTAGAGCTCAATGGAGAAAACCACACACTTGTCTTAATAAGACTGTGGGTTAAAATGTAATATTTGTTCTGAGGATAAAAAATAAAATGTAGTGAGATCCATAAAGTGTTTATGGTCATATCCATCCATAAGATGTTGATATTTCTAAGCTTTCTTTAGCCGGATGGTTGACACTGGATGAAAGAGTATCACCCAAAACAGAAAGGACTCATCTCATCATTAGTGTCACACTGTTGGTCAAAGGGGAATGTAACCTGACAGTGGTGCATTACCGAACAAAGGGCCACACGAAGCATTAGAAATGCAAGGCGCCGTGGATACCGGCACCAAACTTTGTCAAACCAGTGAACTGATTGACATGCACGGCAGCGTACACATAACGGATCAGAACAAATGTCAAAGTTAATTTTAGCAAACAAGTATATTAAAATTAACTGCCTGCCAGCTGTATCTCAGTGCATCATGGACCAAATGGGTTCATGCAAGCTGAAGCCAGTAGCAGACAGAGGATATTATTTACTAAAAGCCACACACAGATACAAAGGAACTGATTTAGATTCTGTCTCTTCTCATTGCAGAACAATAGTCTGCAGCCAGAAAGGGGAGACTTTTGTTGACCATGCAGGAAATGAAGGTGACGCGTCGAATTCTCCCCAAAGATGATGTGATGTTTTGTCTTTCTCCTGACCGCTCTTCCAGTCGTGATGAGGATTAATGATCATGAGACAGCTGAGCCACTTTGACAAAGGGTAGCACACTAAAAAAAAAACAATTAATGCATTTTAATTAATACTACAAATTGCTACAACTAATTTATGCACAATCAATCTCAACATATTAATGGTTCGGAAAAAACTTGATTATTCGTGTGTTAAGGTTGACTTTTCTTTGGTTTTACTTCTCTGCACATAAATAGAGACTGTGAGGGCAGACTGCAAAGTGTACACAGCTAGCTGCTCACATTATTAGTTAAATAGATAGAAGGAATTATGCAGCGAAATGTGTCGGCAGCATTATGCATATTAATGTGCGACTCTGCTTGTGGCTTGTGCTGCTGCTGTGCAATTTCTAAGACTGTTAAATGCACCGGTCTCTATTGTTAACAGTGGGAATACTGTTTTAAAAGGTAAAAGTGCACTCTCTTAATGTATTGCATTCTTTGGAAATAAGAAAAAGGAAGGGAGTGCTGTGGAGAGACTTAGCTGGAGGTCACACAGATAAAGTAGTAGGAGTTTTAACACCATTCAACATAAACTCAACAGCTTCTATTATAACTGTGATCTCCTGCTTTGTTACTAATGTACTGCGTATGTCTTTTACTGTTTAATTGCCTCCCATTCATTTAACATGTCAAACAGTTCAGCTCCGACCCCCCCCCACTCAACCCCCCCTGCTCTCTCTGTTTGGCTCGTCATCATCATCTTCTCATCTTTGCTTCTCCTCAGCCAACAAGACAAGTTCAGCAACGGGAAGCCTGTTGCCAGGCAACAGCCCAGAGTGTATGATTAAAACTTTGATTTCCAATCTATCACCTGAGAGACTGATGTGGCTTCCTTCCTCTGATGCTCCGCAGAGCAGCTGGGATGGACTCGTGCACGGCAGCTCCACACTCGCCAAATGAATCTTTGCTGTGAAATGAAACATTTGGTTCAAATGGAGCCGGGCTTCCTCATCTTCCAGCAACTTGACATCCAGCTACACCTTCAGAATGTCATTTTGTGTCCTGATTCAAAACTTGTGCTCACCTAACTTGGTTCATTTGGAGATTTCTGGACATTTGTTCCCTCCTGACTCCTGATAGCTTTGGTCTTTTGCCCATTCAGCCATGACTTTAAATACAAGTAGTGAGGGTATGAGAGAGATGAAAGGATTAACAAAACTTCATTCATGTGTGCTTTTTTGGATGTCAAAGGCCTCACCAGGGTGACGGTTTGAAAGATAGAGGAGGAAGGAACAGAGCGTAGGTGTTTGTGAGTGTGTGTCCTTCCACATTCACATACAATGAGCAGTGTCAGGGCCTTCTAACAGTTCGGCCTCAGGCAATAAAGTGATACATGAATGTCATATTTATCGAGGCATGTCTGTATAGAAAAATGAAAGGTGTGTGTGTGTGACATGCACATGTTCAATATATGTGTGCCAGCGATACGAGATTCATCTAAATGCTGCCCTCTGGCATCCATGGCACCCCAATAGGGAGGAAATCAAATCTAGAGGCCAAAGATGATACGTTGGTGACACACAGAGAAAAAGGGATGAGGCGAAAGTGAGATGAGATGTTGTGCTCCGAGCATCAAAAAGATGGGGAGGTGGAATGGAAGGGTGAGAATTGACGGACATTTTGTGGCTTCAGGAGACGGGATGAAAAAATAAAGAGGTCTGAGATTGGAGAGAGGAAGGAGACACAAGGGGACTTGACAGTGGCAGCCACATTAAAAAGCAAGATGGGAAAAGGGAGACATGTGCAGGGTGACAGAAACAAGCATCTATGGGTATGAAGGCTGAACCACTGTGCATTGAATGTTTCTTTCCTCAACAGGTGGCATCTGAAAAGCCAGAAAAAGCCAATTAAACCGCTATACTCTTTGAAAGCAGAATCAAACAGAAACTGCACACTGAACATTTTGAAAGACACATCAGACATATTGATATCTCAGTTAAAACTTGAATCACCACTTTCAGCGTGAAGGATCACCTACGCAGCGCAGTGTATGTTATTAATGAGGAGGAGGACAGAAAGATAGAGGCGTAACAGGTTTAGAGGGCACAGCCAACCATGGAGGGTAAATACAGTCCAGACCTGAATATGACCAGGACAGCTACTGCACAAATCAACAAGGACCACCAAAAGCATCCAAGTAAGTCTTATAGTTGTTCATTTATGGTGTATACGGCAAAGCTGCAACTTCAGCAAACGATGCAAATTTAAAAACGCCAATGTGACACATTCAGCATCTTGATGAAACATGCCTTTAAGAGCTGCATAAACAAAACGCTGGAAGATGGAGGAAAACGACTGCTGTCAGAAAACACACAGCATTTGTTGACTGATCCTTGGTGACATCATACTGCTGTAAACATTATGCTTTGTTTTGTGCTAAAAACTACAATATATTTTGTTATGTCGATGCTTTATATTAGCAGCATTGCTCGTAGTCATGTGGCCTGTTGCGCTGTGTTTCTAACTCACAGTTTTCTGGGGGAGCTCCTCTGTAGGCTGATGTCCGGTTGAGTAGTTTTCACACGTCAGATGCTAATCACTAAGCTCCTCACTGTTGGTTACATCTGTCATCTGTGGAGGTAGACACACACAGAACAGTTGGAGACAGGAGACAGACAGACGAGGTTTCCTCTCAGTCAGACTGCTGCAGAGGAGAGGACGGGGAAACCCTCGCCACTACAGGAAGGTGTGAGGAGAGGAGTGAGAACAGACTAAGGAGTGGCTGCTTTTTATTCTGTTTTTTGAACGCCGGCGTCCATCTGGGCTCCCTTCGTTGAGAGACACATACACTCAGAGATGGCAAAAGTACACACATCCTTTACTCAAGTAGAAGTACAGATACTCGTGTTTAAAAATACTCTAAAGGCTTTGAAATGTACTTCAGTAAAAAGTACCCATAACTAGCAGCTGTTTCAAAGAGTACCTGACCTCCCTTTATATTCATAGAACAATAATGTCATTGTTAGCTAATGAATGTTTCCATGCTGAACAACGGCAACATGACAACGTTTTCATTGGTCCCTCTTCTTTAGAGAAGACCAGGAAATGATGGATACACGGATCGTGTTCAAATTAATAAGCACGCAATGACTCTAAATAATAATGATCACGCCACCAAACACACATTCAAACTAAAGGAACCAGCCTGTTTGGAAAATGAGAGAAGTAGAAAGTACAGGTATTTGTGTTAGAAACGTAAGAAGTAAAAGTAAAAAGTTGTCAGAAAATAAATAGTGGAGTAAAGTACTAATACCAGAACAATGTACCAAACAAAGTATTTGTACTCCACTACTTCCCACCTCTGCTTACACTGACAAATAACCTGCAGACAAAAATGAAACAAAATACATGTTCATTTACCTTTCTATTTTATTACGCTTTTCCAATAAAGGTATGGTGTGATTCAATGGTTTCTTGTGTTGGTTTAACAAAAAACAGAAATGAGACCGGGTAAGTGAGTGATGTTAGAAACCACGCAGCAGGTTGTCTCACAAAGCAGGATTACTCTGGTATTTGCCAAACGTTGCTGAATAAAGCAAAGAACATTGGTTTGTTACAGAATGTAAAGAAAAAGCTGGACATTAATATACTTTGAGACGATTTGCCATACATTTTTTAGAAAAGATAATTTTTTCTCAGGAAATAATCTCAAACAAACAATAATAATGATTCCTTATATTTATTATATATTTTATATATATTTCCAGAGCTCAAAGCGCTTTACAAATACACATTACACACATATCATACATGTAACGGTCATGTACTGTGGACAATACCCACAGGAGCAAATTAAGGTGAAGGGTCTTTCCCAAGGACACAACGGCTTTACAGACGCAGCGGCGGCGGGTTTCGAACTGGTGTTCCCCAACACCTGATGATCAACGTACAGCCCACTGCGCCACTCCGCCCATTTTCACACCTCTAAGTCATCAAGGCGCTTTACAAGTACACATTACACCAGTTGCGGCTGGTGGAAAATATTTTTGGTGGGGCTGTTGATATAGTGAGTAAAACATTTTTTTGGGGAGAAATGACCCCTTAAATTAGGACTTCTGGTGATGTAATGGCGCGTTTCCAGTGCAGCGCGGAGCTCGCTTTAATGCTGAGTTCAGACCGGACGCGATGCGAATATTCGCTTCGCTCTAAACGCTTCTATCGCATCGCTCTAGTCGCTCGAGTTTCACCGCGGCTGCCAGCTGTGTTTACTTGCATCATTAAAACAAGACGCGCTTGCTCGGGAGCTACAACTACAACAAAATGAACATATTTTACCGTGATTAAATTGTAATACACGTTTCTAAATGATGCCGAAGTAACAACATACTGATACCGGTTAGTAAAAACCATGAATTAATGCTTTGACAAGTCTGCAGACAGACGGCAGGCGAAAAACCTTTTAGAATGCTTGTTTTCTGAATGGAGCTTGGCTAAGCTAACGTTATATATGCTCCAACCGTCCACACTCACAACAACGGCCAATACAGACATAAATAAACCAGCGACTGTATTCTCCATGACACAGACAGTCTGTGGTTTGTACTTGTTTAACTTTTGTCTAGTTTCTGAACAGATCGTATCTGTCCCCGGCTGTTTGAAGAGCAAGCATGGGAAACAAAACACAGCATTTACCTGTTTGCATCCAGCTAGCCATGCCTTTCTGGTGTACCAGCTGCGTGAGAAGCCTCGTTGATACGTTTTGTCTTTTTCACGAGCTTGCTGTGATATATATAAATCGTGTTGGTCCGGTCCAAGGTCTTTAAGCAACAGTTTATCTCCCAAACTTCTCCTTTCGAAAGGATTGGAGAGTAGCTCTTGAACGGAATTGGGTGCGGACCGAGGTCCGGCAACTCCACCTGCACACCATTCTCATCCAAATACTGCGTCACCTTGGTCACTCACGAGTCTAAAAAATAACTCAGGTCAACGCACGTAAGCAACGTGGGCGCCAACGTGAGCGCCCTCGTGACCAAAATATTTGACGGCGCTGATTGGCTGAAATTATGTTTTGGCGGCACAGTTTACTATTGAGACTTTTGCAACGTGCTGGTTGCTGCTGTTTGGCTCGGGGGCTCGTTGAACGGCGCCCGGTAATGATAAACTAATGCCATGGGCAAGGCCAGGCAGGAAACATGTGACTTATCAGTAACTTTAGATATCGTAACACAATTTTAAACGAGATTTTATTGTAGATTATACATTTTACTGATACCAATTGTATGATATTTACATTGTTCATTAAAAATAAAAATATAAAATATATATATTTTTTAAATATTTTTTTTAATATATTTTTTTGTATGTGGGAAGAGGTGGGGCGGCGCCCCTATGGGCCGGCCGCCACTGCATTACACACATATCATACATGATGTAACGGGCATGTACTGTGGACAATACCTACAGGAGCAAATTTATGGGGGTTATTCCCTATCTTTATTCAAGAGCGTGGTATTTAAATTTGAGAGCATACTTTATTGATGTATTTCCCTCAAACCCTGTCCTCGCATTCAAATAGTGTCTGCTTGCACTTAGATTTGCTCTGCTTGTGCTCAAACTGTACGCTTGCACTCAGATATATTGCTGCTTACAGATTTCCTGTGTTCCAGCTTAAAACCTTCTCCTCGCACTCAGGCTGTTTCTGTGCGCTCGTGAAATGTCTGCTCTCAGATTTATTCAGCGCTCAGAACTTTTGTGCAACAACCCTGTCAAAATCCCTCAACCAATAGGAGGCCAGGTGTCCTTGCGGGTGCGTTCGCTTTACTTATTACAGCGTCCCGTAAGGGCGGGTACTCTTTGGTTAATTTAGGCCCATTCCCAAACCGCCCCCTACACCCTACCCCTCCGTTTGCGCGTTCACGCGGAGGGTCCGCCATATTGAGGGCTGTTCCAAAGCAACGAGTGTGGAGGGGGAGTGGGCTATCAAGCCCTCAAACAGCGAGTCTGCAGCGGTGCTGACTTGAGACCGGTCTCTACCTGACCGGAGTCACGCTGTGTGTGTCCGTCAAGAAACACGCTGTTTACAAGAAGTTCCAGCAAACATCCACTGATAAATTGCGATGTTAACAACCTCATGATAACCTCATATGTTTTTAACTTAGGATCATACCTGTGTTTAGTCTAGAAAAAGGTAAATGTGTGCATTTTATTATAAAGTGGTGTATATTTACAGACCGTTGCAAAAACTAAGAAGCTTATAAACATCAGGTTTAAAACTAAAAGAGCTTTGAAACACAATGAAAGATGTTTGGAGTTTTATTTGAGTTATTCATTTAAACTTTTTGTCTAAGAGATGCTGATTTGAAACCGTTGTTACATACAGTTACAGCATTTCCTGTTTCTGCCGGAGAGAGGAGAGGCCGTCCCAAAGCTTGCTGCTGTGTTTACTCCCTCCATCTGACAGGAGGGAGCCTCGTTTCGCTGCGAGTGTGGCTACAGACGGAGTTCACTCCGTCACGGAGGGGTAGGGTCGAGGGAGTGATAGCGTAATTTCTTGACTGGCAGCAAAAGCAACCAATCACAGCAGTGCTTCTATGGCTGGCTCTGTCCAATCACAAACAAGAAGTGTTCTCCCTAAGGAATACCCTTTCCGTCCAATGTGAAATGCTGTGGCGTTTTGTGAAATGCTGTGGTGTTTTGTGAAATGCTGTGGCGTTTAGTGAAATGCTGTTGTGTTTTGTGAAATGCTGTGGTGTCTTGCACTTCAGGGCCACCGTAGTATTGGGTTTGTTCTCTTTTTCCTCCTGCTGCGAAGACCGGAAGATCAAAACAGCACGAGAAACCAGAGCAGGAGTACTCCTGTTGTATTGTATTGTATTGTATTGCATTGGATTATTACCTTTTATAATTAAAACAGATTATTGTTTAACTGGTATCCTGGTGTTTTCTGATTTCCTTCCTGTTATGATTTAAGCAGCTCCCCAAACGACACGCGGGGCCGAGGTGGGTTTTAAAACCCCTCAGACCCACAACAGCAGCAATATATCTGAGTGCAAGCGTACAGTTTGAGCACAAGCAGAGCAAATCTAAGTGCAAGCAGGCACTATTTGAGTGTGAGGACAGGGTTTGAGGGAAAGAAATCAATAAAGTATGTCTCAAATTTAAATACCACGCTCTTGAATAAAGATAGGGAATAAACCCCATACAAATTCGGGTGAAGTGTCTTGCCCAAGGACACAACGGCCTGACGCACCGGCGGCGGGTTTCGAATTGGAGTTCCCCAACGCCCCCTTGATCTGATGATCAACGCACAGCCCACTGCGCCACTGTGCCACTCCGCCCCAGACTTTATTTCAAGCTCCAGAAGGAAAGATTGTCAAAACATGTTGGATTACTTTTTAGTTCTGCTTGTTTTGATTAACCTTCAATATTTAACTATTGGATTAATGTTTTTTTGCTGTGTTATGTTCTTAGTTTGAACTCAAAGCATGCAACCAATTGCTATTATTGTAGTTGTTTCATACAGTAGGTGGCGGGAACTTAGAGTAAAGACAATACAATATAATATATAATAGTGCTAACATTACATCTAACTGCAATGTATATAAGGTATTAGGAGTCAAAGGTAAATATGTATCCCTTTTAATCATATTACAGAACATATAGGCTATTGCTAGCTTCTTATCTGCATCAGTAGTCTTTGGTCAAATGTGACGAACATGTTCAGCTTTATTTTACAATCCTCTGTTTTCACTCGTTTGATAGATCGTATAAACTCTTTTTCTGGCTGCTTACCAACCAAGTTATCACCCTTTGGTTAATGACTTTTGATCAGCTGATTGCCAAAGTGCTTTAGGATTTTATAGAAAGTGCTGCTGCAGCATCGGCAAACTACCTCCTCAAGCCTGTGTGTCATTTTAAGCATATTAGGCTGCAGTGATTCACCACTAGCTTTAATTACAATATCACAGAAGGGTTTCAAGTTGCCTCAGTTTACAATAAAAGCCTTGGAAAGCAAAGCTGTTCCCTCATCAGGTGTAAGTGTTTCTGTAAGTGCTGTGAAGTATACAGACTGAAAGACTGATGCTTGCAATCATTTCACAAGGTGTATAAAATACTGTACGGATTCATTTTACGCCACTACAATTATAGTGTGACTTTTACAAGTGTCGTATAGATTGTTTCTTTACTCTTTACACAATGGCTCTAACGGGGCACTAGATTTATTTCTTTAAAGTTTTCTTTCTTGAGGTTAAACACAAAAACAAATCGTATAAAGCAAGATTCTGACCGAAGTGAGTTTTACCAACCTGCTTTCACGAATCTCAGGGGGTCGGGTTTTACTTTAAGAAGTAAGAAGAAAGCATGTGTAGAAAGACAAAAAAACTTTCTGCAGTGAGAACATTAATTTCTGCCTTTGCAACTTCAATATTATTTAGAAAAAATAATGAAGAAATGTGGCTTTCCTTTAAGCAGCAATGGTGTGTGAGTGATGGGGTGTTTACTCATCGTTGTGAGGGATTTTGAGTGGGTGTGCTGCTTTTGCTGCTTCATCCACTCCGGGCTCTGACTGCTGGCAGAGTGTGATTGAAGTGGAATGACTGATAGTTTGATTTTACAAATACCTGAGGAGCTGAACAAAGCACCGTATCCGGCGGGCGTTGCACCCTCTGGGATTGGTGTTGTGTGTTTCCCCCCCCCCCTCCAAAGCAGCTAGCTGGGAGCTTTTTCATTACACAGAGTAGTTGATTGCATTTTCTCCGGCACTCTCTGAAGTGTCTAAATGGAGCCACTATACAGTCATCGCCTCAACACCATTCAGGCTACAAGTCGCTGTTTAGACTGTCAATTCAGTCAGCTAAACATACAAATTAACACACTTCAAAATGTTTATACTCCGATATACTTGTCCAATACAAATGTTCAGTTTAAAAAAATCTATGCGCAAATTTCATGTAATCACAATCACTAGCATTGCACAGCAATATATGCTGGAACCTGTCTTCACCGCTTTAAGGCATTGAAAGGCATCGCTCTATTTATATAATTCTATATACATTATACTGTCAGTCTTTACTATACTTAATGGGAGATGTGAATATCCAATGTAATATGCAGCAGAGGGAATACACAGAGAAAAATAGGAATGAGACGCCCGTTTTGCTGCATATTTGTTTCCCTAAGTTTGAATTTAAATGTCAAATTCACCTACTCTACATAGTTTGACATGTTTAAAGCCACAAGACAACACAACATGTGGAATGAATTTACCCAGAGGAGGTCTGATATCACTCTGTAACACTTCACCCTCGAAGTCTTGCACACAGAGGAAGCCCTGCAGAGCGTTCAGTTTGCTTTGCACATTTATGTATGAGCACACTGCACACTGTTGAAAAAAACATATGGTTTGCCATGAAAAATGCATAGACAAACATGGAGAATATACAAAAGAGCAATTTCCGATTACCGTGGTCACTGTGATAAAGTAAGATATTTAATATTTCGTCAATATATGCATGAAAAAACCAATCAATATTTTCTGCCTGAAACTATTTGTAAAGCCGCGTCACACTGTCCCGAAATTGACACCCGATGGACACACGAATATGGAATTGTGAATTTCGCACGAAGATGGCCCCGAACCACACACGAAGGCAACATTTACATTACATTTAAGACATACAACTGCAACGAAAGTAACAAAAACAATTATGTTAAAGTACTATGATACTGTACTGATATTTTCAGACTTCGTTCTTTACTTGATCCGTCTTTATAGATATTAAGTTTTCTCCGTAATGTTGTTTCCATAGCAACAACAGCTTCCTGTCAACTCGCCTTCCAAGTAATATATTATATACTTTTCAGTTTCACATAACACATATTGGGTTATTTACATAATATGTTTACATGATTTTGTTGTGCAATAAAACAACCCGATGGATACATGATAAAGGAAATGTTCAAATTCGGCTCTGATCGTAGCAACATCGGGCCATTCGTGAGGGCATCTTAAGCCATCGTATGACCGCCGGTGGAGTTTCTCAGGCTCCGGCAGAAACTTTGTGAGCGGTGGCAAAATCTTTGGCATGCCAAAAAATTG
Organism: Harpagifer antarcticus; assembly: GCA_902827135.1. Lineage (NCBI taxonomy): Eukaryota > Metazoa > Chordata > Actinopteri > Perciformes > Harpagiferidae > Harpagifer > Harpagifer antarcticus. The sequence goes on from CADEHL010001417.1 coordinate 1,393,110, forward strand.
CCGAAGGACCTTGCGAAGATTCATTTTCGTGTTGAATTTGTGTGTACATTTTGCCCTTCGTAAGGCCATCGTGAGGGCATCTTGTTATCATTCGCCCCGATCAGTCAGGGCGAATGCCCGATGGCACCGATGATAACACGAAGACGACACGATTTGACAAGATGCCCTCACGAGTGCCTTACGAAGTTGCCGCTCACGAAGTTGCTGCCGGAGCCTGAGAAACTCCACCGGCGGTCATACGATGGCTTAAGATGCCCTCACGAAGGGCGCGATGTTGTTACGATCAGAGCCAAATTTGAACATTTCCTTTATCGTGTGTCCATCAGGTGTCAATTTCGGGACAGTGTGACGCGGGCCTTAATGTGGGCAAATTATTTCAAACTTTTATTTATTCAATTATTATTTTAGGAGCAGAGTGTAGAGAATCTTAGTGATAGACACTAGCCTGAGGCAACGAAATAAACCAAATCAATATTGTCCATGATTTTTTAAAGACATAATAACTAAGGCCAATACAATGCTGCACAGGGTCATAACTGGGATTTTGTATTACCAGAGGCAAATATGTTTTTGTACATGCAAACTAATTTATTTTCTACCTTTGTATCGCTCCCTGGTGCTCGTCTTTCATTACAATAACTGAAATAAGCCTTAGCTACAGGGATTTCAGCAAAATACCTTGGATCAGCTGAATTTAATTAGCGATGTCTTAAATATGCCCTAATCTCCATAAACAAGTACATGTTTTATGGATGCCTTATTCATAATTCATCTTCGCTTCAACTCCAAGGGGGCGAGGGAGTACAAGTGCTAAGAAATCCTCATCAAGAGTTAACAATGGGCTCATCTGATCATGTTATTGACCCTGCACAAAGCTGATTACTTCCCCCCGACGCTGTCTCATTCCCACTAAGTTGTGTATTGTGTGAAAAACATGAGAGCTGGAATGGAGTACATGGTATGGGTCACAGCATCAAAGATTAAGTGGCAAAAAAAAGCACATGGCAATTGTCAGATGTTCTGATTTATATTGTTTTTATTGTTAATCGTTCAACAATGGAAATCTTAGGTCACAGGCTCTACCGACAGTGCAATACAATAAAACTGAAAAACTGAAAAAATAGTGCAAGTAAATACAAAATAAATAAAAATAAAATTGTGAAATATTGCAATAAAAGTCTATACAAGTTATTGGAATATGATATATTAGATACATAATGTATAAGTTGCAGCCAGATGAATGTTATGGATGTTGTTTCAAAAGTTCAGGTGTTTAATAGTCTTCTGGCCTGTGGGATGAAACTGTCCCCGAGTCTGGTGGTTTTAGTCCTGATGCCGCGGTACCGCCTGCCAGACAGCAGCAGACAGAACAGTTTGTGGCTGGGGTGATGGGGCTCTGTGGAACCTAATACAGCACAGCTATAAGTTGGCACAGTTTTGCTTGAGAAATGTATTTATGCCACGAAAAAAGCAGCTAGCAAGCAGGGATTTATAGGATAACGTTTAAGCTGGTTTAAAGCATTAAAAGGATTCTAACTATATGTTTACCTCAGTCCCTGCCAGTACATCCCTGAGAATATGGTATTTTCCAACCCAGTCTCATAAAAAAACATGTAATAACTGCGTTGGTCCACAACGTAGGACGTAGTATTTCTACAAAAACGCCTCTGAAATTGTAAGATCCCTACGTTTTTTTCACCATTCATCACCATTCATTCCAATGACTATGTCACGTGATCTTCACATTTCTCCCTGCAGAAAAAAAAACATGGCCGAACTTCGTTTTATTCTCGGTGTAAAATGCCTATTTTATCAATCAATCAATGTTTATTTATACAGCCCAATATCACAAATGTTACATTTGTCTCAGTGGACTTCACAGTTTGTACAGAATATCAGTATGACAATACGACCCCCTCTGTCCTTAGACCCTCACATCGTACAAGGAAAAACTTCCGAAGAAAACCCACAGTTTTAAAGGAAAAATGGGAGAAACCTCAGGGAGCGCAACAGAGGAGGGATCCCTCTCCCAGGATGGACAGACGTGCAATAGATGCCGTGTGTAAATTGAAAAGATAATACATTTGCAAAATAGGTAGTCCAAATGTTTGGAAATGCATGTGTGTATAATAGGAAGATGAATCCACGAGGATATCCATCCAGGACCCATGATCCAGGACCACAGCCACGACTCAAGATCCAGGGCTCGCGATGCAGGACACAGGACCGCAGGATCATCCATGACTCCGGATCCCGGCATATATAGACACCAAAAAGAAAGAAATAGACAGAGAGAGGGAAGAAGTAAGATGTCTCCCGACAAACTAAGCCTATATCAGCAAAACTAGGGGCTGAATCTAATCAGCCCTAACTATAAGCTTTATCAAAAAGGAAGGTCTTAAGCGCACTCTTAAAAACGGATAGGGTGTCTGCCGCCCGAACACAAACTGGAAGCTGATTCCACAAATGTGGAGCTTGATAAGAAAAGGCTCTGGCTCCCATTGTACTTTTAGAGACTCAAGGAACAACCAACAACCCTGCATTCTTGGAACGCAATGCCCTAGTAGGACAGTAGGGTATAATGAGTTATTTAAGGTAAGATGGCGCCTGCCCATTAAGGGCTTTGTAGGCGAGAAGAAGAATTTTAAATTCTTTACTGTGTTCTATAGGGAGCCAGTGTAAGGCAGCCAGAACAGGAGTAATGTGGTCCCTTTTCCTAACTCTGGTTAGTACACAAGCTGCAGCATTTTGAATCAGCTGAAGCGACTTGACTGACTTCTTGGTACACCCTGATAATAAAGAGTTACAATAATCCAGCCTTGAAGTAACAAATGCATGGACTAGTTTCTCTGCATCGTTTTGAGGCAAGATATGCCTGATTTTTGCAATGTTACGTAGATGGAAGTAGGCGGTCCTTGAAATTGATTTTATGTGGGCGTTAAAGGATAAATCCTGATCAAATATAACACCAAGATTCCTTACAGTCTCACTGGAGGCCAAATTAATGCCATCCATAGTTAGTATATCTTTAGATAATTTGTTTCGTAGATTCTTCGGGCCAAGTACAATAACTTCAGTTTTGGTCATGTTTAACATCAAAAAGTTTAAGGTCATCCACGTTTTTAAGTCCTTGAAGCAGTCTTGAATTTTATTTAGATGATTAATATCATCAGGCTTGATTGATAAATATAGTTGAGTATCATCCGCATAACAATGAAAGTTTACAGAATGATTCCTTATAATATTGCCTAACGGAAGCATATATAATGTGAACAAAATAGGTCCGAGCACTGAGCCCTGTGGCACTCCATGGCTAACTTTGGTTTGCGTGGAAGATTCATCATTGACACGTACAAACTGAGAGCGTTCAGATAGATAGGACCTAAACCAGCATAAAGCTGTTCCCTGTATGCCAAGTAAGTGCTCTAGTCTTTGCAATAAGATATCATGATCGATAGTATCAAATGCAGCACTGAGATTGAGCAAAACAAGAATAGAGACAAGTTCCTTGTCAGAGGCTATTAGAATGTCATTTGTGACTTTAACCAGAGCTGTCTCTGTGCTATGATGTGTTCTAAAGCCAGACTGAAAATCTTCAAATAAATCATTGTTTTTTAAGTAATCACACAACTGTTTTGCGAATGCTTTCTCAAGAATTTTTGAGAGGAACGGAAGATTAGAAATAGGTCTATAATTGGCTAAAACCTCTGGATCGAGGTTGTGCTTTTTAAGAAGCGGTTTTATCACTGCTACTTTGAATGATTGTGGAACATAACCTGATAATAAAGACATATTCATAATATTTAATAAAGAAGTGCTAATTAATGGAAAAACTTCCTTCAACAGCTTAGTTGGAATTGGGTCTAACATACACGTTGATGGTTTAGAAGAGAGAATCATTGCATTTAATTGTTCAAGGTTTATGGCTGAAAAGCATTCCAGTTTACTATCTAGTGTAATATTAGAACTTACGTTTCCGGGAGCTGTTGATAACACTATACTGGTCAAAGGCAAGAGGTCATTAATTTTGTTTCTAAGAGTAACAATTTTATCGTTAAAAAAGCACATAAAATCATTAGTACTGAGTGCTATGGGAATAGAAGGCTCAATCGAGCTGTGGCTTTCGGTCAGCCTGGAAAAGAAAAGAAAAGAAAAAGAAAAGAAATCTTGCATTATTCTTATTCTCATCTATTAATGAAGAGTAGTAGGCTGCTCTCGCTTTACGCAGTGCTTTCTTATATTCATTGAGAGTAATATGCCAAATTAAACGAGATTCTTCAAGTTTAGTGGAACGCCATATCCTTTCAAGTTGTCTCGACTTTTGCTTTATTTTGCGGGTTTCGGCATTATGCCATAGAGCTAATCTATGTTGTTTTATTTTCTTCTTTTTCAAAGGAGCAACAGAGTCTAATTTTATTCGCAGCGCATCTGTAGCACTATCAACAACATGATCAATTTGGGGTGGTGTACATTTTGTATAAGTTTCCTCCCCTACATGCAGACATGCTATCGAGTTAAGTATTGGTGGAATGTCTTCCTTAAATTTGGCTATAGCACTAACAGATAGGTTTCTTCTGCAGGAGCTTTTGATTAATGCTTTGTAGTCTAGTAACAGTACTTCAAAAGTTACTAAGAAATGGTCGTATAAAGCAGGATTATGCGGTTCGACTAATAGTTGCTCAATTTCAATACCATAAGTCAGAACAAGGTCGAGAGTGTGATTATAGCAGTGGGTTGGTTTATTTACACTGACAAAAAACAACAAAATCTAATATAGAGTTAAATGCAACAGTAAGGCTATTTTTATCATCGTCAACATGAATATTAAAGTCACCTACGATAATTACTTTATCTGTTTTAAGAACCAAAGTTGATAAAAACTCAGAGAATTCTGATAAGAATTCTGAATAAGGACCTGGTGAACGGTACACTGTAACAAATAAGATTGGCTGCAAAGTTTTCCAGGTCGGATGCGTAAGACTAAAAACGAGATTTTCAAAGGAGGTATAATTTAATTTTGGTTTAGTATTGATAAGTAAACTTGAGTCAAAGATTGCTGCAACTCCACCTCCTCGGCCCGTGCCTCGTGCAATATGAGTATTGATATGGCTGGGTGGAGTGGCCTCATTTATGCTGACATATTCTTCATGTCTCAACTAAGTTTCAGTGAGACAGCATATATCAATATTATAATCTGATATTAAATAATTTACCAATATTGCTTTAGATGCTAGAGATCTTATGTTTAAGAGACCACATTTAACATTCCTGTTTTGTTGCACTGTAGTAGTTGTTACATTTACTTTTATTAGGTTATTATGTATGACACCTCTATTAGGTTTTACCTTAAATTGTCCTTGGGCAGACACACACACACACCGCTAATATTGGGTATTTTATTGGGTTCGGGATTCCATGGATGACTGCCTAGGAGAGAGCGCAGAGAAGCGTGTAAGACACTCTCAATCTCACGCTCTCATGCTGCCCAAACTATTCTCACGCCAAAAACAAGATGAACCGGCGATCGTTTTTGCTTGGTTATTTACAATGTTGAGTTGACAGCTGCTCAAGCTGTCGATCCGCTCCCTCCCCGTCCCCACCACTCTTAACGTTAACAGACAGCGGAGCAGTGGGAGACGGTTGGTCAATCCCCGACCCGTATTGCGCATGCGCAGATCTAAGATCCAGTTGAAATGATAACAAGTAAAAGTCTGCTGCTTATTGTTCTACTAGGCCAACATAGAGTCAAAGAGTATATGAGAGTGACAGTGCGTTAATTAATTAATTTGACAGTTTGGAGTAAGTCTGTAGATTTGTTTGTGTGTGTGTGTTTCATGTATAGGTCTCTCACGATAATTAATTTTGTTGGATACATTTTCCCGGAAATTATTGCGATAAACGATAATATTGTCGGCACCTTTGTATGACCATTTTAGACCACTGACATAATGATAATATATAATAATAATTCAAGTACATCCTTTCAAACTGCTAGTCACATCCTCATGTAAATGGAAATGTATCGAGGTCAGAAAAGTTATGGAGTTCATTTTTATTTATCCTACGATAAGTCAATGAATTGCTTATCGTGACAGGCCTATGCACACAATAAAACAGTGGAAACAAACATGTGTTTGACTTTCATTATTGAATGAAATGTTGTGCCCTTTATAGTCTGTGTCCAATATTGTGTATTCGTATATATACGAATCGTGTCAGTAGCGGGACATTAGCATATATATAGGATATATATATATCCTATAACTGGGAGAAGTTCCAGTTAGAAGTTACGTTAGCTGCTAACGCTAACATCACCTGCTCTGTGTTGTGAGCAGTGTACTAAGACATGTATTAATAACTATAAAAAAACTATGAAATTACTATCATGATATTAATATTATACTGTATGATACTGCTGACATTGTCTGGGAGGCTTCCATGGCTTGAAGATAGTAATACAGTGTGTGATTGAGTGAGCTAGCGGAGGTGGGTTACACACCAACACACAAAGGGCACAGAGTGTGACGCAAAGAGTAACTTACATTACTTTTAAAAATTGTTTTTGACAGCTGTATTGATTTTTATTTCTTTCAAAATCCATGTCTTGTATTCGTGACTCTTGAATCAGTTCATCTTCAAATTCCCGAAAAAACTGGGATACTGTTTGCATCAAGCTGAGTCTGGATTTGAATGTAGGTTACCTTACCAGAATTAGTTTTCAACATCTACATATAATTATTTCCTGGCATCAACAAAAAACATCGAAGATAGAAATTGGATGTGATTTCTGAAAAATTACTAAGATTATCATAGCAGAAAGGAAGTGAATTCTCCACCGTCACTGAGGGGCTTTATTTGAATGCACCAATGAATGCAGCATGTCAGTGGTTCATGATATGCTCAGCAATGGATGGCATGCATGTCTGATGAGTGCCATGCATTTGAGTGCCATCGGTAATCACATGTGTTTTATCACTGAAATAACCTACACAAGAAATAGGCAGCTTGTACTCCGGATGTACAAAATGTTCCAAAATTGTCATAAAGATCAACCACTTGAGATCACCCCTATTAACTGAGGTGGCAGAGTACCAGAGTCGCTATGGCAACATGACTTTTGAAACTGTCTTGTTTTTCTGAGCTATTTTTCAATCCGGCGGTGAAGTGGGGCGTAGCGGTTTGTACGGTGCCTCCCTGTCGAGTACTTATTACCTGACTGCCTGAACAGCCCTCACCATGTCAGGAGTGTCTAAAAGAGCGAGGACTCATAAGTCGGGCATTGTGAGACAGGAACAATGTGTTTAAAACCTCCCTGGGATGGTGGATGGACCTTTAGGCATGCCACTAACAGCAATAATCAAAATAATTCATTACATTTAATAGAGTGCTTCTCCAAATGCTCAAAGCGCAGAAAAGTCTGCAACTACTAGAATTAACTAGTTCTAAATGGTGAATGGACTGTATTTATATAACACTTTATCCAGTCTTTACATCCCCTCAAAGCACTTTACATTTGATACACATCACCATTTACCATTTTACAACACACACATAACTCATACAGAGCTATGTGCCATTTGCTCAAGTAAGCTTACATCCACACACATTCACACACCGTTGGCCATGCCATCGAGAGCGACCAGAGTGATTGTAACGTATCTTGCCCAAGGACACAGTGACTTGTTGAATGCAAAGGCTGGGATTGAACACAACCTTTCCGATTGAAATACGACCACAAAACCTCGAAGCCACAACAATTTCAAATGTTGAAGAAAACAAAAAATCACAAGTCAATTGTAGAATATAGACTGTTTTGATGTAGTACTCAGGTGTGGAGGTTGACAAGCACGGTGAGTATTGGTGAATGACCCGAACAAGAGCATTTGAAATCTTATTCTTAAAACGATGCAAGAAGAGATTCAATAGTAATCAATATTGAACAATTAGCTAAGATTCCTGCCTATTATATTATTATTAGTTAGCCAAGCAACCCAGCTGTTGTATCATATTTATTTTTAGTAATCGTAGAAGTTTTTTATTTTTTATTGATTAAGGTCTCTTTATTATCCCTTTTTTTACTTTATATCATCACATTGTATGTATATTTTATTAATTTATATATCTTTTTGAACACTTCAAGTCGCAATTGCCTTGATCTACCTTAAATACCGTAAAATAAATTGAGAAACACTTCATCACCAAAACACATGTCCCTGTTATTTTTGCATCACGTTGATATTTATTGAACGCTGCGAGTGTGGTGAGGCCTCGGTCTTAATAGAGGTCATGGCCTGCTGGTTTTGGAAGTGATGCTTTTGTGGCAGTCACCATGAGCCATGTTCCTTTTAGGTAGATGGAGCAGTGTCTTCCCTCCTGATAAATAGGAGGTTAAAGGTTGGAAAAAACGTGTTATAATTGATGTGACTGATGTAGTTAGCCTACCTGTTCAGAGGTGACTGTTTTGAATGAGGTTTTTCCTGTACTCTCATCATCCGATTTCTTCGGATGGACAAGAGTTGTGGAGGGACAAGAGTTGTTGTAGAGGGGCTGGCTCAGGCCTCTCTGCAGACCAGTCGTTTCCCTCCTCTTTGGGTTTAATGCGGCACCAGAATCTTTTTAGCAGGTTTTTTTCCTTGTCAAATATTGGTACAGCCTTGCCACACACAACCTCCTTCTCCCTCTGCCCGCCTCTTAACACCCAGCGGACCTGTCTTTTTTCGGACTGTTACATGCCAGGCACGTATTTGTTATCCCGGAGGACTTCCGAGGCAGTTGCAAGGTACAGACAGGCTCGAAGGGCAGCAGCCTCAGCCGTGGCCGAGGCAAAGCAGCGGGTGTGGGAGAAGTTTGGAGAAGACATGGAAAAGGACTTTCGGGCGGCACCAAAGTTGTTCTGGAAAACTGTCCGACACCTCAGGAGGGGGAAGCAGGGAACCATCCAAGCTGTGTACAGTAAGGATGGGACGTTGTTGACCTCAACTGATGGAGTGTTAGGGCGTTGGAAGGAACACTTTGAGGAACTCCTGAACCCGACAACTCCGCCCTCTATGTTAGAGGCAGAGCTGGAGTACGACGGGGGATCAACACCAATCTCCCGGGGGGAGGTCACTGAGGTCGTCAAACAACTCCACAGTGGCAAAGCCCCGGGGGTGGATGAGATCCGCCCAGAAATGCTGAAGGCTCTCGGTGTTGAGGGACTGTCATGGTTGACACGTCTCATCAACGTTGCGTGGAAGTCGAAAACAGTACCGAAGGAGTGGCAGACCGGGGTGGTGGTTCCCCTTTTTAAAAAGGGGGATCAGAGGGTGTGTGCCAATTACAGAGGCATCACACTACTCAGCCTCCTCGGGAAAGTTTACTCCAAGGTACTCGAAAGGAGGGTCAGGCCGATTGTCGAACCTCAGATTGAGGAAGAACAATGCGGATTCCGTCCTGGTCGTGGAACGATGGATCAGCTTTTTACTCTCGCAAGGATCCTGGAGGGGGCCTGGGAGTACGCTTATCCGGTCTGCATGTGTTTTGTAGACTTGGAGAAGGCGTATGACCGAGTTCCCAGGGAGTTACTGTGGGAGGTGCTGCGGGAGTATGGGGTGAGGGGGTCTCTACTCAGGGCCATCCAATCTCTGTACTCCCAAAGCGAGAGCTGTGTCCGGGTCCTCGGCAGTAAGTCGGACCCATTTCCGGTGACGGTTGGCCTCCGCCAGGGCTGCGCTTTGTCACCAATCCTGTTTGTAATATACATGGATCGGATTTCGAGGCGTAGTCACTGCTTTTTGCAGATGATGTGGTTCTAATGGCTTCATCGGTCTGCGACCTTCAGCACTCACTGGATCGGTTCGCAACCGAGTGTGAAGCGGCTGGGATGAGGATCAGCACCTCCAAATCTGAGGCCATAGTTCTCAGCAGGAAACCGATGGACTGTCCACTCCAAGTAGGAAATGAGTCCTTACCCCAAGTGAAGGAGTTCAAGTATCTCGGGGTCTTGTTCTCGAGTGAGGGAATAAATGGAGCGTGAGATGGGCCGGAGAATCAGAGCAGCGGGAGCGGTACTGCAGTCGCTTTACCACACCGTTGTGACGAAAAGGGAGCTGAGCCAGAAGGCAAAGCTCTCTGTCTACCAGGCCATTTTCGTTTCTACCCTCACCTATGGTCATGAAGGATGGGTCATGACCGAAAGAACGAGATCGCGGATACAAGCGGTCAAGATGGGTTTTCTCCGCAGGGTGGCTGGCATCCCTTAGGGATAAGGTGAGAAGTTCGGTCATCCGGGAGGGACTCAGAGTTGAACCGCTCCTCCTTCGCGTCAAAAAGAGCCAGTTGAGGTGGTTCGGGCACCTAGTTAGGATGCCACCTGTGCGCCTCCCTAGGGAGGTGTTCCAGGCACGTCCAGCTGGGAAGAGACCAAGGGGTAGACCTAGGACCAGGTGTAGGGATTATATCTCTTCGCGACCCGACCACGGATAAGCGGGAGAAGATGGATGGAAGGATGGATGGATGGACGGACGGACGGACGTGCCAGGCAGGCTGTACTTGTGTGGTTTCCCTTCCCTTCTGTGTTTCTCTTTTCTCCCTGTCTTCTGCACAGCTAATCAGCAGCTGATCGGTATCTGCCTGTGCACCTGAGTCTGATGGCTGTTTGGATCCTCTCACCCTCAGCTGGCCTATCATCAGCCAGGCCGACCATAAAGGAGGCCCCCAGGAAGTCTTCTCTCTCTCTCACCCGGGGCCTGTTGCTGATTGAGGAGCCTGAAATTGACTGCCTTGTTTAGAAGCTCATTCTACTTTGTTCTAACCTTTGTTAATGTGTGTGTGTTGAGAGGTGGGGGAGTTAGGTAAGTCTGGGGTACCATGTACATTTCTCATCAAGTAGGTAACTAATGTTAATACACACTAGGTTAGCAGATTGTTGCCACCCCTGTATTCTGTTTTTCCAGCTCTGAGTAGTAGTTTAGTTAGTGAGGGTTTTTGTTTGAGTTTTGGTTTCAAAGGATAGATGTAGAGCTAGGCCTGGTTTTGTTATGCTTGTTTCTTTTGTATGGCACAATCTCCTCCTCCTCCTCCTCCTCCTCCTCCTCCTCCTCCTCCTCCTCCTCCTCCTCCTCCTCCTCCTCCTCCTCCTCCTCCTCCTCCTCCTCCTCCTCCTCCTCCTCCTCCTCCTCCCACAAAGAGTATTTCTGTTCAATTTATGCTCAGTTAGGGCTTAAGAAATACACCTTTTGTCAACCTTTACGCTGACTCCCTCATAATTATTGGTTGTTGTGTGTTATTGTCTCCAGGTCCCCTAGACCTTAGTGGGGACGTAACCCAGACCTAATATGCATTATTAGGTATTTTTCTCTGCTGAACATCTTCATCATCAGCTGCCTTTCTTTTCAGTCCTGACCGAGCCTGGCTCTCGGTCTTGGGGCTGGATGAAGCATGTGTGCTGCTCTGAGGGGACCCTTCCCTGATCAACATGGGCAGCGTGGGTAGATTCATCACTTTTCCTGAACGTCTTGCCTCCATGATCTGATCTTTTGTTGCAGTCATAATGAGCCATCTTCCTTTTACCCCCCCGGTGAGATGTAACTCTCTTATTTGAGCTGCAACCTGAGGCTTGTGGTGGATGAACGCACATCTCTTCTCTGGAACCTCTTTTGGCCTTGGTCTGAGTTTTTAAAGTGGCCAGACTCTTTTTGAGGATGGCCACATGTGATCAGCCTTTCTCTTCTGAGCTGGGCTACTCACAGCAGTGCTGGCCAACATCTCATAGCCTCTGGAGGTGGATGGAACAGCATTTCTGCTGATATTTGATACATAGGAAGTTGGATGATGGCAATAATGTGTTACCCAAACATACTTGATGTAACTGAGTTTAGCCTACCTGTGCATCCAGATGTGACTGCTGCTGTACTCGTCAGACCTTTTGTTCCCAGTTGAACCCAGGGTCTGGGTACTTGTGGTGGGACGAGAGTTCCTGTATGGGGTTGGCTCAGGCTCTGCTGGCAGGTGGAGGGCTTCTCCGTAGACACACTCGCAGCTCACACACTGTCAGCTCCGCCATTACCTCAACACAGGACCTCACACGGCAAGATAATGAATGTATTACACCTCTTAACAAATGTAGATAAAGTAAGAATGATAGGATACATCTTGTGCGCACAACAATGAAATTGCAAGCGATACCAGAGAAAATAGATTTCAAAAAAATAATGGAATCACAGTGTTGACTTATAGGAGCAGTGAGGGACAATGTTGCTCATGTGCTTAATGGTGGTGAAGTCATGTTCATGTGATTCTGTTGTTGGCATCCAGCTCAAGCATTTTAATGAGCAGGTCCACAAACATGAGCCGGTCACTCCTTTCTGCAGTCCTCTCTGTCATGTCTGTGTGTTTTGCCTTATGGATCTGAATCATGAATAAACAAATGACAACAATGTTAGGGATATCCTGTTCGAGTGATTTTTGAGTGTGTCTTATTTATGTTACAAAAATCAAGTTGTTGAATGAAGGACACCTATATCTTTATTCATAGTTAATGACATGGAAAAGTAAATATCTGCTCAAGTTGTTCTTAGCACATTCAGTATGAAATAACCAACATAAACACATCTTACTCAGCTGCCTCATCAATAGCTTCCTTACCCACTGATTCAGCAATAATCCCCCTAATAATTACACAAATGTGCTAATGAATTCATTCAACAGGCATACATGCTAAGCCTGCTTATTTTAAGGGGGCTGAAAAGGAAGACAAGAAGGAGGGACAAAGAAAGAAAACACAGAGGACGAGTTCAAATACTGCTTACGGCACATATTCTTATTTCATATTCTATAATTGCAATCTATTTCACTGTAAATTACTTCTCTATTTTATTGCTATTTAACTATATTTACAGTGTCCTTAAAGATTTTTTGTTTTATATGGACATTCTTTGTTTTATATTTTATGTATGCACCACAACATCAAGACAAATTCCTCGTATGTGTGAACCTACCTGGCAATAAACCGGTTTCTGATTCTGATTAAAGAGTTGTTTGAGACTGGTGCCATGTTTGTGCGTCGCCTCCCGATGAGCCTCGGCTGTTATTATCCCATCATGCAACAGAGCCCTGTCAGTTCCCTATTCCTTATTGTCCTATTGTTATGAGCCAAGGATGGTGGTAATTAGAGATTCTTTGGTGATTGTTATCATGAAGCCCCTATTTTCTATTCACTCATTCAAGATAATGAGAAGTTTTCTCTCATTCTAAGATTCACAAATGCATTATCAGCCTGTTCTTCCCTCCGCTTTCTTTCTTTATTATACTTCTGCATACATGGTAACAAAGAAGGGCTTCGTTTTTTTCTCCCAACAGTGCATGTTTGCCGCTTCTGCGGGGTGACGATTGAAAACACGAGTGGAATACATTTAAATCGGATTAGACTAATTGTATTTTAAGAAAGGATTTTCTCGAATTTAAGTGAATCATAGTGCACCTTGATATTGTTAGAGATTAGAGAGCGTGACCTAAAGAAAGGACGCAGAAGACAGAGCTCTGTGATATTTTACTTGTAATTACATTGAGTTAGCCTTCCCACAGTGCACTGCTGTAAGTAAGCCAACCCCCTGCTGACAAATTCAACTGACAAAGCAAATCTTCTCCCTCTCATCAGTCAATCCCTTCATCCTTGGTCCAATGTCTTCTGGGACAGCAGAGGGGGGATTTGGCGTGATATTAGCCAATGCCCGGGCCGGCACACTGAGGGGGATTTGCGATGGTAAACCTCCTGCTTTGATGTCTCCTCAAATATCCAGGCTTGACAAAGTAAAACAAGGGATAGCAGGAAATTGAGTGGACCGAACCAACAAAAAAGATGCCCCTTCTGACCTTGGTATCAACAAACAGATAATGTCATTAAACCAATGTATACAGGAAAGATTCATGTTCTGTCATTTCAAAATAGGGGATTAAGGCACAACAGTATCCATGCCAACACATATATTAAGACATTATCAGTGCAAAGAATTAACAATAACCAAGTCATTAATATGTTTTTGTTAGTCACACTTACTGGCTGGCTAAAAGTGAAATTACACAATTCAAGTAGGTAGGAAATGTATACTAAATAGAGATTGGTCCCAAATAATCTTGCATTGAATTGAAGTCTTGTTTTTCAGCATGGCATAATGAGCTCCTCTTATTAAAAAAAAAGCAACAAAGGGAACATTTCTGCCGGACACCTGGGCAATTGGAGCAAGCTGTCTTCTCAGGTAAGGCGGCGGAGTGTATGGCTGTCAGTGTGATGTGTCAGACACGGTGATAAAGCTAATTGTCGCCTCGCATATCCACTATCGAAGAAACTCTGGAGACCTGCGAAAAAGCTTATTCTCTCCCATTTCTTATTCTTCACAACTTCCCCAACTGATATTAAAAAGCCTGAGGGAGACATTTGGGTGGCACAGTTAGAGAAAAGCGGTAAAAGTGATGTTGACGTTGCACTGGCTTCTGAATACTGGCTTGTGTAATATCTGTGACTCAGAATTAGCATGCTTTCACATCAACTCATGGCAGCAAAACTGATCAGAGAATTGAAATTCACATCAAGGATGCACAAAAAAAGTTCTCAGTGAGCCGGAGCAACTTTTAAGTCACTTTTACTCCTCAGAAACCACAGAGAGGATCCTCACCACAGTACAATTTGATCTAACAAATGACCTTAGATAAGGATAAACACATTATTTGAGATTTAAAACTGGTGCCGAGGCAATCACAGAGAGCACTTTGAGCTCATAGGATGGCAGCATGTATGATTTATCTGCATGTCAATTAAATCAATGGCTATTTTTGATCCGCATCGCCAGTCTGTGATAAAGTGGAGCAGCTAATACCCCGCATTGACTAGGGACACAAACACAGAGGCCATGAACATTTTTTAAAGTCCAGTCGTGAGGGCTAAATGGCTGTGAGGGAAAACTCTCGCAGGTCAGGGCGACTTGACAAGGTTTGATTAATCGCTGTGGGAAAGCTGGTCGAGAACAGGAGTGACTAATGACCCGTGTATGGCTGTTGATTTAATCAATCAAGGAAAAGGCTCTAACCTTGCCAATACTTGGGAGAAACGCAGGCACACTACAACACACTGCCACTTATTCCTACCAGCAGGAGAAGCCCTGAACATATTGTGTTTGATATGAAGTGCTGTACTTGAACCACAGGGAATGTTCCACAAGTTGCGCTTTTTTAACAGAAAATAAACCTGTGTCCACAACTTCAAAACACATGATTAACTGTTCCTTACATGCAAATATGACCTTTGAAGGTTTGAGAAAAAAGCAGTATGAGAGAGAACAACCTCCGTGTAAAAGTTGAGATGAGCGCCTTTTCTCTGCAGTCTATTAGTACTTGGAATTTTAAAAAGCTGCGAGGCATTTTCTGCTGCCATTAAGGACTTTGCCGCAGTGAAAATGAGAACTAAGTGCAGCTCTGGAGGCGTGCTTTTATGTCTGTACTGCCACAATATACAACACATTAAATGATGAAATGCAGAGAAGCCCAAACTGTTTAATGACTTAGTATCGAGATCAGCAATGCATTATTTAGTAAGTTAACTGCTGAGATTTGGGGCTTTTAAAATCTAATGTTGTGTCCTCGGCTGCTTTGAAAATTGAACATTTTAAAAAGCTCAAGCATCAACAACAACACTGCCAATTACAGCCTGGCCTCCTTACATTCAGTAACGCCTAAAACAGAACTATATTGTAGTTTTCTTATATATTTTCCTTTCACTAGTGTCCTTAGCCACTGTTTGAACATAATACACACAAACTAATAATTAGACTTTAAGAAAATGAAGGTACTATCAGATCACTGCACCTGCTGTGTAAACACTTTAACCAGGTTAGCTCATTAAAACTAAGACAGACATCAGAGTAATATAAGCCAATTAAGAATTTCATTACTTATAAATATTTCAAATTACTGTGGCGTGTAATGCGTCTGATTTGTTGGCCTGGCTATGCCACACATAGCAGGTGAGGTCACAGACTAAACAAGCTGCACAGCAGGGTGCGGTGTTCCTCGCAGCGGGAGAGATATATACAATTTCATTACCTATAAGAATGAAGACCTTTGGTGCAATAAGATGTTCCCTGTAGGCTCTCTCTCGCATCTTTGTTCACACATTAAGTTACAACTAATAATAGTGTTAGGAGGCTAACTGAAACTGAAAGAAATGAAACTGGCTTGCTAACATAAGACCGGGTTAGAGTGAAGAATTAAACCATTAAGGTATGAGTTAGCACAGTTACATCACACTCATTATTAACTTATAGCCTGATGCTCTGGTCGAGTCTCTCAGTCAACATGCACAATACCAAGACCCTGAAAATGGGGCAGCTAATTCACACTCAGCCCTCATTAAATCTATCATTTATAATTGTGACATGACAGAATGTCTTTAGTGATGAAGGTGAATGGGATAGACCCAATACATGTGACCTGACCCCCCAACCCAATATTGTTTGATGACAAATGTTGTCACAGCTACTGCATAGGAACTTCCTGTTTACATAGCTGTGGCTCTTGAAACAAGCTAATTGGTAAATAACTTTACCCACAAACCTACTAATGGATTTACGATTAACTAGTACAACCCAATCCTGCTGAAATGGTGACACTGTAAACCATGTCAACACACTGAATGTGACATCCATCCTTTTATATTAGAAAGAAACTGTCAACGGGTAAATAATAAATCCTTGAGCTTGTTGGAATGCTATTGAACAAAATCCATTGATACCCAGAGGGAACATCTCGTGATTTCAAACATAAAAGCACTTATACTTACACAAAAGTATGCACTGCTTGTTTACCTTACCAGGGAAAATAATATACTTCAACATACCAAGTGGAAGCAGATACCTTGGCTCACATAAGATCTCTGCGCTGGGTTGTATGCGATGCCGTTGCCTATAACTCTCAGAGGGTAATTGTGCATGATTCGCTGAGGGGTTCCAGGCTTGAGGCAATAAAGCATGCATTCAATAAATACTCAGACGTGAAGTAGGTTTTATATTTTATTCCAAAACCTTCAAAATAAGTTTCAAGTTCAAGAAAGTAGAATAAGCTTAGACACAATGCAAAGCATCATATACAGACGGATAAAATACATTTTATATATCGCAGACAAGCCATGGTGGGTCTTACATATGTACAGTATGTATGTAAACTTTTATGTACAATCTTTTTTACATATACAAAAAGCCTTGTTTCTATTTTTCTTTGTATATATTTATATATATATATTTATATATAGAGATTTTTCTTATACTCCCCACTAGCATTTGTACTACAATAATGAAAAAGAAAAACATTTACATATATGTCAATCCATTTTTTTTTTTATATTACAAATGTATTTCCATAAAAATATATCTCTGTACAAAAAAAGTTTTTTATTCGTTAACATATTCTCTTTTCTTAGAGACACTTTCGCTCTTTAGTTGCTCTCCGTAGTTACACTCAGTCTGCTTAAGTCCATGTTTGTCCATTTCTTTACAGGTAACCCTTTTGGTGTACCGCAAGACATAGACACGGAGTCTCTGCCTTTTACTGTTTTGTTGGCATTCAAGAGCCTTGTTGATCTCACCTAGGCGACAAGGGTGTTAGTTTTAATCTCAGAGACTAGTTGAGAGATGTGCTGGGCTGGCATGAATAGTGTTAGGGAAAAGAGGAAATAAACATGGACCTTGTTTTGAATTTTTACTGTGAGAAAAATACAGGAATTTAAAGTCTCCAGTAATAAAAAGCAGCTTTCTGTAAATATGTTTGCGATATTATACTCTAGATAAATTGGACACTCTGTTTTATTTAAGGATGAAACACTGTGAAAAAGCAGATTTTCTTGCAAGGAGAGAAGATGCTGTGGGATTTGCAGATATTGAAAACAGTATAGAGAGATAAATTCTGAAGAGAAATGAAATATACATTCAGTAGTTTTCCAGTAAGTCCCAGATCTGACCACCAACCACAAGTCGACTGCTCTATCCATTTATAGAATACAATTCAGCTAAGTTCCCAAACTTTTCAAAACAAATCTCTTTACCCTCTCCCCAATGCTCACTTCCTCTAGACACTGAAATGGAATGGGAGCTAAACAGCAGGTGGATGTGGCTTTTCTGTAGCCGTCACCACACTGCGGTGACAATGGAAGATGACAAATGATGGCTGATGCAGAATCACTGTCACTGCATGACCGATGGATTGCTTGATTTTTTAATACACTTTTTTATACTGGTACACTGTGGCCTGTGCTGAAGAGTTTGAGCACTAGCTGCAGAAAGAAGTAGGAAGCTTTCAGTCTGTGAGAATACTCAGTGAACTCGAGGGGAACTGAAAGACCAGCGCTGCTTTTTTTTTCATTATGGAGGAGATGGTGAGCAGGAGAGAACTCAAAGCTGTCTCTGGCTGATAATGGACTATGAACCTTGGATGATCAGAGATTCGGTCTTAAAATATGCAAAGAGAGAACCAGGAAGTCGCCGGCCAGTATAAAAAAAGAGTTTCTTCAAACTCTTATAGCACAGCTCCATCCGGAGCTCATTGATCTTCATTTTCATAAAACGGCATCGCACTTTCTTTGGAACTTTCTGGACTAACTCCGATGGGTTAGAAAGAAAGTATTTCTAAAAATGTAGCGCCCATTAAGTGAAAACTCCCAATTCTGCAGAATACACTTTTGAAAAAGCCTTGTTGACCATTACAAACTTTTCTAAAGAGTGAAACCAAATGAAGCTGAATGGAATAATTTATCTTCATTTAGTAAATCTGCCTAATTTAGCTGGATTTGAATAATATTCTTTGGTAGAAAAGGTAACTCTCAAAAACACACAAAACAAAAGCACTCTTCCAAACATTTAGGCAAGCATGGAACATCCAATACATGAATCATTACACACTGAAACACAGCACTAATGAGCTCATTGCTCTTTTAGGAAAATCAAAAGAGGCAAACATGGATTGTTCAGTTTCTCTGGAATCATCCTAACAAGCTCACCCAGCTGTCTTTGTAGGTATGTGACTGTGTGGGAGTTACAGAGGTTGATATGAAACAAGGACTTAACAAAGAGGAGTTCTAATTTCAATGTCTGACATAAAGTTCCTATCATCTTACCATGGGGTCATACCAAGGCACTGTAATGAATGTAAAGTGCTCCGGCCTTTTCAAACAATTTCTGAATGTCTCATGACTCAGCCCTTTCTGGTTAACAACAATCATAGTCCTATAAGCTTATGCTTCTGTATTATGTCTGTCCAAATATAACCAATTAGACAAGTTCCATCCAGGGAGCGGCGGGCATCATGTCCTATTGCACCAGCTAATCAGACTTTTTGTATTTAATACTCAACGGAGCTTAATAAAGTGTTGGTTGAAGTGCGCTAAACGTTGCCCTGGGAGGGATGAATGGAGCGGAAACACCACTTCAGAGTGGCCTTAACTGAAAATAACGGAAATGTAATGAAGCTATCGACTGAAATATTTGGAGCAACTTCAGAATAAAAAAAAATGAAATGCACAATGCAACAGCTGCATACAACGATGAGAACTGAGTTACAGTGTCTTCAAGATAATGTGAGCACAACGGCTCCTCTTCCCGTGACATCTCCAGGGTAATTCAATCGTTTCCTTTTCCCTAAATTCACGACCAGAGCAGGCAAGGGGCAATATTCTATCTGTACTGTCGAGATAAGCGAGAGCTTTAAAAGTCATAAAATTGTAAAAGCAATTACCGACTCACGGTGAAACTAATTGAAGGAACAATACAGTGATTGGTTTCAAAAGCTTGGATTTCAGAGGGAAATGATGTACTGTAGGTGACTTTAAAGACTCTATTGGTATAGAGGTTTTGTTTTGACTGTGTAAGCCACTTCGCATTTACATAATTTACCCCAAAAAAATCCATGCAAAACGAAACAGTTCTCCTTATTTCTAACACAAATTAGATACAAAGTACATGGCAAATCAAAGAAATGTTGAATTTATAATTTTCAAACATTACATAATCCACTGTCCTGTTAGCAGTAATGGTAAGGTGAATTTTAGGATTTGATATGGGTTCGACAATGAAGCAAGGCTAATGAAAGCAAATTGCATGTAATGGGTCAATTTGCTGCCGAGAAATTTGAGCACCATTCACCCCTGCTCAGGATACACAGAAATGGGGATAGTAAGTGGCACATAGCTGGGAGCAGAGTGTTTGAAATCCAGTGGGTGTCTTTCCTTTAACTCCACCACTAATACACATTTTAGACACATTATAAGGGGTCACAAAAGCATAGATGTTCCTCTGAATTTCATTCGCCAGCAGAGGTGCAGTCCTGTTGTTAGAGCTGAAGCCAGTTCCCTCTTGTGTCGCACTTTCAAAACAATACTTAGGGTATATCACTCCCCAGTTGTCACAGATGTGAGGAGTGTTAGCATAAGAGGCATAAACACTTCCTTTCACATAAACCAATTTAATGCATGGGAGTAATTAGTATGCCAGCAAATCCCCTGCTCTCACAGCTCCGAGGAAGCCTTCTGGAACATTTCCATGATGAGCTGAGACAGAACAGGGCAACTTCACTGTTTTTCACAAAGATAGAGCTGTCAGAAGTTAACTTGGAGGAAAAGACCTGAATGTTATCACTGACTCATCCATTCTTCAGACCCAAGCGCCTTCACTCGTACACTTTCAGGGAGTTCAAACGTGGCCGTACTTTGATCTTTGTTTTCCTAAGGACAGATTTAGGGAGCTCACACTGCAAACCGATCTCTAGAAAATACAGAACGTACCACCTTCAAGCTGCAGAAACATCCGGGATTAAAAAGGAAGGCAAAAGAGGAGAATTTGACATCATACTTTGAGCATTTACAAAAAAATGAAGTTCCATGTGTCGCTCTGTAACTTGTTTGGTGCGACAGACTTGTTCTAATGTTTTTAAAAATGAAAGGGAAAGATCACAGCAGTTGTCCATAAAAGTTTATACATCCATATTAATTAACCTAATTGCAGTTGCCATGTTTACTTAACAGGAAGCGACAGTGGCACGAAATTGGCATAAAATTCTTCTGTAAATAAAATGTGGGAGTTTTGCCTCTTAACGTCTGATTTAGGTGCATTTAGTTAGCGAGGAGGATTTGTCTTTATCCATGTCTTGTTCCCAGTCACCCAAAGACACAGTGACTGCACATGAATGAAGAGAAAGTGGGTGAAAGTTTGGAGGGTGACACCGCCTTCAGTTTCTTAGAGGATCTATACACTGTCAGCTTTTGCTCTTAGTATCCTTATATTTTTTAGTTGTCCAAAACATCCAGGTATATTGATAATCCTGAACTCAATCCTCAGATTCTTTCAAAAAGAAAAGACAATAAATGTGGAAAGGTGTTAGTACAATTATCTGTCGTGTTAACGGGAATCTTTGGGGCCAGAACAGACATATTTTGGGGAGATTGAAGATGCAGCCACTAGGAATGTGTGCAGAAACGAGCACACATATGCACAGCGACTCTCCACAACCTCACAGGTGCTTTTTCAGCAGCCTTTGCTACCTCTTAACCCCTGCTCTGGACACAGCTGCCTCTGCACGCAGAATGTCATCACTGCTTCACAAAAAAGAGCAGAGTCTAACTCAAAAAGTAGCGATGGCATGTGTGTGTCCAACATGGCCTTCAAAACTTACTGAATTCTTAATTCTCAGCCATAGACTTGAGGATGAAACATTTCAACCGCCTCTAGCAGACAGCTGGGGTGAATCAGGGCTCCCAATTACTCATCACAGAAAGCAAACAGCATAAAAAGAGAGCAAAGCAAATGGAAAACAGAACTGAAGCAGTCCAGACTGTCTCTCTTCGTCTCACACAGGCCGACACGGTGCGGTCCGCCTAACAGTTAACTTGCACAGAGTTCTCTGTTAGCTACAGGTCAATTTTCTAGACTTCAAGTTGACCATAAAATTCCCTTTGGGTTTAGGCGGAGGGCGGTGAGAAAAGTCATCACAGCTTTGCTTCCAGCGTTTCTCCGGCCGGCTGAAGATTCACGTTGAAGCTTTTTCCTCGAAAAATGGAAATTGATCAAGAAACCATGTAAAGTTCCAAAAAGCATTTTGTCGTTGGCAATTGTTACAGTCGCTGTCTTCACATGGTTTCTTTTTTCTCTCGTCGTAAGAGCCTCTGCCACTGGAGATGTTTCTTGAATGTATTTCAGCGGATAAAAATATTCTTTGTCTTTCCCTCTGCTCGAGGAACTATGGATGTCCTCTTCTGGCAGGCAGGCGAAGGTGTGGTGCACGTTTCCTCCCCTAACTGAATGATGGATGAATGCATGGATGTAAGGTAAGAAGGGTTAAAAGGGTGTGAGGGGAAAAGGGCAAGGGTAGGAGAATGGAAGAGAAAGGAGATGAATATGAGGGAGATCACAGAGAAAAGAGAAGACACAGGCATTCATGTTATTTCTCATCAGTGTTGAAAACTAAATAAAACAATACATATTCTTGCTTTTTTAATAAAGTATAAATCAATAAAACAGATTTCATTTATATGAGAGATGCAGATCAAAGGAGCGGCAGCAGTCAAAATAAATCAAATGTTCTATCCTATTCTGGAGGGACGGTGTAAAAGTTTTAGTAATCGCTGGATTCTGAGAATCTGTATAGTTTTTGATGCCTTAGATTTGTAATTTGCCCTCTATCTACTTTCAGAGAAATGTGGACCGTGAAGCTCTAAGTCCTTACTTTATGAATAAGGCCATGTGACCTGGTGGTGTTGGCTGCTCACCTCTGGAGGAAGCGGTTGCTATACAGCTGTGCACACTGTGCTGACGGTGAACTCTGTCTCGCTGGCCAGGATGTCCGTGGGCTGGATGTTGCGGTCGTACATCGGGTTCTCGAACGTAGCTCGTCCATTAGTGTTCTCATGGCCCACGTAACCATTGAAGGGGACTTTGGGTCTTCTTCTGCATCACACAGATCAATATAATAAACAATCAGTACACATAGAAGTGGGAAATTCAACATGTCAAGTATAAATCATACATATATATCTAAATATACTGTGTGTAATCAATATGATATATTATAGACTATGGCTGCAACTAATGATCACTAGTGAAATAAAGTCTATAAAATGGTATCATCTTCAAATCTTTTTTTTGTCTGACCCATATCAAAAACTACAGAAGACAAAAATAATTTAAAAATAAATGTCATCCATATTGAATCAAGTGCTTCAGTATGGATTTGGCTATACTGAATTGCTGCCTGTGTCACTGTTATGAACCCGTTTGCTTTCTAGGCCGTGAGAAGACTTTTCTCCATAATGTATAAATCGATTTTCAACTCAAAATAATCTTAAGAGAAATCAAGCACGAATCTTATCTGAAAACAGTGTGCTTTCCAGATGCAAATTAAACTTGACTTAAGATGCTTCCTTGTAAACACAACATAAACCAAGGAAATGTTGTAAGCAGGTGACGAGTGATGTTAACCATGGCAACAGTGTGAAGTGTACCTGTGTTTGTAGAGGTACAGAGCGAAGCCTGCAATGATCATGGCTATAAAAGGCACTAGGATGGCTGCCGCCACTGAGCTGCTGTTGGACGCAAAGTTGTATCCTGTGTTGTCTCCGCTGGGATCTAAACTCTCTGCAAGAAAAGAGATAAGACATGGAGCGATTCAATTAGCATCACTTCAGTACAATACCATATCAGCAGTAGACAATATAATTCAATCCCATAAATAACACAATTAACAAAACAATATGAAAAGTATCCTCGTTGCCTTCTGCCAAGAACTTGAGATAAGCGCTTAAGGAAAATTAAACTGAAACAGTAACATAATAAAATAAGATATATCTATACTGCTGCCAGGAAGGCTCCACCTATATATAATAGACTAAGCAGGAATAAAACAACCTTTTTTTTTCATTTACCCCCTGGGAACGTCAAATTCCATCATTTTAAAAATGACTCTTAATTACTGACATCACATGCCGACAGCCATTTAGTCATTTCAAATTAATTCTCTAATTTATGCAGGTGTGTGTGTGTGTGTGTGTGTGTGTGTGTGTGTGTGTGTGTGTGTGTGTGTGTGTGTGTGTGTTACAGCAACAGTGGAGGAGTGACAGCCCACCTGTTTGCCACAGAATGCCAAAAAAAGCTCAGATAAAGGACGAGTGACAAACAAGAAGGAATTCAATTAGGGGGTTCTGTGATGTTTGCCAATCAACTCCCCGCTGTAGAGCACAAGCACACAAACAGACACTCTCACGCAAGAAAACACACGCAATGTTACACCGCCACCAAAACAAGAAAGAGAGGACATCTTGTCAAATTGAAAATAATTATTTCCAATACATCCAACCCAGCCACCACGCACTGTATCCCCATACACACTTAAACACACATACACATGACTGTCCTGGCACCAGGCCCAGTCCTCTGTATTAATAAAGAGATGTTTGCTCAGTGTGCAGGGGTGGGGGGGGCGATGGGTTTTGCACCTGCTGTTCAAGCACCTCTCTCATTATGGCAGAATTCAATATGCTCACACAACTTTCATCAATCACAAACACACTTAATCTTCTAATTCCACTGGTCAATTCCAGCCCAATATGATTTATTTTTGCACGTGCACTTCTTATCTTCAGTTTGCTTTACATACAATATGGAGTCACTCCAATCCGGCATGCGTTTGAAATGCAATTAATATGTTTTCATGCAGAAACAAACCATGGATCTGGATCGTAACAGCGGTTGGGAGCAGTCTACTAACGTTGTGAAGTGGCAAACATCAAATACATAGAATAAAAAGGAAAGCATCAATCTGTTTCCAACACTTATCTTTAAAAAAGTTCACCAAATAAAAAAGCCTGGCAACATATTTAGAACTTTACATATATCATTTTATTTTCATGTTGCCTCATTGAGTTAGCTCAGAAGAGCAAGGGCATCAAACTAACGTTAATAAAAGGACATGCTGTCACACACACATAACTCCAACAGCATGCAGAACTATTGAGTCGGGGTCGAAGCAGTGGCTCTGTACACACTGTAGCGAGGAGGATAATATGGGTTGGATTTAGAGGTCACAAACATGAAGTGAATATATGTTTGGCAGCAGTCTTTTGAAAACATATTCTATATCTACAGTAAGACAGCATATCAGAGGGCTCTGAAGGGAACTAAAGAATGACACACAGCAATTAAAGGTGGGGTAGGTAAGTTTGAGAAACCGGCTCGAGATCGCTAGAATTTGAAAATACACAACCGGAGAAAATCTGCCACTTCCTTATAGAGCCCCTCCTCCAACACACACGAACGCGCACATGACCAATGAGGGCACAAGATAATTGTGTGCCCCGATGGAAGGCTGACAGGCAGGTAGGCCATCCAGTTATTTTAGCCGGGCCGGCTCAGATGATTGGTCGTGCTTTTTACAGTATTACGCTTCCACAGATGACATTTTATGGATTTTTTGTCAAAGCACTTAAGATATTCATTGCTATCAGGATGTTAAGAGCATTCCATGGAATATAACACAAAGTGTATCTCGAGCCGGTTTCTCAAACTTACCTACCCCACCTTTAAAGGGTCATATTCACTATATACAATCTGCAAGATGTGGCGTTACTTGATTTGGCAAAAACTCCCACGTCGATGATGCACTAGCCACAAACTCCAAGAGAAAGCTTTTCTGTAGCTGTGTCATGTGGGTGAAGTGTGTTAGGAAATCATTTTCTGACAATGTATCAGGTGTTTGAACTGTTTTTGTATCGCGATGAATGCTGAGTTTAAAGCCACACTGGCCACAAGTGTTTTCACATCTACGAAGGTACATGTATGTTATAAAAGCACTTACAGCAGGGCATACAGATGCCATGCAGAGTTTAAGTGAAAGATTACAGTGATATAAATCTGTAAAGGAAAAAACATGGACCTACAGTGGTCCCCAAAGAGAACGTTCGGTCACAGATGTTTCTATATCCAAGTGGACGGCTCACTCACCGAGTCTCTGGAGACCAAATTGGCCAAAGCCTTTTCCTCTGACAAATCCCTGGTACACAAAGGACTTGGATGAAGAGATGACGGACACCTAGGGAGAGAGGAATGGAAGACAGTCACTTTATGTGTCACATCCTGGCTTTACAATGGAGAGTATCATCAAAGTGTCAGCAGCTGGTGCACGCAGAAATGAAATATCATGTCAAAGGAGCTGAGAGGTGCTCTTATGGCTGACATGTTATATGACGTTCTGCTCAAGAGCACAAACATAAACACGCTTAGCCGCGCTGCTACTCACACACCAGCATTTTACACAAAAGGAGTATTCCTCTCTGCTAGTACGTAAACACTCGAGTGCTGCGAGGCTTGTGAAACATGCGCATAAAAACCTACACAGTGGGACACACACATTTACTGTGACCTGCTTTTTTAATTATATCCGAAGTGGGTGTGCATTAGAGGTGGCTGTGGTGGGGAGATA
The DNA here is from genome assembly GCA_902827135.1 of Harpagifer antarcticus. Taxonomy (NCBI): domain Eukaryota; kingdom Metazoa; phylum Chordata; class Actinopteri; order Perciformes; family Harpagiferidae; genus Harpagifer; species Harpagifer antarcticus. Next base: position 1,419,591 of record CADEHL010001417.1, read on the forward strand.
ACGGAGGGGAAGAGGAGTGGAGGGGGTCTGTCGAGTCCTGATTACCAGGCAATGATTTAACTGACATTTTAATTAAAGAGAAAACTCTTGGTGGGCCCTCCATCTCCTCAGAGTGACAAGGTTAGTGTGTATGTGTGCTCGTGCATATTTCACAATAAAAGGTGTGTGTGTTTGTGTGATGTGACATCTCTGCCGCTACATAGAGAGGTGCTGTTTTGAACCCGACCCTGGATTTGTACTTACATGTCCGTCGAGGGCCCAGTTGTCGATTTTAAACTTGTTGACAAAGATTTCCACAGGGCCTCTGATCTGGTGGACCTGCAGCAGCAGCTGAGCCTCCTCCTCCTTAAACGTACCTACAAGAACAAATGCTTAACAGTTATTTTGCAGCAAAAACCACAAATACACAAACTCAAAAGGATTATCGGACAAATCTAACGTACAGGGATTTAAACTAAATCTGATACATCCTCTGATCATGGCCTCACCTTTCCTTATCATGTTGTGTTTCCACTAGCAGCCATTTGTAGTTATATATGACAGTCTTAAAGAAAACTTCTGTAGCAATATAAGCATCTGAATGCCAACATCTGAATGTAAATGAGGGCTTACACTCAATGAACTATGGAGAGTAAATACAAAAATAATAACATATGACATATTCCCCTTGTTTATTAGCTGGCTTGTGATTTATGTGTCTGGACAAGTATGAGGCGATTCTATCGATAATAGCATCTGGGAAATTTGAAGGTGAAGACTAATTCTGTATGATTTTATAATAATGCAAGGTTATTTGTATATTGTGCATTACTTCACAGTGTTCTTTTGACACTTCACTCCAGGTACAATGCAGTGAAGTGTCCAAGCCGACAGCTGCAGGGTGATTATGCCACAAGGAAATAACATAAAAGCTGTTTCTAACTGCTGCACTGATCTCCTCCCTGCTGAGACCGCACTGTTTCCCTTGTTCCTTGAATCATTGGGATTTTTCTGACATTGTCCGTTTGGATAAAAACCAGTAGCTCTCTGGTATGAGGTTGAAGGTGTGTGTGTGTGTGTGTGTGAGTTGAATGTCTTGACAGTGATTTCTGCTTTTGGAGTACCAACCAGACAGTTTGAGTTCCACTCCGCTGTGGTCGATGAGCGTCCCGTTAACCCGGTTGCTGAAGGGCTCAAAGGCAGTGATGCTGAGCATAGCTGGCTGCTTCTTCCCCAGGTACTCATAGGAGCCCCTCCAGAGAGAGTTCTTACCGAAAACCCCAACAGGGACTAAAAGAGACAACAGGTGGAGATAGAGGTGGCAAAGAAAATGATATTTTAGCCAACAAAAAAGTCCTTGGTGCCAGGCGACTTCAGTGGTTTGTTTACCTTTAACAGAGTCAGTGAACAAAGATAATAGGGTAAGTTAGCACTCAAAGTATAGACAAAATGTAACTTGTTTTGATGATCATCCCCCATCTACTTAACAGAAGTCAAATCTACAACAGTGTCCCACAAAGTAACAAAGACAAACTAATTATAGACACAATTTGAAACAAATAAAAGTTAAAGCTTGTGAAAAAAAGTTTGACGCTTAAGTCTTACCTGGTAACTTTGAGGGTGGGTCCTGCACTGTCACTGGGCTGTTACCACTTGAGCGATTATCAGCTGAAGAGCACAACAAAACAGAGTTAACTCAAAAACTAATTAACAAGTTTATCCTGAAAGATAGACATTTTTTCTTTTTTAGTAGCCCTATGATAATTGAGGTGGGAGGATGTCACTATCAGCACTTTCTGTCCGGCTCCGTGACTAATAACGATGCGGTGGACAGAGTGAGGCCTGCCTGCGACAGGACTTGACTGGAGCGTCAAAGAGCAGTCCGGGTGGTCCCTGTGGGGCTTCGTCTGAGGCAGAGGCACAGTTTCACAGCTTCGAGGGGAAGCACTTTAATAATGCCTTACTGCTCACACGGGGCCACAGGACTGCACCGCAGTAGTAAACAGACACCCACGCAGACAAACACAGCGAAGAGGGTTTTCATGCAACTACAAACAAAGACAGGTATACTGAGGGTGGTTTATGAGCATAAACATCACCTTGGATGAATGCAAACAGACACAAACACCATCCCTCTGTTGTGTACTTTATCACCTGCCACTCTTTTGAGCTTCCCCTCCATCACTGCACCCACAGGCACTGTTAAAATCCTGCAAGCGGTAAGGCCAGTTCACTTTCTTTCCTTCAGTCTTAATGGCACTGTCTTAAAAAAGACCCATCACCCTCTATATTTCAGCAACGGCTCGGCACAGGATCCATTGTATGGAAGCCCCCCTTGAGTACGTCTTTCTATTTAAGCTATAAGCATTTGTCTAACCTCGATAATTGTGGGTCGATGACTATTTTTTTCCTATATGTATTTAGGCCAATGCTTGGGGGTGTCTTAATGGCAGTCTATTTGTCTGCGAGATCTTGTTAACGCTGCCTCGCCATTTATAGGAGGTACTTCTGCTAACCTAATCAATGGGATGCATTGGCCTAATCAGGTTCTTCACCCTTGTTAATGTTTCAAAGTGTGTGTCTGAGTCTGTGTGTATGTGTGTGTGCAATTCCATGCTCTGCCATTTTGTGATAGATGGGCCATCCTGCCTGGCATGTGTCTGAGAATAAGCAAGTGTTAACACAGCTATTTATCAACATTAGCTCAATCCCCAATTTCCCACCATGAGTCACCGCTGAAGTCTGCACAGTACGGACCCAAGTGGTTTCGATGGAGACTGCTAATGGACACGGCACAATACAAATGTGGGATGAAGTGTTTATTACATCTGTGTGGGACAGTCTGTCGTCTTATAAGGTCCTGTGAATGTATCTATGACTGCTTTGTGTAGAAATGTAACAGTGGAAAAAGCAAAAAGGGTGCATGTGTTTGCATATTTATTATCATCTCCATGTTTCCTTAGGGATGTAATGTATACATGTGTATACCTTCACAGAGAGGCTGTTTCCCTGTCCAGCTCCCATCGGACCTGCAGGTCCTATGCTCTGATCCTCCGGCCAAGTAGAAACCCGGCTGACATGTATAGATCAGCGTGTAGCCAAGGGACGGCAGCTCAATGGCTCTCACATCAGACTGGCTCGACATCTCCGGCTGGCTGCAGTGGTGGGCTGCAGAAAAGAAGGGAGAGTAGGATTAAAGGGACAGAAGAAGAAGAGATAAAGGAACAGGTTGGGACAAGTAGATGAAAGGTAGAGGGATAAGAGGAGCAACAGATAAGAAAGAAAAAGAGAAAGTTAAATGAAAAGTGGAGGTTTCATGTCAAGGACAGATACAGTGGGGCAAAAAAGTATTTAGTCAGCCACCAATTGTACAAGTTCTCCCACTCTCCCAGCCACGTTTCATCTTCAATGCCCTTGCTGATGGAAGGAGGTTGTCACTCAAAATCTCACGATACATGGCCCCATTCATTCTTTCCTTTACACGGATCAGTCGTCCTGGTCCCTTTGCAGAAAAACAGCCCCAAAGCGTAATGTTTCCACCCCCATGTTTCACAGTAGGTATGGTGTTCTTTGGATGCAACTCAGCATTCTTTCTCCTCCAAACACGTCTAGTTGAGTTTTTACCAAAAGGTTCTATTTTGGTTTCATCTAACCATATGACATTCTCCCAATCCTCTTCTGGATCATCTAAATGCTCTCTAGCAAACTTCAGACGGGCCTGGACATGTACTGGCTTAAGCAGGGGGACACGTCTGGCACTGCAGAATTTGAGTCCCTGGCGGCGTAGTGTGTTACTGATGGTAGCCTTTGTTACTTTGGTCCCAGCTCTCTGCAGGTCATTGACTAGGTCCCCCCGTGTGGTTCTGGGATTTTTGCTCACCGTTCTTGTGATCATTTTGACCCCACGGGGTGAGATCTTGCGTGGAGCCCCAGATCGAGGGAGATTATCAGTGGTCTTGTATGTCTTCCATTTTCTAATAATTGCTCCCACAGTTGATTTCTTCACACCAAGCTGCTTACCTATTGCAGATTCAGTCTTCCCAGCCTGGTGCAGGTCTACAATTTTGTTTCTGGTGTCCTTTGACAGCTCTTTGGTCTTGGCCATAGTGGAGTTTGGAGTGTGACTGTTTGAGGTTGTGGACAGGTGTCTTTTATACTGATAACGAGTTCAAACAGATGCCATTAATACAGTTAACAAGTGGAGGACAGAGGAGGCTCTTAAAGAAGAAGTTACAGGTCTGTGAGAGCCAGAAATCTTGTTTGTTTGTAGGTGACCAAATACTTATTTTACCGAAGAATTTACCAATGAATTCATTAAAAATCCTACAATGTGATTTCCTGGATTCTTTCCCCCCATTCTGTCTCTCATAGTTGAAGTCCAGGCTCTCGTCACCTCACGCCTAGACTACTGCAACTCCCTCCTGGCTGGTCTACCTGCATGTGCCATACGACCTCTGCAGCTCATCCAGAATGCAGCGGCTCGTCTGGTCTTCAACCTTCCTACATTTTCCCACACCACTCCGCTCCTCCGCTCCCTCCACTGGCTTCCAGTAACTGCTAGAATCCACTTCAAGACACTGGTACTTGCGTACCATGCTGCGAATGGATCTGGCCCTTCCTACATCCAGGACATGGTTAAACTGTACACCCCAGCACGTGCACTACGCTCTGCATCAGCCAAACGACTCGCTGCACCCTCGCTGCGAGGGGGACCCAAGTTCCCATCAGCAAAAACACGTGAGTTTGCTATCCTGGCTCCAAAATGGTGGAATGAACTCCCCATTGACATCAGGACAGCAGAAAGCCTGCACATCTTCCGGCGCAGACTGAAAACTCATCTCTTTCGACTCCACTTCGAGCGATAGAACTATTAACAAAGCACTTATATACTAATAAAGGACTGGCTTATCTATAGCCAGTTGAGTAGCACTTGAAATGTTTGGCTCTATGAAACCTGATGTACTTATATGATTCTGTTTTCTTCAAGGTTGTGTCTTCCTGGTCGATTGTATTTATTGTAAGTCGCTTTGGATAAAAGCGTCAGCCAAATGCAATGTAATGTAATGTAATGTAAAAGTGTACCTAGGATGAAAATTACAGGCCTCTCTCATCTTTTTAAGTGGGAGAACTTGCACAATTGGTGGCTGACTAAATACTTTTTTTCCCCACTGTATGTGTGAAATGAAAGGCCTTATAATTGTAGTTATGCAAACTCATGTTTTTTTTTAAATATAAGCAGACTGTGTACTTACCAATGCACTCTGGTTGATAACCACTCCAAGTGAGGATGGGCAGACAAGTGCGAGAGATGGAGCCCTGCAGTAAGTAGCCCTTTCTGCAGCTGAAGAACAGAATGCTGCCGATCTGGAGGAGGACACACGTGAGCATGTGAAACCAGACCAGGAACAGAAAAAGTGTATTATGCATAACAGCAAGAGGATTGGACAGAAAGAAGAGGTAGTGTATTTGATTAGATAAATACATTTTTGGGGGGTTTGCTAGTCCAAACGTGATAAGAATATGTTATTACCATTTTATATTCATATATGTGGTATGATTTGCTTTTTCTCTGTGTCATGTTTGTTTTTAGTTGTGGACTTTTGATAAAAAAACTAAACATTTCAACAAATTGTTATATTTTAAATGTCTTACATTAACAATGACTCTTGGTTCATTTTCAATAAGATTTAGCAGATTTACTATAATGAATACAAGTTGCTGCCATACATCTGTACACGATAAAAGGACATCCAAGTCATTCTGATCTGCCACTGACTGTGTCACAGTTTAACTATGAAAATTAAAAAGATAGTTTTCTCCTAACAGTGATACTGAGCTAGCCCGTTATTCAACATTAAGGTCCACAATGTGGCAAATAAAAGGTACAGAATAAAATAAAAATATATAAACAAAACGTTCATGATTTTTAAAAGTAGCAAATGAATGTTCATGCTTATATAAAAATCTCATAATGATTTTTCTGTTCAATACATGTATTCAATTCGGTATGAACACATTGTTCATACCTGGTAGCCTTGAGAGTTGTTCTGATTTCCAAAGAGAGGCGAGCCGGGGTCTCCACAGGTAGTGTGAGTGGGATCTGAAACACACAAACAGCAATTCTGATGTAACTCAAATCAAAGGAAGAAGTATGTGCTTTACACAATGCATCCACTACAAACACATAGCTGAATTAGCTAGGTACAGCATGGGAATTGTTCTTTTCACATACTGTATCTGTCTGAAATACTGACAACCATGCACTCATACACATGCATTCGTTCTTAGTAAACACTCGTATTGATAATTCCTCGAAAGTATTTTATTGAACTGAACACTTTATCCGCGCTCAGACCAGACAATAGCACAATGATAAACTGTCAGCCGTTATCAGACCAAACAAATGTTGGGCCTGAATGTTTCATTTACTGCAGCCTACAGTGGGTAAGATACCGGCAATAGGCCAGGGAGAAAATTACCTTTCCTCCTGTGAGTTCAATGTTAAACTAACTCAAGAAGGAATGGAACGTTTGTCACTTACAAGAGGATTGTTTTAGCCATTGTATAATCTCAAGGTGGAACACAAAGCCACAAGAGACCTTACGAGTACATTTATAGCAACTAAAAGTGTTGTAAGATTCATATTATCTTAAATTGATTACATAACCACTACATCTTAGTTGACCTCTCACATGACATGGTGAAATGCTAAACACACTGTTTTTTGCCATAATTAACTCATGTTAAACTGTTCTAAGGTCAAATGTTGTCATCAGCACACATTTTCTAAGACTTGAAATACCACAATGATCCAAAGGGCTGAAACAATACTTCATTGGAAATGTGTTTCTGACAAGAGAGTGTGATTTCCTGGAGTGCTTCTTACTACAGCTTCCAAATGTATAACTTGTAAGTCATCGGTAGTGCTCTTCCTTTTTTAAGAAGGTTTATTGCTTGGGGGATGTTTACTGCAGCAGCAAAACAATATGTTGTGATGACAAAGGCAAAATAAAAGTTTGATACTGCCAGTTACATAAAGATGTTTTGAAAGTTCTGCTTACATTCTGCTTGTATTTTTTCTTTTAATGTTTATTTTATTATTTTTTCTTTTTAATGACGGATTTGAAATGCCATTTTCTTAATGTCTTTCGTTTTTTGTAAAGCACTTTGAATTGCCTTGTGTTGAAAGGTGCTATATAAATAAACTTGCCTTGCCTTGCCTTGCCTTGCCTTGCCTTGCCTTGCCTTGCCTTGCCTTGCCTTGTCTTACATATAAGTCACAAAAGGTGGCACAATTGTCCTCATGCATGGGTCACAAGTGCAGCGTTGGCCTCAATAATTGATCTCACATTACAAATGAGCGCTTGTATGTTGAAAATTTGGTAAAATGTGCTCCTGGTGCAGAACTACAGTTTCTACACAATATGTCTACATCCAAGAGTATTATGAAACAGGTGGAAACAGTAAACCTTCTCTGTTGGGTTAATAAATTACACAGATCAGAATGGGAAAGAACAGAATCGATATAGCTTGTTAGCTGGTTTAAATGGCTTTTGCATAGTACTTGATTGCGAAAGGCAATCAGGACAACAAGGGAGAACATAAGGAGGCAGAACACAAGCCAGCCAATGAGAGGCTTCTCTCTTATATAAAAGTAAAGGCATATATTGCTTTATGTTCTGTGCTTTGGTTATAGAACAAGGCCCCAGGCCATGCACACTGTTGCCAACAACCACTGTAGCCCTGCCTGTTAGTCATTACTTTGATTTGTACATCAAAGTGCTGTGTTCCATCATTAACAACATGTCAGACTACACCTTAAAGGAGCACTACCATGCTGATGTTCAGCTTCATGTGTGTATTTATTTAGTGTCTCTACTGTGACATGTCTGCATGCTTTAATGTTCAAACAGCTCTTTATTTTTCTCATTGTGCCTGTGCTGCGGCACCTCTTTTCACCCTCTGTCTGAAACCAGAGCCCAGTCTGCTCTGATTGGTTAGCTGGCTTTCTCTGTTGTGATTGGTCAATGTCTTAGTGTGTTGGAGCAATAGCCATTAGAAGTGCAAGTGTCATTATGTCACGGAAGTAAACACAGGAGTCCAATCGAAGGGATTTCAGGCAGGGGGGAGAGAAACTCCCCCCCCTTACATGTACAAAGGAAAAACCCCAAAAAGCACAATAGGACCTCTTATAATTAAAAAAAAACAACAAGTAGGAGGCTGTAGCTGAGTGCGTTAGTGCGCTGATCTTTAGGTCAGGCGGGCACAGGTTCAATCCCCACTGCAGTCAGCATACCGTTGTGTCCCTGGGCAAGACACTTCACCCAAAGTTGCTCCTGTGGGGATTGTCCACAGAGTGTATCTAAGTCGCTTTGGATAAAAGTGTCTAACAAGTGACATGTTATGGTCATGGTAAAGTAGCTTACCTATGCAAGAGGGTTGTGTGCCACTCCAGGTGCCGTCATACTGACAATATCTTCTGGCGGAGCCCACAAGGACGAGGGGAGGGTAGCAGGAGAAGGAGACAGAGGAGAGGTAGGTGAATCCTCGGTCCTCCCTTTTCCCCTGGGCTGGCATCCCCGGGTCGCCACAGAACACAGCTGCAAAGAGAAAGAAGAAGGGAACATGGGAAATGAGAGAGGACCTAGTAACCATGTTGCTTTTAAATCCAATATCTTCCAAGGGGTTGAAATGTCACACATGGGACATGCATTGTGGACATGCCAAAGGCACGGCAATTATCGGTATAATATAATTGGGTGTTGCACTGTGGTACCACTTACGGAAGCATTGGGGTTTCTCTCCACTCCAGTTGCCGGTGCCCTGGCAGGTTAACACAGTGGGCAGGGACAGCTGGTAACCTTGGTTGCAGGAGTAGCTGATGCTAGAACCCCAGATGAAGTCTGTACCGACAACCTGTCCGTTAGGGATGATCGGTGCTGGACCACATACGATCGCTGCAAGGAGACAAAGAGACATTGCAGGACTTCATGGATTCTGTATACTGGTTTGAATGATGTGATGCTTTTTAGACCACGTATAAGTATAAGATTAATTTGTTCTAGCCTTCTAATTACTCGTGTACTTTCTCATCTCACTCTAGCCGTACATGTCATTGCTTTTTTCAGATGCAGGTGCAGTAAAATAACATATATTTAAATGTGTGTTTTGCAGTTTCTATTTTATTTTACAAAGACTTTAATGTATTGTAAAATGATTTGGTTATTCAATATTTCAACATATAATTTAGATAACGCTTGGTCATAACCGTAACGGCCTGGTCTGAATCTGACCAACGCTGTTTCTTCTCTCTTTTAGTTAAGAGAGACATTTTTGGCACAGATACAGTATGAATACAGGTATACCTAGAGATGTTGGCACGACATCACTGTATTGTCATTTACACAACTCTACCTTTACAGAGAGGTTTGGTGCCATTCCAGGTGCGGTCCTTGGTGCACTTCAGAGTCGAGGCCCTGTCAGCGTCCATGGTGAAGCCAGGAGTACACTGGTAACTCACTGTGTTGTTGTATGTAAAGTCATTGCCCGACCTCACCCCGTTGGCTGGCACTCCAGGGTCACCACAGTGTATTACTGCAGAAACATAACAGGATACAGAAGTATAATCAAATGAAAGCAGACAGACATTGTGGTTTGTTTAGGTGAATGAAAAATACATTCAAAAGAAAAGTCAGTTTGCTTTTTTACTCTGTTTGAGCTAAAGTATCTGATGATTTAGTTTCCCATTGGATTGTGCGATGTAAAGATCGTTATCAAACAGTTAGATTGAAATACCAGTAAGTAAACAAACTTACTGCATGGAGCTCAGAGTTAATGAACTGTTTTATTACATAGGCAGTTTAACTCAAACACACAACTTAACTGTCTAAAAAAAGCAAAGTTCACATGTCTTTACAGGTAATTAGCACTTTTGGATAATATGTGTATTATTTTTATATGCTTACAAATATGACTTACGATGCATCTCTGCTTCAAATAATATCCCTGAGAGTATGACTTAATCTTTTGTATGAAGGATCAGTGCACTTTGATTTTCTCCAGTTTAGAGCTTTTAGGGTACGGAGAGACTAACTCTTTGATGGGTATCCCTCTACTGTGGCTCCCTTAAGCATTAAAACAAACCACATTCTCCTTGATTCTATTTTAATATCCTGCGGGGGAAGCAGTGTGATTGAGGAACAACAGAGAAAATTCCACTGTGTGACTCAGCAGCTTCATAGCCGTGTATATGACTAGGATAGCAAATCCAGGGCACAGAAGGACAAATTGTGCTATGTTGCAGTGGGACAACAAGGAATTATTAAATGCATATGACCAAGATTCCAAGAAGAATCCCCAGCAGGGTGAGCAAACCGAGCCTTTTTGAGGTGTATCGTCTCCCTTTCACCGAGCAAGCACTTAGACATTTCCCACCGGGCTGGTAGAACTGAGTCGCCTGGAGCCATAATGCCTTTCTAGGACTGTGTATCCTGTAACAATACATGCAGGGCTGAGATACAGTGAGATGATTTCCCCCTTTTGTATAACTATGTTGTTATACTTCCTAGAAAAGTGCCACTCACTGCTTTGGAACATGACATTATAGGATTCAAATGTTTTTTAACCCTTATGCATCACCTTTTTTGGAACATTTTTGGCTTTTTAATGTTTTAATATATATAGATGTGTTAATGCCGTATGTACACATCTTCTCACATTTTGATAATAATATGATTTACTCTACTTTTTCACAACTTTGTTAGATCCAATTCAGCTCCCATAATAAGTCTGTAAAAAACATTGTAGCCGACATAGCGAGTGTTTCTCAATGTCAAGGAAGGATGCTCCAGAGCCACTATTTCAAGGATGCTACACCATCGAGTCCCGCCGAAGGACTATTCCAATGTCCAGGCTCCTTGGAATTCTACCGAGCCCGATGTCCTTCGTAGCGAGAAATTTCGAGGCTGCACATGCGTATCCTCCGCGGTCTTAAAATCCCCACAATGCTTTGCGCACGGACCAATTTCCCAAAATCTGTGGAGGAAAATGTAAGGCGGGGCCTCTCATATGACGCACACCTGCAGACTTGCTTGCCTGTTCCACTCTTCGTTTTCCGAATGCCAGGAAGGGTTCTTGCCTAGCTTCTGAAGGAAGTGACTCGGAAGACATGTCCTACCAAGGAAGCGTCCTCGACATTGAGAAACAGCCACTGACACTCAAAACTAGAGAACAAAAATGTCCTCATAGAAACCCAATAAAACCACAGTTTCATGTGAACCTGTTGTAAATAAAGCAATACAATTCAGAAACGTATAAATATACATTATAATTATAAGCATGACTTAATTTGCTAAAAATATTTAACTCTTTGAAAGGGATACACAATCTACAGTAAGCTAAATAGAGCAAGGCAGCTACCCAAATAGCACTTGTTGTAGTCCCCCATGTCAGGTAATGAGGTAAATCCTCTTTTAGCATACAGTTTGAATCAGATCAGAAGAAATCATTTAGCCCAGAGTGGGCTCTACCAATATGTGACAACATGTAGCCTTTCAGTCCTGGATGGATTACAGTGCATTGAAATCCATGGTGGTGCTTAGGGTTTATCCTCCCCATTCAGAAGAAACTGCTTCTCTTGGTGACCTCTATTTGCCGGGGTCTCTCCGCTTTGTACAGCACCTGAGTGCCTTTTGTGAAACAAGTGGATAAAGTCTGTCAGTCAGGCCTGTGCCAGCGGCCTGGAACAGGCCTCAAACCAATTTCTCTCACTGAGCCAGAGATCCGCATGAGTAATGAGTTACACAAAAGAAACTAGAATTTCTTTCATATTTTCTTGCATCATGGTACCTTTACTACCTGTACTCACATCTTATAAGAGGTCTAGATATGTATCCTACTGATTTCACAATCATTCATCACATTTAAAACTAGAGTTATAGTACAAATGAACATGAGAGGCCATCAGTTGGACAACTCACACATGTTATAAGAAAAGGAAACAGAAAAGCCTCCTCAACTGGAGCATGAACTTATATGTCCATGAGGGGAAAATCTAAGCGTTCCAACTATACAAAGATACACTTTGGTTCTTTCTCTGGAGGAGCTGTTAATTACCGGAGCACTCGGGCGTGTTGCCGGTCCAGGTCGCGTTAACGGTGCAGTGTCTGCTGAGCAGGCCGGTGGAGTAGTAGCCCTCCCTGCAGGAGTAGGTAATGGATCTGGAAAAGGTTAGGCCATCGTGGATCAGGATCTGAGCATTCCTTGGAGTTCCCGGGTTTCCACAGGACATCACTGAAGACAAAAGAGAAAACAAGAGGGAAGCAGAGTATTAGGTATTATTAAGTCACAAAAAATATCAGTTGCAGACTTCATCTGAAATTTTTTTGGAAAAAGTAAGACCATCAGATAAAATACACTTCTCATTTGACTCAATGTTTCCATTCACTAATCTCTCTATCAACCTGTCCACCTACCAACCTTTGATCATATTTGAAAATAGGTATGCTCATAAGCCAAGGAAATTAATAGCAATTTACCAGTGAAAGTATTCTTTAAACTCTTTAATTCAATAAAACGTATCCTGTACATTTGACCAAATGGAGCTTGGTTTTCTAATACATTCCTTTATGTGTGTGCTATGCGTTCCTAACACGGTTGGTTTTCCCTTAACTTCTATTCTTCATGGACACACTCTACCGCCACCGCGTCTTCCCCTGCGTCCTACTCCATAAGTAGCTCTGCTTTGATGGGCACATCCTTTGCTCACTAAGTCTCCTGGTGTCTGTCCAGTCGCCAGCGAGGGTTCTGTTCATTACAGTTTCCAGCTTGCCCCGGGCCCTCAGAGCCTCGTGGGCTTCACCCTCCCGTAATGACCAGATGTGGCCTGGCCCTTGAAGTCTGTGCCAACCGAGAACAGGTGGGGAACCTCGGCTCGTCGGCAAACCACACAACAGAGAGGGAGTAAGGCAGCATGATGCGTGTGTGTGTGTGTGTGTGTGTGTGTGTGTGTGTGTGTGTGTGTGTGTGTTTGGAGTGTAAGCAATGGCAGGGACAAAGAAATACAATATAACTGCAGATAAACTGGCCCTCTTGAAGGTGGAATACAGCAATATTATCGATGTTTTTTTTTTATATATATATATGTTATTGCTGCTAGGAGATGAGTTCAAATGTTGGAAATTGCTGCTGCATGAAAGTTGTTTTACAGTAGAAAGATAATTGCACCCTTATAGTTATTTCACTGCTCGTAATGTCTGTCCTTTCTCTGCAATAATAATGGATCTTATCAGCCCTTTAGACCAATACCGATCAGACGCACACTCCCTACACATTTACAGAATTGTCTTCTTCAGCGGTCAACAGCAAACTGGAGGCGATGTTACAAACGGGGGAAAAAAAGGAAAAGAAAAACCTTCTGTAGTTTGATCAAAACCTTCACTGTTATTTCACACATGCAAATGAGCGATTTGCCTTTCATTACATTTTCAAAGGCATAAGCTAATTACACAATCAGGGACTACATTATTAGCCACAATATAAAGCTTGAAATATGCAATTCACTGATAGGATTTGTTGAGATCAGCTAGCTCTGAAAAGACACTAACATGTAGAGATGATGATATCAATACTTATCAGCAAAATATCTGGCTACAATGAAAACATGTTGGCCTATATTAATCCTAATATTATTATTTACAATTCCAGTGGAGGAATGAAAGGATACACAAAGACACTAGAGATTGACATGTATACAAGTTACTGAATGGAAATGAGAGGCAGATGTTGTATGGTTCATTCGAAGTTCAGTGAACTTTAGTTATTCTTTAGTTACTGCAAAATCATAACTCAACAGCTGGCATCTTTAGGCGTTACTAAAATGTTCAGACATTGTGTTCATTCATTACCGCTCCTAAGAAGTCTTCCATCCATTCATTATTCAACAGTTATCCAGGTTTAGGTTCCAGTATTGGCAATTTAAGCAGTAGTTCATACATGACTTTGCCCATGTATGTCCTCCAGCTCCTCTTAAGGAATCCCAAGGCGTTCCCTGGCCATATGGGATATGTAATCTCTCCAAAGTCATCTGGGTCTGCTCTGGGGTCTCGAGTTGGACGTGACCAGAATACTTTCACAGTACATTGGAGAGGGCATTATGATCAACTGAATGCAGCTGTTTTACTCAAAGCTTTTTTCCTTGATAGCAAGTATGCTTAACCTTTGCTTTAAAGGTTGTTCTCCAACGCTAAATAGGAATGTCCTTGACTTACCACCACGTGTGCGTACATATCCTGCTTAGGTTTTGTAAGGATTTAGAGCCAGGAGCACAGATCTCAGTACTTAATATTCCAACAGCTACCAAGAAAAGGAAACACATGCAGATTATAGGCAGAACTCCCATGACCGCTTCAGTATCAATGTGAGGATAAAGAGGTGAGGAGGCAAGGTTGAAACCCATACTCAATATCCTGAAACCAGTCCAGGCTCTCCTGGCATAATAGCATAATATGTTTTGAACCCTGATTCTGAAACTTGGATCCACCATCCCCTTCTACCAGTCAATGTATGACATAGAAGAAATACAACACACACGGTAACCATATATTCTCACCATGACACTCAGGTTGGGTGCCGAGCCAGGTCCCATTGGTCAGGCAAGTCCTCTCTGGTGAGCCTTTCAGCAGATAGCCGGGCTCACAGCTGAAGCGGACAGCACTGCCCACCGTGAAGTCTTCCCCTAGACGGATACCGTGCACGGGAGTGCCCGGATCTCCGCACAGCCCCGCAGAATCGCCTGGAAAATAATCCGACGACAAATTGAAATGTAATCATGAGGCAAACACATTGCTTACATGTAGATTATATATGTACTTCCTACAGCATTGCAGAAAGGGTTGTTTCTTTTCTTTAATACAAAAAAACATAATATTGATATTTTAAACTCTTCAAACGGTATAATACTGCTGCCCTTCCTAATTTAAAAAGTACTAGTGAATATCTCTTTAATAGTGCATGGATAAAAATGTCAGGCTTTACAAAAACACTGGCTGTGTTTAATACCTGTTTTGAAAACACTACCTATCCCTGAAACATATGTGAAAGTCAGTAAACTGTCAGCATGCTATTTTATTGTCAGCTTGCAGCTCTCTTTGTGCTCTAGTTTGTGTGTCACTGTCTGTGTTTGTCTCCTTCGCGTCAAAAGGAGCCAGTTGAGGTGGTTCGGGCACCTAGTTAGGATGCCACCTGGGCGCCTCCCTAGGGAGGTGTTCCAGGCACGTCCAGCTAGGAAGAGACCAAGGGGTAGACCTAGGACCAGGTGGAGAGATTATATCTCTACGCTGGCCTGGGAGCGCCTTGGGATCCCCCAGTCAGAGCTGGTTGATGTGGCCAGGGAGAGGAACGTTTGGGGCTCTCTGCTGGAACTGCTACCTCCGCGACCCGACCACGGATTGTATTTGCATGTGTACAGTATATACCCCCATGGCTTTTCTCATGTGAACTAGGCTATCTGAAGCGATTCACTGCAAGGAGAGAGAGTATGGGGGCCGATGTCTTTATAGGGCTTCATAACCAAGCCGAGGTGGGCGTCCCTGTTCCTCAGTCTAATATGAGCAGATTAAAGCGGTTTAATAGAGGACAGTCTCTCTAAGTCTTTATTTGCTGAACCTGGCATTATGAGGGCATCACTGTGACTTGGTGGTGATATTACACCTGAATTAATCACGTTTTATGAGCAAGGAGCTAGCAAGAGGATGAGAAAAAGTGCTTCACCGGCACATAGTTTCAAATGAAATGTGCTTAAGTTAAAGTTTGAAGGCTTTCACATAATGGGGTTATTTTTAGTTTTGTCTTTCCAAACAGCAGACGGTCAATCTGGGTGTAGTTTTCCATACCGGAGCAGTGTGGCGGAGAGCCGCTCCATTGGCCGTCCAGCTGGCACATCCGCGTTGTGTTGCCGACGACGCTCCGCTGGCCGATGCAGGTGTAGCGAATGACTGAGCCCACTGTCCGACGGTCGCCTGAGATCTGGGTGTAGGGAGGCATGCTGGGGCGGTCACACAGCACCACTGTCCAATCAGAGCAGAGAGACGAGACAGTTAACCACATGTTCAATTGATTGACTTGTTTTAGGGAAGTCATAGAGTGCAATACTGTTGGTTGACATTGGATTTGTAGTTGTACATTTCACAGAATCAGACTATATTTCATAAAAAAAACCTATCCAACTTAGTGGGGTAAGACTGCTAGTTAATTATCACAATGCGATTCTTTAGGCTACAAATGCAAAACAAGGCCATTAAGTGTATTATCTGAATTCAAAAAAAGGTACATGTAAAATAAGTCACTAGGATGACTAATTCTGCTTTTTGATAATCCATTTTCAAAACTTAAAAAAAAAAAGTTGCAGACTCAGGTGGAGTAGACGTTATCTGGGTAGTGTACACAGTTGTACCATTATCTTCTTATACAATTTGATCCTGCTTCACTTACAACCAACCCCAGAGATACTCACATAGGCATTTTGGCAGGGAGCGGTCCCAGGTCCCGTCCCCCTGACAGGACAGGGAGCTGGTGCCCAGCAGGTAGTATCCGGGGTTACAGCGGTACGACACAGCGGTCTGGAAGCTGTAGCGGTGCGGCCCGCTCGCCAGTATCTGCCTGATGCTGTTCTCCACGTGACCCGGCTCTGTGCAGTTCACAACTGGAGAGGGGGGAAGAGTTCAAAGAAGCCAGATTATTAAAAACATATTGTGTTAAAAACACATGTTTTAACCTGGAAGTAATGATTTAATGACGCTTATCTGTTAGAAGTTACAGGCAGGACGGATGAAAGGGGACGTTTCTTGTGTTTTTCAGTCGCTATAACACCCTCTTACACACAGGGAACCATTTTGAAAGCAGAGTTTTTGCACTCTGTCCATTCCTGTCCTCATCTACCCCATCTATCGAGCCCAATCCAAATGAAGTAGGAGGCACACTCCGGAAATAAACATTTGCTTCATTAGAGCCAGTCTCCTGCTGGCCGCCGTGGTGCAGAGATGGTGATGGATGGGGAGCACACAGGAGAAGAGGCACCATGTCAGTTTAGCACCAGATGGAGAGCGTTAGGGAAGAGGAGAATGAGGGATGGATGAGGAGCAAGGGACAGAGTTAGAGAGGAAGAGGCCCTTATGGTGCAGAATGTATTAAAATTCATGAAAGAATATCAGGCTACGACTGCTTCCAGCACGATCCATCTTGAGGATCTCGGATACAAACCCAAACCTTACAATGCCAGAACAAGGCAGTGTGTAACAGTTGCTGTCTAGCCTATACCGTGAAACACAAGTGCATCTGTACAATGATGCCAACACTCTTAATGGCTTCTAAAATAATATCCACGCAGCCTTTATGGACCAGTTTGCAGTTTTGTTCCATGAGATTGCCTTTGCCACATCCGAAAAACAACCCATTGTATGCTAATGCACCTAAAAGCTTGCTCATCCCAAGCTAGCCAGCACAGCTTAATCACCCCCAAATACCTATTCTAATATATCCCTTCCAGTGGAGCGCTGACCCGTGGTGCCATCATTTACAACTTACTGCATAATAACACCACAAAGTGTTTTTTAAGCAGCGGATCTGTTTCAGTACGAGACTTCCCAAGCTCTGAATTCAGCTTTGAATAAATGTGTGCGGGCAACATAGAATGAAAAGCGATCCAACAGTCATCTAAAACGACTGACCTCCTGGTACATTTCTGTGTGTGGCCCAGTGGGCAGGCAGAGCGGAAGTGAAAGGATGAAAGGAAAAGAAGAATAAAAGTGAGAGGGGGGGAAAGGGCTGAGGTAATTCATCTCTGTTCCACTCAGAAGAGGAGACCCCGGTAACCCTATCCTCCTCTTGGACTCCTGCCAGGCAGCGGCCCTATAAGTGGTGTGTCAGAGTGTGTTTTTTCTGTCCTGTGTCTCTTGCCTTTTATCGCTGAAAGACAAATAAACACACGACTCATCCAAAGAAGGCGGGGTTGTAAGCTCTGTTGCTGTGACTCAACTTGGTGTTGATTAGAGAGGGATAGAAGATTGTTCCCTGCATTATTGATGGAGCCTATAAGATTGTAGTTAGAATCTGGACCGTGAAAATCATTAACTTTGACTGATTAAATAATTTCCCTTCCTTACCTAGTTTTCTGCTTTCTTTATCCACTACTCTCTAGCTCTTAAAGGAAAGCTAAAATGAGATGGTTGAAGCAGAATGAGGAAGTACATGGAGTGCATGTCTCACCAAATATGTCTAGAATGCTGTAGGGTGGTAAATCTGATTGACAAAAAGATCCCTAAGCTTCTTATGTCTCCACATCACAGTGAGGATAATATGCCATAAAACTAGACCTACAACCCCCCCCCCCCCCTCCCCCCACACACACAAAAGCATCTCAGAGTCATCATCTGTATGGAAACAAGGCCAATGCTAATGTGTTGTCACCACTCGAGCGGAGAGATTTAAGGCGTATGTCTGGGACAAAATCTCGCCTGCTTATTCATGCGGCAGCTAAATGTACTTCTCCCCCTTTTTAATAACTGGTGAAGGGTTCCTGTGGGACTCGCAACCCCCCTCATCCCTTCATAAATGTCTACAAAATAAGGCCGTGTTCTTTCTCTGCTCATTTAAAACAAACTCACAAGTCAATCCGTCACTGATTCTGTCACTGCCTTGTCACATTCAGTGCCCGACCTTGCGAGCGAGCCCTTTCTGTGGCTGTCACAAAGTCCTCAGTTAGCGGGGACTTAGAGACAGACGTGGGTGCCGGTGATACATGGCTTGTCGCAAAGACACTGCCAAATTAAGAGTCCTTGCATCACTTGCACGCAGAGCAGGGTACTTCTTATTCTGAGCAAAAGTCAGGATGCTGCTCTCCCAAAGGCTGCTGTCTGTCACACAGGCTCAAGGATCCTGTGATTGTTTTTGGCTTTGTCTGCATGGTTAAGGACCAAGTGTGTTTCCCTGATGGACAGGTGAGCCAGAGGGTGCCACAGGGATAACAAGGGAAAGAGGAAATAACATCACATGTAAATATGATCTGAAACCTCACTGGACCAAGTGGTTAAGAGTGTGGTAATTAAATAATCCAGTCTTCTCTTTTGCTATTCATTTAAATTCCCCTCTAATATGCATCGTTTAAACTCCTTCTCCCTCCCGGGCGTCTTTGCGCTTCTTCTACACTCTCTTTATGATTGGGGTCATCTATGGTCACAGAAGATATGACCTTGCACAATACAATAAGTCATTTAATACCTACCTATAAAAATTGAGGAGAGCACAAAACCGTACCCCTCTGGACAAGTACGTATAAATGACCGCACTTAATTACAACGTTCACTGAGCATTAGCTATTCACACTAGAATCCTTCACAGGGCACATGGAGGTGTCATGAGAACAACAATGATTAATGGTTCTCTCATATTAGCTATGTGTAAGTTCAAATGAGAAATTGCACTACTTTAACTTTCCTGAAATTGCATAATCATTTATATTTAGTGACTTCCACGTGTGATTGTTCTTTTATCATCCCATCCATTCATTAGTAGGCATGAGGTTCTACTAAAACGCATACATGCATAGACTGATTAGCTTGGGCATGTACTGGACACTTACTTTTACACCTGGGGAGGGCGTTGCTCCACTGCCCATTGGACTGGCAGCTAGATTTTACAGCCCCTTGCAGAACGTATCCGGTGTTGCAGACAAAGCGCACAGCGTCATTCAAGTTGAACTGGGCTCCTTGGGTCGATCCGAAAGTAGGGTTGCCAGGGTGACCACATGTGATGGCTGGGGAAGTCAAAGGAAATGAGGGTAAAAGTCATATCAAACACGAGATTAACAAGCCCTGGAATGCAATAGGCAACGCCACAACAAATCAATCATCACTGAATGTAGATGGCGAGTAATGATCCAAACTCTAAAACGACAGGCGCCGCTGCAGCTGCATGTCTCTAATTTTTGCCACGGGCCTCCATTAAAATAATCTTGCAAATTATATTATAGAGAAATACAGAGTGTCATTTTGTGATAATTACCCCATCTTTGAAATGTCACGGTAAAACTTAGACACGAGGCACAGGTGGGTTTTATATATAAATATATATATGTGATTTTAATTCAGGAGCTTGAGCAGAAGCTTCCTCTAAAAAAATATTCAATAACAGGAATTAATTGGTGATCAGTACCAGATGGCTCAGGTCTAATCACACTGAATGTGCAGTTGGTAACGGCCTGATAAGGGCATCCCTAGGTAATATATGTCTCTATTCATTATTGATCTATTAGCAACACTATTATGCTGGGACAGAATTTGCAATTATTTTGTATCAAGATTGTTTTCTTCTTAACTAGGTGGTTGTCCTAGTATAACATAAAAGTCTGGATTCCAACTTTATCTGAGCAGGTAGAAGCCTAAAGATGTACACAATATCATCCATAGTTTGACTTATTACGAGCTGTTTTCTGTTACTTACGGACACAGACGGGAGTGTTTCCAGACCATTCGTGAGCTTGTTCACAGATTCGCACCGACACACCAATGAGACGAAATCCTGGATTACACTGGTACACAACGCTGCCTCGAAAGTTATAATTCTCCCCAATGATCTGTCCGTTCACTATGGGCTCTGGGTTGCCACAATGACCAGCTGTGGGTTGAAGAAGAGTCAAAATCAAACAAAGCTTCTGGAAGTAAATTGCAAGAATACAATCATTCCTTGGGTGTTGAAGATCTCACCTAGACACTGGACCTGTGATCCACTCCAAAGCCCATTGGACATACACTCTCGTACCCGAGAGCCCACCAAGGTATACCCTGTGTTGCAGGAGAAGATGGCCGTGGCTCCATACACAGTCAGTGTTCCAATCTTGTTGCCATTTGGTGGAGTCCCAAGGTCCCCGCAGGAGATGACTGCAATGAGAAATCAATTTGTCGAGTTACACTCCCATATGGTTTACATATAATCTAGATTAAAACAAAATGTGTTTTGTTTGTAAAGTGGGATCTAATTTTGTTTTAGTTAGAACATGTCTTCGTGTTTAGTTATGTTCTTTTCTTAATATCAAAGTGGGATATCGTACATTTGGATGCAATTACTCTTTTTCTTTTCGTTCTCTATGTCGTAACTCAACACACTGTGGTAAAAAAAGACCATGGAGATTACACTTACTCTCGCAGACTGGACGTGGATCAGGGTAGTTCCAGGTGCTGTTGGCCTGGCATCGAATGACCATTTGACCCCTGTAGTAATAACCCGGGTCACATATGATCATCATTATAGTGTCATATTGGTTTTGAGTGCCATAGATTAGCCTCCATCTCCCATGTTCAACAGCAGAGTGGCCGATGTCGGGGCAGGTCACCGCTGGAAGGTCAAAGGACAAACACAAATTATTAACATAAATACCTATTTGTGTTTGGTGCGGTTACAATGGAACTGCAGCTAAATAAACCGACAGTAAGAGAAGTACTCACAAATACATCTGGGCGGGGTCTCAATGGGGCTCCACCTCCCAGACTCCTGACATGACACTGAGGTGGTGACAGGCCCAGCCAGGCGAAATCCGGGATTACACTGGTACGTGGCCGTAGCTCCTAGAGAGAAGTCCTGGCCCACAATACTGCCGTTTATCGGAGGTACTGGCATTCCACAGGACATCACTAGAAGGGAATGAGGAATGTGTTGGGAAGTAAGTCGAAACATGTGCTTTTTAGAATGAAAGTATACTAACTATTTAACTATCTTTGTATGCAGTGCAAAACTCAAAATAGGATTCCTGTATAAACACAGAGAAGGAGCATCAATTGATGTGCAGTAAACATTAGCTCGGGCTGCCATCTGCACCTGAGTAAACAATAGGCTCCAGAGAGAGCATGTGCAATTATTGTGGAAATCACACCAGGTGCAGACTTGACCAGGCATTGAATAGTTAATACTATTAATAAATTGGGTTGGAAACTAGACTCTGAAAATAGATTAAAAGCTTTTGTGATTCCGTATAAGAGAAAATCCAGACACAGACATATAGATAATTCACTAACATTGGAGATCAATAAGGATGGTGCAACTGCATCACAGTCTTGTCAAATCTAAAGTTACATTTTTTTACGTTAGGGGGAAAAGCAGTTTTAAATTCAATTAGATAACCTTAAAAGCTTTGACTATATTTATGTGAATCACAGTCCTGGTGCAAAGTCTGAAATTGATTTTGTTTCATTGCATCACTGAAAAAAGTCTGCACAGTGACAAGCAGATACCTGTGGCTATAACCCACAAGACTGACATATCAAACACCTCAGCTCAGGTAAACCAACTATCATTAATCTGATGCAATGTTATCTTCAAGGCGTTTCTGAGGATGGGTGAAGTGAGCTTCCTTGAAGCACGCCTAAGGCTGAGGAGCTGTTGGTGATGGCACTGTCAGCTGGAATCACACTGTGATCCAAAGCAAATGGAATCAGTGATAGTTTTTTTCAATCATCTTAAATCAGAACGATTTCAACTTACAAAATGAATTTGCAAAAGAAAATGTCTTCTTGAACTCAGCACATCAGTGAAGGAGAATGCTAGGAATGTTAAAATCTTGTATCCCTAGGCCACCAGGGTGGGTGGAGGGGGTCCGGAGGACGGGACTAAGCTGACCGCCCAGGAGCCCAGTAGGGGACCAGGAAGGGATCTCGGGCGGACGGCCCGGGGGCACGGCAGAAGCCGAGAAGGGGGACTCGGGCGGACGGCCTAGTGGCAAGGCAGAGTCCATGGTGGGGCGTAGGCCACAGCGGGCGAACTCAGGGGGCCGAGCATGAGGGCGAAGGCAGCGGCAGGAAGAGTCAGGGGGCCGGGCTCGAGGACGAGGGCAGCGGCAGGAAGAGTCAGGGGGCCGGGCCCGCGGACGAAGACCGCGGCTCACAGAGGGTCGGGATCGAGGGCGAAGACCACGGCAGGAAAAGTCAGGGGGCCGGGCACGAGGACGAGGGCAGCGGCAGGAAGAGTCAGGAGGCCGGGCCCGCGGACGAAGACCGCGGCTCACAGAGGGTCGGGATCGAGGGCGAAGACCAGACAGCTCCGGAGGCCGGGCAGGACCCGGTGTCGGCCGGACAGGAACCGGAGCCGGCGGGACAGGCTTCGGCAGGATCCCCCACGGAAGAGGACCAGGAGTTGGCAGGACCCCCAGCAGGAGAGCGGTTGGCGGGACCTCCGACGAGACAGGACAAAAGGTTGGCAGTACCCCCGGCAGGAGAGTAGACGGCGGGACCTCCAACGGCACAGGACACAGGGTTGGCAGTACCCCCGGCAGGTGAGTAGACGGCGGGACCTCCAACGGAACAGGACATAGGGTTGGCAGGACCCCCGGCAGGAGAGTAGTCGGCGGGACCTCCAACGGGACAGGACATGGGGTTGGCAGGAACCCCGGCAGGAGAGTAGTCGGCGGGGCCTCCAACGGGACAAGACATGGGGTTGGCAGGACCCCCGGCAGAGTGCTAGTCTGCGGGACCTCCAACTGGACAAGACATGGGGTTGGCAGGACCCCCGACAGAGGGCTAGTCTGCGGGACCTCCAACTGGACAGGACATGGGGTTGGCAGGACCCCCGGCAGAGGGCTAGTCTGCGGGACCTCCAACTGGACAAGACATGGGGTTGGCAGGACCCCCGGCAGAGGGCTAGTCTGCGGGACCTCCAACTGGACAGGACATGGGGTTGGCAGGACCCCCGGCAGAGGGCTAGTCTGCGGGACCTCCAACGGGACAAGACATGGGGTTGGCAGGACCCCCGGCAGAGGGCTAGTCTGCGGGACCTCCAACTGGACGGGACATGGGGTTGGCAGGACCCCCGGCAGAAGACTAGTCTGCGGGACCTCCAACTGGACAGGACATGAGGTTGGCAGGACCCCCAGCGGAACCTCCAACGGTACAGGACATGGGGTTGGCAGGACCCCCGGCAGAAGACTAGTCTGCGGGACCTCCAACTGGACATGAGTAGGGGCTTGAGTGGGGACTCGAGAGAGGGCTTGAGAGGGAACTTGAGAGGAAACTGGAGAGTGGACTCGAGAAGGAACTCGAGAGGTGACTCGAGAGGTAACTCGAGAGGGGACCTGAGAGGGGACTTGAGAGGGAACTCGAGAGGGAACTCGAGAGGAGACCTGAGGGGAAACTTGAGAGGTGACTCGAGAGGGAACTCGAGAGGGGACTAGAGAGGGGACTTGAGAGGGAACTCGAGAGGAGACCTGAGGGGAAACTTGAGAGGTGACTCGAGAGGACACTGGAGAGTTGACTTGGGAGGTGACTCGAGAGGACACTGGAGAGTTGACTTGAGAGGGGACTCGAGAAAAGACTCGAGAGGGAACTCGAGATGGGATGAGGGAAGGGACTAGAGAAGTGACTCGAGGAGGGACTTGAGAAGTGACTAGAGGTGGGACTGGAGAAGGGACTAGAGAAGGGACTAGGACAGCTGGGGCCAGAGCTAAGGCTGGAACCATGGCTGCTGGGGCCAGAACTAGGTCTGGAACCATGGCTGCTGGGGCCAGAACTGGGGCCGGAATGATGGCTGCTGGGGCCAGAACTGGGGCCGGAATGATGGCTGCTGGGGCCAGAACTGGGGCTGGAACCATGGCTGCTGGGGCCTGTACTGGGGCCGGAACTATGGCTGTGTGGGCCGGTTCTGTAGCCGGAACCATGACTCTTGGGGCTCGGATTGCTAGCCTGGACTTGCGACTCCTTCTCCTAGAAGCCGCCTGAAGGCTCCGTGGACCTCCAAAAGCCAGCCGAGTTCCAGAAAACGCCTCTTGGACAGGAGCAGGAACTGGGGCGGAAGCACTGGTTGACTCCAGACGGAACACACCGAGACGTTTATAGTCCGCAGGCTGGAAATCACACGCCCAGATGAAGTTCAACATCCAGTCAGGTAAGAACTTCACCAAGTCCGGTTTCTCCATAGCCAACCGGTGCGCCTCTACCAGAGCGGCCTCCTTCTGCCGAACACTGGACGCTCCCCTCCACCAATCATAGCAGCAAGCCAAAGCAAATGAAAAATGCTGTAATTCCAACTCAAATGGGTCATCTGCTGGGTCCATCTCTGGTCGGTGCTTTCTGTCACGGTTGAGTGAAGGAAGCAGGACCCAAGCGCAGATAACTTTGATAAACCTTTATTTCAAGGCTAAAATGGAACGAATACAAAAAACACAGAACACTCACCGGTGGAGTCCGTCACCAACAAAAGAAGCACCGACACTGAACACAGCACGAGACAAGACTAAATACAGGGAGGGCTAATTACCAGACACAGGTGAACACAATCGGTAAACGAGACACAGGTGAGGAGGGAGGAGAAAAACACAAGAGCCACAGGTGAACACAATTAGCTAAACGAGACACAGGTGAGGAGGGAGGAGAACACACAGGGACACTAACGACAGGAGGAAAACATGACAGAGAACAGTGAAAACACCCAAACTTAGACAGAACTGTGACACTTTGTGGGCGAGCAGAGAAAGTCTTCTGCCGTTCTTTACATCTGTGATCTTGTTTAGTCTACAGTACTGCAATACTACCGGGTACAAGTGTTTGTCAACAGCTTTAAAATCCAAACTGCTCCACCTGTTAACAATCTGCTCAAAGATTGTTGGTCAACCCTGTGAGAGACTTTATGACTCAGCAGACCATAATAACCTAGAGAGGCTGTCCAACACCATCATCTCGGACCTAAACCATGTTCTGAACAGCCAATATGAATCTACTCGGAGATACAGGGTCCCACGATTCAATCTAGTCAGTCTGAAGCATCCTTTGCGTACCAGTCAATCCTCACAGTAAATACAGAGCTGAATCCCAGATCAAATACTAAAGGCTCTTTGAGCATGTTGTCTCTCAGTGATTGTGCTGTTATGTTAAATGATTGTTGTTTGTTTTTCATGTATTGTGTCTTGATATTTGTCTATGTTGATGTTACACATGATCATAGATGTTCCCTTTAAACTGTGGGTTTTTCTCCTGAAGTTTTTCCTTGTACGATGTGAGGGTCTAAGGACGGAGGGTTTTTCTCATACTGATATTCTGCACAAACTGTGCTGTTGTATTTGCTGTAAAGAGTCTTGACTGTAGGGTATTTTTTATTATATGTACAGCACTTTGGCTCGACCAAAAATCGTTTTAAAATGTGCTATATAAATAAAACTTGATTTGATTACACATGGAGCTGCAAGTCACATTTCAGACTTGATCTGAACATTACAGTATTATCATATCGTGTCGTATGTGAGTTCTTCTTCCAACTCTGGCTATAATTGAACCCTCACCTTGGCAAAGTGGCACTGGTGCGTTCCACTGGTGGATCCCCTGTGCTGTGCGGGTGCATGTGGCACTGCTCTGTCCAATAAGCCGGAAGCCCTGGTCACAGTTGAAACGCAGGGTGCTGCCCAGCTTGGTGCCCGTCAGACTGTGCACTGTGCCGTTTACAGGGTTGTTCGGAGGGCTGCAGTAGGCAGCTATAAAAACAAACAAATAGGTAGAGATATAAACATGAATACTGATAACACTGAGCGCAAAACAAGCGTAAAAACCCAATAATGATACAAGCTGATACACGTTGATGTTGAGGAGGCGAAGGAATAATGCACCCCAGATCTGTTTTGCATCCTTCTTCTACGCTTGGCATAGCAAAGGAGGATATGTATTAATACTAGTGCGAGAATGCAGACTGGAGAAAAGGACAATTGATTAAAGGAAAATAATGTTCTCCAAAGCATAACAGGAGTTTGTGTGCAACAGCAGAGGAGCATCATCAACGTGATGAATACATAATAACAGGAAGGAAGTATCTGTTGTTTGTTGCTTAAATTGGGAGCTGCAATAACCATTCATCTGTGGATCCTAAAGAATGAAGGGTTTCTGGGGCTAACAGCCATATGATATCATTACACTTATGGCGAACCAATAAAAACAGACATTGCGAAAACATCCTGGATAATATTGTAATTTTGTGATGCAACAATTCATGGCGTTGTGACACAGGAAACAGTGCCTATTGTGTAGAGAACAGGATAGAAGTGGACCAGGGACACAACAAAGTGTATTATCCATTACACTAGGATCACATTACATTCATATATAATAATGAAAATGTCAAACCGATAGCTCACGTTGACAGCATCTCTTTCAAGTAAGTGCATATCTTTAGCACCATGCAAACAGATACAACTCCCTTTCAGTATAAAAAGAACAATGACAGAGCAGTTATATTTTTTCAGCACTTACGGGATGTTGCTGTCTCTCACAAATTGTTCCAAGGGCACAGACAATCTGGGACGTTTCATAACATTGTGTGGCATTGAACAGATGTTAGATGAAAAAATACGTTTTGTGGAATATGACTCCATATCCATATCTTTCGGTGGTTCCCTCAGAAAGATTTCTTAGTATATGTCACACAGCAGTGTACTTAGTAAGCCCATATTTTAGGGATAGTGATGGTCTAATGGATAGTGAGGTGGGCTGAAGATCGGAAGGTTGTGAGTTCAAATCCTGCCAGGAACACCACCACTAGTGTGCCCTTGAGTAAGGCACTTAGTCCTTTGTTACTCCAGGGAGAATGTCCCTGTAATTGGTAATTGTAAGTCGCTTTGGATAAAAAGCGTCAGCTAAATGAAATGTAATGTAATTATTTCCAATGATATGTATTACATCAAATGAGCTTCTATATGTTCCCTAGCAAGGCCTCCTCCAGTCAGTCGGAGAGACTGGCGGTTCCTGAGACACCCTCGAGTTCAATTCTTCCTGTCTGTCTGTGTCCAACTCATTCTCCCCTCTCTCTGTGTTCCCCTTTCCTTCCCTCTCTCTGCCTGTTATAGTACACACTCGTCTCCCTGCAATCAGCCCTGCAGCTCAGAGGAATACGATCTACATTGGCAGGTGACTGGATTGGAATAGATAATAGAGAGGAGGAGAAAGTGGGAGGAAGAATACAGATGAGGGAGGGACATATGAGCTTAAGGAGATGGCTGGAAAAAGTAAGTTGGTTGAATTGATAGAAGAGAGAGACTAAATGAGGTGATTGAGAAACAGCGATTGAAGCTATGGATGGAGAGTAAGAACACAAAATGTGATAGCCAGTTGCTAGAGGAGATTTCTGCAAGTTGTTAATGGAAGTCCGGCCCACGGAGAAAAGTGATGGATTGATGAAGGGAACCGGCGAATACATGAACCTGCCATCTGTTTCTTCCTCCCCACCAAGGCACTACATAAGGCACCTCCATATTGACCATGGCAACTCGCGGGTTCTCAGCCATCCCTTCAGTGTGGCTGTCTCTTAGCCTGCTTTGGCAAAATCCATCATGGCTTAAGATAAAAAAAAGTAAAAGAGGCAAGAAAAAAATAAAAAAGGGAAAGAGAGAAATGACAGATCATCCGGTAGGGGAGACGGAGCGCTCCGCTGAGAGGAGGGGAGAGAAGATTAGTTAATCTGGCTGAGTGCTGTTGATACAGAACGGAGGGAGCCTTTTAAATATTTACACAGTCATGATTCAGAGCCGGTTATGCAGGTGACATATACCAACATATCTTTCTTGGGAGCAGGACAGAACAGAAGAATAATAAGAGATACAAAAGAAACAGCGTTTAGTAATTCCTAGGCATGTGGTGCACAGCGAGGAGTGCTGCAGATGCCCGTCGCCCCCGGTAGGTTGTCATGGAGATGGGTTTTATTTCTTGCTATCTCAGCTGCAGTTGGCAGCCTAAATGTTGGTCTTGTTGGCACAGTGAACCAAAAAGGACTGCCGAAATAACATTGTCTGAAAAGTTTGTGACTTCAGGCGGGTGTAAGTCTGTTATGACGTACCTGAGTAGCGTATGCGGAAGCCTTTGTGGCTGGTGGTGTGATCAAAGGACCAGTGCAGGTAGACCCTGTTACTGGAGCTGGTGATGCTTAGAGGGCTGGAATAGTTACCACTGAGGGTAATCAGGAGAGGGCTCTGTCTGGATGGGCCTGAGGAAGAGAGATAAATCATTTATTAAGAAGAATCCACAATTGTCATAACTTAAAAAGGCCCTATTCTGCTCATTTTCAGGTTCATATTTCTATGTCTAGGTCCCTTGAAAGGCGCTATATAAATTCAAGTTATTATTATGTAATGTCTCTACTGTGACATGTTTAAATGATTTAATGTTCAAAAAGGTCTTATGTCTCGGTTTTGATTGGTCAACTGTTAGAGATGTACCGCCCCTTAGCTTATCAGTTACAATGTGTAAAAATAGCCACTTTAATGATTAAGAGCGCTGCAAATTGAAAGTAAACTAACACTACAAATGAGTTTTCTTTATAAAGCCTTGTATTTAATGATCTACACACTGAAAGCTGGACATTCATTTAAATAGCATTTTTCTTGTACATTTAAATTGATAGACATTCTCATTATGCACAGACAAAAAAATGTTGTAATATATTTTGTCATGTCAGGGATTTTAAGTTGTGCCTTTTAGTCTAATTGTGGAAAAAAAGATTCCTCCATAATTGCCTTGGCAAGGTTAGTCTGTTCCCTTTCAGTCTGCAGAATACATAAAGCACTAATCGGGAACACTAGTGTGTACGATGGCCATTTTCTCAGAGCATCCTGGCAGAGTTGCTGACTGTGCCTCTAATCACATGCTAATGTAAAGGCTGATGAATATGTCCCGTCACTGTGAAGCAGGGCCTGTGTGTGAATGTTCTGTTAGTAGATGCAGTAAGCTTTGTTATGGGCGGGGAATCAAATGTATCAGGGTTGCCAACTTTGGGTACCTGGCTGGAGTGAGATTTTGATATCATGGGTTTAATTACACATATGCGCACTAAATGACTGCTATCGTGTCAGCAGCGGGACCTTAGCATATATATAGGATATAGGATATATATACAAATACACAAAATTGGACACAGACTATAAAGGGCACAAAGTTTCATTCACTAATGAAAGTCAAAAACATCTTTGTTTCCACTGTTTTATTGTGTGCCTGTCGCGATAAGCAATTAATTGACTTATCGTACGATAAATAAAAATGAACTCGATAAATTGCCATTTACATGAGGATGTGACTAGCCGTTTGAAAGGATGTACTTGAATTATTATTATATATCATCATTATGTCAGGGGTCTAAAATGGTCATACAACGGTGCCAACAATATTATCGTTTATCGCAATAATTTCCTGGAAAATGTATCCAACAAAATTAATTATCATGAGAGGCCTATACATGAAACACACACACAAACAAATCTACAGACTTACTCCAAACTGCCAAACATATTAATTAACACACTCTATTTTGGCCTAGTAGAACAATAAGCAGCAGACTTTTACTTTTTTATAATTTCTACTGGATCTTAGATCTGCGCTTGCGCAATACGGGTCGGCAGTTGCGAGAGAGTATTTTTGTTGGGTAATCTATGGTAGGGCTAACCCATACAGTGGTGAGATGAAATCAGTATTTGCAATGTAATTACATACACGCTCCCCTTGACAGTGAAACGCCACGCGTGAGGTTTAGATTATTTCCCTGTCTCAATCCAAATAGAACTGTATGAAATAAAAAGGCACATTTGTCTTGTAGTAAATAAAAAGGTCGACCTGGAGCCAATCCTGCAATTTCCCCACAGGTGAAAGAGTTGACCTGCTGAAAACCCAACCCCTGCAGATTCTCCCCCAGGAGATTGTTTGAAATACTAACATAAAATGCACATTCTGGTACTCTCTTGAGAAGAAAAATAAATAAATCTATTACGACATATTTAAAAAAATTAATGCCATTTTAGTTTGTTGTTACTTTGTTCTGAAAGCTGAACCTGCTGCTCCTCACAGAGAGAAGAGGTAAGAGGCTGTGTGAATGACTTTACATTGTGGATAAGGGTGGATAGCCCCCATTGTTCTGTGTGTCAAAATGAAAGACACCCCACACACCTATCAATCATCAAACCGTGGGGTCTTATTTCATTACGTGTTGATTTATATCAACACGTAATGTACTACAGCAAAAGTATTCTCCGTGGGGACTTCCTGCAACAACACCACGCCGTTATCTTGATTCTGATTGGCCAGAAGTATCAAAGATGTTCTATTGAGAAGACGATCACTCCCTGACAAAAGTTTTCAAAACAGTTTCTAGTCTTCGGTATTCTTGTTTTTGGCGTGAGAATAGTGTGGGCAGCGTGAGAGCGTGAGATTGAGAGTGAAAGCGTGTGTCACACGCCAGATGCGTGAGAGTTGGCAACCCTGATGTATGGCTCATTTCAACCTCTTGTTGAGGATATAATGGCGCATTTCCACTACAGGGCCTCGCTCGGTATGGCTAGGCCTCGTTAGGCCTTGTTAGGACTGGCTGACTTTATGCTGCGTTTCCAGCTGGGGCAGTAACTTTAGTAACGCAGTGTAGGCGGAGCCATGACGTCATCTTCAATGAGAATCACAGAAAAACAACATTAGCCGTTAGCTGTTAGTACTCAGAGCTTACAGCTCCTCACATCTGTTCAAAAACTAGACAAAAGTTAAACAAGTACAATCCACAGACTGTCTGTGTCATGGCGAATACAGTCGCTGGTTTATTTATGTCTGTATAGGCCAGTGGTTCTCAAACTTTTTCTGTCAGGCCCCACCTTTGGAGAAAAAAAAAAGTCGGGCCCCCCCAACACAAATAGTCAGGCTCAGTGGCGGTGCCAGAGATTTCTTTTGGGGGTGTTGTGGGGTAGCTTGACGTTTCATAGAGGGTGCTCAAACATTGGAACATACAGTGGAATTTTCTACTGCAACAACCCCCACGCAAATACACAGTGTACTGTCACAATGAAGGCTCGATAATCAGCTCGCCGCATATCGGTGTAAGCAGGGGTAAAGTACTATTTTTACAGGTGGTGCATGGACCTCACATAGGGGGGTCCGGGTGCAAGCTCCCCCGGGAAGATTTATTTTTAAATATTGAAGTTAAAAGCATCAATCTGATGCACTTTGAGAGCAAAATGAAGCGATATATGGATACCTCTCTCAACACCAATATGAAACAGAACTGTCAACAGATTTACTTTTTCTTTATGGATATTTTACAAATCACCCTTTTAAACTTTATTCTTTTTTTACTGTCATAAAGTATTTCATACCTGTTTTTCATTTATTCTCTTATTTTTGTATAACTATAATGATCATATAAACGTGTGTCTCGGAAATAATTGTTTACATTAATGGTGACCAAAACATTTGAGACCCACTGAGATAACACAGAGAGTCCTTTAGCTCACTGAGTCTCTCAGTCTGACAGGAGAGGACTCTCCTCCACTTTGTTGTTGAAAAAACTCCTTATATCTGTTAGCCTAGCTCGCTAGCACCAGAAGCTAACAACAACGATCTCCAGTACCGGTGCGCTCTCTCTCTCGCTCGCGCACACACAGAAAATGGCTCGTTCCACACACACACACACACACACACACACACAAATAGTCGAGCTTTAATGAAACACAGAGACCCAGACGTAATAGTAGCATCATATTATTTAATAATTTTTCAAATTATGATTTTTTTATCTTTTTTTTTTTACAACCATTTTTCCTCCTGGTCTCTCGCGCCCCCCAGGGGGTATAGGCTATTTTTGCAAATGTGGACGGTCGGAGCATATACAACGTTAGCTTAGCCGATCTCCATTCAGAAAACGCGCATTTTAAAAGGTTTTTCGCCTGCCTTGTCAAAGCATTAATTCATGGTTTTTACTAACCGGTATCAGTATGTTGTTACTTCGGTATCATTTTGAAAGGTGTATTACAATTAAATCACGGTCAAATATGTTCATTTTGTTGTATTTGTAGCCCCCTTGCCAGCGATTCTCTCTCTAGTTTAGCATACTCAGCCCGGTTGTTGGCCCGGAAAGAACCTCAATTTTAAGGGGCCAGAAAAACTGTGAAATAGTACCCGATAGCCGGAACTACGCCAAGTGGAAACGCAACCAAAAACGGGCCGGGCACGCTTAAAGCGAGCTCCGTGCTGTAGTGGAAATGCGCCATAAGTAAGAATGAGGCGTTGGTCAAGAAAGTGGGGGGGAGGTGTCATAGGGTCAAAGGGGGCCACACCTGGACCTGAAAGGCAACATGATACTCAGTTTAGCTGTTCTTGATACAAAAAAGGTCAAAACGATTATAATGCTGCACAACCTAAATAGCATGATAGCAGTGTTCAGGTATCTATTTTATGATTTAATCTTATCAACAATATTGCATGTGAATATTGCCAGAGTTTAATGAGGCACGTGCTGACTTCATGAACCTGAAATAAAGTTTGTTGACCAATATTTGTCATAGTTTTTGTAATCAACACAGACATGATACTATGTGCTCCCTTTCATTACAGATGCAGTGACTCACCATCAAAGATCTCGAGCTCATCAAACTGACGGCTGGTCTGGAATTGTTCAATAGTGAAGGTGATGTTGTAGCCGGGCTCCACTTTGACCACCCAGGAGCAGGACTCGAAATGTGGGAAGCCGTTGCCTGGTGACAGGCTCATGATGACATCTGTTGAAGCTGTCAGGATCTCATTCATGGGACATGTCACTGTGAGAAAAACAAGACACATTTATTACAGGAAGAAAGGCTTGTTTACATGTAGCTTTCCACTCTTTTGTTTCTTACACACATACCTTAACATGGTTTTTCATTATTTTATTTTTCAGGGAATTAAATGTACATTGAAGCACAAATTGGATCGGTTAGAACCATGTTGTTGTTGGAAGGCAACTGAATGTGACTAAAAGCATCGCTAAGCTAATTGTCATCCTGGTGTTGATGCTGTCGTGGCAAACAAAGCTTTCCAGGAAACGGCTTATACATTATTTAAGATGACTCTCTTGCCACGAGCACATTTCTTGCTCTTTGCCCATTGTCAGAATGTGACAGATGTGATGCTTATTAGCCGGCGCACGCTCACATCTGCCTGGGAGTCATATTGCTGTGACACGTCTGGGTGGACCACATACATCCGCTCATGTCCTACCCCCTCTGTCACTGTTGTTTATTTTGGGACATCTCTATGGCATGCTTTGACATTTCTTAATGGTTTCTGTCTGTATTATCAGACGTTACACAACGCTTCTGTCTGTTGTGCTTTTACTGCGATGCTGTGAAGCCAACCTCTTAATTCGCCTGCTTACACAGTGGAACCATAATAACAAACTACAACATGAAAGGAAGTCAATGCTGCTATGACAACACAATGCTTTTGCTGTTGAGTTGTTTTCCTTTCTATTGTTTTTTGGATCACTTAATAGGGCTGAGGTCTAAAGAAAAATATTTTTATTTTCTTGTTTGCATTGGATTGCTTCTTTTAGTTACCATTCACATACATAAAGAAAATGTTCTCTATTGACTGTTTTATAGTGTATATTAATGCTTTCCTATATCACAACAAATCCCAAGGGTCTACTTTGATCAACATAATTGTATGAAAGGTTTTAACACTGAAGCCTTGCTGGAACTCAACCCAGCAGCTGGTTGAGAGCTCTACAATTAAAAAAAGACCATTCTAAAAAAAACATGGTTATTGTTGAATACCAGCCACTGGCTTTAATTACAAAGCAGAAATAAAAACAAACAAAGCATAACATTCTGCATGTGTGATTTAAAACCACTTTAAAGAGCACAACACAAGGTGGTTTTTTCATGTGCGTATGTTTGAGTGACAAAACGTAGCAGGGGTGTAAAGGCCCCTGTTGTGTGCCGCAATGTAAATACGCAAGCCACATTAGCCTCAGGGTAAGGCAGCACTGGAAGGTTTTGTTTTATAGTGCTGAAATATTGAACGCTCTGAATGACATTGTAAAAGGGCCATATTTGTCGGACAATGTGTAAACCTTTTTTCGTGTGCAAAGTGGAACGGTGCGTTTCTTTCAGTACACAATGGTGTATGTGTTGCTTAGCTTGTTCAACCTCCTTCCTGTGTTTATAGGGGAACATATCATTACAATTGCAGGACCAACATCATGGCAGACAGCCCTGGTAAAAATAATTTGCAAATAATCTTTGGAATTTTAGTTTTTACCTGGCTTGGGTTGTCAAGTAAGTGGGATATATTGCCCCAGGTTATGTCAGATAGTGTCAGGCAAGCTGTCACTCATAAGCCAAGCATGTCAAAATGAAGCATGTTCCTGTCAATTACTTTTGCCTAAACTTGTGTCCATTCATTTTGTTTTGTATTAGCCAAAAGAAATGGGGCAACAAGTAGGGCAAAGCAAATGAATAATGTCTGAACATGTTGTTGGCTTTTTAAAATAGTGTAGATACCTGTAGAGAGACTGCAAGCGATACAATGAAAGAAAGACTGGGAATGACATGCAACAAGTGTCCCAAATAGAATTAAAACCTCCACCCCTAGAGTGCCAAAAGAAAAAATACAACAAAAGAACATTTTGAGCTCATGTTGTGGTAGCTAAAGTAGTGGGATAATAATAATCCAAACACAAAGTGGGTATGAGAGGAAAATGCAATTTCTCCCAGCATGCACTATGGTAAAAGCTAAAGTAATAGTGCCATTTTGACAGCAGACTATTCCTATCCCACTCTCCAAGTCTGTGAAAACATTTACAACCTCAAGCACCTCAGTGGATGTGAGTGAAAAGGCACTTGATTGCTTGGAAGTAGCGTATCAAATCGAAAGTTTATTAAACTATCAATGTTGTGAGGATGAGATGTGTTTTGATGGTGACCTTTCAGAAAGCTTCAATATGTCTTGAAAACAGCTTTCTGCTTGTCTGGGAGTTGATGGAGAGCGACAGGCAGGGAGCTCTTATCTATAGGTTGCTCCTTAAGAAACTAATCCAGTTAGAAAAGAAGCACCACTCTGTTTGGATGTAAACAAAAGGGTATTAGGGGACACATCTGACAGCTGGAGAAAGGCAGCTTCAAGGTGAGATCAACCATGATAGGGCTCAACATGAAATTTCACTTTAACGAGACAAGGATTGGAATGAGCTGGTAGCGGGAACAGCAATCTGTGAGACATCCCTTCTGTTGGTGAATAAATTGTTCAACGGTATGCAACAGCCTCCCGATAAAAAAATGCGGCAGAAGGCTTCCTTTCAGACAAGCACAGATGCACACACATCTGCATCCATACATTTGAGCTTTTCAGTGTGGAGTAGTATAGACGCACACATGCATCAATCCACAATACATCAAGCATGTAGCACAGAGCTGTTGAGATGCCTTTACTCATGTTGCTATTTAATTAGCATCATCTGAGGAGCGATAACGAGCTGATTGAAGGGGATGGGCCACAACACACACATTAGTGTGGATCAAGACCTCACAACTTGAGGAAGTCAGGGATGACAATGAAGATGAGAAAAAGGGCAATTGTAATCCATTCTGTAGGACAAAAGGAAGGGGGCCGGAGCAAATAATCTAGGGAACACAAAGGCGATAGACAGAGAGGCGAGGGGGTATAAAGGGACAGAGTGGGATGAAGAAAGCAAGCTGGGAGACTAATGTGATGGGTGATTATGCAGGTTTTAACCAGAAATCTGTCTGGGGGATAAACACAAGGATTTTGGATCATCAGAGCTCATTGGGTTTCATTAATGAATTCAAGCAACACTTTGTACGGATGCTGTTGCTTTGTGTTCGTGTGTGCGCGCTGCTGGAACTCCCCGCAGTCTCAGCAGCAGATGCAGTTAAGGGCTGTGGGTCCAATACGACCCAGTTTAATCAAATAGCGGGGAAATCAGATAAATCACAACCCAACTGGTTGCTCCGATGGCAGAAACACAAGAGAGGCTAAAACCCATTCGCTGTCGTGACTGGAGACACATCTCTGGATTAAATAAAGAAAAACAAGAGTGAGTGTGTTTCAATGCGTCTTCTGATCCATCTCAGTGCTAGGGTATTGATAGATTGATAACATGTGTATATTTCACTGTGTTGTGAAGTAGGCTCAGAAAGAAAAAAATGAGAGAAGAGGGAATAAAGGGTATATGTGTTACATAAAAACAGAAGTCTGACGTTGTGAGTCATTGTAGGAAAGGGGCGAGTGAGGGAGGGGGAGGAAGGAGTGCAGACAGGGGGGAATGCAGAGGATGAGAGAAGATACCGGCGCTTCGGGACAAGCAACACTGCAGAACCGCCTGTAGACTCCAGTGCAGCTCACAATGAGAACATCCACTGCTGTGTAACGCGGTCACATGACAGACCAGTGCGTGTGTTTATACAGTGCATGTTTAATGTGTATCTTGTGGGGTATGCGAGGAGGGGTGCACGTGTCAGAGCTAGACGTGGTGATTTGATAGGTGCAGCTGCAGCCGGCATGTGCCCTGCATTTCAATGAGCTGTGCACTTCGTCTCCTTGCTGCCCTCCATCTAAGTCTCTCCCTTCCTCTCCTCCCTTTTTAACTCCTGTCCTGCTCACTAGCCACCTTCCTGCTCATTTAGCTCTCTCTATGTTTCAAGACAAACTTATACTTTGCTCTTTCCTCTCTTCTCTTGACATCCTCTCACTCAACTCGTGACTTGCTCTCCTCTCCCTCAACCAGTCAGTCTATGCAGTAGCATGACAGCTTGCAGGAAAGAGGAGTATGATGATGGACTTGTTTGTTCTTAGTGTTTCTCAGCACATTATCGTTCCATAAAAGCCATGAACATACACACACATTCAAAACACAGAGATATGTTTATCTTGGCAAGCCAAAGCTGTAGGCAAACCATTATTTTCAAAATTCAAATAAAAAGTTGTTTCTCTTGCAAAAGCTTCTAGGTAGAGTGGGAGGACTTCATAGAGGTGAAAATAAACACACACAAATATGACTTTTTTTCCCCTCAATTTATGTTGAGATTTCAGTCGCCTCTGTTTCCTGAGTACTTTATTCCACATCATTATTATTACCTCACACTAGGGCTGCTCGATTATGGCAAAAATCATAATCTCGATTATTTGGGTCAATAGTTGATATCACGATTATTAAAAACGATTATCCATTTACTTTGAAAACATGAATTTATTATTTTTTTAACAGTTGATTATCCTGAAAGTAAAATTCAACTGAAAAACCAATACAAAAAAAAGTTAAAAAAAAAATTATTAATACAAAAATTATCGTTTATTTCGATTACGTTGTTTTCGTAATCGTTGCAAGTCGTAATTGCGATTAAAATACAATTAATTGAGCAGCCCTACCTCACACATCGCCTTTGACTTTTCATTTGCCCTCTTAATTCACCAACTATTCTTTCCTAAATAGCACTCAAAATTAGTTGCATTTCTGATATTCTACCTACTCTCCCTTGTCACAATCCACCAACAAAGTAACACACAGAATGACAACAACACAGTAAGACAGGGGAAACAAGATTCAATATATTTAAAAAAAGGAAACAAGAGAATTAAATACGCTTTTATGATATTAATAGCAGAGAAGAAACTCAGGAGGAGTTTTGCACACAACATGCAGTGTTATGATCATACGGTGTGCTGGGAACACTGCACTCATTGATTCTTCTGGGAGGATCATATCTCAGCATGTAGTGAGCCACACAGAAGCCAGCCTCAGCCTCATGGGAGCCAAGTATCATCCACAGAGAGAGAAAGTAGTGCCTACATTATATGTGGCTGCAGCTTCAGGACTACACGCAGAAAGATTACCCATGGGAGTAAGAAATAAGGCAAACTAGTGCATGAGTCAATGATTAGGGGTAAAATGATACTGTCACACTATAACCCTGCTGGAAATAAACTCACTGAGAGTCGCTTTGGCAGAGGGAGACACAGTTTCACCTGCGTTTGGATATGTTTATAACAAATTGGAAGCAAAAGAGTGCCAGAACAGCAATTTAAAATCATTGACTAACATTTGCTCACTTAAATGGTAGAGCTGCTATTTGATAAGCTGGTTTTTATCTTTACAACATCACACTTAAATAAAGTAATGAAAACATGTTGCATCTGCACAAAGATAAGCTAACTTTAGAGACTTTTGAACACCAGAATTAATTTAGCATGTAACCAATTATCACATTGTACTTGAACTAATCAATGCTTTTACAGTGTTTGTTTAGAGCAGAGATTATTTGGAGAAAAGCTGGATAATGTAATATTACATTTAGCCAGAAGGGTTAGCAATGTCAATGTGTGAAAAGAGGGAGTTAATGGCTCTAGGGTCACAGATTAGATCCCCAGACAGCCAGGATAAATATTGGTAGTGAAATTGAAATTGCTTCTTACGTCCTACCACCGATGAGGAGCCCGTGTTGAGAAAGGCCCTTGACCATCACCCCTTCAGCTACTCTGCGGCAAACGGAGTGTGTGAACAGGGCCTTTCTGACGAGAGAGCATGCCATCCCCTGGATAAGTGTTCAAGTTTTCAAGCCTCAGGCTTTAACTCACCATCACATGAGGGTGGAGGCCCCTCAAACTCCAAGTATGTCCCCAGCCGGCAGGTCTGGATGCTGTTTCCACTTAAATGGTAGCCTGGAAGACATCTGTAGCGCACTATATCCCCTGAACAGAGAGAGATGGAGGAGGAGGAAGAACAGTTAATGACAGATCGGAGATGGTGGAAACAATATATCTGATTGATACCACTTAAAATGTCTTTATACACTAATCAGCACTCCTTAGCTGGGATACTGATTTGAGGTAATAATGATCCATTGTGTGTCTAAGTGAAAGGAAGAGTTAACAGTGCGAAGAAGTACCATAATAATTCCGCACTGGGGACCCTATAGATGAAACACGACGTCAGTGTTGATGCCTTTGTGTCTCTGAGAATAATAATCCGATATGGAGGTATGTACACAAACAGATAAGGAGCATTAATCTCTATTGTTTTCTACAGTGAAGAAGGAGAGCACCTGCCTCAAATCCCTCTGGCTTTCTGATTATTGTGTCATAATCAGTCATTTATACTGCTGCCTCAAAGCCCCCTGGGTCATGCTGTTTGGGGTGAGTTTGGATTCAGTAAAAATGCATTATGGGATATGTAGTTAGGGATGTAACGATACAAAAAACTCACGGTACGATAATATCGCGATAAAAAGTCCACGGTACAATATTTATCGCGATATTGAAAAATAAAGAAACAAATGAGATTCATTCTTTTTTATTAAATAATACATCTGATTTGTACAGCATTTTAGTAAGATAGTGTCAACAATATAATAATCAGACCCTGCAATAGAATAAATAAAGTTTCACTTTAGTTTTTCAAGGTTATCTTTTAGGAATATGAGCATGTAAATGGTAAATGGACTGTACTTATATAGCGCTTTATCCAGTCTTTACGACCCCTCAAAGCGCTTTACATACTACATGTCATTCACCCATTCATACAGAGCAGTACCACTTGCTCTAGGACCTAACATTCACACACATTCACACACCGTTGGCCATCGGGAGCAACTCAGGGTTAAGTATCTTGCCCAAGGATACATCGACATGTTGGCTGCACGGGCTGGGATCAAACCCACAACCTTCTGGTTGAAAGACGACCGCACTCCCTCGCAGCCACAGTCGCCCATGTCCACATTTCGAGGTAGAAGCTGGGATGTTTGGGTGTTTACAAAATCCCCTGCTGTGGAAAAAACTCTCTTGCTTGGTACTGATGTTGCTGGGACAGAGAGATATGCTTTGGCCATGGGTGACAGCAGTGGGTAAAACTGTGCATTGTCTCTCCACCACTTCAAAAACAATACAGTTTTTGCCAAGAAGGTGAGGCTTATTGACAGAGATATAAATATACTGTCGGTACGTGTCAATGTCTCTAGGTGTGTAAATGTAGCCCTGTAAATACGATGTCCTTTTGTGTTATCTGTTGTTTTATGTTCATGTTGTAACTTGCTGCCATGTTGGACAGGTCTCCCTTGAAAAAGAGATTGATGATCTCAATGGGACCATCTGGTTAAATAAAGGTTTAAAAAATAAATAATTTAAAAAACATCGCGGTAGATTTTGTCAGTCTCACGACGGTATTGAGACATTTCTTTACCGCGATATTCGATATATCGTTACATCCCTAGTAGTTTATATGAAAGTTGGTGATCCTGGGGCAACTTCCAAGCCAGCATAAGAACCGAAAGAGGGATTCAATATTTAAAATGCTTACATTCCAAAAGTCAGGATGGGTCCAATGTCTAATATAAACAAAGTTAAGGGTGCCTAGTTATTATCTGTGTCTACATATGTATGACTATGCATTTTTGTGACAGCTTCCACCTACCTATTTTAAACTCTTTGCTTGCCATCA
The DNA here is from genome assembly GCA_902827135.1 of Harpagifer antarcticus. NCBI lineage: Eukaryota > Metazoa > Chordata > Actinopteri > Perciformes > Harpagiferidae > Harpagifer > Harpagifer antarcticus. Next base: position 1,460,814 of record CADEHL010001417.1, read on the forward strand.
GGATCTCTGCATTAGGGATGATGGGAGGAGGCAGGCAGAACTGCAGTCTGTACGCTGTATGGAGAGAAACAAAGACATGAAGTGAGTCAAACACAGAAGATATATGGTACAGATAACGCTCACTTGAGAAGAGTACTTTACATACCTTGATAGCTGATTTGGAATAGTCCACCCTTCTCCGTGTTACTACGGAAACGAATGAGCAGCTGATTGGATGTACTGCTGGGCGGCTCGTTGGGCTCGCCATCAGTGAACACTCCCAGTTTCCTGGCTGTCTCCAGAGGACCATCCCTAAATGAAATATAAAAGGTCACAGGTAAGCTATCCAACATTAAACCGTGATGATAATTATCCGTGGGGACTTTATGTCAGCAGCCTCTGCAGAAATGCTCGCTCTGTCTCTAACCATAAAGAACCTTGAGGCTCTGTGACGCAGTTCTATGAGAAAAAGCAAACAAAGCCAGATGCCAGATTATGTATCGAAGCTTCCAGCAGCAGAGTATAACTAAACTGCTCTCACTTCATCATACCCAAAGCAATTACTCTGGGCTGCTCAGGGTGATTATGTTGAAATAAGGTAAAAATTACAGATAAGCGTGGAATGACAGGTCTGGATTGCGCTGTCCCTGCTAACTGCCATCCAAAGGGAGTGTCTCTGGAAGCGGCGGCCCAGCCTTGGCAGTCCCATGGCGTGGGCACGGCAGATTAAGCCGGCTCCCAGATTCCTGCCACAACCATTCAGCTTAAAAACCATCTGTCTTTGGCTGTCAGACTGGGCATGGGAGATTACAAGCAGCTCTGGAAACGGCTGGCTAGGGACTGCTGCCTGACAGCACTGTGGCCAAGCCGCCATTACTGGGCCCATTTCCTTGGCTCAGTAGTTCAGTGGATAGATACACAGCGGTGGTAACTGAAAACTGGGGATCATGATAGTCCCCATCTTGGCTCTGCAGGAGCTTGTTGGGGAAGAGCAGGACGGGGGGCTTTACAGAAGATGAACAATAAGCTTTAAAAGGGTACATTTTGGTCCACTTTAACTATGTCGTCAAAGTGATATAAACTCTGCATGAAATATTCACACACATTTCTATAAGCAACCCAGTCCGTAAAACATAAATGTCATTCAACGCCATGTGGACTTTCATTTGGTCGTCAAGTAGCCAGCTTGGTTGGCAGTTAGATCTCCGGTGTCACTGAGAGCGGGGACCTTTGGAGCTCATCTCGGGGAGAGGGGATCAACTGGGACTGGCAACCGTCATGCATGCAAAATCCTCTTTGCTCGCACATATGGCAGGCCCAGCCGTGCGTTATGGAGGTCATGAAAGGAAGATTTAACCCCTGATACTCAGTCGGGGGAAATACACACAACTATCAGGTAAGCATCCTGACACAAACATTAGCTCACACACATTTCTACAAGCCAAAGCTTACTCTAAGTTGTTTCTCTCACACAAAAGTGAGAACTGTATTTCACAAACTGCTCTGATTGGCTAACAGACATTACATGTTGCTGAAACACATTTTCTTTTCATTGAAATTGCAAATAAAAAGACCAAATGAAAAACCTCACAAATTCATTATCTTACATTTGTATAGATATTGATGTGGTTGGAGATTCATTAAAAACGATTTCCAAATAAGTCTTTTTGAGGATGATAAGAAAACCAAGGACACACATAAAACAGCCATAGATGTGACAGAGTTGAGCTTTCGATCTGCAGATCTATTTACCACTGTAATAAGGTGAGGGCCACATGTAGTGGGAGGACGTACTGTACCTGTTAGTCAGAAAACACGCTGTGGATACACTTCAAGAGGAAAGTAAATGAAAAGAGAGAAATGGGCAGTAGAGATCAGCTTATTGGAGCCTGATTCAGACAACAAAGGCGGATACCACAGGAGAAAAAATTGTGTATCGGGTAGAGAAGCTTAAGTGGGTGACAAGGAGATGAAGGATGGGATTGAAAAACAAGTCAATGGAGGTGATGATAACGAGAATATTGAACTGCAAATAAATAAACATTGTAACATTTCAAAGTTGAAGTACAGGGTGCCACATTTCTTTTAAATGGACTTGGTCTGCTCACTAGAGAAATTGATCAAATACAATTTAACTTTACCCACAGGCAGAAAGGAAGTTTATATGAAATGTCCAGGTAATTCCTCACCAGACAGTGATGAAGTCGTGCGGCCCGTGAACCTGAAGCAGGGTGAAGTTGACTTTGATGCCGAAGCCAGGAGCCACGGTGATCAGCCAGGAGCAGTCTACTGAGTTGGGGTACTCCTCTGGGTAACCCGGGGAGAAGATGGTCCCATTGTCTGATGTGATGTTCCAACCACAAGGCACTGAGGGAGGGGGGAAGGGAAGCAGAGCGTATATATATATCAGGGGGCCAGGAATACAACAGGACATATCCGTAACTCAGATGCAATTGGTCAGAAAAAAATGAATTATCATCCCCATTTTTTGCTTTCCATCTCAGTGTCTCTTTCTTTGCTCTTTGTCTAGCGCCCAGGCACTTGTCTGAGCTAAAGATTAGCCAGTAAAGCCTGTTAGCAAGTGGGGACTTGGATAGAGTGTTCTGCTAAGATAAGGCCTCAACCCATTCCCACTGGGGGTGAACAGAGAGAGCGCAGAGATGAGGCGAGGGGTTAGACTGGCATTTTGACGTGTGTGCATACAGTATGTGTTTGAGGAGTGGATATGCATCTAAATGTGTAAACTTGTGTGTGAGTGACAGTTAAGGTTAAAACAGCATGTCTGTGTCAAAGCTGAAAACATGAGAGCATCATAAGTTCATATGCAAAATATCCTGAGGTTAAAAATATCCTGAACAGCCTGACAAATACAGTAAAACTCGCTCACTCGCATTCAAACTATATATACTCTGCACCCAGCCTCAAAACAGCAGCTTGCAGAATAATTATAACTTTATTTCAAACATTCCTCAGGAACTCAGGAGGTTCTAAGCAACTTAACGATTACGAAGCTTAACATCCCTCAGAGAAACCCCATATTCACTGTGGTGGAGCAGGGAACAATCAGAAAGGAGTTGTAATCACAGCAGTGCAGGCATCTCAAGCAACCCAGACAGGGTATTCAGCATAACGGCACCATATAAAGCCTATAAGTATATGATAATTCCAGCAGAGTTTGCATGTGTTATCACTTTGTCTCGCTCAGGTTATGTGTGTGTTCATGTCATACAGCGGCCTGCTTTAGCTCGATGGTAGATAGGCCCCTCTACTGCAGGACCTTAAATGAGCTATCGATCAGACCCATTGATTAAACCCCGGACACTCTATCGAGTTGCACATCTGGCTGAAGCCATCAGCTGGCAAGCTACTTAAACCCTATCTGTAGAATTGTGTGTTTGCTTCAAGGGTAAGGTGGCATCAGAAAACTTCAGAAAGGGTTGCAATTTATTTTTCAAAATGCAAAACAAGTAAAATATAATGAAATAATATGTCTGGATAAAGATATTTGAGCTTTCACATGGTTAAGTTAATCATATCATGTCAATCATATCATGTGAAAGTACTGTCTGAAAACTGGGCAACTGCATGTATTTCTCAATGATGCTGAATTACATGTTTATATTGATTGAATTTGAATTAAATTGTGTTTAAATGTTGGTTTATTAGTAGAATAAAGCTTTACAAAATGTCTTTGTCAGCTTCTCCTTTTCAAGAGACCAGGAAAATAATAGTTATTCCGCAGCGATCTCTATGAATATACAATTAATCAGATAAGTATTTTTCTATACAAACCGTTCTACAATATAAATAGACAGAACAATGGAAAAGGGATGAAGAAGGCAGACTTGAGACAGCGGAGGTCGAATGCAGACAGAAGTGGAAACAAAGAAACAGAGAAGAGTGCAGTGCCAGCAACATTGTATTATGATAATTCCAAGACAAGTAGCTAAGTGGAAGCAAGCTAACACAAATCAATGTCTCTCAGCCCCTCAGACGGTGCAAATAATGTAGTGACAGGAAACTAAAGAGCAGGATATACTGAGCTGTATGGGGTCAAATGAAGGTGCTGACATGTAATGCAATAGCTGAGAGCAAATAAGCTCAATATGTCTATTTTATAATGGAAATAAACTGAAGCATGACTGGTAATATCAGAGAAATAAAACGGTATTACGAATGTGTGAGTAAATGTGCCATCCGAAAGGACTTATTGTCCCTGTTAATGGATAAATGAGGTACCAACTTGTACATGCAAGCACACAGGTATCATTTTCTGTTCTGAACAGCACGTGAATAATGAAAAAGGCCACAAAAGAAATGATTGCCTTGAATGAATTAACTCTTATCTCCTTTTCCTTCTTCCTTTTCACTCCGTTGCACCTTCCCTCCCTCGCGTTTATCTCTATGCTCGCCCATTTTAAAAGTTCCAGTGTCACGGCCGTCACCTCCCTCTGTAATTTCGTCTGCCCTATTGAATAATCGACAGCCAGAGCGTGTGAATGTGGGTCAAGGACGAGGCAAAAGAAAAGAGCACTCATTACTTTTCTTTGTAATTCAGCCCCCTCTTTTATTCAATTTCTATTATTTGACTCCATTTCTCTTTCGCACAGTATTGATTTTCACTGCAGACTACTTTGCTTCATTAATGGGGATGATAATGCTGTTTAATTGCTTTATTCATAATAGATAATCATAATGTCCATAGCAGCTATTTGCACTAATGATGCCAAATAGCTCAATACATTCTAAACAGGAAGTCATTAACTGGTCTGATTGGTAAACGTGTGAAATGTCCATAATGTATGGCTATTAAAACGATTAATCTGAATTCTCTCACCTTCACATCGAGGGAAAGGGTGATCCCAATTTCGTGTGGTGCCATGCTCACAGGTGAGGATGGAATGTCCCATTAGCAGATAACCGGGCAGACACTCAAAGGAAATGGACTGGCCCACGTTGAAGCCAGCCCCCACCACCACTCCGTACCGGAAAGGCTCTGGATCCAGGCACTCCTGAAGCTCATAGGCTGAGAAACAGAACAGCATGTATTCATTTTTCCAATAGATTCACAGATTTGTATTCAGTCCTTTAGTAAGCATGTTTTTGCCACTCTTATCTTGTTATGGCCTGAAGCTAGAATCAATCCATAAAACATTTACTGTTTTGCCTGCTAATGCGCGGCTCCCAGACAATGTAGGTGTTACAGTGGAGAGTCCTCTTTCCCAACTTGAATTTCCCTTCCTCCTCTTGTGCTAAACCTCCCCCTCACTCCTCCTCATCCTCCTACTCCTTTTGAGACTGGAGTTTTCAGAGAGAAAGAAAATGCCAGGGGCGGGTTTGACTTATGCCGGAGGAGTATGATGCAGTCATCAGAAGTAGTGTGGGTAAATAATTCTTCCCTTTCTCTTCCTCTTGGATACAAAAGCAAAGCAGGCAGTGAGCCTTGAAGAGCCAGGAAATAAATATGACTAAAGAAATTGATTTCTATGGATCACAGCTTCCCTTTGTAGGAGATAAGTCATGCAAATACTGCGAATGGGGGGTGTTTGCAAATATAATGCTTGATTGATATGCTAATGTACACATCATTATGTAAATGCACAATTCTACCTTTCCGTTTGCCGGCTCGTTTGTTGAATCAAACTTTGTGTGCCTGTTGCGTTTGCAGACGAGGGGGATTTACTCTTCGCGGCTATGTAGATATGCAGTGAAGCCTTTTATTGGCACATGCTGCGGAAATCTTTTAAGTGATCAAGAGTTTTATATACAGGTTTATAGATATGTGGAATTGACTGGCTCTGTGGGCAGATTAGTCTGACACCATCAGCTCTAGGGCTAATTCAGTAATGTGTTATGGCTTTAGAATGCTGACACCCTACAGTGAGGCGACACTTATGGATAATAAGTGAACACGAAAGAAAGATTATTATATATCGTAACTCACCTTGGTGACTTTACGGTGTATTCTGTCAATTCAGTGAACTAGCTGGACTCTACTCAAAGTTATTTTTTCTGCACTTCCACTTAAACACATTATGGTGACAGTGAAGATTCATTTGAAGCAGCCAAAAAGCTCCAGTCACACTGAAGTAATTACTCAATTGATGAAGCTGTGCAAGAAGAAAGTAACTCATAATACTGATACGGGCTCAGCTCTGTAAGTCTTCGCCATGGTGATTATGATCATTATTATAAACATATATTAGCAAAGTCAAATTTTATCTGACACAATCCTGGGGCTGATCATAATTTCCTGCTTCAATCTTCAGCATCTTGTACCACCTTCCCTACACATTCCTCTTGGTCTCTTACCCTGGTACTCAAATCTGAACCCCGGTTTGTTCTGTGAATGGTCGCTGTGGAAATATATTGTGGTCTCGTGGGAGGTGGTGAGTAATGAGGAGGGAATATCCTCGCCGCTGAATCGGCCAATCACTGCGCTCGTATCAAGGGGCCCATTGCGTATCTCGAGGAAATCGTGGTTGGCCTCGGTGGAGAAGTTGAGGAACTGAAGGTTGGCTCCTGGGGAAAGAACAAAGACATTTTTTTTAAGAACGAAGTATAAGGAAATTGAAAAGGCAATGCCATTCTCCTACTAAAGTACTAATAAGGGACCCCTGCACAGGCTCTCAGATTAGGTTTCTGTGTATGTAAATGGTCTGCAAAGGCTACAATCCCTGTGTTCCCTCCAGAGGAAGTTTCTCTCCAACACACTCCCCCCTTAACTCCTCCAGTGGACACCTTTGTTCACTACTTGACTTTTATCACTATGTAACACTTGCGCTTCTTTTGGCTAGCGCTCCAACACATTGTACATGATAGGTTAATTAAGGGGTGGGACATCTCTAAGCAGTGGACCAATCACATCAGTTGGCCAGCTAACCAATCAGAGCAGACTGGGCTCTGGTTTCAGACAGAGGGTGAAAAGAGGTGCTGCAGTATGAGAAAAGTAAAGGCCTTTTTGAACAATAACACATTTAAACATGTCACAGTAAAGCCACAATTGACATATATGAAAATGAGCATAATATGTCCTCTTTAAATGATCTACCAATGTTGTAACTCTCCAACACTACAGTTTGCAAAATTAAAAGTTTTCGAGTTTGGAAAAAGAGCCTCTCACGACACTCACCGTATCCAACTGGCAGGTATATTCTCCAGGTACAGTCACCGTTGCTAGGATAGTTGCCAGGGAAACCAGGGCTGAGAATCATACCCTCATTTTCCTCCCTGATTCCTCCACATTGAGCTGACAGAGGGCAGACAAAGCATGTATTAGCATGTGCACAAACTGATCCTCACACATTTAAGTAATACTATACGTAGTACAATATGTTTTTATGTTTGTAAAATAAAAGTCTTAAACCACAATGCCACCAATAGAAACATTGTTGATGACTTTATATGAGTAAAGTTAGGTGTAGTAAGCCCATTTCAAAAATACAACATCATTGATTAAATAGTTATGAGCTCTTTTCTTTTTGACTTGAGATTCCATACAATTTATTTTGTTTTGCTTTCATCTTAAAACCATTGACGGGTAAATGTTTTCCTGACTGAACTGAGTAAAACCAATGAACGCCGAAAAGAGGGAAAGACCCTCCTGAAACCAAAATTAAAAAGATGAAAGGATGCAGAAACTAATGTTAAAAGAATTAGCTGACTTAAGGCAAAGAAGGTACTGCAAAAGGGGAAAGCAAACACAGTGGAGTAGATTAAGAAATAAATGCCAGCATAAGTCAGGGGGGGGAGAAACCACTCGGAGAAAATCAGGGTGTTGTATCGTCGTGTTTCTGTTTGAAAAAAGTCAGCGGTTAAATGTTATCCTGTAGCAGCACCGAAAGCTTAAAGTTAATCAGGAAACTGCTGATGCCCGTGAACACGATGAATCTTCCCTCGACTTCAACCAATCACAGTCTGAGATGGAACTAATTAGGCAGTGGTAGGTTGTTCCAATAAGTTGAAAAAGGCAATCTCACTCTGAAGACTTGAGGTGCAATATAGAAAGGAAGCTAATGCAGTTACATTCAGTGTGTACGCTCAGCCTTCAGGGTGGAAATATGAAACTCATTTTAAAAGTGCAAAAGCTTCCAGGAACACAAACAAAAAGACAAACTAGTGAATCATTGCTTTTTTGTTTATCTCACGTATTTTCTTCATTTTCTGATAGACTACATATAAATGATTGCTGCGTGTGAGAAACAGTATTGGAAAGGTTAAACATATCTTTGTCAACTTTAGTCATTCAGAAGTTATATGATAATGGGTTGTTCTCATTTAAAATGCTGATGATATTGAAAGTGTTATGCACATGTAAAGTATGTGAGAGATTATCTGTGTATTCTTTAGAAAAGTGAGCATCTGCAAGCTGAAGGATCTTTATTGGAATGGAGATAGATGGAGAACCAAAACAGATGGAGGGCAGGATGTGGAAGCGGAGGAAGGAAAGAAGATATTTTTACCTATGCAGAGAGGAGGTGGGTAGTTCCATCGCCTGACAGTTCCCGGCATACAGGTGATATGCGAGTTTCCCTGCAAGAAGCATCCATGCACACACACAAAGAGAAGAGAGCGACAAAGAACAAGCGATTAATTAATTTCCCCCTCCTCTGTCACTCATCTGTTGCTCCAATTACTAGAACCTGCTTCCTCCACATGACTTCATGCGGCGACATAATGACTAAATCCATATGCAGTGACAGAACAATAGAGAGGGAGCGTCAAATAAGACATATAAACAGTCTATGTAAGCTCTGCAGCTGAGATTCAATACTGACTTTGCATTAAGATGGAACATTTGATACAGTCTGTTGTTGGACCATAATGGGCTGACTCAGCTGACCTTTTTTCCTTTGAGCACCAGGACAACATGCTGGTGAGGGCTACTGAACTGTTATAATGTGCTCTTTCACATGTCTCACTGATTAAGGACTGATAGTTCCAGGCGTGATAATGACTTCAGATATTTTCAAGCTTGAGGCCAGGATTATATTCATGTTTCCTCTTTACCTCTTTACCTTTAAAATATCTGTGATTTTACAGCATCAGCAAAGTAACTCTGTGTTCAAATTGGATTTCAACATATGTGGCCTGCTCTATCGAATTGTTGCAATGACCCGAAGACACATTTTGAGTTGTATACACTGCTGGAAAGAGGAGATTCCTAGCTTTCTAATGATATCAGGATTGTTTTTGTACTCCAAATATTAAGCAGAATATGTCACATTATATAATGACTGTCACAGAGTCATCATTTTGAGAAAAAGGCCTTCAAAGTTTCCTCTTCTCTGGAATCCATCGATCGGATTGATTATTAGCGAAGCAAATGATCAAAGGAGAACGGAGGGAAAATATTTTCGTTTGGATTACTGGTCTGGGGGAAGCTCGCGAGTGTGTGTGTGTGTGTGTGTGTGTGTGTGTGTGTGTGTGTGTGTGTGTGTGTGTGTGTGTGTGTTTGTGTATTTTTGCGTTTGTGTGTATTGTGTTTGTTTCCCGGGGAAAACCCGGCTGTTGTTAAGCCTGCTGTGACGTTAAATTACTCCGTTCTCCGCTTGTAATCATGCCGTCACAAGCTTCAAAGTTGTATTTATCATCTGAATTTGCCGAAACAAGTTTAATATTCTGAAAGCCAAGACTTTGTTTATTTGGAATCCTATGAAAATAAACTGTAACGGACCCTGCCGTGTTATCTGTGATTACTATACGCTTACATTCATAATGTCAGCCGGAGGGAGGGGGAGCGGCGTGTGGAACAGCAGGGTGCGAGTGAGAGCTGTCATCTTCCCTTTACAAGCTTCAAAAATGTATTTATCGTGTGATTTTGGAAATAAAAGTTTCATATTCTGAAAGCCAAGACTTTGTTTATTTAAAATCAAACAAAACACCCGAACCCCGAAAAACAATTACTTTACGCAAATCCACGTTTATTTTGAAATGAGCCGTTGCGACTTCTGACTGATTTCGATAGAGCGGGTCACATATTTACTTATTTATGTTTACATCATTATCCTTGATAATGTTTTTACTGCACACACTGGGAAGCATTCAAAGCAATACCCTGGTCATTTACATGATAGCAAATTAGAAGCATAACTTCATACATCCTGAAAGAACATATTGTTTGATGTAATTGGAATATATTTATGATGTTTTTCCTGCTGCTAACAAACCTAACCAAAACTCCTTGTCAGATACATTTGAGAAGATCTGATAGATGTGTGTAGTGAAGTGTGAAGAGGAAACTTTATAATATCATTTGTGTAAGCTTCTGCATCCAGTGTGTTTTTTGAGTCACCATCTGTCTCCTGAATCCATGAATACAGTGGGACCTTTGAAGGATGTGCAAAACAAAGTCAAACTTGGAGGCTTGAGTTCACAACACTAGCTTTTTATATTAATCTCAGCCCACGCATCATTTGTTCATGGAAAAAAATATGCAAATAACACTTAAACGCTCCCTAACTGGTACCTTTTCATGCTCAAGCCACAGTACTCTGTATGATGCGGCAAATATGTCAACGATGATATAATAACAGAGCATACACTTCACTGCGGCTGAAAAAGGAACATGTCACTTGTAAAGACATGGCTGGCCGACACTGAGTCCATCTAGTCCACCACCACATCTGTTCTGTGACATTTGGCTTTATGCACATCTGTAAAATGCATCAAGGTGGTTTTATGGTCACTTAAAACTGAAGCATATCTGAAGCTAGGTGCTGTTACCTGTAGAGTATACCCAGTTTCACACTGGAAAGAGACCACATTGTTCATCTGGAGACGCTCCCCAACCTTGATGCTATTCATAGGAACCATAGGCTCTGGGCAGCTGGTCAGAGAAACCGCTAAGAAATACAAGAAGGCAAATTAATAATTATGCAGAAACAAGAACAGGAGTAGAAATGTAAAAGGACACTAAATGCAGGAGAGACTTCTTGCCATGGGAAGCGAGACAACCAGCAAGTTTTTAGAAGTAATGTACTCCATTTAATATATTCCTCCTCAGGGAGTTGCTACTTTCCATCAAGTGGTACGAATAGTTTCTTTACTTACTTTTGTATTCCAGCCTAAACCCAGCTGCAGACACACTGATATCAGAGAAAAAGTGGAGGTAGAGTTGGTTGGAGGTGCTGTTGAGGAGCGCAGGTACCGTGGTGCCTTGGGGAGAAGATTAATAGTTTAGTTTAGAAATGTTCTCTCCCGCCTCAGCTGACCATATCTAACTGTATAAGCTACTGGCAAATAGCAGGACAAGCGTGTTCCTTTTACATTCGCAGACTTAAAGGTGGGGTAGGTAAGTTTGAGAAACCGGCTGGAGATACACTTTTTGTTATTTTCCATGGAATGCTCTTAACATCCCGATAGCAATGAATATCTGAAGTGCTTTGACAAAAAATCCATTAAAAAATGTCATCTGTGGAAGCCGTGGTACTGTAAAAAGCACGACCAATCATCTGAGCCGGCCCGGCTAAAATAACTGGTTGGCCTACCTGCCTGTCAGCCTTCCATCTGTGCACAAACTTATCTCGTGCCCTCATTGGTCATGTGCGCGTTCGTGTGTAATGATAATAATAATGGGTTCCATTTATAAAGCACTTCATATTTGATTTAAAATCCCGAAGTGCTACAAGCAGTGAGCATGAACAGTATAAATAAACATTACACAACACGGTAGAATTAATAAATAGCAATACAAAAATAAAAAATAAATAAAAGGGTGATAAAAAGGTCTAGGCAAAGGCTCTTTTGAAGAGGTGGGTTTTGAGGCCTTTTTTAAAAGCCTCCACGGTCTGTGGTGCTCTCATTTGGTCAGGGAGAGCGTTCCACAGACTGGGAGCAGCCGAGCAGAAGGCCCGGTCTCCCATAGTACGGAGCTTAGTCCTGGGGGGTTTGAGGAAGTTGGAGTTGCTGGAGCGGGTGGTCCGCAAGGAGGTATGGGGGGTGAGGAGTTCCTTGAGGTAGGGAGGGGCAGTTCCATGGACACACTGGTGGGTGAGGACGGAGACCTTGAATTCGATCCTCAGTTCCACGGGTAGCCAGTGTAGTGCTTTAAGGATGTGGGTGATGTGAGCATATTTGCGCACCCTCATCAGGATCCTAGCAGTGTGTGTGTTGGAGGAGGGGCTCTGTAAGGAAGTGGCAGATTTTTTCCGGTTGTGTATTTTCAAATTCTAGCGCACTCGAGCCGACTCGAGCTGGTTTCTCCAAAATTACCTACCCCACCTTTAAGGGTATGTGATGTGTGTGTGTGTGTGTGTGTGTGTGTGTGTGTGTGTGTGTGTGTGTGTGTGTGTGTGTGTGTGTGTGTGTGCGTGAATACAGCATAAACGCATGCATGAATAATTGTACATAGGTGGTATTTGGTAAATGCAATATATTTGAATGTACTCACTTTAACAAGTCATTTGTTTCTTCCAATATGTGTGTATGTATTCAGCGGAAGAAGTGAAAACCTGCTCACTAAAATCCCATGTTCTTCAGACACGGTATGACGTCAAATGTGTCGTTTAATAACTCATATTTGTGCGCCTGGAATTCCTCTTTCATCTGTTTACTTCAGGGTACACATCTAACATTTACTTTTGGTCAGGTTCCAAGCACAAACAAAGAGAATTCCCGGTTGATGCATCTTCACTATGAGAGGTGCGTCACAGAGAAGCAAATGTTTTCTTTAACTTTACACAAAGAAAAGGCAAATGTAGCAAGACTCTTCCACGTGAGGCTTAACCAGTTCAAATGTTTTAACTTTCCACATTTTCCCCCGGAAGCTTTAATCCACTCTGCATTTATGTAAGCTACGTGCCAAACGAGTTACAGATATTTAAACATGTTGGTTAACAAATACAGTATGTGTTCCAGGTCGCATGCTGCTCTGTGAAAACTAATTAGGTTGTGTTTATGTTGCTTCAAATATGCTTTGGCAGGTAAAGATAAGAGGTTTAAAAAATGTGTTTCATGTGAAGGCTTAAGGTGGGACAAAACATTGAAATCACAATTTAACATATGCAAGAAAATGAAATGCACACACAGATACAGCAATACCTGAGAAGCTGCCAAGCATGGTGTCGGAGTTGTCTCCTCCGTCAAACACCTCCAGCGAGTCCCAGTTCTGCTCTGTGACAAAGCTGATCACCTGGATCTGGAACGGGGAAAAACAGATCAAACAGGACGGGATTTAGGGAGCAGAGCAGTGAGAGCTGGGTCATCGGTGCGTCTAGGGAAATCAGAATGAACGAATGTTGAAGATTATTGAGTGGGAGAACATGGCATAAAAGGGTGCATTTGAAAAATGGCAAAAGTGAAGAACTACAAAGCATGGCCATTCGGCTAGTAACTATTGTCGTAGCTCAGGGTATATGCAGGAATCCTGAAGTCAAATTGAATACCTTTTTAAGACCCTTTCCATACATTTTAAGACCTCATTGCCACTTGGAGTTTTATTGGCGACACACTTCACCTCACATTGACTATATACAGTATTGATTGTCCTTCCTCCTTATCTTCCAACCATTGGGACGCAAACTTGCATTTCTTCATAACGATGTTGTTTAACAACCGGCGTAAACGGACCTTCGCGTGCTATCAAGCAGTGAGCGTGCGATGTCCTGTTCAGTTGACGTCAAACCCAACGGGATGCTATAAATAAACTACACAGAATCACACTACACACCTACGCAATGACTACATTCAGGCAGACTGTAGAATACAACCTCTTTGGACCATTTATATACTTATTGAAAACAAACTACAAAATGTAATACCTTGTAAATGCCGTTTTCGCTAAATTGATTTATCAACTTTTAAAAATAATTAAGACCCCGCGGACACCCTGTCTCTGTCTCAGACCTGACAGAGTAAGTTCTTTGTCAAAATGACAAAAAAAGGTTATCCTACCATGACAAAGCTATTTCTATGTACAAACTAATACCACAAGAAAAGCATGTTCTAATGAATTGATTCACAGGAACACGGATAGTGCCTCTAATAAATCTAAATCTGTATACTAGTGTCTTTTTATATTGTGTAAAGTGCAGTCCCTGAGGACTGCACTTTACACAAACTAAAGATCAGGCTTTCCAACAGAATAAATCAATAGTCACTGCAACATAGCATTTCTTTGGTTTCTTTTCTTTATTTCAAAGACACTTTAAGGAGGCTGTGCTCAAGTGCATTGGATTTTAAATTAAGAAAGAGTTATGACAGCTGCAGAGAATGTCGGATATTCTTCAAAGAAAGGCTGACTGAATATCTGAATCTAAATAAGTGTGTCCTCGAACAACAGTTACTGCTGTTGAGAGAACACACCACTCACTCAATAGCATCCTGGATTCTCAAAGATTGCCTAAATTATGGATTTTAAAACTTACTTTGCTTTTGAATGCTCACCAAAGGAAATGGCTTCTCCTATTTTTTTAATTTGACAAGTCAATATAAAGTGAATATGTGAACAAGGCTACACTTTGTCATCTACTGCATTTCTTTGATCTCTGTCTGCTCAAATTCATCCATTTCTCCAACATTCTACGTGTCCTCCATTGTTTTGCTCTCCAAGCATCCCTTTCTGTTCCCGCTCTCATCCATTCCTCGGCCCTCTCCCTGCCTCAGATGGTTATAGATCGGATACGAGCCAATTAAAGGTTGGTAGGGGCTGTAGGGGCTCTGGCGCATCCCTAGGAGACGGCACAGATCACAGATTGATCTTTCATTAGGGGGCCACAGCAAATGTGCCGGCAAGGCACCTCGCTCCTTTAAGTTGTCTTCTGGATCGTGACACTCCAATCTAATGCGTCTCTGCCAGCTGGTAAAAGGGGAGCAGCAGAGAGAAGGACGACATAAAGTGGGCTGGAAACAGGATTTAGCTGCAGAGAGTATAGAAACAGCAGCAAACCCTCTTCAGTTAGCACGACACATTTTGGAAGCACAGGCAGTGGTTCCTTTGCAATGAAGTGAGAGTGCCAGGGTGTGCACAGAATACAAACTCATTCATCATTAAGAAAGTAAACTGTTTCAGCCATGTATGTTTGAATTCCAGTGTAATGCCTTTTGCCCTCCAGAGTGTGTGTGTGCAGCCAGCTCTCTGTTCTTATTCTGGGTGTGCTCCACCTCCAGGCTATAGCGATGTTAGCATGTAGTGCAGCAGCATGCTAAATGCACTGGTGGGCCATTGCATGTATTTCACCTGCAAGGACAGTCAGCTGAAGTGGAGGAGCTAATAGCATAGGGATTACACTGAGGTCATTAGCCAGAGTGGACCTCACACACGTTCCTGGTGGGTTTCCAAAACACGTGCAAGAATAAGAATAATCAAATAGAAATAACTCCCAAGGAAGTAAGTACATTGAGTGAACATGCAATTATATACAAATGTATTTCAATATGTGCAATGTTGTGAATAGTTCAATTGGAGCCCCTGTAAAGTGTGTGGACTTTTTCGTTTAGCAGCTCACCTGTACCTCGAGAGCTGTAAATGCTATAACGTGATATACTGTAGGTAGCTCTGGTAATTAGCCCTTTGCAAACTGAACACAAATCACCCCACAGGAGCTTCGTGTCAAGACAATGCAGAGGTTTAAAAGCTAAAGGCTGATTAAAATATTTAAATTCCGTTAACAGTTTGTCCAAGGTTTTAAAAAGTTCATTTATATTGTAATGGTTGCAGCCAGAGAGTGACTATAGTGGTATTTACGGGTTCTCTCTTTTCCTTCCAAAAACACACATTTGGACATGGCCAGTATCCCGCCTTTTTCATATTTGTTCACCATAACTTAGTGTTACTTCCTAAAATTCCATATTGGATTGGGATACATTGGGGGGATGTAACATACATATACACTGTGTTGGTAATAGGACTGCACGATATATCGTGTCGTGACGATAACCGCGATATTCATATCGCAGGACGTGACGATTTAAAAAAAAAAAATGGTGGAATCTGTTTCTGATTTACTCATGTTCATCAGATATGTTCATTATAAATCTGTCATCTAGGACAGTGCTTCTCAAACTTTTTTCAGTAATGTACCCCCTTTGAAACATTTTCTCAGCAAAGTACCCCCTGACCGACCCCGGACATTTTTGACAGAAAAAGCCTATATCAATAATTACAATATAGTGATGTTCCATCAGTGTTTGATTTATTAACTCCTTAATGCAGATGTAAGGTAACAGCCTTGACAGGCCACTAGGTGTTGCTGTTGCGCAGCAAATTGTTGTATTTTGTCCATTGTGGGACACCGTATTTCTCTTGTTGTTCTGGGTACGGCCGCCATCTTGGCGCTAATGTTTGTATTCACTCCGCAAAATGTGAGCAGTGTTAATTCCATTTATTTAATGAATGGGTTAGTTTAAATGTTTATTTACCCGTTTGTGTATGTTTGGGAGTGAGATGTTTATGTTGTGTCTGTTCATTTGGTTATTGTATTGGTTAGCATGTAGCTAATGCGCTAATGTTTGTATTCACTCCGTCAGAAGAGCTGCCATTGTGAAGAATAAATCGCTACTCAGCGTCTGCACCGCAATCTGATCTGCTGTGTCCTGTTTTCCACCCCCCTGCATAACATCCCATCACCAATAAAAAACACAACGCAGAGTCCCATGGTGTTCAGAGAGGCTACGGGACATTTGGGTTACACATACATTACAACAAACTAAGGATATTTTCATCTTTATGCATGAATTTTTCCAAGGAGTTTTTCAATTTAATTAATATGTTTAACAAACCAATGAACAAAATGAAAATTAATTCTTAAAAACTATAAATACAATACACAAATGTAACATGTGTGGTGACCACCTATTAATACACTGGTTCATAATCCACACATGGAACTACAGGTTGGGGGTATTGTTCCCACACGGACATGTTGTGCTTACTGTATATATTGTGTGCCCTCCTTGCTTCTCGTTCTCTTGTCGACCCGGGCTGCGACCCGACAACATGTCCTGTGCAGCTCCTCATTAAAGTACCCTTCTGCACCTTCGATGCACCGCCTCCGACTCCCATATCTCCTGGCACTACACATGTTTATATGAGGACCCCTTTAGTGGTTCTAGGAATATTTGATATAAAATTGTGTTTTCTATTTAACTTATTGTACTAAGATTATTTTTGTAAACATGCATGGTATTTTTTTAATTAACCTTTTTATTTATTTTTACCTCACGTACCCCCTGCAGTACCCCAATTTACCCCTAGGGGTCCGCGTACCCCCATTTGAGAATCACTGATCTAGGAGGTACAGCAATGCCAGGGAGAAACTGTGTTTTACAAACCTGGATTCCTGATCCTTCGGGGACCGTGATCTTCCAGACACAGTTGAGGCTGTTGAGGTAAGGCTCAGGAAAGCCAGGAGATAAGATGGTGCCGGTTCTTTGGGTCAGATTACCTCCACATGGAACTGCAGGGAAAAAGGAACATTATCAAACACTTTGAACACATCTCTACGGCGTCACTCCCTGCATTCCTAATAATAATAATAATACCCCTCCCTCTCTCTCTGTTTATCTGCATCTATCTCTAATTCCTCCTCTATTAAAAAGGTCTGGAAGGTGGTTTGATGCAGAATCTCTACCAAAGCTTCCCCAAAACGCAAATAGTAAGCAGAATAGGTGTGGCCCTTGCTACTGAAATTGCAGGAACACAATGATAAGCCGGATAAAAAGACATAAGACATGGCCACACAGAAGAGAACATGTACATTATACGCTTTGTTTACAGTCTTCATCTTCTTCCCAGGTTGTTCCTCGCATTCACACATCTGGTGAAAGCATAGGAGCATCTGTTACAGCTGTATGTACGGTGTGCTGGAGTGTTCCTTTGAATATACATGCGGGTATTGCTATATGAGAGTGTGTGTGTGTGTCTGTGTGTGTTTGTGACCCTCAGCGGTGCCTGCCACCTGCGTGCTGCATGGCTGGATCTTGCTGTATCGCTGGAGGCAACGGCAGACAGCCCACATCTGGGTCGTAGTAACGAGTTTGACACTCAAGGCATCGAGAGGAACACAAAGATAGCGGCATGGATGGAAATAAAGAAAGTGGAGAAAAACAAACATAGGAAAACAAACACATGCTGACTGGTGAGTGTTCGTGACTGCATTACGAGTATCAGTGCCTACCTATACAGCTGGGTATGGTGGTGTTCCATTGTGCCAGGGCGTTGGGAACCGTCAAACATTCGATGGCACTCGGCCCCTCCAGCGTATAACCCGGAGTGCATTCAAAGCGGATCGCAGCGCCAACGGCAAAGTTGTTTCCCATACGGCGGCCATTCCTGGGCTCAGGGACGGAGCTGCACTGGGTGGCGCTGGTCTGTGGCACAGCTTTGGAGAAAACAGTGCAAAATAGGCTGATTACAGGTGTGTTCATTTGAAATCATTATCTGTGACATTTACAACGCATCATTAGGCCATTTTGCTCGTCTTCGACTGATTATAGCCATTACTCGTAATCATTTCAAAGCTTGATCAATGGAGGGATTTGGTAGGAAAGTTAGAATAGGTGTTGTTTTCAGAGTAATCTCACTGTGTCTGATATAAATAATGCAAAATATAATATGCAGCTTCTGTTTGCATTGTGCTTCCCTCAGCTTACTTACAATAGACACTAAAACTGAATTATTTATTCATTAAGCTTTCTCCTGAGCTGCCATTGCCTTTGGATATCTGCAGCAAATGTCATTTCTGGTACAGTGCATTATGTAAGGAAAGTAAGCAGTTCAAGAGAAAAAGTCCCTCTTAGGGGAATAGAAGAACGGGGGGAGTTTAAGCACAACCATTTGAACAGACTGCTATACTTCTGCAGTGTTAATGCTTCAGAGCACACACTGCTGCTGACACCCACAAGCACATTACAGCTAAAATAGTAGCTGAAGGTGAATACTTTGGAAATCACTAAGCAAGACAACTATTATGGGGGCTGTTAGAGCAGAGGGAATCCAGGAGGAAAACAACAGTAGGGTCTGTTTGTGTGCCTGTGTTAAACACTTACCCTGGTAGACCAAGTGGAATCCTCCGGAGCTCGATTGGGCTTTGGAGGTGAAGCGGATTAGAATTTGGTTGGAAGTTGCTAATGACAATGACTCGCCTGAAATAAGAGAAAAGATAAAAACAGTTTGTAACGTTTTAGCAAAGTGCTGCATTTCATTTATATTTATGTGGGCACGTAACCCGTGTCTAGCAACCTAATTGCTATTGATTTTGTGTTGTCATGTTTAACTGTTTGTGCTGATTGTATGCTTAACATTGTTTTGTGTTCATGTCCTTCTTTTAATGGTGCTGCTCTACTCTAAGGTTGGTTTCTTGGGCAGCTGTTGATTCGATTTGCTTTAGCCCTTTTCTTGTTCTATATGTGTTGTGTTGTATTTGCAGAGGCACATATACATTTGTATTGTCCCTGAGAATAAATAAGTAAACCATCTAATCCACTTCATTGTTAAATAACTGTTATTTTCCAAATCCGTCTGGAGAAATAAAATGTATTTGTGCATTTTAGACAGTCTATCTGTGGGTGCAGCATTACTCTTTCAAGTGGAAAGAACATCGGCTAATAATTGTGTGAAGAAGGGCATCACGCATGTCTCTGAATATGGATATAATTAGAAGCTATGGTCTTGTACAGCGTGGCAATAAAGTGGGAAAAACCAGTGTTTGGATATCTGGTGTCTGAAAATCTGCTGTTTAGTCTAGAGCAGTGCTTGGTAGACATTCACAGATGGACCTACTGTGACAAAAATACAACGCTAATAAGGCTTCCTGAGGTATACCAAGCAAATCCTAATATGCAAATGGCTGGCTTTTACTAAGATTATCCTTATATTTTACTGTCATACTTTACTTTACGTGTATGTGCTATGCTTATTGGATGGCAAATCATTTCCTTCAGCCTCTTGAGACCAAATGAAGTCCTGATTATTGCCACTGATGTGGGTGTGTTACAGCTGTGCCTCTGACCACAATCTGCCCACATCAAGTACTGTTCAGGGAGATTACAGTTGAAGTTACATTTGATGATAAGCTTGCTTTTCTACCAGCTCAGAATTATTATTATTATTTCAAGGTTCATTTCTTTGTTTTGCACCAGCTGGACTTTTGTTACCCTCGGTTCACAACCCTAATTAACAAATCATTAACTCAAGAATTGGAAGCTGGTTTGAAATCATGCAGCAAGACTCTTAAGTGCTGTAGGACCAGCTGCCGAGATCAACACCCCCCCCTGATTGTACTGTTTCACTGCCTGTGTATACAACAGCAAACTTTAGGGGTGGGTTAACTACCTGCAGTGCAACACCCTTCACAATTAAGCCCCTGCCTACAATAGGAACGTGCTAACAGCATACTGTGCAGGCGGACAATAATGTCACCTGACCAGGGCTTAGAAGATGTCCATTTGACACACTCAAGACCAAGAATGATTGTTGTAGCAACTTTTGAAACAGGAAATGTGTTATTTTGGGTTTCTGTTTGATGTTGTTGTAAATGGCATTTAAAATAAGTGTTCAGAAATAGCTTTTTTTGTGTTATCTTAGTTTTTTGTGTATGGATTTAGTCATGTAATTAAAATGCAGCTTGTTTTGCCCTACGAGGTCAATGGACAATTTCAGTACTTTATGTTCACTATGAAATACGTCCTTCAAAGGTAATGTATCTGTTCCAAAATGTCAAGTATCTTACTATTAATGCTCATATTTCATGACTGCATCACTGATATGATCTCCTACTATCATCAGCTCATTGTGTAATTAAACTCCCCATGATGTATCTGCTGTGGTGTTTTGTTGACTGACGTAGAACATGACACGAGGTGTGAGCATCTCTGATTCTCTCAGTGTGCCGCTGACTGGCTCTCTGCAGCGCTGCTCATTACTCTGTGTCTGCTTGCTGTCACACTGTGTGGGGAGGCAGACATGCTTAACCCCAGAGGCAACATCTGTGTGTCTGTCTGACTGTGTGTGTGTGTGTGTGTGTGTGTTCGTCTACCCTGTGCTTACAAGTTTTAGTGTCTGAATATTAATGCGCCTTTAAGTGCAGTGTCCTATGAATGCATAGTTCATTGATGTCATCGCCATGATTGTTCGAGTTCCACTGTAGGATCCCCAAGGCATGCTGGGTAATTTATTAGAAGACACCCGTGCTGTGTGCTGTCATGGTGAAAGTGTTTCATAATGTGCCGTGCGGGGCAGGTATTCATCCAGTCTTATCAAACATGTGTCAGCATGTTATTTATCAACCCTTTGGCCACCCTCCAACCCCTGAACCACTCTCCCCTGACATGAACCCTACGCTGGCATATTAAACACTTGGAAGGACAGATGTGACTTTGGCTGAAAGGCAATGGCCAACATTCAGTGTCAGTATGAAGAGTTTTTGAAACAGCATTGAAAACAATATCAGAGATCAATGATACCGCTGTTAACTCAAATTGTTTCAAGTAAAAAACAAAGAAATCTGGTGGGGATCACATGATGCGAAATCAACATGTTTTAGTATTCCCTTTCCTTTTTCCTGTTAATCAAGTCGACATTAGCATTTAGATAACTTGATGCAGACCTTTTGTCCTTCTTTTTTCTACTTGCCGCTTCCTTTTCATTTCTAATTCCTACCTTTAATCTTAACTTGTTCAACTCTCACTTTTCAAGTTGTATTCTGCCCGTGTCCAAAAAGAACATTTATTGCATTGTTTCTTTGAAAAAAACTTATATTCCTTACAAATGTGACAGTAATTAAAACATACTGTTAAATGCTGAGCCTAGTTTAATGCAATAATATGTGATTCAGCAAATAATATTGTGCCAACCACTGAAATATAAATGATCTGGTCATGTATTTACTGCTTGCATTGTTAGACATGTGTGTTTGTATGGTGGATGCCAGGTACACACTTCTGGATTATGCCTAATTCAGGCTAGTTATGCCTGCATGCACTAGTTCTTCAGCCTGCTGGGCTGTAAGTCTCTCATCCCTTGCCAAAGTGTGTCAGCTCTGCTCTGCCATGCCTGGTTAGAGAGCTCTGTGAACCTGCCGCCAGGAGTCCTCAGTTAATATAGCGGCCTGTTTATTGAGCTGTAAACTGGATTTTCTGAAGCTGCTCTGGGCACAAACCAGAGTAATCATTTTTTGCTTTTGTCAAGCCACAGGGCTAGGGCAGGTGGAGATGGAGAGCTGACCTCAACTCACACACCTTCCCACTGCACTACTCCAGAAAGGTTGAACATCCCCTATCCAGGCTTCTATTTATTTATTGAGAAACCAATCAATACAGCTGTGGCATTTACCAGATGAATCCGCAATTTTACAACGCAATTGCAAAATACATCATATTGTCTCTTTCACCTTGTCACTTTGACCCTTACGACAGGTATCCTTTTTCTCTTACATTATTGCTTCATTCAAATCTTCCAAAATTGTGTATCTATCCAAGTTTTTTTTCAAAAGAGAGATATTTAGGCAAATCTGACCTAATTTAGGGACTAGTTAAGATTAAGATGAAATTGCAAATAAAAACACTTTAATTATAGTTACGTTCACTAATAAAAGTACATTACGGTTTGGGCTTTGAGCTAGTATAGAGACAACATTTCTAGAAACATGTTAACTATGGTTTGAAATGATGTGGCCAGGGTTGTGCCACTTTAAATCAACTGAATTGCTTTCAATGGTAAACTGTGAAAAACAAATCAGAAATTATGTAAATGTTCTCTTGTTGTTGTTTTTCATTTAGTGTTTGTTAGATAATGGTTTTTAATAAAATAATAAAGGTATTTCAACAACTAAGGTACTGATTTAAAAAAAAGAAGCTAGGTTTGTTGCATGAATAAACAGCTGTAAGATAAAAGGTTATGCTAAAGTATTAACCCAAGAATAATGCTTTAATGTTGTAATGCACTATTTATGATAGCTGTGCTAATGTTGATTCAGCTGTGAGTAGGTGTCTTTATTTCAAGTGTTATTGCTCAGGCTGCAGTTATTGCACTTGATGAAATGGATAGAAGAAACATTCCCTGTTATTTCCCTGGCTTAAACCCAGCATGCAAGTGTTTGTGTTTGAGCACAGCCGTTTGACTTCACAACAGTATGTGCAGTTATCCTGAGAGTCGCTGTGTGTTTGTCTAATACAAATGCAGGTGTATGTGTATGCGAGGGTTCTCGGGCCTGTCTGCTGATATGTTATCCCTGTGACTCTTTTAGTTGTTGTCACCGCTGAATTGTTTTACAGCTCACTGGAGCCCACCTGCAGCCCCCACCACTCTGCCTGTGTCAGCAATTTGTCTGTGAGTTTAACTGGATCCTTATGAAAAGGGATAAGGCTAAGACAACATTTCACTTAGTCTGCCGTCATGTTGACAAATAATGACCAGGAGATGAAATAGTCCAATTACATTTGCTGATTTGTTAAATACTGGTGCTGAATATGAAACAAAGGCTGTACAAGCATGAGCGAGTCATCTCTTGCATTTTAGTGTGTGTGTGTGTGTGTGTGTGTGTGTGTGTGTGTATGTGTGTGCTGAAGTACCTGTGTGTGCTCCAGAGAGGGAGCTGAGAACACGGGAGTGCTGTGTCGCCCCATCATAAACCTCCACAATGTCATTCAGAGCAGTCTGGAAGAAGGCGAATTGACTGAAGACCACTAGAAAAGACAGAAATGGAAAGACAATTGACTTCAGAGGAAAAGGAAATTAGCTTGAAAGAGGGACTGCATCACAGAAACATACACTGAACAAAAATATAAATGCAACACTTTTGTTTTTGCTCCCATTTTTCATGAGATGAACTCAAAGATCTAAAACATTTTCTATATACACAAAATAACCATTTCTCTCAAATATTGTTCACAAATCTGAAATAATCTGTGATAGTGAGCACTTCTCCTTTGCCGAGATAATCCATCCCACCTCACAGGTGTGGCATATCAAGATGCTGATTAGACAGCATGATTATTGCACAGGTGTGCCTTAGGCTGGCCACAATAAAAGGCCACTCTGAAACGTGCAGTTTTGCTTTATTGGGGGGGTCTGGGGGGGTCCGAAAACCAGTCAGTATCTGGTGTTACCACCATTTGCCTCACGCAGTACAACACATCTCCTTTGCATAGAGTTGATCAGTTTATTACATTACATTACATTGCATTTAGCTGACGCTTTTATCCAAAGCGACTTACAACAAGTACAATTGACCAGGAAGACACAACCTTGAAGAAAACAGAATCATATAAGTACATCAGGTTTCATAGTTCATTTTGTTGATTGTGGCCTGTGGAATGTTGGTCCACTCCTCTTCAATGGCTGTGCGAAATTGCTGGATATTGGCAGGAACTGGAACACGCTGTCGTAAACGCCGATCCAGAGCATCCCAAACATGCTCAGTGGGTGACATGTCCGGTGAGTATGCTGGCCATGCAAGAACTGGGATGTTTTCAGCCTCCAGGAATTGTGTACAGATCCTTGCAACATGGGGCCATGCATTATCATGCTGCAACATGAGGTGATGGTCGTGGATGAATGGCACAACAATGGGCCTCAGGATCTCGTCACGGTATTAATAATAATAATAATAAATGATATTATATAGCGCCTTTCAAGGGACCCAAGGTCGCTGTACATGGTGGACAAACAAAACAAACAGACAATCGGGCAAACCAAATAAATAAATAAAGGAAGCCGGGGGACCAGAAAAGGTGGTGGCGGGTGGGGGCCGCAACACTGAATGCCCTGTCACCAACAGTTCGGAGGCGAGAGAGGGGGCTGGAGAGCAGGCCCGTGTCTGAGGACCGCAGACTCCGAGAAGGGGTGTAGGGATGGAGGAGGTCCGATAAGTACTGGGGGGCGAGGGAATGGAGGGAATGGAGGGACTTGTACGTGAGGAGTTTTGTATTGAATCCGGGACTTGACCGGCAGCCAATGTAGGTGGATGAGGGTATCTCTGTGCATTCACAATGCCATCAATAAAATGCACCTGTGTTTGTCGTCCATAACATACGCCTGCCCATACCATAACTCCACCACCACCATGGGCCACTCGATTCACAACATTGACATCAGAAAACCGCTCACCCACACGACGCCACACACACTGTCTTCCATCTGCCCTGAACAGTGAAAACCGGGATTCATCCGTGAAGAGAACACCTCTCCAACGTGCCAGACGCCATAGAATGTGAGCATTTGCCCACTCAAGTCAGTTGCGACGACGAACCGGAGTCAGGTCGAGACCCCAATGAGGACGACGAGCATGCAGATGAGCTTCCCTGAGACGGTTTCTGACAGTTTGTGCAGAAATTCTTTGGTTATGCAAACCGATTGTTGCAGCAGCTGTCCGAGTGGCTGGTCTCAGACGATCTTGGAGGTGAACATGCTGGATGTGGAGGTCCTGGGCTGGTGTGGTTACACGTGGTCTGCGGTTGTGAGGCCGGTTGGATGTACTGCCAAATTCTCTGAAACGCCTTTGGAGACGGCTTATGGTAGAGAAAGGAACATTCAATTCACGGGCAACAGCTCTGGTGGACATTCCTGCTGTCAGCATGCCAATTGCACGCTCCCTCAAAACTTGCGACATCTGTGGCATTGTGCTGTGTGATAAAACTGAACATTTCAGAGTGGCCTTTTATTGTGGCCAGCCTAAGGCACACCATGCTGTCTAATCAGCATCTTGATATGCAAAGGAGAAGTGCTCACTATCACAGATTTTTTCAGATTTGTGAACAATATTTGAGAGAAATGGTTATTTTGTGTATATAGAAAATGTTTTAGATCTTTGAGTTCATCTCATGAAAAATGGGAGCAAAAACAAAAGTGATGCATTTATATTTTTGTTCAGTGTAGAAAACTCAATTTGAAATAGTCTAACACAATACATATGACTTTAGTATCTTCATTCAAAAGAGTGGCCTTTTATTGTGGCCAGCCTAAGGCAATAATCATGCTGTCTAATCAGCATCTTGATATGCAAAGGAGAAGTGCTCACTATCACAGATTTTTTCAGATTTGTGAACAATATTTGAGATAAATGGTTATTTTGTGTATATAGAAAATGTTTTAGATCTTTGAGTTCATCTCATGAAAAATGGGAGCAAAAACAAAAGTGATGCATTTATATTTTTGTTCAGTGTAGAAAACTCAATTTGAAATAGTCTAACACATTACATATGACTTTAGTATCTTCATTCAAAAGAATATTACCGTCAGCACTTTCAATCACAATGTCTCCTTTAAAGCGAGGTGGATCATACTGCAAGTTACGACAACACAACCAAAAATGATATCACATGGCGAGATCGGCGAGATCAGCAGGGCTTGATGGCTTGTCAGTAGATGAAAAGCTTTGGTAATGACAGCTAATCTGTTGTACAATGTGCAGCTCAAGCTCCACGCTGGAGCCGTCAATCTTTCCACTCACTCTTTCTACCGCTATTGGCAGAACATATTCAGCCTTTTCACATCTAATCCGCGTCTATTATACTTGTATATTACAGGTCGAAGAGAAGGATGGAGAGGATGAGGCAGAGGGGACCTATTTAGCTACTCTTGAAAATGACTCAGCGTTTGTTTTCTTCTCATCTTTAGTGGGTTTTTTTCCCCATAGATCCTCTTCATCTCTATGATACGTTAAGCCAATGTTTCAGTGGCACCCACTCTGTCCTCTGCATTGGAGAAAATAGCCCATCATTAGGGCTGTTGCTTCAGCCTAATGAGAAGCGGCAGTGAATGGAGGCGAGAGCAATTGTGAATGTGCACGACAGAGAGTGTCTTTTTCAAGGAAAATGCCAAAAGTGGACTTTAATTATTTCTCCTCTCCCTTTGACTCCATTGAGAGAAATATGTTGCCGAGAGGGTCCAAGAAGAATGGGTGCCCTCGCATTGTTTAAGCGAGCCGGACCTCTAAATGGGTGCATGGCCTATGCATTCAAATCCTAAATTTAGCACCCATAACACATGCCCGTCGCTGCTGCTTGGTGCTTTTTAACAATGATAGGACTTGAGCTCCCCTTGAGAGCGGCACAATGCTGATAACTCATTAAAGAGCTGGAGGGAGGAGAAAAAAAAAAAGGGAGATAAAGAGAGAGAAAATGGAGAGAAAGTCAAGCAGGGACACATTGTGGGCAAGTAAGTGTTACATGTTGTCTTCTGTATTTGCATGTTTGAGCGATGTCACACTCCCTCACTGTTTTTCTTTCTGAATAATATGTGGCTTCTTCAATATCAGATTACATATTGGAAGCAAACTGTGACCTTTAAAATGGAAATGCCAAAAAGTAGCAAAAATCCAGAACCTAGACACCAATTATTTTTTGGTATATGTGTGTGTGTTTGTATGCGTGTGTGTGGTTGTGCCCGAGACAGACATTTTGTATGCCTGATGTGTAAGATACAGATTAAATTGCTATACCAAAGTAATAAGAAAATGTGTGTAAGGCAATGAGACAAAAATGGGAACTATCCATCACTGTGTGATTCTACTGTGTGGAGGAAAATAAAAACACCTGCATTCAGTCAACCTCAGAAACACTTTAAATGCAAGCTGAGAACACGGTGTGTGTGTTGGTTCTTTTAAACATTTTTCACAAAGCTGTTTTCTCCTACACATCTGACAACAAGTCCAAGATTTCTCAGGTGTGGAAAAAGAGCACAACCGTTTCCGTCCTACTTTCCTAAGTTTCCACAGTGGACAAATATCCAGAAATAATGAGGCACTTGAGCACAGTTTGAGCCGGATAAGGGCATTCTGTGCATTGTTTAATAACTGAATTTTAATAAAACACCAGCACACACCCACACCCACCTCCATGTGAGGTCGGCCCAGACCCTGGGGGGTTTTAAATCAACACTTAAAACTCACTTTTTCTCTCTGGCCTTCTAGGCTTCTCTTATCAAGAATAACTTTTACCCAAGACCTTATCCCTCTCTAACCTCTCAAGGTTTTATTAGAGGGAAACGGTTTGCAGAGTGGCTTAGACAGGCCGAGGAGTGTTACAATTCGTAGACACAGCGTACCTCCCTATCTCTCATCAATTTCCAACTAAGGCTCCAGTGAGGTCCTTTTCCCTGAGTGTGCCTCTCCACCTATGTTTCTTACTCTCTTACTTGCTACCCTTTGCCCTCAACCTATTCTAAGGGAGTGCTTGTTCTTCCGTCTGTCTGTCTGTCTGTCTGTCTGTCTGTCTGTGTATTCTCTTGTTCCGATTAACCCATCCACATTTGTTCTTGTTTTGTGTCTTTATCAACGCCGGGAACCAGAGTCGAGGCTGATCTTCTTGCTGTGGTCCTGGATCCTCTATCCTGAGTTCTGGATTAAGTCGTCGACTTCGGGTCGTGGCTAAACCTGTCTCTGCGGTCCTGCCTGGGTCTCGTCTTGCTGCCTCCCTGAAGGCTCCCACAGGATTGTAGTTGACATCTTCGTAGATTCATCTTCTTATTACAGACACATGCATTTCCTAACATTTGGACTACCTATGCTGTAAAATGTATTATCTCTTCGATTTACACACGGCATCTATTGCACGTCTGTCCGTCCTGGGAGAGGAATCCCTCCTCTGTTGCTCTCCCTGAGGTTTCTCGCATTTTTTTTCTCCAGAAGTTTTTCCTTGTACAATGTGAGGGTCTAAGGATAGAGGGTGTTGTTTTTTCTCATACTGATATTCTGAACAATCTGTGCTATTGTATTAGCTGTAAAGTGTCTTTACTGTAGGCTATTTTTATAATATGTATGTAATATGTATAAAAATCGTTTATAAATGTGCTATATAAATAAAACTTGATTTGATTTGACATATGCACAACAATACACATTTAGAAATAAACATATAGTAATTCAGTGCTCTTTCATGGCTTACCGTAATCCTTTGGCACCACCACAGTGTACAGACATGTTCTTGAATGGCTGTAGTTGCCAGGGAAACCAGGAGACAAGACAACTCCATCCAAACCCGAGTACTGTCCACCACACGGAGCTAGAGAGAGACACAGAGACGAGACATGAAGAGACAGGGCGGACAGAGAAGAAGGTCCATTCCGTTTCTCCTTGAGCTCCCGCCTCTCCATCGCCTCTCTTCCATTACTACTAAATTACTTTTTCTCGTCTGATTGGGTTCTGGGTGGCAGATGTCCCTGGTGTTTGCCAGAGTGAAATTGCAATGTTTTCCAAGTGTCCCACTGGGTTAGTCTGGGTTAAGATGAGGTCCCTCTCCTGCTTAAAATGCCCAGTGAATGCATCTTTCGAGCACTCGCTGATCTCATGTATGTTAAATGTGTGGAAATGTGCCCTGTATGTGCACCTCCAGCTTCACACTGCGAGAGCCGGATTTATAGCTTTCCAGGGGAATATGCACAGCGTGTGTTAGTGGTGTCAGGGAAATGTCAGAGAACAGGGCAGAAAACAGGTTTATGCAGGATTTGTGTGTGTGTGTGTGTGTGTGTGTGTGTGTGTGTGTGTGTGTGTGTGTGTGTGTGTGTGTGTGTGTGAGGGCAGATATGAAAAACGAGAGCCTCTCTTCAAACTGCAGATTCAATTAAAGCTATACCCTCACATCCATTAGCATTAGCAGAATCTACACAGCTCTACACATATACCTGTAGGACACATGTGTTTGCAAACACCACATAATCATGTTTGCATTTTAACACGTGAGGAATCTTTAAAGAAATGATTGCAATGGTGTTCTAAACAACGGTCTCCAGACGACGGTGTTTACCGATGCAGATGGGTTTGGGTATGTTCCAGCTCGGCTTGCCGTCTCCCCCCATGATGCAAGTGAGGGTTTGGTCTCCCTCTAGTGTGTAGCCACTGTCGCAGTGGTAGGTGACGGTGGAGCCCAGCTTGAGGTCGGCTCCCACCCGAGTCCCATTGCGCACCACGCCCGGCTCGAAGCACGACTCCCTGGGGTTCTCTGTGGAAAGAGGTAACACGGCGGAAAATCAGCAACAGAAGGAAAGTGAGCAGGTATTCAATAAGATGTTTTTTTTGCATCAAGCTGCAGCGGTGATCCTGGAATAGAAATTATTTCTTTGCCTGAGGATCCTGATATTTTCGGATCTCTTCCTTTGTCGCTTTCTATACCCGGTTTTCCGCTACCCTGTGCTTTCCTCTCTCAGTAAATATATCTCACTGACTGCCACTTTTCTCTCCAGCCCTTGACGGTGCCCTTTCATCTGTGGCTGCTTGAGGTATGTATGGCTGAGGAGACAGACAGGCAGCTGATTGAGAGTGGCATTGCTCTGGCCCAAGGTCTGCTGACTGCACACAACCGCCTCTCACACAACGCTTGGCTGTGCAGTCAACTAGAGAAGACAATGCACATACGCAAGCTTTCTTTTGCGAACACACACACACACACACACACACACACACACACACACACACACAGCCTCAGCGCACTCACACACTGTATCTAACCACATAACAATCACCACTCGTGAGGTCGTGAGAAAGATGTCTCGCTCACTCTACCATCACATTGTTCTCAGGTGGAAAATGTGCACGTTAGAGGAGGCCTGTCAATTTGGCACACTTCACTCCCTCACTGCTAAAATAAACACAGGAAAAATGCCCAAAGCAATTTAGCTCAATCTTAAACACAGCTCGCTGAAGTCTCACAGCTAACTTCAATATTTGATGACTTTACACGCACACACACATACTAAAGGGAAACTGAGCTAAATGGTTTTTTTTCAGCAACTTCAACGATATTACAGTACCTCAGAGAAATGTGCATAATCTGGATATCAACCAGCTAAAAGCTTACTTTTAAAACAAATACTCAAACAATGTTCATACTTCAAAAGCATCCTTGTGTAAAGGTGAATTGGGATGCTGGCAAGGAATGCTATGATGTACTACTTTCTCATGCAAATAGTAGCTATTCCAGTTGTTGAAATTACCTATCTGGGTGATGAGGTTCTTACTTTGCCAGGAAGAGCTGAGTATTGACCTTTACCAAAAAGCATGTTAGAGGCGGTTTTTATATTAGTTTTTACTAGATTCATCATCTGCGATTTACAGAGGTGTTTCAATACGCACTATGATCAACATCCTCATGTGTTCAATGAAACTCCCTTTTTGCTTTAAAACAAGAACATTCTCTGCTAAATCAAATGTTCTGTGTGTGCACTTCTAATGATTTAGTGACATAATGTGCGTGGAGCACCTTGGATGAATGCCTAGTGTCTAAGCTGAAAGATGGGGACCTGCTGACCAGACACGAGGCTGCCCTTCATGGCCGAACAGAGAGCGGGGGCCAGGCAGGTGGTCTGTCGGTGTGTCCCTGGGGCGCCTGTTCTAGACAGGTTGTGCCCTTTCACCGGCCGATGTAGACCTGAACCCTTCCCTCGCCCCCTCCTCCATTGAAGCAGCACACCTGGCAGGAGACAGCGGAGGCGTGATGGATGTAGCGGGCCTAAGTTGTGGACTGGTCCTGAACACAAGCTAGCGGTGAGAAGGTCGGTCACTTCGATGGAGATGGACGATTTAACAAGCCTTTGCCTCGGGACATTTGTAGGTGTGGGAGAAAGTGGGCGAGTGGCATCATCTGTTTTGGGAAATACTAAAAGGATTTTAAGTGATCTGATGCGAAGTGAAAATTAACCCAGGAGTTTGTGAAGGGATTGGATTAGACAGATGTGAGTGCTAGAATGTGTGTCCATATCTGTGTGTATGTGTGTGTGTGTATCTAAATCTAGCTCAGCCATGTTATTTTTCCGCCCACATATTTCCCTGGAGAGTCTAATCAGACATGGCCTGAGACACGGAAACAGAAAGACATAACGATTGCTTGGTAAAGAGGCTGACAGCACCTCAGGCAGATTGTGTAATGTAATTTTCAGTGGCGGGATGACCAAATACTAGCTGGGCCAACTCGTCATCTCAAGCACACCCAAACCAGCCGCCAAACATGCTTTTCAGCCATGTTGTTTGTCTAAAACTGAGGAGGTAATTTATGTATTATTTGGTTATGGTTCATTAGAGTGAAGAATTAGAAGTGGGGAGAGGGAGTTTCTGGGAGCCACACACTGGGTCCATCTGCTTTACCAGATTGGCCATACAATATCACACACTTTATCACACACGGCAGAAAATATAGCTGGGAGTGAGTTGAGGGGTAGGCTCTGTAACAGGGTCTAAATAAATCACTTTGTCTCACTCCGTTTGTATGCGTTTTGCAAATGAACAGGTAGTGTTTTGAGAACAGTTGGAACTTATATGCAATGTAATGTAAATGCAATGTAATGTTATATAGATCAAATCACACCTCGACACCGGCCGAGAAACTGAGAGCTCAGGGTCGATCTGAAATTGGTTAAACGTCTGATTCCTTAAACAGTTCTAATTGAGTCTGGGAGATTTAGGAAGATGTAACACTGTTCTCTCAGCGCAAAGCCCTTAACGAAGAAGCGCGGTCTAATTTAGAGCTTGTATAGCATCTGTATATTTGTTAGGGAAAGGCTTTAACATACAGGCACTGAGGCGTTTCCCTGTGAGGCTGAAACAATAGCAGAAAGCACAGATGTGTTGTGTAATCCTTAAACCAGCTGGCTGTGTATGTGTCAGGGATGCCAGTGATCATTCTGTGGTGTGTGAGCAGGACATATTACCTTGTGCGAGCAAATAAATGTGGGTCGCCTGAACAACATGAGCAGAGACACGAGACAACAAAGCGTTGTTTGGTGTAATTTATGAGGAGACTTTTGTGCAGCTGCAAAGCACTGATCAAAAAGAGCATAAGGACACATGCTGTCAGCTTTTCATTTTCTTAACTCTTTGTGATACTTGGCTACTAGAGGAGGTACAGATCAATAGCAGACTGGAGCAGCATTGGGAGGGTGCTGATCAGGACGCAGCAGCACACCCCAATCTTTCTCTGAAGCAATTTTCACACCACTAATCTCACTCGCTTTGGACTAGACACAAGAGAAAGTTAAAAAGAAACAATCGGCAAGGTCGATAAGCAGAGAGGCTAAATCCATTCTCACTCTGCCAGCGGAATAATTCTAAAACATGAATTGTTAAGGGGATAAAGCTTCACATACTATTTAAATTTCACAGTTTTGTTCAGAATCATAAGACACTGGAGATGAAAAACGTTGAATAAAAAACTCCTACACATGCACACGCAGATATATAAAGTCTTAGTATCCCAAAGCTTGATTTGCCAATTAGGCAAATATTGTATTATTTAGTTTGACTCATTCCTCTAACCAAAGAGGTTCCCACCTTTGTACTGCAGCACAAATCCATTGCTGCTGAGGGAAGCATCGCTGCGGAAAGCCAGGAAGAGCGTGTTGGAGCTGCTCTCGATGCGATCGGGAACGTCTGTACCATAGAAACTACCCAGCAGGGGGCCCAGGGAGTCCGGCCCATCGTAGATATGTAGGAAGTCATAACTAGGCTCCAAGCTGAACCTGGGTAACACACCATCACAAATAGAAGCTACATTAAAGGTCCCCTATTATACTGATTTTCATCAATATATTATAGGTTTCAGATATATACAAAACATGTCTCTGAAGTGTTTGGCTCCATATACCAAACAGATCATTGCAGCATCCCATAATCCCCTCTGTTTCAGCCCTGTTTCAAAAGTGCTGTCTGTTACTTCATATGAAAATAAGGAGAGATATTTGGTTAAAAAGAACACAATAGGCGCATTCACACCGCAGTACTTTTCCCACAAAGGTTCATGAGAACTTAGTTCATGAAAACTCTTTAGTTCTCATGAACTAAGTACAGATCGCGTTCACACCGGAAAAAGTCCCTGGGGGTGGATTAGGCAAATGAAGCCGCTGACGTCACTTCTTCTTCTTCTGCTTTGGGTTTACTGGCAGGCCGCAAACCACTTCACGGCATATACTGCCGCCCAAAGTCCCCGGCCGGAAGTCCCCGGAGTTGTGGACTGGCTTGTGTTGCCATAAGTTAGTCTCTCTGCGTTTCTGCGCTGGGCTAATGCTAATAATGCTAATGCGAGGATAATAAAATGGCAGCTTCACAAAACTTTTTGGGAGTTTTACGGGGCGTGTTTTGCAATCCGCCCAGCCAATCAGAAATATAGCTGTTTTCTCACAAAAGAGCCGCTAGAAAGTCCCTGCTCTCTAGCAGGGACTTTCGAGGGGGTAAAAAGGTTCTCATGAACTAATTTTAGTACCGGCTCTTTTTGGTGTGAACGCGACAAAAGAGTTCTCATGAACCTTTGTGGGAAAAGTACTGCAGTGTGAATGCGCCTAATGGTGCTCTAGGAGGAGGTTCAGGTAATAAGGGGGGGGGGGGGGGGGGGGGAGGGGGGGTTACCTTGGTTGGTGATTGGCTAATGGTTACACAAGCCAAAAAATCGTTATGACATCATAAATTGGCCACAATCTGATCAGCTTATTTTCAGACAGGTTTTTATATAAATGGATCAGGACAAAAAGAGAGAGAATCCTTTTTCCTGAAACTTTCAGAGTCTCTTTCCACAGAGGGGACACATGCTGATGTAGAAGAGACATGAAAAAGGGTATTTTGCATAATAGGTAACTTGTAATACTTGCAGCTCCAGGAGTCATAATAAGATTACTGTTTGATATACTAGGATGACATATTATTGAACATAAATGGACTCATATAGTGTTTGCATGGTGTGCTACTGAAGCTTACTGGTTGAAGCTAAGAGCGATGACATAGTCCTGTGTGACGGAAACTGTCCAGTCACACTCCCTCCCATGGGGGTAAGGTTCGGGATAGTCCGGAGACAGA
Source organism: Harpagifer antarcticus (assembly GCA_902827135.1). NCBI lineage: Eukaryota > Metazoa > Chordata > Actinopteri > Perciformes > Harpagiferidae > Harpagifer > Harpagifer antarcticus. Next base: position 1,495,502 of record CADEHL010001417.1, read on the forward strand.
ATCAGACCAGCAGGGCCCGTCAGGTTCCCACCGCATGGAGCTACGGAAAGATAGACATTCATACATTATAATTATTAAAATCCCAATTTTCAGCCACTGTGTTATTAATATAAAAAACATTCTGCTACCCAAACATCTTATGATGGTGTTCAATCTAATTTCCAATTTGAATATTTTAAAATTGAACAAAAACCAATAAATGCTAAAGCGACATAACCTTTCCAAAGGCTTTATGAAATACCCACTTCCAGTAGCAGATACATTGTTTGAACTGTAAATCATAGTGTCCTGATGTATTACGTATTGTTTCCCCTTATGAAGTAGTGACGGATGCTTAATTAAGACGTAGCTAAAGCCCATTGACACCACCACTATAATCTCACCTGTGACTGTCAGACAACTGTCCTTCCTAACCCTTCACCAAACAATATCAAGCTACAAATTAATTAAGCAGGGCACCTAATTACAAGGTCTTAATTGCCATTGTTAATTCACATTGTTTTGTGGGCACTAAGTGTGATCATATATTAAACAAAGACAGTAAAAGACTTTTTATTGGGAGGCAGGGTAATCAGATCTCTCTGTCTGCTGCAGTGGCTTAAGGAATCGTCAAGGGAACGAGGCAATCGGATTTGCCACTTAGGATTCACTTAAGGAGTCTGTTAGGTAAACAAGTTAGGAATCTTTATTGTCTACCTGTTTCAGACCAGCAAGTGAAGTGATATCGTATGCTGCATTATGGAAGGTGTAAGGCGTAGTTGATTTCATTAAAACAACTTCGATAAATTATCTTCTGTCATAACTAATAATATTGTTTAAATCTTATAAAACATAAAGTTACCCACAAAAGTATAACGTATTTCCAAAAGAATGGGGTTTCTGTGTGTATATATAAAACTGCAACTAGTCCATGTTCTTAATACTCTTACTCTATACTTATATATCAACGTTTTGAGCTGTAGCGATATATTTTAACGACACACTTAACACCTAAAAACGCACCTCTTTGCACTGGCTTCTAACACTAGTTGAACATAACATTTTTACATTTGTATGTGTTTTTATATGTTTCTAGTTATTGTGCTTTTTTATCAATTTTATAATTATCGTTTTATTATTTTACTCCCATTGTGTTATTTGATATTGCATATTGTACAACCCACTGACATGTGGCGCAGTGGTTTGTGCGTTGGTGTTCGGATCAGTGGTTCACAGGTTCAAACCCCACTGCAGTCAGCATGTCGTTGTGTCCCTGGGCAACACTCCAACCCAAATGGCTCCTGTGGGTATTGCCCACAGTATTGAGTATGTGAGTCGCTTTTGGATAAAAGCAAGTGACATGTAATGTAATGTATTTATTGCCTGTAACACTTTGGTCAACTGAGGTTGTTTTAAATGTGTTATATGAATAAATAAAGATTGAGATTGATTGAGATTATTCATGATATAGCTAGTTCTTGGGAGCGTTACATATTATTTTCTTCTGTATGCAAGACTAACATTCAAAGGGTGTATGTTCTGTGTGACAAAGTTAATTACACGTTAAGATGAGTAATCCAAAACACCAGTGTAATTACAGCAGTGGTAATTATTGAATTAAAGCAAACCTCCATAATTATATATGCATGTGATTTGACAAGAGTGCTTGTGAAATGCGTCATACCAAGATATGATTTGATATGAGCCCTACAAGTTCTGATAATACTCCATTCAGCCTGATGAGCCCTCACTGATGATATACCTGTGCAGGTGGGAGGGTCAGGCTGCCAGAAGAAGCGTCCATTGATCTCTGTGCAGGTGATCCTGTTGGCCCCCTGCAGGACGTAGCCAGGATCACACTGGAACACCACATGGTCCCCGGGCTCCCTGCTATCTCCGCCGCGCGTCCCATTGGTGGGCAGGCCCGGATCATTGCAGGAGGTTGCAGTGGAGACTGAAGAAGACAGAGAAGATGCTCAATCATCGACATGAAAATGTTTTTTTTAGCTTCGCCGTGAGCAGAGTTACAGAAAGTCAAGATCTATAACCGTCCCTCTGAAGCGTACTGCCTTTGCACAACCTGCATTTTCATTTACGGCTATCAAACACTGGAATATTCTTCCAGTTGAACTTAAAACCTGTACTGACTTTAACTCATTCTCTTATGGTGCAAACAAATTGATATTAAGCAACCAGTCATGCCAACATTAATTACACTGTAGTCTGAGTTTTGCAATTTGAACTGGATTGTAATATACAGGGCTCCGGATATTCGGTAGTATTCTATTCAGCAGCGAATATTCGGATATGTGGCCCGCGCGTGGCGGCAGGGGGGGGGGGTGCGTAGTAATCAGCGGCGAACCGCTTCTACACGTGTATTTCGGTTTATTCACGGCATTCATTATGTTATTCTAAAGTATTGTTGTTCTATAGTTATATTTGTTAATGTATATAACCCAATTTATGTTCTTTGAAATTATATGTCTTAAGTGTAATTTGACTTGGCTTCCTATTTTGTATGGACACTTTTATTTTGAAGGAGAGTTAGCACTGGTGACAGGAAGTTGTTGTTGCTATGGAAACAACGTGACAGAGATTAATGGAGAAAAAGTCATATCTACATATAAAGACGGAGAAAGTAAACGATAACGTTTATGGTTAAGTGTTGGCACCCCCCGAAGAGGCACAAGCTCTAACGTTGATATTGGAGATTTCAATAAATAAAAAAAAAACGAAAGAAAGAAATAAAAACGAATATCCGCATAACGAAATTGAAACCCAAATAGTACTCCAACGAACGAATATTCGGATATTCATGAACAGCCCTACTATGTATTATTTGATTGACCTGTACTTAAATCATGTTTTATAATTGTTTGTGTGATAGAGATATGCAATGTTTTTAGTGTTTGTTGATTGTTATGTACCTACCTAAGGACTGCAGATGGAAATGAGCTATTAGCTCAAATCTGGCATTAATTAATCTCTTCTCTTTTCTGAGATTAATGTATTTGTATGCAAGGTCCTTGTTGAAATAAATGCATAATAATAATAATACCATGAACCATGATGAAAGAGGTTTTTGCAGATGATGTGGTTCTAATGGCTTCATCGGTCTGCGACCTTCAGCACTCACTGGATCGGTTCGCAACCGAGTGTGAAGCGGCTGGGATGAGGATCAGCACCTCCAAATCTGAGGCCATGGTTCTCAGCAGGAAACCGATGGATTGTCCACTCCAAGTAGGGAATGAGTCCTTACCCCAAGTGAAGGAGTTCAAGTATCTCGGGGTCTTGTTCTCGAGTGAGGGAACAATGGAGCGTGAGATGGGCCGGAGAATCAGAGCAGCGGGAGCGGTACTGAAAAGCGGTACCTAAAAGAGAGCTGAGTCAGAAGGCAAAGCTCTCTGTCTACCGGGCCATTTTCGTTCCTACCCTCACCTACGGTCATGAAGGATGGGTCATGACCGAAAGAACGAGATCGCGGATACAAGCGGCCGAGATGGGTTTTCTCTGCAGGGTGGCTGGTGTCTCCCTTAGGGATAAGGTGAGAAGTTCAGTCATCCGTGAGGGACTCGGAGTTGAACCGCTCCTCCTTCGAGTCGAAAGGAGCCAGTTGAGGTGGTTCGGGCACCTAGTAAGGATGCCACCTGGGCGCCTCCCTAGGGAGGTGTTCCAGGCACGTCCAGCTGGGAAGAGACCAAGGAGTAGACGGATTATATCTCTTCGCTGACCTGGGAGCGCCATCGAATCCCCCAGTCAGAGCTGGTTGATGTGGCCAGGGAAAGGAACGTTTGGGGCTCTCTGCTGGAACTGCTACCTCCGCGACCCGACCACGGATAAGCGAGAGAAGATGGATGGATGGATGGAGGATGAAAGAGGCTTTTTTGTTATGTTTTTTCTCTATTTACACCTTTTGCTATTCCTTAATCCCTCGTTTCATCCTCACCAGAGAACTGCATAGCAAAGCCCTGCTTGCTTGTGAAGAAGTCTGTGGTGAACTGCAGGCTGACGGTGTTGAAGGTGCTGTGGCTGTCCGGGGGCAGCGAGGAGCCGCTCAGCTCCCTCAGGAGCACCCCTCCCTCCTGGGGCCCGTCCCAGATCCGAAGCACGTCGTGGACCTCCTCAGTGTGGTAAACCAGGAAGTGCAGACTGTTGAAGACAAGATACAAGAAACTTTAGAGTCCACGAATCAGATTCAGAAACAGGTTTATTACCAGGTATTGACACGTGTGAGGAATTTGACTTGGTGTCGCGGTGAATACATAAAAGTAAAACTAAAATTAAAAAACACAGATAGCAAACTATTTTAAGAACACTATAATCCGGCAGTGGCACAGTCAGTAGGGTCTTCGACTGTGAGCCGTAGGTTCAAGTCCCCGAACAGACCTAAATATGGAGTGTGGACTGCTACTTGGAGAGGTCCCAGTTCATCTCCTGGGCCCTTTTCACAGAAACATGAATGCTCTGACCAATGCCACCTTTAAATTGCATTTTATTTAGTTTAAACAAACCTTAGGTAATATTATATGGAATGTATGTGTAGCCGAAGTCCATATCTTGCAGCTTTTAAATGTAAAGGTTTAGTCAAGAGAAAAATGTAGCTATAATTCTCCGTAACTGGGGATTTCAAAAATGTTTTTTATGTTTCTTGGTATTTATCTAAGAAACAATGCAGACAAGGTTTCATGTTGATCAAAGAAGACAAAAGGGATAAAGAGAATACATTAACAGCAAGATGAAAGGGAACCAAATGCACCAGACTTAGAGCATTCAATGGATGTTCCACAGTGTCAGTCAAGCAGATTCGTCTATCACTGCATTTCATAATTTTCGCTCCAGACGTCAGAAAGATGATGCTATCAAAGTATCTAGCCTTCACTTTGGTGGAGACAGCCGTCAGACGGTGGTCCACTGGATGTGAAATGTACCGTTGTTGTGTGAGTGTGTGCCAGCCTCAATGCAGTGGATTTATAATTCAATATTGCTTGGAGTCATGTGTACTTATGTGTTATAGACAGGCTCGGCAGGGACTAAATGGGAAGAACATAGTATTCGACATCAAATGGCAGACTGGTGGTGATGTTGACATTGGCGACTCAATATAAAAGGACTTATTTAAAGGCAAACTGTATTCTCAGCAGCTTTATCCTGCGGTAACGGCTCAAACATTTAGAATAAATCATAGAAATGTTTATGTCAGCGCATTTAATTCACACCTCAGACTTTTTTCGCCGAGACACACTGCTGTCTTGCATGCCTTCAAAATACGAGCAAAAAAGGCAGCACAATGAGATTAAGGTGTCCTCAAAAAGAAAGCAGTTGTGTGGAACTGTACTTGACTCCTCTGATTCCCACATAAAGCATTTATCAAAACAATACAGTTGTTTGCCTATTCAAATGTAGACAACGAAAGAAAACATTGCTTCTAATGCGGCTTCGAATACTCCGATTGGATGATGTGTGACGTCTTGCACACATGTCACATAGATACTGAGAAACTCCAATTGGTTGGGTAAATATATTTCATAGTATGAATATATGTTTACCCAACCAATTGGAGTTTGAAATTGCAGTTTGAGTATTGCAGTATAAAATTCATACTGCAGTTATAACAGCAAACAATGATAGCAAAACTCGATTCGACAAAGTCATCCGAAAATTATGGAAATGTATAATATTTGTTTTTCTATGACTTCTAAATTAATTGAGATTATTCAAAGAGCTTGTTTGAAAATTAAATAAAAACAATGTCATTGTAAAAACTCAATAAAAAAAATCAATTTGCCCCAAAGCAATTTTCTGACTCCCCTTAATGTTTCAATCATTTCAGTTTTATTCAAATAAACAAAACTCATTGTAATAAAATGTTCAAACAGCAGTTACGTTCAAAGACCAGTCTGCGGGGCCAATATCAAGTCATCTTTTTTGTTCCCATATCATTTTAAATTCAATGTAATGAACGCTCATCTGTTTCTTAGTCATCCAGAGGGAATCATGGTACCTGTTGGGCTTTAGTATCCTCTTCCCCTTACACACATCTACTAAGCCTTGAGCTACAGATGATGCAGAACAGCAACCCACTGATATGTCAGGTTAAGCAACAAGTTCCTACCGTTTCTGCATAATTGGTGTCAGCATCCGATGCTCATACCGTCTGATGTGTAAGCAGCCGCCAGAGGCGACTCAACAATGTGCGGTGTGTGTGTGGATACTGTACATAACCTACTTGACAAGTCCTGTTGCAAAGCCTGTAAAGAAGTGCACATAACACAAGCACGTGCAGTCAGGCGCATGAGTGCATGTTCACGCAAATGCAAACTGATAGGTATGTTTTATGGGATATGCTGTATTACATGCCTTTATTTAAAGGATCCACGCCTGTTAAACCGAGGCAGAGAAGTATAAGCATTAACCTCCGTAACTCTTCAAAGGAGCACATTGCAGGTTTCAGCTTTTATTATCAAAGAACTGGAATAAATATCTGTCTTATTCTCCGCACTCGTTTCTTTTTGTACAGTATATAGCTAATATTCACTGAAGTCTACATAATAGCCTTTGATATACACGTCATTGGCGAAGGTGTAGCCACTGCGCATTGGCCAATTACATCTACTAATTAAAACTTGTATATGTAGCACTTAAACAAATGTGGCTTATCTGAAGCTTATGTACTTTACATGTGTGTCCCTATGGTTGAATACCCTCATTGTTAGTTGGATAGAAGTGTCATTAAAAGCTCAAAGCCCGTCTGAAATTATAACATTGCACCTAGAATTACCGCCAGGCAGTTGCATGTTTCCACAACTCAGTCAATATGCAATACATATCCACGTCTGTCCAAAATGTGTAATAACGTCATCATTTAATCCTATAAGGCATTTCTGTAAAATTGTCATAATTAGCATAAGGATTCTTAAGTTGTGGCCAAACGTTTTTTCCGTGTCTGTTTGCACCCGGGTGAAAATAGCTATACAACAAGTATTTGGCTATTTACACCTACTCTGCCCCAAACCCCTCATATAATGCAGTATAGCTCAGAATTAGGCTACTTGGCACCAAAGCACGCTCCAAAAGTAATGTCCAAATTAGAGTTGACAGTGCGTCTTTGGTGTGAAGGTTTTAAATGTAAAAAGGTAGGATACATGAAACACAAAATAAAGCTTTTACAAAAACGCTGTCGTCTCACTATTTGTGTAATTTAAATGAAATGGTAAAATATGCAAATAGTTGCCTTTCACTTTTCTCCAGTAAGATTGTGAGGAACAGGTGATTGAAAATGGATTTCTAAAAGTGATGCAAAGGTTTGTATATTTGAAAAGTTGTGTGCATGTTGCAATATAGGATGTAAATTAATTATGTTCTAATATATTCATTTTGAACAAACCCAATGTGGCTATATACAACCCGTGTGCAAATAGCACCTGCCAAAATGTTCTGGGGTCACGTGATCTTACACTTTGACCAAAAACATCTTAGTTCACCCTTGACTCCAGAAACCTTTGAGTGTTTCTGAGATCTTGCGTCCACTAGGTTCAGACAAACTCTGGCTGTGTCGCCGCATGAGCAGAGGCATACAAACAGCAACACATAACTAAAGCATGAGCTGTGGGAGGAGATAGAATAGAGAGAGCAAGCTTAACTCGTTCACTTCTCCTCAGTACTCTGGGCTAACCCAACCTAAATGATAAGGCACACATCTGTGATATCTCTTGTGGCACTGAGAATCTAACACCAACGTTTCTAGATTATAAAGAGTTAGAGAAGACAACTAGAGGTAAGTGTCAACAACTCAGTGGTTTTGAGTCAGAACATGTGGGTGTGAAAGTGAGACCTCTTTAGCAAGTACTGCTGAGGGGGAGCACTTCAGAAGGGCTATTGACCCTGAAACGCACCAGACAAGAGCAAGGTGCCGAACCTTTGGCAGATAACACCTTTAGAGTTTTGATGTATTTCTGCAAACTCATGAATTAAATCTGCAGAAATACATACAATTAAGGTGAACTAATTATCTTTAAAGATGGTGTTAGTGAGTTGGAGAATTAAAAAAAAGTGTATTCTCCAACTTGGAATTGATCTACAATTAGCCAGACTCTATATGTGTTCTTGTTACAAAATAGAAGCTAAATTATCTGAATAAAATATAAATAAAGATCACCAAATATCAAATATTTGTATAATTATGTAAATGCTACAGTGCTGATTATCAGATGTCTGTACAGTCTCTGATGTAACTTGTATACCAGTCCAGGTTTATTTTAGCATTATATAATATACATGATTACATTCTGGTTGTAGTTGCAGTTGTGTGATCTCCATACACCATCGTGGCTTGTCTCCATTCTTCAGTGACCGAAGTTCATGTTAAAAGGCCTCCATCCCTGTCATGTAAGCCCTTCGGGCAGTGGATGTCAATGCTGTTCTGAAACCCTGAGGTACTACAAACCCTTACCCTATGCTCCACCTCCCCTTACTCTAGACAGGATATGCTGAGGTGTTTTCAAAGATGTATCCGCATCAGTTAAACATCAAGATAATGTTTTCCTTACATTATGTGTTACTTGTTAGACGCTTTTATCCAAAGCGACTTCCATACACAATACTGTGGGCAATCCACACAGGAGCAATTTGGGGTGAAGTGTCTTGCAGGGACACAACGACATGCAGTGGGGTTTGATCCTGTGAACCCCTGATTCCAACACCAAGGCTCTATCCACTGCGCTACATGCCTCTGCAGAAGTATGACCAGCAGTGGCGAGCCGTGACTTTTATACCTAGGCCCTCTGGCCCTCTGGCCCTCTGGCCCTCTGGCCCTCTGGCACCAAGGCTCTATCCACTGCGCTACATGCCTCTTCAGAAGTATGACCAGCAGTGGCGAGCCGTGACTTTTATACCTAGGCCCTCTGGCCCTCTGGCCCTCTGGCACCAAGGCTCTATCCACTGCGCTACATGCCTCTTCAGAAGTATGACCAGCAGTGGCGAGCCGTGACTTTTATACCTAGGCCCTCTGGCCCTCTGGCCCTCTGGCCCCCCCCCCCCGAAAAAAAAGAAGAGTTATTACGTCTCAACCAGTCTATGGTCTCAACATATACTTCAGCGGAATATCAAAACAACGGCTCGGGGTGCAAAACGCATCAATGGCAGCGACCCTCTACCACACAAAACAACACCATTTATATAAACACCTATCATGACAGGGCACCCACAGCCAATTAACAATTACAAATGAATTAAGTCGGCACGGCGGCCCACACTGAAAATGACTTAGGCCGACCTTGATGATCAAATCACTTAAACACAAAGTCCATCCTCCTGTCCTTTTGGATGAAGTACTTGATGGCGGGTCATTCAGCTGATCCTTTGCCACTCCAGTTTATCATTGTAACTCAATCTTGAAAATGACTCGGTTAATAATTTCGCAACGATGTCATCACTATCACTGAAGTGAGCCATCATGAACAAATGTATGTTAATCATAAATCTATCGATTAGATTTATGATTAGAAAATAATAAAAGTAGGGTAGACATGTGGATATTATCCGGCTGAACAAAAGGTGCATTTATCTAACAGGTTCGTTTTCCACAGACCTTATTTCCAGCTATTTCCCAAAACCCTATGGAGAAATCCCGTTGCTTTCTGTCGAGGGAATTAGGATTTTTAGGACGCGTCACTGCACCACTTGCATAGACCTCACAGCGGGCGGAACTTGTCTAAAGTCCGCGAAAATAAAGCCCGCCCATTTAGAGGGAAGATATGATTGGTCAATTGTACTGTCATTTGACATTACTCTCTCGTTGAGTTACTATAGCTGGCCCTCTGTGAATGTAGAGAGGGACCAACAAGCCCTCCCGTCTTCACAGTAACTCGCAGAGACGGCATTTAACCCTTCACATACCAACAGAAACTGAACAGGCAGATTCTAAGGATTTATTTCTTTGGAAATGTTATTTTAAATACAATTAAATCAAGTTATTTTGGTAAAACTAATGAAACATTTAACAACCAAAAAAAAAAAATGTTGTTTTTTTAATGTTTTCAAATATTATTCTTTAGAATATCTTAGGCCCTCACAGAGAGCCTAGAGGGCCCTGACGGCTCGCCACTGATGACCAGTTATACCTTCCTGCTTGACTTATTCATGTGAATGTGCAGAAGGTGTGTGAATCTAGACAGCATTAAGGATTAGAGTGTGTAAAATATGGTTCTGATTTGCATGAGCAATGTTTGAATCAAACACCAATCATGTGTTGGATCCATACTCCTGTGCTTTTTTTAATGCAACATTCGGGACTGCCAAACACCGAATGGCGTCATGCTCTACTTTCATATTTATGTGTAGAAAGAAAGATGGAAGGATGGGTGTAAGGAAGAGGGAAAGCAGAAGGTAAGGGAGGGAACAAAAACAAGACCAGCGTTAATCATTGCCGCGCTGCCTGAAGAAGAGGATGATGGCAGGAGGATAAGAGCTTGATGGAGAGCAGAGGAAGCTCGGAAGGATGGAGGGATTTGTGCTGAGCAGTCGGACGGATAGGATGGACGTGGGCTGCATGTTAGGATAATTGGTTCCTTTTATACAAGATCTAAATAGCCCATCTCTCCTTGTCACTTTTTGAGAGTGAAGCCGGGATAAGGAGATGGTGAAAAAGAGAAGATGGGGAGAGGATAAGAACGATGCTGGCCGGAAGCAAGATAAATGTTGAAAGGGGCTTGTGAGATCTATCCGTCTTTCATCTGCTCAGTAGGTGTGAGGCCTGCAGACTAAACTTTCATTTATTTGTAATGAAGAAATCCTATTGGATCTCTTTATTTTGAACTATCTTTGTGTTTATTACTTATTTGTATTGCTTTATTGCCCTGGTTGTTGATGCAGAACCTCCTGCAGCAGCAGCCTGAGAGCAGAGTGTGTGTACAGGGCCACACTTGTTCAATTGGAAAGCCAGACTCAGGAAGTTGTTCATTGCAGAGGATCTGAGAAGTGAAGTGTGAGGCTTCCAGCAGGGAAAGTCCATTTTTTTTACACTTTCTCCTCTTAAGAGAAAGGCTGCTGGGTGAAGTGGAGTGTGTGGGGTTAGAGGAGGGAGGAATAAAACCACAGGTTGAGAGAAGTAGGATTACTGTATTTCTCAGCAAGGGAAAAGAAAAGTGTGCGCTGTCAAAGCTTTGTAAAATCATAGAAAGCCGTGTTTTGAAGTTTAGGAAAACCCTTACTTTATACTTGTCCCCTTCCTAAATCAAGTATCGGATAGGGTTTGCCGAGAGGAGATGAGAAGGTGTAAGAGAGGGACGGAAAATATGTATCAGGTCTTTTTTGATTCTGCATAAATTATTTGGAAAACAGAGAGAGAAATCGAGAGGCGAGATTCTCTCACATGAATACAAAACAGTGGAGCTGCAATCAAGACTCCTGTGGGGAGTCTTCAGTCTATGTGTGCATGAAGACGATAAATAAGTAAGTATGTGAGGGGGTGTATTGATGTGTAGAACAGAGACAGATGTCGACGAAACTTCAAACTGCCTGCTTTTCACCACTAATTGAGAATGTGTGTATAAAGCCTATCACATGTTCGGAGCTAACCTCATCAATATATGTGGCATCTGTGGGCCTGTCCCTGTGGGTTCATCCATCAAGGAGACACATCCATGTGAAGACACCAAGCACAGCAGACAGATCAGCCAACACATGGGGGTGTTGTGTCGACACTTGAACCGTCTTGTACGGCAAAGGCACATGATGTAATGCCGTGTAAGCCATTCAGATAAAAGGACAGCCGATATTATTTTTAGGCAGGAAAAGGGGGGAAATTGGAAAGTGAATCAGTGAGATTAAAGTAGAGGTTAAAGAACACACACACACACACATTTTCCACATTCATTCCTTATCACTCTACTCTGTCCCTAGCCATCACCATCATCTAAGAAATGTCTCTAACCTGAATCTAATTCAAAAAGACAAAAATCCAAGTTTGTATTCTCAACTTTTTCAACTTCACTTTTTCTAAAAATCGCTATTTTCATTGGTCCAAAAACAAATGCACAAACACACTGATACACACACACACACACACACACACACACACACACACACACACACACACACACACACACACACACACACACACACACACACACACACACACTTGAAATACATTATATAACATTGTCTTTTGGGGTGAGCAAACCCAGTAAAATATATGTGCATATTTATGGAAGACTGAATGCAATATGTATGTGATGGAGCATGACAGATGTGGGCTGCATTGCATTGGAAACGTGCTATGTGTGGCTCCTAAGGCTGATCCACCTTAAAAATGTTTCCGTAAGCGATGTTGTTGCTGTCAATGCTAGCTTTCGGGAGCTGCTTCATTTTACACGCAGGTGGTCTTGACAAAGAAGCATGTTTTCATCGACAAATAAATTGTAGACACACTGCATTACAAGCTCACACCACACACACACACACACTTTCTCCCTTGACGTTCCATGGACTGAACGGAGGGGATTTTTTCGGGGGGTTGTGGTAAATTAGTAGTTTAATAAAATAAAATAATACTAATTCGCCATCACACGCTACCTCTCTTTTTGTCTAGTTCTCTTAACCTCCCTCACTAGTGTTGAACAAACAACACGGGCACTGAGTTATAACTTTAGAAACATATCTTTAAAATATATTTATAAAAAGTGCTTGAACCTGTGGGCATGTACCGTGTAGCCTACCTCCCTCCTTTGATCTTTGTAGCATTAACCACTGACTGTTCTATCGCTGAAATGGCTCATTACCTCCTTTATCCTCTCAATTGCTTTTTTATTGTTATTCTATCTTTATGTCTGTATTCCTCTCTCTGCCTCCCACCTATATTCCGTATCCATCCATAACTCCCGGCAAACCAGTTGTGGGCTTTTCAGATGTCACTCGGCATATCTCCTGGTCTCTCACAAACTCGCAGCGGTTTAATTTGTATGCTACCTTCGGCTGCAACATTTGATACACAAGGAATCCCCGGTCTAATGCATTGCAAATTCGTCTCAATAATAAATTGCGTGGGTAGGATCAAAGGCATGGATACAGAGCATAGTACCTTGCAGAGGAATGCCGGGGACTCAGAGGTGCTGAAGGCACTAATGAACCAAAACTAGCAATCAGGAGGGACCGAGGAATGTCAGATGTGCTAGCTATGGGATGGCACTCACACACAAATAGATCCAAGCAGAAAATCACACATTTATAGAAACGACATGGCAAAGTGAAGAAAATAAAGTATACAGCGCTATCTGATAGTATTATGTAGATGTGTTTATCATATTGGATTTAACATAAAACATGTGCCAGAGCTAGAATGAGTTAGTGTTGGAGGGTGTTGAGTTAAAAGGCTTGCATGATATTACCAGGGCAGATATACAATTCTGCTGCAGTCTGTTAAAAGTTATTGAATATGATCACTACCATGTACGTTTATTATGAATGACTTCCTATCCCCTAACATTGGTGAATTATTATTCATAGAATGTTTATAAAAAAGTGCCGGGATTCATAAATGTCATACATGCACCACTAGGATGGTCAAGTGATTATCTACGAGAAGTTAATTCAATTTATGAGAAGAGATGATATCCCTCCTACTTGAACCATCTATTGTGCTCATCGCCTCCTCACATGCTCCTTCATGTACACGCGCATGTATGGATTAATCAGTATCCTCCTTCACAGCACTGTTCCCACATGTACATAGGCTTACACACTTATTTCATTAGTGTACAGCTCTGCTTTATGACAGTGCATGAACACCATTGATATTCCAAACACGTTCAACACACTGCTAGCTCCATGTCTGTGGCTTAATGGCCGACCATTTCGATGCTTTCAAAACATGGGAGTTATCATAAACATGCTGATTTATGACTGACACATGTCTGCTGTCCTGAGTAGCTTAATGGACGGAGAATGACACATACGGGGTTCAAATGTCCATTTTCCACGAGGACAAAGTATTGTTAAAATGTATCCTACAGTATGTACTTGATATCTATCTATCTATATGTTTATCTAACCATCTATCTATCTCTGTCTATCTATCTGTCTATCTATCTGTCTATCTATCTGTCTGTCCGTCTATCTATCTATCTACTGTATGTTCAAAAATGTTGAATAGAGTGCCACAGTGACGCGTCCTAAAACCCGGAAGTAAGTTAGTATTTTACCCAGACCCGGCGTCATGGGCGGGCCCGGCCCCATGGATTTGGGCCCGCTGTTTTAATCAGGGCTTTGTCAGGTAGTGATCGTCTTCTCAATAGAACATCTTTGATAATGTCTTCTGGCCAATCAGAATCAAGATAACGGCGTGGTGTTGTTGCAGGAAGTCCCGACGGAGAATACTTTTGCGGTAGTACATCTCTATATACATCGATACAACATTACGTGTTGATTTCTATCATGTAATGAAATAAGACCCTACGGTTTGATGATTGATAGGTGTGTGGGCTGTCTTTCATTTTGACACACAGAACAATGGGGGCTATCCACCATTATCCACAATGTAAAGTAATTCACAGCCTCTTCTCTCTTCTCTCTGTGAGGAGCAGCAGGTTCAGCTTTCAGAACAAAGTAACACACAACTAAGCAGGTAAACTCTTTCACCTGTGGGTAAATTGCAGGATTGGCTCCAGGTCGCCCTTTTTATTTACTACAAGATAAATGTGCCTTTTTATTTCATACAGTTCAATTTGGATTGAGACAGGGACATAATCTAAACCTCACGCGTGGCGTTTCACTCTCAAGGGGAGCGTGTATGTAATTACATTGCAAATACTGACTTGAGCCCCACCACTGTATGGGTTAGCCCTACCATAGATTACCCAACACAAATACTCTGGAGCCGCCACTGATTATGTTTATTGTTGTTATTTGTAGGGCTTTGTCCTAATATTTATTTTTGTTTTAAACTATGTTGAAATATTAGTTTTAATAGCATTTTTTTTTATTTTGCTATGAAATATTGAATGAAATTCTGAATGAAAGGCTGCGCGCGAGGTTTTTCGCTGGGTTGAGTCGTGTGGGTTTTTGAGTGAGATGCGGCACAGCAGCCTGTCAGTTTACTCTTGCTAGGTTAGTTTGGCTATTATCATTTATATTTATCTGCAACAATGGATATCAGGAAGTGGTTCACACTTATACACTTGAAAGGAATATGGCAACTCAGCGCCAGATGCAGGCACATTAGAAGACATCAGTTACGTTACCAACGAGCTAGCAAGCCAGCCAGGGACAAGGGAGGCTGGCAATCAATTATATTTTGAAGAGAAATTGACTCTCAAGCCGGCTCTCTCACAAACTCCTGCACACGACCGCTGCACACGCTCTCTGCCTCGCTCAATCTCTCTCCATCGCTCAACCTTACCACCCTGTGTGCGCTCAAGTTTGCCTGCATGCTTGCCCAAGTTGGCACAGCGTTACAAATGTGCCATAAAACCAACCAATGGATGTAGCCTATAATAAGACCGTCAACAGCCTTATGGCAACCTAACCCCCCCCTTGACAAATCTCGAGATTTCCCGGGAAATGTAAGTTTCGGGGTGGGCCCGCCCTGGTAAATCATATGCCCGCCCAGAGACGTATGTCTGCCGCCGGGTCTGATTTTACCACTTCTGGTTCCTTCGAGTAAAAGCAATGCAATTTCTCGATAGGGTTTTGGAAAATAGCTGGAAATGAGGTCTGTGGTTGAGACACATTGAAGAGACGGATCACGTTTTGTTCTACGACATTAAATACATCGGCAGTGACCCCGCTGGTGAATTTTGAAGAGTTTACGTGTCTGAAAAACGATGGTTGTTACCAAGTGGCTGAATAGGACTACAGAAGTTATCGAGGCCGTTTTACGTCATTACACCAAACACGTAAACACTCCTTTAAGTTTGTTTGCCCTGTTCTGCTTGAAGTACCTGCCTCCTGCAAACTGTTCAAACAAACACTTTGACTTGTACCATTTAGAGTCTGTATGTTTGAATATGGATCATGGCGTGACGTTGAAGCAGCGACCATGCTGGAGTTCCTTTATAGCATAACGTTAGCATTTTGCTTCTGGCGACTAGATTTATGATTCGAAAATTATAAAAGTAGGGTAGACATGTGGATATTATCCGGCTGAACAAATCGTGATCCGTCTCTTAAATGTGTGTGAACCACAGACATTATTTCCAGCTATTTTCCAAAATCCTATGGAGAAATTGCATTGCGTATTTTGTCGAAGGAACTGGAAGGAGTTTGCTTCAGGACGCGTCACTGTGGCACTCTATTGCTGCACACTGGACCAAAAAAATGGTCACTGTCAGATGGCGGAAAATACTCTATATTTTTTAATGGTCTTTCATGCTTTTAGGTTGTAAACATTTGCAAACAATTTCATATTTTGTACATGGGAACTAACACTATACAATGGTCCATCCAGACTGGCAACTGAAAGAGCATACAAACAGACGAAAACACCTCTGAGAAAAGTTCAAATGAATAGCAAAAATCAAAATGTATTGCTAAAAGGAATTGAGCTTAGAATCCACATATGTGCATTATTAAAAAGGAGCAATTTATTGTTTGAGTATCAAGTGTAGAATATTGCCTGAAGTATAAGAAGCTTGAATTAAATAAAGCACATTTCCAAACTTCAGAATAGAAATAGGAAGTTGGTCAAGGGTTAGCTCTATTGGAACAGGAGCCACAGGAATGGGCACATCAACAAGCATTTGCATACATGAGTGAATGCACTGAATGAATACAAAACAGGCGCACGCAAGTGCACGCAGAGTCAATAGAGGAAGGCAAATAGTGACGGATGGAAGCAATTTTGAAGGAAATTGAAGCATGTAGCTAGTTATTCCTAAATTCCTATAACTTCAGACAACACATTTACTGATGCAGAACAAAAAAGAAATGTTTTCTAGCTGTTACAATTGGGGTAATAGGCTGATTGTGTATTGAGTATTGAGTATTATTCCCAGCGCAACCTTTTAGGAATCACTACCCTGCGGCATCTCAGGAACACATTAAGGACATTTTGAGGGATCCCGCAGGGCACGGTGTGGAAAAAGGACTGCTGCCACTACCCTAACCACATGGAGAAAAATATCTTTGATCAAAAAAAATATGCAAGAATGGAAATAAATATGATGCCAGAGAATAACCTAAGTTTACATTTTCTAGAAAGCTATCATCAAAAACCTCATGCTAGATTTTATTTTTATTTATTTAACCTTTATTTAACCAGATAAAAGCATTGAGATGGAATCTCATTTTCAATGCTGACCTGGCCAAGAAGGCAGCAACGTTACACATAACACAAACATATAAAATACAGAGAACATAACTAAGAAAACAAAAGACAAAAAAGCAGTCACTACATTGTGCACATTAGGACATTTAAGAAAGGTACTACTTATTACTGCAAGAGCAGCTGGTAGTAAGGACTTCAGACAACTTCAATTTAAAACAGGCTATAGAGACAAGTGCCCTCAGTTTGAGGCGTGATTGAAGGTCATTCCAAGACCAAGATTCCAAGATAAAGGGTCTTGCAGGATTTTGCTTACTGGCGTTAAATCAAATTCAAGAGAGTAAAGCATAGAACACACAATCATAGCCCAACACTTGACTTTCATAAGGCTCTGAGGTGGCATTTCCCCTTTCCCAGTAGTAACTCAACTATTGACCAATAGCAGCTCGCTGAAGATTGATTACACAGCAGCCTGTGAAAGTGATGAATCCAACTGCAAAAAGGAGGTCTAAATTGGAAGTATATTGAAAGGTGGTAGATTGAAAGAAAGAAAGCCCAGGAAAAGAACAATGTAATCAGAAAACTAGAAAGGCACAAACAAGGAAACAAAGCGTTGTTCAGACCTAATAGTGCTTCCAGAGGGGGCCTCGATGGTCCAGATGCAGTGCAGGTTGTGCTCATAGGGCGCTGGGTAGCCCGGAGACAGGATACGACCAGAAAGCTCGTCCTTGATGGCGCCTCCACACTCCGCTGGAAAGAGGAACAGAGAGAGCGACAGATTAAGGAGCTGAGCAATTAATGCTAAGAGGAATAGAAAAGGTGTAAAATAAGTAAAAGCTCATCAATGCTCTGAAAGTCAAATTAATAAAAGATTAACATACTTAACATGCCAGAAACTGCATTATCCCACTTCCAGTAAAGTGCATCGCGCCGGTTTCCTCTCATCATTATTAATTATTGACATGGTATAGTCGAACGCTAAAGTTTGATGTGCGTCATCTTGTTTGCAATTTGAATGATAAGAGGGAGAGCAGCCAACTTAATATACTCTGTGCATCCTCTGGCTCAGTGAAGGCAATCCAGCAACTTTACAAATGACCTCGTCCTGTTACCTTTCAAAGTTGATGGACTGGAACAACATCACTTTCAATATGTTTAAAGAAAACTCATTTTCACTGATATGGAAAAATGGGTTGGGGTTAAAGGGACCCTGGCTCTTATCGGGGTTTCCCTTTCCTGTTGTGTGGCATTTAGGTTTCTGTGCATGTGAATGGCCTGCAAGGGCTAAAATCACAAATGTCCCTACAGAGGGGAGTTTCTCTCCCAAACCCCCCCCACCGGCGGGACATCTCTAAGCGGTTGACCAATCACAACAGAGCCGGCTCTGGTTTCAGACGGAGGGTGAAAAGAGGTGCAGCACAGGCAGTATGAGAAAAGAGCTTTTTGAACATTAAAGCATAGAGACATGTCACAGTAGAGACGCTAAATACTAATATGAGTGTAATAAGGCCCCTTTCATGTGAGTTAAAAGCATTTTAGGGCTCAATCTATAAATATGTATACTCCAAGTATGTACAGAATAGATACATGTTTCCTATTTTGGAGGTGTCACTGATATTAGCATCTACTGGACAACATGAGACTACAGTATGATCATACCGAAAGAGTGGAAGACATCCAAGTATTGTCATTGAGATGCTTATGGGAGTGTTTGTGGCAGTAGTTGTAGTGTGTGTAGACAATATGATGGTTCTAGTATCACAGTTCAACAAGCCCCCCTGAGGAGCTATACAGACATCAAACATGAGCTCCATCTCTCAAGATATAGACAATCATGCATCTCTGATACTACAAAGCAAAATCAGGGGCTACAATATGTTCTCAGGAACAGTGGGAAGAATGGAGATATCTTTTCAGCTTCAAGTAATACATTTCCATCAGAAAGGCTCTGTGACTGAAAAGCAATTTTCAGGCCCCCTTCAATTACCCCCCCCTACTCTCATCAAAAAAGTGAATGAAAAAAAAAGTTCTTTCAACAACATTAGACTTAAAGTGTTTTTGTTAAGATTGTTGAAGTCATCTCATCTGACAAGAAGAGGGTAAAAGTATTCTACTTTCCTTTTTCTTCCGCTGAGAGGAAAATAGCTCTTTCAAACAGGGGAAAAATGGAGGTCAAGAAATCATGCTGATGATGATGGCTGTGAAATCAATCTGAGGAAAATAGACCCTGTGTTGAAATACGGCAACAGCAGAAAACACACACGTGAACAGGCTGGCAAGAAAGCAACTCAGGAACTAGCTAAGTGAACAAAACAGCGCTCACACACAAAGAGAAGATCACACTATCAGACAGACACAAGCTGTTGTTTCTATATGTAAACAATTTGTCACCTTTCATTTGATAAACATGCCTTTCCTTGCGTAAGCAAATATTTCCTTGCTTTGCTTCTCTCCTTACCCTCCTACTTCACACTCTTCGCCTCCCTCGGGCGTTGTGCATTTCAACTGCAATAATCACCAGAGCTGGCCTCTGATCGGTTTTCACACAATACAAAACACAAACTTGAAATAGAGTTTATGAAATCATTTAAATATTGGATTGTCCTCTCTTATGTCACTATATTGGAAGGAAAGTAAAAATGTGAAAATAATGAAAGTGAGAAGATGGAAGAGGTTTTAGTTTCTCTCTTCAAGCTTTTCCCCCTCTGTTATGCTTTTCTTGTTGAAAGAAACTTGCTGTTTTTTCATGGAGTGAGAAGTGAAGAGGGTGATCTATCACTGTGAGACAAAGCCATCTCTTTCCTCTTGCCTTATGACCTAAGAAACTACAGCTCAGTGCTGCCATGGCAGTGTAACTCGCTTAGATACTCTACCCTTCAATCTATGTCTGCACATACACCTTCATACAAGTCAGCTTGGATTCTGCCTCTTCTTGTCCCACCATTTTCTCTGGACATGTCCCCACAAGACATACTGTATGTATCATTACACGTATATCAAAGTTTGATATATGGAAATAAAGTATGTGGCACTTTACATATTAAACAGACACATACTTAATGGTGGCTACAATAGGATGATCCATTTTGTTTTCAATACATATTGAATTGTGAATTGCTTGAAATTATGAGCTGTTTTTGTTTGGTTTATGTATGTTTGACTGTGTGTGTGTGTGTGTGTGTGTGTGTGTGTGTGTGTGTGTGTGTGTGTGTGTGTGTGTGAGTGTGTGGACCCCAGGAAGAATAGGCAATGCTAGTGCTAATGGGGATCCTAATAAATAATAATTGTACACAATCACTTTACTTAAACACAGATACAAATAATGTAAAACGGTGCAAATTGCTATTAAAAAGAAAATACATTGGATAGGAACTGTAATTATGCAACATTGCTGTTTGTTGTGTTCTCATCTGGTTATCATACGACTCAGTTCCCACGTCAGTGTCGAACACATCGCTGCTCACGCTTTCAACCTTGCATCTTTCCTCTTCCGTGACTTTCAGGAAATAAACTCTCCCTATTGTTTTTAACTCAATTTCATTCTCCTTCCTCCCCGGCTCGATGTACCCTTCTCATCTGTGTTCAGAGTGTCCCCACTGCTCCAAATTAATCCCACCATTACAAACAGAAGCCGTCCCTCATCTGCTCCCAAATTCACTCTGTTTGGCTATCATTTGCAGCGAAAAAGGGGCACGGGGAGGACAAACCTGTTCAGAGATATAAAGTTTGTTGTTTATACCTAGTCATGAAATTGCCTGTCAGTTTGAGTTGAAATGGAAGCCAAGAAATATTATTCTAATCACCTTGGCGGGTGTCAAAGAACACCAACCTGCCCGTTTTCCTTAACGAGCTTCTGGCTGCTTTCTGAGAGACTCTGTCAAAATGTCTACCATGAGAAGATTGAAAAAGATTGCCCTGCGTTTTTTTTACCATGAACCATAAAGGGCAGTATGTGTGCGTCGGTGTGTCAGTTTTGAAACATAATAAAGCAGACCATGTTAGTGTTAGCTGTCAACGACTGACAGGTGAACTGTAGGTGAACCCTACCGAATGCTCAGATGGGTAAACTATCTAATGGAGAAATTATCTCCATAAAATTGATTTTAAAAGTCTGTCCACCACAGACAGTTAGGGGTTAATACCGGCCTATGTGCTCGGTGTGCTGCTGATACGGGAAGAGTCTTATTTTAGTGAAAATAAATAATGCAATCGGGATGCAATATGAATGTATGGAGCGGAATAGAGCACAGTCATTTCCTGATGAGATAATGCACTGAATAAGGTGCTGGGAAAGCAACCAAATGGATGGCCCAAAATAGCAGAGCTATAACAAACCACATAGCTTCCCTCAACCTGCACCAGCCAATTCACATTGTTATGGAAATAAAACTAGGTCAGACATGTTGGTTTAGCTGAAAGAACACAAACTGGTAAGGATTAGTAGCGTGCCAAACACTAAAGCAGCCACTGATAAATACAGTAATGTAATGTGTTTCAGCACAATGCTGCAACCTGGATTATTAGCTTAATTTAACATAGCATAATGTAACCGATGGTGATGTAAGGAAAGGTAATAACACACTGTCCTGTAAGGCAGGATAGCAGAGAATAGCCTTACATTGCAGGACAGTTGGTAGCTGATGTAACGTTGAGATGTACGTTTGGTCATGTGTTGCAATCAAATTCATTTTTGCATTTACATAAGTATGTTTAGTCTGCCGTTCTTCATATTTCTACAATCCATCCTACATGTGAAAGCCTTAGCTAGTAGATCAATTGCATCCAAACAATTCTCATACGAAACGTGATGATTTGCTCTCCATTAAACAACACATGTTTAGCTACTACTTGGTCATCTGCACTTTTAAACTGCTGAATCAAAAAAGTGGTTATTCTGCAAAAATCTATTTAGCTTTAATACTTTAATTACTTTTTGTTGACAGAATTAATGTCTCAGATCTTTCAAATCTTGTACTGGAATATGTTTCTATGGTTGTACAATACATAGTTTTACTTTATGTAGTACTTCCCATGTCACAAACAGACTGATGTTACAGAGATAGGTACAAAACTTTACAAATTGTAAATGTAAAAAAATCTAAAGAACCCAAAATGATTAGCAAATAAACAAATAGTTCTCTAAACAGCAAGGACACAGTTCTCTAATCCCCTAAGGAGCATCAGACTCACCCATACAGAGTGGGAGGGGGCTGTCCCATGACCTCCTCTCCCCCCTCAGGCAGGTGAGCACCTCGGGTCCTTTCAGGGTGTAGCCTGGGTCACAGCTATACGACACGATGCTCCCTGCAAAGTGACCCTTGTCCTCCCGCTTGTAGCCAAATTGAGGAGCACCTGGATCCTCACATTTCACCAGCTCGAAACCTTGGATGCAGAGGGTAAGGTGAGGAAGGACAGCACAGCAGTAGGAAACTTTTATTAAACAAAAAAATGGTATGGATTTGATGAGGCAACAGAGAGAGTTGGAAGCACATAAACAAACAAACTGTTGCAAAATGCAAATGTTAAATGTAAAGAAGGGTGGCTGTTTGTATGTTACTCACTAATGAAGTGCAGTTCAAAGCCTTTGCTG
Organism: Harpagifer antarcticus; assembly: GCA_902827135.1. Classification (NCBI taxonomy): domain Eukaryota; kingdom Metazoa; phylum Chordata; class Actinopteri; order Perciformes; family Harpagiferidae; genus Harpagifer; species Harpagifer antarcticus. Next base: position 1,518,325 of record CADEHL010001417.1, read on the forward strand.
GTGTTATCCGCATTGCTGACAAACTCCAGCCACATGGAGCTGGAGGTGGTGTTCAAAGTGGTCTCTAGCATCTCGCTGCCTGTAAACACCCCCAGCAGACGAGCCTTATTACTGCTGCCATCAAAGACCTGGGAGGAAGAGAGGCAGAGTGGGAGGAAGAATCTGCATTAAGATGATCAGGTGTGCACACGCAGATATGCTACACACACACATATATGCCTACACACACAACACACACACACACCAATTCCCATCCACCCCTCACTTTCAGCATATCATCCTCCTCCAGTCTGAATTCGCGTGCTCGTAGCTGGATGCCTTTTCCCCGGCTGCGTCTGGATAGAGTAGATGCACTCGTGGTAGTATTTGCCGTAGTAACCGGGGTAGTTGGGTTGAGAGCCAGCACCCCTTGCATGCCAGTCACGGATGAGCCGATTCAGCTAGAGAAGAAGAGAAGGAGCGGAGAGAGACAGAAGAGAGATAGAGGAGGTTGGGAGAGAGCAGAGGACATGTCAATCGCTATATGCTTGAAACTGCGCAGAGTATTTATTCATAGGGAGAGGGAGATGGGAGAGGTGATGGAGAGGGGGATAAAGTCGATAACTACACCTGAATGTTGAGTGGCACATCATTGTAATCACAATGCAATCTGAATAAGATTAACAGTCATTTCAGCTCTATTTGAAAATTGCTTTTTCTGAATCATATCAGGAAAAGAGTGGACAATTTGAGGCGGCTTTTTATGTAGGAAAATAGCTGCCAACATTTAAATAGCAACAAATGATTCCTGAATGTTATCTTTGGCGCGAGGTAGGTAAGATGTGGTGATGGGACTGTCCCAGAGGTGTATAAAAAATAACAAGTTCCTATTATACGGCTGATTTTATATGTGAAAATAAAACAATGTGTCATCGCCATCAACTTTTAAAAATGCGGATTCTTCTGGGCCAAACACAACAAGAGCAGCCTTTTTCATTCTCTCAGTTAAATATGCAACGAGAACCGGGGCAGAAGAGGCTGTCAAGTAAATTATAATACATTAAAATAGATTGACCTACTTAACACATGCCTAAACACTGAGGATATAACATAGACACATCCGATATTATTGGTGTGGGTAAAGAAAATAAATGTGACTGCACCAAATTTGCTAAACTGTAATTACTTGTTTCCAATGGAGAAATGTCAAAATGTTAACGTGAACAAATTACAATAGGTACAATAGGTACAAAATACTTCCATAAAATAATTAAAGTAGTCCACAATTTGGATATCCAGAAAAGAGCTATGATTAGGACAAACGCAGCAAGGTCAATCATTGCCTTGGCCTATGGTTTACCTATAATTAGGACCATTAGGATACCATTTGTTTACATATAAGCACTCTAAAGCAGCTCTTAAGGTTTGGAGCATCACATGATTAACATAGTGACTTCAATCTTTGCAGATCGACTTCAATAACATCAATAATAAACATATTTCAGCTCTTGAATGTCACCTTCATTAAATCTAAGCCATCATTTGGACAAAGTCAAAAAGGTTGTTTCTTTGAAGCTATCCAACAAAGAGACAAAACTCAAGCGCATGGAGAGACGATAATGAGGAGAGTTGAAAGGGAAATGCCTCGTCTTGCAATGTGATTGACAGCTTTGTACATTAATGGGTGGGGTTTGTGTGAAGGCAAGTGTGACGAGGTAGAGGGGAAGTGACAAAAGCCCAAAATAAACATGTGACCACCTACCCACACACCTTGGCAGAGGTGAGCTCCACACCGCCTCCTGCCCCCTAAGCAGATCACCCTCGCCGGACCCTCCCGTCGGTAACCCGGGAAACAGGAGAAGATGAGGCGTCGCCACTCCGTACTGCAGGCCCTTCCTGGTACTGTAGGGCGGGATGCCGGGATCCTCGCATGGCTCTAAATCATACTCTGGAAAACAAAAGTATTAGTCGTACATAATACATACATACTAGGTTAACTGTGATGAGTATTTGTAACTTCCACGTCCTGTGATGTTTACATGTGTGTAAATGTAACTGATAACACTTACTCTGTTATGCTTTGAAATGTTAAGAAGTTTAAAACACTGATTCAAAGGAAGTTGAACCATGTTTAAATCAATTGGATATCCTCAACAAACCCAGATAACATCCAACACAATGTTAGTCATTCAAATCAATAAAGCATCAAGTGGCTATGAGGGGTAAAGACATATTTCTTAACATTTAGGCCTCCTTCCAGGAAAGCTTATTATTTTGAGATATGTGGAATTACATTATGTTATTATATTCTTTAAACTGTGTGTTGGATTTCAAATGAAGGGATGCTGTGAGAGCAAAAGGAGGTGAGATGATTCTCTCAGTGGGTAAAGAGCCATCTGTGCTCTATTCTAATTGATTCATTTAAATGTAATCAATTCTCTTGATGTTAACCATTTCATTATTTACTCTCGAGTGGCGGTAATTACATATTTCTAGGACACATACTAACATAATGATTTGCTCCTTGTTTATGGTGGCCTCCTCCTAGCTAAGCATCGCTCTTACTGTGTCAATAACCTTGTAATTAATGAGGTTACAGAGAGTCTCTGATCCATACTCGTCCACTCTCAACAAGTGCTTAATGGTGTAACCTTTTTAAGCCAGAGCTCATGGTCTCTTCCAAATGATTTGCACGGCTCAGTACTGTGACCGGAACTTTTAGCTTTCCTTTTATTCGCCTCTTAGCAATTTGAATGACTAAATCCATTCTCACCAGAGAAAGTGATGTTGAATCCCTCATAGGAAACAGAGAAGTCGGAGAGGAAGCGGATCTGAGCCGTGTAGTTTCCAAACAGGCCTGCGCTGAGAGGGGGGGGCAGCGTGGAGCCCATCAGCCTCCACAGGGGCTGGGAGAAGCTGCCGTTCTCCGTCACCAACAGGAAGTCATGAGGGCTCTCCAGGTGGAACGTGTGGAAGGTGAATTGGACGCCTGAAAAATAGAGCAGAAACATACACTGATATAATGTGTTGTCTATAGTGACTTGATCGCACATTGAGGTTTGGTTTCACATATATATATATTGTTATTTGCACTATTGTATATATTTGTACTGTTGTTATATGTTCATAGTTTACGAGACTCACACCTGTCTCCTATCCAAATTTGTGTAGACCGTTTTTTCTTTTATATATTTTCCGTTGTACCTTCTTTATATTTATACCTCTTAATGTGTTTATATCTGTCTAGGTATGAGTATGTATGTGTTTATATATGTGTTTGTATGCATGTATACATATATGTATATATATATATGTTTATTCTTTGGGACGGTGAGACACAGCATTTCGATCTCCCATTTGTATACATACAGAGACATTTATAATAAAGTTAACTTTGATATTCCTGCAAGCTAAAATCTAAATAAAATGTTTGTTGTCTTGAAGCAGTCTGAACTTTTTGAAGTTATATCAAATAATATATTCCCTGTCTCGTAATGCACACCGCCTCAATCCCCTGTCTTCCTTCCCATGTACTCATCAAAACGTTATGCCCATGCAGAGAGAACACATGATCCTGTATCGTTTTGATGTGAGCACTCTACCAAAAGGTGACATGACTGAAGCATTGTCCCGTGGCACCGCAGCCCTAGGCCAGCCTCTCAGCACTCCAGACTTAAAGATTCTTCGTGTTCGGCAGGATAAAAAAGGGCCCACTCGGTAGCGGGAGATGACATTGTAAAGGAAATTGAAGTTGGCTAAGGCATGCGTTGACACAGAAATGCTCAGCTCACCTTTGCCATGGGAGGTCTCGATTATCCACGTGCAGGTTCAAGTTGTGTGGGTAAAAGTCTGGGAAGCCAGGGGACAGGATGGTGCCAAAGTTGCCCTGGATGTAACCTCCACACAATGCTGAAGACATAGGGAGGACAGGAAACAGCGAGAGATGGATGAGGGATGAGGGGAGAATGAGGCAACATCAGAAAGGGCAAAACAAAGTGGATGAAGACAGAAATTTACTTTTTCTCCCTAAATTGGGAAAACTGTTCTGGGCATTTACATTGCAGTGAAATACATTTTAAAAGAGGTGCCCTTCAACACAGCAGGAAGAACGAGAGTGGTATCATCAATACCATTAAAGAGTGGGCAGAAATCAATAGTGTCCTCAAATATAAAAGCATTTACAGATGAAGAAAAAGGGGAACATCAAAGGGCAAGCTCATGGCCTAACATATAAAACATTTATGATGAAACGAAGCAGAAACCTTTAAAGCCTAAAACAAGAGTTGTTGAGAGAAATGTTATCATCTTGTATGGATGTTATAATAACTTAGAAATAGCTATTTAAATGTGATGCAACATGAAGCTAAGCACTTGTGAATGAATTTATGAATTTAGCTTTAATCTTATTCATGAAAACTGGCAGGAGACCATTCGTTTCTAGGTCCACTTTATGGAACGTACCATCACAGGTAGGCAGGGGGCGGCTCCACTGAAAATTGGGTTCACATTCTAAAGGCTCTGTGTCGCTAAGTGTGTACCCTGCGTCACAGGTAAATGTCACCAAGGCTCCCACGTAGAAGTCATTGCCGTGTCGCTGTCCGTTGACAGGTATACCCGGGTCCACGCAGTGATCCGACTGGAGCTGCAGGGCTGGAGAGGAAGAGACAGAAGAGGGGAATACGATCAGCCACACAAAGGTATTGAAATTCCACCTGCTAGCAGTGTAATTAGGCTGATTTCCTGTTTTCAAAAGTTCAACTATAGGTCAAGAAAAGTTAAAAGGGCATTTTGCTCTCCAAAAGCAATCCCCATAAATAATTAACTTTAGCATCCTTCTGCAACAGGAATAAACCAATGAGAAGTTTCAGCTCCCGCTCCGTCTTGCATAGTTTCTGCCTAAGTAACGTTCGCGGTGAATTATTTAAGCCTTGCAAAGATTTCATCAGAGTAAAGGTTACCAGCATGAGCCACATAGGTAGGAATGAAGATAGGAATGCTTTAAGGCAAACTCAAGGCCCGGGGGCCAAATCAGGCCCTTGGTGGATTTAATTTCGGCCCGCAGGATAATTTCTAATTACTATTAGATCTGGCCCGCCGGTCGGTATATTGCACGCTCACCTTCACTCCATCCTGAGGGTTTCCTCCGCTCAGAGCCTGAGCCCAAACATTGATGAACTTGCACCCAAGATGAGATGCCAAGTATCTGCTTGAACTAGCATCACAGCAGCACACTGAGTTTAATGGATGTTTCCTCCTGCACTTTCTCTCAGGACAACAGGGCAGGTTTGTTTTTTAGTTTATAGTTTTTTAGAAGCTGTTGTTGGCCTGGGGAAAAATGTAATAATAAGAAATGATTGATAGAGCAGATAGAGCCATAGGAAATGAATGCAACTGATTATTTTATGTTTAATGTGGTTTTTAGAGGCAATAATTGAAGCTGTGTTAGCTCCTGGTTAATATGTGGAATAGTTCTAGCGCACTTGAGCTGGTTTCTCCAAAATGATCTACCCCACCTTTAAGGTTTGGATTTAAAGAATGATTGAAGACCGGTGTGTGGTTAAAGTGTGCGTGTATGGCAACGTGTGCCAAGGCAGAGATATCTGACACAACAATCTAACCACATTTACTTTCTAATTATAGGTGTTCTTCTTACAGTTTCATCGTGAAATTGACAGCTTGCGGAGGTTGTATTTACATCTAAGATTGTAAAGCTTTTACAAGTAGTACAGCGAACAAGGTTTATGAAGCCCGGCTAAATAAGCCCTTCATGTACCGTACTGTCTCTTTGGCCGTGTGCATGATTTTTAGCGCACTTTAAGCTTACTTTCGTAACGTATGCGGAACCCGATGTCCGAGTGGCTCTTGTCAGTTGAGAAGGAGAGAAACAGGAAATTGGAGGTGCTGATGAGGAACTGGGGAACCTGGGTTCCCTGGTAACTGCCAATGAGATGTGAAGAGGGAAAACGTCCATCGCGCACCTCGAGGATGTCATAGTTGACCTCTGTGCGGAACCTGAGAACAGAGTAAAACAAAGTAAGTTGATTGTTGATTCACATCAAAAACAAAAGTGATTTTCTCTACTGGATCCCACGTACCTATGTCTCAGAGGGTTAATGCACTGATTGGGGAGTGAGAGGGTTCATGCTCCAATCCAAGACCCTTCAGTCAACATGTTGACTGAAGGTGTCTACGGTAATGTCACAGTTCTGTCTAAGTTTGGGTGTTTTCACTGGTCTCTGTCATGTTTTCCTCCTGTCGTTAGTGTCCCTGTGTGTTCTCCTCCCTCCTCACCTGTGTCTCGTTTAGCTAATTGTGTTCACCTGTGGCTCTTGTGTTTTTCTCCTCCCTCCTCACCTGTGTCTCGTTTACCGATTGTGTTCACCTGTGTCTGGTAATTAGCCCTCCCTGTATTTAGTCTTGTCTCGTGCTGTGTTCAGTGTCGGTGCTTCTTTTGTTGGTGACGGACTCCACCGGTGAGTGTTCTGTGTTTATCTGTATTCATTCCATTTTAGCCTTGAAATAAAGGTTTATCAAAAGTTATCTGCGCTTGGGTCCTGCTTCCTTCACTCAACCGCGACAGAAAGCACCGACCAGAGATGGACCCAGCAGATGACCCATTTGAGTGGGAATTACAGCATTTTTCATTTGCTTTGGCTTGCTGCTATGATTGGTGGAGGGGAGCGTCCAGTGTTCGGCAGAAGGAGGCCGCTCTGGTAGAGGCGCACCGGTTGGCTATGGAGAAACCGGACTTGGTGAAGTTCTTACCTGACTGGATGTTGAACTTCATCTGGGCGTGTGATTTCCAGCCTGCGGACTATAAACGTCTCGGTGTGTTCCGTCTGGAGTCAACCAGTGCTTCCGCCCCAGTTCCTGCTCCTGTCCAAGAGGCGTTTTCTGGAACTCGGCTGGCTTTTGGAGGTCCACGGAGCCTTCAGGCGGCTTCTAGGAGAAGGAGTCGCAAGTCCAGGCTAGCAATCCGAGCCCCAAGAGTCATGGTTCCGGCTACAGAACCGGCCCACACAGCCATAGTTCCGGCCCCAGTTCTGGCCCCAGCAGCCATTGTTCCAGCCCCAGTTCTGGCCCCAGCAGCCATCATTCCGGCCCCAGTTCTGGCCCCAGCAGCCATGGTTCCGGCCCCAGTTCTGGCCCCAGCAGCCATGGTTCCAGACCTAGTTCTGGCCCCAGCAGCCATAGTCCCATCTCTGGTCCCTTCTCTAGTCTCTTCTCGAGTCCCTCCTCTTGTCCCTTCCCTAGTCCCTCCTCAGGTCACTTTCCTAGTCCCTTCTCTAGTCCCTTCTCCAGTCCCACCTCTAGTCACTTCTCTAGTCCCATCTCAAGTCCCTACTCAATTCCTTTCTCAAGTCCTTTCTCAAGTCCCTCCTCTAGTCACTTCCCTAGTCCCTTCTCCAGTCCCTCCTTTAGTCACCTCTCTGGCCCCTTCCCGAGCCCCTTCTCTAGTCCCACCTCGAGTCACTTCTCTAGTCCCTTCCCTCATCCCATCTCAAGTTCCCTCTCGAGTCCCCTCTCTAGTTCCCTCTCATGTCCTGTACCGTTGGAGGTTCCGCTGGGGGTCCTGCCAACCCCATGTCCTGTCTCGTTGGAGGCCCCGCCGACTACTCTCCTGCCGGGGGTCCTGCCAACCCTGTGTCCTGTCCCGTTGGAGGCCCCGCTGACTACTCTCCTTGCCGGGGGTCCTGCCAACCCTGTGTCCTGTCCCGTTGGAGGCCCCGCCGACTACTCTCCTGCCGGGGGTCCTGCCAACCCTGGGTCCTGTCCCGTTGGAGGCCCCGCCGACTACTCTCCTGCCGGGGGTCCTGCCAATCCTGTGTCCTGTCCCGTTGGAGGCCCCGCCGACTACTCTCCTGCCGGGGGTCCTGCCAACCCCATGTCCTGTGCCGTTGGAGGGTCCCGCCGACTCCTCTCCTGCCGGGGGTCCTGCCAACCCTTTGTCCTGTCTCGTTGGAGGCCCCGCCGACTACTCTCCTGCCGGGGGTCCTGCCAACCCTGTGTCCTGTCCCGTTGGAGGCCCCGCCGACTACTCTCCTGCCGGGGGTCCTGCCAACCCTATGTCCTGTCCCGTTGGAGGCCCCGCCGACTACTCTCCTGCCGGGGGTCCTGCCAACCCTATGTCCTGTCCCGTTGGAGGTCCCGCCGTCTACTCACCTGCCGGGGGTCCTGCCAACCCTGTGTCCTGTCCCGTTGGAGGTCCCGCCGACTACTCTCCTGCCGGGGGTCCTGCCAACCCTATGTCCTGTCCCGTTGGAGGCCCCGCCGACTACTCTCCTGCCGGGGGTACTGCCAACCCTGTGTCCTGTGCCGTTGGAGGTCCCGCCGTCTACTCTCCTGCCGGGGGTACTGCCAACCCTTTGTCCTGTCTCGTCGGAGGTCCCGCCAACCGCTCTCCTGCTGGGGGTCACTGCCAACTCCTGGTCCTCTTCCGTGGGGGATCCTGCCGAAGCCTGTCCCGCCGGCTCCGGTTCCTGTCCGGCCGACACCGGGTCCTGCCCGGCCTCCGGAGCTGTCTGGTCTTCGCCCTCGATCCCGACCCTCTGTGAGCCGCGGTCTTCATCCGCGGGCCCGGCCTCCTGACTCTTCCTGCCGCTGCCCTCGTCCTCGGGCCCGGCCCCCTGACTTTTCCTGCCGTGGTCTTCGCCCTCGATCCCGACCCTCTGTGAGCCGCGGGTCTTCGTCCGCGGGCCCGGCCCCCCTGACTCTTCCTGCCGCTGCCCTCGTCCTCGAGCCCGGCCCCCTGACTCTTCCTGCCGCTGCCCTCGTCCTCGAGCCCGGCCCCCTGACTCTTCCTGCCGCTGCCCTCGTCCTCGAGCCCGGCCCCCTGACTCTTCCTGCCGCTGCCTTCGCCCTCATGCTCGGCCCCCTGAGTTCGCCCGCTGTGGCCTACGCCCCACCATGGACTCTGCCTTGCCACTAGGCCGTCCGCCCGAGTCCCCCTTCTCGGCTTCTGCCGTGCCCCCGGGCCGTCCGCCCGAGATCCCTTCCTGGTCCCCTACTGGGCTCCTGGGCGGTCAGCTTAGTCCCGTCCTCCGGACCCCCTCCACCCACCCTGGTGGCCTAGGGATACGTCCCTCCTCCGGACCCCCTCCACCCACCCTGCTGGATTTTTTTTTGGATTTTTGTGTTGGGGTTTAGGGACGTCTGGAATCCGTCCCTTGAGGGGGGGGTTCTGTCACAGTTCTGTCTAAGTTGGGGTGTTTTCACTGTTCTCTGTCATGTTTTCCTCCTGTCGTTAGTGTCCCTGTGTGTTCTCCTCCCTCCTCACCTGTGTCTCGTTTAGCTAATTGTGTTCACCTGTGGCTCTTGTGTTTTTCTCCTCCCTCCTCACCTGTGTCTCGTTTACCGATTGTGTTCACCTGTGTCTGGTAATTAGCCCTCCCTGTATTTAGTCTTGTCTCGTGCTGTGTTCAGTGTCGGTGCTTCTTTTGTTGGTGACGGACTCCACCGGTGAGTGTTCTGTGTTTATCTGTATTCATTCCATTTTAGCCTTGAAATAAAGGTTTATCAAAAGTTATCTGCGCTTGGGTCCTGCTTCCTTCACTCAACCGTGACAGGTAAATCGCTTTGGATAAAAGTCTCAGCTAAATAACTTGTAATGTCAAAGTGGGCAAATTTGATTTTAGGTAAGTAATAATCAGTAAGAGACATTTAGAATGATCAAGGAACTCCACTGATGAACTGATTATGAAACCAACTGAAAAGCAGGGTTGTGATTTTTAAAAAGATCATTGATTAAAATGTCACATTCCCTGCAATCTAAATAAAAGAGATTGATGCTTGAATTAACATCAACTCAGAACATTTTGCTTTTAACCCACATGCTAATTATAAATTAGCTGAATTATTTCTAATTTGTACATGATGAGTTTTAGAAAAATCCTGAGACATTTGGCATGCATTGGTGTGTGTGTGTGTGTGTGTGTGTGTTTCTCTCTTTGTTGCCAGAGCCACTCATCTTCAAAGCCATGAATAAATTGCTGAGCTTCAGAACCATGTCATCTGAATGAAGCGGTGTGTGGTGTTTTATTGATGTTACATACAAATTAAAGAGCAACACACATTTATGTTGCATGTCAGGGACGAGGACGAGATGCGCTCGCAACGATGAGCCTTCGCAAAACGCTAATGCAGCGTTTGATCCTGCGAGTGTACATCTCTATCTTCCACAAACATCAGGCCAAATCTCTCCCATCTCTGTGGTTCCCCTTGATGGATCATCTCCGCGTACACATGCATTGCAAACTCATGTACATATAGAACATTGAAGTTTAAGTGGAGTTCTAACAGTAAATGTGTGTGTGTGTTTAAACTGTAAGTACATTTGTGGATCATTAGGGAGGGGCTATCAAATGTGTGCACTAAATAAAACATAGTGTTATCCTAGTTGGTGGTGTATGTTAATGCACATTAGATCTACTGCATAACCACCAGAAAGAGAAGACAGAGGAAGAGATTAAAGGGGCTCATTATGCTTTTGGGCTTTTCCCTTTTCCTGTAGTGTGTTACTAGGTTTGTGTTCATAGTAAATGGTCTGCACAGGCTAAAATCCAAAAGTTCCCTCCAGAGGGAGTTTCTCTAACGCACATTCCCTCCTCCCTGAATGCCTCCATTGGACTGCTTTGTTTACTTCCGTAACATAACGACATCACTAAGCAACACATGCGCTTCTCTTGGCTAGCCCTCCAACACCTGGTACACGATTGGCTAAGAAGCGGGACATCTCTTAGCAGTTGACCACTCACAACAGAGCCGGCCAGCTAACCAATCAGAGCAGACTGGGACAGGGTGCAAAGAGGTGCTGCAGAACAGGCAGTATGAGACAAATAAAGAGCTTTTTGAACATTCAAGCATGGAGACATGAAGTAGTAGAAGCTCAAAATACAAATATGAAACCTGAAATGAGCATACTATACTAATGTCCTCTTTAAATAAAGGGATAACAAGCAGTGGGAAGAATGTGAGCACATATTGTAATTGTGAGAAGGTAAAGTAAAGCTTGCCCTGAAAAAGAAAATAGACGAAAAGAAACATTTACACAGCAGCAGTTGCCATCTGTGTGACTCACTTGTCGAAGATGATCTTGATGGGGTAGCCTGGAGGAGCCTCAATGATCCATTCACAGTTAAGGGCCTCCTTATAGAGTTCTGGCCAGCCGGGGGAGAGGATGATCCCACTGGGAGCCTTCAGTTCCCCTCCACATGGGGCTGACGGAGAGAGAGAAGAAACCGAGTGAGAGAGAGAACAGATAGATTGAATTATGCATGTCTTCCCCATCTGATGTATGACAGTGTTCAAAGATGATCCCATGCATCAGCCAGGGCTCATCCCATTTCTTTTAGTGCCAGGGTCCATCTAATGTAAACTGGAGACGTCTCACGTCAAGGTTAACCATTTTCTCCTAGGGACATACCTCTCCATCGGACGTGCGTCTGTGTGCACAAGGGCATGCATTACATAACCATGTGTATGCATATGTCTCCTCCCGTATGCTGCTGTCTTTAAATCCGTCAAACCCCCTCCCTTAAGAGGCGCCGGTGTCACCCCCATCAAACTGAGACAAAACGGAGCGTCTTTGATCGCTAGAACAAAAGACGCTTGAGCACATCGACCCCCGTCTCATCGTCTTACGGGTTTCACTTTGCCGTGCATTTTGTAACTGCCTATCCTTAACCAGAACACACGGAGCAGGGCTTAGTTACAGTGCCAGCTCCTGGCTCCCTTTGAAGTGGAATGATTTAATCAGCCAACTCAGCATACTGAAGGACATCTATAAAACGCATTGCTCTACAAACGCAGGGGTATGATAGATGGCCTCAGAGGAATACAAAGCTGCTGTGGCACAGGGGGAAGTGACATGTTTTCATAATGGTTTCTCTTCTGTGTATCGTGAATAGAGAGCCTGATTAGACCCCTCAGAGCTCTAACCATGTCCGTGCTTAATGCGATACACTGCCGGTGTCCAAGAGCCTGAGCTGGTTACCACATAGCTGTATCTTCGCTTTGCCAGCTCTTTTGGCCTTTTCTGATTTGCTGGAAATTGTTTATTGATATTGAGTCAGAGAGGGGTAAATGGACGGTTCAGCAATCTGCATGTAAGCACAGCATGTCTGCAACAACAGATCATTTGAAAGCAAAACAAAGCCTCTGTATCATCTCAAGCAATCTCTTCCCTTTCGTCAGATTTAGGAGAATTTATGATATTATTGATATTAATTAATCGTATATGCAACATTTGTAAAATAAATGTAGTAATCCATCAAAGACGAAGCAGCAAATCCATTTTTAGATAGATTTGATGTTGATTGATTTCCTTCCCTTTATACACACCAATCCATTCGCTGTTTGGATGTGGAGAAGATATAATCTCTTTACAATCACAAGATTCAGTTATGCTACATTACCAGCTAGAAAGAACATCAAAATAAATACTCTCATTTCATCAGTTTGTAAGGGATAACACAGTGGGCACTTGGCTAATGAGATGCTCGACCACGGTAAGAATTCCTCCTAATGATTTAAATCCTCTGCATATTTAAAGTGATTATATCAAGATTATCCTTAGACACAACTCCTACAATGCCATCTTAGATACAATGTGTGACTGGTTCAAAAATAAATCCATCTTTACAAATATTTTTAAACAATGTCAGTTATCATAAGGAGGTTTTTTGTATGCACCCGTCTGAGTCTCTAGCATAGGCTGTAATGTCATGCCAGCTAATGGGAAAAAAACACTCCTCAGCCTAAACTAAGTGCTTTTTGTGAAACCAGGAAGAAATTAGGTCCAACTGTAACATTTGTGAATGACCAGATGAACTCACCTTCACAGCGGGGAACTGCATTATCCCACACCACGTTGCCATCCTTGAGAATGCAAGAGACTGTCTGCGAGCCGTGAGTCTTGACGAACCCCTCCTCACACAGAAAGGAGATGGAGCTGCCCAGCTGAAGGCTCTCACCGAAGCGCTTCCCATTCACCGGCACACCCGGGTCTGGGCACTCGTTATGGCGAAATGCTATCGGAAAGAGAGGACATAGAGTTAGTGTGAAGAAGAATCAAAGTTAGAAAAACATTCAGTGATTACTTCCCTTAGTCACATTTAGGCAACAGGCGCATGTTGAGGAATATTTCACCTGCATTTCTGCTGATATTAATCCTTGTCACATGTAAGACTTCGCCAGGTTTCTGGACAATTGTCAGCAATTAACGAGAGGAAATGTGTTTCACTCAGTGAGTCACATTGATTCACCCTGCTGCAGTGATTCCAGAGGGTGTGAAACCTCACCGTATGCACATTATCAGCACCAGATGACATGGTGGAACGATACGTGGAGTGGAGGAACAGGGGAAATAGTTTTCATACATCATCAGGACTTTATATATTAAGCTTCTCAATGAAACTTCAGGCAGGAAGCAGTTATAAAAGGACGGGTACGAGACGCAAGAAGAGGCATAACCCTGGAACAAGGCATGTAAACAAATACATCACCTGTGCCTCTCTCTCCCTCTCACTTACTCTCTCCCTCTCACTCTTGTACACACACGCAGGTGGGTGACACGCGTAGGTGTTGATGAATCCCTCTTCTGTAGCCATTGGACCCAAACAGAGTGCCAGGCAAACCTCATCCATCACGATCATCTTATTTATTAATGTGCCAAAAATCCCCTCAATACAGTTTGGCATGTCCTTAATTAACATGAATGACGGAAGCTGTCCGCTCATTGCCCCCCCCCCCCAAAACAGTCCTGCAGTTAGATGACACTGTTTTTCAGGAACTAACAGTCATCTTCAATTAACTGCTGCTGACATTCATTTACCACGCTGCAGTGGTAATTTATTCATCTAACTTGCTAATTAATGCATTAGCCACCATGTGTTGTCCACATGGTGGTTTTAAAGAGACACCTGGGTTCGGTGGATGACATGCTTGCAAATGAGCTAAAGCCATGTCCCTAAAGCATTCTGGGTAGGCTGATGTTTGTTTCTTTCAGCTCAAACAGAAATGGTTTAAAAAGCTAGACACAGAATACAGGACCAGTCTTCTGAGTATTGCCATGCTACATTCCGGTCAATACAGTGTATTAAATAACTGAAAAAGTTGCCATATTAAGTCCAGATGAGTTTATCACACTGGTTGACATTGCTATGACGACATATCAAATAATATATTGTGCAGTTAAATTACCAATAGTGTTTTAAGAATTTGTCAATGGCTACAAAGCAGGTATTAAGTATGGAATGTGCTGATTACTACAAGAATAATATTACAAATAATAACTATAGTGATAGTGCATCTGGAAAATGCTTAACTTCAGACATACATATGACATGATACAGCTTTTGAACAGGGGACATTAAGGCACACGTGTATTGTAATTGTTCACATGATATTCAAAGCATAAAGGGCAGATTGTTTTTGATGTACAAGATTAGCACTTTATGATTGATTAAAAACCCATATTAAGAAAATACAGGCTCAATGAAAAACGATTAGTGCCATATGTGATGCTGAAGTTAACAAAAGTCAAGGGTATATGTGTGTGCTGAGTAGCGTTTGGGTACATTAACATTAGTAATAGAAACAGACATGTTTAGATGAGATTAAAGATGAAGTCTATTTCATGTTCTGCTGCTCATTTTATGAAGATTTAAAGGCTACATGTTTCAGTAAAATGTCCTTCATTTCAAATGAATAATTTGGTTGGAGTGATGTAAAAAAAATTGAGCTGTACTTTAAGGGAAGGAATCTTTTATGTGGTAGATTTTGATTCCTTAAAAATGTATTTTAGTTCTAATGCAGTAAGTGATATTCTTGTCTGACTGGATGTATGAATGAATGAATGAAAACTTTATTACAGACTCAGGGTCCAGATAAAAGACAAGGCATTACATATAATAAATTACATACACAGCATAGAAATAATTCATAGTTTAAGAATAATTTAAATCAGTGTCCTACAAAGAGACAACTATACCAATGTCTCCACAGCTGTGATTGGTAGCGTGTAGTGCTATACCTTATGTTCGATAAGGCCAAGAGGATTTCATTATCAGAGTCATTAAGCCGGCAAATACATTTATACATAAGATTTCTTAAAACAGCTTGTAGAGTATTGACTCCTGCAGCCACAAACATTTCACTTGCACTAGACCATCGAGGTCTCTTCAGCAATATTCTCATGGCATCATTATAAGCTACTTGAAGTTTCCGTAAACTTGCTTTTCTGTAGTTTGACCACAGATTGTTACGGTGTGTGTGGGAAGTAGGACCCAAATGCAGATTATAGTGACAAAAATGACTCCTTTATTTCAAGGCTACATAATCACAAAGACAGAACAGAACACTCACCGCAGACCAGGTCATGACACAAGACGAACCGACCAAGACAGACAGAAAAACCAGAACTTAAATACACACAAGACTAATCACACAAACAAGACACAGGTGAGGAGGGAGGAGAAAACACAGGGACACCAGGTGAACACAATCGGGTAAATTAGACACACCAGGGAAACTGACAGGGAATCACAGACAGATTACAACAGGCAGGAAACGGGGGGTGAACACTTTACAAAATAAAACAGGAAACTAAAGACAGAAAAAGACAAGACAAAACACAACACGGACAGATCGTGACAGAACCCCCCCCTCAAGGGACGGATCCCAGACGTCCCTAAACCCCAAAAACAAAAATCCCACACAGTCCAGCAGGGTGGGTGGAGGGGGTCCGGAGGAGGGACGTATCCCTAGGCCACCAGGGTGGGTGGAGGGGGTCCGGAGGACGGGACTAAGCTGACCGCCCAGGAGCCCAGTAGGGGAACAGGAAGGGATCTCGGGCGGACGGCCCGGGGGCAAGGCAGAGTCTAAGGTGGGGAACTCGGGCGGACGGCCCGGGGGCAAGGCAGAGTCCAAGGTGGGGGTCTCGGGCGGACGGCCCGGGGGCAAGGCAGAGTCCATGGTGGGGAACTCGGGCGGACGACCCGGGGGCAAGGCAGAGTCCAAGGTGGGGGTCTCGGGGCGGACGGCCCGGGGGCAAGGCAGAGTCCATGGTGGGGAACTCGGGCGGAAGACCCGGGGGCAAGGCAGAGTCCAAGGTGGGGGTCTCGGGCGGACGGCCCGGGGGCAAGGCAGAGTCCATGGTGGGGAACTCGGGCGGACGACCCGGGGGCAAGGCAGAGTCTAAGGTGGGGAACTCGGGCGGACGGCCCGGGGGCAAGGCAGAGTCCAAGGTGGGGGTCTCGGGCGGACGGCCCGGGGGCAAGGCAGAGTCCATGGTGGGGAACTCGGGCGGACGACCCGGGGGCAAGGCAGAGTCCATGGTGGGGCGAAGGCCACAGCGGGCGAACTCAGGGGGCCGAGCATGAGGGCGAAGACCAGACAGCTCCGGAGGCCGGGCAGGACCCGGTGTCGGCCGGACAGGAACCGGAGCCGGCGGGACAGGCTTCGGCAGGATCCCCCACGGAAGAGGAGCAGGAGTTGGCAGGACCCCCAGCAGGAGAGTGGACGACGGGACCTCCAACGAGACAGGACAAAGGGTTGGCAGGACCCCCGGCAGGAGAGTAGACGACGGGACCTCCAACGAGACAGGACAAAGGGTTGGCAGGACCCCCGGCAGGAGGGTGGACGACGGGACCTCCAACGAGACAGGACAAAGGGTTGGCAGGACCCCCGGCAGGAGAGTAGACGACGGGACCTCCAACGAGACAGGACAAAGGGTTGGCAGGACCCCCGGCAGGAGAGTAGTCGGCAGGGCCTCCAACGGGACAGGACACAGGGTTGGCAGGACCCCCGGCAGGAGAGTAATCGGCGGGGGCCTCCAACAGCACAGGACATAGGATTGGCAGGACCCCCGGCAGGAGAGTAGACGGCGGGACCTCCAACGGCACAGGACATAGGGTTGGCAGGACCCCCGGCAGGAGCGTAGTCGGCGGGACCTCCAACGGGACAGGACAAAGGGTTGGCAGGACCCCCGGCAGGAGACTAGTCTGCGGGACCTCCAACTGGACAAGACATGGGGTTGGCAGGACCCCCGGCAGAGGGCTAGTCTGCGGGACCTCCAACTGGACAAGACATGGGGTTGGCAGGACCCCCGACAGAGGGCTAGTCTGCGGGACCTCCAACTGGACAGGACATGGGGTTGGCAGGACCCCCGGCAGAGGGCTAGTCTGCGGGACCTCCAACTGGACAAGACATGGGGTTGGCAGGACCCCCGGCAGAGGGCTAGTCTGCGGGACCTCCAACTGGACAGGACATGGGGTTGGCAGGACCCCCGGCAGAAGACTAGTCTGCGGGACCTCCAACTGGACAAGACATGGGGTTGGCAGGACCCCCGGCAGAAGACTAGTCTGCGGGACCTCCAACTGGACAGGACATGGGGTTGGCAGGACCCCCAGCGGAACCTCCAACGGTACAGGACATGGGGTTGGCAGGACCCCCGGCAGAAGACTAGTCTGCGGGACCTCCAACTGGACATGAGTAGGGGCTTGAGTGGGGACTCGAGAGAGGGCTTGAGAGGGAACTTGAGAGGTGACTCGAGAGGACACTGGAGAGTTGACTTGGGAGGTGACTCGAGAGGACACTGGAGAGTTGACTTGAGAGGTGACTCGAGAGGACACTGGAGAGTTGACTTGAGAGGTGACTCGAGAGGACACTGGAGAGTTGACTTGAGAAGGGACTCGAGAGGTGACTCGAGAGGTAACTCGAGAGGGGACCTGAGAGGGGACTTGAGAGGGAACTCGAGAGGAGACCTGAGGGGAAACTTGAGAGGTGACTCGAGAGGACACTGGAGAGTTGACTTGGGAGGTGACTCGAGAGGACACTGGAGAGTTGACTCGAGAGATAACTCGAGAGGGGACCTGAGAAGGGACTTGAGAGGGAACTCGAGAGGAGACTCGAGAGGTAACTCGAGAGGAGACCTGAGAGGGGACTCGAGAAGGAACTCGAGAGGTGACTCGAGAGGTAACTCGAGAGGGGACCTGAGAGGGGACTTGAGAGGGAACTCGAGAGGAGACCTGAGGGGAAACTTGAGAGGTGACTCGAGAGGACACTGGAGAGTTGACTTGAGAGGGGACACGAGAAAAGACTCGAGAGGGGACCTGAGAGGGGACCTGAGAAGGAACTCGAGAGGTAACTCGAGAGGGGACCTGAGAGGGGACTTGAGAGGGAACTCGAGAGGAGACCTGAGGGGAAACTTGAGAGGTGACTCGAGAGGACACTGGAGAGATGACTTGAGAGGGGACACGAGAAAAGACTCGAGAGGGGACCTGAGAGGGGACCTGAGAGGGAACTCGAGAGGTGACTCGAGAAGTAACTCGAGAGGGGACCTGAGAGGGGACTTGAGAGGGAACTCGAGAGTAGACCTGAGGGGAAACTTGAGAGGTGACTCGAGAGGACACTGGAGAGTTGACTTGGGAGGTGACTCGAGAGGACACTGGAGAGTTGACTCGAGAGATAACTCGAGAGGGGACCTGAGAAGAGTCTGGAGGGGAAACTTGAGAGAGTTGGTTTGCCAACAGAACACGGGGTGCTGGAGTCGGCCGGTACGCCGACAGGACACGAGGAGCTGGCGTCGGCCGGTACGCCGACAGGACACGGGGAGCTGGTGTTGGCTGGGGAGCCAACAAGAGACGAGGTGCTGGAGTCGGCCGGTACGCCGACAGGACACGGGGAGCTGGAGTTGGCTGGGGAGCCAACAGGACACGAGGAGCTGGTGTTGGCTGGGGAGCCAACAAGAGACGAGGTGCTGGAGTCGGCCGGTACGCCGACAGGACACGGGGAGCTGGTGTTGGCTGGGGAGCCAACAAGAGACGAGGTGCTGGAGTCGGTCGGTATGCCGACAGGACTCGGGGAGCTGGCGTTGGCCGGTAAGCCAGTCCTGGAGCCGAAACTGGAGTCGCGACCAGGGGTACTGGAGCCGGTACTGGAGCCAGAACCATGGCTGCTGGGGCCGGAACTGTAACCGGAACCATGGCTGCTAGGGCTCGGGCTAACCTGGCCTTGCGACGACTCCTTTTAGCAGCCGCCTGAATACTCCGTGGACCTCCATAAGCCAGACGAGTACCCGAGAACGGATCCTGGACAGGAGCAGGAAATGGGGAAGAAGCCGGGGCTGACTCCAGACGGAACCCACCAAGGCGTATGGTGCCAGGTTGGGAATCGGGAGGCAGGGAGCTAGCATGCCTGGGGCTAGCAGGCCGGGAATCACACACCGGGAGGATCTTTGAAATCCAGCCAGGTAAGAACTTCACCAAACCTGGTTTCTCTCTAGCCATCTGGCGCGCCTCCGACAACACAGCCTCTCGCTGCTGAACTCCGGGTGCTCTCTTCCATCGATCCGAGCAGTTAGCCAAAAAAAAGGAAAAATTCAATAATTCCAGCTCGAACGGATCTGCTGGGCCCATTTCTGGTCGGTTCGTAATGTTACGGTGTGTGTGGGAAGTAGGACCCAAATGCAGATTATAGTGACAAAAATGACTCCTTTATTTCAAGGCTACATAATCACAAAGACAGAACAGAACACTCACCGCAGACCAGGTCATGACACAAGACGAACCGACCAAGACAGACAGAAAAACCAGAACTTAAATACACACAAGACTAATCACACAAACAAGACACAGGTGAGGAGGGAGGAGAAAACACAGGGACACCAGGTGAACACAATCGGGTAAATTAGACACACCAGGGAAACTGACAGGGAATCACAGACAGATTACAACAGGCAGGAAACGGGGGGTGAACACTTTACAAAATAAAACAGGAAACTAAAGACAGAAAAAGACAAGACAAAACACAACACGGACAGATCGTGACACAGATGTGCCGAATAGAGCGGTGTTCAATAAGCTCTGAACAGAGACATCTTCACTCCATCTGTACATGCACCAAACTTACGTAGGAGAATGTTTGCTTGTGCATACATCTTGCGGCATTGCCTATAAATATCTTCATCATCTGTCATTTGTTCTGTAATAAAGTGTCCAAGATGTGTGTGGACATCATGCCTGAACCTTGCCAACTAATGATGTGCTTTCAAGTACAATAACTCTATGGTACTGTGTTAAACTCAAGGTGAGAAACACACAATAGACCACATCAAGAGCAACAAACTGTAAAAGTAAAAATAAAATGTAATGGCCTGCATTAAAGTGAGTCACTGCAACTAATGGACAACAAACCGTATAAAGACAAACCTCCCAACGGCACCTTTACTGTCTCTAACACAGCTCTGTGGCATTAAAAGGGTTAGGGTTAGGAACTAGGGAGATGTTTCTATTGGGATGTGGATAATGCAAAGATCAGGCTCATTTCACAATAATGCAAAAGCAACCAAAGCAATAATCCTGCTGCCAAACCCTCACGGTACAGTATATCCATGAAATGAGTTCACCAGCATGCAGCCAACGTGTTCTGCGTCAGAGTAAAAAACCCATCTGGAGTTTCCTCAGAAGTCAGCAGCTACCCAGAATAGAACATAATGAGCTCAGCCGCGAAGTATCTGTCAGGTAAGGAAGCTGCATCTTTGTTTGGATGTCAAGTTTCTATTTAGACAATAAAGACAGGGTATTTCTCTTTGCGACTGGAATCGTTTGCTGAAGGGTTTAAGCAGTCATACAATGGGAAACAAAGATATGGCAGATGATTCATGCATGCACAGAAACTGTACACGCAGAAACAATCTAGAATACTAAACGTCCAGGTTTTTGTGATAAGCTTTAAAGACTTCCCTATTTCTTATTGCAAGTAACATGTAATACTCACTTGTAAAGGTGATGTTGAAACCTCTGTCTGTGTAGGTGTGGTCAGTCAGGAACTCTAGCCGGGCCACGTGAGCACTGGTTGTTATTGAAGGAGGTAGGACGTTACCGGAAAAGGTGCCCAGGATAGGAGACTCCGCCTGATAAAAACACATATCTGATGAGACCAAATGCTGAAGAGAATAATCGTTTGAGAGAGAACAGCAGATACAGGAGATACACAGATAACATAAGACCAAGGACAAACACACAAACAGCTTAGAAACTTATTTGTTCAGGCTGCTTCTACTCACACACACAATGACATGTCGATAGTTGGAGTTGCACTAAAAGAATACACTAAGAAACCAAGGACACAGCTTTTTTCAACAGTACCTTTCCCCCATCCTTGATGGAGAGGAAGTCGAACTGTTTCTCCATGCTGAGGTCGTTGAAGGCCAGATTGATGCGGCTCTCAGGGTTGCTGATGATGAGCCACACACAGTGCATGTTGTTGCCGTACTCCTGAGGGTAGTTAGGAGACAGGAGCACCCCGGATGGAGTGGTAAAGTTGAAGAAACAGGAAACTATAGCGGTGATGAAGAGATATAGACAAGAGAGAAAGGGAGAAATAAATAAAACAAAGCAACATGCACTGAATATGGTTTAGGAGGCTGAACAACAAATTCTGTTTACTTCTGCCGAGGGACAATATGATTAGATACTTTGGTATAAACCACACCACACATTCTGTAGACATCATAAAGACAGCAGACACCACCATAATACACTGTGTACAATTACAGTTACCTTGGGCTTACAATTGGTCCATTGGATATAAAAGTAATAACAACTAAATATGTCTGATATTGATGAAAATTGCCAAAGACATATCATAACATTTGTTTGTTGCTTATTACGGCACAATGTTACCATTTATACAGCGTTATAGGAAGGGAGGAGCTTTTTGGAAAAATAAGTCAAGTAAGCCTTGAGGCATGAAATGGGGATAGAGAAATCTGAATCTTACAACATTTAAGAAGAAAAATAATTGTCTTTTTCTGTTGTCAATGAAAAAGAAAAGGCTCTGAACTCCCTCTCTGACAACTATCAAGGCTGTCACTTGATCCTAATTACTCGATATCCTTAGACAGCAACAGCACCTTGATGTTACTGTGCAGACCACAATGTCTGCTTTGTTCATGAAGCTCTGGCAAGGCTAACAAACAGGTATGAATATGGTGTCAATGACAGTGCTCTCCTTCACTGAGATCTGATAGGAAAAACACTTTCAGGCTGTCATGGGCACTTGCACCCATTTCTGAAACAACTCTTTGTCAATTTTCTAAGACTAAATAGATTTCAGATGAAGAATAGCTCATTTAAAAAGCAGATTTGTCTGGCGTCCAGGTGCTGGGCTGTTTCACTGTTAGGGGATGTTTTCAAATAACACAGAGTTTCCAACTTGTACGTAGGTTGACCAGGAAATTAAATTACCGTAAACTTAATTGAAATGTCAAAATCAACACCAAGTAAGCGTAATCAAGTTCAAAGTTAAAGAACAAAACATGGAAAGGTTGAAGTTGTTTTAGCATTATACAATTAGGTCTGTCCTTGACTAAAGAAAATCTTAGTCGACACTCATACGGTTTTGAATATGCACAGAGGATTTAAATAGCCGACCCGTGGGAATATAACTATTATAATTTACAGCCAACTGTTCCTTTTTATTATTTAATTAATCAAAGTCGAATGCTTACCCAGCAGTGGAGGAGCAATTTTGGTTTTTAATATTATCATCCTTGGTCTCAATTGAGCGATGACAGGGCATCTGCCTATTGCCTTAACATGGTGATGACTTCATTTTTTACTAAAAGACTACGAGCCACCAGATTGATCAGAATGTGTTCCACCATATAAACACATTATATTAATAGTAACAGTGCCTAGTACCTGACGCAGAGGCAAACAACCAACTAGGCAATGGACAGCTCTACATTTAGAAAAAGCACATCCTCATATTGACACTATCAAATTCAATGACAAAAGTGTCTACATTACTATAATAGTTTCATACATATTTACATAACAAACAGAATGTTACAGTGTTATGTGACCAAATTGACTCTTGTGTCATTCAGCCTGGTGATGTTTATCTATACACTGCACCTTTTGTCCATCCCATTATCTTATCAATTATACAACAGTGGACATTATCCGCAGGGTCAGCTCTTTTCACCCTCTAACTCCGACACTGTGTGTTTGTCTTTCATGGCGTTAATTAGCTAATAAGCCTCTGCTGGGCAAACGGCAGGGATAATCTGATCATTTATTATGCAGCCCTCTGCACAAGGATACATATGTCTGGCAGGGTTTCCATTACCGTGTGTTAGCTGGTAAAATGTATTAAAAACCGGTAAATTCAAAACCTGCCGGTCAAAATGTCCGGTAATAACTGGGAATGCTCCGATCGATTGGCCGCCGATCATTATCGGCCGATATTCACTCTTAATAGTTTGATCGGTTCTCTCTATAAAGGCGGATCAGGAGAGCTGGATCTGATCGATATGGACATAAACGCGAGTGAAGTATAACCGGACGCGAGAGAGCGATCAGATCAGCTGCTGAGTCTGACAGAGACACACAGCTCTGCATGATCACCTGAAGCCCCGCCCACTGTTTAGCGAGCTGCATGAGATACAGGCCGTTTCTCAATCTCGAGGATACTGGCTTCCAAGCGAATATTTCAAGGATGCTACGTCATCGAGTGCCGCCGAAGTACTGTTCCAATCTCCAGCATACTTGGAATTCCACCGAGGCTGCGTCCTTGGTTTGGGGGAAATTTCGAGGCTGCACAAGGGTAGACTTCGCGTCCTTAAAATCCTCACAATGCTTTGCGCATGGACCAATTTCAAAAACTCTTGCGGAGAATGGCTGAACCGACGCAGCACACATTTAAATGTAAGTATGTAGTGGCGTAGAAAATGTGTAGTGTTGGTAAATGTGTTACTTTGTTAAATGTGTTACCACCATAAATGTGTTCCGTGAAAGTAAAGCAAGTTCATAATTAGATAGACATCGTGAGGTATTTATTTTCGGTACAGTTTATGTTGAAATCGTTAGAGAGAGTGGCACACTTGTTAGCCTGTTCCATTCTTCTTCGTTTTCCTAAACCGTGGCTTGGACACATACTTGCTTCGTTTCTGAAGGAAGTGACTTGGAAGTACGCGACTACCAAGCCAGCATCCTCGCGATTGAGAAACGGCCACAGACGGGCTGTCAGGAGAGAGAGAGAGGGAGAGAGAGGATCCGTTTCTCCCGTGTTATTATCCAAAGTTAATGTAAACTTTTGAATAATGTACTTTATCTACGATACGTAGATTGTTTGAATGTAATAATGATTTGTTTTGTTGTTTGTGGAAGCGCATCATTTATTGAAAAATGAATTGGAACTTTTCGATCTTTTACGATTATAAACTGACGCAATATAAAAATGACTCCCATTAACTGAGTTTTAAACATCAGCATATCCGGTCCTAGTCCGGTAATTACCTGCTAACGGAAACTCTGCTGCACAATTATTATTATTATTGAAACATGACCGGTAAGTTTCAAATTTGTCCAGTAAAATAAATTATTTCCGGACATTTGACCGGCAAGAAAAAATCCTAGCGGAAACCCTGATGTATGGCACATGTCGGCACGTGGTGAATGTACACTCTGAATTGCACGAGGCTCCCGAGAACTTACAGACGCAGCTGGGTTTCTTCGCCGACCACTGGTTGTTCTTCTGACAGGTGATGTTTTTCTTCCCCACCAGCTCAAACGCAGGCAGACACTCAAAGTACAGTTTGTCCCCGTGGCGGAAACCTGTCCCTTCTCGCTTTCCGTATGCTGGGAATCCAGGATCTCCACAACTTCCCTGGTCAATTTCTGCGTAAAATAAACACAAAGGCAAGAACATTTAACATAAAAAACTGATATTGATAAAAAAATCCTCATTACAGACGGAGACACATGGGGGGCAAAGAAAGACCTGGCTCTGTTACTTAGTCATAGTAGAGATAAATGCTAATGTTATAATTTAATTAACACAAGCCATCACCGCGACTGTCCTCTCTTTAACCTTCATATTATCTTAAATACTATTGTTTAGCCAATTAGACAGCCACAGTGGGCCTGCAGCACATGATAATTGTATTTCATGTAGTCTTCTAGATAAAATAAACACTAGATGGATGTACTAGAGGGAAAGGAAGTGAGGCAGAGAGACATCTAAACTCAAGGTTATTACTGACTGTAGCCCCCAGCAGATATTGACAAGATACTACTACATGGGTAATAAGTGATATGAAGATGCAGGACCTCACACTAAATCAAAACCAACACTGCTGTATCTCATTAATTCCAGTTTCAGGAAAATGTGTGTTCAGCTTACTGAGTGGGAATTATTGAATACTGCTGGTTTTTGTGTGACCCTTTATTGCGACACAGCAAATGTCCCAGGTAGGCCAATCGAAATACATTTCCTCAAACCCAATTTATTCATTAGTTCCAATTTAAAAAAAAAAAAGTATTTTGCTGACTGTGGAAGCCTGCCAGAGTAGTGCATTCATGTGCAGTCATGGAGTCTGCCGTCTGGAAAAAATGACTTTGCTTATCATTTTATACAACGCTGATTTGCAGCCAACTTTTAACTGCTGGATGTGGGAGCTCTGTCCCAGCCCCTGCATCCTATTTACGTATAAAATAGGATGCAGTCTACATTACAACTACTTACTACAGGAACATTTGACATTAAAATGAACTGTTAGACACTACATATTTTAGGCTTTTTGGAGTTTTCCCTTTTTTTGAGTGTGTTATATAGATTTGTGTGCATGTAAATGGTCTGCCATGGCTGAAATCATACAGTTCCCTGCAGAGGGACTTGCTCTCACGCACACTACAATGATGTAACTATGTAACACTCGCGCTTCTATTGGCTAGCGCTCCATCACATTGTACGTCATAGGTGTGGGACATCTCTAAGCGTTTGACCAATCAAAACAGAACTGGCCAGCTAACAAATCAGTGCAGACTGGGCTCTGGTTTCAGACAGAGGGTGAAAAGAGGTGCTGCAGCATGAGAGAAATAAAAACATTTCTGATACCTGAAAATGAGCACAATAGGGCCCCTTTAAAGCAACGTTATCCATGTTAAATAGAAACTATTTTCTGAGGCAAACAACTGCCTGTTTTATAGATAAAATAGTATATGTGCTGGTTCAACAAAGTCCCAAAGAGAGTAGAGTTGAGCCAAACCATACAGTGGAAATGAAACAAAAGCCATTCCTGTCTGGCGCCTTTGCTAAGAATGAATGGATATTATAATGTCAATAAATAATAAGAAAAAACAATTATATATCAAGCAACTTTCAAAACAAAGTTACACAGTGCTTTGCATGATTGAAAAGAACAATAACCTTTTAGAAAAAAAGCAAATTACAATTAACAAATTAAATGGAGATCAAAAAAGCCTCAAGTAATATGGAACTATTATCATAAAAGATAAGACATGTTGGAAATAGTATGATGTGCTCAGACAAATAAAAACGTTTTTTTATTAAAAGATAATTGTATTAGCGATGACTCAGAGTTAATTTTGGTCCGACGAGGCAGAGTAGCTTTTGCACTTCATTACATTATAATTGATGTGATATTCCTTTTGTCACATAATGCATTTAATTTCTGGACGATTCAATTTCCACTAAGTAGTCTTGTCTGTCTCCTTATCCTCTCAAAATGTTACCAACTAATTTTGCAAACTTCTCTCTCAACTGTGTCTCTTTTTTCCGCTGCTACTGTGTGAAAAACGTTCTTACTTTTGTTGGAAGCTGATGTGAGCACGTTCAGGTGCACACGCAAACACACCTGCATCAAAACGCTTCTTCCTTAAAACCACTCAAAGCCAATTTCATTATCACAAGATGTATGCAAGTCCCTTCTAATTTTCTGAGGTCGCAGATGGGAATGTTGAGGCATCCGGTCGGGGAAGAGAGCGAATAAGCTCATCCATCCAGGAAATGATGGCAAGGTCTAATATGATTTTAAATCGCACTAGGGGCGATGCTGGGTATAAATCCATACCCTTAGCCTTAATGATGATCATCATTTAGAACACATATTTAGAGCTCACTGCTGTTTGGATGTATGGCTGTCCTGAGGCCGCCTCGTTCACAAGTCAACTCATTGATCTTACGTGGGAGTCACCTTTAAAAGGAGAGACACTGAAAGATAGTTTTCAGATGAGCCTGAGAGAAAATGTATTGGAAATAATACGACAGGAATGTATACGATCCAACAAACACCACCAATAGCTATAAAATGGACCTCAAACCATAACAATACACGCACACACAGCATTATACAATAGCGTGTTTGACTCTATAACATACTCACTCAACTCCCCGCAGGGTTTGTCTTAAAATAAGGCCCCTCTGCCTCATGGGTCCCTACAATCAAAATGTTAGGCAAATAGAGGCAGTAAACGAGAGCCCTTTGAAGTGTGTGAGTGTACATTGGTGTGAACACATGTTTCATGGATTGCCTGTTGTTATACATGTGTTTGTGAATGTGTATGTTGTGTATAAGAGAGCAGGCTGCAGCCATTTGATTCTCATGAATAAGTGAAGAGATGTAATGGATGTCATTTTCGTTCTGTTTGTCATGCTGGAAACATGTAAACATCGTAATGTAACTCTGACTCACTTTACTGCCAACAACTATCCCGCAGTTTCCTTGAACGACAAAACAACTCTAATACTCGATTCTATTGATGTAAAGTACCTATAAGATGTTAGACCTATGAGTAAATCACAATAGTTTATCAATGGAGGTTAAGGGGCCCTGCTATGCTAATTTCCAGGTTCATATTTGTATTTGTTGCTTTTGTTTTGTAACATGTTTACATGCTTTCATTTTCAAAAAGCTCTTTATTTTTCTCATACTGCCTGTGCTGCAGCACCTATTTTCACCCTCTGTCTGAAACCAGAGCCCAGTCTCAACAATGTGTTGGAACGCTTAAGGCAGGGGGAGAGTGTGTGTGAGAGAAACTCTGGGATTGTATCCTTTGCAGACCATTGACATGCACTACATAACACAGTACAAGAAAGGAAAACAGGGCCCATTTAGGCTAAAGTACCAGCACATCTTCAAATTAGAAAACATGCCATAACTTTAAGTATAAAACTGCCTGAAAAGTTGAACATTTGAGGCCACAGCAGTATGCAAAGCACACTCAAATGTGTGTGTACTGGTTTGACTGTGTTTGCAATTACACTTGATGATCAGGTTTAAAATACAAGTAATTGAGAATGCAAATTAGATTGTGGGCGCTCCATTCTGGGAGGTGAAGTGGTTCAAAGTGTTTCTTCCCCTTCATTAAGTACAACTCATTGTTTTAATTACACTGGTTCGGCATGTTGCTCCACTTTCTCTGTTGTTTTTACTGATGAAAAATAAGCATCTGTGGGCAAGGGAGAAGCCTCGCTGTGTTCAGAGAGGCAAGCGGCGGACCTATCTAATAGAAGAACTCTGGCAAACTCCCCATACTCACACACAGGCACACACACACACACACACACACACACACACACACACACACACACACACACACACACACACACACAGGCACACACACACACACCAATACACACATTCACACTGTCACTCTGTTTTGTCTCTCATGTCTCCACAATGCTTTCACAAAGACGTATTCATTACCATTTTCCAAGTCACACATATGAGTATACAGATCATGTGGTTTTGGGAATATATCAGAAATCTGCGGAAGACTGCATCGATGGCTAATTGCCTCTGTTACCAAAAGAAGTGCCACTTTTGTCCTTCCTCATTAGCTTTCAAGGCACCAATTATAACACAAATCATTATTTTTGAACATAATTTGTGCATAGTTGCAAGAGAACCAGCAATTTGGGGATTGATTAACTGAAAGTCCTTGACTACATTGATTCCTTGTTGCTGTTTATGTTTCTCTCAAGGGTTTTGTAGTCCAGCTGTATTGTTGCAGCACCCGATGCGGCACAAGGAGATCCCAAGGCGGGCCGCGCCACGCCTGTTTTGTTACGATGCTATTAAGCTTCTTACAAAAGTCTTAGATGAGACAGATCTCTGACCCCTCTGTTCTTGAAACTAAACTCGAGAAGAAGGACAGCAATGTGACAGTTAACCGAAAATGTGTTCTGTCAGTGGCTATGTTGGCAGATCTGAGCAATGAGTCACAATACACAAGGGGAAATTATCCAAAAAAAGACACTTCCCTCTAGTTGTGAAAGAAAAAAACTGTTTATAAAATGCAGCAACGAAGCTGGCACTTCGGCAACAAGAACGTTTGAATCACTCTTACCTTCAAAAGACACCTTGAATCCCAGGGAGCCACTGGTGTCGTCTGTTTTGAAGTTGAGCCACATCTGGTGACTGGTGCTAACCACAAGGTCTGGAGTCGTGGTTCCAGACAGGCTGCAAAAGAGAAATTATCTCTTTAAGATAGTTGTAAACACACTGTTGGTTTGTGCTACAAAGGTTGTGACTGCATGGTGTGTCAAAAGTGAATGGATCAGTTGTTTCAATTAATATAAACATATAAAGTAATATATAAAGTTTGCATTTACTGCAGTGGATTTGGAGCAATTGTAATAGTCAAAGGCACTGTTTCCACTGCATCATTAAAAACGTAATGCAAGCAGAAGAAGAAAAACAACAACACCTGAAGATACATTTTAAACTGTCTGACTTTACTCATCAAAGAAAAGTGCTCTGACACAGTTGCAGGCAATTCCAGTCTGAGAATTTAATACAATCAAAAAAACATCTCATTCAAAACAGTTGGGGACAAAAAAGTGGAACATGAAGGCAGATCAGTCAATGCCAAAGAAAGAATGTAATCCTATTTGAAAAGTTATTCCCCCAACTCTAATTAGGAAGTGTATAGCTGTGGCGTAAGTGATTAAAGGCTCTAATTTGAGTGATGGCGCACAGAGGACGGTAGGAGCAGTAAAGAAGCTGTCTGGGTAAGAACGGTGTGAGATTGTCTCCTTTCCTGCAGTCTGACAGTCAGAGTGTTTCTGTGAAATTGTTTATACATATGTGGAGGGAAAGATGCAACACAGTGCACCGTGTTGTGGGGATTGCATTTTCTATCAAAAATAACCACTGCTTTTTTTAGACATTTGTTAGTTTTACCACGATAACTCCAATAGTTTTAATTAACGCAGGTTTGTCGGCAATTGGAATGGAAACACATTCTGTCAGTTATAATGTACCTGCAAGTTAATCACTCTTTCAAACACTATCCTTGTTTGAAGTAGTCTATCTGCTGATGATAATTGTGTTCCTCCCACACAAGGACATCGTTTTTCCATGAGAAACACGTTTGTGGCAGACTAACACCAAATGGTTCTCTCCTATAATCAAACTGTCATTGCTCCGGGTCTCTGAAGTGAAAAGAAGAGATTTGATTGGCTGCGACTCAGTGCTTATTTACCAGCACATGTATTACTGTGCTGCAGCAGAGCTACATTCCTCTGACCTTAAAGTAACAACAGAATAATTCCCCACACCTTGCACACGCTTGCCTGCACCACTGATTCACAAACATATAGTCCTAAATAAACGGTGCTGATAGCTGCAGTTTATTCTCCGGTCCTAAATTCTTCTAGTGGTTTGTGTGCAATAGTGCATTAGATCTCCATGACAGCATTGCTCACACAACTTTCATATCATAAAGAAGTCTGTAAAGTGGGGCGGTGGTGGGGAAGTCGATAGGGACTTGGCTTGGCAACTGGAAAGTCACCAGTTCAAGTCCCGGCAAGACCAAGTGCTACCGAGTGTCCCTGAGCAAGTCACCGTTCCCCACACTGCTCCCCGGGCGCCGTTCAAAATGGCAGCACACTGCTCCTAACACTAGGATGGGTCAAATGCAGATAAACAATTTCTCGACGGGGTTTAATAAGGTATATCAAATCAAAAGGGCGGAGGGGATTTTTAATTGAACAGATTAGCTAATTTGTGTGTGTTCTGTAAGTATGCGCACAACAATCTAAAAGTTAGGAAGATCTTCTCTTACCAACTAACTCCTCCCCCACAAATCCCTCCCCCTTTTATCTCCCACCTCCTCCCAGCTCCAACCCCCCGGGTGAGGCAGAGCTATAAAAACTTTATTAAGTTGGTACATTTCAGCGCAATTAATAACAACATCCTGTGAATTGTTATGGAGCATCTGCTAGAACAATCTCTATCAGGGGGCATCGGTATGCAGTTTGCAATGCTTCACCACAGGGCATACTGCACTACTGCATCAGGTGGTGATGAAACAAACGAGGAACAGTACAACAAAGAGAAAAGGGCTGCAGGGTGAGAAGAAGAGAGAGGGATGATGCCCGCTGCAGGAAAACGGAGGAGGACAGGAGGCAAGTGTGCCAAAAAAGAAAAAGGTGAGAAGTGAAAGCAAAAGATGACACCATGGAACATGAGAAACCAAAATGAAAATGATTTGGCAAATTAAAAGCTGGAAGAAGATAGAGAACAGAGGGAAGTAATAAAGCAAAAACAGAGAGGTCAAATGAGTCACTCACACGTGGAAGACGGTCTTCTGGTCGCCCA
Source organism: Harpagifer antarcticus (assembly GCA_902827135.1). Lineage (NCBI taxonomy): Eukaryota > Metazoa > Chordata > Actinopteri > Perciformes > Harpagiferidae > Harpagifer > Harpagifer antarcticus. The sequence continues at coordinate 1,549,715 of CADEHL010001417.1, forward strand.
CCACCTCCCCGTCTCCCACCGTCAGGGTGTCGTAGCCTCGTTCCAGGTCAAAGTCCTCAAAGGTCAGCTTTATCACCTAGACAGGAGCAGTGGAAGTGGTAAACGGCAGATGCTTGGATGCTCCTGACCCCAGATGCACAGGAGAGACCCCTCACATATGTGACAGCCCATCCATCTATCATCAATCACATGTTTGAATATGTTCGTGGCACAATTCCAATAAACCATATGTACCAGCTGTGTATGTTGCATGTACAACCTTGATCCCTTTACTAGTATTTATTGCCCTTTAAATAGTCACATACTTTCATGAATACACACTCATCTGAAATGATAAGGTATGCCCAGAGAGTTATGTCAGTGTATATGTGACTGTGTGTACACATCTGCCACTAATCCAGTGGTTCTCAAACTTTTTCTGGCATTCCTCACTTTGAACAGGTGGGCCTTTTCAAGCCCCACCTGTTCCTCGCCGCTCCAATAAAATGGTAGGCCAAGCTTAAAATGGTCAAATGTATCGTTCTATAACAGGGGTCTCCAACCTTTTTAAGGATGAGAGCTACTTTCAAATAATAAAACAAGTTGTAAGCTACTTTTACTCCTCTTTTTCAGTTTCTTTGCAGTGTATATATTTAGCACATTTTAACATTAGTATATGCTTACCTTTAACCTTTGTGTGCTGTTTGGGTCTGTGGGACCCGTTTTCCGTGAAAAGAAAATGTATGATTTTTTTTTAAATGTTGAAGTTAAATGCATCAATCTGGTGCACTTTGAGCACAAAATGAATTTATGGATACATCTCTCAACACTCTATGAAAGGGAGCTGTATACTTTTCAATAATCCAAACATCTTTAGAATAAGATCACAACCAATAACAAATCATTGAAACGTGTGTATTATTATCTTATGTTACCTAGTTAGCATTATTTCTTTATATTTATGCATTACTAATCACTCCCCTTTTAAACTGTTTACTGTCCTATAGTACACATTGGAATGAGTTCTTACTTTATTTTGTACAACTAGGCTATATTAAATAGATAAAGGTGTGCTTCTCCTACATAATTTCAGCCAGATACTTTGAAACAAACAAATATATTGAAAACAAAATATTCAGCTTTATAAAGTCTATTTTTAACATGGAAGTTATTGCAATGAGCTGTAACAATTAACTCTCTCTCTGTCTCGTTCGCTCACAGAGGCTGTGTGCTCCTCCGTGGCGATGATGGCTTGCGTTAAAAGATAATAATAAACATATGCCTATTTGTAAAATGGGGGGACACAAACGGGATTTCGTGTCACGGTTAAACTCCTTATGAAGTGGTGAGGTGCCGCTCCACATTGCTTTTCTTCCTGACTGCAACGCTGTTGTGTCTGTGTGTGAGAGCGTTTCACATGTCTGTATGTTTACATATGTCTGCAAATGACTTTGGTTTCAGTGTGTGTGTGTGTGTGTGTGTGTGTGTGTGTGTGTGTGTGTGTGTGTGTGTGTGTGTGTGTGTGTGTGTGTGTGTGTGTGTGTGTGTGTGTGTGTGTGTGTGTGTGTGTGTGTGTGTGTGAGCAGGCTGGGATTGGCCATCAGGAGATTCGGGACTTTTCCCGTTGGGCCGCTGCCGTTGGTGGGCCGCTGCCGTTGGTGGGCCGCTGGCTCTGGCATAGGTGGGCGGTGGACTTTCACAACGCCGCTGCGCCGGTACCGCATCCGCCGCCGCAAACACCCGCCGTTGCGAGGCTCTGGCGGCTCCGGCAGGTCCGGTGCAGCGGTGCTGTGAAAGTCCACCGTCGTTGCGAGTCTCCGGCTGTAATAATCCACTACCGCCCGCGAGGACCCAGGTTCGATTCCGGGCCCCACACTTTGAGAAACGCTGCACTAATCTAATATCTGATTCTCGCCAGGCGTTCTGCATGACCCAACGTTGCAGATGACTTTGTGGCCTATGATGCCGGACTTACAATAACTTTAAGCACATCAGGAGATGTGGCAGGGGATTTGAGACTATCCACAAGGTAAATATATATATATATATATATATATATATATATATATATATATATATATATATATATATCATAAAAGTGGCACATAAGTTTCAAAAGATTTATGGAATGGATTTCCACGGTGAGGAAAACAGCAGAGCGGCTTATTTCATCTAATTTCTATTCCGCAGGTGGGAGCGTGGGAGGGAAGGTGAACAAGTAGAGAAATCAATAAGTGTGCCATAGCTGGAGGAAGCCAGGGGCAACTCTAATAAAGATAGACAGACAAATAAGGTTTGATTATGAGTTTATAAATAAAGACAACAAAGCAGGGTAATGTCGGAGACCAAGATATACATAAATAAAAAGCAAAACAAATGCCGTCTTTGTCCCCATTTTATATTTGCTACAACTGATTTCCTCCACATTTTTAATGTTTTCAGAGAGCTGAGAGAGCCAGACCGAATGAAAAAGCTTATATAAATGCAAATTGCATTCTGTCCTATGTTAAACCAGATGACTAATGAAAATTGCCACGGTAGAGAGCAAAGATGGATGGCGTGTAGGCAAAATAGGTCAGATCACTAGATAAATAGAGTCTCATACCGCAGACTCGTCTCCTGTCAGCCAGCCAACAGGAGGGACAAAAGGTTAGACAGGAATAAACAGGAAAGCAAGAAAAGCAAAGCCACCATATATATACTTTATATTTATTGCCATCTCTGACGTCATGTCTGACATTTTGGTTGCTTTAGAACCCGAGTGTCCCCAGACACTGACGGACAAACACTTAAATGATTGCCAAGGAAAGCCAGCTGCATTCGGTACCTTCAGGACATTATGAAGGAGCAACACTAGACAAGAACCCACATTAGTCATGATGTCACGAGGCTGATTTTAGGTTTAGAAGGGCTGTGTCACGTCCTACCCTTGCAGTTCCGACTCAGTCTCCTGCCTGACCTAACATCTCCTCTGGCTGGGCCTATGCGTACGGGCAGGAATAGAAGCCCATTACGCCGCTAAACAGAAAGAACAGCCTCGCTCAATCTTCATCTGGACCAGACAACAGGGCGAGAGACAGCCCAAAGTACCATTGTCTGTTTCAGCAAGCTGCCCGCCGAGAATACCCAGGGGTGTCTATGCGTGTGTGCGTGCGCGCGCGTGTGTGTGTGTGTGTGTGTGTGTGTGTGTGTGTGTGTGTGTGTGTGTGTGTGTGTGTGTGTGTGTGTGTGTGTGTGTGTGTGTATGCATGCATGCATGCATGCAAGCAAAGCGGTGCAAAGCTTTAGAGTGGATAGGTGTGCATGTGCATCTCATTACACCCCTCTGCCTCTCACCTCACATAGCCTCTCCTCAAGTTGGCATAGTGCAATAAGAGACACATTTGTACAACCAATTTGTCTGAGTTCAGAGAAGGATATTTGGCAGGAGAGCACCTGGGTGGCCTTGAACACAACTCCAAAGTCAATGGTCTGAGCCGAGTAGCTATGACACTTTCATGATAGCATGCGCATGCTCTAAAACCTCTCCATTACTCTACCTACAGTTTTCTCCTCTCCCTCACCACAGGTGTTTCTAACAACTCTCTTTGTCTTCCTTTGGCTCATGTCCAGCGCCCACAAACCCTTTCTTTTCTTACATGTCATATCTTCTATGAATGAGCTTCTGTCACATGACACTCATGTCGTGTAGCAACTTTCAGATGTATGAAACCAGACACTCTGGTTCCTCTGGATTTCGCTTTGCAAACAAACCACTTAACACTGCTGGAACAAGTGATTACAGGAGCAAAGTAGCATCTCACTGTTGCTTAAATCCCACGGTTAATTACTTTTACCTTGGTCATGTCCGTGGCTGAGATGAGCCAAGTGCAGTTAGCATTGTTGTCATATTGGACCGGGTAGTTTGGGGACGTGATGACACCACTGGGTCCTTTCAACTGACCTCCACACATCGGTGCTACAAAGGAAAAAAAGAGAGACACAGAGAGAGAGAAATGTCTGGTAAATGACACATGTATACTCCACCAAGCGTAATGCTGTTTGACTGCTGGTCATCATTTAAACCGCTCGGCCTATTACGGTTTCTCATTTATTTTATTGTTTTTTAAGCCTCGTGCAATATGTGTAATCAATATATACATTTCTTTTTTTTTTTCTTCAAATCCTGTAAAAGGAAGCGGACATTTACCAGGTGACTTGGAAGGCATCCTAAAGCATTGCCAAATATAATCAATGAACAATGCATTTGTTAAACTTCACATTACTTCAGCGTTTCTGACTGAACTGTAAACAAGCATCCCTTATGAGTGTTGAAGCTGTTTGTCAAGCGCTTGGTGATAATGATAATCTGTCCTTTTTTTAAACTATCATCAAATTATAAACCAAAGAGCCATCAAAACAAAATCAACTGCTGTGCATCCTCTAAGCACTTGACTTGCCAATTTAGCGTGGCAGTGTGAAAAATAGACTGATGGGGGATTGAATTGAGGCCATACATCACTTAGTTTTCCCACAGGTTTAGAAAACGGCGGGTAGTAAACACACCAGGATAATTTATTATAAGAATAAAACAAATAATTTGACATTAGACCGTCTTTATGATCCTCTGCCATTGTTATAATGTTTCAAAAATAAATTCGGGCAGTCGTTAATATAGTTGGGTTCTTTCCAGAAACACAAATCAAGTAACAGACTCAATATGTTATTTAAAGAGTAGGTAAGCAGTTAGCAAACCGATCTTTGAAGGACACTGTGACTTCTTTATCGAGGCCCGAGGGTGTCTGTTAAATTCCCCTTCAAATTAAAGCAGAATTTGTAATGAGTCCTGTAAGGGAGCTGAAGGAGTTTGTACGTGTATATACATGTGGGGTGTGTAACCAGAAATTATTTGAAAAGGCCCTGAACCAGCTACCCAATTTTTTAATGAGTTATGTCTAAGAAAGGTCCTTTGGGTGTTCAGGCCCCATTCAGCGGTTCCATGTTCCAGCCCACTCCCACCAAATCACCCCTATTAAAAAGTAAGAAAGAACTTTAGCTTAGTTAATGGGAAAATAGAGTTATTAATTTGAGTTGTACTGACAGTGAGGGTGACCTTAACCCTTGTGTTGTGTTCGAAAGCTGTTACCGGGTACATTTTGACCCATGATTTATTTCAGTCTAAAAAACTCAAAAATAATGACTATGATCCAATATTGTTTTAACTACATCATAACTAACTTATAATGCATTCATAACCGTACAATCCTGTTGTAATTTTATTTTATGGCCCCAAAACACATTACACCACATATTGCACACGTGCATGTGTGAGTTCAGGTTCATTCTTTGTGAGAAGTCGAGTTCCCGTGGGGGGAGGGGGGCAGAGGGAGGGGAGACCAGGTGCATGTTACGAAAAAGTATTGTTACAGTGGATGAAGGTGGTGGGGGAGGGGTGTCTAAAGTCAAAAGATGAATCTTGATTGGGCCAAATTTGACCCCGAGTCACCCAAAACAATGCTGCTGGGTCCTCCCAGACCCGAACACCAAATAATACACTTCTTTTTCTTTAGAGACCTTCAGACTTGGCTAAAATTGTCTGTTTTGTAGTGTTTATATAGCTGTTGTGGAGGATATCATGAAGCCTTGTTCCGATAAAAAAAACTAGAGCGTAGTTATTATATAATTTTAACTTGAAACAGGTCACGGGAGACCCGAACACAACATAAGGGCTAATGAAAATAATACAGCAGAAAAGAACTCCACCAAATATATCATAACCACTTTTATGTTTTATTATTATTCTTTTTTAATCTTGGGGATCATTGTGCCTGATACAACCCATGACGTTCATAATGGAAATGAATTGCAGGAGGTAAGTGTGTCCAGTAAGAAGTATAAACGTAACGTAGCTTTCAAGTCATGGGGAGTTAATATTTCAGCCTTAGGATGAAGATTTTTCATTTGCAAATGATAGTGCTGTTCAATTGAATGATGACTAATGCTAATTTAGGACACAGATTAAATTATCCCTGGATATTTAATCTTCTTTGAGAGGAAACAAAGACGCAGCAACAAAGGTTAAATGTGGATGATGGAATGAGATTTTCTTTAAGGCCAATTTCATTGACATCATTGTGGATGCTATTTCAATCTGGAGTGTTTCTTTCCATAAAACAGAAAAACTACTCAATTTGTACTTTGCGGTATATTTTTTAAAGAACAGAAGATAAAAGTGTTTTTCTTCAGATTGTTTCGTGCCACAAAACTCAAACATTATTATATGAATGGGAGGTTACTGTCCATATTTTATATAAGACGAATCACTACCAATCACCCCACCCCTTTAATCCTTCTCAAATCCTGCCCCGCTCTCCTTAGTGCTGTAATTTAATTTGGGCACAATTGGATCAGACTAAGATAAAAGAAAGAATGGAGGAACCTGTGGAATGCTGTATTTTGAGAATGCATTAACTGAAGTGGAGTAACGTCCATGAACTATACTGTAGGTGACATTAAAGGAAATGCTGCAGGTGATTACATTAGACAAACCCCTCAGAGATTAGCCAGTTTAAAAGCCCACATGGGGAAACTGGTACAAAATGCCTGACATAAATCTGCTGGGGACAAAGGTCATTATTGTTATGTATTTTTGGATTAAAATGGGATATATAAATTACATCAAATGATCACTTATATGTAATTTCAAGGCCTTTTTGGCCACTTGAAATAAGTTGTGATGGAAACCTCACAATTGAAGGTGATATGGCTCATTGTTAGCGACTCTTTACACATCCAGCAGTTATAAAGCCACCTTATAATTCATTTTAAGATGGGCTCGATACATCTGATTAATTTAAGTCCATTATTTATTGTGTTTTAGCGCTCTTGTTGGTGTCCATCAGCTACTTACAAAAAAAGATGTCTCTTTATCTATATTCTCCTCCTTATCTTGACTGGCTAGTCACTAACTGTGTCTGAATGCTGTGTGGTTCTGAGCAAGACGTGCACAATGTGTTTTTGAAACTGTTTTACTGAAAAAAGCGGCCAAAGCTTCCAAAAAGCGATTATAAAAAAGCTGATGAAAGATACTTAATTTGACTATATTTCTCTGCCTTAGTTCTTTCAGATTAATACTTTCTATTGAACAAATAATCCCCACCAGAAGACAATGCATTACAACTCTTTGATTTGCATTTTGTAGTATACAAAAATTAAATATTAAAGTAGGGATGTATGTAGTAGGAATGTATCTTATTAACTGGATATTTTGGGTCCAGAATTATAACCTTTCAGCTTTAAGCAAAAACTACCAAGTCAAATATTAAAATGTCTTGCTTCAATGAATACACCTCATGCAGTAGATACCAATCGGTGGAACCAATTATAAGACACACAAAAACTCAAAAATTCTATCTTCTCTGATTAATTCAGTTCACTGAGGCTGAAAACTGAAACGGAGGAGCAGATGAGCATCAGGGAGAGCGTGCAGGGAGCCTGACCGTCATCCTGCCTGTCACAACATGGTCAGAAGTGAGGAGGACATGACTGATGGGCAGCGCTGCGTCGGCATGGCTAAACAGCAGGCAGAAAAACAATGCTGGCCAAAGGTCAAAGTCAGGGCAGTCACAACAAAATGGATAATCAAAAAAAGGAAACATGTACATGGACTGTGTATACAGTATCCATAAAGTAACTGCACACTCACAAGTATCATGACACATATAAATGGAGGTCACATTTACACCGCGAGAGTATACATACATGACAAGCTACTCTCTTATCTACGATCTTAAGTGGTTTGTGTGTGTGTGTGTGTGTGTGTGTGTGTGTGTGTGTGTGTGTGTGTGTGTGTGTGTGTGTGTGTGTGTGTGTGTGTGTGTGTGTGTGTGTGTGTGTGTGTGTGTTTGACTATCTGCCACTATCTGCTCCTCTGATCAACAGGAGGTTCTCTCTCAAGTTTGATCAGGATTATTTTCTACATTTTAAAATACACCGACATGTTTCAGATAAATACGGTGAGAGTGATATAAAGACATGAAGCAGTTTAAAACACAATCACACGTATTCGATCTTTACACAGATATATTATTCATTTATTTTACATCTATTAATATTAAGTCTAGGTAAGGTGTTACCAAAGTGTATGTGTGTCAGTCTGCGAAAATAGGCATGTGGGTGGAGGGTAGGGTGGGTTTGTTTTGCAAGTATGAGTGGGGATGATATATTATTTAATGACAACCATTTATCATCAACTTTGTTGTTCTTTAATGTATTTATCTTTTTTATATATATATATTTTCTTTTTTGGTTTTATCTCATTTAATTTGTATTTGAAGCAAGTATATCTTTGGTTGAAAATGTGCATGTGATGTTATTTTTTTTAAAGAGCAACCTACGTTTCATCAGTCCTTACCTCTGCATATAGGCCGGTCGTCACTCCATCCCACGTAGCTGTCTGTGACTCGGAGACAGCTGATGCTCTTTGAGCCTTGCAGTTCATAACCCTCGTCGCAGGAGAAATGCACCGTGGATCCTCGCCTGCAGTTAGATTGCATACCGAGAAAACACATCAGCATTTCCTGTGAAAAACACCTCTGCCAGTGGGACAGCATATAAGATTAAAGAACCAAGACGAAATGTTCACTGTTAAAAAAAACTATATTTTCTTAGACTTTCCAGGTGTGATTTCAGAAAGTGCTGCATTGTGGGAGTTGGGTGTATCCCATTTGTCTGTGTTACAGCTGACCACTGAAAGAGACAATAGCGGTGACAGGAATGAAACTCCATAATCCCAACGGCAATATCGCCATCCCACAGAGGCAGCCTATTAGTGTGCAGTGGCTCAAATGGTAAGGTATCTGTTATACTGTACACTTCTCTATTGGTTTCGGTTGCAGCGGCTTTATGGGGCATGACTTTGGGTAATCGGCTGAATGCCAGAGCACATTTCAAGATGGAGACCTGATTGGTAATAGCTCCCAATAGTTTCCTTCCAGCTCACTGTTGATTCAATCTTAAATGTGAACAAAGATAAGATCATCAGTACTGCACTGGGAGATGTTTTGGGAATTAAATTGGGACTGGATGTAAAAAGGCAGAGTCTTAATATCTCTGAAATATATATATTTGTTTGTGTAGCATAATGGACTAAAGTACAACTGGATTATGTTGTGCAACCCTGTTTTGCATAATGATAATTGAATACTTAAATGAATTGACTTATGGAGGTTGTCCCTGTTGGGGAAATATTTTCCAAGGTCCATAACTTTGACCCAGTTTATCAGTTCAAACTGTCCTGACTGAGCACACGCACCTGTAACCTTGGCTGCTGTGCTCTCGGTGTTTTGTCTCCCTGTTCCTGCCTGTTAGCGTCAGCTGATAGAGGTGTTACGATTCTATCTTGTTATGCAGCATGTTGATTATTCTCTCTGAACTAACTAAATACATGGGTCTGGGGTAGAGCTCTTCAGAATTGACGTGGCAACTCTACCGTGAAGTCAGAACCTCTGGCTCTTGGACTTGTGATGTGAATTCTCCGGCCGAAGCTCCTAAATAAACCATCAGTGTTTGACATCAAAGTTCCAACTCTCCTCGTGTCTCTCTGAGTCCTGACTCTCCATTGTTAGAGAGGTTTCCCTTACAGTCCCAATATTAGAACAGTACATTTAAAACATTTGAAAAGTATTAAACAACTTCTACTACCAAGAGACATTGGAAGTGGAAGTAATTAAAACTCAGATATTATTTAATTCAAATAAAAGAGAACCAAATGGGGAGAGAAATAGTCTATTTAATTAAAAAAGAACTTTTTCACAGCATACTTTCCCAGAACACCCTCATAAATCTTGTTAAATAGACCTTGAGAATTAAATTAGAAAATCTTATTTAAATATACATATTTGCTGAATTGTGACAAAGGGCCAATTCAAAAACTGAAAATGAGGCTAATGAATGCAATATCCACATTAAATACAGACAGAAAATACCTTTGCTTTCAATTTATACTGTATAGCTCTAGATCAGGGGTGTCAAACTCAATTTCATCGCGGGCCACATCAGCATTATGGTTGCACTCAAAGGGCCGGTTGTAACTTTAATACTATATAAAAATACATATATAAATATTTAATATATATAAACGTATGTATTATATTACATTATTGCCTCTGCATTGGATTATTATGGGATAGGGTAATGACTTCATCATTATCTACATCTGAAAGCAGAAGTCTAGGGCAAATAATTGGAAGTCTCTTCAGTGAGAATGTCACAAAATGATATTTTTTTAAAAGCCAAATTCTGGAAAAAAAAGTTAAAATGTAAAAAAAATGTTAAATGTTAAAGCAAAAATGTCAAATTCTGAACAAAATTCATATTTGAGATGCATTGTGGGACATGTAGTTTATGGGCAACGTGCTTCTGTAAATCGACATGTAACCGTATAATAAAAGTATTATATTCCATCAGAGCTCTTGTGGGGCCACATTAAGTTAAGTTACGGGCCGGATTTGGCCCCCGGGCCTTGAATTTGACACCCCTGCTCTAGATGATATAGCCTAATAGTGTCATTATCTTTTTTTCTCAAAGAAAGGCAAAGTCTTAGCAAAAAAATAATTAATAGTTATTAATGACATTATCTCCATCAACCTGTACTTGTTCAGTCACAAGTGCTACTAAACAGTGTGCTTATTGAATCATCCTGTAATCATGCTTTTACCCGTAGTCTGTGCCTTTTCTTTTTCCTCGGTCTGGGATGCCCGGGTCTGGACACATGTTGTGTCCCTGCGCTACACCCATCTGAGACACTAATGGGAGAAGACCACAGGGACATTTACTGCATTAAGCAACATTTACCATACATATATTTCACAAGGTAGTTGTAGTACACTTACCTGGCCACTGTGAAATATTGACAGTAGTCCAACCACATCATCACTTTTAAAGAGTCAATACAGGGCTTTTTTACCCAACATTTGTCCTCTGTATTTCTCAGGTTGCTAGATGTCAATACAAACGTCTTTACAAGCGTAAAGAGATAAAAAAAAACTAAAAGTATATGATGGGTCATTTGTTTCTTTATTGTTTATGTTCCGCCCTCTGGTTGTTAATATCAACTTTAACCTTACAGAACAAATGGATAAAAAGTGTGATAAGTGTAATTGAAGCTTCCTTCATCGTTTTGTATTGTCACACTAGAGTAGTGCTTGGTATTTACCCAGCACTACCTATGCTTCATTAAATCATCCGGCATACTCCTTGATCGTTCAGGTGGTGCTCTGTTTAATCATGTTGCTGGGTGCAAAACAGTGGATGGTGAGGGGCCAGAAGGGGTCAAATAAACTTGGCCGAGCAGAAGGGTCCATCTGACTTACTGGGAGGGGTCAGAGGTCTGCGGGGCCAAAGCAATGCGACACCTGCTCATTGGCTGGGCTGCCAGAGTGAGGCAGGACAGCAATGAATCTAAAACAAGGCTCACTGGTGTCAGCAGAGGCAATGAAAACAGCGATAATAGACCTACTGTTGAATACACACTAATGCAGGAAGGTGTTGACTAAGTCAGTGACTGTGAGGCTTTCTCACATGTTTACAGGAGAAACTATATGCTGTCTTTTCACACTAATCAATTGACTGACCCTATAATTGATGTGAACAATCTAAGATACGTTTTTAAAGATCACAAAGCAAAATACATATCTGATTAGCTGCAAACAGTATTGTGTTGTTAGAGAGAAGGTCAGGATGATAAGTTACAATAATCTTCATTTAAGAACGTTTCTGTTCTTGAGTATTGGGAACACGTTTTTTATATACGATGAATCACATTTACATTGGGAAATGTTGAAACATTTATAGAGACATATCATTTGTTAAGGTACAAATTATAACGACATTGTTCCTTAGTTCTAACAACACATGTCTAACAAAATAAAATTCACTTTAACTAGAACAAGCATTTCCCATGATGTGCCTTTATTCTATTTAAGGGTCACAGTCAGTCAAATCATGTGAAATAAAATAGAAAGAACAGGAGATAGGGACATTTAAAGTGGAAGCAGTTGAAGCGAAAGTAAAATGCATTAAAGCATTACAAAAGAAACTAGGGAGAAGTGATTTTACAATGAGACATTCTGATTAAAAGCAAGGTAGAAGGGGATGCATGTAAAATTGTAAATGGCCTTGAGGCAGGATTACCACTAATGCATCTCTGTTTTGTTGGACAGGTTGTTCTTAAATCCTTCGACATCCCTCTGTGTCCCTCCACACAGGTGGCTCATTTAAACTTGTTTAAGTTATAGATGTTCAAATAAAGCTGAATGGGATAATGAACAGAGAGCTCAGACTGAGGGCGGGGCGGAACAAGGGCAGGGAACACTTTCATCGTTACAGAGAGAAGCCAGTGCAATTACTGCTGACCGTTTGCTCCTGGAGCTGCATCTGAAGCACAGACTGAGCGTCCTTTGTGTCTGTGCATCCCACTACAGTCAGCATTCACCCTCATCTCTGCTAGAGAAGGACTCTGAACGAGAGTTAAGAGCGGGGGAAATGACTGCCAGGCATCTTCTTCAATAGACAGACGGACAAGTTGTCAAGGGAACACCTGTACTATATTGTTAAGAGTGATACAATTCACAGGCATATTCTCCTGGTCAGGGTATCTTTCTTGCATGGAGTTTGGTTTCTACTGCAGCTACACCTGTTTCAGCATTTAGCAGCACTGTGTTAGAATAGCTTAAGGAAAGTGAGATGTAGGTAGGGATGGGTATCGTTAAGGTTTTAACGGTACTACTACTTTTATCGATACCGCTTATCGATAAGGTCCTTTAACGGTACTTTTATCGGTTCTTTTGAAAACGAAAAAGGTAAACTAACTAAACTAATTGTGAACACAATTAACATTGCTTTTTATTTAAATTAAATAAATAATATTTCACTTCAAAAGAAACAGCACCAGGGTTGTTGTTGTTGTTGTCCGCACAATTCCCTCCCAGACCACCTGAGGACTCCACAGACCACTGACGCCTTCAAGAAAGGCTTAAAAACCTTTATTTTTAAAAAGGCTTTTGATTAAACTTTTGTGCACCTTGGGATTGCTGTGAGCAATGAAAGGTGCTTTATAAATCGAATTTATTATTATTATTATTATTATTATTATTGTTTCATTGTAGCTGAAACTTTAACAGACAGTCGAACCCGGTGCATTTCTCCGTCTGAATGTGGTGCACTTTTGCAAGATGTTTGGACAAATTGCTCGTGTTACCGCCCTTACATGCTAAACTCTTATTGCACTTTTGGTAACAAGCTTGTCCACATCGAGACGCGTAAAGTTTAACCACACTTTGGAGCGCGTTTTCTCCGCTCTGTGTGTGTGTGTGTGTGTGTGTGTGTGTGTGTGTGTGTGTGTGTGTGTGTGTGTGTGTGTGTGTGTGTTGCATGCATGTAGCAGCCGTGTGTGCCGTGTGTGTAAACTGCCCCCCCCCCTCGCACACAGACGGGTGAGAGAGATCTCTTGTCTGGATTGGAAAGATCGAAAATACATCATAGAAGCATTTTTTTGTCTTTTTGCGTATTAGAAACAAAATGTACGACACTAAAACTGCAATATAATGTTTGTGTAGCATAATACATATGACATATATTTTTTACATGTCTTCAGTACCGATAAAAAGATTGATAACGTCGGAGCTTAACAGTACCACAGTCTTTAATAATTCAGCCCCGGGGCCCCTTTAATACCGGGGCTCGGTACCCATCCCTAGATGTAGGATCTTTGTATTGCCACTTTTGCTTTTAAAGCAATTATACGCAATTTTTGTACGCAGTATGGATCTGCATGACAATAATCCTAGAGGTATTTGGTCAATTATAATTTGTTTAAATAGCTGATAGAAATTAGAACAACAAAATAATTGTCATCATGTCAAATAATGTTTTTAAGACTTTTGAAATATTGATTCAAGACAGTTTTTGAAGCATTACTTTCTAATTAATAAATAAAATGCTTTTTAAAAGGATGCGCTGCGGCTCTATGCAAACTTGTCAGTGAACAGTGCAATGAGAATAAATGGTAACTGTCAAAGAATATTTCTGTCTTTACTCCTAGATATTTAACCTGTTCTGTGTGTTGACATTTACGACCAACCCTGCTTCTAATCTCCCATAAGGAATGTGATAAGGCAGTCGTATGTTGATACTACCAGGTTTTATGGCCTGACCTAGTGGGCACAGGGGAGTTTTACGACTGTGAGAACGCTGGCTTCTAAGCACCACAGATGTGAGAGACATCCCCTGTGTCTCCAGGTGTTTACGCCCATCCCCAATATGTGGATTTGACTCTCTGTAAACTAGTTAAAGGGTCTACCAAGATGCGAGGCCGATCAGATTTGACATGGCAACCCACCCGTGCAGTCAGAACCTTTGACTGTGTGACTTGTGATGTGAATTTCTCCGGCCGATACTTGTATTAAAGATCCGTGTTTGACATCAGAACTCCTGCTCGTCCTGTGTCTCCTTCATGAGTCGGTGACTCCCACTGCATTGCTACAGAGAAGTTTCCTCCACAGTTTCTTGCCAGGGATTTCACCCAAGATAAATATGAAGAAAACTATATTAAAGTGAACTATAATAGAAGTTGCTTTCCATTGTGCAACACTGTGACCGATACACTTCTGGCCACACTCATATATTAAATAGGTAGATGGAACTTTTCTTGAGATGAGATGATGTTGAGATAACATTTATTTCAGACCAACTTATTTCCAGAACCGTGTTGAAAGGTAAAGTTTGTTACTTACACACTGATATCTTGTGGTGATTGTCTTTGCTAGGCAACATCTTTACACCTCGAGACTTAAGTTCAGTCATCTTCTTAACTGTGGAGGGAAACAGAGCAGAGACGTATAAGACGGCAGGAAGTGCAATAATGACATCCACACATTACTATATAATACATAATGTTCCACACATCACTGCAGACATGTTATCAGCAGTTTGGACAATTGCAATTAAGCTAAAAAAAAGGTTCGGCCAAACAACATATGATCTTCATTTTGTACTTTTCAAGAGATCTACAAAGACATATGTTTAACGGATACATAGATGAAAATAACTAAACAATGTACATTCTCTTTGCATTTGTGTAGATAGAAAGTTACAGGGAATAACACTATTATTACATTAAGAGGGGTAGAGAGAAAGGGTTAATTAGGAGAAGAAACACAGTAGAGGATTTATACGATAAAATTATGAGGTTACAAATATTTATTTTAATGATCAGTGCTGAGAAGAAAGAGCCATCGTAGCTAAGTGGAAGGCTCATCTAAATGCATAATTAATCAGCAATTAAAAAAACACTCAGCATTGTCTATGACCCACTCATCATACTTCTTGCAAAAGAACGTCACTTGTTTTCCATAAATATTTGCTTTGCTCAGTTGCAGCTGTTTGGCAATTCAAAGCTTATCTGAGTCATGTCTCAAAAAGTTTGTTTGAATATGTCTGGAAGGAAGAATCATAATGCAGAAGCTTTTCAGATTGCTACCCTGATTAGAAAAAGGTATTATCAGATTTCTAGTAAGAGCACTTGGGTTGAGGCTATTTCCTGTACCACGCAAATTGAAAAACACTAGAGAAAAAAATATGAAATAAATAGAGCCCAAGAGGATATTCAACAGAGAGTAATTTCATTACTGCAATATGCCGTTGAAGCACGGGACCTGTCATGATGAGAAAGGCTGGTGGGAGGTGGGGGATGGGAGAGTGTTTAATCTAATTAAAGTGTTAGCCTCCCACTTCACTATGATCTTCTAAACATATTTATCCACCATTAAACCTGTAAACCCATCGGATCGCCGCCTTTTTTTTTCCATATTCTTCATCTATCGCTTCCTCTCTTTCTCCTTTTTATCCCTTCCTCCTCTCATCATATTGTCTCTGAAATTTCCAGCTAATGGCTAGCGGTGAGGTTCTCAGTTATAACCTTTTCTGTGGAAGAACTAATCATGTTCCCCTGCTCATATTTTCTAAAATATTACCTCTACTCTGCCAAAATGTGTCAAATGATTTCACATGCAGCAGGTAAATGGTAAATGGACTGTACTTATATAGCGCTTTATCCAGTCTTTACGACCCCTCAAAGCGCTTTACATTCTACATGTCATTCAACCATTCATACAGAGCAGTGTAGCTTACTCTAGGAACTAACATTCATACACCGTTGGCCATGCCATCGGGAGCAACTCAGGGTTAAGTATCTTGCCCAAGGATACATCGACATGTTCGATGTACGGTTTGGGATCAAACCCACAACCTTCTGGTTGAAAGACGACCGCACTCCCTCGCAGCCACAGTCGCCACTGTAGGTAGTTTGAAAACTTGCAAACAATATAAAGAACATTACAATGATAATTTAAGAAAATGTAAGCTCATTTGCAACTGGGAATAAGAAGACTGATGTGATTTACTAAATTAGACTTGAACACATTTTATGGAATTCCTGTTTGTGTCTTGAATGTGTGCAAAAAGGGGTCTCAATAAGGTACAGTTCACTCCGAGTGCTCAGTCAGAGGCATCGTGCCTCTTAGACTTTGAGTGTCCGATATGGGAAAAGTATGACTTTTTTCAAGGCTGTCAGTGACTAGATGTTTGTTATTCTTGTATAAGTAACACCTATATTCACATTTGGTCACCATAGATGTTAAAGGGGACTCAGAATAGCCAAATCAAATATGATGAAAATCCAGTAATTATTTGCTGATCTGTAAAGCTGGGACACATTATGAATGATGGTCCTTTTAAAACATCAAAACCACTCTTCATCTTACCTTGGTACTGGGCGCTGAAACCTCTCAACTTGTGGTTGCCGTCAGAGGTAAAGTGCAGCCGAAGCCAGTTCTTGCTGCTAATGATGGGTGAGGGAAGGTTGGGGCCAGTGAACCTGTAGGCAAAGAAACAGAGAACAGAGATTAGCATGTTAGCACGGTTGCATTTTAACAAGCAAACATGAAGGCCGCACATTGAAAACTGCAGTTATACCCTGTACATTTGTAAGTGTATTTAAGGTTAAAGGCTCGGTGTGAACCATTGGCATCTGTAGCATCAGTTGAAGCACTGATACACTTCCTCAGTCCATTGCAAAAGGAGAAGCAACCAGTCTGTTTTGGAAAATCTCAATGTCCCTTTATTAATGTATCTTTATATTTGTTAATTGTCTAGTTTGTCAGGGCATAGCCTCATGGACCGTATATGTTGGGAGTCTGATGTTTTACCGTTTTAGATAAATTATATCCTGTTGTACCAGTAACTGATATTAATGCACACATAATTTCTTGAAAGAGTAATATTTTACTCAATCTATAAACGTCCTTTGCAAGAAGTTATTGAGCTTGATAGCGATTTTGTTTTGGGCCATAAAGCAATTATGTAATCCATCAGATTTCCAATAAAGTCAAGTCCAATGGCAGACTTTATATTACCAAGGCTCGCAGAACCTGCCAGTCATTCTGGTGATTGTCTTGTTTGTTTATGGTAATTATACTAATGTTTCAAAGTTAATGTGGCCTTTACTTAGAGATGGTAAAATGTTACACCTTTGAGATCTATTAAAGGGAGGGTCTGGTACTCAAGGGGAACTGTAATGTTAACGACTCTTAACCAAACTGTGGCCCAATAAAAAATGCTACCGGGAAGAATCGGCATTGGCATTTGCAGAGAAAGGACCCTCCTTTTATTACTTTGAAAAACCAATCGTGAATTATACTCCACAAACACTTAAAGTGATCTGATCTGTATGCTAATGAGGGCTGCTGCTTACAAAGCACTTTTTCAGTTGTTAAAGTAAAAGCCATCTTGAGACACACTAACACAATCTCAAACACACACGCTCATACACATGCAAACAGTGTGCATACATTCCAATTGCCCACTTGTAAATGACATTTCCCAAACTGTGTCCACCTCATCTCCCAAACCTAAATACCAGCATCCCTCTGTGGTAGTTTCTGATTAAACCTCCGACCAGCTCTCATTAATACAGCGGAATCAAGCAAAGAAAAGTGAAAATGTGATTAAATAATGTAATAATACTGAGAAAGAGAATGGAGAAAGGGTACAAGACACATTTTGGAAGCTAATAGCTATTCTTCTTTGAATGCAAAACAATTGTTTGTGTACTGCCGCTGGGTAAAAAGAATAAATCTGCTTTAAGCATACAGCTCCAACAAATAAGACAATGAGGAGATACTTAAGTCTAGTGAAGATGTTTGGTGGAAATGCGTTTCTGCACTGTAGAGCTCTCTTAGGATCAATTAAAAGCATACAGCGGTAGAGATGTAGACAGATTTTTATGAAAACAGAGCACTTTTCGTTTATAAAGTAAGCCCCTGCTGCAGTGGGGCCCCGGCTTCACTATACAATAGCTTTACGTTTTAGTCAAGGTGAACACAAGGTCACCTGAAGGCTCGGAGACTGTAGGAGTGTAAAAATAAGTTTCTAATAGAGTTTTGAAGAACAGGCATATCGAAACCCAAGGGAGAAATAAGACCGTGATTTAATAACGGCATATCAAAACGTCAGTGATTTGGCTTTTTCAACCACACTGCACACAGAGAGATGAATGGAGAGTATACAGATGAAGCTAAAGTGTTTCTCCCGTCTCCCATGGCAGCCAATCTCCTCGCTTGTAAGTGAGTGACACCAATGACCTCAACCCTCATTTAAGAGATTTCCACTGAAGCAAACTTCACTAATCACACGGTGAAATGTTGGAGACTCAAAAGGTTGAGGCCAGAATCTGGAGCACGGTTGGTTTTGATCTTGTGTCCAAAACAGGCGACGCAGCTCCTTTGTAAACATCAGAGGCCTTGATTAAAAAAAAGTGGGTGTTTAAGGTGTAAGTCAAAGGTGAGTTTGTTTGTCTGTGCTGTATGTGTCTTTATGCCACAAACTCACCTGCTTAAGCTTATTTTGGGGAGAATGTTCAAACTAGTGTAAGGTTTTAGTACTGCACTATAATATTATCTTTTAACTCGACACAAACTGCTGTTTCTGCTTCTAATAATTCAAAAACAACCCAACGTTCATGCACCAATTTGATTAAACCTGAGAGAGACCTACAACACACTGGGCTTTAAAAGCAATTACATGTAAAGGTTTCATGAAATGGCTTAAGGTATTATCAACGTGGTATTTTATAAATAACAATAAATATCAGAAAATCAAACATATTCAATCAAATATAGTCTCTGGTGTTTACTGGCGTTCTTGCTTCTTTTTAAATGTATTTATAAACATGTGCATAATTAGGTTATTTATCTGATCAGATGTGTTTCTCCATGTTAGTATGGCCTGGAGGCTGCATGGTGTAATGAAAATGAGGCGGAAATGCAAAGCTTTGTTGTACAACCCTGACCTTGATTTACAACAGCAAATGCAAGACTGATAACGTGAGTCAGACGCCTCAGGAGATGTTTTATCACTTAAAGATGAAGCATTGAGGGGGATCGTGCAGTGTCTGGCACACATCTGTTTGGAGTGCTACTACTAGGATGGAGAGTGCCAGAATCACCTCTGGCTCTGAGTACATAGCTGCAAACTAAATCTCTCACAAATGAGTTACAGTGTATGATCCACACTGCACACACAGGCCTCAAAACGCCAGTGCCAATATTTAAATGCAAAAGCCCTGTTAGTGTTCCTCCCCTCGTTCACCTTAGGGACACATAAACATGTCCCTTTGAATTAAAGGCCAGTTCCAAACACAATAAGCAAGCTAAACACCCACTTAAGAGCAGGATAAACTGTGGCAGAGCCAGAGGATAAGGAGCTGACGGGTATGCCATTAAGGATTAGGAGATTAATAAATATGGGATAAGGGTTTAAAAGGCTACCATAAATATCATTTTGACACCTCTGCCTTTTACCATTTCACTGTTCCCCCTTTTTTGCTGAAAACTACTCCCTTTTCACCTCGCTCTCTCTCTCTGGCCGACCATATTCGATTTTATGTGGAATTGTCTTGAGAGTGCAGAGCTAAACCAGTTTCCATTTCCAGGTCCCAAAGCTCCTAAGTCTGACTCAGACTTTTGATGATTGTCCAAGGAATGTATGTAGGGCAAAGCAAGGTGATAGAGGCAGCCAGACCCGGCGTCATGGGCGGGCCCCGTGGGGCCGGGCCCGCCCATCCAGGATTTGGGCCCGCCCATCCAGGATTTGGGCCCGGTGTTTTAATCAGGGCTGAATACAACATTTTAATTGTTTTATTATTATGTTCAGTGGCGGCGCCAGGGTATACTGGGGTAGGCTACAGCCATACCAAGAAATGGCTTAGCCCCACCATGAAAAATGATTTTAAAGTAAGCCAAATAAAGTCCGCCAACTCGCGCGGAGTAAATTGCACAGACAGCAGTAAATACCGAAGACTAGAAACGGTTTGAAAACTTTTGTCACGTAGTGATCGTCTTCTCAATAGAACATCTTTGATAATGTCTTCTGGCCAATCAGAATCACGATAACGACGTGGTATTGTTGCAGGAAGTCCCGACGGAGAATACTTTTGCTGTAGTACATCTCTATACATCGATACAACATTACGTGTTGATTTTGATGATTGATAGGTGTGTGGGCTGTCTTTCATTTTGACACACAGAACAATGGGGGCTATCCACCCTTATCCACAACGTAAAGTCATTCACACAGCCTCTCCTCTTCTCTCTGTGAGGAGCAGCAGGTTCAGCTTTCAGAACAAAGTAACACAAAACTAAAATGGCATTCATTTTTTTTAAATATGTCGTGATTTATTTATTTTTCTTCTCAAGAGAGTACCAGAATGTGTATTTTATGTTTAGTATTTCAAAAAATCTCTTGTTATTTACTTCAAGACAAATGTGCCTTTTTATTTCATACAGTTCAATTTGTATTGAGACAGGGAAATAATCTAAACCTCACGCGTGGCGTTTCACTGTCAAAGGGAGCGTGTATGTAATTACATTGCAAATACTGATGTGAGCCCCACCACTGTATGGGTTAGCCCTACCAGAGATTACCCAACAAAAATACTCTGTTTGTTGTTATTTGTAGGGCTTTGTCCTAATATTTATTTTTTGTTTTAAACTATGTATGATTAGTTTAATACCTTTTTTTTTTGTTGCTATGAAATTCTGAATGAAAGGCTGCGCGCGAGACTGTTTTTTCGCTGGGTTGAGTCGTGTGGGTTTTTGAGTGAGATGCGGCACAGCAGCCTGTCAGTTTACTCTTGCTAGGTTAGTTTGGCTATTATCGTTTATATTTATCTGCAACAATGGATATCAGGAAGTGGTTCACACTTATACACTTGAGAGGAATATGGCAACTCAGCGCCAGATGCAGGCACATTAGAAGACATCAGTTACGTTACCAACGAGCTAGCCAGCCAGCCAGGGACAAGGGAGGCTGGCAATCAATTATATTTTGAAGAGAAATTGACTCTCAAGCCGGCTCTCTCACAAACTCCTGCTCTGTGCGCAAGTAGACCACTGCACACGCTCTCTGCCTCGCTCAATCTCTCTCTCTCCCTTTCTCTCCATCGCTCAACCTCACTCCACCTCTCCACCCTGTGTGCGCTCAAGTTTGCCTGCGTGCTTGCCCAAGTTGGCACAGCGTTACAAATGTGCCACAAAACCAACCAATGGATGTAGTCTATAATAAGACCGTCAACAGCCTTATGGCAACCTAACCCCCCCCTTTACACATCTCGAGATTTCCCGGGAAATGTAAGTTTAGGGTTGGGCCCGCCCTGGTAAATCAAATGCCCGCCCAGAGACGTATGTCTGCCGCCGGGTCTGGAGGCAGCCAGTGGTGTTGATGACTGAGGGGAATGAGCTCAAAACCATTCACTGACCCACAGAGCTCTCTGAGAAACAGCTAGGCTTTGATACAGATATTTTACATTGCATTCATAAAATGGTTGGACAAGATGAAATGGACATGAAATGGTTTAACAGCTGCACACACTTAATAGGCGACATCCTATTTGTGAGTATCTGAAGTTGGAATTGCAAATCCTTCTTACTCAGACTTGTCTTTTCACTGTCATATCATGATTGAGGGTTTTAAGGCCAGTCAAAACTCATTTATATAACACGGGCATAGAGGTACTTTCCATACTGATGAGATGTGACTCATTAAATTATTAATGCCTTTCAGGATTTTGAACAAAGGTCGTTGTCATCATGCAATTCAGCAACCCTTCCCAGTGGAATGGGTCTATGTTCTGCTTTATATTCATCGTTTCATGTCGCCTGTTTTCTGTTTGAGGGGCAAAGGTGTCAAATTACTCTTTGCATAATCAGTGATGGGCGGAGTTTAGGTGTCAAAGGTGACTAGCTCCACATTAGGATCAAACGCTTTAAATGACCATTCAGGTAATGAGTTCATTGTGATGAAGCATCAAATGACCATATGTGTTCATGTGTAGGTGCTTGCTTGCGTGCAGAGGGATGAAGAACGTCCCCATTAATAGCAGCTACTTAGGTAGATCAATCAGAGCTCTGCTCAGTATGCAGGTCCTGCTTACAGCAGAGCGGGGGTCACAGTGACTTTAAGCCAAAACTTTCAGCATTTCAATGAGGCTATGTGAATTATAGCACAGGTCCGTTTATCCAGATGTACATGCAGGCACACAAACACACACTCCAAACATTCACAGTTCCAAACAAGTAGGTGGATATCAATATATATTTATCTTTACCTCTCTCTTTCTCGGTCATACTTTCTATTGCACACACTCTGAGGTAAAACTAATCAGTGTTGAAGACCCTTAAGACCAGGAAGGCAGTATTAAAGCTGTGGCAGTGGAGCTGTGACCTTCTGATGAGAGCAGACACACACTGGGGGATTAAATGAACCAGCAGAGCCCCCAGCTCAAAACAACATAGACCCCCTCAACACTGGTCATTTCTTCAAACAGCAACCACCCAGGCAGTAAAAACTATCAACCCTACAATAGAGTTAAGGCCAACGTTTGAAGAGAGGCCTTGAAGGTAGATACAGTATGTCCCATGGGTCGGTTGTGCATTGGACTGAAGCTCTGAGGACAGAAACAACGTATTTTCAGAGGAGGCTGAAATCTCCACTGGCCAAGCCATCAGCCGTCAAAGCCAACATGGCTAATCTTTCCTTGGTCCGACAGAGCCAAAATGTCTGTTCTTCATCTGCCCCTATCAGCCCACATGTTTTATTCACGAGGGACCTTTGGCCCTATCGGAGAACATTGTTAAATCTTCTGAGGGATTGTTTTCTTCCTCTTTCCACAACTAATGTTCTGCCTTCACATACCATATAATGTGAACGCTGATTGTAGGAAATGTCCTTTAGGGAAGAGCAACACACCAGCCTTAATCTTGGCTCCCTTCCCTTATTCCTCGGTACATCTGCCATATGACCTTCCCATGATCCTGAAGAGTTCATAAGTAACCGTCAAACACTCCACCTCAGTCACGATCTAGATTTATTTTCAAAGACGGGATAATACAAGGGTGACTGAATATATGCCCTTCCAATTTTAATATCCATGCAAATTAAAAGTTACCTTATTGGCTACTATGCCATGCTGTTTCATTTATTTCACCAAAGAGAAATGTTTAGTACCCAGCCAGACCAGTCTCAAGATGAAACAGAGTGAACCTCTTCACATGTCCTTCATGTCTTGAAGGACATGATAATCATATCAAACTAGAAAATGCATTTCCTGCAGAAAATGCGTGTGAATGCTGTAAACTGTGAACATTTATGGCTGAATTTAGCTGAAAATACAGAAAAAGCTGAATATGTTATTAGCTGAATGGTAGCTGCTTTTAGCTACAAACACGCAGAACAAGCTTAATATTTAAAAGAAAAGGTTTAAAAAAAGGTATAAACAACAACATGTATAGCCTTGATGTCCTGAAATAGCTGAATAATGTAATCGTTGAATGGTTTCTGCAGCTGAAAATAGGCTGAAGGAGTTAAATATCAGATGTAAGTAGTAGTGAATGTATTTGTATTAAGATGAGAAAAGAAAGTAAAAAGGCTTGGGAAAGCAGAAGAATATTTGAACTGCAAACTTTTTAACTAACTAACACTTCTTCATTTCATTCTCTCTACCCCTTTCCAAACATAACAAACTAATCTCTTCTCATCCTGCACCTGTCCGCCGTAACCTTTGTTCCCTCTCCCCCTCTACCTTTGCCTCATCGGTGCTCTCAGCCCTCCCTTCCTCTGACTCGTTCCAACTCCTACCTCCAAACTCTGCTGCAGAAACCCTCCTCTGTACTCTTTCATCCTCTCTGGACTCTCTCTGTCCTCTCACATCTCGGCAGGCTCGTCAGCCCCCTCCTGCTCCCTGGCTAAATGACGCACTGCGTGCTAATAGAACCGTCCTTCGGGCAGCAGAGCGGAAACGGTGGAAATCCAAACACCATGACGACCTCCTAACCTATCAGGCTCTCCTCTCCTCTTTCTCTGCTTCCATCTCTCAGGCAAAAAACACTTTCTTTCAAGATAAGATCCAATCTTCCTATTCCAATCCCAAAAAACTATTTTTCATCTTCTCCTCCCTCCTTGGCCCCCCCAAAGCCCCTTCCCCCTCCTCCCTTCTGTCAAGCGACTTTGTTAACCACTTTGAAAAAAAGGTTGATGATATTCGCTCTTCTTTTTCTGACTCACCTTTACTCACCACTGGGTCACCAGACCCTCCTTTCACCCACACACTAACCTCCTTTTCCCCTCTCTCTCCAAGTGAGGTTCTTACCCTCATTACCTCTGCCCGCCCTACCACCTGTCCTCTGGACCCTATCCCTTCAAACCTCCTTCAGACTATCGCTCCTGATATTCTACCGTTTCTCACCCATTTCATCAACACTTCTCTAACTTCTGGTCACTTTCCAAACAGTCTCAAGGAGGCAAGAGTAAACCCTCTCCTAAAGAAACCCACTCTCAACCCGTCTGATGTTATAAATTACAGGCCTGTCTCTCTCCTCCCGTTCCAGTCCAAAACACTTGAACGCGCTGTCTTTAAACAACTCTCCTGTTATCTACATCAGAACAACTTTCTGGATCCACACCAGTCTGGTTTCAAGGCAGGTCACTCCACAGAAACTGCCCTCCTTGCTGTCACTGAGGAACTGTACACGGCTAAAGCAGCATCCCTCTCCTCTGTCATCATCCTTCTGGACCTGTCTGCTGCATTCGACACGGTGAATCATCAGATCCTCCTTCGCCAAGAACTTGGAGTTTCAGGCTCTGCACTTTCCCTCATCACCTCATACCTCAAAGACCGCACCTACAGGGTTACTTGGAGAGGGTCGGAGTCCGACCCTTGTCAATTAACTACAGGGGTCCCTCAGGGCTCTGTTCTTGGTCCCCTCCTCTTCTCCTTGTACACAAACTCGCTCAGATCTGTCATTAGCCCGCATGGTTTTGCATACCACTGCTACGCTGACGACACCCAATTAATTCTGCCCTTTCCCCGCTCAGAGACCCAGGTCGTCGCACGCATCTCTGCTTGTCAAGCTGACATCTCTCAGTGGATGTCTGCTCATCACCTCAAGCTCAACCTTGACAAGACTGAACTGCTTTTCCTTCCCGGAAAATGTTTCAAAGTGTCTGGCTGAAATTATGTGGAAAGAGAAGCATTTGGCGCAAAGTGTAGCAAAAGTGGATTTGAAGGCATCTCCCATTGACTTCAATATTAAAAAAAGAGTTTAAAAAGCTGAATATTTCAAAAAGTATGAAATATTTTGAAAAAGTTGAAAGTTTCCCACCAATTGCTGAATAGGCTGAATAGTTTAATATTTGAATGGTTTCTCTAGCTGAAAATAAGCTGAAGTTATGGAGAGCCAAAGTTCTGCTGAAATAATAATAATTGGAAAGAATAAAGATTCTAAGTACTATAGTGGAATGCTGTAAACAGCATTCGCACTAATGAGAAAAGCCTGTGAGGGACATCGGCATAGTTTAGGTCATGGTGAAGAGTGGTCAAATTAACTGTGAGAACTACAGTATGTGTAGAGGAAGACTGCCAAGTGTGGAAGAACAGAAGTAAGCAACAGTTTTGCAATGTGCTGATAAATATAAGTTTGTTTATATCGTTGAATTTGAACGTAATTATAAAAATCCATATGAAGGTTAGGATATACCATATATAAAAACCGCTTTTGCTAAAGCTCTTTCAAAATTACATTCTCCAAAATAAGTTAAGCCAGGGTATTGAGGGTGACCTCAATAACTCATCCACTGTAACTAATGTTGACTTAATATATTTTAAAGAGTTAATCTGCTACCGGCACCATGACCTTTCCACTGCTTTACCAAGTAAAGGCAACTCCCTGAGATACTGTGATAACACCCACAAAGGCATATAGGCAGGCAACATGGAACAGAAACATAAACGGCTCAATTCATGGAAGTAAATAATTAAAGTGCCACTTGTTTTGCAATTGATTCCAGTGCCAGTGTGATGTATTGCTCTTCTTTTAAAAAGTCAAGCTGGATATAAGCAAAGTCACAGGGAGCAAAGCAACGGGACTTAACTGTTGTTGAATAGACTGTGGAACAATGCTGATGAGGAAACCGAGCCTAATGACTTAGATTATTGAGTGTTTGCTTTCAAAAAAGTGACCTACAAGGAGACAAATGACTTGTTTGACTAAAACAGGGTTCCTGCAGATTTCACCAACTCACATTTAAGAATTTTTAAGACCTATTTCACGGCCAGAAAGAAGGAAAATTGCTATGAAAGAAGAAATATGTCCCATAATGACAGTACACAGTGTGTGTGTGTGTGTATATATATATATGTGTGTGTGTGTGTGTGTGTGTGTGTGTGTGTGTGTGTGTATGTGTGTGTGTGTGTGTGTGTGTGTGTGTGTGTGTGTGTGTGTGTGTGTGTGTGTGTGTGTGTGACAAGAGCTATAGTCAGAGCTCTGCTGTCTTCATGCTGTTGTATGATTGGTGTTTAGCTACGGTATTTAGCGTCCACAGCACCTCCGCTTTTAGGGTTGACATAGACTCAAACGTTGCCTGGAGGTCCCCCGGTGTTGTTGCGGGAGCTGCTACACTAGCTAACGCTGCATTAGCAAAACAAATGCTCATTTTGTTTGCAAAAGGTGCAGCGGGCTTCAAACACATTCCCCTCCACTGGTTTCAACCAAGCACTAAATTAGATGTTTTCCAACCAAATACAGTTGAACTTACACTTCCCCATATTTATTTGTAACTAGATTCGAAGATACCTAATTTCTGACTGCCGCTAGCTGAAGCTTAGCAACCTAGGTTACTAGCTGGGTGTTCTCCGATAAGGGGCCGGGGGGAAATCCATGTTGATTTATTTCAATACAAATTGTTGGGGGGGAACTGAAAGGCTCTTACCGCACTGGTTACTTTTCAGCCCGGACATTTCCCCCAAAACACATTTAGACGCGATCGCAACACAGAAGTACCTTTCAAATCCGATCATTTTTAAGACCTTCTAAAATCATATTTTCTTATTTTTTTGATCATATTTAAGACTTGTTAAGACCCCGCGGGAACCCTGTAAAAGAAAGTAGAGGACAAACACAGAAATCGTCAAAAGAGGAGCTTTTCTATTATTTCTTTAATTTCTCCCTTTCTGTTCAGTTTCTTTAAACTCAGCTTACATGATGCTTGGCCACCATCAGAGAGGAGGGTTGGGGAAGACACACAGGCCCCTTAATACTAAGCACACAAACCATGTATCACAAGTGAAAAATAACACATGTTACACAATGTGTGTAATCGTCTGCAGGCGGTATTGGATCTGTGGTTAACGGGAGAGAAACAATTAGATTCCAAGATATTCCAAGTGATAATTGAGTCCTCACTGTAGATCTATCAAACCCAACAGTAAACAAATGCCAATAACATCCTAGGGCCTACTGCAGGGACAGTGTCCTTTCATTCTACAGGCTTGAAGAGATCTAAAATAATAATAATAATAACTTGAATTTATATAGCGCCTTTCAAGGGACCCAAGGTCGCTTTACAAGTAATAGGCAAAAAACAAACATAACAAAACAAAAGGCAGACAGACAAAACAACAGATCGATTTAGGGGCCGAAAGCCTTGGCAAACAGATGGGTCTTGAGGGCCCCTTTGAAGGCATCGAGTGTGGGGATGTTGCGAATCTCCGCAGGGAGAGCGTTCCAGAGGGTGGGGGCTGCCACGCTGAAGGCTCTGTCCCCAAAGGTACGCAGTTTGGTGCGGGGGGTGGTAAGCAGGCCGGAGTCTGAGGACCGCAGGTTCCGGGGTGGGGCATGTGGGTGAAGGATGACCGATAGGTACTGGGGGGCAAGGGCATGGAGGGACTTGTAGGTAAGGACAGGGGAAAATGTGGAGACAGCGACTATGACAGTGTGACAAAGGAAGAAAAGCCAGGTAGAGAAGCAGTTAGTGAACACAAACGTCCGTGGAATTAAATAGGTCATAGTGAAAAAAAAGTTTGAACAACTTGTTCTGCTCAACTATTTTGTTCAGCGATTGAACAATTCTGTTCAGTTCTGAGCAATTCAAGGTTGAAACGTACAGTGACTGCATTTAATGTGTGTTTATCAAGAAACAATTCACCCCACTACCATCAAAGCTCACTGGGTGATTCTGACAGCAGCACTTCCAATGTTCATCTGGTGACTTTGCTCCCCGGCACTTTATTTATTTAATGTATTTAATCATTTATTTGGACAATGCACAGTAATGAACACTTCAAACATTCAAATGTATCAAGCGTAACAGTGCTAGATTTAGCTTTGAGCTAATTTCCATCCGCAGTACCTCACATAAAACATTTAAGAAAATTACATTTTTACAAACATAGCAAAAACAAAATACATGATATGCAAAAAGTGCAAAAGAGCAAGAGCAGCATACACAAGTATTTACCACATGGCAGTACAATATAGCAGCTACGACATATACTGTAAGGTACAAGAGAAGAGAAGTTCTACATAAAGTGCAAGAGGAGATACCCCTGTGTTAAAGTGCATTTAGCGGTGATCGCGCGTCTGTATGTTTCCCAACCATTCTTTGAGTTGACCTTTAAAGCTATTGAGAGTGGGACAATCCCGTATCTCAGTTGGGAGGCTATTCCTCAATGAGCTGCCTTTAACGGAGAGGACATTTTGTCCAAAAGTGGTCCGTCTGCAGTGGACTTCAGTCTCCTCTGGTTTCTGACCTAGTGCAGCGTCCAGTGTATTTTTTGTGGATGAATTCCCCTTAGGGTGGGGGCCGGGGCCAGTCCATGTAAAAGCCATGTGATACAACTGATCATAAGTTCACATTATATATGCTTCCGTTAGGCAATATTATAAGGAATCATTCTGTACATTTTCATTGTTATGCGGATGATACTCAACTATATTTATCAATCAAGCCTGATGAAATTAATCATCTAAATAAAATTCAAGACTGCCTCAAGGACTTAAAAACGTGGATGACCTTAAACTTTTTGATGTTAAACACGACCAAAACTGAAGTTATTGTACTTGGCCCGAAGAATCTACGAAACAAATTATCTAAAGATATACTAACTATGGATGGCATTCATTTGGCCTCCAGTGAGACTGTAAGGAATCTTGGTGTTATATTTGATCAGGATTTATCTTTTAACGGCCACATAAAATCAATTTCAAGGACCGCCTACTTCCATCTACGTAACATTGCAAAAATCAGGCATATCTTGCCTCAAAACGATGCAGAGAAACTAGTCCATGCATTTGTTACTTCAAGGCTGGATTATTGTAACTCTTTATTATCAGGGTGTACCAAGAAGTCAGTCAAGTCGCTTCAGCTGATTCAAAATGCTGCAGCCTGTGTACTAACCAGAGTTAGGAAAAGGGACCACATTACTCCTGTTCTGGCTGCCTTACACTGGCTCCCTATAGAACACAGTATAGAATTTAAAATTCTTCTTCTCGCCTACAAAGCCCTTAAATGGCAGGCGCCATCTTACCTTAAAGAACTCATTATACCCTACTGTCCTACTAGGGCATTGTGTTACAAGAATGCAGGGTTGTTGGTTGTTCCTAGAGTCTCTAAAAGTACAATGGGAGCCAGAGCCTTTTCTTATCAAGCTCCACATTTGTGGAATCAGCTTCCAGTTTGTGTTCGGGCGGCAGACACCCTATCCGTTTTTAAGAGTGCGCTTAAGACCTTCCTTTTTGATAAAGCTTATAGTTAGGGCTGATTAGATTCAGCCCCTAGTTTTGCTGATATAGGCTTAGTTTGTCGGGGGACATCTTACTTCTTCCTTCTCTCTGTCTATACCTGTGTACTCTCATGTTCCGATTAACCCAGCTTCCCCAAATCTCTTTCTTTTTGGTGTCTATATACGCTGGGATCCGGAGTCATGGATGATCCTGCGGTCCTGTGTCCTGCATCACGAGCCCTGGATCTTGAGTCGTGGCTGTGGTCCTGGATCATAAGTCCTGGATGGATATCCTTGTGGATTCATCTTCCTATTATACACACATGCATTTCCAAACATTTGGACTACCTATGTTGCAAATGTATTATCCTTTCAATTTACGCACGACATCTATTGCACGTCTGTCCGTCCTGGGAGAGGGATCCCTCCTCTGTTGCTCTCCCTGAGGTTTCTCCCATTTTTCCCTTTAAACTGTGGGTTTTCTTCGGAAGTTTTTCCTTGTACGATGTGAGGGTCTACGGACAGAGGGTGTCGTATTGTGATACTGATATTCTGTACAAACTGTGAAGTCCACTGAGACAAATGTAACATTTGTGATATTGGACTATATAAATAAACATTGATTGATTGATAAGTAAAGCTTTGGTAACATTATTAATATATTGATTATTTGTTTCCAATCTAAGAAAGTGAAGGTGTCCGCCTGCAGCTGTTTAAACTTCTAACAATATTAAGAACTGTAGATTCAATATCATGTAGTTTATAATTGACATAATATGCTTAGACCAATGTTTCCCATCTTTCCCTATCCCTTGCATTACACTAGCGGTTTGTGTGTATGAGTCAGATATGACGCAGTACTCGAGTAGGCAGGTGTATCCGTGCTAATGATATTGAACCTAGCAACACTGTCAAACCACCCAAACACAGCTGGCAAGTTGTGCTCCCATATCAGACGATCCTAAAATAACTACATTGTTATGCTAGGAGAGAATCATTTTGGGGGTTTTGCATGATTATATTTATTTTTGAATGCGTGTGATTGAACATAGAGACCATGCAAGTTGAAACCTTTATAAAAAGGTTTCAACTTATTTACTATCAGATCTTAGCACATCCTTAAAATATCAACTTTTATGCAAAATAGAGTACCTGACAATTATCTCTACCTGTTCAATGTTATAATTGGACACTATATACTGTAGTTTACTATTATTGCTTTTTTAATCTTACACTTTAATCAGGCATTAAATATAGACGTTTAAAATGTGATGGCGTTTTCATTTATGTTAATAAATTGTACGATATAACCTAATTCTGATGATTTATCTCTTATGTATGTACTAACCTCAAATGAATACTGCTAGCTTGAGAAACTGCCCAACACGCGTCGTTTATTTGATTATTTTTTAACGTTCATGTGGTCATAAAATGCATGCATGATTTAATAGGAGCCCATTAGTAACAGCAACTTACTGGTATTCATAAAACTAAATGGCTGATAAACCTAGTATGTTGCTATATAATCTGCTCCCGTGCACTTTTAAAATGAAGTCCCTGAATAGTGCAGTGTCAGAATGTTCCCTTTTAAACAATAAGCCCCCAGGCTCCCACATATTAAAGGGTAGTAGAGTATATAAAGGTCGACGTAAAGTATAGCAAACTAATTAACTACAAGGGGGAAGATATCCTTAGTAATTAAACCAAATCGAAATATATTTAAAGAAAGCTATATGTGAGAAATCTTCCTGGTTATTCTTCTTTTTGACCTCTTGAGTTAACATCAGAAAAGAATGAGAGAGAGAAAAAAATAATAGCAGATCATTCATGACAGGGAGACATTATTACCACACAGGTGCTTGAAAGAAAATAATATATATCACCATGTCTATACTTTCTCTAAATTACCCATTCAAATATAATACTACTATTTTAGCTCTCATATCTGGTGCATGTGTATTCCTACTTTTCCTACCCTTTGCTATTGTTAGTTACCTGCAATTCTTTACTTTCTTACATTACATGTCACTTGTTAGATGTTTTTATTCAAAAAGACATACATTCAGTAGTGTGGGGCAGTCGGACACGAAGTTGCTCTCCCGTGATTTGAAGATTAGCGCACTATTCCACTGAGCCACAGTCTCCCTTATTCCCACTGCACTGCTTTTGCTGGCATCATTTTAGAAGGACTCTAAAGAGGCTGCCTGAGCAGACATAAATTACACAAAACTCAAAAACCAAAGTCAATTTAGTCGAGTCCATATTGGGAGTTTGCACCTGTTCCAGGATTCAAATAATCCACTTTAAACCATAGTGGGTTGAGTAGCTTCAGTCGCCATTATGCAGAGCGGGGTGGTGCAGTAATGTTTTTGAATTCTTTTTGGCAAGAAATGGTGCTTACATTACAGCCTACTCAGAGCAAATCTAATCACAAAAAACAGCATGCGTGTACCCATTTTTGTTGCTTTATTTAGTACAGTATGTTGAACCGTGCATTTGTATCCAATCCATCAGATGTAAATGATTGTCAATATACATTTATGATGTAATGAAGACCAAGTCTGGTTGTATCGTAATCCTTTAAGGGAAAATGTGCCACCTTTTATGTTGATGTCCAATCAGTTTTGATGGTGAAAGCAGTGAAATATGAAATTGATTTTGGAAACAGAAGTGTGTTGGTGTCCATTTTAAGTCCCAGTAGAATTGACCAATCATGTTTGAACCAGCTTGGTCAGACGCAGGTGAAAGTCTGTTTGGAGAACAGAAAGAGGCACACCGCACCAACATGTCTAACATTGATTCATCATGAACACATGTCTGACATCGACATTAAAAAGATAGTGAATTGTACCCTTAATTATCGTTATCCAAAAGTCTATAGGATGTATTATGTCCCTTTCCTTTTAGTTGATTACATCCCTGAAGTGAACATACATGACTTTAATGTTGCACTTTCCAATCTGCACTGCACATTACTGTACAAAGGTCATGTGTACCAAACAGTTAGAGTAAATACAGTTGCAGTATGTCTTCTTTTGTAATGAGCACATCATTGCCCCATGGCCAGGATTTGCAGTGTCCTCAGAAATCCAACTTAAAATGGGACATTATCTGATGTTGGAAGCACATTTCAGGTGTATATTTTTGATTTGCAACTCTGCTTCCTGAAGATAACATCTATTTTCTGTCAGAAAGTCGGCTTCCTCCAGTCCATTAGTTACCTGTCTGCTGCTTTTGAACCGGATGAGAGGAGTTCATTTGATTTGACGCTGATCAGGCTTTTTTTGCTGTGCTGCTCCAGCATCACCATTTTTTAGGGACATACTACAACTAAGTCTCTGCTCTAAGTCTTCGCTGGCAATTGCAGAAAAAATAGATGACTTTTGGTTTCAGCATTGGCCTTAAAATCATACTTGTGTCAACCCCTCAGAGTAATGGAGGTGGAGGTGATCATTCAACAAAGCCAGAGCATATAGAAAATAACACATATTATCATTACTCTTTCTTGATAATGCAGCAAAGCCACAATGCCTGAAAATGCATGAGCAAATTCAATCAACAGTTGTGTATTACTCTGGCCTTGATTCAAAGTACAAACTGAGCTCATAAAAGTCATCTCTTGATGTGATGGAAAATCTAATTATCAATCACTTCAGTTTGATGTCGGCATGAAGCTAACAGCCACTAAAGGTTAAATAGCGTCCTCTAATATTTCTCCATGATCATCTAATCTCTAGTGTCCCCTCCCCCTTTTGTGAGAATGCTTACTGAGATTCAAAGAGGCTGATTTTAATCAACTGTATAATCATTTTCCACATGTGTGGCTGTCACCTGCATGGGATAATTAGCCACTTGGACAAGCTGGAAAAGGATGGCCCCAGAAGGACAGGCAGTTGCTCCCCTCTTTCATCTCCTCCAGACTCCTCTGTCCCTTGGTATTGCTCACTCAAAGATATGGCCACATGACAGTACATCTCTCTATCTTTAAGCTTTCCTAAAGAAAAAAACTCCAGTTTGCTTTTCAAGATTTTTTGGATCACGAACCACCTCCCTGAGGCCGTGAGAATAGATAGGAGCTCTGAGATTTCCATGACGGGGAATGTGGGTGAAAGATGGTTTATGGTGGGAGGAAGAATCGGCATGAGATGAGTAGCTTCTTGAGTACATAGAAAATGAGTCATCCGGGCACCAAAAACTGCCAACATGTAACCACCACCTCACTTTCACTGCCTCTTCCTTTGCAGTGTTTCTACTGTGCTGTCCACCCTCAGTATTTTCTTTCCCAAGAGCGTCATGGACTTGTTTCCTTTTAATTAGTTTGAGCGTCGCTGAGAAAGCCATTCTATTGTGACCCATTCAGACATTCAGATTACAGCAAGAACTGAAAAGTATGGGATGCAAAAAAGATAGAGAAGGCCTTTATTCCACTGTTGTGTTCACTGGCCCTTTGTCTGGCTTTCACAGTTCATTTTTGGGAGATTAGCATTTGTTCTCTCTCCTTTGCCACCACTCCCAGTAATCCCTCCCTCTGTCTTAGTCCGCTACTCCATGCCTACTTTTGGGACAATATGCAATGCAAATGGATGCCACATTTAGTATTATCTGCTCTCGTCTTTCTCTTTCTCAAACACAAGAATCAGAAGGAAGCCAAACAAGAGGATAAGAAATGAAATGTCAGTGTAAAGTGTGACCGTTGTTGTGCCCTACTTTTAGGGGCTGTAAATGTTTGTGAAGTACATAAGCATGCAAACAGATTAATCAGACAGGTAGTCTAAAATAAATGCCTGTCCCAAATCCAGATGGCTGGCCCGCTGTAAGAGGGATAAGGAGGTTTTCAAACAACTATTGTTACCAAGATGGCAAGATTTTTTTCTTGCCGGTCAAATGTCCGGAAAGAATTAATTTTACCGCACAATTTTGAAACTTACCGGTCATGTTTCAATAATAATAAGAAGAAGAATTGTGCAGCAGAGTTTCCGTTAGCAGGTAATTACCGGACTCTGACCGGATATGCTGATGTTTAAAACTCAGTTAATGGGGCTCGTGTTTATATTGCTTCAGTTTGTAATCGTAACAGATCGAAAAGTTCAGATTTTTCAATAAATGATTCCACAAACAACAAAATTATTACATTCAAACAAACTACTTATAGTAGATAGAGTGCATTATTCAAAAGTTTACATTAACTTTGGATAATAACACCGGAGAAACGGACTCTCCCTCCCTCTCTGATCATGCAGAGCTGCTATCTCCGTCAGACTCAGCAGCTGATCTGATCTCTCTCTCGCGTCCGGTTATACTTCACTTGCGTTTATGTCCATATCGATCAGATCCAGCTCTCCTGATCCGCCTTTATAGAGAGCACCGATCAAACTATTATGAGTGAATATCAGCCGATAATGATCGGTGGCCAATCGATCGGAGTATCCCTAATTATTACCGGACATTTTGACCGGCAGGTTTTGAATTTACCGGTTTTTATAAATGTTACCAGCTAAAAACCGGCAATTACCGGCTAACGGAAACCCTGACTTACAGGTGCATGAAGAGGGATATGCGGAGACACAAACTCCCAGTTATTCAAAGTACATAAAATCACCGTGGATTCATTAAAACGTTTACACAAGTTAAGTATTTACTAGGGATGCTCCGATCGGCCGATACCGATCGCCGATCCGATCGAGTGGGCGGGGCCTAAATGGAAGATTTAAACATCACTTTAAAACTTCCAGTTAAAGTGATGTTTAAAACTCAGTTAATGGGCTCATTCACTGGAGCTTCCACAAACAACAATCAACTTAATTATTACATTCAAATGATGTACATTATTCAAGTTTACATTCACTTTGGATAATAACACGGGAGAAATGAGCGGAAGCGCTCTCTTTTCCTCTCTCCCTCTCTCTCCCCCTGCAGCTCACTGATCCAGTAATGAGTGACCCGACAGTGAAGAATACATATATTTATAATGACTAGTTTAGCTTGTTCCAGAGGTAGATAAAATAGCTAAGTGTGTTAGGTCTAACTCTTGTGTGTTTCGCTCCGCTTACCGGTCCGGCGGGCGGAGCTGCAGGATTTCTGCTTCACACACGTTGCATACCGCTATTTTACTGTCTTTTTCGGACACCTTAAAATACTGCCAGACCGGTGAAGCCATTTTGGCGAGCTTGTTTTGCCGCACACAGAGAAAAGTGTCATGTATTTTACGTCATGTGATCGGCTCTCGCAATCGGCATGTTTAGAGAGCACCGATCGATCGGTAGAGAGTGAGTATCGGCCGATCTCGATCGGTGACCGATCGATCGGAGCATCCCTAGTATTTACAAAAAGAATGATAAATATCCACTCTCATTTCACATCAGTTTGGGCATGTGGATGTGTTTTGCCCTCAAATCTGTTCAAAGCTATCTTTGATCCTCCTTCCACATGTTACACTATACTTTAAACAGCCTAGGTATAATTAAGCCTTTAAGTTATCTGGGCAAAGTGGAAGTGGGCCAAAGTTCTCTTCCATTATATACAAAAAAAAGCGGAGAGATATTCACCCTCGCTGATAAAGCCTGATCTCCTCTTCCATTAGCCTTTATTGCACTTCCAGTCCAAAACCATTTCAGGGAAAAAACATGCGCTTTTATCGGTTTTTAGTTTTTTTTATGGTTATGTACTTTGCTTAGCTTTTAATATATTTAATGTGTTTCTGCTTTATTTTCTTTATATCGTCCTGCCAAAGTTAGCGGGATGAGGTTGCAGGGTAAATATTAAAGTAATCAATCAGGGAAAGTGGGAAGACAAAGGACTGAAAACACCTTGAGGCAGAAGAGAAGAGCTATCTTTTATACGTCACCCGTGACCGTGACCGATTTGTCGTAAAACCACCATCCAATTAAAAGAGGTCTCTCCATCTGCCTCCTCCTGAGTCAGCGCTGACCTTTCGCCCCCCTCCCACCTCAGTCGTGATATATCCACTGCCTCTGCTCGCTGCAGGTATGAGCTACTACATAGAAGATAGAAAGCCCCCATTTACTACTTGAGTTTATAAGGCGTACAAAGGAAATGTAATTGTACACTGTAAACTTTTGTGTGTGTGTGAGTTTGTATGACATCTGAGGTAACAGAGCCTCCGTTAGTCATACCCGAATGCCATTACTCTTTGTGAGTGTTCTCAGATGGTGTTTAAGAGTTATGCGTTACGACCAGAGTTGAGTGTAACACGTTACTGTAATAATATTACTTTTGTCGGTAACGGAGTAGTGTAACGCGTTTATATACATGTAGGCCTATGTAATCTGCGCGATATGCGAGACCACATCTCCACGTGCAGTGCTGCATAAACATGGCTGAGTCTTTTCATCTGTAAACTCCCTCAACGGGGCCGCTCGCTCTCTTTTGTTGATCGCCCATTGAACAGTTCAATGTCCCGCTTCATTGTAGGAATTCTGCCATGTCTCTACCACTTTAGTTTGACCATCTGTTACTAAGTTATGGAATACTAAATAAATAAGTAATTAGATACCTTACCGTTACTGCGCTCATAAAGAATGATAAGAATAATGCATCTTGAACTGGTTTCATTAATTAGTGTCTTTACGTTTCACAGACTGTTAGCTTGTTGTGGCTGGTAGCCTATTTTAGAGCATATAAAAAGAAAGACTTGTGTTATGTCTTCCTTAATGCAATAGTAATTGAGGGTGCAAGTGGAGTCTCGCAGAAGCAAAACTGTGGCGCGCTTACACTGTAGGTGCGCCGCAGTCTGTGTGATCTGCCTGTAGGGAGGGGCGGGCCGGCCCTGCGAGTAAAGTAACGAGTAAAGTAACGAGTTATTTTATGTAGAGAGTAACGAAGTGTAATATATTACTTTAATATGTAATATGTAATATGTAATATATTACTTTTTTTTAGTAACGACCCCATCTCTGGTTACGACTAAGCTGTAAAAATGATTTTAAGTTTCATGTCTTTCAGGTTATGAGCACACACATGTGAAACAATAACAGAACATTTCAACAAGCATAAAAGGTCACAGCATTTAAAACGTTATAGATCGAGTGAGGACCGGCTCGAGGTGTTGTTTTTTCAGACGGGTTAACTATAGCTTTGCGAGTTAACAGTAATTGCCCGAGCAGAATTAAGACGTTAAACGAAGACCATGGGTCACTCTGCCTCTCTTTTTCTATTTTCTGGGGCATGTCATCTGCTTGTTTACATAATCCATCTTCACCAGTCTCATGACAACAAGAACACATTAGCCATGGGCAAAAATGATTGCAATTGCAGTTCAGCTAAGGAAAGTTGTGTAATGTCCTGCCGTGCAGTGATTTAAAGCAAAAGCGCTGCAAAGTCAGCATTAGATTCGCCTTTCACTGTCACTCCTTTTCCCAGGGATGAATTACCCACTCGGAGATAATCACACAACACTTGACCACACATTAGAGGGACCACTTTGAAGAGGTAAACATAAGGGGTTGATGCAAGGTGAAAATAAAACGATATTATGATGATGAAAATCTGATCTAAATTCTCTTTGAATTATGCAACAATCAACATTGGTTCACAAACAACAAAGTAGGAAAACGAATTCCCCATTGATCTTTCTCAATTTATGTACGGTGCTGGAAAACAAATCCCTGTTGTGTTCTCAACAGTGGGTCATTTGAAAAACATGTATTGATGTCGCTAACTTCAATCAATTATTTCTTTATCTTTTTACCCCGGGCTTATTTCAGGCTTTTAACAAATGTTTCTTTGAACTGTGTTTATGTGCTTTTATGATGTATGCCACTACTTTTGGAAAACGTAATGCTCTCTTGCTGTCACTGACAAAGTTACACTCTAATGTAGGATATATATATACAAATATGGGTCTGTGGAGGACATTGCAGTGGTTGCAGTATGAGGGCGGACACATCCTCCCCATCCTCATTCCCTCGCAATGTAGATTAATGAAGCCTTAATAGTGCCATTAGGCTGGGTGTCCAATGAATAGACTCCAAAACCCTGGGTATTCTTCCATAAGAATATACTGTAGGCCAATATATAGACATGACGCATGGTGTGATCTCAACATCATGTAAGCGCTTTTGTTATGGCTCAAAAGAGGATTGATTTAAGGATAAACCTTAAGTTCCATCTCTATCCACAGGCTGCAAGCCGCTGATACAATGACACTCAAAATTGTAAATATATCCTAATTTTCACACAATTACCCTAGAGTCGTTAAAGTGAGACTACATAAATCATTCCTCTGACATGTACAGTATACACAATCACATGAACCTAAACACACACACAGTCATTTGTGGACAAAAACCTGGGAGAGGAAGGCACACACACACACTCTCAGACAAACAGTGTGTGTGGAGGAGGCTCTAACTATGGTAAATGAGTAGTATTAATCACCTGTCCCTGTCTCCATGGTGATTATGAACACATTAATCAGCAGCTTGTCTGCCAGTTGGATGTTAGCATACCAGACCCATCATGGGATGGAGGAGAATAAATGGAGTGAGAAATACACTGGTGGCAATGCGGTTTGGTTTTTAATTGTTGTTTCTGCAAAACTGAGTTTTTACCACTTTGAGTGATTGGAATAACCAAGTGTGCCAAACTTCTGTGTCCCTCAGCTACACCTGTTTGAACCCTCATGCATAAAGATGCCACGTACCCTTTTCAACCACAACAGAGAATATCTATTCATTTAGTACATGTCCAACTTTCCATATTCAAGGAGTTAGCTCACTAGCTGGTGCAAATCAAGATACATGGCTCAGCTACGCTACTCATATTCTGAGCTAGGTGTACAAAAAAATCTAGTTTTAGAATGATTGCTTTTTAAATTGTAGGATGAAGATGATCTATAAACCTTAGGCAGCCATAAACCATCAAACTATGGGAATTGAGAACCAGTTTGGTGGAGTGTATATAAACAACTTTAAAAGACAGTAACAACATAACATATAAAATGAAAAGCTGTGCATGTATGTCCTCTCGTTCAACACAACAATTTATCAGGAATCGATTAAGAATCATATCCATAAGGGGTACAGATAATATAATCATTATCGCTAACATCTTATAAATTCCTGTCTCTAGTCAAAACCACTGCTAGACTTCTATTTTCAGTCTGTTATTTACTCCCACCCCTCTATTTCAAGCCACACATCAATTGTTACTGGTCCATCTTCGTGGCAAACGTTGTCCTTGAAACATACTGCATGAATAGACACGTGCCGTGTACCCAGAGATGCAGACATGTACATGCACGCACAGGTACAGCTGTATCTGTTTGAGCCGGTGTTTGGTGACAGCTGTCTGCCTTCTGTGCACTACATCCTCCATTCCAATCACCCAGACTACTTCATTTTGAAGCAAGCCTTTACGTGGTTGCAGACTCCACTGTTAACAAATAAACATAGTTTGCCTCTCTAAAAATAGCTCCGCTGAACGTGAACAACAATTGATATTCATTTCAACTTCAGAATTCAAAATGGTAAGTCATGTTAATGGGATTGACAGCAGTAACATCAGCTAATTGGGAGGGATGAAACCCTCTTTTAATGGTCACACATGCAGAGCACACAGCACACACAGTGACATTTGGCCTCTGCTTTTAACCCATCCTAGTACCAGGAGTCTAGTACTAGGAGCAGTGGGCAGCTATTGTACAGCGCCCGGGGAGCAATGGGAGTGAGGGGGTACCCTTGCTCAAGGGTACCATGGCAGGGCAGGAGGTGAACTGGGACCTCTCCAAGTAGCAGTCCACACTCCATATGTTAGGTCTGGTCGGGGACTTGAACCGGGGACCCTCACCCTACAGCTCCCAGTCCAAGCCCCTACTTACTGAGCCACTGCCGGACAATGGCAGCTCAGTGGCAGTGCTGTTGTTAATGTTGCTCTCATTATTACTGGACCCCAAGCAGGAAGCACTTAAGAGGAATTGAATAGGTTGTGGGGGTGGATGTGAGGTAGAGTGGCTTTGACTGGAACTAAATCAGTATTGAGTGTATAATTCAGCAAATATAAAAAGACTAAAAGCACCTTATTTAAATAAGAGGCCGCACAGCAATGTGTAGCAGCATGAGAACCATTCTCCTGGGATATTAAAACCAGCTGTTATCATATGTCATGCAGAGAACACTTTTTGCACCATACATGTATGATGTGTATGTGGCAATTAAACCAGCATGACTCAAAAATATTTACTTCCGCTACACGGGCTAGAAAAGTCTGCCAAAAAGTGGTAAGCAACGAAAATTAGTTTTGCTTCATTTGGAAAACCAAATCAAAATAACATATTCATACGAGTAGGTAATACAACTGTAGAAGCAGCTTTGGAAATACTGCAGCAGGAATCTTAGGACACATCTAGTACATGGTACAGAATGTACTTGAGCTTATATCAGGACTACATTATGATGAAACATAGCTTTCATGTATTTGATACCTCTAGGCCATCAGGGCATCAACGACTGAGTGTGCCTCAGCCTTTCCTTGCAGGAAGTGATTACAGTAGCTGTGACAGAGACCTTGTGTTAGCTGTCAATCAGCATCAGTCTTCCCCTGACAGACTGAGAGCCTGCAGTAGCACAGTCACACGGGGTAAAGTACTGTGTGTTGCTATCCTGCATAAGAGGGACAAGGCCCCGATGTTAAGCCTCGTCTGACTCTGCTAAGGTGGAATAGATTCAAGAATTATGAATCAAAACAGTGCGTCTAAATTGTGCCTTAGACAATTGCATTCCCATATCTATTCCATGGGAAACAATGCAATATTTTGAGTTCAATTAACAAAATGGTTAATATAAATGTATTTGTAAAGGTACAAGGAACAGGCTGGATGTTATTCATGTTAATGATTTTGTAATGAGGACTCTCAATTACAAATATTTATAAATAATTTCAACTTTGAAAAGTATTTTCTGGTTAATTTAAATAAATTGCTATATATTGTTTATCGTCTCAGAATGTGTCAGGACAATATGAACACTAAAAAACGTAATAGTGAATTAGATGTATTTAAAGCCACAGGAACCACACATATTTGATAGCCATTCCACTATATTGTTAGCGTTAGCACAGTGTGACAATGCAAGCTTGTGTGTTTAGATAATGTAATCAAAAGGTATTCTATCACGGAGCAAAAAGTCTCTCCGCTGTCTAAACAATGACTAACGTTCCACTACTTAATGACATGATACCCCAGGAGTTATACCCATTGCCCATCACTAACTGACACAGAGTTTATTTTGACAACAATAATTTAGTTTGTGGTCTCAGGTTAAATATAAAACCATTGACACTCAAAAAGTGTGTCATTGAAATGTGTCAGAATTCAAGAATGTA
Organism: Harpagifer antarcticus; assembly: GCA_902827135.1. Lineage (NCBI taxonomy): Eukaryota > Metazoa > Chordata > Actinopteri > Perciformes > Harpagiferidae > Harpagifer > Harpagifer antarcticus. Next base: position 1,592,181 of record CADEHL010001417.1, read on the forward strand.
TTGATAATGTTGGTTATAGAATGCCTTGAGGTTAAAATAGATATGCTCTGAAGAAGTGCAGCATATTTCACATAAGGCAGCTGTGAACAGAGTTATATGAGCAAGTCTTTCTTCCTTCACCCTGCTTTGCTCGTATGGAAAGCTAAATAATAACAAAGAATCCCACTGGACTCAATTAGCTACAGTTAAATAAATGGTGTGACATTAATGTCCTGCCCATGGGCACCGAAATATCTTCCCGCTGGAAGTATATCTCTTGTGTGTGTAGGTATGTGCAAGAGTGCATGCATGTGTGTATGGGACTATATGTTCACACTGCCTGTGTCTCGGGATCTGCCACGGAGCTCCCAGCTCAGCAGTGCATGCTCGATAATTAGCCTTGAATTCACCACTTCTGTGAACACATGCCTGCTTGGCAGAGGGGGGGCTGCCTCAGGGAAGGGTGAATGCTATGAGTGACTATCATCCACTAGCCATATCCACTAATAGAGCTCATTTTTGGAGGGGAAAAACAACAATGCAACAAGTATTTCTTTCCTTTTTTCACAGCCTCACCTCTGAGAAAGAGTTTTTACAGGTTTAAGGTGATAACTAGTAAACACACAGGGCATGGAGAGGTACAGACCATATGCTCAAGTTCAAACCAATGCACATACAAGCACTAAGCAGCAAAAAGTAAACTGGTTTTGACTCACTATTATAACGGTTAACCCTACAGGTTCAATAAGATAAGATATAGTACTTTATTGATCCCAATTTGGGAAATGTTTGTGTTGCAGCAGCATAAAAGACATGGCATTGTACAATACAAATTAAAAAGACTAGAAATAAATAAAAAAGTAGAAAATATACAGGTTTAATTTACAAATTAACAATAACGAAAACAAAATATAAAGCAAGTTATTATATATGTATAAGTATGAGGGATGGAATATTAAATATTAAACTGACTATATAAATGATACAGTGTGATTTTAAGTTAAAAAAAATGGTTGGTTAATGATAATGGATGAGTGAGTAACATTCAGATGATCCCAATTGCATACTGGTTGCGTTCTTCTTATTTGTCACATCATTCTGATTAAGATCGAGCAAACACCTGTAAGTATATTCTCAACCATTTCAAACTACACCCATATTGTCAGTCTATATCCAAAATAAGTGATCTTCCTTAGAGTACTGGTTAATGCATCCTATTAAGCCAAATGCTAAGCCAATGTCAGGTATATACATTACCCACAACAAGTAACATATACTTACCAGTCAGGTCGCAGTTGCCTGTATACATTATCCTGTTGTAATGTTGGTGTAGATTACTGTATAATGTAATTTATATATTTTCTGAATTAGCATATGTCTTCCAACTATAATGATCAGATTTCCCCAGGGGGAACATTATTAATGTTTCATCAACTGTAACCCAGTTTAATTTTGACAAGGAACATCAGTTGCTATACTCTGGGGAGCAATGTACATTTTGTATTTATCTTCCACTGTGTACCCACAAGACCTTGGTGAAATCGTTAAATGTTAAAATGTAATAAACTTTGCTTTGAATCTGCTTGTGGTACACATTGGTTAGGACTCACTGTTAGACTGAACAAGGGTAAGATGGTAATTGCAAAACGTTACCAAACCAACTTTTTATCAGTCTTGGTTCGATTCTAAATTGCACTTTTTGATGAGGAAATCAATCTTATCTGGCAGCTATAGTAGACAGTGTTTGTGCGGCTATATTTCACTTTTTATTTTCCACTGTATGACCTTGGTCTGATCTAAAAACCATGTTCCCATTAATTCATTCCCTCTTTACCAAGCCTCCATGCCTTTTTACTTGTGTTAAACAGTCTCTCACTTTCATCCTCCCCCTGTTCCTGCGACCCTTCATCTTCCACAGCTCTTCCTCAGTCTTTGTCCATGTCCTCCCCTCACCCCTGGTGTATTGGTGCCAGTGTTTGCTTCCCTGTGTCTCTGCTCCTCTGCCGTTTCCCTCTCTAGACTTGCACCTTTGATGTCAGGACCACAGCTAAAGCCTGAGCTAATCTGCTGTGGAGCTTTCTGAGCCAAAACCAGGCCAAGGGTTGGAACCAAGAACATGGCACAGGGGCAAAAGCATGACCGAATGAATGGAGCGAGAGAAAAACACTGCAAAACATCTATGTATAGTTTGCTTTAAATGTGTTGTATTTATTCAAACCAATATTTCCAATTTGAGATGAATAATATTTCTAACATGTATAGATCTGTATAATGAATATTTGGCAAAGGAGACCGTAGTCAAGAATCCTGAGGGAGCAGTATTGCAGTAATTACAGTGGAAGTGTAAATCTATAGAGTTTTAAGAAATACTAATGAAGGGATAAATACAATACAATGACTTACAGTGGGCCAATTAGGCATTCAGGAGGAAGAGCATGCTGTCAAGGGAAGCATTGTTTTAGTGGATGGAGAAAATATTTAAAAACATATGAGATGTATACGCTATAATGAACTGGGAAAAAGAGGGCGTTAGTCCTTAGAAAGACTGTCAGCACATATGAAACAGGGAAGGGTGCTACAGAGGAACTCAATATTTTTGCTTTCGTGTAGCCTATAGCCAACCCTCCCATCCCCTCCCATCCCCTCCCCATGGCTTCAACAGCATGAGATGAAAAGGCAGAATAATCCCTCAGCAACACGATGTATCTGCCTTGCTCTGATGGTACTATTTATAGCACATTAAAGGGATAAAAACGAATTTGTTCACCTCTGATACACATAATAAAAATACCCTTCAAAGTTAAAGCTGGATCAAGAGTGTAAAAAAAGGCAACTCAAACTAAAAAGGGCAAAAAGAGAAAGAATGAACACAGCTCTCTGAGTCAAGGGCTATCTCGAAACATATTCTTCAAATTGAATATGACTCTCTATGCTTGATCTGAGAACGCACATTCAAGTCCACTGCAAACATTATTTTTCAACACGAAGAGAAAGAAAGTTTCTTCAAAGAGCACCAACACTATACTTCATGCTGACCCACTCATTTCATGATTTAACCTAAACAATTAAAAATCAGCCAATAAGTTTCACAGAGATGTCCTTGTCCTTAATGCAATACACTGCATTTGATTCATATGCTCCTTGATACTAACACATTTCAGGGTTTCCCACACATAGACTATACTTGGGTGAGCCGCCCAGGTATATTAACGGCCGCCCAAATATATTTCGCGACCCATTTAGGTTTTGTTTTATAATATATATATTTTTTTTCTTTTTCGTTCGCGACCATGACGCCATCTGCGATCGATTAACTTGTGGACAATGATCCCTCGCTCTACGCCTCCTGTACCCAGTCCCGGACTGGCCATCGGGAGGACTGGGGGGTTTCCCGATGGCCTGGCCTGTTAAGTGGCCTGCCTCACACAGAGTGACTGGCTGTCTACATGATTTGGCCTGCCGACATGGCCACTGTCATACAGATCATAAATCAAAGCCCTCGATTGGTCTCTTTGTGTAATTCAAGCTCGGGATAACCTCAGCTCAGGCGAGGTAAAGGACTCTCTGAGTGTTTAGATAGTTAACTTAGTCTAAGTTCTCAGTGGGTCTCAAATGGTTTGGTCACCATTTATGTAAACACATATTTCCATTTGAGGGGGTAGTGATTAGTAAAATATGCATGAATAAAAAATAAAAAAGTTAACCAGGGGAAAAAAGGTAAGATACAGTTTATGATTATTGAAATGTATACAGTTCTGTTTCATATAGGTGTTCCCATAGATCTAGTCTCTTTATTTTCACCTCACAATGCACCAGATTGATGCATTTAACTCCAAAATAAAATAAAGAATCTTACGGAGGGAGCATGCCCTCGGACCCCTCTAGAGGATTTGAGGTCCACCCCTACTTAAAATCACATGGACAGGTTCCTAAATACATCACCCCAACCCCCCCCCCCCCCCCACCCCCCGCTACCAGCACCCCCCCAAGTATATTTCTGATCTGTGGGAAACACTGCATTTACTTTAAAAAAAATAAAATATATATATTTCTAGAAAAACAGTACTAAAATGTGTTTGTTGTCCTACAGCTCTAACATCTGACAGCAAACTCCAAGTCAACCAAACAACACATACTTCCAACCTGCACACATACAACACATAGATGAAACTAATCACTCCCTTATGCAGTATGCTTAACCCAAGCCAACACACAGCAACAATAATTAGCATGACAGAAAAGTGTGGGAGGTGAAACCTGTCTTTATGGCACAGTGTGGACCAGGGCCCTGCAGATATGACCACTGTGTGCGCTACCTACTAACCAAGTAAACAATCTAATTTAATATGTGTTGTCTATTTGCATGTTTAAACATGTATTTTGTATTGAGCTGCAATAAAGCCTCCAAAAACTGGCCTTCTGTCAAAGGATCAGCTCCACTGCTGATCCCCATCATCCATGCAAACAGCGCACTAATTAGCCATGCTAAAACAAATCACGCTGTTTTCTCCTGGTTCACTGGCCACAGCACCTTCCATAATCCTGCGTTATCACACAGTTGGGGAGGATAGTGAGGCTAATAACACTGTTATATTAGCAACACTGATCTGCAAGTGATAGAGCCAGTCAGTGTTATCCGTTAATTCTGTCCGCATGAGCCCCAGACCAGACAAATCCTTATTTCTAATTTTTTTTTCTTCTCATCCTCCGCCCATCCCTCTTATCAATGTTCTCTAATCAGACCATCTCATTGAAAAACAAGAAGGATGGCAAGTAGGCAGCCTCAGAGTCAAAAAAGACATGTTGAGGTTGACGTGCTATAAAGTGCGTGAGAATGAATTTGGTGTTTATGCGATTGTATGGTGTAATATGCACAATCACTTAATGAAGCATTATACCGCAATACCTAGTAAATATTTGAGATTTTTAACATTTTCAGTGGACTACTACAACAACAGAAAACCAAGATATTGGTTAAAGTGCACCTGCAGTCCTGTCATCACATAGTATTAAGTTAGAGCTTTGTCAAGTTAAACTTTTTTTTGCCTGTCTCTCTGTCTTTCGGGGGGGGGGGGGAATTGGGATTAAGAATATTGCAGTGCTGTGAGATCAATATGATGCTGACACCTCTCTGGCACTCTCCAACAAGCTCTACCAAGCAAAAACCTACTTACAGAGGGGGTCTAATGGATCATATAACCACTATATCACTTTAGCTCTGACTTAACCCCTGATGAAGCAACAGCCTTGTCTGCATTGAGTATAATTGGCTATTCAGGAAGAAAAGAAAATATCTGACTCAACTTCTATGCCACACAAAACAAGTCATCATTTCAGTATGTAAAAAGAAATGCAATAACTATCATAGTTTAATAGCCCTTATATGCATACTGGGATATGTTATAATATCACGTAATCTGTTATTATATTTGAAGGCTCTTGCAGGTTTTATCGTCTGTGGCATTTTTTTTTTTTTTTAAAGTAACACTTGCCACATATCAAGAATATTGTATTCCCAAATGTAAAAGTAAACAGTACCGTATGTGTTATATTTACCTTTGCAATCAATATAATATTACAGAGCCCTACAAATAGTGTGCTATTATTTTGTTTGCACAGGATAAAAAATACTTTCTCTACAGACTTGAGGGGCTCCATAAAGTAAATGCACATTTCAACAAGATGCATTTCTGCAAGTGTCTAAACAAGCCTAAAAAACGTTTAAATCAAAACACTGTCAGCTTCACTATAGGTTCGTCCACGCAGAGGCTTTTTAACGGTGAGGGCCGACATTTTCACCCTTTGCCTCCCAATGTTTATTGATGCCGTTGAAAGACTTTTTATGATGGCGATGCTGTGGGGCCTGTAATTGCCGGTCAAGGCACGTTCACCAGAGTTCATAAAGGTTCCTCTGTAAATATATTCAGGTTAGCCTGGTGTCACCTCATACAAAAAAGACAGCCTGTGTCTGATGAATGTGAGGAGGATGGGCATTTCACTGCCACTCTTCACCACACTAAACACAAGCACAGTAGCACCCGATGAGAAGAGGATACATACTAAACACAAGTGCAACCTGTCCCAAAGAAGATTAAGATATATTACACTCCAGTACAGCGAGCACGTCCTTGCCTTATTTCACCTTGCACGTTCCCTCTTTTCGTCTTTCATTAGAAGCCATGAATGTGAGCTTTCCAACCCTGACATACAGGCATATTTTATGAATGAGTTTTGAAGCGTTAAGAGCTCCCACTGCGTGAATGATGTGTCATCAAAGATGAAAAAGGACTCAGTCGGTTGCCTCAGTAGTCTATATGTTCCCAGGAGACTGAAATTAGTCAGCCAATGAGAAAAAAACACAATTCTGACTTTGTGAATGGCTGTATGCCAGTACAAAATGTCAATCTATAGGTAATTAATTGTAAACATAAGACACTTGAGTTCTTCTGGTGGGTTTGAAGTGGATTTTTTACACAATGCACTTTACTTGTTTAAGGGATGTTATACAGTACAAACAATCTCCACTGTCTTGTCTACAAACAGCAGGCCACTCCACTGGTATCAATACAATGCTGTTTGATTCAACAAAAGCAAGCTGATTTGCATTGGAAAGAAAGGGAATTATCTGACGCCCTCGGCTGATGTTGTCACGTTAAATCTCTTGTCAAGAAGTATCATTTTCCACATCAGGCTACGAATGCGCAGTGCATGTGTTTGTGCCCTTTTGTTCTTATATTTGCAAGTGTTTCTGGGAAAAAAGGGAGGCAAGAGACAGAGGATAGGGATGTGTTGTGGTTGAGCAGTGACCCAGATTAGACAGTGACATCTCCGGCCCCTCAGGGGGTGTTCAGGAACAAGATACTGCTGTTACTGCAGCGCGGCAACACGGCAAACAATGAACCACCTTTGAAGTACTTTTTCTGTAGAATGTGTTTTTAAGTAACATATTGAGATAAATTAGAAAAATATAATGTAATAACCCTACATTTGTGTTATGTTATGATGTGTCTTTTGGAACCGATGTTATTGAATTGTTTATTTCCCGTTGTCGAGCTTGGACGTTTAATCATATTTAATGAAAAAGGATTGTTATCTGTCTGGGGCTAGTAAATAATCAAGGTTTATAGGTTGATTCTAAGGAAGGTCCTCGCCATACATGAATAGCCAACACTACAAACAACTATGCTCACTGCTTCCCTCTAAGTGATTCATCGGTTACATTTTGTCACTGTAGATATCAGAGTTTCCGACTGGTAGACTACTTTTAGGGACCTGTTTGAATTTTTTTGCAGTACATCAGGTCCTTGTCAAGTGCATGTTTTTGAGAAAACACAGAGAGCATTAGATAGTTGGCATTAAAAGGCTGTGTGTACTTATCCTCACTGCCCTGCTTTTACAATCCAATTGCCGTACCCAGTGTCCTCTACAGCAGACCACTGAGTGCACTGTGCTTTTGGCCCGATTGATTTCATATGTTGTTTTCCTTCTGAGTCTTTAGACTCAGCCTTGCAGCCTTCTCTTCCTCTTGCTCCATCGTGGCTAATTACTGTGATTGATTAATCGATGGGTGTGACGTCCTCACAGTCGGGCGAAGCTTAGTGTGCCACCCCAATCACACTCTCAAAGAAAGATTGAGGGAGGCCAAGGTTAAAGGTATAAACAATCTGGCAGAAAACAGTGATGTCGACCAAGCGTGGCACTTAAAATGTAATTCCATACAGCGTCTATCTTTTGATCTTGCCATAATGAAAAGCCCTCTGATGCAAGCTATCCTACTGTAGATTGCCAGCCCTTGACCCAGGAAGTGAATTAAGGGATCAAAGCGAGCCGTGGGACGTAGCAACAAAACCAGTGTATTGCTATTGTTTTCACAAAAGCGTCAGACGATGAAAGAGACGGGGAACAAAAGATTGATTGTACTTTTAACAACACTGATCTTTCAACGTACAGCAACAGTTCAGAGGCACCTCTCTTATTGTAATTAATCAAATCTTAAGACATAGGAAGACAGATGGCAGTGTTAAGTAAAGGAATTAACAGACCCCATGCTCCAGTGTCTGAAGAGCAGAATTGATCGTTGTGGGGATTGTAAGGAGGAGTAACATGTATAAGAGGATTATTCACAAACATATTTTCGTGTGTCATACATGGATTACAATAAGTAGCTACTGAAATGTGGATTTTCATTATCTCCCATGAGGACATGAAAAAATCTTGCCTACATTTTAAACAAAAAGCCTCTAATCCTTTTGCAGACCCAGGGCCCCAATATGCATATCTTCAAATGTGTTTATGTGTACAAATCATAGGCCATTAGTCCATCTGTGGGACTGTAAAAAAGCAACAGATTGGATCCCAGTGGTGCAGTGCTTAGTAAACACAACTAAAGAGACACCCAGTCGGGACACAGCGATCTGGGCCATTACCTCTAACCTCTACGTGTTCTCTGGTCTCACAGGGCCCGGGTGAGGTAACACATGGCTAGGCATGCTAACACAGACACATTGCTATCCCGGCTGCGTGCCTCGGGGAGCTGCTTTATAGGTTTGACTAAATATCGCCTGGTTTATTGCTGCACCTACTATGTTTCCTTAACACAACACAGAGGATCAGCCCTAACTAATGATAGCTTATAATGAATAATATAATGCATTCGCTAATTAATTTGCTGTGGTGGAATTTCGTCAAAAATAGTCCGCCTGGGAGGTTGTGAGATGATATGTTCTGGCCAAATTTCACTAACCTCACTTTCTGCACTCCTAATCCGCTCTCCTCTCCAGCTCTTAGCCTGAGCAATTTAACAGAGGGAGTCACAAAGTGCGGAGTGCTGGGGTGAGCCAATCTGCAGCAAAGCACCAGGTGTTGGAGATAATGTTCCGCCGTAGCATTTCTTGGCGCGTGGCGCAAAGTTTATCATAACTGCAGGTTTGATCGATAGCACATTGCAGATTGAGTCCTCAACCAAGTGCTTCTGTTAATAAATCCTGACTCGCACAAACAGACTTTGAAGGGCCGTGGTGGAGAGACTGGCGAAGACAGCTATTGATCCCGTGGACGCGCACAGGCCGATAAGCCAAACTATGGTTTTAGATGTGTAAAGCTGACACTGCGCAGAAAAAAACAAGGCAAAGAGTGGGGGAATAAAACTCAAGAAGACAGCAGAGTTGAACTTTTGAAATGTGCTTTAATGGTGGTGAGACATTTAAATGTGTAGACCTGGATAGACAAGTAATTCGGAATTCCATCTAAGTCTTGGTCAGTCCTATTATATCCTCAGGCAAAACCAGAATTCAATACAATTAGTATCAGTGTAACATTAGTGTTGCACGTAAAACCAATACCCACTATGTAGACTGAACACAAATATAAATGCAACACTTTTGTTTTTGCTCCCATTTTTCATGAGATTAACTCAAAGATCTAAAACATTTTCTATATACACAAAATAACCATTTCTCTCAAATATTGTTCAAAAATCTGAAAAAATCAGTGATAGTGAGCACTTCTCCTTTGCCGAGATAATCCATCCCACCTCAGAGGTGTGGCATATCAAGATGCTGATTAGACAGCATGGTTATTGCACAGGTGTGCCTTAGGCTGGCCACAATAAAAGGCCACTCTGAAACGTGCAGTTTTGCTTTATTGGGGGGGGTCTGGGGGGGTCCGAAGACCAGTCAGTATCTGGTGTGACCACCATTTGCCTCACGCAGTGCAACACATCTCCTTCGCATAGAGTTGATCAAGTTGTTGATTGTGGTCTGTGGAATGTTGGTCCACTCCTCTTCAATGGCTGTGCGAAGTTGCTGGATATTGGCAGGAACTGGAACACACTGTCGTATACGCCGATCCAGAGCATCCCAAACATGCTCAATGGGTGACATGTCCGGTGAGTATGCTGGCCATGCAAGAACTGGGATGTTTTCAGCCTCCAGGAATTGTGTACAGATCCTTGCAACATGGGGCCGTGCATTATCATGCTGCAACATGAGGTGATGGTCGTGGATGAATGGCACAACAATGGGCCTCAGGATCTCGTCACGGTATCTCTGTGCATTCACAATGCCATCAATAAAATGCACCTGTGTTTGTCGTCCATACCATACGCCTGCCCATACCATAACCCCACCACCATGGGCCACTCGATTCACAACATTGACATCAGAAAACCGCTCACCCACCGGTATTGTTCCTGTAATGAGAGTTCACATTTATGCTACATGAAGGGTGGAATTGACTACACATCTTCAGAAACATAATTTGCTTCAGATATAACTCATAGCAAATAAAGTATAAAAATATAAGTAATAAAAAGATAAAACACTGGCATGTCATTTACGTTAGATTAAATAGAACGTTACAGCCCCGCCCACTTTTGGGGAAACCAACGCTGTCATTTGAACGGCGATCAAGCCTGAAGCCACAGAGATCTTCTGTTACTGTCCTTTATTCTTAGAGGAAGTACAGAAACACGTAACTGTGGATTTGTTTTAATGTTTGAGGTGCAATAAAGCAGCTTTTTGGCATGTTAAAACTATTATTTTCTGCCTCGCTCATGAGAGTAACAGCTGGCGAAATTACAGCCTCGCCTACTGATTTTAATTTAACCACATATCGAGCCCGATTCTCAATTTCAAATGTGTGCTCTAAAATTATATTTATAAATTACTATTATCATTATTATAAGCAAGACAATACATGGCAAAGATATGTAGAAAATAAACTATTTAAGAGACGTTCATAACAAACGTAACGTGGGAGAAAATACGTTTCTTGCTAAACGTAATTGAGAATGCAATTTATTCTATGGGAACGTAATTTTTAGGAGACAGGGTTGGACTTTTTTTGTATGAATTTATGTTTCATCATCCAATCATAGAGCTTGTTGACTTATCACGAGGTTTGTCAAAGCGGACAGGCGTCGTCACAACAATAGCTGGGGATTGTGGGTAGTGTAGTCTCTTTGGCGCTCCACATTTCAGAGAAAACAAGTTGTTTCTCAGAATTGAAGGGGAACACAAAAGCATTCTACACAATTTAAACCTATCAATGTTTTAATTAACAAGGATAATCTGGTGTTTTTGAGATGATGAGTAGTGGAGATATCACTTCAAATCAATCGACAGTAAGGAGAATACTTACTTCCGGCTGTACCATTCTCCGTTATCCAATGGGAATGGACGCTCACATTGCCTTGCTTCCCTTAGCGTCAAATACCGCCACCGATGGGAATACATTGCAATCAGTTGAAAGCTCTTTGCGTCTGTTTATGAAGCTGAAGGAGCCTCGGCACGTCCCAACTGCACGCCACAGGGTCCCTGACCAAGCGTCGCTCCTGGACGTTTAGGGAGTGAGAGTGTGTTGGTGTGACATATGAGAGTGAGTAAAAGCTCTCAGGAGAAAATCAGAAGAAATTATAAATCACTGCTTTCTAAATTGCTGGGCCAGCCAGTATTAGAGTTCCTTTGTATTTCCACTTTAAATGTAAAAAAGTGCAAGTGCAGTACTTCGGAACGTCGACAGGGGGGGGGTCATTGTGATCAGCTGATTTTGCGCAGTTCTCCAGTGTGTGCGCGGGGCACAGAATGTGCACAGGAGTGTCTCCCACTGCAGCCAGTTGGCGTAGTTTTGGCACAATTCCGTTGTACAAACCGACATTAACAGCCGACTCTGGAAAAGCTTCACAAGTAGGTCGGCACGCAAAGGCCCTTAGTTATGGTACGCATTTCAGATTTTTTGCTGCACATGCATATCTGGTACCAGTTATGTGCACCTGTATATAACCCCTCACAACGCAATCTGGGGACTCTTTTTTTCTTGCTGCCTTTGACGTGATGATCCTTGACATCTGTCAGGGCTTCATTACCATTCCTCACATCATCCATGATACATTTTCCGCATTGTAAAGTAGTATACTTGTACATCATCCACATCAAAACAGACGTGCAAGGTAGGGTACTACATGATTTAATAGTGAAGAATGTTGCTGAATGGACAAATCAAAAGCAAATCCTCTCAAATGCACGTCTCAAAGTCTGGACTCTAGATAACTTTATTGAAAGCAAAGCAAGACATTCATTATCCTTAGTTTACTTTTGTTTTGGATGATTTGTTATGGGTTTTATGAAGAGAGCACCACTTACATTCAATGGCTGTTAGAATGTGTAATCAAAGACTACAGACTTCCATTAGACAATCAGAGCAAACTATCCACTCAGATTCTTTATGACACCAACACAGCAGGGGAGAGACTGTGAGAGATAAAGAGAGCGAGAGCGAGCTGGAGAGAAACGCCCGAGTCAGACCCTCCTAAACGTGACTAGACTAGTGATGTTGTGGTGAATTACCGGTAAAGCTCCAGAGTGAAACACTTCCTTAACTCCAGCAGTATGTGTTGTGAGAATCAGGCCATAGCATAAGAAAAAAAATGTATTCAACATTCACACAGAGAATATACACCCACTCAAGCATCACACAGTGGACATTTAAAACCACATCTATGCAAAGTGGCCCTGCATACGCTGCCAATATTCTGTTGTCCTCTGGTGAAAGGAATTGCCTTAGTGCAGTGAATTATGTTTTTAAGTAGGGAACTTAGGGAATCAAAGGTGGGCAACTTCATATTGTTGTGCTGCCAGGCGAACAATGGTTAGAGCACAATCACTCACTTCCGTACACACTGACTATAATTATAAGTGGAGTACATATAACTGTCAATACATTGGCATGTACTGTTAGGGAAATAATTGTCCTCGACTCCTAGATATGACGTGCATGACTAACCCTGACGTCTGTTTATCTCCTTTAAGGACATAGGCTGCTTCAGCCATAAAGTTATTGTTCCCATTCTGTGACCGGGCAACACTAGGTCACAGATGGTCTGTTGTTGTGGGTGCACTGGGACACTTCCTTCTTTGTTGTTTGTGAACTCCAAGGTATGAAATCTTTGAGGCCATAAGTGACGGATGCAAGTGACTCAGTGTGCCCAACTGTCTAAGCTATCTTATCAAAATATGTTGATCACTCTCTGTGAAACCAGTTAAATGGGCTAACGAGAGAGTGGCGCTCCAGAATTGACGTGGCAACTCTCCCGTGCAGTCTCACCGTGACTGCTGTGACTTGTGATGTGAATCCTCCGGCCGTAACTCCAAATAAACCATCAGTGTTTGACATCAAAAGCTCCTGCTCTACCGTGTCTCCTTCCTGAGTCGGTGACTCCTATTTTGCATTGATACACAGAAGTTTCCTCTACATGTACGACGCTGAGGAGGAGACCCAGTAGGAGAGAGTGTGGGACAATAGTGTTACCCCATAGTACCACACATTTAAAAAGAAGTGTAAATATTCACACTCCCATGTTTGACTACGTACACATCGATGCACATTAATCGGCAAATTGATCACCTTAAGTTAAATATAACTTAATCTAAACTGCATTCAAACTTAAATCTCTTGAGTGTTGATGAAAAAATGTTTACCTCTTTGAAAAAAAAGAAAAACAAAAGTTGAGGCATATATCTCCCAAAAAAGAAACATACTGTTATTGAAGAACTGAAAAGTATGGGATGCAAAAAAGATAGAGAAGGCCTTTATTCCACTGTTGTGTTCACTGGCCCTTTGTCTGGCTTTCACAGTTCATTTTTGGGAGATTAGCATTTGTTCTCTCTCCTTTGCCACCACTCCCAGTAATCCCTCCCTCTGTCTTAGTCCGCTACTCCATGCCTACTTTTGGGACAATATGCAATGCAAATGGATGCCACATTTAGTATTATCTGCTCTCGTCTTTCTCTTTCTCAACACAAGAATCAGAAGGAAGCCAAACAAGAGGATAAGAAATGAAATGTCAGTGTAAAGTGTGACCGTTGTTGTGCCCTACTTTTAGGGCTGTAAATGTTTGTGAAGTACATAAGCATGCAAACAGATTAATCAGACAGGTAGTCTAAAATAAATGCCTGTCCCAAATCCAGATGGCTGGCCCGCTGTAAGAGGGATAAGGAGGTTTTCAAACAACTATTGTTACCAAGATGGCAAGATTTTTTTCTTGCCGGTCAAATGTCCGGAAAGAATTAATTTTACCGCACAATTTTGAAACTTACCGGTCATGTTTCAATAATAATAGAAGAAGAATTGTGCAGCAGAGTTTCCGTTAGCAGGTAATTACCGGACTCTGACCGGATATGCTGATGTTTAAAACTCAGTTAATGGGGCTCGTGTTTATATGCTTCAGTTTGTAATCGTAACAGATCGAAAAGTTCAGATTTTTCAATAAATGATTCCACAAACAACAAAATTATTACATTCAAACAAACTACTTATAGTAGATAGAGTGCATTATTCAAAAGTTTACATTAACTTTGGATAATAACACCGGAGAAACGGACTCTCCCTCCCTCTCTGATCATGCAGAGCTGCTATCTCCGTCAGACTCAGCAGCTGATCTGATCTCTCTCTCGCGTCCGGTTATACTTCACTTGCGTTTATGTCCATATCGATCAGATCCAGCTCTCCTGATCCGCCTTTATAGAGAGCACCGATCAAACTATTATGAGTGAATATCAGCCGATAATGATCGGTGGCCAATCGATCGGAGTATCCCTAATTATTACCGGACATTTTGACCGGCAGGTTTTGAATTTACCGGTTTTTTATAAATGTTACCAGCTAAAAACCGGCAATTACCGGCTAACGGAAACCCTGACTTACAGGTGCATGAAGAGGGATATGCGGAGACACAAACTCCCAGTTATTCAAAGTACATAAAATCACCGTGGATTCATTAAAACGTTTACACAAGTTAAGTATTTACTAGGGATGCTCCGATCGGCCGATACCGATCGCCGATCCGATCGAGTGGGCGGGGCCTAAATGGAAGATTTAAACATAACTTTAAAACTTCCAGTTAAAGTGATGTTTAAAACTCAGTTAATGGGCTCATTCACTGGAGCTTCCACAAACAACAATCAACTTAATTATTACATTCAAATGATGTACATTATTCAAGTTTACATTCACTTTGGATAATAACACGGGAGAAATGAGCGGAAGCGCTCTCTTTTCCCTCTCCCTCTCTCTCCCCCTGCAGCTCACTGATCCAGTAATGAGTGACCCGACAGTGAAGAATACATATATTTAATGACTAGTTTAGCTTGTTCCAGAGGTAGATAAAATAGCTAAGTGTGTTAGGTCTAACTCTTGTGTGTTTCGCTCCGCTTACCGGTCCGGCGGGCGGAGCTGCAGGATTTCTGCTTCACACACGTTGCATACCGCTATTTTACTGTCTTTTTCGGACACCTTAAAATACTGCCAGACCGGTGAAGCCATTTTGGCGAGCTTGTTTTGCCGCACACAGAGAAAAGTGTCATGTATTTTACGTCATGTGATCGGCTCTCGCAATCGGCATGTTTAGAGAGCACCGATCGATCGGTAGAGAGTGAGTATCGGCCGATCTCGATCGGTGACCGATCGATCGGAGCATCCCTAGTATTTACAAAAAGAATGATAAATATCCACTCTCATTTCACATCAGTTTGGGCATGTGGATGTGTTTTGCCCTCAAATCTGTTCAAAGCTATCTTTGATCCTCCTTCCACATGTTACACTATACTTTAAACAGCCTAGGTATAATTAAGCCTTTAAGTTATCTGGCAAAGTGGAAGTGGGCCAAAGTTCTCTTCCATTATATACAAAAAAAGCGGAGAGATATTCACCCTCGCTGATAAAGCCTGATCTCCTCTTCCATTAGCCTTTATTGCACTTCCAGTCCAAAACCATTTCAGGGAAAAAACATGCGCTTTTCGGTTTTTAGTTTTTTTTATGGTTATGTACTTTGCTTAGCTTTTAATATATTTAATGTGTTTCTGCTTTATTTTCTTTATATCGTCCTGCCAAAGTTAGCGGGATGAGGTTGCAGGTAAATATTAAAGTAATCAATCAGGGAAAGTGGGAAGACAAAGGACTGAAAACACCTTGAGGCAGAAGAGAAGAGCTATCTTTTATACGTCACCCGTGACCGTGACCGATTTGTCGTAAAACCACCATCCAATTAAAAGAGGTCTCTCCATCTGCCTCCTCCTGAGTCAGCGCTGACCTTTCGCCCCCCTCCCACCTCAGTCGTGATATATCCACTGCCTCTGCTCGCTGCAGGTATGAGCTACTACATAGAAGATAGAAAGCCCCCATTTACTACTTGAGTTTATAAGGCGTACAAAGGAAATGTAATTGTACACTGTAAACTTTGTGTGTGTGTGAGTTTGTATGACATCTGAGGTAACAGAGCCTCCGTTAGTCATACCCGAATGCCATTACTCTTTGTGAGTGTTCTCAGATGGTGTTTAAGAGTTATGCGTTACGACCAGAGTTGAGTGTAACACGTTACTGTAATAATATTACTTTTGTCGGTAACGGAGTAGTGTAACGCGTTTATACATGTAGGCCTATGTAATCTGCGCGATATGCGAGACCACATCTCCACGTGCAGTGCTGCATAAACATGGCTGAGTCTTTTCATCTGTAAACTCCCTCAACGGGGCCGCTCGCTCTCTTTTGTTGATCGCCCATTGAACAGTTCAATGTCCCGCTTCATTGTAGGAATTCTGCCATGTCTCTACCACTTTAGTTTGACCATCTGTTACTAAGTTATGGAATACTAAATAAATAAGTAATTAGATACCTTACCGTTACTGCGCTCATAAAGAATGATAAGAATAATGCATCTTGAACTGGTTTCATTAATTAGTGTCTTTACGTTTCACAGACTGTTAGCTTGTTGTGGCTGGTAGCCTATTTTAGAGCATATAAAAAGAAAGACTTGTGTTATGTCTTCCTTAATGCAATAGTAATTGAGGGTGCAAGTGGAGTCTCGCAGAAGCAAAACTGTGGCGCGCTTACACTGTAGGTGCGCCGCAGTCTGTGTGATCTGCCTGTAGGGAGGGGCGGGCCGGCCCTGCGAGTAAAGTAACGAGTAAAGTAACGAGTTATTTTATGTAGAGAGTAACGAAGTGTAATATATTACTTTAATATGTAATATGTAATATGTAATATATTACTTTTTTTTAGTAACGACCCCATCTCTGGTTACGACTAAGCTGTAAAAATGATTTTAAGTTTCATGTCTTTCAGGTTATGAGCACACATGTGAAACAATAACAGAACATTTCAACAAGCATAAAAGGTCACAGCATTTAAAACGTTATAGATCGAGTGAGGACCGGCTCTAGGTGTTGTTTTTTCAGACGGGTTAACTATAGCTTTGCGAGTTAACAGTAATTGCCCGAGCAGAATTAAGACGTTAAACGAAGACCATGGGTCACTCTGCCTCTCTTTTTCTATTTTCTGGGGCATGTCATCTGCTTGTTTACATAATCCATCTTCACCAGTCTCATGACAACAAGAACACATTAGCCATGGGCAAAAATGATTGCAATTGCAGTTCAGCTAAGGAAGTTGTGTAATGTCCTGCCGTGCAGTGATTTAAAGCAAAAGCGCTGCAAAGTCAGCATTAGATTCGCCTTTCACTGTCACTCCTTTTCCCAGGGATGAATTACCCACTCGGAGATAATCACACAACACTTGACCACACATTAGAGGGACCACTTTGAAGAGGTAAACATAAGGGGTTGATGCAAGGTGAAAATAAAACGATATTATGATGATGAATATCTGATCTAAATTCTCTTTGAATTATGCAACAATCAACATTGGTTCACAAACAACAAAGTAGGAAACGAATTCCCCATTGATCTTTCTCAATTATGTACGGTGCTGGAAAACAAATCCCTGTTGTGTTCTCAACAGTGGGTCATTTGAAAAACATGTATTGATGTCGCTAACTTCAATCAATTATTTCTTTATCTTTTTACCCCGGGCTTATTTCAGGCTTTTAACAAATGTTTCTTTGAACTGTGTTTATGTGCTTTTATGATGTATGCCACTACTTTTGGAAAACGTAATGCTCTCTTGCTGTCACTGACAAAGTTACACTCTAATGTAGGATATATATACAAATATGGGTCTGTGGAGGACATTGCAGTGGTTGCAGTATGAGGGCGGACACATCCTCCCCATCCTCATTCCCTCGCAATGTAGATTAATGAAGCCTTAATAGTGCCATTAGGCTGGGTGTCCAATGAATAGACTCCAAAACCCTGGGTATTCTTCCATAAGAATACTGTAGGCCAATATATAGACATGACGCATGGTGTGATCTCAACATCATGTAAGCGCTTTTGTTATGGCTCAAAAGAGGATTGATTTAAGGATAAACCTTAAGTTCCATCTCTATCCACAGGCTGCAAGCCGCTGATACAATGACACTCAAAATTGTAAATATATCCTAATTTTCACACAATTACCCTAGAGTCGTTAAAGTGAGACTACATAAATCATTCCTCTGACATGTACAGTATACACAATCACATGAACCTAACACACACAGTCATTTGTGGACAAAAACCTGGGAGAGGAAGGCACACACACACACTCTCAGACAAACATGTGTGTGGAGGAGGCTCTAACTATGGTAAATGAGTAGTATTAATCACCTGTCCCTGTCTCCATGGTGATTATGAACACATTAATCAGCAGCTTGTCTGCCAGTTGGATGTTAGCATACCAGACCCATCATGGGATGGAGGAGAATAAATGGAGTGAGAAATACACTGGTGGCAATGCGGTTTGGTTTTTAATTGTTGTTTCTGCAAAACTGAGTTTTTACCACTTTGAGTGATTGGAATAACCAAGTGTGCCAAACTTCTGTGTCCCTCAGCTACACCTGTTTGAACCCTCATGCATAAAGATGCCACGTACCCTTTTCAACCACAACAGAGAATATCTATTCATTTAGTACATGTCCAACTTTCCATATTCAAGGAGTTAGCTCACTAGCTGGTGCAAATCAAGATACATGGCTCAGTACGCTACTCATATTCTGAGCTAGGTGTACAAAAAAATCTAGTTTTAGAATGATTGCTTTTTAAATTGTAGGATGAAGATGATCTATAAACCTTAGGCAGCCATAAACCATCAAACTATGGGAATTGAGAACCAGTTTGGTGGAGTGTATATAAACATTTAAAAGAAGTAACAACATAACATATAAAATGAAAAGCTGTGCATGTATGTCCTCTCGTTCAACACAACAATTTATCAGGAATCGATTAAGAATCATATCCATAAGGGGTACAGATAATATAATCATTATCGCTAACATCTTATAAATTCCTGTCTCTAGTCAAAACCACTGCTAGACTTCTATTTTCAGTCTGTTATTTACTCCCACCCCTCTATTTCAAGCCACACATCAATTGTTACTGGTCCATCTTCGTGGCAAACGTTGTCCTTGAAACATACTGCATGAATAGACACGTGCCGTGTACCCAGAGATGCAGACATGTACATGCACGCACCGGTACAGTGTATCTGTTTGAGCCGGTGTTTGGTGACAGCTGTCTGCCTTCTGTGCACTACATCCTCCATTCCAATCACCCAGACTACTTCATTTTGAAGCAAGCCTTTACGTGGTTGCAGACTCCACTGTTAACAAATAAACATAGTTTGCCTCTCTAAAAATAGCTCCGCTGAACGTGAACAACAATTGATATTCATTTCAACTTCAGAATTCAAAATGGTAAGTCATGTTAATGGGATTGACAGCAGTAACATCAGCTAATTGGGAGGGATGAAACCCTCTTTTAATGGTCACACATGCAGAGCACACAGCACACACAGTGACATTTGGCCTCTGCTTTTAACCATCCTAGTACCAGGAGTCTAGTACTAGGAGCAGTGGGCAGCTATTGTACAGCGCCCGGGGAGCAATGGGAGTGAGGGGGTACCCTTGCTCAAGGGTACCATGGCAGGGCAGGAGGTGAACTGGGACCTCTCCAAGTAGCAGTCCACACTCCATATGTTAGGTCTGGTCGGGGACTTGAACCGGGGACCCTCACCCTACAGCTCCCAGTCCAAGCCCCTACTTACTGAGCCACTGCCGGACAATGGCAGCTCAGTGGCAGTGCTGTTGTTAATGTTGCTCTCATTATTACTGGACCCCAAGCAGGAAGCACTTAAGAGGAATTGAATAGGTTGTGGGGGTGGATGTGAGGTAGAGTGGCTTTGACTGGAACTAAATCAGTATTGAGTGTATAATTCAGCAAATATAAAAAGACTAAAAGCACCTTATTTAAATAAGAGGCCGCACAGCAATGTGTAGCAGCATGAGAACCATTCTTCCTGGGATATTAAAACCAGCTGTTATCATATGTCATGCAGAGAACACTTTTTGCACCATACATGTATGATGTGTATGTGGCAATTAAACCAGCATGACTCAAAAATATTTACTTCCGCTACACGGGCTAGAAAAGTCTGCCAAAAAGTGGTAAGCAACGAAAATTAGTTTTGCTTCATTTGGAAAACCAAATCAAAATACATATTCATACGAGTAGGTAATACAACTGTAGAAGCAGCTTTGGAAATACCTGCAGCAGGAATCTTAGGACACATCTAGTACATGGTACAGAATGTACTTGAGCTTATATCAGGACTACATTATGATGAAACATAGCTTTCATGTATTTGATACCTCTAGGCCATCAGGGCATCAACGACTGAGTGTGCCTCAGCCTTTCCTTGCAGGAAGTGATTACAGTAGCTGTGACAGAGACCTTGTGTTAGCTGTCAATCAGCATCAGTCTTCCCCTGACAGACTGAGAGCCTGCAGTAGCACAGTCACACGGGGTAAAGTACTGTGTGTTGCTATCCTGCATAAGAGGGACAAGGCCCCGATGTTAAGCCTCGTCTGACTCTGCTAAGGTGGAATAGATTCAAGAATTATGAATCAAAACAGTGCGTCTAAATTGTGCCTTAGACAATTGCATTCCCATATCTATTCCATGGGAAACAATGCAATATTTTGAGTTCAATTAACAAAATGGTTAATATAAATGTATTTGTAAAGGTACAAGGAACAGGCTGGATGTTATTCATGTTAATGATTTTGTAATGAGGACTCTCAATTACAAATATTTATAAATAATTTCAACTTTGAAAAGTATTTTCTGGTTAATTTAAATAAATTGCTATATATTGTTTATCGTCTCAGAATGTGTCAGGACAATATGAACACTAAAAAACGTAATAGTGAATTAGATGTATTTAAAGCCACAGGAACCACACATATTTGATAGCCATTCCACTATATTGTTAGCGTTAGCACAGTGTGACAATGCAAGCTTGTGTGTTTAGATAATGTAATCAAAAGGTATTCTATCACGGAGCAAAAAGTCTCTCCGCTGTCTAAACAATGACTAACGTTCCACTACTTAATGACATGATACCCCAGGAGTTTATACCATTGCCCATCACTAACTGACACAGAGTTTATTTTTGACAACAATAATTTAGTTTGTGGTCTCAGGTTAAATATAAAACCATTGACACTCAAAAAGTGTGTCATTGAAATGTGTCAGAATTCAAGAAGTATTGATAATGTTGGTTATAGAATGCCTTGAGGTAAAATAGATATGCTCTGAAGAAGTGCAGCATATTTCACATAAGGCAGCTGTGAACAGAGTTATATGAGACAAGTCTTTCTTCCTTCACCCTGCTTTGCTCGTATGGAAAGCTAAATAATAACAAAGAATCCCACTGGACTCAATTAGCTACAGTTAAATACAATGGTGTGACATTAATGTCCTGCCCATGGGCACCGAAATATCTTCCCGCTGGAAGTATATCTCTTGTGTGTGTAGGTATGTGCAAGAGTGCATGCATGGTGGTATGGGACTAATGGTTCACACTGCCTGTGTCTCGGGATCTGCCACGGAGCTCCCAGCTCAGCAGTGCATGCTCGGTAATTAGCCTTGAATTCACCACTTCTGTGAACACATGCCTGCTTGGCAGAGGGGGGGCTGCCTCAGGGAAGGGTGAATGCTATGAGTGACTATCATCCACTAGCCATATCCACTAATAGAGCTCATTTTTGGAGGGGAAAAACAACAATGCAACAAGTATTTCTTTCCTTTTTTCACAGCCTCACCTCTGAGAAAGAGTTTTTTACAGGTTTAAGGTGATAACTAGTAAACACACAGGGCATGGAGAGGTACAGACCATATGCTCAAGTTCAAACCAATGCACATACAAGCACTAAGCAGCAAAAAGTAAACTGGTTTTGACTCACTATTATAACGGTTAACCCTACAGGTTCAATAAGATAAGATATAGTACTTTATTGATCCCAATTTGGGAAATGTTTGTGTTGCAGCAGCATAAAAGACATGGCATTGTACAATACAAATTAAAAAGACTAGAAATAAATAAAAAAGTAGAAAATATACAGGTTTAATTTACAAATTAACAATAAACGAAAACAAAATATAAGCAAGTTATTATATATGTATAAGTATGAGGGATGGAATATTAAATATTAAACTGACTATATAATGATACAGTGTGTTTTAAGTTAAAAAAATGGTTGGTAATGATAATGGATGAGTGAGTAACATTCAGATGATCCCAATTGCATACTGGTGCGTTCTTCTTATTGTCACATCATTCTGATTAAGATCGAGCAAAACACATGTAAGTATATTCTCAACCATTTCCAAACTACACCCATATTGTCAGTCTATATCCAAATAAGTGATCTTCCTTAGAGTACTGGTTAATGCATCCTATTAAGCCAAATGCTAAGCCAATGTCAGGTATATACATTACCCACAACAAGTAACATATACTTACCAGTCAGGTCGCAGTTGCCTGTATACATTATCCTGTTGTAATGTTGGTGTAGATTACTGTATAATGTAATTTATATATTTTCTGAATAGCATATGTCTTCCAACTATAATGATCAGATTTCCCCAGGGGGAACATTATTAATGTTTCATCAACTGTAACCCCAGTTTAATTTTGACAAGGAACATCAGTTGCTATATACTCTGGGGAGCAATGTTACATTTTGTATTTATCTTCCACTGTGTACCCACAAGACCTTGGTGAAATCGTTAAATGTTAAAATGTAATAAACTTTGCTTTGAATCTGCTTGTGGTACACATTGGTTAGGACTCACTGTTAGACTGAACAAGGGTAAGATGGTAATTGCAAAACGTTACCAAACCAACTTTTATCAGTCTTGGTTCGATTCTAAATTGCACTTTTTGATGAGGAAATCAATCTTATCTGGCAGCTATAGTAGACAGTGTTTGTGCGGCTATATTTCACTTTTTATTTTCCACTGTAGGACCTTGGTCTGATATAAAACCATGTTCCATTAATTCATTCCCTCTTTACCAAGCCTCCATGCCTTTTTACTTGTGTTAAACAGTCTCTCACTTTCATCCTCCCCCTGTTTCCTGCGACCCTTCATCTTCACAGCTCTTCCTCAGTCTTTGTCCATGTCCTCCCCTCACCCCTGGTGTATTGGTGCCAGTGTTTGCTTCCCTGTGTCTCTGCTCCTCTGCCGTTTCCCTCTCTAGACTTGCACCTTTAGATGTCAGGACCACAGCTAAAGCCGGAGCTAATCTGCTGTGGAGCTTTCTGAGCCAAAACCAAGCCAAGGGTTGGAACCAAGAACATGGCACAGGGGCAAAAGCATGACCGAATGAATGGAGCGAGAGAAAAACACTGCAAAACATCTATGTATAGTTTGCTTTAAATGTGTTGTATTTATTCAAACCAATATTTCCAATTTGAGATGAATAATATTTCTAACATGTATAGATCTGTATAATGAATATTTGGCAAAGGAGACCGTAGTCAAGAATCCTGAGGGAGCAGTATTGCAGTAATTACAGTGGAAGTGTAAATCTATAGAGTTTTAAGAAATACTAATGAAGGGATAAATACAATACAATGACTTACAGTGGGCCAATTAGGCATTCAGGAGGAAGAGCATGCTGTCAAGGGAAGCATTGTTTTAGTGGATGGAGAAAATATTTAAAAAACATATGAGATGTATACGCTATAATGAACTGGGAAAAAGAGGGCGTTAGTCCTTAGAAAGACTGTCAGCACATATGAAACAGGGAAGGGTGCTACAGAGGAACTCAATATTTTTGCTTTCGTGTAGCCTATAGCCAACCCTCCCATCCCCTCCCATCCCCTCCCCATGGCTTCAACAGCATGAGATGAAAAGGCAGAATAATCCCTCAGCAACACGATGTATCTGCCTTGCTCTGATGGTACTATTTATAGCACATTAAAGGGATAAAAACGAATTTGTTCACCTCTGATACACATAATAAAAATACCCTTCAAAGTTTAAAGCTGGAATCAAGAGTGTAAAAAAAGGCAACTCAAACTAAAAAGGGCAAAAGAGAAAGAATGAACACAGCTCTCTGAGGTCAAGGGCTATCTCGAAACATATTCTTCAAATTGAATATGACTCTCCTATGCTTGATCTGAGAACGCACATTCAAGTCCACTGCAAACATTATTTTTCAACACGAAGAGAAAGAAAGTTTCTTCAAAGAGCACCAACACCTATACTTCATGCTGACCCACTCATTTCATGATTTAACCTTAAACACATTAAAAATCAGCCAATAAGTTCACAGAGATGTCCTTGTCCTAATGCCAATACACTGCATTTGATTCATATGCTCCTTGATACTAACACATTTCAGGGTTTCCCACAATAGACTATACTGGGTGAGCCGCCCAGGTATATTAACGGCCGCCCAAATATATTTCGCGACCATTTAGGTTTTGTTTTATAATATATATATTTTTTTTTCTTTTTCGTTCGCGACCATGACGCCATCTGCGATCGATTAACTTGTGGACAATGATCCCTCGCTCTACGCCTCCTGTACCCAGTCCCGGACTGGCCATCGGGAGGACTGGGGGGTTTCCCGATGGCCTGGCCTGTTAAGTGGCCTGCCTCACACAGAGTGACTGGCTGTCTACATGATTTGGCCTAGCCGACATGGCCACTGTCATACAGATCATAAAGATTGGTCTCTTTGTGTCATTCAAGCTCGGGATAACCTCAGCTCAGGCGAGGTAAAGGACTCTCTGAGTGTTTAGATAGTTAACTTAGTCTAAGTTCTCAGTGGGTCTCAAATGGTTTGGTCACCATTTATGTAAACACATATTTCCATTTGAGGGGGGTAGTGATTAGTAAAATATGCATGAATAAAATAAAAAAGTTAACCAGGGGAAAAAAGGTAAGATACAGTTTATGATTATTGAAATGTATACAGTTCTGTTTTCATATAGGTGTTCCCATAGATCTAGTCTCTTTATTTTCACCTCACAATGCACCAGATTGATGCATTTAACTCCAAAATAAAATAAAGAATCTTACGGAGGGAGCATGCCCTCGGACCCCTCTAGAGGATTTGAGGTCCACCCCTACTTAAAATCACATGGACAGGTTCCTAAATACATCACCCCAACCCCCCCACCCCCCCACCCCCCCCGCTACCAGCACCCCCCCAAGTATATTTCTGATCTGTGGGAAACACTGCATTTACTTTAAAAAAAATAAAATATATATATTTCTAGAAAAACAGTACTAAAATGTGTTTGTTGTCCTACAGCTCTAACATCTGACAGCAAACTCCAAGTCAACCAAACAACACATACTTCCAACCTGCACACATACAACACATAGATGAAACTAATCACTCCCTTATGCAGTATGCTTAACCCAAGCCAACACACAGCAACAATAATTAGCATGACAGAAAAGTGTGGGAGGTGAAACCTGTCTTTATGGCACAGTGTGGACCAGGGCCTGCAGATATGACCACTGTGTGCGCTACCTACTAACCAAGTAAACAATCTAATTTAATATGTGTTGTCTATTTGCATGTTTAAACATGTATTTTTGTATTGAGCTGCAATAAAGCCTCCAAAAACTGGCCTTCTGTCAAAGGATCAGCTCCACTGCTGATCCCCATCATCCATGCAAACAGCGCACTAATTAGCCATGCTAAAACAAATCACGCTGTTTTCTCCTGGTTCACTGGCCACAGCACCTTCCATAATCCTGCGTTATCACACAGTTGGGGAGGATAGTGAGGCTAATAACACTGTTATATTAGCAACACTGATCTGCAAGTGATAGAGCCAGTCAGTGTTATCCGTTAATTCTGTCCGCATGAGCCCCAGACCAGACAAATCCTTATTTTCTAATTTTTTTTTTCTTCTCATCCTCCGCCCATCCCTCTTATCAATGTTCTCTAATCAGACCATCTCATTGAAAAACAAGAAGGATGGCAAGTAGGCAGCCTCAGAGTCAAAAAAGACATGTTGAGGTTGACGTGCTATAAAGTGCGTGAGAATGAATTTGGTGTTTATGCGATTGTATGGTGTAATATGCACAATCACTTAATGAAGCATTATACCGCAATACCTAGTAAATATTTGAGATTTTTAACATTTTCAGTGGACTACTACAACAACAGAAAACCAAGATATTGGTTAAAGTGCACCTGCAGTCCTGTCATCACATAGTATTAAGTTAGAGCTTTGTCAAGTTAAAACTTTTTTTTGCCTGTCTCTCTGTCTTTCGGGGGGGGGGGGGAATTGGGATTAAGAAATATTGCAGTGCTGTGAGATCAATATGATGCTGACACCTCTCTGGCACTCTCCAACAAGCTCTACCAAGCAAAAACCTACTTACAGAGGGGGTCTAATGGATCATATAACCACTATATCACTTTAGCTCTGACTTAACCCCTGATGAAGCAACAGCCTTGTCTGCATTGAGTATAATTGGCTATTCAGGAAGAAAAGAAAATATCTGACTCAACTTCTATGCCACACAAAACAAGTCATCATTTCAGTATGTAAAAAGAAATGCAATAACTATCATAGTTTAATAGCCTTATATGCATACTGGGATATGTTATATATCACGTAATCTGTTATTATATTTGAAGGCTCTTGCAGGTTTTATCGTCTGTGGCATTTTTTTTTTTTTTTAAAGTAACACTTGCCACATATCAAGAATATTGTATTCCCAAAATGTAAAAGTAAACAGTACCGTATGTGTTATATTTACCTTTGCAATCAATATAATATTACAGAGCCCTACAAATAGTGTGCTATTATTTTGTTTGCACAGGATAAAAAATACTTTCTCTACAGACTTGAGGGGCTCCATAAAGTAAATGCACATTTCAACAAGATGCATTTCTGCAAGTGTCTAAACAAGCCTAAAAACGTTCTTAAATCAAAACACTGTCAGCTTCACTATAGGTTCGTCCACGCAGAGGCTTTTTAACGGTGAGGGCCGACATTTTCACCCTTTGCCTCCCAATGTTTATTGATGCCGTGAAAGACTTTTTTATGATGCGATGCTGTGTGGGGCCTGTAATGCCGGTCAAGGCACGTTCACCAGAGTTCATAAAGGTTCCTCTGTAAATATATTCAGTTGCCTGGTGTCACCTCATACAAAAAAGACAGCCTGTGTCTGATGAATGTGAGGAGGATGGGCATTTCACTGCCACTCTTCACCACACTAAACACAAGCACAGTAGCACCGATGAGAAGAGGGATACATACTAAACACCAAGTGCAACCCTGTCCCAAAGAAGATTAAGATATATTACACCTCCAGTACAGCGAGCACGTCCTGCACTATATTCACCATTGCACGTCCTCTTTTCGTCTTTCATTAGAAGCCATGAATGTGGCTTTCCAACCCTGACATACAGGCATATTTTATGAATGAGTTTTGAAGCGGTTAAGAGCTCCCACTGCGTGAATGATGTGTCATCAAAGATGAAAAAGGACTCAGTCGGTTGCCTCAGTAGTCTATATGTTCCCAGGAGACTGAAATTAGTCAGCCAATGAGAAAAAAACACAATTCTGACTTTGTGAATGGCTGTATGCCAGTACAAAATGTCAATCTATAGGTAATTAATTGTAAACATAAGACACTTGAGTTCTTCTGGTGGGTTTGAAGTGGATTTTTTACACAATGCACTTTTACTTGTTTAAGGGATGTTATACAGTACAAACAATCTCCACTGTCTTGTCTACAAACAGCAGGCCACTCCACTGGTATCAATACAATGCTGTTTGATTCAACAAAAGCAAGCTGATTTGCATTGGAAAGAAAGGGAATTATCTGACGCCCTCGGCTGATGTTGTCACGTTAAATCTCTTGTCAAGAAGTATCATTTTCCACATCAGGCTACGAATGCGCAGTGCATGTGTTTGTGCCCTTTTTTCTTATATTTGCAAGTGTTTCTGGGAAAAAAGGGAGGCAAGAGACAGAGGATAGGGATGTGTTGTGGTTGAGCAGTGACCCAGATTAGACAGTGACATCTCCGGCCCCTCAGGGGGTGTTCAGGAACAAGATACTGCTGTTACTGCAGCGCGGCAACACGGCAAACAATGAACCACCTTTGAAGTACTTTTTCTGTAGAATGTGTTTTAAGTAACATATTGAGATAAATTAGAAAAATATAATGTAATAACCCTACATTTGTGTTATGTTATGATGTGTCTTTTGGAACCGATGTTATTGAATTGTTATTTCCCGTTGTCGAGCTTGGACGTTTAATCATATTTAATGAAAAAGGATTGTTATCTGTCTGGGGCTAGTAAAATAATCAAGGTTTATAGGTTGATTCTAAGGAAGGTCCTCGCCATACATGAATAGCCAACACTACAAACAACTATGCTCACTGCTTCCCTCTAAGTGATTCATCGGTTACATTTTGTCACTGTAGATATCAGAGTTTCCGACTGGTAGACTACTTTTAGGGACCTGTTTGAATTTTTTTGCAGTACATCAGGTCCTTGTCAAGTGCATGTTTTTGAGAAAACACAGAGAGCATTAGATAGTTGGCATTAAAAGGCTGTGTGTACTTATCCTCACTGCCCTGCTTTTACAATCCAATTGCCGTACCCAGTGTCCTCTACAGCAGACCACTGAGTGCACTGTGCTTTTGGCCCGATTGATTTCATATGTTGTTTTCCTTCTGAGTCTTTAGACTCAGCCTTGCAGCCTTCTCTTCCTCTTGCTCCATCGTGGCTAATTACTGTGATTGATTAATCGATGGTGTGACGTCCCTCACAGTCGGGCGAAGCTTAGTGTGCCACCCCAATCACACTCTCAAAGAAAGATTGAGGGAGGCCAAGGTTAAAGGTATAACAATCTGGCAGAAAACAGTGATGTCGACCAAGCGTGGCACTTAAAATGTAATTTCCATACAGCGTCTATCTTTTGATCTTGCCATAATGAAAAGCCTCTGATGCAAGCTATCCTACTGTAGATTGCCAGCCCTTGACCCAGGAAGTGAATTAAGGGATCAAAGCGAGCCGTGGGACGTAGCAACAAACACCAGTGTATTGCTATTGTTTTCACAAAAGCGTCAGACGATGAAAGAGACGGGGAACAAAAGATTGATTGTACTTTTAACAACACTGATCTTTCAACGTACAGCAACAGTTCAGAGGCACCTCTCTTATTGTAATTAATCAAATCTTAAGACATAGGAAGACAGATGGCAGTGTTAAGTAAAGGAATTAACAGACCCCATGCTCCAGTGTCCTGAAGAGCAGAATTGATCGTTGTGGGGATTGTAAGGAGGAGTAACATTGTATAAGAGGATTATTCACAAACATATTTTCGTGTGTCATACATGGATTACAATAAAGTAGCTACTGAAATGTGGATTTTCATTATCTCCCATGAGGACATGAAAAAATCTTGCCTACATTTTTAAACAAAAAGCCTCTAATCCTTTTGCAGACCCAGGGCCCCAATATGCATATCTTCAAATGTGTTTATGTGTACAAATCATAGGCCATTAGTCCATCTGTGGGACTGTAAAAAAGCAACAGATTGGATCCCAGTGGTGCAGTGCTTAGTAAACACAACTAAAGAGACACCCAGTCGGGACACAGCGATCTGGGCCATTACCTCTAACCTCTACGTGTTCTCTGGTCTCACAGGGCCCGGGTGAGGTAACACATGGCTAGGCATGCTAACACAGACACATTGCTATCCCGGCTTGCGTGCCTCGGGGAGCTGGCTTTATAGGTTTGACTAATATCGCCTGGTTTATTGCTGCACCTACTATGTTTCCTTAACACAACACAGAGGATCAGCCCTAACTAATGATAGCTTATAATGAATAATATAATGCATTCGCTAATTAATTTGCTGTGGTGGAATTTCGTCAAAAATAGTCCGCCTGGGAGGTTGTGAGATGATATGTTCTGGCCAAATTTCACTAACCTCACTTTCTGCACTCCTAATCCGCTCTCCTCTCAGCTCTTAGCCTGAGCAATTTAACAGAGGGAGTCACAAGTGGCGGAGTGCTGGGGTGAGCCAATCTGCAGCAAAGCACCAGGTGTTGGAGATAATGTTCCGCCGTAGCATTTCTTGGCGCGTGGCGCAAAGTTTATCATAACTGCAGGTTTGATCGATAGCACATTGCAGATTGAGTCCTCAACCAAGTGCTTCTGTTAATAAATCCTGACTCGCACAAACAGACTTTGAAGGGCCGTGGTGGAGAGACTGGCGAAGACAGCTATTGATCCCGTGGACGCGCACAGGCCGATAAGCCAAACTATGGTTTTAGATGTGTAAAGCTGACACTGCAGAAAAAAACAAGGCAAAGAGTGGGGGAATAAAAACTCAAGAAGACAGCAGAGTTGAACTTTTGAAATGTGCTTTAATGGTGGTGAGACATTTAAATGTGTAGACCTGGATAGACAAGTAATTCGGAATTCCATCTAAGTCTTGGTCAGTCCTATTATATCCTCAGGCAAAACCAGAATTCAATACAATTAGTATCAGTGTAACATTAGTGTTGCACGTAAAACCAATACCCACTATGTAGACTGAACACAAATATAAATGCAACACTTTTGTTTTTGCTCCCATTTTTCATGAGATTAACTCAAAGATCTAAAACATTTTCTATATACACAAAATAACCATTTCTCTCAAATATTGTTCAAAAATCTGAAAAAAATCAGTGATAGTGAGCACTTCTCCTTTGCCGAGATAATCCATCCCACCTCAGAGGTGTGGCATATCAAGATGCTGATTAGACAGCATGGTTATTGCACAGGTGTGCCTTAGGCTGGCCACAATAAAAGGCCACTCTGAAACGTGCAGTTTTGCTTTATTGGGGGGGGTCTGGGGGGGTCCGAAGACCAGTCAGTATCTGGTGTGACCACCATTTGCCTCACGCAGTGCAACACATCTCCTTCGCATAGAGTTGATCAAGTTGTTGATTGTGGTCTGTGGAATGTTGGTCCACTCCTCTTCAATGGCTGTGCGAAGTTGCTGGATATTGGCAGGAACTGGAACACACTGTCGTATACGCCGATCCAGAGCATCCCAAACATGCTCAATGGGTGACATGTCCGGTGAGTATGCTGGCCATGCAAGAACTGGGATGTTTTCAGCCTCCAGGAATTGTGTACAGATCCTTGCAACATGGGGCCGTGCATTATCATGCTGCAACATGAGGTGATGGTCGTGGATGAATGGCACAACAATGGGCCTCAGGATCTCGTCACGGTATCTCTGTGCATTCACAATGCCATCAATAAAATGCACCTGTGTTTGTCGTCCATACCATACGCCTGCCCATACCATAACCCCACCACCACCATGGGCCACTCGATTCACAACATTGACATCAGAAAACCGCTCACCCACCGGTATTGTTCCTGTAATGAGAGTTCACATTTATGCTACATGAAGGGTGGAATTGACTACACATCTTCAGAAACATAATTTGCTTCAGATATAACTCATAGCAAATAAAGTATAAAAATATAAGTAATAAAAAGATAAAACACTGGCATGTCATTTACGTTAGATTAAATAGAACGTTACAGCCCCGCCCACTTTTGGGGAAACCAACGCTGTCATTTGAACGGCGATCAAGCCTGAAGCCACAGAGATCTTCTGTTACTGTCCTTTATTCTTAGAGGAAGTACAGAAACACGTAACTGTGGATTTGTTTTAATGTTTGAGGTGCAATAAAGCAGCTTTTTGGCATGTTAAAACTATTATTTTCTGCCTCGCTCATGAGAGTAACAGCTGGCGAAATTACAGCCTCGCCTACTGATTTTAATTTAACCACATATCGAGCCCGATTCTCAATTTCAAATGTGTGCTCTAAAATTATATTTATAAATTACTATTATCATTATTATAAGCAAGACAATACATGGCAAAGATATGTAGAAAATAAACCTATTTAAGAGACGTTCATAACAAACGTAACGTGGGAGAAAATAAGTTTCTTGCTAAACGTAATTGAGAATGCAATTTAATTCTATGGGAACGTAATTTTTAGGAGACAGGGTTGGACTTTTTTTGTATGAATTTATGTTTCATCCAATCATAGAGCTTGTTGACTTATCACGAGGTTTGTCAAAGCGGACAGGCGTCGTCACAACAATAGCTGGGGATTGTGGGTAGTGTAGACTCTTTGGCGCTCCACATTTCAGAGAAAACAAGTTGTTTCTCAGAATTGAAGGGGAAACACACAAAAGCATTCTACACAATTTAAACCTATCAATGTTGTTTAATTAACAAGGATAATCTGGTGTTTTTGAGATGATGAGTAGTGGAGATATCACTTTCAAATCAATCGACAGTAAGGAGAATACTTACTTCCGGCTGTACCATTCTCCGTTATCCAATGGGAATGGACGCTCACATTGCCTTGCTTCCCTTAGCGTCAAATACCGCCACCGATGGGAATACATTGCAATCAGTTGAAAGCTCTTTGCGTCTGTTTATGAAGCTGAAGGAGCCTCGGCACGTCCCAACTGCACGCCACAGGGTCCCTGACCAAGCGTCGCTCCTGGACGTTTAGGGAGTGAGAGTGTGTTGGTGTGACATATGAGAGTGAGTAAAAGCTCTCAGGAGAAAATCAGAAGAAATTATAAATCACTGCTTTCTAAATTGCTGGGCCAGCCAGTATTAGAGTTCCTTTGTATTTCCACTTTAAATGTAAAAAAGTGCAAGTGCAGTACTTCGGAACGTCGACAGGGGGGGGGGTCATTGTGATCAGCTGATTTTGCGCAGTTCTCCAGTGTGTGCGCGGGGCACAGAATGTGCACAGGAGTGTCTCCCACTGCAGCCAGTTGGCGTAGTTTTGGCACAATTCCGTTGTACAAACCGACATTAACAGCCGACTCTGGAAAAGCTTCACAAGTAGGTCGGCACGCAAAGGCCCTTAGTTATGGTACGCATTTCAGATTTTTGCTGCACATGCATATCTGGTACCAGTTATGTGCACCTGTATATAACCCCTCACAACGCAATCTGGGGACTCTTTTTTTCTTGCTGCCTTTGACGTGATGATCCTTGACATCTGTCAGGGCTTCATTACCATTCCTCACATCATCCATGATACATTTTCCGCATTGTAAAGTAGTATACTTGTACATCATCCACATCAAAACAGACGTGCAAGGTAGGGTACTACATGATTTAATAGTGAAGAATGTTGCTGAATGGACAAATCAAAAGCAAATCCTCTCAAATGCACGTCTCAAAGTCTGGACTCTAGATAACTTTATTGAAAGCAAAGCAAGACATTCATTATCCTTAGTTTACTTTTGTTTTGGATGATTTGTTATGGGTTTTATGAAGAGAGCACCACTTACATTCAATGGCTGTTAGAATGTGTAATCAAAGACTACAGACTTCCATTAGACAATCAGAGCAAACTATCCACTCAGATTCTTTATGACACCAACACAGCAGGGAGAGAGACTGTGAGAGATAAAGAGAGCGAGAGCGAGCTGGAGAGAAACGCCCGAGTCAGACCCTCCTAAACGTGACTAGACTAGTGATGTTGTGGTGAATTACCGGTAAAGCTCCAGAGTGAAACACTTCCTTAACTCCAGCAGTATGTGTTGTGAGAATCAGGCCATAGCATAAGAAAAAAAATGTATTCAACATTCACACAGAGAATATACACCCCACTCAAGCATCACACAGTGGACATTTAAAACCACATCTATGCAAAGTGGCCCTGCATACGCTGCCAATATTCTGTTGTCCTCTGGTGAAAGGAATTGCCTTAGTGCAGTGAATTATGTTTTTAAGTAGGGAACTTAGGGAATCAAAGGTGGGCAACTTCATATTGTTGTGCTGCCAGGCGAACAAT
This sequence comes from Harpagifer antarcticus, assembly GCA_902827135.1. Classification (NCBI taxonomy): domain Eukaryota; kingdom Metazoa; phylum Chordata; class Actinopteri; order Perciformes; family Harpagiferidae; genus Harpagifer; species Harpagifer antarcticus. Next base: position 1,626,267 of record CADEHL010001417.1, read on the forward strand.
GGTTAGAGCACAATCACTCACTTCCGTACACACTGACTATAATTATAAGTGGAGTACATATAACTGTCAATACATTGGCATGTACTGTTAGGGAAATAATTGTCCTCGACTCCTAGATATGACGTGCATGACTAACCCTGACGTCTGTTTATCTCCTTTAAGGACATAGGCTGCTTCAGCCATAAAGTTATTGTTCCCATTCTGTGACCGGGCAACACTAGGTCACAGATGGTCTGTTGTTGTGGGTGCACTGGGACACTTCCTTCTTTGTTGTTTGTGAACTCCAAGGTATGAAATCTTTGAGGCCATAAGTGACGGATGCAAGTGACTCAGTGTGCCCAACTGTCTAAGCTATCTTATCAAAATATGTTGATCACTCTCTGTGAAACCAGTTAAATGGGCTAACGAGAGAGTGGCGCTCCAGAATTGACGTGGCAACTCTCCCGTGCAGTCTCACCGTGACTGCTGTGACTTGTGATGTGAATCCTCCGGCCGTAACTCCAAATAAACCATCAGTGTTTGACATCAAAAGCTCCTGCTCTACCGTGTCTCCTTCCTGAGTCGGTGACTCCTATTTTGCATTGATACACAGAAGTTTCCTCTACATGTACGACGCTGAGGAGGAGACCCAGTAGGAGAGAGTGTGGGACAATAGTGTTACCCCATAGTACCACACATTTAAAAAGAAGTGTAAATATTCACACTCCCATGTTTGACTACGTACACATCGATGCACATTAATCGGCAAATTGATCACCTTAAGTTAAATATAACTTAATCTAAACTGCATTCAAACTTAAATCTCTTGAGTGTTGATGAAAAAATGTTTACCTCTTTGAAAAAAAAGAAAAACAAAAGTTGAGGCATATATCTCCCAAAAAAGAAACATACTGTTATTGCTGTAACTCCCATTGGAAACAGCAGAAAACAGCCCCTGGACCTAAACAAGATGTTCCTAGGAGCATTCACTGACTCTCAGGTGAGTCAACCTAACAGCCAATCAATATATATCTAGCGTTCTGTACTCTCCAACAAATACCTCTTTCTGCCTCACTCACATGCACATATGTGTTCCCTTTATAGGTTGGGACAAGCTGACGTATTTCAGCACTGCAGGAATAATCCATATCCTCTCTTAATGTCAGTTTCCTCAATTCCGTTGGGTATAGGGTTAACACAAAGAGAACAAAGGATGGAAGTCTACCTAGCGGGATCAAAATCCCTTTGGCTCTCAGATCTCCTAGCAGAAATAAGTAGGTTGCATTTACGCAGGGAGCTTTGTATTGACAATGAAGACTTGCGTGAAAAACAAAGACAAAAGATAACCCCGATGGGGAAAAGAGTTTGTTAAATTCACCGGAATGGAAAAGGAAGACATAACTTTTGTCTGCAAACAGTTTCTCTAAAATGGTGACATTATGGAACTGTGATGAAGCACTTTTCCCACACAAAACATTTCTTTTTTTTGTAGAACCAAGTGAGTATTGGCAATATTCAAAGTGCTTCCGAATCAAGACTCAGGCACTTTAGACTCTCTATTTACAGTATCTAAGGTGTTGCGAGAGATGCTTTCAACATCTCAAGAAAGCACTACTGGAAGATGACAATGTATTACAGTCCTTTGCAAAACAAATGAGCCCCAAAGAAAATTAAAAGTCAAATAGCCGTGAATTCCACTTAGTAGCAAGTGCGCAAATGAGCATCTGGCAATTGGCGAGCGTCAGGCGTTATTTACATTGCCTCAAAGTGGATGGTGATGGGGAAGAAAAATCAATATGGATACAAACAGTGTAATGGCAGAGTAATGTGTTCCCCTGTGCAAGCAACCCAGAAGAAATCCCGTCCGGGTAATGCGGAGTGGAGGTGGAATTCAGTTGGTGTCTTTTAACCAACCCTTTCCGCTGCCACATTCAATGCACATGCACATCTCGGCTCCTGAAGTCAGTTTTCAAGGCTGTCTTCTCTCGCTGCCTCCTCAGAATGCCGACTCTGCAGAGCCGCCAATCACAGCAGTTGGATGGTACGGTAAACAAGAATGTAAGTGGGCAGGATCACATATGTAAAAGGGTGATGCTCTTGATGGTGATTGATGCCACACACACACACACCGACACACACACACACACACACACACACACACACACACAAACAACAGGAGAACAGGGAGCTTGAAAGCTTGACCTGTTTTCGTTTAAGCTGTTGTGGATCGATCAGAGAGGCATGGTTTTGATCCTGATTCCTGGCCTCTCTTCTTCTATTGGACCACTCAACCTGTCCGTCAGGTATCAATCAATACTGCTCATAGAACTCCTAGAAAGTTGCTATACTTGTATAGTGAATACATGAGCTGATGGGATTCCGACACTATACACAGTCTATAGCTGTGAAACCACTCAAACACGCTCCATGTAGTGCATGACCTTTGGTCACACCACACAGATAAATATGTGTGTAGCTTCTAACTCCAGATAAGATTGAAAGCAATCGATTACAGTTTTTAGACTAAAAGTTATTTCTCTATTCTGAAATAAGGAAGCTGAAATAAAGAAACAGCACTGAAACCATAACTTATCACTTTAAAAAAGAGTGTGATAATATCACCAATCAGCCAATTATTTGGTTGGAATGAGAGAAAGCGTACAGCCCTACTGAGCCATTCACTGAGGGGATGTGTGATTTAGGTCAACACCATGATAGCACTCCACCTGACCTCTGTAATTGGCCACCAGCTGTGAAATTGGTAGCCCTCCACCCATCTTTCTAGTTCCTCACTTCCACGTCCATCCTCTCCTGCAAAGGTCGAGCCCTCCCCTCCTCTTCTCTCCTCTGTGTCTGCTGATCTTACTGTTTGAACCTGTCACCCCCTCGGTCTGTCCTTATTGCTCGCCTCTAACTTAACAATGATAAATACCCAAACACCAAGACACAGCCTATTGTGCTGGAAATAGGCTAGTCATTTTTTATGTTTTAGAAGAAAAGCGCTCTTGACATGTCAACAATTTGAGTGTGAAATCAAAACCAGCATGACTAGGACAAATATGAAACAATGGAGGCAAGCCAGCATGTCTGCATTGTGTCCTCTGTCCCCTGTGCTGCCCTTTTCTTGCAATGTGCATAACCAACTGTGACTTGCACTGTGCATCGCTTGCCAATAGCCTGTCTCTCTCCTTTCTGGTCACTTTCTTCCCGCTGTTTTTCCTTGCTCTTTAAGGCGGTTTAGTCATGCCGCGGGTGCACCTCAATAGGCGCCCATGGCAACAATGTCCTCAAAGATGACAGACTCAGCAGAAGTTTGAGCACCCCACAAGACAACAGAGATCAAATCAAAGTCTGGGACAAGAAGCTGATGACATTGTAAAAGAAATTGCAAAAGAAGCATAGTTGGGCTGCCGTCTGTGGGATTCTGGGAAGCGATCAACTCTCAGTAGGCCAAGCAGAGATTCAAAGAGACTTTAATATCAGGCTACAAGGCACAATTCTCAGCTTTAAGAGCGCTCAGAGTCAATCAAGTTCTTCGCGGGAAGTGTTTTTAGTTAACTACTGAGTGAATGAGTGAAACTGACACCAGTTTCCAGGGGCCATTTCACTCTAAGATGACTTTTCATATCTTCTCTCTGAACCTTTTCCCTCTACCAACAGTCCTCTATCCCTCCGTCTCTCTCCGTGTTTCAAGTGTTTAATAGCTCAGCCGATGCTACCCCATGTCCCTTCCTGCCAACAGCCTGTGGCTCTAACTTCAAAGTCTCCTCTGCCTTTTCTTATTTATCTTAACTTCCTCTCCGCAGAAAGAGTGTGAGTACATCTTACAGTGCCAGGACAAATGCATCGAAGTCAGGCTAAAACGTGAGAATATGTATGTTCATTTGTTCCCATATGGGCTCGACTGTGTGTGTGGGTGAAACAACACTATACGGCTGGTGGTGGTAATCAAGCTCACTAATTACTTCCTGAGCTGAGAGAGTTGTCAGAGAGAGGAGGAGCTGCCACAGATGGTGAGAGACCCACACTGACACCAGGATATCCTACCTCTTCATCATTAGAGCTGAGCATGTGTGTTTGTGTGAGACTAAGTAATTGAGGATGTAAGACCAACAAGATTGAGTGTTCAAATTACACTTTAAAACCTCAGACCACACCCGGGCAGGTAAGAAGCTTTGAACAAGATATCAAATAAACGTTTTATCCTTCTATTTAATATTTCCATTTCAAATAAACTACCAGTAGCAATTTATATTAGGTTAGCCTGATATTTAAATTGATTCCTGCTCCTCTGGTATTCCCCAGACAGCTACTTATCCAGGTACAGTCATGCTCAGCCAATCTACATTCAACTGAATGTACACAACACCCATCCACCTCCAACCATTCTTCAATCAGCTCATTTGGACATAAGCAAGTGCCTGAGTGCAGGAGGCGCATCAGCATACTTCCATTCCCTTTCTGTCCCTAGATGAGCTTTCCTTCCAGACAAATAGCAACAGGCCAACTACTCACCATTGTGAAGAGCCGTCAGTGCCGCTGACCTCCAGCAAGTCATAGTCGTCCTCCAGCTGAAAGTCGGAGAAAACCAGGGCAATGGTGTCTCCTGGCTCGGCCAGCACCGTCCAGGTGCAGTCAGCGTTGTTGTTGTACTCGGACGGGTAATTGGGAGTGGTGATCACCCCGCTCTGGCCCCGCAGTGTCCCGCCACACCCATCATCCGCTGCAGAGGGCAGAGGAGAAGGACAGTGATATGAAGCTTAGTAAAACAGGGAAACTCCAAAGAAAACAACAAAGATAATCCCCAAATTATTGTACAGAGATCATTGAAGATGCGTCTACACGTGGAAAAAAGTAGGGAAGGTAATTAAAGGCTAACGAACACAAACTGACGCTTAAATGCAGCAGAAGGTATAATTTACATTTGTAGTAGTGAGCTTATTGAATATTAGCAACATAAGGGTCAATGTCAACAATAACATGATATAACTCTCCAGAATACATGGGCTATATCGACCAATGAAGTCATTAACTAAATGTGTGAAAGTAGAAAAGAATGACCTAATTAGACAGATACCGATTTCATAACTTTTAAAACATATCAAGATGGCACATTTGAAGTTTTGCCAGGAAAATTGTGTTAGATATTAGCATATTAAGCTATAAAACATGTATTATTTACTTTTCTTGGATGCAAATTATCTTTTTGCCACTAGCCAAAGTGCATATTTAAAATGTCAGGAGCACAAAAATAGGCAGTGAGTCAGAGAGTATTGCTCCTTTGTCTGCAATTTTCGCCACAGGCCGGAGACACCAGTCTTAGGATTTGAAAATGCCTTACAGGTGTTTAAGTGTAGGGTGTGATGCAACCAAACGCAACATAGAGAGGAAAGTGATTACATTCTCATTAATTCACATTTGTGTTAATTAAAAGCAATTCTTCCCTCGTTAAGACTGCTTTAAGTGGATAATTTAGATAAACTGTAAACAGTGGCGGCGCCAGGGTATGGCTGGGGTAGCCTACAGCCATACCAAGAAATAGTCCAAGTAGTGGGGGAGTTGTATACACTAAAGGTGTGAAAATTCTCTGGTGTTATAATATCAGCGCGGCCGCGGTCAGATCAAAATGCCTCCGAATGCAATTTGAATAGACCTAGAGCCAATCAGAGCAACGAAACTTGGGTCTGCGTCAAGCATTACTGATTGAGATCAATCGGAACCGCCAGAGCCTCTGGGAGCCGCCATTCAGTATCCCCATTGGATCTTCAACGTGTACTATCATACGTCACGTTCACAGTGATTTTTATTTACTACAAGACAAATGTGCCGTTTTATTTCATACAGTTCCATTTTGATTGAGACAGGGAAATAATCTAAACCTCACACGTGGCGTTTCACTGTCAAGGGGGGCGATGTAGCGTGTACGCAATTACATTGCAAATACAGACTTGAGCCCCACCACTGTATGGGTTAGCCCTACCATAGATTACATTACATTGCATTTAGCTGACGCTTTTATCCAAAGCGACTTACAATAAGTACATTCGACCAGGAAGACACAACCCTGAAGAAAACAGAATCATATAAGTACATCATAGAGCCAAACACTTCAAGTGCTACTCAACTGGCTATAGATAAGCCTGTCCTTTATTAGTATATAAGTGCTTTGTTAGCAATTCTTTGTCGAAAGAGATGCGTTTTTAGTCTCCCCCGGAAGGTGTGTAAGCTTTCTGCTGTCCTGATTTCAATGGGGAGCTCATTCCACCATTTTGGAGCCAGGATAGCAAACCCACGTGTTTTTGCTGATGGGAACTTGGGTCCCCCTCGCAGTGCGGGTGCAGCGAGCTGTTTTGCTGATGCAGAGCGGAGTGCACGCGCTGGGGTGTACAGTTTAACCATGTCCTGGATGTAGGAAGGGCCAGATCCATTCGCAGCATGGTACGCAAGTACCAGTGTCTTGAAGTGGATTCTAGCAGTTACCAGAAGCCAGCGAAGGGAGCGGAGGAGCGGCTTGGTGTGGGAAAAAAAAAGATTACCTAACAAAAAGACTCTGGCGCCGCCACTGACTGTAAAGCAAGCATGCATTTATGCTGCCAGAATACATCCCCTGCCCAGCTTCTGATATGTTCATCACAGCTTTGGACAATACAGGTGATCCGAAACTGCATTTGTTGAATTTGTGGAATACATATTTATAAATATCTTGTGTATACATCACTACAATATGTACTGGTGAACAGAGGGGACTCATTAAGTGAAGTTTTTAATGACACGTCCACACTAATACTGTTGCTGGAATGATTTGTGTCTGGGGGTGTATGTGTTTGTGTGAGGGGGAGCTCTGAGGCGCCGGGCCCTGTCTATCATCCATCCCACCTGTCACCACGGCAACCCTCCTAAGGGAGGGCAAGCGAGTGTACGGGCGAGCGGAAACTTGTGAGGTGTGAAGTTGAAGAGGGAGGGAAACCACGACAGAAGGGAGAGAAGAAGGGGATGAAGAGGATGACAGGTGACAAGCAAGGATGGGGGAGAGAAAAGTGCAGAGGGAGGGTGGACACTGAGGAACGAGAGAGAGAGAGAGAGAGAGAGAGAGAGAGAGAGAGAGAGAGAGAGAGAGAGAGGTGGCGAGAGAGGTGACAGGTGATTGTTGCAGTGGGAGTGACAGGAAGTAGAAGGAAGACAGAAGAAAGTATGAGGGAGTGCATTGATATTCCACCCAAGACGGTTTCTTCACACTTGAAGGGAAGTCTCTGCCTGCTACTCTCCCTTTCACCTTGGCTCTCCATATTGTGAAAGGGAGAGTGCTGACCAAAAATGGAAAACTAAATGGCTATACCATGGGCAGTATGAAACCAAACACCTATGAAAACTTTTACTGAAACTTTAAAATGTTTCCTTTCCCTCGAGGTGAGGATGCTTCCCATTGAACAGAACCTATTTACAGGCTTTCATGTAGGATGTCACGGTTTTACAGTAAGTGTAAGGAGCTGCTTTGAGTGCTATGGTAAGTAAGATATGTGCAAATTCATGCAAGGTATAAAAACATTTATGCCATCAAAGATACATGTTTACATACACTAAACATGCTCCCAGCTAACACTTAGCTTGGATTTGAAATGGGCCAACTTAATTTGAAACACATTTCAAAACAGAGTGCTTTTGTAATCGTCTGAATAAAGCATACGTGGCAGAAGATGAATGGATATGTGCATGTGATGCTGTTTCTATAAAAAGGATGACATTTAGCAGTTACAGTAGTAAGCCTTTTTCTGGAAAGATATGCTTAAGGGTTAGGAGAGAGTGTTCGAAACGGAATAAAAGAGTGAGGTTAAATCACTTCTAAGTGTACTCATGACAAGTGATGTCATTTTTAAAGATTATAGCTAAGGGAAGAAATTGATGAGCATAAGACAGGATATGTAAAACATTATCTGTGCCATCAATGGCTGGTTATCTTCTATGGCCTGACAGCGCTGGCACGTTTGCCGTCTCTTCAGTCCAGAACAGTGACTGTGCCAGAATGTTCTTCCCCGCTCCCAAAGTAAAGTGTCAGTTCTGCTTCTACACATATAGCCATTGGCTGGCTCTAAAATCAGAGTGACATTAACGATACACTAATGCCTTATGAAGGAGGACTCAAGTGTACAAGTCGACTTGTATATGGCATTATGAAACCTCAGTTGCCCGTTTCTTAATCTTGTTTATATTTGCTGAAACAGTGGCATAATCAAATCCTTTAGGGCTTAAGTTTTTTTATATTTTCTTTGTCGGGATCAGTCTTGTTGGGGCATTTAAAAGGAGCATGAAGAAGCTTAGTTTGGATATAAACAACACATTGTTAGTGACGTTAGAGAGAAAAAGAAAGGGGGAAGGAATATGGCACAATTCTTAACAGTTTCTAGAATATAAGATCATCATAACTTTGCATATACATGTGGAGTAGAGGCGTGTGCATGTGATTTGGTGGGTGGGGAATGTGCTGGCATGTGGGTACCAGCCATGTGTGCTCCTATGTGGGCTTCCTGACTCCCAGCCTGGGTGCAGATGGCCCAGTGTCTCAGCATCATGCTCAGCCAGCACACTGACACAAAGCATTGCCCACAGAGCAAAGGGACATACATGCTAACATGTTCCCTATGCATGCATTTTAATTATGGAAGAATGTACTTTTAGTTTAGCAAAATCCTGCAAAATGATGTCAAATTATATCACGTTTGCCTACAGTGAAACATTATCAAGAATTGTGTGATGATAGGTCAGCCAACACACACTGGCAGGTGTCGCTGCCACAGGGGGGCTTGCTAACTGTGAGGAAAGGGCAACTGCACAAGCACCTGACTGGGAGCTAACACATGAGGTCCTGTCATGGTAAATAAGATATCAGTATAACTACAGAAAACCTCCTGAGGTTATGTGGAGACGTGTTTAAATCATAGACGGTATATTATGTAAGGTTTACAGTACATGTGAGTGTGTGTGGACTGGAAGATGGGTGTATCGATTAGTAAATTAAGGACAATAAAAGGTTGAATAGTCTTTTAGAGAGATACAAATCACATTTTAGTTGTCACATATCTAATTAATGTAATTTGGTATCACCAAGATTTGTATTTTTTTTAATTCTGATGTAATCCTGAAATAACATCTCCATGATTTGGCCAAAAATGATCTTTGATGTTAGTCAATATAAAATAAGTAATTTTTAGCAAATATTTATCAAACTAAATGTGATCATCTGTGGTATATCTCTGATTATTCTTTCAGCCCTCAGAGGCATACCATTTTCTGCAAAGCTAATTGTAACGTTTGCTTTGTAGACAAAGTCCTTAGATTTAGCCCAAAGACCTGTTCTGGCAGACAGTTTATCCCTGGTCCCTCCTTCATACCTCTGCAGTAGGGAAGGGGAAAATCCCAGGCAGCAGTGCCCGCTGAAGTGGCGAGGCAGGACAGGGTTGTGTGACCCTCGAGCACGTATCCCGGGCTGCAGCTGTAGCGGATTTTGTCCCCAATGTTGAACGTGGACCCCTGCTGGTGGCCATTGAGTAGCTGTCCAGGATTACCACAAGTGTAGCTGGGCAGAGCTGGAGAGAGAGGGGAGAGAATAAAGAGTTAATGAGGCAGCCTGGGGCACTTTGTCGTGTTAGTACTACTGACAAGAGGCAGAACATCAGTGAAAAGAACAGGAACATTCTGGTCAATGACACACACACACACACACACACACACACACACACACACACACACACACACACACACACACACACACACACACACACACACACACACACACACACACACACACACACACACACACACACACACACACACACACACACACACACACACACACACACACACACACACACACACACCAACATAGCTGACCCAGCAATGAATGACTTCCAAAAAACACGAATAAAATAGTGTCTTGCTATACACAGATCTGTGTAATAGCAAAAGTGTTAATACAGCAGCACTACCAACCAGATGATGTAACATTGTATGTAACATTATTAACATTGTATATCCTCTCGTCAATTTACATTTCAATTTATTTTTAAAGTGCTTTTGATGTCATCTTGACCATCATGGCTAGTCCAATCATGTCCTTGCATGCAAATAAGTGAACCCTGTATTGACAGAACCTAGTCTAATTATGTGTTATTATGCAAATCGAGTTCAAAGGAAGTTCAGCCAATCTCTTGCTCCTGATCCCCTTGATCAGTGATGCAGTAAAATATATTATTGTAGCTTATTTTCTCATTGATTACATAGTGTTTGATAACAGCTACACGTTGGCTATACAATTATATATAGTTAGAGGGTGGATATTTTTGTTATTTCTACATTTCATATGATTAATATGTCAGAATTGAACTGCCATGACCAAACATGCATTCCACACACGTGCACTCTGCCATCGAGCCTGCAGCCCCAGTCACACATGGAGGGAGCTGGCCAGAGCATGTGATGGACTTTGGATGAAACTCAGTGTCTCCACAGGGGGTCTGTGCTGAACGCCGTAGAGGACCGAATTGCTCCTATCCTGCAACACAGCTTACTGGCACCTTAACCGCACACTCAATGTACAATTCCTTTGTCTATGAAATGTATCCAGCCTTAAAAAAACACATTGACAATAAATCCAGACCCATATTTGGTTTGGAAAATGTTCTTCATTTGTTTTAAGATATGTCTAAACAAGGATAAGCATGATTACATTACACGTCTTCTTTGCTACAGTGTTTTTTTATATGCATCACACACCCTACAAAAGGCTTTAAAAAACATTTTGATGTTTGCTTTTATTCTTTCCCTTATCTAACACAGTAAGCTAAAACATCCTTACTGCAAGGTCTAACAAGGACGGATCAATCATTTTTATCCAACAATGCATTCCACAGGGCTTGAGCGGTAGAATTAACTGGCTGCTAAATAAATACACTGTAAAATGTTTGTGTCCAATCCACCATCAACAAACATGACCTCTAAGAGCATTATTTTGGATGTGTCTGTGTGCATGTTCCCCTCACAAAGGTTACCTTAACTGTGAAGCTGCAGTGTAAGCCTTAAGTGACGCTATCTCAAAGCTTGGATATGAATTTGGGCTATTTTGTTATTTTTGACAGTCTATATGTATGGACTTTGCAGTTGACAGATGTCCAAAAAAAGAGAAGGACATGTACTGTCTCGCCATTCAGTGTGAGTCCCTGTATTTGGAAATGCATTAGTGACAGAAAACAAATTCATACAAACATCAAAAGGTCAGAAAAAGTGTTTAACATATGATATTTATAGACAGTAAGTTATTAAAACATTAGAAATTAATAACAAGTATTTAAATGCGTATTTGTGTGTAGGGGGATTTAGAGGTAATGGACTTTCTCTGTCTATAATGAAATATGTGCTTTGCATTTCACAATGTCTTCCTTTAAATACATTTCTAATTAAACATGTCTCATAAAGTTCCCAATTAGCTAAGCCACTCTGATGCTAGCTATAAAAATATACGAGCACAGAGTAGTTCTAATCAAGAAAGTCAGTGTCAACATTGTTGTTCAACAGAAAAACATCAGCCAACTGTGGACCACAGATGGAAATGAGCTATTAGCTATAATCTGGCATATTGCATCTCTTCTCTTTGCTGAGATTAATGTTTTTGTATGCAAGGTCCTTCTATAAATAAAGAAAAAAAGAAAAAAAAAATATTGTCACAATTCGAAATGCCCTACTTTTCAAAAGAAGCACTTATATAAAGAGTGAAATGTGCAGTGACTCTCAGAGGACTACAGCTGCGTGCTGCACTTATAGTTCCATCCCAATCAGTAATTTCACAGCAGGTGTTTTCCATCATCTGTGTAAGGTGGAACACCAGCTCATACATCAAATATTCTAGCCTGAGTGACTCGGTGCTGATTTATCTTTTAAAATACCTTATTAGTACTCGGGTACTCTCCCTCTTGCTATACTCTGATGACAGAGTGACTTGTCACTTTCAGGCTCCACTGTGCCATAGCCTTTATTTTGACCAGCCAAGGCCACCTTATTATAGCTCCCCCTCCATCACTACCAGATAAGCATATACTGTAAACAAGGACTCTGTCTGATTAGCATATTAGCCGCTGGGACTCAGGCTTCAGTGCAGCAGCATGGCCACAGGGGGCCCTGGTGGCCTGCAGGTAACAGCTTCACCCCTGTGGTTGTCACCATGTACAACTAGGCTGGATTACTGTAGCTGCTATGTCACAAAAGTTTGAGTCTGAGAAACATTAAATGAGAGGGAGGTCGGCTCAGATAGGGTTGGCGTGTAAGAAATAGTACAGAACAGAAATAGTTAATGTTTCAAGAGCAGACATTTTGACTTGAATTGGCAAATACCTATTAACCTGCCTGAGAATCCACACTCTCGTCATTCCAACATTGACAGTATTTGATTTGATGTATCAAGGCCATGACATTCATAGTGCACAAAACACCTGAATTTAAACTTTCATTGTTCGGACACTCTTATTTCCCTCGTAAAGTGATTTGATAATGGTTAACATTTTGTAGCAGGTAAGGTTTCTCTCTAGGTATAATAATTCAATATAACCTGCTGAGAGCTGAGTTTCTATATTTCCAAAACAGTGAAAACAAGGCAGAGGTGTATAATTAAAAAAACAGCCTTTTGTGCATTGTGTGCTTCAAACTTATTTATCACACTATTTTCAAATTGCTTCCTGTAGGCTATTTCTTAAACAAAAACAAAAGTATACAAAGGGAGATGGAAAGGAAGATAAAAAATCACTAAAACACACACCAAGGAGAAACAATTTGAAAATATACTTGCCTGCGACTTCACATTACCCTCCATTAACTTCCTCCCCTGCACACACTTTCATGCATCAGCATTATCTCTAGCATTGTTCTAAAGATCAAAGGCTTTTCTGTTTTATAACCAATACATGGGTTTCTTCCAGGGTGTCCGGCCTGTGTCATCACGTGGACTATTATATCCCACCCCCCCACACCCAAACCCGCGTCAGCAGCCCTTGGGTTTTTGTCATGGCAGGTCCATAAGTCACCAGGATGGGAGACTGTGACATGGATCATCCCTGGGGGCCCGGATGCTTTAAGCACTTCCACTACTGAAACGGCAAAGGATGCTCCTCGTCCATCAATGCTTCCCTCTCTATGGCACACACTGGCAGACGGTCAAAAGCATATGAACAGGCTCAAGTGGGACAAACCAAGACACACACGCTGAGAGCAAAGAGCCATGCCATCGATCATACCATCCGCCACTTACATCATCCGCTTACATTCCTTTATTCCCTTTATTCCCTCCCATCTCACTTTATACCCTTTTATTCTCATTGACTAAGACAGAAGACAGTGGAGAACGTCCAATCGGAAGTCCTTTGACCCGGATAAGACTGATGGTGTCTCTTCCTGGGCGTCTTGAAGACTGTTCCTTCATTTGTTATCCTCTCCTCTGGGAAAGTGAAAAGTAATATTCTCTTGTAGAACTTGCCAATTTCAGGAAGTATATCAGATGCAATATGTTGAGGTTAAGGGAAGGGCAGAGGAGACTTAAAGACAAACAGAGAGAGTGTGTGTGAGAAGCAAAGGAACAATGTAACATAACAGCTGGAGAGACAAGCCAGCAGGGCCGTCCCTGGCCAATTTGGGGCCCCAAGCGACATTGTGAGATGAGGCCCCCCCCACCAACAGGAGTAAAAAAAATGTTTTTGGAAACAAAGTATTATTATTATCAACACAGTTACTTTTTTATACAGTGAGGTAAATGGTAAATGTGCATGTATGTCGTTCAGTATGCGTTTACATGTGAATACGTCTGCATTTCCTGCCAAATACTAGCCTCAAAAAGATTACAATATAATTAATGCAAATAAACTACTTCTACAAATAATAATAATCATACTCAATTCAATAATATAAATAATATATTATTGTATTGTAATATAGTTGTAATAGTCAAGACAAAACATGCTTATTACATGATCAAAAACTGATATTTCTTAAATCTGTATTTAAATGTACCGTAGTTCCCTCTGTCAGCAATGTATCAACAACTACACACGCATTTCTATCAGTATTTCTCTGTGTTGTGGTTGACATGATGATAACTGTTAGGAGTTAAGGGGGAGGCTTAGCATCACCATGAAATGTGCAAATTGACATAAAAATGAATAAAAGGGGAAGAAATGCTCCATGTGTTTTAGGCTGTAAACTTTAACTGTTATGTAAGCCAAGTAGACAGACAGTGTATGGCTCTTCCTCCTGTACATTAGCAGATAAAAGGCATAACATACTTGAATGAATGTTAAATAAAGAATGTTGAAATAACTGCATCTCCATTAGCCTATATGCTGCAGAGACTGCCTTCTTCATGTCGTGAATTGCAGCTGATGTTTTAGTATGGCAATTGGCAATTTGACTTATACAACATTCGCAAGTTGTACATTTGACTCATACAATAACCCACCTTCGAGTGATGCTCTAGTTTCTTCATGTTTGTTTTTTTTACCTTCTTGCTTGCGCTGGACTGAAACTGTCTTTTCACCGACATCTCTTCACCTGCACTAGTGGCCGTATCAAAGCCGTGATTGGTCAGATGTTGATTCATTGCAACGGTGTCGGGTTACAGACGTGCTCCCCTTGTTACCTCTCACTCTTGCGGGGGTGCGCGGAGAACTGCGCACAGCAGCTAAGGCCCTCTGGGCGGGGCCCCCTGCGCAAGGCGGGGCCCCATGCAGCCTGCGTGATTGGCCTGTAGGGAGGGGCGGCCCTGCAAGCCAGTCTCAGTAAAGGTGATCCAACGTCAGTGTGTCTGCGCTGTTTTAACCAACTGAACAATATGCATTAAATCATTAAAAGGGCTACATAACAAGTAAAGTATTTACACATACATATTCCTTGTAATGTACTGCGGAGGTGCCGTATGGAATGCACCGGCAGGCAAAAAGCCACTTTTCCTGATTTATATTTATCCATACAATGACTGCATTTCCTAACATGACTAGATACCTGTCACGGCCCGTCTACACAGCGGCGTGCGTTGAAAGCTTCACCATTCACTTTGAATGGGGTGATGTCACTTTTCGCCGAACTGCATTGTGGGAAGCGACGCGGAGCTTTGCTGGCGTGGCTCGCTGCAAAAGTTGAGCAATGTTCAACTTTTGAAGCCTCGGCAGAAGCGTCAGCCAATCGAATCATATGCCATTACAAGCTCTAGCCAATCAAACCACTGCTTGTGTGTCAGGGGCGGGAGATTCATGTGATTGGTTGTTGGTCGAGTTTCAGACGCGCCCGCCGGCAAGCTTCAACGCACGCAGCTGTGTAAACGCCGGGCCGTCAGTATTTATCTTCAATGTTCCAACTTGGTTTAAATTAGCAAACAAGGATGGGCTAGTAATAAGGACTGTCTCGGAAGTAAGAAAGACAGAGAGGGGGAAACAGGAAAAGATCCATATTATGTCAACCGTTGGTAGGGACCCCCCCCCCCACAATGATAAAAGCAAGGATGTTGGAAGTAACAGCACTGTGATCAATACGAAGGAGTTTCATTTTGCAGCACCTGGCTCTAACTGAGTTACCAGAAGTACAAAGACAGACACACTAAAGGTGACAATATAGTAATGCAAGTTGCTCATTGACGACCAATTCAATGTTGGCCGTGTAGATATTTGAGTACCCACCTTTGTATTCATGTTTACAGATCAAACATCACTGTTATCCACCTTTCCTGATTTCCTCCCTCTTTCCATTCCTTTTCCTTGGTCTCCTTCCTTGCTCACATCTTCCTGCCATGCATTTGGAAGTGACATTGTGAGATCGATCTCAACACACAGGTGCATTAGCTCAATAAGCAGTTTCTGCTTTGTCAAGCAGCAATTCAATCAATGCCTCCTGTTCCCTACACATGGGCTGAACAGAAGCTGGCAACTCCCATCACTTCTGGTTAGAGACGCTGAGGAATGCAGGAATCAACTCTCCTTTGCATCCAGGAAATAGATAGCATCCAACGGTTGAGTGTGTGCACATGCAAGTAATCTGCTATATTAGCTAAATAGATCTTAAACGTCTGTCAGTAAGTCCTCTTTCTAGGGATTGTTTCATATATACTTACAACTTTATAACAAACGTACAACATACATCTACCACTAGTTCATGTAAATTTGCCTAATCATATTTTTCATCACAAATTACAAGTCCCATAATACTCTGTAGGGCTTCTTTCCTAAAGAAACATGTACACACTAAGCCAAGCTGTCTCAGTGTTCGATAGGCAGTGGAAACCCTTACCAGTGTGCGCGATCATGAGTTTTATTTATTTGTGTAAAAGTGTGTGTGTACTGGTTGTGTGTGTGGGTAATGGTTAATA
This sequence comes from Harpagifer antarcticus, assembly GCA_902827135.1. Taxonomy (NCBI): domain Eukaryota; kingdom Metazoa; phylum Chordata; class Actinopteri; order Perciformes; family Harpagiferidae; genus Harpagifer; species Harpagifer antarcticus. The sequence continues at coordinate 1,642,633 of CADEHL010001417.1, forward strand.
ATGCCCTGTAGGTCGCTGTCTGAATGGTTTTGGGCAAGAGATCCATATTTAAAAGTCTGATTTTATAACAAGCTACACATAAGCTTCTCAAACTTGATAACAAGAGACATTTTGAAGTGAGAATGCGGGTTTGAAGCTCTGTACACATACAGTCACACAAACAAAAAAACATGAATACAAACACAGACTGGAATGCACTCTAGATATTGTCATTTTGCCACACACACACACACACACACACACACACACACACGCACACGCACACACAAACAGACATCATGTGCAGCATAACAGCCAATTGCTGTGCGGGAATCGCTGAGGTGTGAAAGGGAGCTCATACAGAATTGATGGCTACTGACAATGTCTGCAAAACGAAATAATGTGCCATTCAGTATATATGAGACTAAACTAAGAGGGATCAGGAAGCATGAGAAGGAAAGCCAGAAGACAGATGAGAGACAGGGCTGTGGGATCTGGGGAGGGAGATCAACACGGCTGTGCCCAGCCTTGAGTCTGTCTGGAAGCATCTAAATCCTCCTGGCTTTGCAGGCGCTACTCTCCACTGACAGTGCTCTTTTCAACACAATTACAGAAATATTGTGGGCACACCTGCAAGGTGAAGTACGCAGGGAAGTTGATGGTTTGAGATACTGCGCAATTGCAGTAGTTATCCTGATGCAGTCTGTCTTACAATGTGAAATGCAGTCATTTACTATGCATAAACAAATGGTCTATTTAACACTATATCAGAGACAAAACTGTTTCAGAAAACAGTGCAGCAAAGTAATTACAATCTGATAGCGAAACAGTAAATTACCGGGCAAGAGGATTGTTGGAGTATAGGCTTCTCCTATGAGAGTCCTTGTGTTGCTTGGATAGTGACATTACACATCAGTTATACGCAGTGAAGTTTACATATTTTAGATCTGGGGAAAAAAGATCGTGTGTATTAATCAGTACTTGGTATGATATTGGGAACAAGTATTAGAGAGAATATTTCCAATCTCCTCTAGTTTGAAAATGTTTTTTTCCATTTTGAAATGTTGGACTAAGAGCAATGCAAAGGGAAAGTTTTGAGTTACAAAATCCATTGCTATTCATTCTCTTGGGAAATGAATATCCATACAGAATGCATGGCACCAACCCTCAAATGTCAGCATATACTGTTCTCATCTAAAACACGATGTAAAGACATTGAGACTCATATTGCCATCCTTGTGTCTTGCTGTGTGAACAGCTAGAAGGCTTCTATATCCTTCTATCTTGTTTTCCTGCATTTTGTCTTACTTTGCCCTCCCCTCAGCCAATCCTCTCTCCTCCGCTCGGCAGGTTGCCTTGGAAACAGTAAAGGCCCACCAGAGAGGACAATGTGGAAGGGGAGATTCGATGCGTGAACATGCAGGTTTGTGGGGAATATGAGAAAATAAGTGCACCTCTTTTCTGAGAATGCAGTAAACCCCTCAAATCCTCCAGTCCCCTTGACAATATATTCATAGCTATCCAGGTAGTCTTCCCACCTGTACTGGCATGTGTGTATGTCACATGACTGGGAGATGAAGTTCAAGTCTTCTTCACATAAGAAAAAGTATCCTCCCGGCAATTGTAAAGCAGCCTCTCTCAACTCGTCAGGTCGACACACTCTAAAAATAAATGCCTTGGCTCAACAAAGAAAATCAACGCAACAGTTTGCATCGATGTTTATTGAGTTAAGACAACTTCTAATGAAATTGTGTTAAAGCAACAAAGTTATTTGAGTTAGGGGAGAAGGCTTTTCCTCTACAGTTAGAGGTGTTTTTAATTACCACTAACTTAATAATTGGTAGCATAAACACAAGTTGTGAAGTTGATTACTCAAAAGAATAAGTTGTTCCGACTAGTTTTACCACATGATTTAAAAGGAATTTTAAGTTGTATGTACTTAATTACCCTCATTTGGGACACAAGTTTTTAAGCTGATTACTCCAAAAATTAAGTTGCTCCAACTTGTTTTACCGTATGATTTAAAAGGAATTGTAAGTAGTATGTACTTAATTACCATCATTGTGAACACACGTTTTTAGGTTGACAACCATTTACAAATGAAGTTGCTCCAAATATATTGTATTCAATAGATTTTTTTCTTAGTTTTTCATGTTTTTGCCTTTAAAGAAGACATTAATTGATTCCACAACAAAAGTATTAGGCAATTCATTTTTTTTTTTAACTGCAGTTGTTTATTTCAACGAATGATGTTTCAATCAGGAGAGAATTCATTTTGTTTCAACATGTATTGACACATGCCATATGATAAGGTGCATGAACACCTGAAATCACAGCTGACTGCAGAAGAGAGGAGAACCATTTTATAGTTTGGCTGCAGCACGGTGATTGGCTGCTGGAGAATGAGGTGAAATGTAATAGGTTAAAGGGAATGCCTGTGATGCCCCACAAATAATAAACACATTAGCCATATTATAGCAAATACATGCTGCCATCACATCGAAGTTAGAGGCCTTTGCATATTTAAAACCAGTGCCAAACATGCCAAATCTGTAAAGTTTTTGTAAAACTACAGCAACAAACTCTCAATGGCCGCCAGTCTGCAGATCACACACATCCATTTGACAAAAGATGTAACAAAGATGTTTACACTGCCGACAGTCATTATTTCAAACAGAACACATTTATTGCAGAATGCTTGCTCATTCATTTGTTTGCCTCGACCACGGTGGTTGCCATCGTGTGGTCAGATCCCGGGCGGACCGGTCACTGATGAAGGCGATATTCATGTCCTTTTGAAGCACATTAAATAATAGGTTAGCGCATAAGAGATAATGAATTAGGTAATTGCATACTTTTTAAACTGGCACTCTTAGCTAATTCAGAGCCATTATTACCAGCTGCTAAAGCAACGCTGGTATTGTTTTCACCTATTGAGTCTGCATGTGTGTGTCGTCATGGCAATGTGGTCCTGAAGACACACAGAGGTGCTTTTGAGTACTTTGCCTAGTGTTTAAATGCATGTGGACAGATGTTGTCAATCACAACCGTGCAAGTTTTAGTGTATCTTCTCATCTTTTTAGCAGGTTCCATACAATATGTGAACTGGTTAAGAGAAGAGCAGAAGCCACTTTTCAAATGTTACACAATCCTTTTCCCATGCCATTGCTGTCAACACCTATCCATGCTGAACGTTGCTAAGATATTATTGATTGGGGGTGTGGCCAAAAGTGCAATATGCTTCAAAATGTAACTGACAGAGAGCAGTGCTTTTGTCCTGTGTTTTTACACTGGGACGTGGATTTTATTTTATTTCAAGATTTTTAATTACGCCGCTAAACTCCTTGAAAAGGTCCTCTTCCTTTTCTCCAAGGTACACGACAAGGCAGCGGATGGCTATAGTTCTCTGTGTACTTCAATTGTATTGTGCTATTTTTGAAAAAAAGAGAAATGACCTAAATGAATATATTCTGAATGGGTGACTGCCAACAACTTGCATTTCAATGACAACTCTAAATAACGATCCTACCTCAAGAAGCATGTCCTCGATCTGCTTCACGAGGTTCATTTTTAATAAAAAGCGATATCACAATAGTAACCAAAGTATTTTTACTCTCACAGTAGTCTCTACTACTTTGTATCCTCTCACAGAACTATTCACAGTTCAAAGGCTGCTAATTTTGGTCAAACAGCAATTTGCCTATTCAGTGCAACTACAAGGCACTGATGACACTCATCTTAAAATGTCCTTTGTATATTTATATTTGTCTTAACTGTCGGAACTTGTCCAGGAATGTTAAGTGGGAGTGAACTTGAAACCCTTAACTCAAGGTGTAGAACAATTAAGTTATCAAGCCAATTGCATTACTTACTATAACTTGAATTTTGTTTTAAGTCAATTAACGCAGAAATCACAGTTCAAATTACACACAATATTAAATTGATGTAATTACCAACATTATTACGTCAACACAACTTATAAATTAATGTTTGCAACTTAAAATGTTTATCTAAATCAATTAACTCACATTTTTATCTTGCAACCATGCATTTAATTAAGTGGAGGTGAAAGGTCGCCTGAATTTGTTTTTACAGTGCAGTTCAAATGCCTATTCACACTGACATGCCATTAACAACGTCTCCTTCAATTCAATTTAGTTTTCCATCAGTTAGGTTATCTGACTTATGCAGATAATAGAGCAGTGGTGCATTGGAAAGATTAATCAATACCTTTATTTAACCTTGGCTTTTCTCCTTCATTTCTGAAGTTCTCTCTCTACCAACTAAATCGCCTGTTATGATAAAAGGCAAATAAATACTTCTAACTGTTTGAGTGAAAAATATGAACTAACATGAAATACATGCATACCAAGTTACTGCTAACAGTGTAGTTCCCCTATATAAACATTACATTCATAATCAAATTCATAATCAAATGAGACAATCTGCAAGAGAATTAGCTATATTTTGTTATTCTTAATGCTTGTCATTCACACGTTGAAAAAAGACGGACTCCACCGCCCGGACCTAACGGAGCCGCAGTGGGCTAGCTCCGGGACGCCGGCTGGAGCTAGCCCCCTGCGGCTCCGTTAGCTCTGGCGGCCACCACTGGGATAATTGGGTCTCCTATTAACATTTGCTCCAGTTTAGCATTATGGGCGTCATAGACATAGACTATAAAAGTCTTACCCAAGGCTGAATCATAAACTAAAATGTATATGTATGCATAAAGGGTTACGTCTTTAGCTGGCTAATAAGTAACAAGCTAAGCTACCAAACACACAAACACCTGCGAACGGGGTTAACATGTATAATATTATCATTTTAGACTTCTTGGAAGTTCTGTTAGTACATTCAAGAGCACAGCACGACATTTTAATTGTCTGGTATTTGTAACAATACTCCCTAAAAGGCACAATCACCACGAACACGGCTAAAGGGTCAAGTACAGTACTATGACTAACTAACGTTGTATGCCTATGGTTGTAGCCTAGCTGAGTGGACAAGTTGCTGTTAGCTGACAGTGAGGCATGTACGTGTCCATCAAAGTGACCACGCCCTAATTTATGCAAACACTTTAAGACCTAATATAAATAAAAGGGTCGTGTTAGAAAACAATTCACTCACAGATTCATAATCATGACGGTGGAATCTAACTATATCGATAATAATATTTATTGCATCCATGGGTGAAAAAACATGTTTTTTTCTGCTGTAAAGTTGGGCATTTTAACATGGGGGTCTATGGAAATTGCTCCTTTCTGCAGCCAGTCCCTAGCGGCGCATGTATGAACTGCAGTGTGTGGCACTTCCGTATTGGCTTCCCGACTGTTCCCCAGAGTTTGCCGCTTGGTACATACACACAAATGCAGGCAGATTTAGTAGTTTATTTATTAAATGGTAAACCCATGTAACAAATCATCACAATTCATTTTAAGATGTGTTTAAGATGAAAACAATTGCACACATCTGTGCAGATGGATATCTAATTCCGATATTCAATGAATTCCTGCATAAAACTGTATTGTCAGCATTGTGTTATAGGCAGAGCAGAGTCACACAGAGCCAGTCTGCTACACAAGAGTCACAACAACCCATAGCAGCTCTCCTGCTGAAGTGTCCATCCTACTATCTAACAAACATGAACACACTTCTTGTCTTGCACCTTAGCTCATGAACATCCATTTTAAAAACACGCTCTGCTAGTTCAGTTTCCAGGCTAGAAGCAGATTAAACAGCCTGAGTATTTATCTGCAAATATCACTTTAGTCCGGTGAGATGCTGTTGTGGTCCTTACTCCGGTTACTTACTCTCTCTCTACCAACACACTGTGTGCATGACATGCAGGCTTCAGTTGGTTTACTACTCTTTCTCTATGATATAACACTGGCACTCTGGCAGCCTGCCAGTTGCTGTAAATCAGAAACAGACCCCACACGCCCCTCCTCCAACCAGCTCAGATTAAAAGGGAGCATTTCAGATATTTCCCAAAAGACCTGGATAACTAAATGTGACTGAAGAAATATAATGTCTACTTTCTATTATTGGCTCAGACTGGGTCGGTTCCAAAGATATGGTAAAGACTGGGACTTCATCATATGTATTGATAGCTGTTGGTATATAATTTATATAGATGCAGGGCTCAATCCTAAGGCTTTCTGCTCTGATATTTTGTAGGGAAGAGAAATGTACTTGAACAATCAGGGTGCGTTATTCATTTGGTAGGAGACAATTTTAAAATAAAGTATTAAAAACACTTACTTTATGTTCTTTTTTATTTAAAAAAGGGGAAAATCATAACCTACTTGGCAGGAATAATTACATTGAATAAATGAACACGAAAATAGTGGAATGGGATTGCTCACTAGTCGTTTGAATTTGCTAAATTTAATAAAAGTAGATGTATTAATGTTTTTACACAGACAAGTAAATGCTGTGCATCCACGGGTGAACGTTAAATGTGCTTTTCAGAAAGACAAGTGCCAATCAAGGCAGTGCAAAAGGTTCATGCCCAGCCCTAAAATGTTAAGAACACAATGGTTCCCATTCTGTAAAAGGCCTTTGTGAACAAAGGTCAAAGGAAGTATTTCATGACTGTGGAGTGAGAAGCTAGTGCACTGCAGACCATGCAGTTTTGTGTTTGGCTTAACTATAAATCACAGGACTGCCGTCTGTATGCTCCTTTTCACAAGTTAAATCATCCTGCCACCTTTATTTCTTATGCTCGCAGATTTTTTAGAGCAAGTGCATGATCCGCCTGTATGACAGCTTGCACTGCTTTACACATTATTTGTAATGAAGTAGAAGCTTCAGTTGCCTTTGACACCATATGTAAAACAATGAAAAGAAACATATACTGAATTTGGGCTGCATGATTTGGGGAAATAATCTAATTGCGATTTTTCGGACAGATATTACGATTCGATTTGCGATATTTGTTTTTAAGCAACCCAACGGAAGTTTATTGTAAAATGCGGCCATATCTCCGGCTAGGAAGGTCGTACCAACGTGCTCCCGTCTCTAGCACCTCCGCAGCCAAAGCTGTGAGTGAAAGAACTAAACTTACATGAAACTTCCGTTGGGTTGCTTTAAAGTCAAGCTTCAGTTTAAGATTCATCCTGTAATAGACGTAGAACATGTGATGGAGCATTACTAACCTGACTCCGATGGTTTGTTTCACCAAGCCATCTAGGAGAGCTCCATTGGAAGCCATTTGGAAAGGGCTGGCACTTTCAAAAATACTTGGCAGGTGATTGGATCAATCTGTCTATCACCTTCTATCATGGGCCACTTCTGATTGGTTAACAATTGCTGGTACATGTGGAGCACAGCACTTCTGATTGGTGCGGATGACTGACACACAAGAATGTTTTTTTAAATAAATAAAAACAAAAAAATCGCGATTTCGATTTAAAATCAATTAATCGTTCAGCCCTATACTGAATGAGCTAAGAATCAGGAGGTGTGAAACACTTGTAAGAACTTATCTGTAGACATAACAACGTTTTAGAGGATTCCCAATTTGAATTAACTTTCTATCTGCAATATAAGTAGCCTTCTGGTTCCCTCTTAAGCCCCACGGACCCGTAAACTCCTCTTTTTCATTTTTAAAACACTGCTAACACTGACCCTCTGAATTAGCCCAGAGCGAAAAATGCTAACCTATTACTGCACCGAAAATCACTCCTAGCACCCTTATTACTTATCCTAGGTGCACATCCAACACATCGTTTATGATCGTAAGGACACAGAATCTATTGGTACCCACCTCAACACTCAAAAATTAAAAATTCGTGGAGAAAATAACAAAAACCTACATCAAAACATGTCGCACTAGGTAGCCAAAAACGCTAACGTGGCTTACCTTGTCTTTGTCTGGTCAAAACTGGTCTTCAATGGCATTAAAACGATAAAAACGATGCTGTAGTTAATCCATAGGTTAATATCCAATGTGACTGCGTCCCCTTTGAAATGTTCTGATAGTCCATAAGCAATAAAACTGCTTTTTCGTTTCAAGATATCAGAGCAGGGATATTCTTACGCTCTGCGGGAAGCTTGCATGCGGAAAGATGCATGCTTTTTTTTAACATGAGAGTCTATGGGACGATTTCCCTTCAATTATATTGGCTCTAACGGTCAGGAAGAGATGTCACATGTCAAAATTGAAGAAGGGGGGCCAGAGATATGGAAAATCCACCCAAATGGCCCCAGAAGAGGTGTTTTTTGCTAAATCTGTCTAAAAAGGTCAAATATCACTTGTTTTGCATCAATCTTGATACAGGGTACTTATTATATGTTGTACTTTGGATTCCTAAAGCTTTTAGTCTACTAACCCATCATCCAAGGTTAGTTTTCACTATAAGTACAAAATATTTTTTGGACGGACACTATAATTTACAGTTTTTTACCATGTTCAATCTGAATTTTCTTTAAAATAAAAAACATCTATATTGATTCTGACTTTTCTACATACAACTCACAGGTTTAACATTACTTTGAGAAAAAATATTATTAATTTAACCCTTTTAGAAGGGAAGATATGGTCATTTGTTCTGGGAATGTCATTTTCGAGCCTGAAACCTGAAAAACAGGTTTGGGGCCTAACAGGTTAAGATATTCTGCACCATGTCTGAATCAGCGTATTTCACGAACCCTACAATAATCATGTGAAACACATTTAGATCTTTTGTGGTAATATAATTAGTAACATTTGGTCAATTATTGAATTGAACTGTAGTTATAAAGGATGAATCATTCAATCATAAAATCGACTAAATGTATGTGTTCTGGCACAAGGCTAGTGCTTTGTTGCATTATAGATTTGTTTCCGCTTCTGGCTCATAATTGCAATCAAAAAATGATAATCCATTAGAATATGCCTTCCTCTTCCCATGTGTAATGTGACGTCAAATATTATTCCTCCGAAAGATTTGTAACTTTAATTAATATTGTAATCCAATTCACCTCGGGCGTTTCGTTAAGATGTATGTAATCATCTTATCTGAATACTCTGTAGTTTCCTGGTTTTACTGCTTCCTTGTTTCCTCCAAATCCCATCCTGTATTCACTAAGTTAGTCTCCTCTTTTCATTTCAGACCGACTGCATTGGTAAAAGTTCCCTGAAGATAAACCATCCTATAATACATTTTTGCTACCTTCTTTACATTTCCATTTAACTTAAGGATAACAAAGAACGCTTATATTGTAAAAGACATCATTAAATACATTATTCAAACCCACTGCTAAAAATCCATACACAACAAAGCTGTGTGCAATGCTGCAGCTAAATCATATGGAATTCTGGAGGTGATCCTTTTCACTCAAAACACATTATTCAGGAGCGACAAACCTGTGCACCTCTTGACACAAAAGAGGCCAATTATATTTCCAATCCACTCTTACAAACGTGAATTTGACAATGAACAAAAATATCCACCGTCTCCCCTCTTTGAAAGAACACCTCGGCATGTTCTTAGTCTTTGCCTCATTACACCAAATAGTAACTGGAATTAAAGCCCCAAATAGAGCATGTAGCAATGCCAAATGATGGGTAAGAGACAAACACAAAACAAACAGGTGTGCCATCACTGTACGCTTCGGTGCACCGTGAGTTTGAGCAAGAGCTTGTCAGGCACACACAGAGAGATATACGTGAGAGGGACAAACATCAACACAAGGGTAAACACAAATCGGTTAAAAGCCCAGTTTCTGTTTGTGACCCGTCAAGATATTTGTCTACTTCCGATCAGTCTGAGGAGGAAGGTGTATTCCTCTAAGACCCCTCCTGGTTGTCTCTCTTCCCAATAAATGCAATAAATCAACCTTAAATGGCTCGGGCTGTTTCCCTGCTGTCGGTGTCAAAACTGGAAATGACAAACATTGATTCCATATAAGTCATCTCACGCCTAGACTACTGCAACTCCCTCCTGGCTGGTCTACCTGCATGTGCCATCCGACCCCTGTAGCTCATCCAGAATGCAGCGGCTCGTCTGGTCTTCAACCTTCCTAAATTCTCCCACACCACGCCGCTCCTCCGCTCCCTCCACTGGCTTCCGGTAACTGCTAGAATCCACTTCAAGACAATGGTACTTGCGTACCATGCTGTGAATAGATCTGGCCCCTCCTACATCCAGGACATGGTTAAACCGTACACCCCAGCACGTGCACTCTGCTCTGCATCAACCAAACGGCTCGCTGCACCCGCACTGCGAGGGGGACCCAAGTTCCCATCAGCAAAAACACGTGGGTTTGCTATCCTGGCTCCAAAATGGTGGAATGAGCTCCCCATTGACATCAGGACAGCAGATAGCTTACACACCTTCCGGTGCAGAATGAAAACTCATCTCTTTCGACTCCAATTCGAGCGATAGAATTACTAACAAGGCACTTATATACTAATAAAGGACTGGCTTACCTAAAGCCAGTTGAGTAGCACTTGAAATGTTTTTGCTCTATGAAACCTGATGTACTTATATGATTCTGTTTTTCTTCAAGTTTGTATTTTGTTGGTCAAACGCACTTATTGTAAGTCGCTTTGGATAAAAGCGTCAGCTAAATGCAATGTAATGTAATGTAAAGTGAAGAAGAGGTAGAACACACATAGTTAACTCATGTGATTTTATTGAGGGAATGATAGTATGCAGGGCTTGTGTTTGTTTGTTTTTGCTTATATGTCTGTTCTATGTGATTCATCAAAGTAGAGACTGAATTATTCACAATCCAATACAGAGCTATCAGCAATCCTATAGTCAGTAACCGTGACTTCCAACATATGTGTATATTAACATCCATGGTAATTAAGTGTGCACATTGACAGATTTAGAAATGTAATTTAAAAAATCGATAAAGAGACTCGGTCGACAAAGCTTTGACTACTGTCACAACGTCCAAGAACAAATGTACTAGGCCTTACATTTGACCTTTAACATTTAGATGGCTAACAAGTGAATACTCAACAGTCAATTGGGCCTGAAATGGATGAACCGAGTGAATTGACAACGGCTGATCGATAGGTCCGGCCTGACGAATGGCCGCGCGTCGGAGCGGCCTGGTATACAGAGAAATTATTAAACACGGCAGCAAAGAGGGAGCTGCTTGGTTGATATCAATTAAAGCAATGAAAAATAACGCACCGGTTACTCTTCATAACTGCCATTGGGTATTTCATCAGGGACGGTAACATGCATGCAAGGCAATCTTAATGATATATTACCCAACTGCTTAATGATAAATGTGTAATGAAAAAGTCGTCTATACTCGAGTCTTCAGTAAATACACTTTATGCTGTTTAAAGTTTAATTTAAATCAGTGTAATTGGGAAGAAGCAATTGAGGGTAACCACTGAATCACAAGAGATAGGATGATTATATACCGTCTTCCTGAATAACTTTTAAACTCCAACAGCTGAACATTTTCTGGATCGATTAACTGTCACACCAATGTACCTGCGGGACAAGAGAGTAAATAAGTCGGAAAGTAATAAAAGGGGTGTTAGAATTGTTCCAAAATCCACAATTTAATTTCACTCTTGACAAGGTCAGAATTCAATATGATTTTTTTTATCTGAAAACAAATGGTTGGTTTTATGCCCTGACAGCGGTCTTTTACATTCAAAAAATAAACTACATGCACAAAGCCAACAGAGCCTGAAATAAAGTTGTACTCTCTACGACACATTTCCGTCCAAACATAACTAATGAGAAGGACAACAATTTTCCAAACTGCAACTTCGGGGAAGCAGGATGATTGTCCAGTCACAGCCCATCAGCAGACCGCTTCTACTTTGCACCTGCTGAGTGTTGTCTGTCACACCGAGCAAATGTAGACCCCCCACTATGCGATCAATACTGATACCTCGTTTAATAGTTTTATACTCTCTGCCTTTTGCCCTCACGCTGTCTGTGGTGAGTGAGTAAACATGACGTGGAAAGAAAATGACAATAACAACACATCTCGCTTTTATTTTGCAGCTTCAGAAGTAGGGCTGCTCAATTAATCGTATTTTAATCGCAATTACGATTTTGGCTTGCAACAATTATGAAAACAACAACAATTTTTCTTTAAATTGTTTTTTCAGTTGAATTATACTTAAAGTTCAGGGTAATCAACTGTTAAAAACATACTGTTCAACATTTGTGTTCAATAAATGGATGTTTTCAAAGTAAATGTATTATTTGTAATAATTGTGATATCAATTATTGACCCAAATAATCGAGATTATGATTTTTGCCATAATTGAGCAGCCCTATCTTTCTACCCTGTCAGTGTGACCTGCATAAGTGGACATGTTGGACAAGCGTTTTCAACTGTATTGTTTAAACCTAGCACATACTCTTGCATCAACACTTGGTACAAGTCAAAAAAGGCAAATGCCTATAAAATGAACAAGAAGAGAGCACATCAAATACAGAGCTTTCCGTTTGCTTTGTGATGTACAGACTCTCTCATACACATATTCAGAAGCACGTCCTACCTCATCCCAGCTCAGAAACAATGACACCCTAAACCGAAGACAATACGGGCGCTAATCCACACAAAACAGGGATTGTACGGAGAGACAAACGTGGGATTGAGGGAGGGAAAGAGCTAGCACGCTAACAAGCATGGGAAGCTAATCCTGATGAGAGATAGAGGGGGGAAGAGAAGGATACAAAAAATCACTGTTACAGAGGGCCAGACAGAAAGCAGGAGAGTGGGGTATAAAAAAGAGTAAAAGTTAAGTTTTTTACTTAGTTAAATGAAAGCTGCTGACTATAATCTGTGGATGGCTCATTTCCAATAAGTGACAGGAGTCAAGAAAAGATAAACAAACCTTTCTCCCTTTCGGAAAATACATTTTTAATAATATAATTTGACCAAACGTTTATTTTATGAACACGGGGAAAGGTTTATTGTTTGTTTTTAATAGTTTTAATTGAATATATCCCAACACCTCAATCATAGTTTCAAAAGGAGAAATATCACCCTTACCAACAGCAAGCTGGCCGATGAGTGGTAACTAAGGGTGGAATTAATTCAATCAAATCTACGATCCAGAGAACAGAACAGATGACATTTACAAGAGGCCAACCGAGGCACCTAATTACACATTTTCATAAAGTGGCAGAATTAGTGTGCCAGACTGGTACCACTCATACACAGTTGAGGAATAACAACACTAGCAACCTTTTCGGAGCAGTCAAACAGAACAGGTAAAAGGGGCTGAAGTGTTTTGGGTGACATTTAATGCGAAGTGCCAATAACGAAGTGTTATGTCAGAGAAGAGGTGAGAGCATTTGCCTTCTTGCTTTTTTAGGAGATGGGCTCACGGAGTAAAAAATGCATGGCTGTGGAGAAGGGGGAGCGCTGAGTAACGGAGCAGCAAATGTGTCATGTAGCATAACTGGTGTTTCTCTGACCTGCTTTCCACAAGTAGATTCCTTCACAGCTTTATCCATTACCTCAGCTGTGAGTCAGGCTTGTCTTTCTCCATCTGTCACTTTATTTATGTATGTTTTTCAATTCCTATTTATCCTCTTCCCTTTAAAACCGATCCCCTTTTCAGTTATTTCTCTGGTTAACCCCTCTCCACCAGTTGATGTCTCAGTTGCTGTGTCTCCCTCATGTCTTCCTCAAAATCTCCCCCTCTCCGTGTTAAGATGCAGCGAGGGTAGGCCCTGTCAGTGTGTAGTCTGTCAGCAAGGAAACAGGAGGGAACACAGAGAGCCTTTCACAGAAGCTGAAATACACAGGCATGAGAGAAACACCTCAATGTTCACTCCTTCTGACTTCACAAAAGAAAGCCTTGTACAGTATGCATGTGCAGTATAGAAACATACACAACCTTTGAATACACAGTTCACACACAGGTACACAAGGCTGTCAACACATCTCGCCCACTGGCGTCAGTCCCTCTGTGCCATTGTCACACTGCGCACACCTCAGCTGCACAGTAGGACATACTTCCTTTGTTACAATCCATAAACATGAGTTGAGCCCGAAACAAAGTGACAAATCACCTGCTGTTTCAAAGATAGCTCAAAGAGGACTCAAAAAGTTTTCAAAATATATTATTTATATACACAGTCTATGCCATCCATCAGCCTGCATTTTAGTGAATGTTTATTTGTGTACACAGTGATAGAGACCTGGTATTATATATATAGACACATGCACACACTGCTTGGGTTGCACTGAGGAACTGCAAAAGAACACACCCAGAGCCACAGGTTCACAGCGGAGGATGACCTTTCTCTATATGCTCCGCTGCGCAGTGGATGCATAATGCTATGTTTGAGTGTGTACTCCTGAGTCCACTTGAGTGCATGGGTGTGCTGGAGTGTCTTCTGTGCATATGTGTCTGTGTGCAACGATGGTGTGGGAGTATTGTTTTCTCCTCTTTATCTGGAGAGCAAAACAACAACTTGTGCTGACCACAAACTAGACCCTGTCTGCCGCCCATTCACCCAGAAAACAAATAGAGGGCAGGAATGAGTGATGGCAGTGTCTTGCAATGCTGTGCAAAGCAGACGTGCCTGGCAATGACTTGTCAAGAGTCCTCTTAGCTTGTGTCATTTCTTATAAAAATAGAAGAACAAGGATAAGAAAAACATGAATCTCAAATAGGCTCAGATGTGGGATTCAGTATAAAATATTAACATAATGTGAAGCAGGCACGGCAGAGGCGCCTAGAAGGATTTCAACAAGAACAAAATAATGCGCAGTTACACTTGAACTAAGTATCGAGAGCTCGTGTTTGAATTCACTCACTCTTCTGTTGAGTGCTGAGAAGTCTTAAAACGTAACTATACCTATTACAAATCCAATAAACAGTTAAATAGTGTCAGAAAAGATTAGTTTTGTTTTCCTTTTATCTTCAATGTTTGAAAAAGAATCACTGAATAGTTGTTTAAAGGGGACCTATCATGCAAAATGCACTTTTTGATGTCTTTTATACATAGATGTGTGTCCCCGGTGTGTGGGAACTCAAACAAATAAAACCCTCTCTCTTTTCCTCCGTACCCAAATCTCTAAAAACGGGGCTTCAACGGAGCTGATCCAGATTTGCGTCCGATACGACGTAATATCGGAAAAGTAGGCTGGCTTTACACCCATGGCCCTATCAGAAACGTTGCTATCAGAAACAGTGCCCGACTGTTTTGGACGTAAGATGGTCGGTGTTTACATTAGCATCGCTAACACTCAGAGCTAACCTGTACTGGAGAGCATGTGTGTGAAGAAGCAGGAAATGAAAAGGAACTCACCTTGTGGTATAACCGGCAAGAGAGAAAGCCTTTGAGCTCCATACTGTTTCAGAAATAATCCTTGATAATCCATGATATGGTGTTTCATCACCGCAGAATCTGCCGGTAGCATCTCCCGCATGAGCAGACATAAGCTCCGCCCCTCTTTTTTTATTTTTAAAGCTTTATACCCCAAATCAGCACTTTTGAAACAGGAAGTGAAATAGAGGGATATGAGGCATGGCTGGAATGGGTGATCTGTTTGGTATTTTGAGCAAAACACTTCATAGACATGTTTTTATATATTTGTATATATCTGAGACCTATGCTATTGCCTAAAAATAGCATGTTGGTGCACTTTAAGATAAAACACAAGTTTAAAATACTGATACAAATCTCCAGGTTCACTTTGAAATCTATAAAGAGAGACTTGGCCTTTATAATTTGGAATTGAAAAACGCACGACAATCGTTCTTCTCTGACATCATTACCAAAAACAAAAACAACGCACGTGCCTTGTTTGCTACCATCGACAGACTAACTAACCCCCCAGTGTCAGTAGCCTCTGAATTTCTATCCACCAGGGCGTGCAATAATTTTGCCTCCTTCTTCACTGACAAAATTCAGAAAATAAGACAAGCAGTCAGTGCCTCTGCATCAGGAACAGCAAATATGTTGTCTCTGTGTCCACTTAACATCAATTCAAACACCATGACACAATTCCATCAGATTAATGATAAAAACCTAGAGGACATTATTCAACTTCTGAAATCCTCCTCCTGCTGCCTTGATATTATTCCAACGGGATTTTTTAAAGATGTTTTGCCTTGCATGGCCTCAGATCTACTTCATATAGTATCAAATCTCTTCACTCAGGTATTTTTCCACAGGCCCTGAAAACTGCAGTCATTAAACCGCTCTTAAAAAAGAATAATCTAGATGCTTCAGTAATGAACAATTACAGGCCCATATCAAACCTGCCATTTCTAGGTAAAATCATTGAAAAAGTTGTTTTTCAACAGCTGAGTAATTTTTTGCATTTAAATGACTGTTTCGATGTGTTCCAGTCAGGCTTTCGTCCAAACCACAGTACTGAGACTGCTCTTGTAAAGGTCTTTAATGACATCCACTTAAACACAGACAGTGGCAGAACTTCAGTGTCAGTATTATTAGATCTCAGTGCTGCGTTTGACACTGTTGACCACAGCATATTACTAGACCGACTGGAAAACTGGGTGGGACTTTCGGAAACCGTCCTAAATTGGTTTGAATCCTACTTAAAGGACAGAAACAACTTTGTTTCTATTGGTAAATACACATCTGAGTTGACAAATATGACATGTGGGGTTCCTCAAGGCTCCATCTTGGGGCCCCTTCTCTTTAACATCTACATGCTACCACTGGCTCAGATAATGAAAAACAACAAAATAAGTTACCATAGCTATGCAGATGACACACAAATGTACGTAACAGTTTCAACAGGAGACTATGCTCCAATTCAAACACTGAGTAAGTGCATTGAACAAATCAATGACTGGATGGGTCAGAACTTTCTCCAATTAAACAAAGATAAAACTGAGGTAATGGTTTTTGGAGCCAAGGCAGAACGTATAAAAGTTAGCGCTGAGCTTCAGTCTGCAATGTTCAAAACAACAGATAAAGCCAGAAATCTAGGTGTAGTCATGGACTCTGACCTGAGTTTCAACAGCCACATTAAAACAGTTACTAAATCAGCCTACTATCACCTAAAGAACATATCTAGGATTAAAAGACTAATGTCACAGCAGGATTTAGAAAAACTTGTCCATGCTTTTATCTTCAGTAGACTCGACTACTGCAATGGTGTCTTCACAGGTCTCACTAAAAAATCTATTCGGAAGCTGCAGCTGATTCAGAACGCTGCTGCTCGAGTCCTCACTAACACTAAGAAAGTGGATCACATCACTCCTGTTCTGAAGTCTTTACACTGGCTTCCTGTGTGTCAAAGAATAGATTTCAAAATACTGCTGCTGGTTTATAAAGCTTTGAATGGTTTAGGCCCAAAATACATTTCTGATCTACTGCTAAATTATGAACCATCCAGATCTCTCAGGTCTTCAGGGACTGGTCAGCTTTCTGTCCCCAGAGTCAGAACTAAACATGGTAAAGCAGCGTTCAGTTATTATGCTCCAAATATCTGGAACAAACTCCCAGAAACCTGCAGGTCCGCTGCAACTCTGACTACTTTTAAATCCAGGCTGAAGACTTTTCTTTTTGTCGCTGCTTTTAATTGAACTATTCATATCTTAGACTGCACTGTAACTTTTATCCATGTATTTTTTCTTTTAATGTTTATCCATGTATTTCTTCTTTTAATGTTTATTTTATTAGCTTTTCTTTTTAATGACTGATTTTAAATGCCATGTTCTTAATGTCTTTCATTTTTTGTAAAGCACTTTGAATTGCCTTGTGTTGAAAAGTGCTCTATAAATAAACTTGCCTTGCCTTGCCTTGCCTTGCCTTGATGCATTATGGGTTAGTTGCATTCAGTTCATCACCGTTGTTTGGTTGTTTTCCAAACAGTCTTCATTAGCCTGACGAAAAAGTGCCGCACAACAATCAGCCATTAATTAAGTGTCAGAAGCATTTAACAGTCAGACAAGCTGGTGGCCGATTCCCATGCCAGACACTAATAACATCTACAATCTGCCGGAGAGGAAGCTCTGCTTACATGGAAGTGCCAGAAGAAAGTCCACATTTTTCAAGAAAATTACTAAATACATTCAGCAAAATACACAGCTGTAATAGCTGGGCTTCCATTGAACATTAATTAAGTTCAGGGTCGTGAACCCCATTTTCTATAAGAAGCAGTATGCTACTTGTAACTGTGGCATATCTCCCAGGAGAAAAATCATCACTTGAATAAATACATTTATGTACATTGGACCTGCTGTCCGTATGATAAAATAAGAAAGGCATTCTGCAGTTGTGATGGCAGGTGTGTAATTAACAGTGTTACCACAATAACCAGGGATTCTGTGGGTATTGAGTGCAAGTATTTTTGCATTTGCTTTGGCTTCCCTTAATAAATATGTGGTGCATTTTTAGCAAAAAAAACACATTTCAAGTTCAAAGGTTTTACTATAGCTGGAGTTTTATAGATGACCAAAAGAACCTGCAGCAAAGGCTCAAACAAATACATAATAATGGCATTAGGTTTAACACGCTTGAAGAAGAAATCGCAAACCAAAGACTATTTTGTTAAAAGGCTTTATAGAAGACTTGCAGGGTTGCACTATTCAACTGATTTTCTTTAAGAGAGTAGAAAAAAAAGAAGGTTTGGATTGAAGAAAGAAGCAAGATACATCACAAAGACGTTATGGAAATGGTTTGTCACTGAGGAGCAGAGGTTGCCAAATAATTAATTGCAATGTTCATACTTGCCTGTTGCAATGACCACAGTTATGTATTGGTCACTGCGACTGTTAATTCGAACAAAAATAAAATGTGCTTGAAGGGCTGTTGATATATACATATATATACACAAAACCTACAACATATCATTGAAAAATTTTGTTTGGAAGGTTAAGAAAATAATCTCACATATTGTATACAGTTTTGTTTGCAGTTCAGTTTAAGGTGTCCACTCATATGATTTCAAAAGATAGCGGTGAGTCACTACATGTAGGAGAGCGGATATCAGTAAACAAAAATGTATCTTAAAATGACTGCAAACTCACCAAACTGGAAAGCAGTGGCAAAGTCTACAAGGCATCTACAACCCTAACCTTTTCAAGGCTCTATCAAACACCTACATGGATGACATTTACAGTAAGAAATACTGAGCGTCTGGGGGACTTGGTGAGCATAAGGCTTCCATTATCTGCCTTCCAATATCATGTATCACAAGGCATTCACTGTAATAGTCTTTTCATATGACGGACATTTTGACATTTGTACCTATTTCTTCCAAGAGGTTTTCAGTGACGAAGAACAGTGTGCTGATGTACATTTAAGACTTAGTATAATGTAAGGCTTAGGGAGCTTTCATGACAGCACAACATGGTAATATCCCATACCTACCCTAAAAATGCAAAATAATTTAATGTTACTATATATGTTTTCCTCAAGCCCAACATCATGAACACTTAATGAAAACATTCAAGCTGATAGTAAAACGAAACCTCAATTTAAAAGCTTACAACAATTTCTGAAAAGGAGACAGAAAGAGAAGAGAGAAAACTGGCTAGCATGCAAGCCTTAAGGGGCATCAGCCTCCTTGTTTTAACAGCTGAAGAAAGACCATGTGCATACTACATACATTTATTCATTCATCCATACAAAATAAAATGCATTCATATCTACTGAGCAGTCAAGGTAGTTAGACCGGAAACATCTACAATCAGAAGAGCTGATATCAAAGCTTGAAGGAGATGCATTTCAGGCACTATTCTATCTTTAAACAATGTTTTGCAGTATGCTTTGAATGCATTTTTAAAAACCCGATTTGTAATGTGGCTGACAGCAGCTTGAAACCATGTTGACATTTAAACTGTACAAGGCAGCCTCCAGCCCCTGACCTCCTGCCAGGGCTCACATACTTCACATCATACTAAGGCAATTTATTTACCAGGGCCCTTTCTCATTTCACTAATTACCCCTCCTCGACTCCTCGAATCCTCGGTCCTCCGGTAGTGACCCGGAAATGAATTTCAGCGCGCCATGTTGAAGGACATCTCATTTCTCTAAATGCACTTCGAGGACCGAGGATCGAGCGTAGAGGAGGCTCTCTGGAGGAGCTATAATCGAGGATACACTGATGGGTCCTCCACGGTCTTCCACGGCTCCTCCGCGGATGCATTTCCGGCAACAGTGATGTGTAAAAGAGGCGTGAAGCACGGCCGGACTTATCTCAGCCAATGACAGCTCTGCATGCATCCCCTGGATATTATTTTATTAACTGCTTTCATCACGACACGATGTTTACAGAGAGAACAGCTGTGAGGTCTGTGCAGAAAGCAGAGCAGTGTGTATAATATATATCACTCAGGCCTGATTACTCTCTGTATTTGCTGTAGTTTAGTAGATATCTACAAACAAAGAGTCGATATTTGTCAAAAACCATTTAGTGCTTCACATAATAAAATACACAACGGCTGTAGCCTGATTATATGCTTTAGGAGCTGTAGGTGCATGTTGTACAGTGTGTAGGTGCGTGTGGTGCAGTGTGTAGGTGCGTGTGGTGCAGTGTGTAGGTGTGTGTGTTGTACAGTGCGTAGATGCAGCGGACAGACAGCTCTCAGTTGGTTTGGTGTCCTATGCTTACTTTTAATAGTTTGTAAATAAAACTTTTGGCCCGTAATTTCATTTCCTCATTGTTGCGATCAGAGAGAGAGGGGGGGGGTATATCCAGTCTCTGATAGTGTTACGTTATTATGCTGTGCTCTCATACTTGTTTGATTCTGAAATTGTATATATTTATATAAATATGTGTGTGTATATGTCCGCATCTGTAGCCTGTTATTGTGTCATTATACCGCACTGTCAATGAATCAAAGTAAATATATAAGTCATCATGAACACATCTGTCCATCAGACAGAGGGCTGCTGTGCCTCCTGTCATCATTAATGGATGTCTCTTTAAAATGACCGCTCAGAGGAGAGGAGTTCTCATTTCTCTAACCGCCTGCTGCTTCCCCTCCTCTCTCCTCGGCTCCTCCGCTCGCATCTCCTGTGGGCGGGACTAAGACACGAGGATAGGAGTCGAGGAGGGGAGTCGAGGAGGGGAGTCGAGGAGGGGAATTAGAGAAATGTACTGTGGAAAATTACAAAACATATCAAGGTACAGCTTTTTCATTTATGTATGTGTTGTAGTATAAAGAGTAGAGTCACAGCTCTGTTGACTTCAGCACTGAACAGTCATAAAGCTATTTAAACTATCTGTAGCGACTTACATTTTAATGTAAACCTAACATAAAGTGTTCTCTATTCAAACTGTAATACCCAACATCATGAAGCTCTCATGAGATATTTAAATCAAATTGAAGCAAAGTAAAAAAAACATAAGAGAGGTCGCCTCGAGTAGCATGGGCTTCTGTATAAAAGATAAGCTTAACGCCAAAAGCTTGTCTTCCACTGAATGTATGGGAGGCCACCCCAGTGTTCCCTTTCACAATGGCACACCCGTGATGTTGAACTACAGAACAGTTTGAGCCTTATGGCTTAAAAATCACACGATCATTAATATTAATAATCTCTCTTGTTTCACTTCGTGCAAGGCTTTTGTTTTCGCCACAACTGCATCCGACAGAGCTTAGAGTAGTGCATGCCTATGTTCCTAACATCATTCCATGATAACTACAATAAGTGTATCAAAACAGATAGTGAGTGACTTGCAACTGGGGAAGCTAAATTAGTTGTTTTGTCTTCTTGGCAGACAGCCGGTCCTGGTTTACCAATCAATAACTGTTTACCAACAGGATGAATCTGTTATACAGGAGTGTTGTGGCTTTGGTTTATGCACAAACTGGTTAAAGTGATCATTTGTCTACAGCTAAAGAGACAATTTAGTGCCCGGTGTACCCCTCCGGGAGAGTTGAGTTAGCATCCGCCATGTTGTGTGCACTGTTGAAGACACATGCAGCCACTTTCCCAGGAAGTATCCACAACATTTTGCAATGTCAATCCAAACTTGCCACTGTAACATTACACAACCAATGATTATGTGTGTGTCTTTGATTTGTCCACATAAAGCTTACTTCGATGTAGTTCATTTCACCTGAGCCTGTGCCTGTGCCTGCTTAGACATAATAACTTAAGCTCTAGAAGCCCCAGAGTATATGGAGCAAAGCATCCATGCAGACTGTACTTTGAATGGCTTCTTGTTTAAAAGCAAACAGCGAATTAGACTTGTGTGCAAAAGGAAAAGCACAATGTGAACAGATAACTTGTTTGACTTAAGGTCATGTAACTATATGCATTGCGGCGAGGCTCTTTGCAACAATTATATGTGTTCCCATGCTGGAAGCCACTTGTCATATTAATCAAAAAGTGGATTGCATCATTTGCAGACAAAACGGAATCCATAAAAAGCTGAGTGCATTTCTAATAGTGCGAAGTGGCAGAATACATCAATTGAGAAGGACAGGAATATAACATATCTGCAGAATGGTATGTAATTCAAATCATTAAAACAATCCATGTCAATTGTTCTTTGGCAAACAATAACTCTTGCGCATCTCTCCCAATCAAAGCCAGTTGTATCAGAGCGAGCGGCAACAACATCGAGGAAAGTATCTCTTTGGGGCTCAGCAGGTTATAAATCCCCTCAACCCCTCCCTTTAAATGACAGACACCGGCACACAAACAGGGCAATAATATACCCCTGAGTAACGTGTGCAGAAGTCCCAGTGGGGTGAGATAGAACATTAGGACCGTAGAATTGGATCCGTGTCTATTCACTTCTGTCATGACACTTTCATTTGGCAAACTCCATGACTTGAGAGGACAAGTCTCATTTTTCAATTAGGCACTAGACTCACTCATGCTTCAGTGCTTTCTCATCACCCTCATCTTCTCTCCTCTCTCATGCTTATAGGAAAGAGGGATGGAGGGAGGGTGGTGGAGGGGGAGTAGATTGAGGCGCTATTGTAGATCAGCTGTGATGGATGCAGGAGAATGCTATGGTGCTGGAAGGCGTGCCACAGGAACAAATAAATACAGATCCTGTAAGTCAATATATTGACTTAGCTATTTCAATATATTGACTTAGCTATCTCATTATATTTTTTATTGAAACAATGTCAAATACAGAATAAGGCACATAGACATCAATGTACATCATATAAGCGGTACAACTTTATATTAAGGTACACAAATTAACCATCAACTAGTTGTTAATTAACATGCATATTAGCATATTGGCTCTTTATTAGTCATTATAAAACACTTATTAATGCCTTATTCTACATGACCATATTCTACAAGTAATAGGCCATTAGTTGAGAGTTTTTCCTCAATAACCCTCTAATTAGTCCTTATCTATTGCAAGTAAGGAAGTTGTTGTACATGAGCTTTGGTCTTAATATGCTCTCCTCAATATGTCTAAATAACTCAAAATTAGGTATTTCTATCCAATAATATGTTCCCTATTTTAAAGTGAAGTCTTGTTCTTAACCTATAAGCTAATTTACTCTAATTGACCTGAACAGGTTTCCTATTCTAAAGTTGCCTTCTCTTCACACTTTGTAAATACATTATAGCACACAATTACTGAAATGAACCTCAACAGTATGAACAAAAGTAGGCTCACGTTGAAATATCTGTTTTATTAAAAGGTGGGGTAGGTCATTTTGGAGAAACCAGCTCGAGTGCGCTAGAATTTGAAAATACACAACCGGAAAAAATCTGCCACTTCCTTATAGAGCCCCTCCTCCAACACACACGAACCAATGCACATGACCAATGAGGGCACGAGATAGGTTTGTGCACAGATGGAAGGCTGACAGGCAGGTAGGCCATCCAGTTACTTTAGCCGTTATTTTAAAAATGATTGGTTGTACTTTTTACAGTACCACGGCTTCCACAGATGACATTTTTTTATGATTTTTTGTCAAAGCACTTCAGATATTCATTGCTATCGGGATGTTAAGAGCATTCCATGGAATATAACAAAAAGTGCATCTCGAGCCGGTTTCTCAAACGTACCTAGCCCACCTTTAATGAACCACTAAAGAGAGGTTCAGACACATCCCAAAACATGTCAAGTTTCTCCAAGGCTGAGAACACATATGCAGCCTGTACTTTTTAATAAAACTGATTTTTAACAGAGTTTATGTATTTGTGATCATACTGTGTGACATGCTTGTATGTATGCTTACACAATAGGTGTTCTGTTCTCTCTATTTGTTGTACTGTCTCAGTGTGAACATAGATTAAACAGCCAGCCAAACTCTTTTGAGAGCCAGGGAATGAGCAGCCATGCTCCTTTATTGATTTATTTGCAGTCCACTGACGGAGTGAAACTATAAAAAAAGAAGTTACCAGGCACTTAATGATCTCATACATGCAGGTGTAACATGCACAGATTACTTGTAGAATATGGTCATGTAGAATAAGGCATTAATAAGTGTTTTATAATGACTAATAAAGAGCCAATATACTGCTAATATGCATGTTAATTAACAACTAGTCGATGGTTAATTTGTGTACCTTAATATGAAGTTGTACCGCTTATATGATGAACATTGATGTCTATGTGCCTTATTCTATATTTGACATAATTGTTTCAATAAAAAGAAATATATGTAACTCAATATATTGAGATAGCTAAGTCAATATATTGAGATAGCTAAGTCAATGTATTGAGATAGCTAAGTCAATATATTGAGATAGCTAAGTCAATATATTGAGATAGCTATATATTGAGATAGCTAAGTCAATACATTGAGATAGCTAAGTCAATACATTGAGATAGCTAAGTCAATACATTGAGATAGCTAAGTCAATACATTGAGATAGCTAGGTCAATATATTGAGATCAAATCAAATCAAATCAAATTTTATTTATAGAGCACATTTAAAAACGATGTTTGGTCGAGCCAAAGTGCTGTACATGTAATAAAAACACTTTACTGCAGTGCAATTGTAAAAAAGACAGTCATTTGGCAACAGCAAATATAAAAACAATACACAGGGAAATGTCAGTAGTCGTGCTCCGCTCTAGCTAGAAAGCCTGAGAGAAGAAGTGTGTTTTTAGATAGGATTTAAAAACCCCTAGGGTCTGGGCCGACCTCACATGGAGGGGCAGAGTGTTCCAGAGCCTCGGGCCAGCTGCTGCGAAGGCTCGGTGCCCTCGTGTTTTGAGCCTAGTCTTCGGCACTACCAGCAGCATCTGGTCAGCAGACCTTAAAGCTCTGGCTGGGGTGTAGCGCTGGAGGAGTTCAACTATATAGGCCGGAGCCAGCCCATTTAGAGCTTTAAAAACAAATAAAAGGATTTTAAAATCAATTCTGAACTGAACTGGAAGCCAGTGTAGTGAGGCCAGAATTGGGGTGATGTGGTCGCGCTTTTTGTGTCCAGTCAGCAAACGTGCAGCTGCATTTTGGACCAGCTGCAGGCGTTTAATTGACGCGTGGTCCATACCCACATACAGAGCGTTGCAATAGTCCAGTCTCGAGGTCACAAAGGCGTTGATGACCCTTTCCATGTCTTTAAAAGATAAATAGGACTTGGTTTTGGCCAATAGTCTTATTTTAAAAAAGCAGGATTTGACTACGCTGCTGACCTGCTTATCGAATTTAAAAGTGTTCGTCAAGGTCACGCCAAGGTTCATGACCGAGGGGAGGATGTTTAGTTGGAGGGAGCCCAGAATATCAACCTGAGAGGCTGGAGGTTGTGGTCCAAAAAAGATGACCTCCGTCTTGCCCTCGTTAAGAGTCAGGAAGTTGTTGCTCAGCCAGGATTTGATCTCCGTTAAGCAGTCCATCAGCTGCTGTAGTGACTGTTTGATATTTGCTTTGAGCGGGAGATAAATCTGGACGTCGTCAGCGTAGCAGTGGAAGGGAATATTGTGTTTTGTTAGAATAGAACCTAGGGGCAGTATGTATAGTAGGAACAGGATGGGGCCCAGAATCGAGCCTTGGGGGACCCCACAGGTAAGAGGGGCTTTGGCAGAGGAGAAGGCACCTAGCTGCACTGAAAAGCTACGGTCCTTAAGGTAGGACCTGAACCATGCGAGGGCAGAGCCTGTGATGCCAGCGGACTGTTCAAGCCGTGACAGCAGGATGCCATGGTCCACGGTGTCGAAGGCAGCTGTCAGGTCCAACAGCACCAAGACAGCTGGGCTGCCTGAGTCGGCGGCTAGGAGCAGATCGTTAAAAACTCTTAAAAGGGCTGTTTCAGTGCTGTGCATGGGTTTGAAGCCAGACTGAAACTTTTCATGGATGCCATGAAGGATTAAAAAAGACTGCAGCTGGGCGTAGACTACGCGCTCCAGGGCTTTTGATAAAAACGGTAGCTGGGAGATGGGCCTAAAATTTGCGAGAGTGGAGGGGTCGAGACTTTTCTTTTTAAGTAGTGGGGTAACCACGGCATGTTTAAAGGCAGCTGGGACACATCCTGAGGTAAGAGAGGTGTTTAAAAGTAATAAAATACTTGCTCCAACTGAATGAAAAACCTCTTTGAGAAGGCGTGAGGGAATGCTGTCCGAGGAGCAGCTTGTCGGTCGCAGGTGCTCCACTATGTCCGAGAGAGATGAGAGGGAAATAGGCTCAAAGTGGTCGAGGACAGCAGGGCACAGAGAGGGAGCAGGATCGGGGGTAGCACTAGTGTGAGCTAGCCTAAGATAGCTAAGTCAATACATTGAGATAGCTAGGTCAATACATTGAGATAGCTAGGTCAATATATTGAGATAGCTAAGTCAATACATTGAGATAGCTAAGTCAATATATTGAGATAGCTATATATTGAGATAGCTAAGTCAATATATTCACTAGCGCAAACAGGCTTCCATACTCTGCTGCTCCTTTACTCACTTAAAATAAAAAATGCTCATCATGAGACCTATTGTCACACAAAGCCTCCTGATTTAGCTTTGTTTTAGCTACCCTTTTCATAATGCAGTTCTACCAACATAATAAGCATTTATAATTCACATTAAACTGAGTTGAGGATCTTAGATATACAGTAGCAATGAATTTAGGTTTCCAAGGAAATAGAGACACGCAAAACTATTTTGATAAGTATTCTAAATGAATTCATGAAATATTATGTGCATGCTATTTTGTCCCCGTTACAGACACCTGCAGTGACTTAATGCTGAGGAGGCAGGCGGCTTGAATCGTGCGGGAGAGTTGGCTGTGTTTGGTTTTTTTTCGGCTGACCCAGTTTGGAGGCACATTGAATATGCAACTAAGACACAGACGGAAGAGGAACTTGGCGACACATGCCTGGATAATCATCGCGGTACTTTAATATTCAAGGGAGAGGGAGAGCGCTTGATAACATGAGGAAAGAGGGAACAAAATGTGGGGGTCGTGGAGGTTGATATTTGTGATATAGCAGAGAAAGGGGAGAAGGGAAAGAGAAATAAGATAGAGAGAAGTCAACAATGTCGTGCAATGGATGCAGTAAGAAAAGAAGAGATAGGAGTCTTCTCTTCCCAGTAGATCATTTCAGAAGCTCTGCAAATGTTTCTAATTCCCTTTGCCCATGTTAGCCTCCTTCTCTATAGCAACCGATTAAAGATGAATAAAGTGTTTGGAAGGAGATGAAGAACAGAAAGAGGAGAATAAGACAGGGGGGGGAAAGGGAGTCTGGTGGTTGCTATGGTGACGAGAGGGGAGAGATTCCAGAGTGGTCTCGGCCATTACGCAGTGTGTTGGGGAGATGGACTGTGCAGCACTTAGGCTTATTGCAGAGTGGGCTGAAGCAGAAGAGATATCTAATATAGACGAGATGGGCTCACACCAAAATGGTGGATGGTAAAAACAGTCCCTAATAAAAAAAAAAAAGCCTGTGAGTACTGAGGTTTTACTGCCAAAAGCTGTGCTGAGAAAAGCCAATCAGGACCAGAAAAAAAAATGTATTTAACCCATTTGAGAAAATGGAAGGACATCCAGAGAGTAAAAGCCTCACATACATACCAGCAGACATCTACACAGAGACACAAATGTATGCACATATGTGAACAAAGACATAGTCAGGGCTTCATTGATTCTCTCCTAACACAGCCAAGAATAACAGTTGTCGTCTTTGGCTAGGGAGTGGATGGTATGGAATGAGCAGGCACAACAGCAGCTTAAGATGGGGGGAAAGCTTGTCCTGTACAACCAGCCAGACATTAAGTAATGGTGTAATATAAAAATGATTAGCTCCCAAATGTCAGGCTGGTACCCAACAAATCCACAATGCTATGTTTCCTCTGAGGAGTAGAGGATTAATGATGGATAGATACTTTAATGCCCACTAAAGTACATACAAAGTATTCTTATGTATATTAATGTTTAGCATCTGTAGATCACATATTAATTTTATCCAAGATTAAGTTAAAACATTTGCACATTTAAATATCTTGTTGCTCATTTCGACCATTCAAACCATGGCAGAGACGTGACACAGCTACATCAATGCTGTGACGCAGCTGATCTGCATCCTGGGTAATACCAGCCTACACACAGCTGTTCATTCTTAACTTTAAAGTACATTCATCTTAAGTTAACAAGAAGTTGACATAACACACTCAACTTTCATTGTTTTGTGTGGGGACTGGAAACAGCGAAGGGGAGTCTATGTGTCAACATTGCTAAGGAAAACAAATAAAAATGGCTGTTATGTGAGTTTCTGTGGAATTATATAATGTGTTTAGTTGTGTGGTTTTCCAACTGTTCCAACAGCGAAGAGGACAATGACTGGCCCAGTACCACGTTGTTTATTTATGTGTATCTTTGACTCAAATGGAGCGTAATAAAGTGTTAATGCAGAAAACTCCAGCTGAGCTAAGGGTAATGTGACATGCAGAGCTCGTGCTAAATGGAATGCGTTTTGTAATAATTTATTGAAGGGGTAAATTCAGGACGATTACTGTCAGTAATACTAAATCACCCACAGATACTGGCAACTTCCTGGGATCTCTGATTATGTCCAATCTTTGGTCGTGTCCCCTGCTGACCACTGTGCACTTCTTCTAACTGCAAACTAATCCAATCAAAGCAGCACAGTGGCTCGATGCCAGTTGTTCTGGTCAAACAGACTTCAAACAGAACAGCACAAAGCAGTGTGTCAGCTTCTGTGACACCTTCCTGGTGTTTCTCGGCTGCCTGGGTAGTTGAGTAGAACAAAACTTCACACAGCTCCTGCTGACAGCAGGTATAAGGCGGCCAGAAAACACTGAGAAAAGGAAAATATCTATTGTGTTGTAAACTGGGCCAATTGTATAATAAAAGTTTGTTAAAACAAGGTCTGGTTAAAAAAAGTGTGTTATCTCTTCACTAAATGTTTTGAAATGGCATAACATAAATATTTGAAATGATGATTTACTATGTAATATACACCATTACCCAGGCTGCTCTTACCATCCAGCTGATTATAAGCCTCATTAACTGTAATCAGTAACCAGATAACGCAGGTCTAGCCGCTGGATGGAGGTGTATTATCTCTGCCTCTGTTCCAGGAAGCCGTAGCAGGATTTCAGAGGGAAGTCAAATAACCCCCGTGAGCCATGAGGAAATTGCCAAAGAGGTGCATCGGAAGAGCAGAATACAATATAACAGAACAGAATGAAGGGAAGTAGAAAAGAGATGCTGTTTCACCTCATTTGAAGAAGTGTGCTAAGATTCATGTGTGTGCTTATCCTGTGTAATAAAGGCCAACTGTGGGTGGTCCGCCATCTATTCAGTGACAGTGACCTGATGCTGTGCTTTGCATATCTCCTGTACTTCTCACTCTTCAATTAACATTCACTGTAACCTACAGGGCAGCACCACATGACAGCACAGCGGGCCTCTCTCTTTTCCCATGTGACATGGGTCATTGCAGTTGGTATCACCAGTGTCATGTTAGGTGTGTGGCAGGTAATTATGGCTTTGCACTTATCTCCCCATTAGTATGCCTGAACTAATACCCTTGGTGTGGAAGATAACACAAGAGTTAAGATTTTCATTATTTGACCTTATTAACTTGGCCTTGTGATTGCACAGCAGGTAGTGCACAATTGAAAGACAAGTAGTAGCTCAAATAGTATGTTTTCAAACTATCAAAATAGTACTTATTACTACGATAAATCACTAGTTGCCAGTTTTCAAAACATGTTTCTTCAAACATATTTGAAGCAAGACGCAGATACATCATCCAAGGTCAGAAGCTAGACAAGTCTGACAAGTATATTTCCACTAGTGCCAAAGAAAGCCACAATACCCCAATTGCCTCCCAGTGGAGTTAACAGTCTTTTTACTCTTTTTTTTTTTACGATTCATCGAGTCATGCAATGTGGTCTTAGGCCTCCAGAGTCTCTTGATGTTGCTTCCCTGAGCCACATCCCCACATTCACGATGTCTCAAAAAGAGTATCAAACTCTTGTCAGGTAATTAGCCTAATTAGTCATTCTCTTGTATATCCTTCCCCTCCCTAAGCTCGCCTTTTCCTCCTGCGTGCATCTGAAATTTGCCATCATTAAAATCATCCGGCCATGGGTCATAAAGCATTCCGAGTCACCGTGATAAAGGTTCTTCTCCTGGCCTGGGAAGAGAGATGATAACCTAGCTGGATAGAATGGATTTAAAACGGTATGATAATACAATCAGTTTGGTGCACACATTTCATTTGTACCAGAACTCTAACCAGAGTCACTGTGTACGCCATGTTCTCTCCTTCCTGCTTTCTTTTATCCTTTTTTTAGAATTATTGAAAGATTCTAGCTCAGTAGCTCTAAAGCCATCAAGCTATGCTGCTCTAATGGGAGTGGCTGAAAGATCCCGGCCTAATTATTGGCATCACTTACTGACATAAGAGCAATTATGAAGAAAGGAATTGAAGGAGATTTAACTTGAATATCAGTCACACAGTCACAATCACTGAAGTGACTTATGAGGCTTTTTCCTCAAGTACTTGGTGACTTATTTTCCATAAGGCAGCTGCACCGCCCTCAATCGTAAGGCTTTACAGAGGGTGGTGAAAACTGTACAGAACATCTCCAGGACGGAGCTGCCATCCATGGAGGACCTTTACTCCCAGCGGCTCAGGAAGAAATCCCTCCGGATTATAAAAGACCCCCATCACCCCAGCCACAAACTGTTCAGTCTGCTGCCGTCTGGCAGGCGGTACCGCAGCATCCGGACTAAAACCACCAGACTCAGAGACAGTTTCATCCCACAGGCAATAAGACTGCTAAACAACTGAACTGCTGAAACAACATCTGTTAATCACCTGAACTGTTGAAACAACATCCATAACATTCATCTGCTACTTAGTAATTATTTATCTATTTCTCTAATATATCATTCCAATAACTTGCATAGACAGGGCTGCACATAACTGGTGCGCAGGTGTGCATGCGTACCCCCCACCAAAAAAGAGCACCGGATTATTTGAAAAAAGGCGCGTTTGCGCACCAACATTGAGAGAGAGAGAAAAGAGAGATGAGAGAGAAAAGAGAGAGAGAGATAGAAAAGAGAGAAAAGAGAGAGAGATATTTGCGAGTTGCATAAGAACTGGTAAGATAGCTGGGTTTCCCACATAGACTTTACTTGGGCGGGCCGCCCAGGTATATTAACGGCCGCCAAAGTATAATTCTCGAGCTGTTTAGGTTTAATTGTTTTAATCCGTCCACGAGCACGACGGCATCTGCGATCCCTCGCTATCACGAGAAGGGTCTGCTTTATGCGCTCCGCACAGTAACCCTGCTGCGTGCTCACTAGCGCACCTCCCCCCCCCCCCCCCGTTCATAAAGTCAAGTACCCCTCAAAAGGTCCGGTTTATTTCATTTTATGGATGTGCACAAAGCAACATCTCCAGGTGCACCTTTGAGAACCAGTGATGTGCACCCCTGCATATAGACTCTTATTGCACTATTTCACTATTTTCAACTATCTTTCTTTTTGTATTTACTTTTTACTTGCACTATATTTGTCTGTTTATCTGTGTTTTTGGGTTGCACTGTTGGAGAAGCCTGTGACCTAAGAATTTCATCGGCATAACTACACTGTAGCTATGTTCGTATGACAACATAAAGAACCTTGAACCTTGAACCTTGAGGAAAAGATAGCAACATGGTAATCTTTCATGTAACACAAAACAAATGATATGAAAGTTGTCTTACCTTCAAAGACAGCCTTAAATCCCTGTCCACTGACCGCGTAGTCAGACAGTAGCCACAGTGTGATCCTGGAGCCTGTACTCACAATGGGTGAAGGCAGCTGGAACCCTGATAGCCTGAGGACAAATGGACAGAAGGACAATAACGATCAAAAAAAAGATCCAATCAACAGCACAGTTGGTCGCAAGGTCAGGTATGAAAACCACTTTCATCAAGCCAGATGTTCCCTTCAGCATTCAAAGATAACTTTTTTCGTATAATGAGGCAGTGAATCATCCACAAAGTATTAACATGTCAAGACCTCAACAAGACAGCAAGTCTCAACAGATTTCTCTTAATCAGCAAAAGACAGAGTATGCAATCATGTTTCCGTAGTAAATAAGAGATAAAAAATAGTCTCCAGTGTGAGCTGAACAAATAGTTAACAGACAACAATCATAACAATGACGGACTCTGAGTCAACAACCGTTTCTAATAACTAAGGACTTATTTTTGGATATGAAATGTAAGTAGAAAAAAAACAAATGTAATTACTATTTACGTGTGTAGCTTATCAGAAATGGTCAAAGTTATCTAAGTGTTCAATGTTTGTTTTAATGTTGAATTTTACACTAAGAATTGTATCAACACTTTTCTCACCACAGTTCTATAAACCCACTTAGTCATGTGGGCATGTTTGACCTAGTCTTTAGTAGGTTTCCATTTTAAACTACTTCATAACACTTGAATCAGCATTAGGACAGTGACTCACCTGGACCTCAGTTTATCAAAAATGTAACTTTAATTCTATTTATGAGAACAGCAGAGCCTGTGATGACTTCACAACCGCCTGGTGAACATTGATAAGAGAAACGTTTAATCACATTCCTACAGGTTTAAAACAATATCGTTCTTCAAAGTAACTGATTAGCTTCAAACATATTTGCCCTGATGTTCTCCCTGGATGGCTTTGGTTTAATCAGCAAAACTGCAGAAAGCTTTTTCTATTTCAGCAAAAACATATATTTACAGTGGGGATTATCTGAGACATAACAACTGATTAGTACACCGACAAAATCCAGTAAAACAGATGTTCAAATATTGCCTAATTCAATTATGTATATAAAATGTATATGTATTTTATGCAATGAGATGTTTTTCTTGGATTTGGCATGCATCTTAAATCAGCTTTTATTACATTACATAACAACTTTCAAACACATGCTAAATGAATCCATACCACAAGTATCATTACATATTGGTTATGCATTCATGAGCTTTGATGTTGAAACCCAGAAGCATGACGCACAGAAGCCCGGTGCACAGCGCTAACATAGTGCCTACATTACACATTTTGAATTACAATGCTTCTTACACAGTGAGCAAAAAGATAAAAACAAGCACTGCAAAACAGTGTCCTTTTTAGTTGAGTTTGATCATTTTATCAGTGTGTGTCCTTTAGTCTGTGAGTCCCTAGTGAAACAAGTGATGTTTGTTTGTGTTCAATTCTGTTTTTCCTGCAACAAAAGGACAATAAACTAAGATCATTAATTTAATTTAAGTTCTGAGTGTGTTGACGCCAATTGCCCTCAACGAAGAAATTCATACATAACTTCAAAGTGCTGTTTTGAAGACAATTCTTAGTAATAATCAAGATATCAGCATGAATGGAGAAATAAAAATGTGCCTCGACATAAAAAAATAATTGACAATGACCATGTGCTAAGTATAGTACTATAAGCTGCTTAAATGGTTTAATTGCCTTTCCAGCTATTTCTCCAAGGTTCTCAGCAAACCATATCATATTACATTTTCACGTTTAAATGGTCAAATCCCACACACACACCTTACACTCCCTTATATGTCCTTTCATTTGGCTATAAGGTGTCATTATATTAGACTTTTCTCAGAAACTGGGAATAGGACACTATTAAGACATGTGTCTTTCGGCTAGTTGTATGCATGAAAAAATGCATGCTGTGATGTAACTATTACAATTAAAGGAAATATTAAGTAAAAGCCATATGTTAATTTCAAAAGGTTACATGAAGCTAACCTTCAAATTAATTCAATTATTATTAGGATAATTGTTTATAACGCTAATGCGTATACATACAATTTAAAATAACGGTTTTCCATACAGGGTTACTTGAATTGCACACGTTACAGCACATTCTAGCCAGCCAACATAACACAATAATGTGTTCAATGTACACTGAACAAAAATATAAACGCAACACTTTTGTTTTTGCTCCCATTTTTCATGAGATGAACTCAAAGATCTAAAACATTTTCTATATACACAAAATAATTTCTCTCAAATATTGCTCACAAATCTGAAAGAATCTGTGATAGTGAGCACTTCTCCTTTGCCGAGATAATCCATCCCACCTCACAGGTGTGGCATATCAAGATGCTGATTAGACAGCATGATTATTGCACAGGTGTGCCTTAGGCTGGCCACAATAAAAGGCCACTCTGAAACGTGCAGTTTTTCTTTATTGGGGGGGTCTGGGGGGGTTCCGAAAACCAGGCAGTATCTGGTGTGAGGGGTAGGGGTAGGGTTAGGGTTAGGGTAATGTTGTGAATCGAGTGGCCTGTGTTCGTCGTCCATTACATACGCCTGCCCATACCATAACCCCACCACCACCATGGGCCACTCGATTCACAACATTACCCTAACCCTAACCCTAACCCTACACCTAACCCTAACCCTACACCTAACCCTACCCCTCTATCCACTGGACTATCCACTGACAAACGTTTTTTGGATACTCGTCACTATGTTTTTTGTTCACAACTTCTCCATATTTTGAAGTGTTTCCCGAGCCAGAACGACCTATCTTTCTTCCTGGCTTGCTCTATAATGATCCAATACAAATGCAATACCAACAACAACTCAACAGCAACAACGCAGAATACTTCAACAACCCTGTGAAGCTGACCATTGAGCGGCCCGACCAAGCAAGGAGGCAGAACGTCCAAAATACAGCCCGGTGTGGGCATTTATTACTCACGGGCACATGACACAGCCTCAATCTCGCTGTTCACGTGAGCAGAGTCACCAGGATCTCACACACCCAACAAAACAGGAAACACAGAGCCTAAATACCCACACTAATTAACCCAAAAAGACACAGGTGAGGGGGGAGGAGACAACACAGGGCACCAGGTGAACACAATCAACAACAATGAAGCTACACAACCCGTAACGGAGGCCGAGATCTATGGGCCCAGAGATCACACACATAAAGTGTTGAAGCGCTAAAATTAAAAACTGTTTCAACCTGTCATCCATCAGAATCGAGACGAGGCAGTGCATTGAATCGCGTGATTGGACCGATTGCACCATTTGGGATGGTCGTGTATATTGGTCATGTAAATTGCAATGAGAAAAACTACAAAAATAATTAACACAATAGTTGTTTTTGATTCTTAAAATAAAAATATATAATTATTAAATCATTCAAAGTTACATTAATAATTATTTTTTGATTACTTAATGTCACAATATGTGAAACGTTTGAATCACGAGTCCTAGTTGTAAAAGATCTTATCAAAATGACAATATATCCCTGTTTTGATTTCACACTACATACTGTAGGCTATATTGCTGTTTAAATCAACAAATGAATACATACAATAGCTGTACATTTTAAATTGTTGTAAGTTGCTTACTGTATGTCAGGATATGTCAAACTTTTAAAATCACAAGTCCCAGTTTATACAATTATTAATCTCAAAAGATAACAATGTTTTGATTTCACCATCAAACAAATCTTCTAGAATTACCCATTAAAGTTGTCAGTTGTAAAACTGATTTACAGAGTTAATTGCAGACAGAATTAATATGTTTGGAGAAATGTAATAAAATACTATAATGACTAGTTTGGAAAATACAACCTTTGAGGGATTTATAACAAATGTACTTAAATTATGTTGGAAACAACAAGTAATATACTTTTGAGTAATGAGCCTTGTCCTGCCAGCTTTCAGCAGTTTACCGGGTTCTGCTATTAAATCTGTTTAACATGTTCGCCACCCAAACACTAGCATTACTCACATACGCGCACATAGCATACTGATACAAAAAAACAGGTGTCTTTTGTTTATTTGTTCCCACCACCTCATCTGTGCATGTGACAAAGTTGTTCACCTTTCTTTTAGCTCATCATTAAAATTCCCATTTCCAAGTGCCACTTTAATTTCCTTTTTATGCTCTCACACGTGCATGCACTCTCTCTCTGCATGGGTGTACACCACTTTTTACTATCTATTACATCCCAGCCGTTTAACTTGCAATGTGACGAGAGGCCACTGTGTTTCATCTTATTCTTAAGTACCGCATTGGAGGTGGGGGAAAAAATTGCAAAACACCAGGGCATGAACAATTAATTAAACCAAAAAGGGATGAAGACTTTACATGATTTCACTCCTCTCTCTGAGAGATTGTCACTGTGGGATATCAGCTAAACGATGTGACACATGTTCATGCAAATCGCCCCTTTGCTGACCACAAATTGAGTTGGAAGGCAGCCATCTTGGTTCAGCAGCGCACTGCAGGGAAGGGGACATTGATAGAAGGTATGATGGAGGGGCAGAAAAGGCGGGGAGGGAAAACGGAGGGATTTTGTCTGCATCCAAATCATGATCATCTGGGTTTAGCCAGATACGGCCCAAAATATTTTTGCCCAGGCTAAAAGAAAACAAAATGGATACTGTCAGAAAACACACAGAAACTGGCTTCACATGCGAAAGGAGATTAAATATTGTAATGTGATATGTGCCGTGGCAATCTGAGACGTGTAGCCGCTATTGTGAAAAAGCCAGCTGGGGGATTGCCTGTTATCAAGGAAAAGATGCGAGATATGATTGCAACCGAGCAATACAAAAGATGTCTCAAGTGAGTGGTATATTGAAGGCGGGAGGATGAACGAAAGTGAGGGACAGAAGAAGACAGAAAGTGAGAGATAGAGAAGTTGAGAAAAATTGCAATTATGGGAATTCATGGGCTGTTGCTTACTTGCTATCGTATGGAAAGCAGCGTAATCCTTGAAATGTTGGCCTCTTAGGAGAAGAATAGGTCTAGGTGTGCATGGCTGCACCCGCACTTAACAGTATATGCTGTATGTGTATGCAAGTGTTTGCATAAGCGCATGTGTGTGTGCATGGAAAGAGCAGAGGTCTATTAAAGGGCCCATGTCATGCTTTTCCGGTTATGACCTGTCCCCTTGTGTGCTATGAAGGTTTTTCTGCATGTAAACGGTCTGCAGAGTCAAAAACCCTCAAAGTAAACCCTGTAGCGAGTAAAACTCAAAGACAGAAAAGACCTGTCTGTGCTGCCCCAAAACGCCTCGTTGGAGATTTCTCATTTTCCATTGTTTACTTCCTGGATTCTGTGACGTGTGAACACCCAAATCAACAACAAATGACCGGATTGGCCCAACTGGACCAATCCGCGGAGCACCTCACACACCAAGATCTCTTGGCTAACTAACAGGGAGTCCCCATTGACTTGCATAGAGCTCCCTGAACGCTGGTAATAGACGAGTTGGGATCGCGGAGAAATGCTCTCCGCAGACCCATTCTCACAGCGTTAGGAGGAGCTCCAACAAGCCGTTTAGGACAGAGTGAATACACATACTATACAGAGATGCTGTATGAGAAACCAATGTGATTTTGGAAAATTGCAGAAATGGCCATGACATGGGACCTTTAAGAGGGCGTTCCACCTGACTGGCCTTAGCATCATCTCAATGAAGAACCTCTGCTTCCAATTATCCCACCACTACCCATGGGAGCGAGAGACGAAGATACAGACAGAGAGGGTAGACAGAGCATATGTGCAGAATGATGGCTATATAGGAAAATAGTGGAGATATTGTAATGAGGATATGACAGTGTTGAAGAGCAGGTTGAGGGAGGGCAGAATATGAAAAAGGAAAGAGGTGGGAGAAACACATCAGTATGTGGGAATGTAAAAACTCAAAATTGAGCCTGTGTTGAGCGAGGATGAGTCACGGTGAAAAAGTCCATCATTAGGCTCTACAGCTAGTCAGGGATTCATGCACACACACTCACGTGGACGCACACATGCAGTTTAATCCATTTGAATATTTCTGTGCGCGAGAGTGTTAGTGATCTCCCCAAAATATATGCGTGTTTACAGCTGTAAACAGACACAGACTAAATCAGGTCATTCGTCCTTTAATCATATTGTGTGTGTGTGTGTGTGTGTGTGTGTGTGTGTGTGTGTGTGTGTGTGTGTGTGTGTGTGTGTGTGTGTGTGTGTGTGTGTGTGTGTGTGTGTGTGAATGTTCTCAGGGTGGAAGGTAAAGCGCTGATAAAGCTGATTTTCCCCCAGAAGGAGGGAAGAGGGAGGGGGGGGGGGGGGAGAGAAAAATAGATACAGCAGCAAGATTTTGATGGCTGAGTGGAGGGGAGACATTAGCCAATAAATGATGGGTGGTAAGCGAGAGATGGAGAGAGAGGGCGTTGAGGTGCAGAGTAAAGAACTATGTGTGTATTTCATGTGGTTTTGTGGGAGTGTGTGTGTATTCTTTCTATATAGGACCCCTTGCAGCTATAACTTGTCACTGGTCAAGGCCGGGGGACGATACTCTGTTGTGCTCTGTAAACTCTAACTCTCCACTGACTGCCGGGGACTTTCACTTCAACAGCAATGGTGAAAACTACTTCTACCCAGTCACTGCAGATAACTCAAATGGTTCCCAATCCTGTTATATGTTTTCTGCAAAAGGAAAATGTTCTTCAATTGTTTAATGAAGCTGTTTATGATTTACTGTTGCCGCTCAGTGTGTCTGTCTCTCTGTATGACTCATCGCTATACTACTCGGAGTGAAAAAAAGCTGACCGTGTATAGTGGAGGTTAAAATGCCACTCCATTCCCTTACCCATGATTCTATTCCTCCAGCTAATAGGAAGACTTCCACAAGCAATTAGAGCACATATCTATCAGCCTTCTTATCCTTTCTTTTTTGGGTAAGCTGTAATGTACCGCGTCACTTTGCCCAAGGGCGAGATCCGGCCTTGATGGAGTTTTATGGTTAGCCATCAGTGCTTTCAATTTCAGTTTAAAGCCCTGTTACTTGTGTATTTTAACTGCTCACATTGCACAGAGAAAATGAAGCTCCACAACAACACAAAGAGGTAGCAATGGTTTGCAAATCTCATTCTATACACAGCTTTCCTGCAGATCCCACAACCCAAGACAATTTGAAAGACTGGCATCATTTTCAATAGAGCAGGCTTACTCTTTATGTCTGGAAGAAAGACGAGCGGCAGCATGCTGTTGCTCGTTAATATTCATACGTGTGTGACTTCACAAGGTATTTGTGCATTGCGGCTGAACAGCAAGGGTGGGAGAGCCACTCAGATGTCTCTGACGCTGAATGCTGATGGTGAGATAATCAACCGCAGTCAGCGCCAACTGAGTGACAAAACCGCAGTGAAGTCATTAACAAACCAACGTCTCTAGAGAAATACGCGGAGCGACAGTGCGGGAGAAGGAGGCTGATAAAAGGGAAAGTGGCAGGGAAGGTGAGAGGTAGACTGGGAGGAGAACATATTAGCAGTGATTTGAGGAGATTCAAACAGATAAAATACTCAAGAGAAAGTAGAAGCCGCTAAATAAGAGTGTGTGTGTGGCAAGTGCAGAATAATGGAAAATGAACTTCTAAGTGTAGGCAGAAATAAGAGTGAGATAGAAAACCAATGCAAGGATTAAAACACATAAATAATTTAGGGTGTCAGAGCAGTGATAGAATGCCTTACTGGTGTTCATCTTTTGCCCATAAAAAGACACGGTTGACAACACAGGACTGATTATCTGCCATTTGCTGTGCAGTATATATAAAGTCATCAGCAGCTTGATTAAAGGATATGTGTCTGTGAATAAGTAGACACGTTTTGAAACACTACAAATGGTTTTACAAAAGATAAGTGCTTAAATTATATCCGTTTTTTTTAATGTTGTTCTACATAAAAAGGCTGAAGTAAGTATGGAGTTATGCCTTACACACACATTCACACACAACTTTACTTCCACAGGAGTGTCTGCCATTCAGTGAGTGAGTGAGTGAGTGGGTGAGTGATGTGACTGGTTTATCTTAAGGCCATCTGCACTCCATTAACAGTGTATTGCATTGCCCTGATGCTATCAGCATCTGCTGAACACCGCAGATACCTGTGAGACAACAACAGGGCTACACTGACTCTGGTTGAGAATTATACAGACTACAGAATATTTAGTCAAAATGTAGGTAAAAAGTATTTACATAGTGCTTGAATAACTACTAAATATGTCAATCCTTGTTTTGCATATGCACTGATAGACCAGATAAACATAATTAAAAGCTTCTTAAGTGGATGCATTGATAGAGAATCCGCAAATAATTAACAAAAAAGGCTTTGAGAGTAGGAGGAAGGACGGAGAAAAGAAGTGCGTTCTTTGTTCATTTGTTCCCCCGTTGTAGAGACATCAGTCAAATACACTTACAGCAAACAAATCAAGGCCGACTAATTAAACAAGGTGACGTTCACAAGTCCACTGTGTTTTCCTCAGCTCTGCACAAATCACTTTGCAATAATCCTCGGGAAGAAATCAATTAGGGATAGAATAAAAGTAATTCAATGTCGTGCCACTCTCGCCCCCTAGGAAAGTGACAAAGCTAAGTGGTAGCCGTGAGAAACGCTGTTGTTTACTCGCTGTACCAGTGTGCATGTATGTGTGTTTGTGCGGGTGTGTATCAGTGTTTGTGTGAGTGAGTATAAAGAGCAATTATGAGATACAAGGTTGTAGTGAATGACCAAGGACAGATATAAGAGAGCCATTTGAAACTGAGGTGAAATAAATACTACAAGAAAATTGTATATTAGACAGCTAGCCTACAGTTTAGATATTTAGATATTAGAATAGAATAAAATAGAATACAAATATATCTTTATTGTCATCATACAAAGTACAACAACATTTCTTTGGTAACTCTCACTGCAGTAAAAAATAGACACAATAAATAAATAAGAGTGGTAAAAGTAGAGGTAGTAGCGATGACGGTGCAACGAGATACAATTAAATGTCAATATGCATATTTACACTTACAGTCTAAATATATCTCGTCAATGTGAAAATATTACAGGCAACCATTGTACCGCAAATATTGTAAATAAACAGATTTTATAACAGAGCAAACAAGATCAAGTTATGTGTTGATGACTCAGCCTTACAAGCATCAAGTCATTTGATGGGGAACAGACAGAGTTGGCTTAATTTGATGAATGTGGCATGATGGGAAAGTAAGTAACTCAACAAAAGGGTCAAAAAACACTAATGTACACTTAAGTTATTTAATCACATTGAGCCATTTTGCCAACCAATTCCTCCTTTACCAGTTAAGGGTGTTTCCTTACTGTAACTTTCTGTCTTTGTCTCCAATCACCTTTTCAAACGGTCCCATTCTCTACTGTATACACCCTAAAGTATGTGGACACTAATGTCTTTTAATAGTTGAGCCTGGTAGTCCTTTGGCAAGTTAAATCCCACAAAGCTATAATTGGTCAATTGTTTCTCCATCTAGAGAAAAAAGGCATCAACGGAAACCCCACCATGAATACATTAAGATGTGGGCAGGATTTGTAAAGGTCTGGGACCAAAGGCAAGTTACCTCCACCAAGAAGGATATGTGTTTGGTTAGATTAGTTTGTCAGCAGGATAATAGATAAGCTACTGGCTAGATTGTCATGAAACTTTTTAGAAAGTTGTAGCTTTGGCCAAGGAAGAACTATTTAAACGCATAATTTCTCACTTATGAAAATGACCTGGCAGAGGTTGATACTCTTAGAATATTTCATGGTTAGATTCAATAAAGGGAAATGCTAATGTGACATCATTCAGTGCTGCTTTAAACATTACGCATTACCTTTGTGCCAACAGACTTTTACCGTTTTAAAATCACAGTGC
Source organism: Harpagifer antarcticus (assembly GCA_902827135.1). Lineage (NCBI taxonomy): Eukaryota > Metazoa > Chordata > Actinopteri > Perciformes > Harpagiferidae > Harpagifer > Harpagifer antarcticus. The sequence goes on from CADEHL010001417.1 coordinate 1,684,580, forward strand.
CTGAACATGAAGCCAGGTCGATACAGAAATGGGTTTCGAGTGTTGCTTTGACTTGACCGATCTGAGACCTTAAGCCAAACCACTTGTGGCTGAATGAGAGCAAAACCCTTCAACCAGGGTTTTCATTTTGTAGGAAGTCTCTCCAGAGTATTATTGGTTTGTAATAGCAGCATATTATTGCCATTGTGTAGGAATAGTTCAACAATCCCAAATGGGTGCACTATTATACATCATGTCGTCATTACACTCTGAATCTATATTTAACGTCATTATTTGCACTCCCTTTGTCTCCCGTTGTCTCACTGCAATCTCAGTTTCTTTTTCACCCCACGAGGGACGCCACTAATAAACTCCAAAACAAGGTTGGGCAGAAGATCTGATTATCGGGCAAGGCTAAAAGGGACACAGTGACTGATGAATCGTCCAACCAGTGATGTTTACTCTCTACTACCAGACAGTTGCCCTTTTTTCATTCCTGTGGCAATCATGATCAAAGAGCAGCAGAGGAAAGGAGGCAGAGAGGGTGAGAGGAGGAGGGTAAGGCAGCAGTGTGATATGTGTTACTGAAGTACAGCACTGGTACTGATCTAGAAGTAGCTGCAGGCTTTGAAAAAACACAGATTTACTCACATGTCATTCGTCCTGCTCTGTGTACTGTCAACAGTCCCTGCTTTAGTCCCTGTCTGACAGAAGATCTCAACATGTATGCCCTTTATCTCTTACATTTGAAACTGGAAATATCTGTTATATTTTAAACATAACCAGCGGCCATTTATATTGACTTAATTACATGAAAGGATCGGCTGCATGTTAACAGAAGAACATGGATTGTAAACCTTTGCCTTTCCTACAAAGGCACAAGTGCAACTGGTCACATGCAACAAGTGTCTAATTACACCCCGGGCAAATCCTTTTGACACAGCACGGCTAGTGTGTACTTATGCACGTGTGTTTGTGTGTGTAACAATATGTGTGCTTTATCCATTATCACGTTTCACAAGGTGTTTGGATAACTAATTAGACTGCTATGCTCTGTGTCTCCCAGGGATGAACAAGAGAACACAAAGGGAAGGCTGAAATCAAGGAAGAAAAATGTGACTGCAGGAACACTGAGGGGAAACCAACTAAATAAACACATGCCGCAAAAATATGCCAGGGATTTTCCTAAACCAGGAAACACATGGTGCACAAGGGGAACGTCTGCGCTTCACAGTCCCATAGATTACAGCTAACGGGATGCATGTCTTCTGTTTTCAGGCATGTGGTTAAGGGGGGCAAATGCCATGCCACTATGTGTTGGCTGTCCTTCTGTTTCGTTTATCCGGCTTTCTTTGTTTTTTTCTGCAGTAAGATTATCTGGCTGCACAAAAAAACAAATGCTTAATCTACACAGTCTATATGAAAGAAAAATGTTTCTATATCGATGAGAAACGATCATTCTGAGGAAAAACAGTAACTTGAAGATGTTGTTCTCAATTCGGAATTTGATTTGAAGCATTCACATATTACATTGTATTCCATATTGGCATGTTAAAATCCAAAGGGTTGCTGGGAATTTGTAAGTGCATGTGCTAATGAGAATCATTAATCAGTTTCTAACAGTGGAGAGCAATTCACTTTCATATTCCCGCAGTGTTGTTACAAGACTTGTGTCATTTGGCTGTAACACGTTTGGCAGAGGAGACAAACAGGAGGTGGGCTGCAGATTGATTCTTCCTTCAATTACTGAAATTGCACAGCAGGTGGAAAAGCCCTAATTTTATCAGTGTTACGTACTCTCTGCTTGTCTTTTAAAAAATACTGCTTGCAGGTGTGTTATTTTTGGGATGTTGTTGTGCATCCATGTCCATTAACCCTCCTGGGTCAAATCTGACCGATGTACTACTTTCATCAATCGTAACTTTTTTGTTTTACATTCGATTGCATTAAGGCTTTATGATATCCTTCACGGTAGACATTTGAACATATACAATTGCTGATCACCACTTTCATTGCATTTTGGATGATTTAGTCAACTTTGTAACACCATAGTGTACCGCCATAAAGAAAAGGAATTAGTAAGCATCCGGATCAGATAAAACTCACACGCAAACACCCACCCACACACACACATACTCTAGATGTGTTCCCCCCCTTATGTGCCCAATCCCCCCATGTGAATCACACCTGACACACACAAACAAACACACACACACACAGAACAATTTGACACATGTCCCGCTCTTATGTGCCCATCCCCCCACATGGATCACACCTGGCACACGCAATACATGTTCAGTGTCTGTTCTTTATATATATGTACTGCAGTTTTTCATACCAGTAGTCTGATACAATATGTACAGTTTGAAAGGGTGTTAAATGAAATGTGGTGATGATTAATGGTGTTTGTGTAAATGTAATAGCAGTTAAAACAGGACCGGTCAAATTTGACCACAAACACCAAAGTAAGGGGGGGGGGGGGGTAAACAAACTCAATAGGAGGGTTAAGGATGTTTGACAACAACATTTCAGAGCATACCATATAGAAAAATTAACAACAATAGAGGAATAGTTTACAGGTTTTTTTAAGGTTTAAGTTGGAAGACATGTTCATATGTAGTGTGATTGAAAACAGGCATACAGTATGAGGTGTTTATCATTTCTTGTATATTATGCACAAGAGAATAATGTAAACTCACAGCGCAGGCACACTGCCTAAGACTTTAGTTTAAAGCTTTGTATATCCAGCCCATAACTACAAATCACTGCAGAAAACAAAGAAGTCGCTTTTGTATCAGAAACACTGATGACATTGATGAACTGCAGATTACAGACACTTTAGTTTAGTACAAGGGTAGAGAACTTTTGGGGCATTATTAACAATGGAGATAACAGCAGTAAGAGCCATTACCCCAAGGACTAAAACATTTAAGGTGCATTTCTCTGCACTGTTTTGCTCAACAGTCACTAGGTTTTGCAAAGCAGTCTTTAAACACTGGCTATTAATGATTATTGACCTGCAGGAATGTTTTGTTTCCACTGGATTCCCCTAACCAAAGTGTGACAATTGGGCATGATGTTAATTTCACATACTGTGTCGCAAAAACAATTGTTTATGTGCAATTTGTTCAGAGGCACAGCAGGTATAATTTGCATCTGAGAAATGCTCACTTGCGCACAATTATGGATTGTTGTCAAGCTAATCATCATTGTTGAAACATATAAATGATATGACAGCTGATCAATCCAAAATGGCTGTAAACAAAGAATGTCATGACAGTGAAACATACGACTGCTTCCCAATCGGCTCTGCTTCTTTCACAATGTGACATCCAGGCATGGCGAACAAACTGCACTGCGCACCATGAGGAGATGTTCTGTGCCTTAGGTATTGCAAATGTAAAATTATGACTGCAGTGATTTGCATACAGTGTGTGGTCATGTAAATCAACAAAATGACTTCCCTGTAATGAGAAACGTCCCCCAAACCCTTTGTTTTAATATGTGGTTTATCATTTCTATGATGAAATTCACGGCTGTGTCTCACAATGTTCATATTATTTGGTTTTGCTCTGTATATGGAATACCTGTCAAGTCCAACAAATTACAACTCCAAGCATATAACTAATCAATTGGTGCTCATTCAATATGTGTGTACAGAACTAATTAGCAGAAACACATTTGCACTGACCCAAAGGATCCAAAGTAACAAACTAACTTTAGCTGTATAAATGCTACTATTTACATTTTATGACCAGCAGATCACTTTACTGTCTGTTCTAACAAAAACATCTTTAACGCAATATATCTGATCTTCCTGAGTCTAATTTTGGAAATATTTCACATTAGCATCTGCTGGCATAAAAAGCAATCTTAATTACCTGCCGCTGCGCTTTACCCATAACTACTTAGTTAAAAAAACATCAGTATTTGGTAATCCAGGCAACAGTACCTGTCATTATGATTAAATGTTTTTCCAATTTCTTGCACAGCCCTACTGTGAGATCAATTAAGGTAATTTAGCTAAATAACGATTGTGTTCCCCCTTTTAAATGTACAATCATTGTGCTTTTGAGGACACACATTTGCAGAAATGAAGGCAGAAATTAAGGCAGGAAGCACCCTCAATGTTTTGTGATTTTGCGATTTTTGTCTTCGCTGAAGGTGTTAACTCAATAGACTTCCTAAAAAAAGGAACTCAAGTGTGACGCCGATCACAGAAGGGCATCTGTTTTGAAAGGTGTGCAACACAATCAATCTTTTGTGTGGGCATATTTCATTCCCCTACTGAAGTGTATCCTGTCGAACACATTGACAGGCCTGGGGATGGAGGGACGTCAATAAGCAATACACACAATGAGGGACACACAGGATGTTGCATATAAATCCACAGCCATCTCGTTGATTATTTCTCTGATCTAGGGAAACAGGGCCTAATAATTCTGCCTCGCAGGTGAGCTGCTTCCATAAATCTAAACATTGTTTCACTTTTTCCCAACATGAGATGATGAAAAACAAACTATCACTCTTCCCCCTGTTTGAGCAGACTGTCGTTAAACCTAGCGTTGATAAGTGGCAGTCTCCATTAACAGCCCAGACTCAAAGGAACCATAAATCCTACGTGGGTGTATGAATTTGTCTAGGTGTGTATGTACATACAAACAGCATGTGTGTGGCAATGCTGCTGAATAAAATGCTCAATCGTGACGAGCAAAAATATACCTTGAAGCCATATTTCTCAAACATTCCTCATTTGAAACATCTTTGATGGATGTCACTCAACGTATTAACATATAAGCATTTGTTGTTTAACAGACAAAGAAGGATTGTGTGTATGCAAACACACACTGAATGTGAGATCACAACAGTGTACTAGAGAGTCATTTCCTCAAGTGTGTGTTGTGAGAGATTGATGGCCGAAAGCCGTCACTGCCGAAGAATCACTGCCGTGCCAAGTGATCCGGCAGGAAGGGCCGCTGTAGGTCAACCGCTCTCACCCTCACCCGCAAACTCTTTACAAGCTGGACTCAGTTACTATCAATGTAGTCTCTCACACATATTGTACGAGACATTGATAACCCCCCAAAGGAGGATATTAAAAGCACCTTTGATTCATTTACTTCTGTATGGTAACATTATAAGTGACTAGCATTCATTCAGCTAGTAGAAGTGAGCTAAAATAGAGACATTACAGCTGCTCTTAAAACTGAGAAACAACTTCTTATCTTAATTTCTCAAGTTGAAATGTTCACATGAAATGACCTAAATAGAGAACATGTATTATAATAACAATGTATTTGTATACACATTAACAAAATGTACTAACTGTTAACATATCAGACTATATAACCAAGATGTATTACAAAATGGAGTAGGAAGAAGCAACTTGCCCATCACTCCGTACCACACATAATTACATAAACAGCCTCTCTGCCTCAGTCTCCATACCCACAATTTGAACTACTATATTCTCTAACATCCCTTAATCAGACATGCTACCCAATGTGAAAATAAATAAAGCAATGAAACCCAAATACTATAATATACCATTTGCATGATGTCCTCTCATGTCTATGTTTTTGTTGCATAAAGGTTCGGTATTCCTTCACAGTCTGCGTTCAACGTCTCTTTTGAAGATGGGATACTCAAAACGTTTAACTCCAATCAGAGGCATGAAAGCTTGTACATAGCATTGTCCCCCTCTCATGCATCTACTCCCGAGTGCTTGCCAACAAGCAGAAGTGTCTCTGAAGCTCTATGTGTCTGGGAAATTACAGATTTCCAGCCCACCGCCGTTTACTCCGTGCTTAAAAGTGTGTGTCTGACAGTGTGTTTGTGAGTGTGGTGTTCATTTTATCTGTATTCCAATAAACCTTGATTTTGTTGACACTGAATCAGCTTGCTGGGACGGGCTGTACACTCGCCTAGATCCCCCTTTGCACATGCACACACACACACACACACACACACACACACACACACACACACACACACACACACACACACACGCACGCACACACACACACACACACACACACACACACACACACACACACACACACACACACACACACACACACACCCACTGCCTATTCCGGAGAAAAAGACCACTGACAGATTTCCTATACATCGAGCAGAGAGGGGAGCTGTACAGGGAAAGAAGAAAGACAAGGACAAGATACCTCCTGCCGGGCATCTAATCTTCAATCTCTGGGATCACTGATATCTGATAAGAACATTGTAAATCAGGAAGCTAGAGAAACCCCTGCCTGAGCTCCGTGTCTGTACAATACAGACATCTACATCTGTCTATCACATTGTTGGGATTTACAGTAGCCGGAGCGAATCCCTATGCCTGCTAACGGGAAGAGGAGAATCTGAATCAAGATTGAGACTTCTCCGACATAGCTTTTCTCCCACACATAGCTCAGGGAATGTATGTGGATATTTGTTTTACCTTTAGTGAGAGATTTATTGAACATGTATGTTCTCTTCCTGATATGTCTTGGCTTGCAGCAAAGTACATATTTACATTTGGGAGCAGCTGCTACAACCACGCCTTTCTAGTGTCTTCTACTGGGAGATGTGGGTAGGAAAACCCTACATCTCCTCGAGCAAGGCACTTTGCCATAACTCCTCCATCAACCCCCCATTGCCTTAATGGAGCTGAGCTGCTAAAATGTGAACAGTACAGCTCACAGGCGTGTGTGTGAATGGGAAGCATAGGCACTTCCAGAAACACACACACACACACACACACACACACACACACACACACACACACACACACACACACACACACACGCAGCTTCTCTCTTCCTCTACCACACACAAACTAATATTGTGACCCCCCAACCTCACAGCGCAGAGGGCTGACTGTAGTGTTAATGTCACTACCAGCATCATGCACCAATGCTCCTTATTTAGGTCCTATCGAGCCCACAGGCTGAAAATCTGTCCCTTCCCCACCTCCCCCTTCCTCTCTCACTTCCTGCCAGAATCCCGTTCCATCTCCGTTATCGAGAGGAAGGCATGGAGAGACGTGCCTTCACACACCCCAATAGCTTTTCCCTCTCCTGAAATGTACTCCGTGTTCCCAGACTGGTGCAATGTGACACAAACGTGGAAAAATATCACCTTTTACAGGTAAGAAGTGTGCGCTCTTGACAGTGAGTGAGCTGGTGAGAAGTGCAGTGTCTGGCTTTAGGTCAAGTTGGCTTTGGCTTCAGTCATGGGAAGTCTGTGTGAGTTTTGTGCAGGTTGGGTGCAGGTTAGGAGAAAGTGCCGTAACCATCATATTACTGGTGTAAGCAACCATATAATCAATTTACTGCATCAATAACATGGATTCACTTTTGCTAACAGCGAAAATCTTCAAAACAGATGGGTGTAATTCCAAGATGTGGATTTGAAGGGTTAATTTCAAGCATACTTTGTTTTGCAACTTTGTATTATTGACATGTGGTGAAGCAGTTTAACCACTTTCAAAATGTTCAATTCAACTAATTTGTTCAAGGGTACTCCTTCACAGAGTTAAGTGTCAAATGCTACATTACATTTATAAGCTGTGTGTACAAACATTAAGCAATACAATGGCTAATTGCTCATGTGAATTTCAAGGTCCCTCATTGTTTACAAGGTTGTGGTGACTCAACAAAGAGCGTCATCAGGCTCTGTTTGCCCTAGTATTAGTTTACAGTTCTTTAACAATACAATGAAGGGGACACAACCAGGACTTCATGTAAGCTTATATTGAGTCAAGGCCAGTTGATTCTATTCAAATGGGAAGATGGAAAGATAAAGATTGTCAGCGGCTTTGTTAAAGGAATAACTTTTTTGGAAACAGGCTTATTCACTTTCTTGCCAAGAATTAGAGGGGGAGATGAAAAGAATATTTTATGCTTAAAAAAGCTAATATAATTAGTATCGTACAAAGGTAAACACAAACAGAAATGAATGGAGTTATTTCTTGAGGAACACGAGCTAGGTGTCCCTTCACCGAGTTTGATATTGCAAATATTTTATGATGAAGAGCTCATTTTTTCATAGATGTTCAAACTACTTAAGTCAGCAAAAAGGATTCCACCTTGAGGTTAGTTTCTCCGCAGTTCATCCTCTCTCTTTGTGAGCTAACTGACAGCTTCCACAACACTTAACCGCTTGATCACTACACCATCTCTGGAAATAGATGTCCAACTCGTTTAGCAGCACTTAAACACAGGCAGCAGCGAGATCTTGCTATTTTGGGACATACAGTATATCCCCACATTACACATTTTTTTCCTCTATTCAAACAATTGAACATGCTGTCAGATTCTCTCTCTGAAGTGTCAGTGTCCCCCCCCCCCAGGTGTCAGTCGGGATCGGCAGTTTAATGAAGTGCTGCAGCAACATACTGACTCACATATGTCGTTCCTAAGGAGCGACTGTGACTCACAAAGCAACTGAGCACACACTCAAAAACACACACCAGGGTGCAGATGTATACTAACGAACTCAAGCTCATACATAAATATATATAAATAGCTGAGATGATTTTGTCAGCCAACATTCTCCTGACTACAATTTGCTCTGACAGCAAGGAATAAATAAATGGATCGAAAGTGGCAAAGTGGCAAGAAATCACAGGTGATCATTCGAATGTGAAGAGAGGTAAAACATTACTTTTGATCACTACCGGAGATTAAACGAAATATCTCGTGCTGCACAACCTATAGCGTGGTATACTGTACATGAAAAGGCTGATGATATTCAGCAAACAGGGCATGCAGGAGAAGAGATAAAAGCTTTTTTTTGAATAGGTGAGGAGGAAATGAGGGGATCGGGAGAGAAATCCTAGGAAGAGGAGCAAGAGAGATGGAAAGAAAATTCCTTCTGACATAAGCTGGAGATCAGAGGAAAGGGAGGACAGAGTTTTCACACGTTCATCTTTTTGTTTGAGTGTATGTGGGAGGTGTGAAAGTAAATATGCATGCATCGCCTGACATACTGCTGTTTACTGTGGAGGGCTGCGTTCAGCTTTTCCTCTGCCTTTCCAAGCTCACTTATTATAGATAAAGCAAACTTAAACATTAAAGGAATTCTGGTCAAAACCAACCAAAGCATAATCTAAAGGAGATCCCTACAAGCTCTTGAGCACCCCTACTGTTTCTCCATCGCTCGTTCCTTATCTCAAATTCCTTTTCTTTTCCCCATACTCATTTTCAAAGCGCTTAGACGGGGAGAGTGGAACGCATTCCCCCCTGTCCCGCCGGAGCATCAATATACAACAGAGCCCAGAGGTCCAAACAGGAGAGCAACACAAATCCATAATGGATTTTCTTCCCCCATTCATTCGCTTTCTGCAGGGAAATGCAGTGGAGGTATACACTGGCACAGAATGAGAGGCGCAGGGAGGGGAGGGGGGAGAGAAGAGGTGAGGGAGAGAGGTATCGACGGGGAAAGGCTCACAGACTCACAACAGTGTTAATAACCAACGCCCGTAAGAATATTCCTCTCATCTGTCTCTAGAGGGCTTGCGAAAAAAATTAAGGCCAAGCTCACGCCAGAAGATGACGGAAAAAAAGCAGCTTTGGTGTAGCTTCGACTGATCTGAGGGCAGGAATTGTCATTAATCAAGTTTGTGTGCAAGTGAAGGGCTGCCAAGAGGTGTGACAGATATATGGCTGCAAGCAATAATATCCTGAAATACAGAAATGCATCAGTGAATAGAAGCTCTGTGGCGCTATCTTATACTTGCAGCTTTCCAAGAAGAAGTCTGCCACTCTAGATGGCAATTCAGCCTCACAATATGTATTTCTAAAATCCTGAATGTTTGAAAATGCGTAAACTTTGTTAGTGTGAAATTCTGCAAACCAGAGAGAAAATATGTTTACTTTCAATGTCAGTAGGCTACAAGGGAGCTTTCCGCCGAGGCTGCTACATAGACAGTTATGGATAAGACTGTTTTTCAGATATTGTTTGTTTCAGTCTTCAAACACAAGTGAGCTTTATTATATTTTGCTGGTAACTATTAAAGGTGGGGTATGCTATGTCATTTCGGAGACACCACCTCGAGTGCGCTAGAATTTGAAAATACACAACCGGAAAAAATCTGCCACTTCCTTACAAAGCCCCTCCTCCAACACACACAAACGCGCACATGACCAATGAGGGCACGAGATAAATGTGTGCACAGATGGAAGGCTGACAGGCAGGTAGGTCATCCAGTTACTTTAGCCGGGCCGGTTTAAATGATTGGTCGTGCTTTTTACAGTGCTAGGGCTTCCACAGATGACATTTTTGTATGTATTTATTGTTAAAGCATTTAATATATTCATTGCTATCGGGATGTTAAGAGCATTCCATGGAATATAACAAAAAGTGTTTCTGAAATAAATGACATACCCCACCTTTAAGCACAACATGTACCAAGTATCATCTTGAATAACCTTTGATGCTGTCATGGTTTTCGCAAAATCCGTCTTTGATTAGTCCTCAAAGGATCTGCTTGTACTGCCTCTGAAGGCATCAATGATTAAAGTCTTTATTCAACTCTTTTCCAGTTTCCAGTCCATTATCTTCAGGGGCGTTCACACCAAGTTCTTTTCCTACAATAGTTCATGAGAACTCAGTTCATGAGAACTCTTTTAGTTCTGATGAACTAAAGCAGATCGCGTTCACACCGGAATAAGTTCCTGGGGAAGGATTAGCCAAACTTCTTCTTCTGCCTTGGGTTTACTGGCAGGCTTTAAACAACTTCACGGCGTAAACTGCCACCCGAAGTCCCCGGCCAGAAGTCCCCGGAGTTGGGGAAGGCTTCAGTAGAAGCTGCTGGGACTCCCAGCAGCTTCTACTGAAGCCTTCCGAGTAAATCGCCAGAACGCCGACACCTCCTCATCTCCACCGCTCCCATGTTTTCTTTTGTGTTGCCATTGTCAATACCCGATCTGCCGCCCTGCCCTATCTGCAGTGCGCATGTGCGAGATGGTCCGCCATATTGGACAACTACGTACGGCAACCCAAGTAGGACACTTGACACAGTGGCTTTTGGCAAAGCACAAAAAGAAAACTCGAGAGAGATGAGTTGTTATTACAACGTGACTTCACTATTATTCAACAACTCTTTTTATTGGGTTCTTGTATTTGGGGTTAAGTACATTGTCAGAATAAGTGAGAAATGGATTTAACTTCTGTTAGACAGCTATATGCCATACATGTTTGAATACATTCACAGTAAATATTTATTCAGTATGATAGCTGTAGTGACAGCCATAGTGTCTGCGTTTCTGCGCTGGGCGAATGCTAATAATGCTAATGCTAATAATGCTAATGCGAGGATAATAAAATGGCGGCTTCACAAAACTTTTTGGGAGTTTTACGGGGCGTGTTTGCATTCCGCCCAGCCAATCAGACATAGGAACCTTTTTCTCCCACGAAAGTCCCTGCTCTCTAGCAGAGACTGAAAAGGGTGTACAAATGTTTCTGATTAACTAATTTAGTTCAGGGGGCTTTTTGGTGTGAACGCAAATATATCTGAGTTCTGATGAACTATTGTGGGAAAAGTACTCTGGTGTGAACGCGCCAAATAACACCTTTACGTCCAAACAGGGCTGTTTCTTCTTATAGTCGGACTATGTGGATGCATAGGGCCCCCACGGCCACTAGGGGGCCCCCAAGCTGAAAGTTCAGGTTCAGCCTCAATATATTTGGGTAGAATTTAAATTAGCTGTCTATATGTGTAGACTCCTGTGTTCGGTGAAGCATTATATGCTTACAAATCAAATGTAGGATATAAACACAACTAAACTGCAATGATAGCAAAGCTGTGGCTTGTGTTTGTGGGGTAATAAAGTCCAAATCATCGTTGGGCTGTCACCCAATGAATGACGTCTGAGGAAGATGAAAAATGTAAATTAAACAGTGTTGAGAAAATATTGCATCTCTTGCATTTATTGAGGTAGAGGAGCCTTATTGTTTACCTTTTTAATATAATTTTTTGTAGGTTTCAATTGCTTGGTTTTTGTGAATTTAGCCAGGACATTTCCAGTTTACGACCTGCGTCTTAATTGAATGGTTTTGGCAATCTGTTTTATTGGTAGAATCACATTTTACTCACTACATTAATTGATGAGATCTGGGATGAAAACTGATATCAGTGGTCAGACGGACATGTAGGTTCTCCAATATTCAGATAAGCTATTACCTTATATCGGTTTTGATGAAGCCAAACATAAGTGGTATAAAATATTACTAACAAGCCCTTGTGGGAAGGCTCAACTGTAATAAGTATAGCTCAAACTTAAACCAGGAACTCTGTTTGTCAAGTGTTGACCTTAAACCTCAGGGTTATATTGACTTGTGTTTCTTGGCTTGGTTTCTCTGCCTTTATATATGGGAAAGATCAAATGGTTCCCAGCTCTGCCTGTGGTAAAAGCACACTATGTTGAACTTCCATGGATGTCTATTTGAGATGGACCAGGAATCATTCGTTGGTATATACAGTATAGGCGTTATGACATGAGACTTTATAAATATGTCTTTTTTTTCTACAAGGTGGTCTTAATGTTCCCTTGTAGTCACTTGTATTAAACAGATATCATACCACTGGACATTGTAAAACAACGTTAAGAACATTTTTTATTCAATATATCCAACAATGTTATCATAGAACCTGTGTTGTTCTGGTATAATATTACGTTTTATTGTGTTATTATTAATGCTGCATACAGTATGTTGGATTTCGTGAAAATTATGAACATGCCCAAAGCCCTGAATTTTAGCCTGGCGAGCGACCATTTTGTATTGTTTATTTCTTATTTTGAGTCATGATTACCAATAGTAATCCATCCTTATTTGACAATGGTCAAGTTACTTTAGTAATCGCTAATCTAACCTTTGTCACTTTAACAATCTGCATAATTTAACTGCAATTTCTGTCATTTAGGAAAAGTAGATATATATTTGAAATGTCACACTGTTGACTATATATGCAAAAAATCACAATGGTATCTAACTATTGTCAATTAAGAGTATGTCCTATTTAAGGTAAAACACATGCCTGATATAACACATATGTTGCACATAAGAAAAGTTAGCCGTGTTTACCGTGTTCGCAGGTTCCCCGGGCTGGGCGGCCCGTCATATACAGACAAGATGTCAAAGTCCTCCTCCAGAGCGAAGCCTTGAAACACCAGCTGTATCCGGTTGTGCTCCGCCGCTACGATCACCCACGTACAGTTGGCGTAGTTGGGATAACCGTACGGATAGCCGGGGCTCTCTATCGTCCCATTGGGACTGTTTAGTGTGTAACTGCAGTTCTGAGCTGTGAAGAAAAAACAAGAACAGGCAGTCATTAAATGTCACCTATTATGTCACCTAGTATGCAAAATGTCCCCTCAGGAAAAAAAATGCTCTCACTTTTTGTCCTGATCCATTTATATGAAATGAAAATGAGCTGATCAAATTTTAGCCACTTTATGATGTCATAAAGAATTGTTTGGCTTGTGTAACTATTAGCCAATCACCAACCAAGGAAGCAGTATAATAGGCGACCTTTACAAGAGGTTAAGGTGTGTTGGCAAAGTGTAGAAAGTATTTATAGAAGATTAAACCGAAAAAACCTCTCCAACCAAAAAAGGAAATGACACAAATCCACTTAAGTGCACACCCACAGTCAAACAGCACCAATCGCTGAAACATCCATTATCACCTACAGCATGCAGCCTGAACCATTAGTAAAGCAGCGCTAAATGCTCACCCTCCACCACCTCCATCATCACACACTTGTTAACGCACTGGCCCTCACCGCACCAGTAATAGGTTCCCACAGGGCATACATGGAGAGGAGAACATTAGGAAAGGTTACACACTAAGGTCCTACCTTTATCTACCCTTTTTGCATCTTTCCTCAAACAGCCTTTCATCTTACATTTATATTGTGTGTGCTATGAATGCAGGTTGCATGTGTGTTGTATGAGCTATGAGTGTGTGTGTGTGTGTGTGTGTGTGTGTGTGTGTGTGTGTGTGTGTGTGTGTGTGTGTGTGTGTGTTTTGAATCCCAAAGCCAAATGACTGATCTGAGCACAGCTGAGACTGTTAATCAATGTTAAAGATCTAGTTATAATTAATCCCCAACGTAGCCTCATGTGTGATTGCACATAATATGTTGTGTAGCTTTAGTGTGTGTTTGTGTTAATCTACTAATGTCACGGTTGAGTGAAGGAAGCAGGACCCAAATGCAGATAACTCTGATAAACCTTTATTTCAAGGAAATGAAACTAATACCGACAAAACAGAACACTCACCGGGGTGAATTCAGTCACCAACAAAAGAAGCACCAACACTGAACACAGGACGAGACAAGACTAAATACAGGGAGGGATAATTACAAGACGAGACACAGCCGGGCAGGGGAGGAGAAACACAAGGGCCACAGGTGAACACAATCAGCTAACGAGACACACCAGGGAAACTAACGACAGGAGGAAAACATGACATAGAGAACAGCGAAAACACCCAAACCAAGACAGAACTGTGACATGACATGATAACCGTGACAGAACCCCCCCCTCAAGGGACGGATTCTAGACGTCCCTAACACCAAAACAAAAATCCAACAACGTCCAGCAGGGTGGGTGGAGGGGGTCCGGAGGACGGGACTGAGCTGACCGCCCAGGAGCACAGTAGAGGACCAGGAAGGGATCTCGGGCGGACGGCCCGGGGGCAAGGCAGAAGCCGAGAAGGAGGACTCGGGCGGACGGCCTGGGGGCAAGGCAGAGTCCAAAGTGGGGTCTCGGGCGGACGGCCCGGGGGCAAGGCAGAGTCCATGGTGGGGCGAAGGCCACAGCGGGCGAACTCAGGGGGCCGAGCATGAGGGCGAAGGCAGCGGCAGGAAGAGTCAGGGGGCCGGGCTCGAGGACGAGGGCAGCGGCAGGAAGAGTCAGGGGGCCGGGCCCGAGGACGAGGGCAGCGGCAGGAAGAGTCAGGAGGCCGGGCCCGCGGGCGAAGACCGCGGCTCACAGAGGGTCGGGATCGAGGGCGAAGGCAGCGGCAGGAAGAGTCAGGGGGCCGGGCTCGAGGACGAGGGCAGCGGCAGGAAGAGTCAGGGGGCTGGGCCCGAGGACGAGGGCAGCGGCAGGAAGAGTCAGGAGGCCGGGCCCGCGGACGAAGACCGCGGCTCACAGAGGGTCGGGATCGAGGGCGAAGACCAGACAGCTCCGGAGGCCGGGCAGGACCCGGTGTCGGCCGGACAGGAACCGGAGCCGGCGGGACAGGCTTCGGCAGGATCCCCCACGGAAGAGGACCAGGAGTTGGCAGGACCCCCAGCAGGAGAGCGGTTGGCGGGACCTCCGACGAGACAGGACAAAGGGTTGGCAGTACCCCCGGCAGGAGAGTAGACGGCGGGACCTCCAACGGCACAGGACACAGGGTTGGCTGTACCCCCGGCAGAAGAGTAGTCGGCGGGGCCTCCAACGGGACAGGACATAGGGTTGGCAGGACCCCCGGCAGGAGAGTAGTCGGCGGGACCTCCAACGGGACAGGACACAGGGTTGGCAGGACCCCCGGCAGGAGAGTTGTCGGCGGGGCCTCCCACAGCACAGGACATAGGATTGGCAGGACCCCCGGCAGGAGAGTAGACGGTGGGACCTCCAACGGCACAGGACACAGGGTTGGCAGGACCCCCGGCAGGAGAGTAGTCGGCGGGACCTCCAACGGGACAGGACATGGGGTTGGCAGGACCCCCGGCAGGAGAGTAGTCGGCGGGGCCTCCAACGGGACAGGACATAGGGTTGGCAGGACCCCCGGCAGGAGAGTAGTCGGCGGGGCCTCCAACGGGACAGGACACAGGGTTGGCAGGACCCCCAGCAGGAGAGTAGTCGGCGGGACCTCCAACGGGACAGGACACAGGGTTGGCAGGACCCCCGGCAGGAGAGTTGTCGGCGGGGCCTCCCACAGCACAGGACATAGGATTGGCAGGACCCCCGGCAGGAGAGTAGACGGCGGGACCTCCCACGGCACAGGACACAAGGTTGGCAGTACCCCCCGGCAGGAGAGTAGTCGGCGGGGCCTCCAACGGGACAGGACATAGGGTTGGCAGGACCCCCGGCAGGAGAGTAGTCGGCGGGACCTCCAACGGGACAGGACATGGGGTTGGCAGGACCCCCGGCAGGAGAGTAGTCGGTGGGGCCTCCAACGGGACAGGACATGGGGTTGGCAGGACCCCCGGCAGGAGAGTAGTCGGCGGGGCCTCCAACGGGACAGGACACAGGGTTGGCAGGACCCCCGGCAGGAGAGTAGTCGGCGGGGCCTCCAACGGGACAGGACACAGGGTTGGCAGGACCCCCGGCAGGAGAGTAGTCGGCGGGGCCTCCAACGGGACAGGACACAGGGTTGGCAGGACCCCCGGCAGGAGAGTAGTCGGCGGGGCCTCCAACGAGACAGGACATGGGGTTGGCAGGACCCCCCAGCGGAACCTCCAACGGTACAGGACACAGGGTTGGCAGGACCCCCGGCAGGAGAGTAGTCGGCGGGGCCTCCAACGGGACAGGACACAGGGTTGGCAGGACCCCCGGCAGGAGAGTAGTCGGCGGGGCCTCCAACGAGACAGGACATGGGGTTGGCAGGACCCCCAGCGGAACCTCCAACGGGACAGGACATGGGGTTGGCAGGACCCCCGGCAGAAGACTAGTCTGCGGGACCTCCAACGGGACAGGACATGGGGTTGGCAGGACCCCCGGCAGGAGAGTAGTCGGCGGGGCCTCCAACGAGACAGGACAAAGGGTTGGCAGGACCCCCGGCAGGAGAGTAGTCGGCGGGGCCTCCAACGGGACAGGACACAGGGTTTGAGTGGGGACTCGAGAGAGGGCTTGAGAGGGAACTCGAGAGGAAACTGGAGAGTCGACTGGAGAGGTGACTCGAGATGGGGACTCAAGAAGGAACTCGAGAGGTGACTCGAGAGGTAACTCGAGAGGGGACCTGAGAGGGGACTTGAGAGGGAACTCGAGAGGAGACCTGAGGGGAAACTAGAGAGGGGACTCGAGAGAGGGCTTGAGAGGGAACTCGAGAGGAAACTGGAGAGTTGACTTGAGAGGTGACTCGAGAGGGAACTGGAGAGTTGACTTGAGAGGTGACTCGAGAGGGGACTCGAGAAGTGACTAGAGGTGGGACTGGAGAAGGGACTAGAGAAGGGACTAGGAAAGTGACCTGAGGAGGGACTAGGGAAGGGACAAGAGGAGAGACTAGAGAAGGGACCAGGGATGGGACTATGGCAGCTGGGGCCAGAACTGGGGCTGGAACCATGGCTGCTGGGGCCGGGACCATGGCTGCTGGGGCCAGAACTGAATGAGGCCATCCATCAGCAGCTCCTGGTGACTGGCCCTTCCCCCCTACCTGCACCTCAGCCACCTGGTAACGCACCCCAAGCGCCGCGCCTCTCCCACTCCAACCTCTCCTCCTTCTCCCCTGTGGATGCTCTCCAAGTGGCCAAACTGGTCAGCTCGGCCAAGACCTCCACCTGCTCCCTGGACCCCATGCCCACAGCCCTGGTCAAGGACTGCCTACCCACCCTCTGTCCCTACATGGTGGTCATCATCAACGCTTCTCTGGCTTCTGGTATAGTCCCCACCAGCTTCAAACTGGCCTCAGTCACCCCCATACTCAAAAAACCTGGCCTGGACCCCGACGACCTCCAGAACCACCGGCCGATCTCCAACCTTCCCTTCCTCAGCAAAACTCTGGAAAGAGTGGTCGCCGGCCAACTCCATCTGTACATGTCCAACCATGAGCTCTATGAGCCCTTCCAATCCGGCTTCAGACAGCAACACAGCACTGAGACCGCCCTCATCAAGATCACCAACGATCTCCTCATTGCTGCTGACTCTGGCAGCCTCAGCATCCTCATCCTCCTGGACCTCTCTGCAGCATTTGACACCATCTCTCACAACATCCTCCTCACCCGCCTCTCAGACCTCCTAGGTGTCACTGGCACAGCGCTGTCCTGGTTGACTTCCTACCTTCACAACAGGAAACAGTTTGTCTCCATCAGTGGCACAAACTCACCCCCGGCCCCAGTCCACCACGGTGTACCCCAGGGCTCTGTGCTTGGCCCCCTCCTGTTCACCATTTACATGCTCCCCCTCGGTCAGATCATCCGACATCATGGACTCAATTTCCACTGCTACGCTGATGATACCCAATTGTATCTCAGCACCACTCCATCCTCCCAGCTCCCCCCTCAGTCTCTCATCAACTGCCTGCATGACATCAAAACATGGATGTCTTCCAACTATCTCAAACTGAACAGCAGGAAAACAGAGCTCATGGTTGTGGCACCCAAGGCCCTGCTCCAGAAGGTTGGTGACTTCATCCTCGAGGTTGACGGCTGCTCCATCTCCCCATCTCCTGAAGCCCGCAACCTGGGTGTCATCCTTGATTCCACCCTTTCCTTCCATTCCCACGTCAAGTCTGTGACCAAGTCGGCATTTTTCCACCTGAGGAACATTGCCAGACTCCGACCGTCACTCTCGGAGTCGGTTGCCGAAACCCTGGTGCATGCGTTTGTCACCACACGCTTGGACTACTGCAATGGTGTCCTGTTCGGGGTTCCCAACAAAACCCTGGACAGGCTCCAGTATGTCCAAAACTGTGCTGCTAGGGTCCTCACACACACAAAGCCGTGGCAGCACATCACTCCCACCCTCATCCACCTACACTGGTTGCCGGTCAAGTCCCGCATCACCTACAAAATCCTCCTCCTTACCTACAAGTCCCTCCATGCCCTTGCCCCCCAGTACCTATCGGACATCCTTCACCCACATGCCCCACCCCGGAACCTGCGGTCCTCAGACTCCGGCCTGCTTACCACCCCCCGCACCAAACTGCGAACCTTCGGGGACAGAGCCTTCAGCGTGGCAGCCCCCACCCTCTGGAACGCTCTCCCTGCGGAGATTCGCAACATCCCCACACTCGATGCCTTCAAAGGGGCCCTCAAGACCCATCTGTTTGCCAAGGCTTTCGGCCCCTAATCGATCTGTTGTTTTGTCTGTCTGACTTTTGTTTTGTTATGTTTGTTTTTTGACTTGTAAAGCGACCTTGGGTCCCTTGAAAGGCGCTATATAAATCCAAGCTATTAGAACTAGGTCTGGAACCATGGCTGCTGGGGCCAGAACTGGGGCTGGAACCATGGCTGCTGGGGCCGGGACCATGGCTGCTGGGGCCAGAACTAGGTCTGGAACCATGGCTGCTGGGGCCAGAACTGGGGCCGGAATGATGGCTGCTGGGGCCAGAACTGGGGCCGGAATGATGGCTGCTGGGGCCAGAACTGGGGCCGGAATGATGGCTGCTGGGGCCAGAACTGGGGCTGGAACCATGGCTGCTGGGGCCTGTACTGGGGCCGGAACCATGGCTGTGTGGGCCGGTTCTGTAGCCGGAACCATGGCTCTTGGGGCTCGGATTGCTAGCCTGGACTTGCGACTCCTTCTCTTAGAAGCCGCCTGAAGACTCCGTGGACCTCCAAAAGCCAGCCGAGTTCCAGAAAACGACTCTTGGACAGGAGCAGGAACTGGGGCGGAAGCACTGGTTGACTCCAGACGGAACACACCGAGACGTTTATAGTCAGCAGGCTGGAAATCACACACCCAGATGAAGTTCAAAATCCAGCCAGGTAAGAATTTCACCAAGTCTGGTTTCTCCATAGCCAACCGGTGCGCCTCTACCAGAGCGGCCTCCTTCTGCAGAACACTGGACGCTCCCTTCCACCAATCATAGCAGCAAGCCAAATCAAAGGAAAAATGTT
Source organism: Harpagifer antarcticus (assembly GCA_902827135.1). NCBI lineage: Eukaryota > Metazoa > Chordata > Actinopteri > Perciformes > Harpagiferidae > Harpagifer > Harpagifer antarcticus. Next base: position 1,704,333 of record CADEHL010001417.1, read on the forward strand.
GTAGTTCCACCTCAAATGGATCATCTGATGGGTCCATTTCTGGTTGGTGCTTTCTGTCACGGTTGAGTGAAGGAAGCAGGACCCAAATGCAGATAACTCTGATAAACCTTTATTTCAAGGAAATGAAACTAATACCGACAAAACAGAACACTCACCGGGGTGAATTCAGTCACCAACAAAAGAAGCACCAACACTGAACACAGGACGAGACAAGACTAAATACAGGGAGGGATAATTACAAGACGAGACACAGCCGGGCAGGGGAGGAGAAACACAAGGGCCACAGGTGAACACAATCAGCTAACGAGACACACCAGGGAAACTAACGACAGAAGGAAAACATGACATAGAGAACAGCGAAAACACCCAAACCAAGACAGAACTGTGACATGACATGATAACCGTGACAACTAATGAGTGTGTGTGTGTGTGTGTGTGTGTGTGTGTGTGTGTGTGTGTGTGTGTGTGTGTGTGTGTGTGTGTGTGTGTGTGTGTGTGTGTGTGTGTGTGTGTGTGCAGCTGAATGTAAGCAGTCACCTGCCAGTCTCCCACTAACAGGTGACAAGAGATTAAAATGTACATTTGTTGGACCATTACAAATCGTAAGCAGTCATGGGTTTTTAACCCTTAAATGTGTATGTATCCTGGGGAAAACGGAGTAATTGCGTTGTAATATTGTGATATTGGTATTAAATGGATGTAATATGGGTCTAGTCTTTTATTGGTTTAATAACAATACAACATGGGTGTAACATGGGTAAAATAAGGGTGTAATACAGGTGTAATAATGATGTAACATGGGTCTTATAATGGAGAAATATTGTGTAAGAAGGGTGAAATAATGTTGAAATAGGCGTCTTATAGGGATGTATGTATGTGTAATATGGGTGTTATAACAGTGTATAATGGGTGTAATGTAGAAAATAGCAATCAATACATTGTCCTAAATATGTATTTGTGAATGCCCATTCAAGGGTTACATGTTGGTTCACCATGTTTAAAATAATTGTCCTTTGCCTAAGAAACTTAACATATGTTTTGGCCACACCAAAGGAACCTGCTTAAACACACATCCTTATATAGAGGACTAAGTTAAAACGTCATGCGAGAAAACATGATATTTATATGATTAATGTGTATTTTATTCTTTGTTTGCTTCAGCCACAAACATGCATCATAATGCAACCTTGTTAAAATGTAAGTAGGAGAGTATAATTGGAGGACATCTGTTATCTGCATAACCAATATTATTCAATGTGTTGTTAATTTACATCTAAAGCTGTGTTAAAGTCTGGAATGAATCAATGCAATGAAATCTGCTCATTACCTGAGGGCATAGGAAACAGGGCATTTAAAAAAAGAATGCGGAATGTAAACATGAGCGGCATCGAAACATGTAGAAGTGAAGGTTGCTTTGTTACATTCCTCCGCAGGGAATGTGCATCCCTTATTCAATACTTGTGAAACATACAGATTCTGTGCTGCTTCGTAAACTCTCTGATGGATAAACAATCCCAAAGCTGAGGCTCCGTCCAAATGACTCTGAAACGCGCCTCAACACCAGCGGGAATTTACCGATAATAAGGCACCATGCAAGAAGAAAAGACAAAAGGAAATAAAAAATGGGGCACTTTTCATTCCTCTCAGTCTTACTCTAAACCGAAAAATAAATAAAACATTTCTTTAAGTAAGTACAGAAGGGAAGCAGAGAATAAATTACCCAAAAATAGGCACGGACATGGATAATCTCTTGTTAGCCAGACGAGAGAACGTCGCATTTGTTTTCCAAGCAATAAACGAGCTTTAAGATTTAAGGGGCTATGTGCCACATCAGGGTGTTTATGAATTCTGAAATGCCACTGGAAACACACAGACGCACACAAACAAAACCAATATTAGCATTTTGTTGCAGGCAGCACAGCAGAACATTATCACAATACTTCTGGGGAGGGGAAAAGGAGAGATAGTGTCAGGAGGTAGAGATCCAGACTATCTGGATGGCCTCAGCAGCGAGATGATAATAGCATCTTCAGTCACAGAATATCCATCATTCCTATGTTGACTCCCCGGGGGCTTTCTCATAAAAAAGCAGGCAGGGGCCGTCACTTTTCATATGCGCTTGACCTCTTCCAAAAGATGCTAACGTCTGTGTGTACTTGAGCCCTTGAATACGCTTAAGTTATATGTGTTATGTCGTGTTCAGCTCTTTGTTTGCTGCTGTGATGAATTCCTCTGCGTAAAAAAATGTGGGAAGACATGAATAAAGTAGTGTGAAATTGGATTGACAGTAGGCTAACTAAATATGACCCATATACTTTATAGAAGGCTGAACATAACTGCATTAATACGCACTCTTCCTCTAGTCTTCTCTCAGTCCTCATCTTTAAGTAGTAACGAGAAGAAAGAAGAATGATCAAAGGGAGAGCTATTTCCATCTGATTTTTCATTATTTCTTTTAAATAGCCGCAGCAAGTGAGCAACCAACCTCCCAATTACCATAGGTCAATACCATTATCCAGGTAAAACATCCATACCCACGTTTCCAACCTGACTTTCATATCTACAGCATGGTCAATAATCCTCTCATCATCTCCTTCATTATGGCCTCAAACAAATGCCAATCAATGGCTCATACAGCGGCCGCATCCCAGAGTTGATGGGGGTCAGAGTTCACTGTTAACCTCTTCTGCATAGACAATGAGTTAGGGTGCGTGGGCTGGGATGCACTAAGATAAGAATAAAATGGATGTGCAGCCAACTGAATCGTTATTAACCAGTTCCAGGATAGAGTAGGAATGCTCGGAGAAAATAAATAGTTCCTGAGCCATGTTAGATACTGAATGTTTAGCGTCTATTCCTCAGTATTAATATCTGAAAAGGAACTATAACAAGAACGACTAAAGAGGACGTTTTGCAACGAATGAAAAACGTTTCACATTATCAAAGTGCACGGTTTGTTAGGTGACAGAAGACGCTGTGCCTCCTGATATATGACAGGTGATCATTGATCAGCCATGCAGGAAAGCGGCTCCTTGGTTTATGAGCACAATTAAACGAAAAAGTCACGACAGAGGATAAGTCTACTGAGTGCGCCAGAACTCTAGTGAATGCTACTTTCAAGTGTGAGCATCTGTGCCAAGTGACCGACTCTTAAATCGATATTGACGCACACGATCTGGGATAAAAGGGTTTTCAGAGACATTAGGCTCATTCACACTGCGGTACTTTTCCCACAAAGGTTCATGCGAACTTAGTTCATGTGAACTCTTTTATCGCGTTCACACCAAAAAGAGCCGGTACTAAAATTAGTTCATGTGAACCTTTTTACCCCCTCGAAAGTCCCTGCTAGAGAGCAGGGACTTTCGAGCGGCTCTTTTGTGAGAAAAGAGCTATATTTCTGATTGGCTGGGCGGATTGCAAACCACGCCCCGTAAAACTTCCAAAAGTTTTGTGAAGCCGCCATTTTATTATCCTCGCATTAGCATTATTAGCATTAGCATTAGCCCAGCGCAGAAACGCAGAGAGACTAACGTATGGCAACACAAAATAAAACATGGGAGCAGTGGAGATGAGGAGGTGTCGGCGTTCTGGCGATTTACTCGGAAGGCTTCAGTAGAAGCTGCTGGGAGTCCCAGCAGCTTCTACTGAAGCCTTCCCCAACTCCGGGGACTTCCGGCCGGAGACTCCGGGCGGCAGTATACGCCGTGAAGTTGTTTGTAGCCTGCCAGTAAACCCAAAGCAGAAGAAGAAGAAGTGACGTCAGCGGCTTCATTTGCCTAATCCACCCCCAGTGACTTTTTCCGGTGTGAACGCGATCTGTACTTAGTTCATGCGAACTCTTTAGTTCGCATGAACTAAGTTCGCATGAACCTTTGTGGGAAAAGTACTGCGGTGTGAATGCGCCTCTTGCTGTTTTGGCTGCAGCCACAAAGAATGTATCCATGCTGAAAAATAGATGGTCAGAATAGAATTGGAAACCAAAACAGACACATCAAAGCTCACTTAAGAACGCACTTTTGTAGCAAACTAAGGACCGCTTTACAACAGCATCAAGTTTGATTGTGATACTAATGTTGGTGATGTTTGCTGGATTTTGTAGTGACTCTTATTCTCCATGGACTTTGCACGAGACAGATTCTTACCATAAGATACAAGAGCAGTTAAGGCGAACCGAGGTACTGTAAGTCTACTCTCTGTTCTTTAGAAACCCAGAGCCTTTGATAAAGTGCATCTTTCACTTGAGGCTCAGTTTAATTATTTAAGCCTCGCCCAGGGTGCATTATGAAATTAGCTGCTGGGAGCTGTTGACCCACTGTGAAGCCCCTCAGTGTAAATCTGAAGGGGAGAGCCCATCCTGCAGTTGACCTCAGTGACACATCATAAAGACCACATAAAGAGACTGCTGGCCGTGCTGTTTTAGCATGGCGGACCCCCGGCAAAGTAGAAGGTCATGTTTTCTCAAGTTGTTCAGGTGAACCATTAAGAATATGGGGTAGTAAAAGCAATTTGCTGGTTCAGCTGTTAGGCATATTGCTAACTTGTTCAAGTGGTTGGCGTATTTTATCCCCCAGCATGCGTATGACAACTATTTTCATTGGCTCGTACTAGAATGTTACCTATGCTTGATATATGTGGAAGTTCAACAGATATGTTGTCCACTTCTAAGCCCACTGTGCCACTGGCAGCATCCGTTTGGCACCGACCATCTCCGGTGTGCATACGGCCAAATGTACAAGGAGAGGTTTGACATTGCTGGGGCAGCCATCCAGTGTGTGTGTGTCTGTGTGTGTCTGTGTGTGTATGGGAGCTATTGTTTTCTTTGCCAGGGCAGTTGTTTAGTAGCGGGCATACAGAGCTGCAGCGGCGTGCTGTGACACTTTGATGAATCGATGGTCACTGTGCTGTACTCCGGCGGGACAGAAACCTCTCTTAGTGGAGGAAGTAGACATGGGGAGACCAAAGGAGAGAGGAAGAATGAGGGTGACGGGGGCAAACAGTACGAGTATAGACTGACTGACTGTATGTATGGACATATGGAGAAAATAGATTTGGAAGACGTGAGGAATAAGAGAAGCAAAGGTGAGATGAGGGACAAACGAGGCGGCACAGAGGCAATGAGGGGGAAGAATGAAAGTGCGGAACTAAGAATATGTCAGAAGGTCAACGAGAGGAAGAGCAGCCAATAGGAAAGAGCTAACGGGGAGTTATTTTGTACCTGTTTGTTGCCCTATGTGCCCGTGTGACATTAACAGCAAGATAATCTACACTTTTAGCGAATTCTAGAGTTTATTCAGAGGGCTGCTTTAGCGGTTTGATTTTGTGTGTGTACTTTGTTTATATGAGAGTAAAATTAGACAACCATGTTGGCGTATTGAGGTATCAGTTGTCTGCACATGCATGTGTGTAATCCCTATAACAGTGTCACATATCAGCATGTAAATCTTCCGCTGAGATGCAATTACACCGGCTTCACCCTATCAATGGGAGGAGTCATCTTGGCAAACATAATCCCAACATCACATTCATATAATACCATCAAGACACAACAATACTTCAGTTTCATTATCCCTCTACGCCTCTGCCTGGTCTCATCTAAGATTCAAGTTTGTCTTTGGACAAAAGACAAAGATGGAGGGACCACCGTGTTCTCGCAGTCAATAATAGAAGTGTTACGTCGTATGTGCTGCATAATGAACTGAAGAGAATTAAACTTGTTGAATGTTTGATAAAGGGCCTCACTGTTCTTAGAAAGGCACAGAGTGTATAGTGACATTGACATTGTCAACAGATGTTGGACTGCAGCTTGGATACACAACAACATATTGAAATGATAAATCAATGCAACAGAAAATGACATTTTGAGTGAAATTGTTCCAACAGCCTGCAAAGTATTTTTTTGGGAAACCTCAGTGTCAGTACCACAAACTCCCTCATCACATAGATAGTTCTGCTCTTTCCTTATTCTCAAGAGAAACCATAAAGCCTCCATACATGTGGTATATCAGGGGCTATATCCAGATGAGCATAGCATCAGATCAAACACTGAATATTCATCACCCAAATAAGTGCGTCCCCTAAGGTTTATCGAGTAACAAAGCTATCAACTATTGCATATATATCTACCATATGAATAAACTTTAAACAACAACATGTTATGTGTGTGTGTGCGCGTGCGTGCGTGTGTACCCGTAACTGCCTGCCTGCTGGGAAGATAATCCCTTCCGCCCCATAGATCCTTTCAGCACCACTATTTGTCTCTTGACGTGTCAGCGCATATGCACGCCTTGACCGCATCATATCCGTATTAACCTCTAGATGGCCGCCATTAAAATGGAAATGGATGAGCTCAGCGATCCCGCTCGCCTCCATACATTAGACTAATGACCGGGCCAAGAAGACACAGTCTGCCATTACAGACAAGCCAAATGCAGTGGAAGGCACTAGTGATAGGCCTGCTTCCACTTAGCCCACTGGGCTGAATGGTAAATGCGGTTTCCTTGAAAGGGCAGAAAAATGGATCTTGCATTTCAACAATGGGGAACAATCGACGCTAGGAATAACTTCCTGCCACATGAATCTGTGAATAAAAACAATTCTCTCTGTAAACTCGAACAGCAGAAGCTCCATTAGCAGGGAGTTGTTTTAAGAACCAGAGTCTTGCCCTGCTCAGAGCGGCCCACTGCTTCTATTACTAGCAAGGGTATGGAGAAGACACTCAAGAAAGCACATATCGGTGTGCATTTTTGCAATACCTCCCGCTCTGGAATGCCTTTCAGGGGTCGCTTCACTCTTATGGAAGCACATTAAAAAAAATAAGGCACATTGTGGTACATTTTGAAGGTTTTCCGTTTGAAAACACAACAAGTTTGCCCCTCCTATCAGGTTCAACGAGGGTAACAGTGTTTGCCAGCAGGCCAATGTGAGCCAACTCCAGTTTGACTTTTATTGGGGCTGTAGCTTCCTCTTGGATGCATACTTATGATCTGGCACATCTTGCTTTGTTTTATCGAGGATGGCGCCCAGAAACGTACTGGACGGAGCAAAGTTTAGAGTAAGGAGAAATATGCAGCAGAAGGCTGGACACCACCACTTCTCTTTTATTTTGATATGCCTTAAAACATATATTCAGAAACAAAAACACATTGTCACAACATGCTGCAGGGAGAAATGTGTTGGTTAAGGAAATAAGCAACACATTTGCACGAGTGCTTGCATACATTTTTGACCGTTTTCAGGGCCGGCAAAAAAGAGGCACAATGGAGCATGTGTTCTCTCCGAAAGGGAGGAAGAGAAGAGGAGAGTCAGGCAGCTCCTTCCAGCTGGGCCATATTTAACCAGAGGTATCATCATGCCAGCCAAAAAGAGCTTCAACACTGTCACCCACCCTCTAAAGCCACCAATACACTTATACACCATTTTCGTCAATCCCTTAAACTAAACAAGTACTATCCCTTTTAAATAAATATCCAACAGCTTTTAGGAAAGTATTCTTCATCATGTTATTTACCTGAATACATGCTCAACAGTTAATAGCCTCATGGCACGTTTGGGTTGCTGTGAACAACAGGCCTCCTCAGCAACCAAAGCACCAAGGCTTCAAGCTAATCAATAAGAAATAGCCCATTGTGAGTCAAAGACACGCTACGGGTCATGTTCTTCCCTTTCAGACAGACCCCTGTCTTTGTGGGGGAGTTTGTTCAGCACTGATACAAATGGGCCTCCCACACAAAACACTGTGAGGCTTGATGCCGGGAGAAATGTACATGTCTGTTTCTCCGTGTGTTTTTACGTTTATTTGTAATAAAGCTACAGTATTGCATTTGGTACAAAGCCATGCTTCTTTCTCTGCTCTTGCTTCACCTGACCTGGACCAACCCAGGTAGAAAAGACTCATCAGGGAGCGGGCCACTAAGAGCTTTTTAATTTTGGAATGATTTTAAGCAATGTGTTTTTCTTTGATATACTTTGTTTCTGCCACATGTTCTAAGTGAGTGGGCGGATATGCCACAAAGCTGATTAATTGCCATTGCTTTCTATGTTCTTAAAATAACCTGTTTGTGTTTTTAGCTGGTTGTCTCTAGGTTTTAATTTTGCTGCCTTTATTCAAAGTTGTTTTGATCATGTCAAGTTTATAAAGCTTTTCATCTTGTTTGTGTTGCTGGTAGATCTTATGGGATGCCTGCTAAATGTGTGTGGCCTCTTGCAGTGAGGCCCAATAATGAGAAGGGTCTGCTAACTAGCCCCTTGCAATCTGTGTCCTAGAAAACATATATACATATGCATTATAAATATACATGTATTTTAACTGTTCAACGAGTTTCATTCGCTGCCTCTGTCACAGAAGCTGAATGTTGTTCCCATGACAACAAGAAAACAGGAGAACAAGTAAGTATTATTCATTATTTCTTGAGTCTGCCTTAACACATAATCTCACGCTTACACACACCTACACCGCCATGCACACACATTATACATAATTTTTAACAAACACACACTCACACACGCCTCTAATCAATTTTCTCTTCCATTCTCTGTAGCAGTTATTTGAAAAAACACAATTGCTCGTGACACTAATGTGTGAAACTGTGAAGGTCAATTATCACCTCATTCTCATTCTGCTCACATCTGACATTCTGCTCACATCTGACAGCCGAGCTCTCGAGTTACGGAAAACTGAACCAATGCCGAAGTTGATTACATGCTGCTGTGTATTTGCAGCTAAATCGCAGCAGAAATCAGCGAAAATGACACTTTCTGGACTCTGCGATCAATAGGGAGGGGGGGGGGGGGTAATGCAATCATGGATGTGTTAAATGTATGAGATCATCCAGGACAACCGTGGTTATGGGTGTTAGTGAGTGCGTATTCATGAACAGTGGGTTCCCCTCTGAGCAGTGTATATTAAATAAACCCAGAGTGGAACAGTGATCCTTAGGTCAGGTCATGACTGTCCCAGCAGGACTATTCCATCTATCACGAGCGGCAGCTGATCCATCAGCCGCACTTCAACTCATACTTTAGCCTTTCAACTCGGACCCTAACTGCCCCCCAGGAAGGCTCAAGTGTCAGCTGGAGAACAGAAACATTATTTATGAGCTGCATGGATCCCGCTCAAATGGATGAGAATGTTTTTCTCTGCATATTGCATTTCCACACTGAATTAGATTGGGAATTGATGCATTGGTAATATGTGTGTAAATTAAATTAAAGGTATTAAGATTGTGAGGAAAACAAATTATTTAGATTGGCAACCACGTCTTCAAATGCAAAATGTAATCGTTTCCACTAATGTACTTTATTCACATGGTTGCAGCACATTTGCACACAAAAGTAGTCTTAGATAGTAATAGTTAAGTCTGTTTGCTCCTGAAATATAAATAAAATATGAAATGGTCCAAATTTGAGATGCAAGACAACAGATTGTTAACATGAACAAAGTCTCTGTGGGTTTGCAAACTTCTAACCTGACATTGCATCGATGGATAATTATATCCATGTATTGTGGTTCAACTGGCAACGACAGCAACATCATGGCTGTCTATCCTCTGTTTCAAGTCGTCATGGTAAAACTCTCTTCTACTTGAAGCCTTATATTTACCGCACAGATGTTGTGAATCTTGTCAGGAAGGCAAGAAACCACATATTATGTATTTCTCAAAATGTCAAAAGGTGGCTTTGAGGGTTTTACATGTATGGATTTAGAGTCAAAGTAAAGAGCAACATAATAGCTTCTCCTTGTTTCAATAAAACAGGCTTCCTGCTTTTGTGAATTCGTAGGCGTCTAGACAGACACTTTCGTAAAATTGAATTTCATAAAAACTCTCTTCTAAATTGGGCTGTTATTGTACTATAAATTATGCTTTAGATTCTAAAATGGTTGCTTACAAGTATAGAAAAGCAGGCCACACACACACACACACACACTCTCTCTCCACATGATGACACTGCCTCTTTCCGAGAAAAAGACCACTGACAGATTTCCTATACATCGAGCAGAGAGGGGAGCTGTACAGGGAAAGAAGAAAGACAAGGACAAGATACCTCCTGCCGGGCATCTAATCTTCAATCTCTGGGATCACTGATATCTGATAAGAACATTGTAAATCAGGAAGCTAGAGAAACCCCTGCCTGAGCTCCGTGTCTGTACAATACAGACATCTACATCTGTATATCACATTGTTGGGATTTACAGTAGCCGGAGCGAATCCCTATGCCTGCTAACGGGAAGAGGAGAATCTGAATCAAGATTGAGACTTCTCCGACATAGCTTTTCTCCCACACATAGCTCAGGGAATGTATGTGGATATTTGTTTTACCTTTAGTGAGAGATTTATTGAACATGTATGTTCTCTTCCTGATATGTCTTGGCTTGCAGCAAAGCACATATTTACATTTGGGAGCAGCTGCTACAACCACGCCTTTCTAGTGTCTTCTACTGGGAGATGTGGGTAGGAAAACCCTACATCTCCTCGAGCAAGGCACTTTGCCATAACTCCTCCATCAACCCCCCATTGCCTTAATGGAGCTGAGCTGCTAAAATGTGAACAGTACAGCTCACAGGCGTGTGTGTGAATGGGAAGCACAGGCACTGCCAGAAAACAGCTAGATTTATATTCCCTGGATAAATAAAGCAGCCAAAATATACATTTATTAATTTAACGCCACACTCCGGGACATGCTGAAAGTGATATTTGAAGGAAACAAGTGTTTTTTCGGCAGGTTTCTCTTTGCCTGTATCAAATTTGAACTCTTGACTTTGCAGCGAGAGCCACCAGATGAATGAATGTCTTGGTTTGAATGTGTATGCATCATAATGGAATACTTAATCAAACTATTTCACAACGGCAATACCATCAAGCCTGATAGTTTAATAGATGATAGAGGCAATAGAATTGTATTGAAAATGAATTGGATGTTCCTCATCATCTCATTAAGTGCCACTTTAATCAAGAAATTCGGCAAACGCCCATCTGGCTATGAGCTCATAAGGTGTAATGGCCCGGTTTGTGTGTGTGTGTGTGTGTGTGTGTGTGTATGTGTGTGTGTGTGTGTGTGTGTTAGGGTGCTAGTACGCATTTCAGATTTTATTTTTTGGGGATTCTGCATGAATTTGTGACTGAGTGTGTTTGAGTCACTGTGTGGCTGTGATTGGTGTGACGAAGCACAGTGACAGAGCTCTGGCCATCTGGAGAGACGTGACAGTGTGAATCACCAGAGAGGAGGATGGAGGCAGAAAGGGGGAGGAGAGAAGGAGAAGGTGTGAGGGAGAGACAGAGAGAGAGATGAGGATGATACATCAGCCGGCAGGTGAAATAAGGGAGCTGATAATGACGGAGAAATGTCATCCTGTAAAAGCTGGACAGACTCACATCCTTTCTCTCAGTGGCCCTTTTTTTAGCTAATGACCTGCTTGTCAACACTTTAGTCTAATCATCCTAGTGAATAGGGGGTGGCAGATCAAGCACACACAAGCTTACTTACACGCTGTTAGTTATTGAAATAGGAGCCTGCTTGATGCCTGATAAGAAAATGAGAGTTTTAAATAGATAATTTACTAAAGAAAGGAGATCACCCAGCACTCGAAAGGCGGAAAACATAGGGCTTGGATTATCGTTCAGCTGGTGTAAGCTTATCACCCCTCTACTCCAACACTCGTCTCCCCTCTCTGCATCTCGTTTCCTCTCACAGTGGATTCAGTCCTGCTGTTTATCCCTCCCAGTGCCACTTCTTCTTGATTTCCATCTTTATCTTGACCAATACCTTACTTCCCACTCCAAACCATTTGTATCCTCTTTGGCTCAAGCAGGAAACCTGGCATTCTCAGACATTTCTCCGTTTTGAGTAAATATATAACGTCATCTGTTGTTCAGCTCTAATTCCTCCCTTTATTGCTCAACAGTGAATGTAGAGAGCAGATGGGATGCAACAGAGCGTGCAGGTAGTGGAGGATTTGAGGTTGAGAATATAAGCAGACAGGTGGGAGATGAATGAGAAGCAAAGGGAATCGAGATGCCCAAATATTCACGATCAAACACATATTGGGTTTGCTGACCTACTGGGAGTCAATAGAAAATGTTCCGCCCTGTGATTGGGAATATGTTCATAAGAACCCTGAAACATCTCTAGTTTAGTTTCCGCACATCTTAGCCAACAATTATCAAGTAGGCAACACAGGGCGTCCATGTTGATTTACCAAACACCAAGGCTAATTCCTTGCATGTGAAGTTTCTGATACAACATGGGGCTTGGAATCAACATGAATGTGCAGGATGCTGAGCATTTCCAGCAAATATGAGACACTGCATGCTAAGGGTTGAACTACAGATTACTTCATTATCAAGCAATCTGTCAACTGTTTTTCATGTGAGCAAATAAAATGTAAGAATATGGTTTAAACGTCAATTTACTGAAGTTAACAAATTGCTGTTTTAGTCCAACCGACATTTGAAAAATATTTAGTTTGTCATGAAACAAAGATAAACAGCACATCTGCACATTTGAGAACTCTGAACTAGGTCATGTTTGGTATTTTTGACTCCATCAACATGCTAGCACTAATTACTATGTCAATAAGATAATCTATGAATGTGACAGCGATTTATCTCAACGCTTTAAATGTAGAACAGTTCACTAATGGTCTGAAGTCTGTGTCTAATTGAGGGAAAGAAGCCATGAAAACATTGGAGACATCCCTATTTACAGAGCCAGCTAGCCCTCCACTGAGGAGCAGCTGGTTCTGGGGATGTTGGCTGGAGGAGCTGACCGTGGTTCTGAAGAGAACTTCAGCTGAGCTCAAACTCAGCTGTCCATGGTGCTCAAATCCTATCTCTTCGGTGAGTTTCTGATGAAAGTCTTCCACTCAATTACTAGTCATTTTATCTGATGTCACATGACCATTCCTGTCGGCTTCTAATAGTGTAAGAGAAAGTCATATTAAACTAAAATATTCTACGCCCATTTCTCATGAAGTATATGACAATTGTATTAGTTATAGGTTGTTGGCCTTGTTGATGTGCTCGAAGGTCTTAAAAATGAATTTCCTTTATAATTTGTGGATCTTGAACGACTTTTTTGTCAATGAGTTATTGCCTCAAAAATCATAAATGCCGATGCGAATAAAAACAAATGTCATGAAGTAAAAAAGATACAAAGGAAAGGGGCATCGAGGCCTCCAGCCTTCATAACATTACTGCAAGTTGCATCATGAGTACAACGCGGTGCCTTTGAATAAAGGAGAGCTCGTGGAAGAGAGGAGAGGACAACGAAGCGTGATCTTGCGTATAAATGGACATGCTGAGCTACTGTTTTATGCGCCGCTGACGGATGATCTAATACTGGTGGAGCTGGCGTGGAGAGCCGGAACACGCACGAGATAGGCATGACACGTCATCCTCAATCTGCCTCCCCCCCGTTGATTACCGTTTATTGAGCGACGGGCCCACTGGGACAGTTGGTTTAAATCCCATGGAGACACTGCTCTCTTCAATATCTCTGTTTAAAAAAAATCGTTCGCACATCTCTATCTCTGGGGCCCTTGGGAATGATAAATGGGTTAACAGGAAACGTGCGTAAAGTGAGTTGACAAATGAAGTATTAAAGCATTATTATCTGACACGTCAAACACAGCCTGGAAATGAGCAGCCTTTCCATTTGGACATCATGTATCTGTTGTACACTGTTGGTCATTAATTGGCAAGGCTGGCTTCGGTTTGATGTAGTACGTGGGCATATAAATGCCACGATCCCCGGGTCCTCTCCTCCCTCCCCACTCCGCCTCTCAGCATAGCGTGAGGCTCTGGTGCCGCTCAATGGGAGGATGGGGCTATTGCTGGTGGCTGCAGCTGCACCGAGGGACGCGCCAGACCACCTCCACGCAGGCGTGTGGTATTCAAACATATTTATTGACACCGTTTAAAGTAAATGTTGTTACAGACGGTAAGATAGATGGTTCAACCTTTCCCGTTCTTTTTAAATATGTGCAATAAGTTAGAGTCGCTTTACTGGCTCCAGGAGTAGACGAAAACGGCCAGCGAGTGGGCAATAAAAAAAGCTCCCCGGACGCGAATAAAACAAGAAGCCTCCTACGAATATAGCCGCAATGAGATTTACTCCACATGAAAGTCGAGGGAGATTTGTCAGTATCATTGGGCACTCAGCTGTATGTGTGATAAACCCACAACTCACCAGAAACCATCTGGGTGGTTGATAACACGAGTTTGGTCACAAGTGGGTGACAAGTGGGAGATATTTGGTGGGAGACTTGAGGGATGACGTTTCTGTAGAATAGTAATTATCAAGCTCAAAGCACACTTATGCAGCATGAAACCTGATGTGCTTCAATTATGTTGAAAAGGTGCCAAGTTTCCACTCACTCGTGGATCATGTGCTGTATAACCAAAAGGTATGAGTGGGCGAACACGGAGCCATGACTCACGGTGAAATTCATATTGTGGCTACGGCAGTATTCTCGTCTTTTGCTAAAAATAGTGCCCATTCTGTGGTGTGGAGCCAAGACAGTGATACAACGGTTGGATTGATTTGCCAAAGGACCTGCTCTGGGATGGCAAAAATGAATGCGGCTCTCCCCCCGAAATGCATAGGCTCTAAATAACGCCACAGGGCTTTTGTTATTCATTTCCACGGAAAGAATAAAGTAAAATCCATGGATCAGTTGCTGAGCCTCTCATTTCAGAAACACATTATGTTTTGAAGACGTGAAAGTAAATTAATAGTAATGATAATCTGTTGAATGCCCAGCTCCGGTTGCAAGATTTCCATTTGCAATTAATCAAGTGCAGAAAACCCAGTCAGTTAATTAGGCCCTGCCCCCACCACACACACACACGCGCGCGCACCCATACACAGACACCCACACAGAAAGACTGAGGGGGATCAAACTACACACAAAATGTTTTTGAAAAATCGTTTAAAATCGCTGGGAAACAGAGGGAACAACCAGGAAGAAGAAGAACACACACACACACACACACATACACACACGAAAGAAGACACACACACACACACACACACACACACTACAGGACTCTGAACAGCATGATAATCAGCAGCCTGCTTGACCACATCAACTGATGTCCTCATGCCAGGCCAACGTTCATCTGTACCATTACACAACCTCATGTATAGGAAGCAGCTATCACACATGATGCTTATCAAATCATGAAAGAAGCTCATCCAATCCCCCTTTATTTCCTTAAAAACATTCATGTAATGAAACGCATCAACAGAGTCAGAGGTTCAGTAATTCCAGAGGATCAATTGTCACAAAAATAGCTCCCCAACCATGCAGCTCTTCGCTATTAATAACTTTTGTCTTTAGAACGGAGACATTAGGACAGCAAGGTTGCTCCTAAATGCGCCTTTAGGATGTATGTGTGTGTGTTGCTGATTTGCATTCAGTCCGGGGATCGTGGAGGGTGGGCGGAGGAGTGGGGTAAGCCTGCTGCATTTTGCATGTGTTCAGCTGTACAGACGGGAACTTACCCTTTACTGAGGCGGCCAGTAGCCCCATATATAGGAACAGCACCCGGCTCCAATGGTGCACCTGCACTCCCGACTTCATTATAGCAAAAATCCGTATTCCGTCCCCTTTCCTGTATGCGCATTCCGGTCTCCTCACAAGTCCCGGTGCTACCTCCCGGTTTGTAGTCATGGCAGGGGCTGTTTCTCGGGTCTGGCAGGCACGATAGTTCTCAGATGGTCAAAAAGAGGAGATTCACTCGGTGTCGGTGCTGAGAAAAATCCCAATGCATGGAGGAGGCTCGGATCTCGCAGCTGGACTGAACCATGTCATGCGGGGACCGAGGGGTTCAGAGTCTCTATCTGAGAAGATAGATTTCACACCTAAAGGGGGAGACAAGGAGGGAAGGCAAACCAAGGGGGATACGTGATTCAAGTGGTCACTGATCTACCCAACACGCGTAAAAAAGATCCCGAAAATCCCACGTCCGCTCCACATATGAAATTACCAAGCACAGGTAGAAAAAAACCCAGGAGATCGCTCCTTCAGTTTTCCCCGCAGTACTTATGTGTCCTTCTCTTTATTTTATCTCCATTTAACAACATTTGCGGTGCCGATATTCCACGTTTAAACTCATCATTAGACCGAGATTAAAATGAACGAAACGACGAATGATGGAGAGCCAAAGAGGGTATCCGGATCCAAGAGAAAATCACCTCGTTTTAGAAGTTCTCCAGCGTTGTAGTGTAGTCAGTGATCTGACTATAGAGAGGAATATGCAGTGTGTATTCCCAGTATTGCGGCGCTTGGCCACAGCTTCGTCTCAGGACTGTGCGACGCCAAGAATCAGACTGCAGACCTGCTCGATCTCTGCGCGCCTCTCTCTCTCTCTCCCCCTCTTTCTCACCCTCCCTTTCTCTCTCCATCTCATCCTCCCTCTCTCTCCCACTCTCAGTAGCATCTAGAATTAGATATTCCCACGTTTTCAAAAATAATGTTGAGCTCTAATTTGCTCCATTTATTTTTAAAATAAAGGCAAACAAACATGTCTACAGAGCTACAATAGTTGTGTAATGAAGAAGGTGAGTGACAGCTTCTTCAAACAATGCAATACAAAAAATATGTATATAAAAAAAAAATACTGCAAGCTCAGGAGGTTAGCAGTCGTATGGCCTGAGGCACAACACTGTCCCTGAGTCTGGTGGTTGCCTGATGCTGCTGCTGATATACTATATTAGATGCATTTAAATCCAGAAGATAAAAAACAAATGTAATTAAAAAAATCATAATATTAATTGTTATTATAATAAATGACCTCCACCGTGTTCCAATTTGTTATGGTAAGATTTAGGGGTCCAAAACGAGGACATTGTCTCCATCCATTAAAAACAATCATGGGGTTGCCTGGCAGTTTAACATAGATGTCCACTTCCTGCTCACTAAACGTGAAATTGATGCTTAACAGGCTGGAACCCTCGACAGTAAATTTGAATGTCATTTCCACTTTTGCTTATGACCGTTATAATTAGTTTTCCACAATGCTCCGTGCATGGAAACAGTCGGGATAATGAAATGCACGTTGGCCTTCAACCCTAAGATGGAGTCATAAATAGTCCTCCCCACATTAAATTAAACTTTGCCAACAGTGGGGTGCTCATGTTCCTCCTCGACATGTCGTTCTGCAACACAGATTCAATTTCTGGATACATTCGTGTGTGTTACTGAATGATTTACGATGGTAAACAATATGAGGGGCCAATGAGTGTGTGTGTGTGTGTGTGTGTGTGTGTGTGTGTGTGTGTGTGTGTGTGTGTGTGTGTGTGTGTGTGTGTGTAGGTAAGGTGTGCAGCATTATCGCACACATCTAACTCATATTCTCAGAATCACTCAAATTGGTTCATTATTAGAGATCATAGACTAAAACACTATAAGATAAAGGAATGGACTGATTCATCTCAAATTCTTAGCGGTTGCTATGACAGCATGAAAAGAATGCATCAGAGAATGTTTCCTTTCAAAAAGATGGTACAAAACAAACAATTGGATGCTTTAAGAAAACTGACAAAGATCATGGACAAGCTCATGTGTGCGAGGACCAGAGAGAAAAATATGCTATCATATCATCCACGCATGTTCGCGAGTGCACTTGGACCTTTTCCGCGCTCCACCTGGATTCATCCCCACGTGCCACGTGACAACTTTGATCTTGTCTGTGAAATCATCTGGAAAAGAGAAAAGGAGCAGCTTGACTGGCGTCAAAGTTCACCTGAGATACAGCTGGATAAAACTTTCAAGGCTCGAGACATCACACAGAGTCTCCGGTAAGGCTGAGTTGGTCACAGCCTGGGGACCACCAGCACCCCCATTATGCATAACTAGTTACACACACACATCAACACAAAACAGTCATATGTCGTTTTACAATAGATATGTCTCTATTATCTGCTACATTACCTTTACATGAGTACACAGTGTTTGGTTAAATGATGCACATCCATGTGTATCATATTGTATTTAAAGTGGTAATCTCATAGATGTATGTAAGACACAATCTACACAATTGTGGCTGGGCTCATGACCCACTAATGAAAATGTTGCATATAGCCTATAGTTGCAGTATTACAAATCATCACTTAAGATGCCATTTCCCTTTGTTGTGTATTAATTGTTTGTTGTATGGTGAGTGTGGTTTTATTTGCCAGTGCCAAAGACTAAAAGTAGAATATATTGATTTAGTAAAATGCCATTGGTATACTATCCCATTTAAGTCCCTTTATCAAGACTTAATAAGTAGTAAAAGCATTATTATTTGTTATTTCTTAGTAATGCTTAATATATACGCAATTGATAGGAAGAAGTTCTTCGGAGTAGACGTTTATAAATGTGGGTAAGACATGAATATGCTCACTCAAACAAGCAGCAATGTCTGCGCTAACGAGAGGTGCAAAGTCACAGTGTCATGATTTATTTCTCTAGCTATACTTTTAATGTTAAATTGTTAAGAAAAATGTTATATTACATTTTATACTTTTGACCTGTAGTTTGGTTATAAGCCATGCCTACACTGTCATTTTAGAAGACTATACATTAATGCTAGAATTGGATGGGCTTATATAAAATGACCTGATGGTAGTATGGATGATAAGTTAAGGCCTATTTCTAACCCTGATCTCAACATCACAGTGGCTGCTGTGCGGTCACAGACCCTCTGTATAATGTTAATGTGCACCATCTGCTCAGCGGCCGCCCGGAGCTTTCATGTCGTCTCCATTATCATAAGCATCCCGTGTCCCAACGGACCGTCTGTTACGCATCGCGGCTCGACAGCCAACAGGATGGTGACTAAAGAGTAGCCTCATTCAAAAGTTATGGTTTGAAGCAGGTGACACACCACACATAAGGATGGAGCCACGGACCCAATGCTTCCACCTCCTTGAGGCAACACAACTAAAATGCCAGTCCAATGTGACAACAAAACTATGGATAGGCAAACAGTATCACCTGGCTAACCTTTAGGTCATCCAATGAGGTTAGAATAGTATGCACTGCCAAAACAAGCTTCTTGGTAAACAGGTGTATCCTTAACATATGATGTACAAAGCAGACATCTCTTGAACATGTTCACAATCCAAATGAGTTTTTCTTCACACCACAGGATCACTATAATGATGAGATTCCAAACTATAGGAGTCACCTGAAATGTATACTTCGGAAAATGTTATTTGAGACATGAAGTTATTTGCCACCGCTACACATTGTAGTGGTTGTGATTTCACGTTTTACAGATGTGTTAACCCGCCATTTCTCTCTTCTGGTCTAGGGCTGAGAAAACACGGGCAGATGATTTGGGTCAGAGCACACAATATGAGGAGGGAAAACAACAAAACCTCACTGCCTTCATCCTCCCTTGCCCTTATCTCCAGGGCCGAAATCAGCCCCATATTGCCGAGCCTGCACGGGTAGTGAACCCAGAGATGAAAAAAGAGATACAACGAAATGAGGAAGAGGCAAAGGGGAAAAGAAATTTGGTGAGCATGACGTCTTTGAAAGCCAAAGTTGTTTCCCGTTCTGGTTTACTTGTACTATTACCTCTATTAGCCTGATAATGAAGTGATATAAAAATGTTCTGTTGTTTACGATTCTCTGTCATGTCAGACTAATTACACCGGAGATCAACAATGGAGGATGGAACATTTCTTCAAGAAGATGTGCGTCCCACAATGCACCAGCAGAAGAGCAAAACAGAGCTGTGTAACTGAGCCTCCACCTGTGGCGACAAATCCCATCTGCTCTGCCGCTGAGGACCACACCCCGCAGGAAGAGGAAGAACCTACACTTCCTTCGAAAGTACCCAGGGAGACGTGTGAAAGCGAAGATGAGAGAGATACTAGTAGCAGCTCTGACAGCAGTTCTAGCGATGATGACACCTCTGTAGATCTACCTGGGGTGCGAAGTTGTGGCACTGATAGCAATGATGGTGAGTCAAAGAATGAAAACGATGACATTGGGGAAGATGAAAAAGAAATCCCACGCCCAGTTAATGAATCAAGCTCCCACAGCGAGAAGAAATCCTGCTCTTCTAGCACAGAGAAAGACTTTCCTCCGCTATATACCGTGAATGCTGGCGTTCTCCCATGTCCCACAGCGCCCCCAGCCTCAGGGAAGATGCATAGCCAGTGGGATATTCCCCTTTTATTCCACCCACATGCTATCCCTGCTGCAACTTTGGCAAAAGAAGTGACCACCTATGCACAGGCTCCTGTCCAAGACAAGGCAGAAGCGCCTCAGGCCGACACAAACAAGATGGCACCACCAGAAGCCCCCACTCAACAGGAGGCTTACGACCTACAGGCCGACTTTCCCGCTCTGCAGCCCCGAAAGAAAGCGCTGGGTTTATTGCACGATGGGAATCCCAAAACCAAAGGTGAAGAGGGGAGAGGAGTGCATACTCACTCACAAATCCAATGCCAAGAGAGTGGGGCTACCCATCAGAGGAAGAAGGAAAATGCACCCCACGAGGTTTCTTCCATCTGTGCAGGAGACCAGAAATCTGTGCTGGACCCTCAAACATTTGGCTCCGCCGGCCGAAGCATCTCTCCAGGCCCCGACTGTGATGAACTCAAGGCCAACAACCAGCCGCTTCCTAGAGGTAATACATCCACAGTGTGTCTGCCTAGCCGTGCTCTTCATATGCTTCCACTTCTATCAGTTGGTTTGGATACAATTGTATAATATAGGTTTAAGTCTCTGGAGCTAGAAATGCACAAGCTCACACAAAGAGCCCTGTCACACACTGCTTATTAAAGGTAGGAGAGAGGCAGCAGCACCTGTCCGAGGCAGAAATTCTCTCAGAGGTTGCACATTTAGCAAAAGTCCAGCCCTCAAAATGTTACCCTTTTTCTCTATGCCATTTTAAAACACATATAATGAACCTCCTTTTTGCCACATACTGTAGCAGGTGGCTTAACGTCACTACTTTGTTAACTTTTCTGAACCTTGAATCGAAGTTGTGTTGACAGCATAACAGCCAAATTAGAACCACTTCATCCATCAGGGGGCAGAGCTCTGTGCCTCGTGTAATCCCCAACCACCCACATGCAAACACACACACACACACACACACACACACACACACACACACACACACACACACACACACACACACACACACACACACGCAAATAGTGCGTCACTGTTTAGGTGATAACACGCTGTGACTCCGCATCGGCGTTGCAGAGAAGCACTTCCTCAGTCGGATGACTCAGTGGGGACATGTTTTTATAATGAGGGGATTATTGTTCAGTGGCAAAGTGAATTACAAGGTGAGCCTTCCATTATGGCTGTTGGTGTAAAATAAATAAAAGTGGACTCAGATATGAATTAAGTCAACGGCAATTTAAGCACACTTTAGTCATTTTAGTAAGGAGTATGAGGTGTACAGTAATACAGTATCTGCTGCACAATTTGCAACGAGGTCACACCTTTACTTTTCCAACCTAAATAGCTTTTTTCACCTTGAGAACATGTTCATGCTAGGATCATAAAGAAAATCAGATATATTTAGATCCGTTTAAATTCCCTTCTGCTTCTTTAACAGGTGCTCGACTAAACCTGAAGCCTGCTCTGCTCTGCTCAATAAATGTGCTTCTGTGATACTGCTGCCATTCCTCCAGCAGTATGCAGTCAGTGCTGATTTGATAGAATTGACTCTATGATAGCATAGCCCTGTTGATTCAATAGCACTTTGTTGATCCCCGAGGGGCGGCGGGGGACTGCTGCTGAAAATTCCTTTGCAGCGTAAATTAGCACACTTCTATTAAGCTTACCATCTGCATCACACTTAACATGACACAGGCCAGACAAAGAGGGTGTGCATGTAAAATGGATAAAGTGTGCTAATCCTTGCCCCCTTGCTGGGCATATTGCAGTTGCAGGTGCAGATGGCGTGTGTGTTAATGCCAGGACCTGGGCGAGCGCTGCCAAGGCGGGCATGAAGCAAGCAGCTGCCCCTCAGGAGAAAGCCAGAGCTTCTATCCTTCAGCAGATAGTTACCATTAACAGAGCCAAAGGTAAGCTTATACCTTGGCCTTATATATTTGGCCTGTGTGTGTGTTTGTGCGTGTGTGTGTGTGAGTTGAGAGATGTGTGAGTATAATGTTTCACGGTGGGCCGCATGAAGAATTCATCATGATCATCACTCGTTGAGCGCATTTATTTTGCAACACTAACTACGTCCTCTCGCCCTTTATGCACTGTGCATCAAAGGGTCCGTGTGTAGCATTTTTAAACATCAATATATCATTGTCAAATTAATTGTGGAATTCAATTTGAGATTATTTACCACATGCAAATGAGGCTGCAGTCGAGCTGATTGGTGGTATCCATGTCACACCAGTGGTATGTTTCTGTTCGTGTCATCAATTAGTCTGTGCCTTTTATCAAGCTCAACGGCGAACACTGACAGATCTCTGGCACAGTTTGGTCTGATATTGACATGAATAATAAAGTGGCAATTTAACAACACAGACAAGTAATCTAGTCAGTTGTAAAGCAGAGATCAAACAGAAATGCATGTAAGAGGTTATACTGTGTATTATTATCACATCGTATTTGCAATAAATCCTCCGCAAGTCACACACGGCTATAGAGCAGTTACCATACCGTGGTTTTTATGTGTGACTGGAAAACGTTCAAACTTTGCCGTCAAGCCTTGTCACTCATCAAATGTGCCTTGACAGCTCTGAGATTTTAATTACTTTACATTTATGCTTAAAGTCATCCAGTCAAATTAGGTTTTTCAAATGTGCCTGATCAATCTTGTACGTCTGTGGATACCATCAGCTAAATGGAATGATCTAGTCAGTTGCCTCTGAAGGAGTTGCTTCTCTGATACTGTATGTTTGCAGTAATAGTAGAAATTGAGAGTGGACCATGCAGTGCTCCACAAAAGGACGTTTTCTGTGTAAAATCGGATTTGGGCCGTGTTTGAATGTGTTGCGCCAGAGGAAAAGTTACAAAAGTGTTTGGACGTTTTAGTGATGTAACCACTGTGAAAACCGTGCAAGTTTGTGCATTTGAAAAATAGGCAAATCTCAATGCTCTAGTTACATGTGTGTAAATCCCTACGAGCGTGGCAGTGCAATTATGAGCTAATGAACCTTAATAGCTCAATATGTATCAGTTAAGTAGAAACTACCTTCAAGGAATGTATTAAAAAAAATCTGTTTCTCATATATCATTTTGTTTTTGTAATTGTTTACTACTTTTTTCCCTTTCACAGCAGCTCATAACCTCCCAAACAAAGTGCCTCCCTATCGGGCAGCAGCTCCTATGTGTCGAGGCCCGAGACCTCGCTACCCAAATCGGTTTGCTGGACGTGGTTACAACCCAGCCCATCAGCAGGTAAAAATATAATTAAGATTTAAACTGAATAACAAACACATACTTTAATCTGTAAACTCAGCATAACATTGGTACTTTTTAGGATTTCACATTGCATATTTAGCTCTTGTATTCTATGCACACATACCACATTTCATAAGGCCTAGAAATGTGTAATTAAAGTGGCTACATATCTTGATTTAAATAACTTATATGAATGTTTAACATTACTCGGAGTTCAGATCTTTAGAGAGCAATCAGGAGGGAACATGTTCTTTGAAGTGGATGTTCAGTAATTTCACTACTTTATTATGTATTGTATGCTTTGGTATGAACTCTCTGGAAATCGTTTAAACCCATCTCTTATTCCAACAAAGCTATTGTTGCTACCCATCTGTTCCTTTTTGACTGTAACTGAACCATAAAAACAACACATATTCACTTATCACCCATTCGTAGGGTGAACATATATATTGTTAACTGTTCCAGCTGGCACAAACAATAACTTCATATTTGTAGCCTTTCCCACAACCTTATGTCCTCCATTCGGGTAGGACAGCTGTGAACAAATGTAACCAATATATTATATCTCAAAAACGAGTTGTTAGATTGGCCTGAGATTCAGTCTGTTCATGCTCCCTCACATTGATTTAAGGGAGTATGTGACTTGTCCTCTATCATTTATCTTTATGCTGGAAGCTACCGTCTCCGCTCTGTGACATATTCGGAAGGCTTACTCCTGCTATCTGTCCCCATTGTCCGTCTTGAAATTGGTCAAAGGGCTTAGGCTTAGGTACGCTGCTGCGGCTTGAAATTTGTTGCAGATTGATTTGGGTATAAGGGATGTCGGTTTCTGTAAGTGTTTTTAAAAATAGATTCAAAGAGTTGAAGAAGGGTACATCAGGTTACATGAGATGGTTTAACTCAGCTAATTGCCCGTATGTGGCCCAACAAACACGAGTCTAATTTTTGGAATACTCCATGTTGTACTTCGGAAAACTTTGATTAAAGTAAAAGTCTGTAATGTTTAAAGTCGGGTTGTATGAGGTACGTACACATAGTCAGTGGCCGTTCTGTTTGTAGGAACAGAGTACCAGCAGAGGTGGTCATTAAGGACTACTGTAGACGTGGCAGCAACACTTATGTCACCAAAAGAACAACATGTGAAAGACCAGATAAACCCATGGATTTGCTAGTAACATCCTAAAATTCACTCTGTTAAACAGGCGGTTTATATTTATAGCAGCTGCGTGTAAACATGTAATTAAGAGTAACAAATAAACCGCCGGAGTCAATGTCTAAGCACATCCAAACCATAGGAGCAATATACATTTATGATAATGTATGCAATAAAGGTTATGCATTTCTGTCAGTCAACAACGGTGAGTCTCACACAGCAGAAGTCTATCCAACTTGTTGCTGCAGATATATATATATATATATATATATATATATATATATATATAATGGGTATGGTCGACATCTCAACCGTTCTCAAGTAAACATCATACGTACCTGTCAATCAATACAAACAAATCTAATTTCACAATGACAGTTGGCATTATACGATTTATTTTCGAGTCTTAGTCGTCCAATCCAAATAGAATTGGGGCATGTTCATCTATATACACATTTGCTAGTTTGTTCCCCCTGTTTGCAGTGTTTGTGCTAAGCTAACTGACTGCTGGCTCTGGAGAATGTACATTACATGTTTGTACAATTCTTTAAGGATCTCGCAACAAAGTTTTGATGGGCAGTGTGGAAGAGGCCGTGGAGTATTTTGAAACTGTATCCGCACCTCTCTGTTCTGCAGAGGTCCAAACATTGCATCTGTAGAAACAGAGAACAACATTTATATTACCAGGAGCTTTTTTAAGTTGTCTAACAGAATGCTCTTACTCAAACAAACACATGATGAAAGAGCTCTTTCCCTGCCATTATTTTAACACTTTTAAGTGCGTGTGTTGTCAGTGGGGAGATATTTATGTCCCTCAGTGTAAACACGGAAAATATATTCATACATCTCTATTTTTTTCCTCTTTTTCAATCTCTCCTCACTGTGCCCTTTCCGACTACGACCTATTTAAATTTGGAAAGCATTTTTTTTTTCCTGTGTGGCGGTGACAGTGACAGCAAGGCTTACTGCGCTCTAAGGTTTGCCCCTTTGGCCTCCGCACTTCCAATCCAGGAGGATAATTACTGTAGCTGCAACGCACATTCCCCCTGGGTGGAAGTGGCAATATGGGGTCTCTTGGTGTCAACTGAGAAATTAGATGCAAGGAGGCAAGCCTGAGTTAGAGAGAGAAAGAGAAGGGCAGACAGAGAGAGTTAGTGTGTGACGGTGATGGAGGGAGACTTTAAAAGTTGCATTTTTGGCAGCAAAACAGCTGATGCAGGGTTGCAAGAAAATGTTTATATGGAGTGTGAAAAAGATATGAGGACCATTTCAGTCACTGACACATTAAAAATATTTTTCTCCGTAATTGCCTTATCTCACACAGAGGCTGTGGTTCACACACACCTGGCTGTTCTTGTTCTCGTGCTAACCGTAACCTAAATATTCTGCTCTTAAAGTTTAACAAGAAAGAGAGAAAGGGTAGTGAGAAAAAAAATCAGATAAGGAGACCTTAAGAGCTTTTTATCAAGCGTAGGCGTGTGGATGAGAATGTGCTGTGAATGGGTGATCGTGACTATCTCTGTTTCTCTTTAAAAATCACCAAAGCCTCTCAGGTAGTCCCAAGGTCACACATATGTTCTGAATCCTGAGTGTTTTATTCTACTAACTTTTCACTAGCCCATCCTAATCGTTGTTTATCATTGATTTAAACCACTCCTCTCTCAGTAATCAAATCCTGGATATTAGATACCTCTAAGAGAGAGCAATTAAGTGAAGCTCCTGGTATTGTGTCAGGGAGTTGACATACCTATGCAAATTGACAATTAAAAATGTTGTTGTCAGGCGGAGAAAGAGGAAGTAAGTGGCCACATTGTTTAGTTTAACATCCTGATTGATGGTCTGTTGCAAATGTGCGATCTTCAGAAACGGTGCACATTTGGAGGCATGTGAGAGTGCCCTCCAGCATGTGAAAGTGTGTGAGTTGCGGAGACACAGGCCAAAGTTTTCCCTCTTGCATTCTTCCCTCTTCCTTCAGCTAATAAGCCTGTCTCTGAGCTGTTGCTAGGCTACACAGGTCTGTTGTCATTCTCCGGCAGGTGGCCTTTCCCTCCTTCAAGTCTCTGAGTCTGTGTGCATAAATCCATGTGAGCATTCATATCAGCGCAGGAGCAGATATGACCCATGAATTACATCACCGTACACACTAGCTCTTCAAGCTTTTTCATGAAGAACCACTTTAAGTGTATATCTAACCTTTTCATGCTGGTGTTAGCTTCAGTGTAGCCCTCTATGGTGTAGCCTCATGTTCAGCTGACCTTATGTGAGCTCGTTCGGCATCAAATTGGGGAATTATACATATTGTAACCAGGCAACAAAGTATGGTTTTGTGTCAGAAGGTATTTGCAAGCCCTTACAAAATGCAGTCTATTATCGTTTGACTGTTTCTAAGGGGTGGAAAGATAGTTAGCATAGAGGAAGCCTGAGAGATCCATAGATTGGTTTTGAGGTGGGCACGAGAGACACAGATGTGGTTATAGGTGCAATCAATGTGTTTGTTCATAATCTGGAAATCTCTGGCTCTCTCTCTATAGCAGCCCACATGTTAACCCCTTCAGTCTCAGTACACACCTGAGACCTCTCTGAGCCTCAAATGAAATATTTATGAGATAAAACCCCCATAGCAAAACATAAAATATGCCGGTAAGACAGTTAAGAATACAATAAGTGGGATTCTCACTGCACAACAAGATCGTGACATACTTACGGGGTCTCGTAAAGCTGTATTACTGACACAAAGATTACCCCCCCCCCCCCCCCCCCCCCCGCCCTCAAAGGTGGAGGAAGGTGCTATGAGTGAGCGCCTGGCATCACAAGACATGTTACTCTCCAGCCCAAATGCAAATGACAAAGTGGCATTATCACTAATGATGAATTGCCTCTTCACTGCAATTGTCAATTGGATCTCTAATTAGCTAATTTGCCCACCTCTGTGCTCGAAATGTGATTTTATGATTGATGTCATTTACAGCCCATCAACATATACAAACCTTGATTAATGACGACAATTATAAAATAAAAACGATTGAACTTTGCACTTTGATTTCAGTATAATGGTGTGGTATTACAGTCCCGTAAGAGCAGAAAGCTATTCATCATTGCGCTTAAGGTTACTAAAAGTGTTGTTTTGGCAAAATCAAAGGCTAAGTTTGTAATAAGCAGGGTAATGAAGCTAAAGGAAATGTTTTTCAGTCACTCACACAACCACTTTATTTTGCATCTTTTAAAAAACGGAATAAAGACAGATAGACACGACTAAGACCTGTTGCTTATGGCACTATGTATATAAACCAACCAGAGCATTACGGTGCAGGCATTGAAATGGTTCATTGCTGAGAGTGTTCATGTGTAGAAGTGGTAATGGTGTCATGATGGTTTTATAATGGTTTTTCAGTTATCTAATATGGCACAAAGGTTACATTTAATAGTGCTACTGCGATCTAAAGATGCAGATATAGACTGCTTTGCCTCTTCAATGGTTTTTACTGTACGTTTAATATTTAAAGCTGCTATTTGTAGAATTGTTGTGATATTTTAGTGTCCTTAAAATGATACTGAAGATTGGTTGTAAAAAATAAATTGAGTTTCCTAATTTTACACATAGGGGCTTTATTAAAAGCATGTATTCAAACTCACATTTCTATTCCCCTTTTGTCCCATTCCTTGTGAGAGGAAATACAATCTGTTGTGAAAGTGCGGCTATTGTGCACATTATTCCTTTTGTCAAAAAAAGATCAGAGTAATTAGTTGGTGGACTCTTAAGTGAAAACACTTAACCTGTGGATGGGCATGGTGAATAATATCCATGACTAGTTTGTAGTCTGATTTACGTTTTCAACACTGCATGATGATCATTTTGTAAATTGGGGGATGCAGGGTATACAATTTAAGCTGCTACTTAAAAATATTAAACATTTGAGAGGACCATTCGTCGGTAATTAAAATAAATTGTTTTAAACTTCTACAATGTAGAATCAAGATAGTCTAGTTTGCAGTTAAAATAAATGTTTGCTGGCAACAGGTGTCCTTAGCACTTTTATCTATATCAATCACATCATAGAGAAATGTACATAATGGGTATTTTGGTCTCTCTAATCAGACACTTTGAGTGCTGTAGTTTGAATAAATATGCCATGTTAACAAATTGGTCAAATAAATGATTTCCTATTGATATGTTTAGCCAATTACAAAATGTAGCTCCCTTGAGTCTCGATGATACTATAAGAAACGGTTGTGATGAGACGTTATATGACTGTGACAATATGCCTATTAAAATAAGTTAGAAACGTATGCATAGCTAACAACAGGAGTAAGTTAAATGGTTACCTACTTAGCCAGCTAACAAAATGTTTTATTATGTCATTTTAATTTAATCCGCACATCAGTCCACAGCTGTTGCATTTGGCTCGGACTCTTCCTGCCATTTCATCTGTTCATTAACATTCAGTGCACGTGGCTGTGCTGCTGCCTCTCCTCAGACAGGGAACCCAGATGACTCTTGCTGCTGCGAGAGGGTGGCGCTCTGAATATCCAAATGTAAGAATGGGTCCACAGGGAGAGACTGTTTACGAACGCACACAACGTAACATAAGGAGTGCTCACACAGCACATGGTACAACGCTGGTGAACTGCCTGTGGGAAGTGACCTTAGGGAATTTGAACAGATGCATTAAGATACCTTGATTTTTAGATATATATTTGTTTACATAATAATCAAAAGCAAAATTCTTCTTTTTGTTGAATACAATTTTGGTCAAATAAGTTTGCAAGCCAAAATGACTTTAGGAAAAGCATAGGATATGGAGAGATTTATACGTAGACATACACTCTCCAATTCAGTTCAGCTTTCATTTAAGAAATGGAACCTTTAAATAACAGCAAGAGACTCGAGCAGTCGCCCATACCGTTGTGACAAGACAACTGTATACGACTCTTTTATGACTACTGGCATTTATTTGATATTGCAGAGTTGTTTGTTACCTTTCTTTATGGAAACCCTCCAAAGCAATTTCTCCAAATTGCTTTCCTGAAAGTGTTGCAGCATTTTTGCACTGCCGTTCCTTTGTGTTTTCTGAAATATTACATGCAGACAATTCACTGAATTCATCTCTTAACTTATTCATTGGGTTGCCAAGGCAAAGATGAACCTGGTGAGACTGTTTATCTGCGGAAAGGAATAACTCAGACCAACTCCTCATTGACACTTTCTTGGCTTTCAAACTAGCTCAACATTGATTACTTCTTTCTCATCCTCTGACATATTATTTATTTTTATTTTTCCTCACCTTTCTCTCCCTCCCTATCATTCAATCACTTGTATTATTCTAATCACTTTTTAATCTCCTCTCTTCCTCCAGCATTTTGTAGCCCATGCGTATCGAGCCAGCTGCCCTACAGGATTCAGATGTCCCCGTTTTCCCTTCCAACAGGTGAGCCCCTCTAACAATCACAATTTTTGTGTCTGTGCCTAAAGTTTGCCAGTTTCAATATTCGTCTGAGTTTATGTCCAATTGTAATTTTTGTGGGAGTCTGTGCATGCATGCCGCAGCTGCGACTTGGTCCTCCATTGTTTCTTATTCTATGTCATTGAACTGTCAGCTTTTATTAAACATAAAGTGCAGCTATTGTGCAATACATCTTCCTCAGTAGAGATTAAAAATCCTCTGTGAGAATGATGCTAAATATAAGTCGCATTAGATTGGAATGCGCTGCACACATGTGTATCAGAAGTCAAATACGTGTGTCTGTACGCTTGTGTTTTGAGCGTGTATGTCACCGCGTGTGTGCACTAGTGTGTAAAAACCTGCAGCACACTATATCATTGAATATAGGGAAAAGGGTTTTATTTGTCCCGGTGTCACTGCTGATGGATGCCTCTCATAAGACAAGCACAGTCAGGGATCATTCTTCATCCTTCCTCCCACTCCTTACACTTCCTCTCCATCATATTGTATTCCCTTTGCCCAACCCTTACTCTTACTTCTCTCCTTTTCATTCTTTGTTGGCACTTACTAGTGGTGTCACAGTGAATTTCATGCTGCCACATGTGTCTATTCTGTCCTAGTTGAGAGGGAGGCAGGCTTTAATTATAAGTCCTATGACCATCACAAGGCAATACACAATGGCATTTTAGAACAGGCGGCTGTTTGATCCGCTCCACCATCATACATACATAATTTTCTACTTTTGGAAGATTATACATTATACAACGTGAGGATATGAGAAGAGGTGCTTTAAGGCCATGGTATTGTTTTATTATTTTTCAGTGGTTTGCTAACAGTTGCTTTGGATGTTGACCTTCTGTTCGCTGCCCCATGAGTTGAACTTGTCTCACCCTGTGTGTGTACATCTACAAATATTGTGAAACTAACACAGAACTGAGGTCATGTATTCCAACGGAGGGTGAAAGACGGACAGTAACGGACTCGTGCCCCCTTGCGATTATTGAATTTGTCGCCACCAGATTATGAATTTGCTAGATTTTTCCTGCGGGCAGCCGACCTTTCTGACCTCGATGCTCTCAGCCAAACATCTGCTGTACTGGTGGCTTTTTAGCTTGCCCACAGCTATACACAAAATGTATATAGTTGAACGCATAAGTCCCACAACAAATGTAATATGTTATATAAATATGCTAGTGGCTAAAGTTATGCACATAGAGTGTAAAGTGCAAGGTGTTACATGCCCAGTATAAACAGCTGTGTTAATGTAAACAAAAAAAAAGTTTGAGGCGGAGGTTAAAAAACTTGTTCTGTGTATACCGACAGAAACAGCCATGAGAAGAACATCCATGCCAATCTGCTAAAGTTCAGCCCATGTTCCAGATTTAACAGGACTGTTATACAATTGCTGCATTACAACAAGAATGACCGAATGACTCAAAGGACGAGGATGTGAGGACACCAAAAAAACGAGTGGCTATGATGTGCATGCTCAATTTGAATGGAGTGCATTTGCCATTGCCTGTACAAAGCTTTGAATATAGAAAATCAAAATGAAAGTTAAATACAAGACCAACTATTAAAACTCAGCGGGTCAGGCCAAATCGGGTAAGGGCAGAGGATCAAAGCTCAAATGATCATCACACAGGCTGATATTCAGTTGTGTAAAATAACTTCTTTGAGATGTGAGGACCTCAAACAAATCTTCACTCACCTCTACTGCATTGGAATTTAGGATAGAATCATGCCAAGGCAAAACATTAAAACAAAATATAAATGCTTATATATCATTAAGGGTAATTCAGAAAATGAATTGTCCCCAGCTAAGTAGGTAAGCGACTGTGATCACATTCTACGGTACTTTTCACCCATCCAAACTTCTATAGATATATCACTTCTTGCTCTGTTGTTAGCTGTGACGGAGAAATAAAAAAATACATCAAGTGTGATCACAACAATCCGACTGTTACTCATACTGTCCTATTGCCAGCTTATCAGCCTCCAAAAGGTGCAAAGATGACACTAATTGTGTCTTTATTGATGCGGCGCTGTTATTTTAAACAAAGCTATATAACCACAGCAGTAAAAATCTCACAGTTTTATTGTTATTAATGTGCTGAGAGCAAATATTGAGGGCATATCTTTGAATCATCTTATTTTCCAATGAGCGTTTGTTAGAGTATCTGCGTGTAGCCTCCACCTTCAAAGCAACTGCATGCTTAATCTTCACCAAATATGACTATCTTTAGAAAATGTGTGTGGTCATTTAGATCCATAACTTGTAATTACTGTGTGTCAAAATCCAATCCACGACGGGGGTGTCTTTATTCGTGCTAAGGGTTTCCTGCTTGTGTCTGTCTTTGATGCATCATACATCTGAAAGGTAAGAAAAAGACTAAGAAAGAACTCTAAATCCGGCCCTCTTTCACCTTGATCAGCAGTTGCCGGAGGGGCCCATTTCTCCGTTAGCTTCAAACAGATAGTCTAATAGCTGCTCCAAGGACACACACTTCACGTTGTCTCCTTCTTTCCTCCCTTGTCTTTTTTAGTGAGGCAGAAATGTGCCTTGTTGTGGTGGAATGAGTAAAGATTTGACTGAGGCGATGAAACCCATTATTAATATTTAACAAAGCTTTTGAAAGTTACACGGCACAATTGGCTCGTTGAACCAAATTAGAGAACAACAGAGAAGTAAACCAGTGCAGAAAAAAGAGAAGAGGAAAAGAGCCAACTTGTTTGAAGAGGCTTTCTGTTTTCTGCCTTGAAGATGATTTGAGTCCTGAAACTCAGGAATAGATGGTTGGAAGTTTAGCTTCGAGGATCTACACATGGATTAATGATGTGCTGCTATGTGAAGCCAATGTAAAGAACAGCAACTCTGAGATGGGGTGACAGTTTCTCTCCTCATGTCTTGACATACTAAATGAGTACAAATGCTTCCTGCAGGTGCAGAGAAGCACACACAGATCTACATATAGCTCACAGCAACATGGAACACATCCACCCACCTCTTCATATGGAACACAGAGGAGATGAAGGCACAGGAAGCAAGTGGTGAGGTCGTTGGAGAGAAGATAGAGGAAGGGGAAGGGTGCCGAATAGATTGTTTCAAAACATTCTTTGTGATTATCTGATACTTTGATTTGGTTTATCTGAGCGTTTCTGCATTTGTTCAAACACCAACTCATTGTTTGTTAGAATTGTATTATCACTAGTTGTTGCTTTATTCAGTTCCAAAAACATATACGGAGCTTGTTGTTGTTGTACATTTGAGGAAATGTTTTTAGTTAAAGTGGACCTATCTTGCTATATTTGAAAAATATATTGTAGGGCCATACCTATATAAAACATGTCTGTGAAGTTTTTTTTTCAATATACCTAACAGATCATGTATTTTAGCCATGACTCATTTCGCTCTATTTGCTCTATTCCAGCCCTGTTTTTGCAAGGGCTGATTCTGTGGCCCCATCTCAGGTCGGTTAAATGGATTCCTTGCTTCCCTCACTTGCGTTGTTTCCCTGCGTCTAGTCCCTCCCACCAGGGAAGCATGGAGAGACGCAAGGAAACCACGAGAGGCAGGGAAATGAGTTTTAAGAGCAATGGGACGTCCTTTCCTCCGGAGCGTCACGTGAAGCGACGTCCGTTTGTGATGACGCCGCACAGCTGTTCGTCTGACAGCAGCTCTGTCCCCGTTATTTTCACAAACACCCCCGCCACACATTTACTGACACAAACATCTGTTGTAGACCCCAATAAATAAAACTCATTCTCAAAAAAGATAAACGCCATTCTTAAAATATATAAACGAACAATAGTTTGATTAATATTGATTAGAGTGCACAAAATAAATAAAATAATTGAGAGAAGAAAAAGAGATATGTTATCTATCAAAACCCAGTTAGATTAACATTCGTTGGATTGCACACTTTGTTTGTTTGTGTGGATATGTAGCACATTAACATTTTAAATAGCACTTAATGACTGACTGAATGGAAATGACAATAAATGAAAATGTAAAACGAAAAAAGCGATCATGAAAATGTTTCCAATAAATGAATAAAATTATTTTTGACCACTTTGTTGTTCAGATATATCACATATTTGTAACTAAATGATACATGAATTTAAACAAAACACGGTATAAACTGAGGAGTGAGTCTCGTGAGTTTCATTTATTTTCTTCACTCCGCTGGGAAACTGCTCTCATGTCAAGAAGCATCAGATCAGTGCATGCGCTGTATCGTCCAATCAGTGAGCGATAAGGTAAGGGGGGCGGGGCGAGTGTCTGAGGATTTCATCGGAGGATGGTCTGGTGGTTCCTCGGTTATCGTTCCTCCATAGAGAACCGCAGTGACGCGTCCTAAAACCCGGATGTAAACTCCTTCCGGTTACTTTGTCAAAAACGCAATGCAATTTCTCCATAGGATTTTGGAAAATAGCTCGAAATAAGGTCTGTGGTTGACACACATCACTGCGGTTCTCTATTATCGCTCCTCCAGCAGAAATAAGAGCCATGGGACGGTAAGATGGCGCAGACAAATCAACTTCCGGTGAGACCGAGGAGCGAGGAAATGAAAATAGTCGACCTGAGACGGGGCCTGTGGCAAATGAGCTGCAGCTGACCACGCCCCCCTGCAAAGAAGGGGGGCGAGGCACGAGCGTCATGTTACCATGCTGTTACCATGCTGCCACGCAACCTCTCATTCCCCTGATAGGTGGAGAGTTGACCATATAGGCGGAGCACCCCGTTTCTGACGTCAGAACAATTTCAAATCTGTATCAGTCTGTATCAGATCCGTTGCAGCCCCGTTTTTAGAGATTTGGGTATGGAGGAAAAGAGAGAGGGTTGTGTTTTCTGACACGTGGTGAGTTCCCTGACACACCGGGGACACATATTCATGTATAAAAGACGTACAAAAGTGCATTTTGCATGATAGGTCCCCTTTAAGTGGTGATATCCTCCTATATATTCCACTTGTTTGGCTAAGACCATTAAATGAAGCCGTTATTATGCCTTTTTTGGTTTTCCCTTTCCTGTAGTGTGTTATATAGATTTTTCTTCATGAAATGCCCTAAGGGGGGGTACATCTCTAAGTAGCCAGCCAGCTAACTTATCAGAACAGACTGGACTCAGGTTTCAGACAGAGGGTTATCAAAGACAAAAATAAAGCACTTTTTGAACATAACATTATGTAAACATGTCACAGGAGAGGCACATTAGCATAACAGCCTGTCCTCCTACAAAAAACGACCATATAGGCCGATTGTTCATGCCCTTATTACGACCCAAACACGTTTTAAAGTGTATGTTGTTTCTTACACGACCACTAGAGGTGCTCTAGTGGTCGTGTAAGAAACAACATGCTCCTGGCCCGTTCATTGCAAACGGGCGTTTATTCACAAATAACCCTCTCTGGAAAATCCTAAATTGTTGAATAGTTTGGCCATTAAAATGCTTTTTGATTCGATTTCTGGCGAGAAGTGTATCAAATCAAATCAAATCAAGTTTTATTTATATAGCACATTTAAAAGCGATTTTTGGTCGAGCCAAAGTGCTGTACATGCAATAAAAAACACTTATAATCACAATAAAAGACAATAATTTACAACAGATATATAACAAACACAGGGAATAGTCAGGAGTCGTGCTCCGCTCTGACTAGAAGGCCTGAGAGAAGAAGTGAGTCTTTAGTGAGGATTTAAAAACCCCTAGGGTCTGGGCCGACCTCACGTGGAGGGGCAGAGTGTTCCAGAGCCTGGGGCCAGCTGCTGCGAAGGCTCGGTGCCCTCGGGTTTTGTATACTGTACTCTTAGAATCCACGTCCAGTCGATGTGTAGGACCTATAGTTTGATAGATATTACGAAGATGATTTGAGGTCTCGCCAGGAGAACGTGTATGCAGCTTCCATATAAAGTTAGCGTGGGTGAAAACAGTTCTCATTCATAACACTCCGTTCGATGTCTCACTATGGATGCGCCTCAACGCGTATGCAAACAGAAGCATCAATCTCATTACGCCAATCCTGATTGGCTGGTGATCTTGACGTCAACGTCAGGGAATCCACCCACCCTTTAAGTAGCTTGCGCTACGACGCAGCGTCATTCAAAATAAGCACCTCTTCTCGCTTCGCCTTAGCAAGAAGGGCCGTCTGGTGAGACATCTCACTTCATGTTACTCTGAGAACTGGGGTTACGTAAGTAACCTATAGTTTTCATTCATAACACTCCGTTCGATGTCTCACTATGGGATATTGAAACTCCCGTATTGCTAGACATGCTTATCTCGAAAATCACCAAAAACAATCAGAACTTAACAGGTAGAACTCTGTCTCAACACGGGACCCAGCACTGCGCGGGCCACACTTGGAGCAGAGACATCTAGCCTGTAAAAGCGGACAAAAGTGAGTGGCGAGGACCAGCTCGCTGCTGCTTCTTGGATGGAAACACCCTTGAACAAAGCCCAGGATGTAGCCAGTCCACGAGTAGAATGAGCACGCAGGCTCGTTGGTGCCTGCAAATCCTGACTCGTATAAGCCAGAGCAATCGCTTCCACAATCCAGTGGGAGAGCCGCTGCCTGGTAACAGGCTTGCCCTTCTGAGGTTAGCCCAGGATACAAAGAGTTGGTCATTACAACGAATAAAGTATTATTTTATTTAAAAAAAAGTTTTTCCGATTTCATATCATATAAACACCATATCCCGACATGCATTGCGGCGATGTTTTTATCAAAACCTCTGAAAAAAGAAAGGTGTCTCTCAGAATCGAAAGTGAAAAACCTATGGGAAAAACACAAAAGCATTGTACACAATTTAAACCAATTAATGTCGTATAATTAACTAGGATAAACTGATGTTTTTTAGTGGATGAGTACTGCAGATATCACTGTTAAATCATTTGATCATTGGTTTTAATATTAAAACGTCGAGACCGGAAATACTGTTTTCAACCCGTAACTTTACATGGAGGCTGCCACTTACCTCAAATCATCTTCGTCATATCTATCAAACTATAGATCCTACATATCGACTGGACGTGGATTCTAAAAGTACAATATATACTTCTCGCTAGAAATCTTATCAAAAAGCGTTTTAATGGCCAAACTATTCCACAATTTAGGATTTTACAGAGAGGGTTATTTGTGAATAAACGACCATCTGTAACGTTAGCATTCAACGGGAGCACTAGAGGGCGAAAACTTTAAAACGTAATTATAGGACGTATTAAGCGCTTGAACAAACGACATATTTGGTCGTAATAAGGTCCTGAACAATCGGCCCATTTGGTCGTATGAGTTGGAGGACTTGTTGTAGCATAATAAGGGTTATTTAAGACAACTTCTTCTGGCTAATACTGTTTGTCTCTTTAGATGAGTTCAGAGGTCAAAATGATGTCCATGCCAAGCCTGAATTTACACTGTAGTTTGCTACACATCCTTATCTCCCGCAACTACGCCCTGTTTCTGATGCCATAAGCGATTGTTGGCAGTGAATGCAACATCAGGGAAATCTAAGGAAAGTAATCGTCTCTTGTGCAGAAACATACATTAGTAAAGACAATTCTACTGAATCACTTCAAAAATGCAGATCAATCAGCAGAAAGGACGCAACAGTTATTTCTAACGATAGATGAAGGCGAAAGAACAAGGCCAGGAGGCAATTGTCCGATTGATTGTGTTTATACTTTGGTTTTGTTTGCTGCAGTACGATGTTTTACTGAAAAATGGAACCATACAAATCAATTGCGCTTTTCTATCACCTCTTCCATCCCCCTTTATGGTTGCATCAAAGGCAGAGAATACAAAAATATCTTTGAAATGAATTAGTTCAACCTTTTTCAATCCCTCTTAAATTCTATCAATGCTTTTCATGAACAATCTCTTTGTGGCACTGTATTTTCCCTCTTCCTCCCTGCAGTGAGCCTTCATGACGGAGGCTGCCGGCAGCGGGCTTTTTAATCGGAACTCCACACCAAACAGTGGGTGACGATCGGTGTCAAAATGTCACAACCCGATTTGTGTCAGACACAAGGCAGGGGAGAGGTGAGCGCTGCAGCATTTTATGGTTCAGCGGTGCCACTTTGGGAACACGGGAGAAAGAAAGTAGATGTAAAGGGTGACATGGTTTTTAACAGCCATTAGACCCTTTCTCCTCAGCCGTATGCTCTTTTCTCTTTCCTGCCACCTTTTCTTCATGTTACTCGCCTCAACCGACCTCACTTTTGATCTCCCTCACACTATTACCCTCGCCCACCTCCCCCTGTCCTTTTCCTCCACAGCATCACTGTGTCTTTTGACGCTTGCATTTCGTGTATCTCTGGCCTCACATTATCAGATGGTGAATCATCGGAAAAAACAGTGACGTTTGTTGATAATGGGCACACAGAAAACTTGCGTTATATCAGTTGTTACTCCTCATCGTAGGATATAAACCGGATGTCATTAACCAGCATGATCTAGAAGTGAACATTTAAAACTTTCAGCCAAGTATTTACATTTTTTTTACTGTTTATCCACTATGTTAAACCGTTACGTAGCTAACAGTTTTAACTGTTTACTTATTATTGTTAGGTATCAATTATTATAATTCATAAGACGTGTATCCCACGGTTCAATACTCAATTTCCTCTGAATATTAAGGAGACCTTGGAAAGATCTTATGTTCTAACTCACCTACCTAAAGCTTATAGCCTACAGATGTTTAAGTTATTGAAATCTAGTCGAGGCCTTCCGGAAACGCCCTCAAATGTACAGATAAGACGGGGTCTGGTTTTTAATAATCAAACAGCATTTAAGACGTCCAACCCCCTTTGTTCTTTTGCAATTTAAAAGTCGTTTAAAGTCTTTCATGCAGTTCAATCTTTTAAAAAATAGTCTTGTGGTATCAAAGGCCAACATAGGAATGACTATTTTAACTGCTTATCTTTCACTGTTGACTAACCTTTTTCAAACTGTTAATTCATCGAACTTCCCTGCCTGCTTGCTTATTAGTTTTCTGAAACTCTCAATGTGGTGGTATTTGCAAAACCTGACTGTTGACGGCATGGTTACTCTAAATACAGGAAGATCTGCATTGAACCAATTTGTTAACGTGTTGGACTGTTTATTTTTGTATTCCTATCACAATTGTGGATATATGTTGTTTGAGCAAGATCCTGTAGGAGGCCAATATAAAACATTGATTTGAGATGTCATTACTGATTCATGCATTTGTTCGATAGAGTTGTTATGTTTTGCGAGACAACAAGCAAGAAACTGTGAGAAAGTAAGAACAAGAAAGAGAGGAGTTTTTGACCATCAAAGTGACGGCATAAAAGGCATATCACTGCCAGGCCAATATTTCCCTGTCATCCAAACAGCATCCCAATGTTATTCTCGCCTTGATATTTTTTTATTTGAATTTCATCTTTTGAATGTGAACGAAGACACAACGACGCACACAGCAGCGCACACAGAGTGACGTCTACACACATGCCTAAACAGATTTACATATTTATGAGATGTCTCTCTCTGTCACAGACACCAAAATGAACCTGCGGTACTCACACACCAGCCATCCCATCATAAGCATGTTCACCCACAGCTAATCACTCCTGCAGACACGAGTGCACGCAGAAGCTACAGAGCAGATCAGTGAGGACAATCAATCAGTAATAGCAACTTCTGAATGCGCACAGATTTCTTCCCTTTTGCCCTCTAGTGTCTTAAATATTTAGACTGTTTGACATCAAATGCATACATGAATGTCAATGAGGCAGATCTCAGTTCCTTAATCGCACACACACATACGCGGAAAAGGCCGGCCATGAAATAGCAGCAGGGTGCAGTCAGAAGCAACTCCTCTCAGAAACCAAAGACGGGCGCAGAACCCCTTTGTAGTTTACGCCGTTGTTATTGTACAGTCAAGCTCCATTATTGGACGGCTTGAATCGTGATAGGTGGAAAGATTGTTTCTGGACACAGTGCAGGCCCTAAGTGATCTTGTGATTGTCACTTCCGGAAAATTGTCTCTCGTCTTTGACACACAGAGCCTGTTTGAAGCATCCCTTTTCATGGCGGTGTCTTATTCTCCTTGAAAGAGAAACCAGCAATAAGGCAGCCCTCTGAAACGCCTGTCTATCAAAGGTCTCATCTGCCACACAGCCATTTCCTTTACACCTCAATGATATACTTCTTCCTCCCTTAATTACGTAGTAGCCATGGCTTAGGGCTACGAAACAAAGGCTTCTGAAGTGTATTCCATTTAGCACTTAACCAATGCCAAATTAATTGTGAGTGCACTCAATACTGTCTATGTGTCCATGGAGCTGTTGGGGTTAATAAATGTGTCTGTCATTTGCAGTGAGATATTTTAATCACTAAAATAATTTAAGCAGAGCACACACTCGAGTCATGAATACAATGGTGCTTTTCAAGATGCAATGGGAAGCCATTGTGGAAGTGTTGCTTTTTTTTTAACACCCTGTTTTTACACTACTACTGGGCTTGAATGTGGCTTTGTATCAGCGATCTCTTATTCTGTGTCGAGTGTTTCTCTTTGCACGTCCAATCTGAGCATTCACGGAGTGGCATACCATGTAATCAAACCGGTAGAAAATAGCTTCGGCAAAAGTGAAGATAGTACCAAGTCAAATGAAAAACACCACCTTGTAAGTCCTCTCGAAGTAGACTAGGGTCTCGAGGAATTCCAGACAGTCGGCTCTTTTGTCTAGGTGTGTGTGAGATGCAGAGTTTAAACCAGGCAGTGAGGAGTCACCCTGGTGAAACATTGAGTACTGCACTTTAGGAAACCGGTGCCCTTACAGGGAGACGTGCCCAGGATAGACATGCGACATCACATCACACTCCTGACTGCACGCTGCCTTGATACAATTGTTTGCTTGAGCCTAGAGCATTTCACTGTTTGTGCTTCTCAGAGTTAATCTGGGTACACAAGTCCATGGCAAACGCTGGAGCCTGTGCCTATCAAAGCCATCCTGCTTTACTGCAAGTTTGGAGGTTTCTGTCCAAAAGATTTGCGTACAAATGTCAACTCTTTAAAGCAGCGTTGATTCAACGCCAACACTATGTGTGGCGTCCTTAACTTGAATGTGTGTCTTAGAGATTTGTGTAGCATGTCAATGAAGAATGTGTACTTTCTGACTTAAACACCATCACTCATTACACACCCCATCAAACTTCAGAATGTACAATAAAATGGATACATGGATTCCCCCTGCTGGTTTGAGCTTTTGTAAGATACTTTTGGCCTGTTTAACTGTGTGAGCTGTAATTTGTTTAAAAAGCATCTTGAATTATGCTTTTGGGAAAGATATACACTTAAGAAAGGTCGTTACATTTCAGAATAATCTCAGCCTTGAGATGCTTTTGGGAAATGGAGCCCAGGTCAGTTAAACCAGCTGCTCCGAACCATTGGACCGCAGCCTACTGGTCCTCAGAGCACCATCTTTGGGCCCTGGAGATACTGCCAACATTTAAAAATCACATTTCTTGGTCATTTAAAAATGAAGTGATTATCTATCTACAGTCAATATGTGCTTAAGAACTAATACATAACAAATATCAAGTGAAAATGCATGATTTTAATGACATTTATGTTGAATATGACCCTGCCAATCACAACTGATCATCAGGTAAGGACGACATGTTTAGCTGCTGGAAGCTAGTGAGACTAAATGGTTTGGTTTTTGAAATAAAAAAGTGATGTGAGAGTGGTGAGGAAATCTTCCCTGAATACATTAGATCGCAGTTTAATTTTTTTATAATAGTGTTGTGTTATCTGTTTCTTATTTATTTTGGAATGATAGTCCTCTGAATTACTTTTTACTTTGAGATAATAGTGCGATATCTCTTTATTCTTATATGTTCAGAATCAGAGATCACCCTTCATGTGTGTGTAAAGATTACATTGAAATGATTGTGCACTCAAATCTCTCTCTTTCTGTTTTCCAGGCCAGGGGTAACCCATCCAAACACAGCAACGTGTGAAGACAGCAGGAGTGACGCAAAGTAATTGTGTTACTGCTGAAGACATTTGTGAACTATGAAAATTCAACAGACCCTCTTATTTCCCCCCCTGTTAGCAGTCTAATAAATATTTGCGTCACTCAACAATGGTTCACTTTTATGGGTAATGTACTGCTGTTTGGGGACTGAACCACAGTGAGACTCATCAAGTGAGGCAGAGGACACATCCGACACCAGTCAGTGCTTTAGTTCATTAGTGAGCATCTGTATGCTGTGCACATACAAGTGAGGCCCTTAATACAAAATGCAAACAGTATGCACTTTCCAAATGAATGGAGTGATGCGTAGTAATAACAAAATATCATTGTGCTGTGGTGATAGTGAAATGGCGATTATTCAACAGTGCAGTCATTTTCGCCAGCGGACCTTCTCATACATAATGCATCCAAATCATTGCATTTTCCCTCCATTCTGGGCTACAATGCATATTTCATCAAGTCAGTGAAATATTAAGCACTCTTACTATTTTATATTGTCTTCTAAAGGCGATTTCAGTTTCATCATTCGGGTCTCCTTCGGGACCAAACTTCTGGGGATGTCATTATTTGGCGTGTTTGTTTACTAGAGAGGTGTTTGATTGGTTAATGCAGGAGTAACGATCAATGAGGCAACCAATCAATTCAAGCGATTATCAAGGCTCAGAGGCCATTGATCTGTAAGGGGCTCAGTGCTCAGCGGCAGGTTGGGCTCATTCCAGCTGGTTTGATTGAAATTAGAGAAGCTCACACTGTGAGGCTTTCTTCACACCTCTGCCCTCACATTTTAAATGTCAACTGTTATTCAGGTGGAGAGATTGATGAGAAATTGGTGGAGGAGGAGGAGGTGTGTCGGGAGTATTAATTCAAGAATGTCAAACGTTGGTCTTTGCTGAATAATCCAAGGATGCTGAGTGTTAAAGTTTTATAAGATGTGGTGCAAATGTGACAATCTTTTTTAACCTTTTTGTCGTTTAAAAGAAACCACCCTGTGGCAGATGGATGTTACTTTTAGAACTTTTAAGATGTGAATTTATTTGTTATGCTGCTGCAACACAAACATTTCCCAAATTGGGATCAATAAAGTTATCTTATGAAGACTTGTTATTTATAGAAAAAACAGATAGTGCCATCATCTCTTAAAGGTGGGGTAGGTAAGTTTGAGAAACTGGCTCGAGATACACTTGTTGTTATATTCCATGGAATGCTCTTAACATCCTGATAGCAATGAATATCTGAAGTGCTTTGACAACAAATCCATAAAAAAATGTCATCTGTGGAAGCTGTAGTACTGTAAAAAGCACGACCAATCATTTTAGCCGGCCCGGCTAAAATAACTGGATGGCCTACCTGCCTGTCAGCCTTCCATCGGGGCACAAATTTATCTCGTGCCCTCATTGGTCATGTGCGCGTTCGTGTGTGTTGGAGGAGGGGCTCTGTAAGGAAGTGGCAGATTTTCTCCGGTTGTGTATTTTCAAATTCTAGCGATCTCGAGCCGGTTTCTCAAACTTACCTACCCCACCTTTAATACAATAACTTATTAGGAAGACATTTTTTGGAAATATTTCTTTCGCTTTCTGTTTTCTTTCTTTAAAGTTGGGGGATACGACTGACACCACTCTCAATAGATAAAGCTTTATCAAGCGCATACAAAGACGGGCGCCGTACATAATGGCACCCACTGCTCCCAACACTAGGATGGGTCAAATGCAGAATGTACATTTCCCTGTCTTTGTTTGACAGATATAAGAGTTTTTATTGAACTTATGATACAGTTTTTCACAAGAAAGCAAGTCATATTTTCCTCAAATGCCAAACATTTCAAGCAGCAATTATGCAATGTTAACGTACGTATTCCTTTATACATAACTGACACGACATTACTATAAAATAAGCCTTTTAGAGCCTGTTGAAGCAAATAGCACGAGAGCTATGTGTGGCATTTGGTTAGACGGCTGTGCATTGTAAGCCATGGATAGGTTTCC
Source organism: Harpagifer antarcticus (assembly GCA_902827135.1). Lineage (NCBI taxonomy): Eukaryota > Metazoa > Chordata > Actinopteri > Perciformes > Harpagiferidae > Harpagifer > Harpagifer antarcticus. Next base: position 1,748,290 of record CADEHL010001417.1, read on the forward strand.
TTTTCATTTAAACACTTTTCTTAACAGCATGTTCTATATTTTTCTTAAACTTTTGTATTTATCTAGGCCCAAGCTAAAATGAAGTTAAAAAGTCCTGACAGACCCACTCACAAATTCAGATAACCTGACTGAAGCATAATGGAAACAGATGTTGAGAGAAGTAGATGAAATAAACCAATATTTTGTTGTCGCTAAACATCAGGCGGATCCTACTCCATGTATGCTCTTAGTGCAATGAAGCACACTATTATCATGCATCATTTATCCTCCGCCACCAAATGACCAATAAGTCATATTTAAAACATTGAATAACAGTTCAAGGCCTCTATTGTTTAGCATGTATTATAATAGTGTCAGCAGTGTGCTCTTAGCAACTTAACCAGCTGTTTTGTAACAACTGTTGAAGCATCCTTCCATGTTTTATTCAAATCAGATATTATGTTATGCAATATATATATTATAAATAGTTTTCTTTAATTATTGTTTTCCTTTAAGGGGAATTACTAGATTGTCTTATAAAACCAGAAACAGGTCCTGATACATCATTCTTCTAAACACTATTAAATGTAGACCTCTTATGTCAGCGATGTCAAGTAAGATGTATTGGCTGGCGGTCCATTAACAAAGATGTCAACGTGACAATTTGTGCTGTTACATTTGTTCCTTTCCTTATATGTCTAATATGCATCATTAACACCTGCCTTAGAGAGCAGGTTATGTAATCGAGTCAGAACAAGCCAATTATGACCTAGAACAACAGGTTTAGTTTCAAAGGAAGGAGTGAAATGATATCCGAGTCCATTGGTAACCAGCAGAACAAATATCTGGCACATTTTGATTGACCTCGTTGTGTCAATTAGGATGTAGAACAATCTGCATAATAATATCTGTAGTTTCTGAGTAAGCGCCAGACAAATTGTCTTCCGTCTTTGCAATATCCATTTCATTACAGAGACTCGTATTTGAATACTAACAAGGCTGCTGTTGTCTCACGCCTCGGGATGCCAGCGTGACAGGTGTTGAAATTGATAAAGTTGACCCAGCATCTGCAATACTAATACAGTATCTTCAGACTATCTGCAATACTTGTATGGTGTCCTTGCACAGTAGATAAACACACTTTCCTCATTCCACTTAAATGGTCTATGTTCAGCATCTTTGAGCTTGTCAATAGCATTTTTTGGGACAAAAGAGGCAGTAATTTCCGTATCAAAGGGAACAAGCGAGCACATTGATTGCTTTACCAAGGGCAGAGTTAGCTGGTATTGAGCTCAGAGATCTGAAACTTTTGACAACTTGTGAAAGCGTACACGAATCTATGAAAGTGTGCATTGTTTAACTGACATGCTGGGTCATTATCGAGGCCTGCAGCTCTACTGCATGTTTAAAGGGGCCTGATTATGCTTGTTTGTGGTGTTCCCTTTCCTCTAGTGGGTTAAAAAGGTTTTTGAACATGTGAATGGTCTGCAAAGGCAAAAATCCTAAAGTGAAACTTAATTCTAGTCCTTTGTGTACTTCCGTGATATAGTGGCAACACTCGCGCGTCTATTGGCTAGAGCTCGTACACATTATACGTAATAGGCTAAGGGGCGGGACATCTTATAAGCGGCCGGCTAACCAATCAGAGCAGACTGGGCTCTGGTTTCAGACAGAGGGTGAAAAGAGGTGCTACAGCACAGGCAGTGTGAGAAAAATATAGAGTGTTTTGAACATTAAAGCATGGAGACATGTCACAGTAGAAGCACAAAATACAAATATGAACCCTGAAAATGAGCATAATAGGGCCCCTTTAATCTCCTGCTGTGGCAAACGTCTCAATGCTGTTGGATGGACAACATCAGATGCAGCAGATGCTCTTCTGTATATATATGTGTAACTTGTAGATAAACCACTAACAAGTTGTTAGATTACTTTAGTAAGTTTCCCAATATGATGTGTTGTATTATGGAGTTGGATTACAAGTGTATTTCCCTTCTTCAGTGTTAATTGGTTTTCTTATTTGGTGCTGTAACCAAAAAAACAAATTTGGTGTCCTCATGAAGGATCTGTGAAAAAATGGGTCGATAGAAAAAATGCTTTAGCTGGCTGAACTATTTTTCACCTTCATATTTCCGTCACTCAAGTACGACGGAGTATTAGGGCCACACTTAGAAGAAAAAAACAGAGATTTCGAGAATAAAGTCGTAATAATACGAGAATAAAGTCATAGTTACGAGAATAAAGTCGTAACATTACGAGAATAAAGTCGTAATGTTACGAGAATAAAGTAATAATTACGAGATTAAAAAGTGACTTGAGAAGCGGACTTGGAGGAGATTGTCTCCTTTCTGCAGGAGGAAATGGCTGGTTCTGGCTGACTACATTACACTACATTACATTACATTCAGCTGATGCTTTTATCCAAAGCGACTTACAATAAGTGCATTCGACCAACAAACTTGAAGAAAACAGAATCATATAAGTACATCAGGTTTCATAGAGCTAAAACATTTTAAGTGCTACTCAACTGGTTTTAGATAAGCCAGCCCTTTATTAGTATATAAGTGCTTTGTTAGCAATTGTTTGTTAGTAATTCTATCGCTCGAAGTGGAGTCGAAAGAGATGAGTTTTCAGTCTGCGCCGGAAGATGTGTAAGCTTTCTGCTGTCTTTCTGATTTTTCAATGGGGAGCTCATTCCGATTCCACTACAAGGCTATCGTTCGACTCCTTCTGGATCCAAAGCCTTGATTACAAGTCTCATCGTTTCAGTGAAACAACAAATCCCCTTTGAACAGCTCGTAGATGTAACCAACGATAGCCTTGTAGTCGGCTAGAACCAGCCATTTCCTCCGGCAGAAAGGAGACAATCTCCTCCAAATCCATTTGGTTCTTTCTTCGAAATAATAGAAATAGTTTCTTGCACAACCTTTTCAAAGTTCTAATACCTATGATAATCTGATGCTGATGTGCCAAAAGATTAAGTATTTCGTTATTTGAGAAACCTAAACTAAAGTACTGCTTCACAAGATGCTCCACATTCCTCATTTTATTGCAGGAGGCTGATGTCTCCTTCTCAAGTCACTTATGAAACTACGACTTTAATCTCGTATTAGAATTTATTCTCGTTATTATGACTTTATTCTCAAAATCTCTCGTTTTTTTTTTATGTGCGGCCTCCTAATATCCGTCATCAAGCAACCTTGTTGACTTGTTGATATTGGAGGACAGACTTCCTCTCCTCTCTCGTATCTATCTCTCTTCCTCCATATTTTCATCTCTATATCTAGATATCTAGCTATCTATATCATCTCTCTCCATATCTGATATCTCATATCTATCTCTCTATATCTCTCTCTCTCTCTCTCTCTCTCTCTCTCTCTCTCTCTCTCTCTCTCTCTCTCTCTCTCTCTCTCTCTCTCTCGAATTTAATTGGCAGAGGTACTCACAGCTGGTAAGCATGCAACAAGCTCTTAGTTAATTTTCACTGTTGTCTCTGAATATATATTGCATAATAATCACTTCAATTATGTGTTAATGTATGTTAAATGACAAGTACTGCATTGAATACATGAATTAACAGTCTATTTTAAAAAATAATTGCAGCTAATGCCTTTGCTCAGCGGTGTGGTTCAGTAGTGACAAATTGACTGATTTGTATGATGGAGAAGTTGCTGATGAGATGCTGGAAGCAAGCAGGAATGATTTAGAGCCCGAAATGCATGGCAGCCATTAAAAGTGTCTTTGTGGGCTTATTTATTTATCATTTCTTATGTTGACACCGATGATTCTTTGCAGTTTTAAAGTTGTGCAGTCGTGATTTTTGTGTGAACTAAGCAAATGGATGAATAGATTTTTGCACAGCCCACTCTGTCCAAAATGCAGTGACCATCAGAGCTACAAAGTACAAACTCCCAATAGATCAAGGGCATCATTTATGATTTTGAATGGATGTACTAAGCACATCTTTGTTTGGCCAGCTGTGAGAAAAATATGAACACTAAAGAAAACCAAACAAAGGAAAGCATGGCAGCAGTATCCCTTCAGAGAAGTGCACAGGCTTAGCTGCTAGCTGGCAGTACATGTCTCTTTGTGTTTGTGTGTGTTGAAATAAAGTACAATACTGCAGAGATGGAGTACTCGAGTCCTGGACTCGGACTCGAGTCGGACTCGAGTGCTGATTTTCGGGACTCGTGACTTGACTCGGACTCGCACACTGATTGACGCGACTCGGACTCGGACTCGTGAATTCTCACGCACGACGACTTGGACTCGGACTCGAGCAAGTTTTCTCTGGAGTCTGATGTCCTCTGTGTCCTGGCGTGTGCACCTGCGAGGCGAGTTCACGTACTGGGCGCGCCCCCGCTGCTATACCAGTCTAAAGATGTCCAGAGACACACCCCGCATCGTGCTGTATGCTTTTAAAGATTTCGTTTCCATATTGGGAAAGAGCAGCGCAAAATGCACATTGTGTGGACAGAAGATAGAAGATAAGACTGGGACAACGTCGAATTTCAATCGACACCTTTCACGGCGGCACCCAGAAAAGTAAGTAGAAATGCTATTGTTAGCTTGCTAACCCACGTTAACGTTAGCCACTAAATTGACTCCACAAAGGTTTTAAGATGTCGGGTTAGATGGAGGTAGGGGTTGATATCACATCCTAGGGACCAAGTGCAGTTTTATTGTCTAGATAGATACTGTTAAAAGCTATACATGTCCTTGGTGATACTGCAGATGATGAGTAGCCTAGCCCTAGCCTACAATGAACGTGAAAATTAGAGACTGAAAATGATCTCCGTAACACATTACTCTAAGGATGGAGTTCATATATATATATATATATATATATATATATATATATATATATATATATATATAGGTAGGCTGTATTGAACACTATCATCAGAGTAATGTGATCAAATCAATAAGTAAAGATTCAGCCGATAACATGAAAGCACATGGCTACTTAACATGCAGAATGTCGTCAAGTAGCAATGTGCTTTCTGGGGCTTAATCTTTATTGATATAATTTAAACGTTCACTTATTGGTTGTTGGACATTGTGATATTATATTTGTTATATTCGCTTTGTGTTGTGATGTTTTGCCGACTGTGTTGAAATAAATTAACAAAATATTCGTTCATTGCAACACATTTAGAATCATATTACATATTTACACTTGACACATTTTATTGTTGTAAGTGTTCATTGATGTGCATTGTCCCTGCTAAATAAACGATTAAATATCCCTTTTTACCATTAGTGGCTTGCTTGGTTTGTGCTTGAACATTCCATTTTTTAAGGCTCAGGATTATGGTTTTTATGTCACTGTTATATAGCACACTGATAACAATGTTACTTTTAACATTGTTTCTCAACCCTTGAACTCAAACCATATTTGGATGGTCCAAAAATGTATTTAAATTATTATCATAAACATGCCACAACTAGTTTGCAATGGTTGAGGATTAGTAGTTGGGGTAGCCCTAATTTTAACCATACAATTTATTTAGCAATAAGAAAGATTTTTTGCTGAAGTGTGTATTCTTTCTTCCCCTAGGCACAAAAAGCTCCTTGAAAACAAGGTTCACAGAGATCTTCCAAGCAGTGAAGATGCCAGGATGCGAGCCAGCTGAAGGAAGAGGTCCCACCAAATTTCCTTTCACGACTGCTTACTTCATAGCATCTGTGTTGGACCCATCGTTTGGTTTCCAGCGGCTAAAACATGATGTGCAGCTGGACAGTGATGACAAAGATCAGCTAATGACTCAGATCATTGGTGAGACATGTTCACTTGTTATATATGTATGCAGGCTCTAACTTATACTAGCCATTATTAATTATAGTTATATGTGTACATGAATGTCTAGAAGTGGTTTATCTGTTTGTAGATATTGGGGTGTGTGTAGCCAAAATAAGAATACTCAATCCTTATGGAAAGAATTACCCAATTATAAGGCAATTTTTACACATTAGCCTTTTCAAGTAAAACAAATTAACATCATCTATAAATGGTATCACAAACAAAATAATAAGATCACTAGCAGATTTATTCACAAAAGTATACCCTCTCATTTCAGATTGTATCAAGGCAGAGGGTGAGAAGCAAATGATCTCAACAGCAGGACCAGAACAAGGTGATGTTCCAGTGTCTCCTCCTGCTCCTGAAGCTCCTCAGAGGAAGCTGAGAATGTTCTCCCACTACAGCAAGACTCCCTCCTCCACCCACAGTCGGTCTGTCCAGGCTCAGCTGACTGCATACCTCGACTTGATCGACAACCAGGCCTCAGACCCATGCTTCAAGTTTTGGCAACAAAATAAATCCCAGTTCCCTGTCCTCTATCAGGTTGCCACACAGGTATTCTCCATCCCTGCTTCCAGTGCACCCATTGAAAGGGTATTCAGTCATGGAGGCATTTTTATGAGGCCTCACGTGCAAGGTTGAGTTGTTCGATGTTGTCAAATCTGATGCTTTTAAAATGCAACAAGGATGTTTAAGTGTGTGTGCCTGAGTGGGTGCTCATCTGCTCCTGACGCTAGCAGCTAAAAACATATTGTTATGCCAGACTAAAGTTCCTGGCCTCATTCGGCTCTGCTGGTGTTGTTTGTGGTTTTCCGTACACCTGTAAGATGCTTTTTAAGTATTCTAAATGCATAATTTCAACTGGGTGTCTGTCCAATAGGGCCACATTATGGTAGGAGAGGGGACCCCATCACTTCACTAACATAGAGAGGAATTGGAGCCAGATTCAAATTGGAAATTGAATGAAAATGTTACTTATATTGCGTAGAAAGCCCTGCATGCTTTCTCATGTTCTATTGTTCTTAATAATGTATTTTCAGTTTCTGTGGGTTTTCAAACCATTAAATAAGTTCAATTGTGACATTGTGTCATTGTGTTTAATGTATACCATTTTCATTTGTAAAGCAGCTCTTTGAAGATGCCAGAACGGAGCACTGGAGGCAATATTGGAACTGGACTCAACCTTGATGATGATAATAATAATAATAATTATTATTATTATTATTAGTAATAAGCTTTATATTTGTATAGCACCTTTTTTAATACAACAATTGTAGGCACACTCGCTTCACAGCAGTTCAATAGACACATTAGTATACCAATACCATGACAGGATAAAAGCAATGTAGAGGAGCTACAGCTACATTTCAACACATATATCCACTAAGATTAATACATGAAGACTTGTGACTCGGACTCGACTCGAACACTCCTTGGGTGACTCGGACTTGGACTCGGACTCGAACACAGGTAATGATGACTCGGACTCGACTCGGACACTCCTTGGGTGACTCGGACTTGGACTCGGACTCGACTACGACTCTCCCTAGGTGACTCGGACTTGGACTCGGACTCGAAGAGTGGGGACTCGAGAGTGACTTGGACTCGTGAATTGGTGACTTGACTACAACACTGCAATACTGTATGCTATAGATTATCTAATGAGGGCCTTAAAAGCTTGGCATTTCCAGCACCTGCTCCCAATGTGCTTACGAACGTATTGACGGTTTTCAAGAGCTTTCGTTAGTAAAGGATGTTACAGCCAAGATGAAAGAAAAGTCCGCATTTTCATCTGGCCTTTCCCTCCTCCTCTAAGTGTTGGGTGAGAGTGTGTTCTATGTGTGTCACTGTTTGTTTGCGTGCTCCTGAGGCCTCATAAGACGTGAGAGAACTTGTATTCATTAGCTGCGATGTGTCCTACCTCACAAACAAGAGAGGGAAAGGAAGGATGGAGGGGTGGTGGTGGGGGGGGGGAGAAAGGGTTGATGGGACTGGAGGGGGAGAGAGGAGTAGAATGCAGAACATGGGAGCATAAAAAGCATTCAATTAAGACATGAAGTGCAGGGTTCATTAAGCATGAGCAAGCCGATGAAAATGACCATCCATCAAGAGAGAGTGCTGTGGCAGCGCGGAAAGGCTCGTGTGGGCATGCGCACAAACAAGATACTCAATTACTGTGGAGGAAATACTCATTCTTAAAATAAGAATGAAAACTAATAGCGCACATTATATAATCAGTCATGAGTCATATATTGATTCCACTTTAAAGGTCACCTATTATGCAAAATCCACTTTTTCATGTCTTTTCTACATCAGCATGTGTCCCCTCTGTGGAAATACATTCTGAAAGTTTCAGGAAAAAGGATTCTCTCACTTTTTGTCCTGATCCATTTATCAAATCAAATCAAATCAAGTTTTATTTATAAAGCACATTTAAAAGCGATTTTTGGTCGAGCCAAAGTGCTGTACATGCATTAAAAACACATATAATCACAATAAAAGACAATAATTTACAACAGATATAAAACAAACACAGGGAATAGTGAGGAGTCGTGCTCCGCTCTGACTAGAAGGCCTGAGAGAAGAAGTGAGTTTTTAGTGTGGATTTAAAAACCCCTAGGGTCTGGGCCGACCTCACGTGGAGGGGCAGAGTGTTCCAGAGCCTGGGGCCAGCTGCTGCGAAGGCTCGGTGCCCTCGGGTTTTGAGCCTGGTCTTGGGCACTACCAGCAGCAGATGGTCAGCAGACCTTAAAGCTCTGGCTGGGGTGTAGCGCTGGAGGAGTTCAGCTATATAGGCCGGAGCCAGCCCATTTAGTGCTTTAAAAACAAATAAAAGGATTTTAAAATCAATTCTGAACCGAACTGGAAGCCAGTGCAGTGAGGCCAGAATTGGGGGTGATGTGGTCACGCTTTTTATGGCCAGTCAGCAAACGTGCAGCTGCGTTCTGGACTAGCTGCAGGCGTTTAATTGATGCCTGGTCCATACCCATGTACAGAGCGTTGCAGTAGTCGAGTCTCGAGGTCACAAAGGCGTTAATAACCCTTTCCAGGTCTTTAAAAGATAATACGACTTGGTTTTGGCCAAAAGTCTTATTTTAAAAAAGCAGGATTTGACTACGCTGCTGACCTGCTTGTCGAATTTAAAAGTACTGGAGAAGGTCACCCCAAGGTTCGTGACCGAGGGGAGGATGTTCTGTTGGAGGGAGCCTAGAATATCAACCTGGGTTGCTGGAGGTTGGGGTCCAAAAAAGATGACCTCAGTCTTGCTTTCGTTGAGGTTAAGAAAGTTTTTGCTCAGCCAGGATTTTATCTCAGTTAAGCAGTCCATCAACTGTTGTAATGAGTGTGTGACACTTGCTTCGAGAGGGAGATAAATCTGTACATCGTCGGCGTAACAGTGGAAGGGAATATTATGTTTTGTGAGAATTGAGCCTAGGGGTAGTAAGTACAGTAGGAAAAGGATGGGGCCCAGAATCGAGCCTTGGGGAACCCCACAGGTAAGAGGGGCTTTTGCAGAGGAGAAGGCACCTAGCTGCACAGCGAAGCTACGGTACGACAGGTATTTATATAAAAACCTGTCTGAAAATGAGCTGATTTTGGCCACTTTATGATGTCATAACGATGTATTGGCTTGGTAACCATTAGCCAATCACCAACCAAGGTAAGCCCCCCCACCTTATCACCTGCATCTCCGCCTAGAGCACCACTGTGTTCTTTTTAACCAAATATCTCTCAGAGGGGCGTGGGGAGGGGCTCCTTATTTTTCATCTAAAGTAACAGACAGAGAATCAGCACTTTTGAAACAGGGCTGAAACAGAGGGGATTATGGGATGCTGAAATCATCTGTTTGGTATTTAGAGCCAAACACTTCAGACACATGTTTTGTATATATCTGAGACCTATACTATATTGATGAGTAACAGTATACTAGGGGACCTTTAAGAGGGAATTATTGGAAAAGTACTTTCTACCCGTTTTTTATTTTTCAGTCAGTTGATTGCCACTGTGAGATGATCTATACAAGTACCCACAATAACAATAGTTAAAATGGAAATCTTTACTATCAGCCTAGATTACTTTTACGTTTTAAAAAAGATATAACACTGGCTGTTAGATAGGAATGCACAAAAGATTAATTGTTAGCCTGTATATCCATCTCCTCACATCGTGTGCAGCCATGCAAGCCTGAGGACATGCAATATGGAGCACATTGTGAAATTGAACATGTAATACATTCTCAAAGTCGTTACATCCTGTCAGATTAGAAATGACGTTCCCGCAGGTTTTATCCTGAAGATGTGCGAAATGAAACAATGTGTGTGTGTGTTTAGGTGTCAACACTTGTGTCCGACTCACTTCTTCACATGCACACATCTGAGATACTCCCGTGCTGTGGTGAGCTATCAATGAATCCATTTGGGTAGCTTTGCTTCAACAAAAGCCAGAGCATAAGGGCACATATGGTGCATTCAGGTATGTTCAGCAGGGATGCAAATCCCAGACGGCAGTGAGCGTTAATAGATGAATGCATTTTCTGCTCCCTGAGAAAAAAACCTCTCGCTATTATATGTATTTCACTGCTTGAAAGTCCTGCAGCCTCTTTCTTCATGATTGTTACGTTCCCTCCTAACTAGGAGGAAGGGAAGTAACAAAACGCTAAAATAACCGGGCGAGAGAAAAAGGAGAGGAAACTGTGTACTGAAGCCACAAAGTGATGTTTTAATGGACAAAAGAAAAAGGGCTCACCAGCCAACTTACAAAGCAAACTAAAATAAACAATACACACAAAGGTAAACTGGAGCACATCTAACAATTCACAAGAACACAGGCCTCACACAGAGACAGAGACATGCTGCACACAATGCAGCCAGAGGAGAAGGAGAGAGGCCACTGCAGCCTTCCTCAGGTCCTTTATGGAGGCCCTGATTGGGGATTGGGAGCACCTGGGGGAGAGGCTGCACCTGGAGACAATCAGGGAGAGAGAGAGACACACACACAAAAGCACACACACACAAGCACCAACTGCTGCATGTAACACCCCCCCCCCCCCCATAAAACACGTTATACTGCTCACAAGCAGCCAACACCGGAGAAACACATTGAACACACACATCACACGGAATACACATGTTCCTCACTGAACACAGATCCACATCGCTCTGAGCCAGGTCCACACCCACCGCTTCAGAGACGGGAACACCCACAGCACTGTCACAGACGGACGCAGAACTTATCTGCAACTCACCACTCTGTCGCATTGCAACTGGGTGCCGGTCTTTTAGCTTTTCCACAGACCGCTTGGAAGCTGCCACCTGCTTCTTCCGAGCTACACACTCTGCCACTAGATGACCAGGGTCAAGAAAAAAGAAACACAATCTCTTTTTCTTGGGTCCTGGAAGAGAAACAGAATGAGCGCCTGTTACGAGCTTTCCGGAAACCAACACGATGAGGAGAATTGCTCTGAGCCAAAACACCACTGTGTGATAATAATAATAATAATAATAATAATAATAATAGATTTAATTTGTTAGCGCTTTTACAGGTGCTCAAAGACGCTTTACAGATATAGTGAAGGGAAAAGAAAAGGAAGGAACAACAAATAAATATATAGTTAAAGTTAAAGTCAAATAATACAAAAACAATCACACATTAAAAGCCAGATTGAAGAGGTGAGTTTTTTGAAGGTGGTGAGGTCAGTGCAGTCTCTGATGGGCTGGGGGAGTGAGTTCCAGAGGGAGGGGGCAGCGAGGGAGAAGGCTCTGTCCCCCCAGGTCCGGTGATTGGTGCGGGTGGGGATGGATAGGAGGTTGGCTTCTGATGAGCGGAGGCAGCGAGAAGGGGCGTGGTGGTGCAGCAGGTCTGTGAGGTAGGGGGGGCCTGATTGTTGAGGACTTTGAAGTTGATTCTTTGATGGACGGGGAGCCAGTGGAGGTTCTGGAGGACGGGAGTGATGTGGTCTCGGGAGCGGGTGTGGGTGAGGAGGCGGGCAGCAGAGTTCTGGATATGTTGGAGTTTATTGAGGAGGTTGGATGGTATGCCGTAGAGGATGCTATTGCAGTAGTCGAGTCGTGATGTGATGAATGCATGAATCAGGGTTTCAGTAGCAGAGGAGGAGAGTGATGGGCGGAGACGGGCACTGTTTTTGAGGTGGAAAAAGGCGGTCCTGGTGATGTGATTTATGTGGTGGTTGAATTTGAGCTGACTGTCGAAGATGACTCCGAGGTTGCGGATGTGAGGGGGGGGAGATAGAGTGTGGCTGTCAATGGTGAAGTTGAAAATCTGGATGTCTTTGATACGGGATGGGGGGCCGATGATGATGTCTGATTTGGCACTGTTCAGTTGGAGATAGTTTGTTTGCATCCATGCTTTTATTTCTGAGAGACAGTTGGTGAGAGTGGAGTGTGTTGTGGGGGTGATGGTTTTTGTTGAGATATAAAGTTGGATGTCATCGGCGTAGCAGTGAAATTGCAGGTTGTGGCGACGAATTATTTTGCCAAGGGGGAGCATGTAGAGGATGAAGAGGGGGCCAAGCACCGAACCCTGGGGGACGCCTTGGGACAGAGGAGCAGTGGAGGAGGTGCAGTTGTTGATGTTGATAATCTGATGTCTATCGGTGAGGTAGGATTTCAGCCAGGAGAGTGCAGTGTCGGTGATGTTGAGTGATGATTCGAGGAGGGACAGCAGGATGGCGTGGTGATAGCACAATCCCTTCCTCATCCGCCATAGTGGAGGCCTGCATTCGCTTCAAAGCTGCACAGTCTGCTATCAAATGACCAGGGTTCTGGTTATGGGGAATCACACTCCTGATGAGGGGGATCACGCTGAGAAAAAACACTTTTATGTGTAAGTGCAAACTCATCTGCTAGAGTGGTAAGGGTAGATACTTTTCGCTAATTTAAATGAACTACAGTACGCTCTGGTAGAGAGTTTTTAAATTCCTCCAGCATCATTAGTTCACACTTTGAGGTAATGTCATCAGCTTTACAAGCTCTACACCACCTGTCAAAGAGGATTTTCTTCTCCCTCGCGAACTCCACATAAGTCTGCCCAGAAATGTTCTTCAGGCTACGGAAACGCTGCCTGTAGGCCTCAGGCACAAGCTCATATGCCCTGAGAACAGCACCTTTCACTTTGTTATACACCATACAATCCTCGACAGGAAGAGAAGAGCAAGCCTCCTGAGCCTTGCCGACTAGCTTGCACTGTACAAGTATGGCACACACATCTTCTGGCCAGCGCAGAGCAGCAGCAATGTACCAAAGAAGGTCTCCATTTCTGACTCACGAAAGACAGGGACCAGCTGAATGTTGCTACAAACATCAAAAGCAGCAGCAGAACCTGACAATGGTTGTGTACCCGAAGAGGTACCAACTGAACCTGTCTGCAGCTCTAGCTGACGCATCCTGAAAGCTGTGTCTGCATCTAACTTTCTGATCTCCAGCTCCCTCCTGAACTTTCAAAGCAAACTAAAATAAACAATACACAAAAAGGTAAACTGGAGCACATCTCCTAACAATTCACAAGAACACAGGCCTCACACAGAGACGTGTGTGAAGAGGAGACGAGAGAGGTGCAGTGACACGTCCTAAAACCCGGAAGTAAGCTGCGCATGGCTTCCCTCCACAAAAAAGCAATGAGATTTCTCCATAGGATTTTAGAAAATAGCTCCAAATAAGATCTGTGGGAAACGTACTGTTGCAGGTCTCTCTTGTAAAAGAGATCCATGATCTCAAGGGACCTATCTGTCTAAATAAAGGTTTGAAATGAAATGAAACTGTTAGATAAATGCACGTTTTGTTCAGCCGGATAATATCCACATGTCTACCCTACTTTTATAATTTTCGAATCATAAATCTATCGATTAGATTTATGATTCGACTTTTGAAACTACAAGAACATAAGGAGGACTTTTACAAAAAAGTAAGAGATTTTTGTCCAGAAGGCAAATGGACTTCATCTTCAAGTCAAGGTAAGACCGCAATTGTATTGAAAATGGGATCTTACTAAGAGAGAACAATTCAATATTTAAATGATAAAATTACATTTTGCATGTTGGGCATTTAACATGCATTTAAACAGTCCTTCGGCGCCACTCTATGACGTAGTATACTTGAAATAGTTGCTCTGCAGCAGTTGTATTTGCGATTGAGAAACGGCCTCTGTGTTCCTCATCACACCTCTTTATTTTGCACAGTGGAAATTAGGCGTATTAAAAGGACACAGCACATTTCCGTGTTAGTGCTTTTGAACTGAAAAAGGTTTGCTTTGGCCTTTTTAAATGCTATAGGATTATCTTTGGAACCTGTGAAACCAATTAGTCACTGTATGTGATTGAGAATAAAGGTGCTTTTATGGTCCCAAATCTGTTTTTATGAGCGTATCCTTAGACAATTTGAATTTTTCCAAGCTTTTTTTTTTTTTAATGTGTAAAACTCATACTGCTGTCTGCTTGCCAGGTGAAAAATGCATGTTTTTAAAAACATATCCGCTGAGTGCGCTAAAGATAATTAAAATACATTGGGTGCCTTTATTTTTCTTTACTTCCCTTTGTTCGAAGCCAGATATAATTTTGCTTTCAACAAGTATCAAAACCTGCACTCCTGCTTAGTAAATTGTTCCTAATTGTGTTTCTAACAACAACAAAAAAGCTGGATCTAGAATTTAAACCTGTTTGTGTGGGGAAAATTATAGTTTTTAGAGGAAGAGTACAGAGAGGTGAACACATTTATTTACCATTAAGCAATCCCTTCCCAATGAGCTTCTAATGTAGGAAGCAATATTTTCGGTCTTTATCGTGTGCACAAATATATTTCAATGTACAACATTCTGCATGTAATAAATCAAGTAAATATTGTTCAATACTACAGTTGTTTTAGTATGAAATTCCCTCTTAGTGTTTTCTTGAAAGTCTGTTGTGCTCTGATAACAGGATAGCACTTTGAAAGGTATAGCTCCTCCATTTGGCCTTCTTAAATTGTTGAATTGTCATATAAGCCATAGTCAAACCTATGAATGGGTTTTTTAAGGTAATGAGAACAGTGGGTTCTGTTCCCTATCAATTACATTGGAAGTACACTGAACAAAAATATAAACGCAACACTTTTGTTTTTGCTCCCATTTTTCATGAGATGAACTCAAAGATCTAAAACATTTTCTATATACATTCTATATACACAAAATAACCATTTCTCTCAAATATTGTTCACAAATCTGAAAAAATCTGTGAGAGTGAGCACTTCTCCTTTGCCGAGATAATCCATCCCACCTCACAGGTGTGGCATATCAAGATGCTGATTAGACAACATGATTATTGCACAGGTGTGCCTTAGGCTGGCCACAATAAAAGGCCACTCTGAAACGTGCAGTTTTGCTTTATTGGGGGGGTCTGGGGGCAAAGGAGCAGTGCTCACTATCACAGATTTTTTCAGATTTGTGAACAATATTTGAGAGAAATGGTTATTTTGTGTAAATAGAAAATGTTTTAGATCTTTGAGTTCATCTCATGAAAAATGGGAGCAAAAACAAAAGTGTTGCATTTATATTTTTGTTCAGTGTACATTAGGAAGGCATTTTTGATGGCCCAGAACGGACAGGAGGAATGATTGGAGCAAGCTGAGTCGATTTAAATGGGAACCTGGCTTCTAAGACAGACTTGACCCTTTGTCAGCTACACTAAAGTCTGTTAACTCACTGTGTAATGTCTGCCCTTTCAAAACAATGAGAAAGATGTAATCGAATAATAGTTTATTTGTACCCAAAGTTTGAAAGAAAGCCAAAAAGGTTAGAATATTAATGGCCAAAATTAAAATCTTTTAAACATCAAAGCAAGGCTACCGAGTGTTTTGAACAAGGTCAGTGGTATTTGCATTTTAATTGGCTGGCAGAGCTAATAAAAGAGCTAATTTAACAGCTAAATATGACTGGTAACCCAAGCAAAGAAATTAGTGTTCTCCAAATGTCACGCTTTTATATCTGGGTGCATAACTCATAATGTATTAGTCACTCCGAGGTCTCAGGGAGGGATTGTTATGCCATAGCCGCACCTTTGTACCTGTGCTCTACCACAGCTACCCTAAATTGTAGAGATAACAATCCCAAATGTGTCGGTTTCCACTGACTACCAACTAAATATTCCCACAGAGATTTTAAAGAGTGCAGAAGAGCTTTTGTTTTCTCACCTAGCAAAATCCAACACACATTCAGCTTTAACAGAATATGACTACAAAGAACAGTGGCGGAAGTATTACTCTTTAAAGATCTGAAACTATTTACAAAAGGAAACTACATCTTAAGGTTCCATTTATACCCTATTTGCAAAAACATCATTATTAATGGAAGAGTAAACACGGTCAAAACCTCTATGAGGGCTCTCCTTGCATTTACTCAGGACTCACTCATTGAGGAGAAATGATTTCTGATGACACATTTTAATGCTATGGGAAAAGGAATTTTACTTATTTAAGAGGTAACTGTCATAACCACAAACTGTTGCTCAGATGACTAGCTTCAAACTTTCATTTGATCAAACTTTGATCTGAGTTCTTGGCCTGAGTTATCAGAAAAGACCTTGTGGAGAAATGTGAAGATATACATCAAAGTGGACAAAAGGAAATGAGAAGTGCCTCAAAGGGGCCATAGAACATAATACAGGTGGTTTGTAGGTCATTTGACAGTGACATATTGAGAGAACATGTACAATATGTTCTATGGTGTTTAGGGTCTATTATTAGCTCATGTATTGCAATCCTAGCACTTGAAGGGGAGGTAAACAAGATCAGAGTGTCATGTAAATAACTGCCAGTCATCCCAAAGGTAATTACACAGAGGTCAATGAGCAGAGGATGACCCAAAAAAATAAATGGTCATCAGCAATCAATATTTCACAGTTCATACACACACAGACACCACACACACAGACACACAGACACACACACACACACACACATACACTTGTCTGCATCCCCTGCCAGGGAGTGAGTGGCTAATCTGTACACTCCTCCGCTCTGCTCACACAGAACATAAGGCGCAAATTACATTTTAATGGCCTTTCTCTCTTATTAGTACTGCAGTGTCTTTGAGTGTGTGAGAACAAGATGAAGCTTTCAACCTTTCCCATTTCTGTGTCATTCTCCCTGATGTGATCAAGGCTTCCCGTAGATGCTTCAAAAGCATCTTGTTTTTTGTAGAGAAAATACGAAAAGGATAGAAGTGTTTTGCTTTTGCCATTGTTCATACATACATTCTATAGAGATGACGCTATTGGTTGTGTGATGTCTGTATAACAAAATCAACTCCAGGCTCATTTCTGACATTTAGGAGGATGTTCTGTTTTATATCGATGCAATCTCTCTATAATGGACGAAGCAGACAGACATGAACGAGAGAATCTAACATATATATCCACCCATGGTTTTATTTTCAACTAGAGATCTATAGTTCCTGACTGACAAGACACTTCAAGAGTGAACACGAATTTGAAACAAATAAACTGTGTTCAGGTTTTATAAAAGCTAACACCAACCCTCTGAAGATGATCATAATCTCACTGTTACTGAATGCAGGGTATTACTGATTTTGTCCCAGTTTTGCAATAAGGCTCATTTGCATTAAAATAGGTAAATGTTGCAACCATGTATGCATATTTCCAAATGTTAACACATGCAAATAGAACAGAAATACTGAGGCCCCTATATGTGTGACTGCATTTCCCCCTCTGTGCTTGCTTTAAGAATTAGACGGTATAGTCTATTTTGTTTAAATGTGTAAATGTGCCCCTGAGCCTACAGCTAGATTGAATGTGTAGGTGTGAATGTTGCAGTTGTTTAAACAATGGTGCGGTCAATGACTCAAACTGCATTAATCATGTAAATTATTGAAGTGCATTTGAATTACAAGGTTTTCACTTACTGAAGTAGGTTCTGAAACACATTTGAATTGTTATACATTAACGTTACTCATGCATGAACAGAAGTGGTGTTGAACGGTACCCCTTACTGATGTACATACTGTATATGTCATTGAATAGTGATGTGCTCAATTACTGATGAACATACGGTGGTATATTTAAAATGTATGAACTTTCTCATGCACATACAAAATTCCATTTGAAAAATAACTATTTAAATCAGCAAAGTGATTCATTATACCCGTCTCCGCGCTGATTAAACTTTAATCTGGTGGAACCAGTTCGGTAAAAATGACTGACCTGAGAAATTGGAAAAATCAACTACTTCTTGGTCAAGGATTTAGCAGATCCATAATTTCCATTTGGCAGATTTATCTCCTCTCAATGTAGGTCATGCCTTACATAGATTTATTTTAGGCAAGGTATCCAAAGACTCACCAAAACAATCAAGTTGCTCAATCTACAGGCAGTAGTTTGGCTGAAAGTATTCACACATGGGATTAAGTTTGCCTTTAAGGCTTTGGCTCTCTCTCAAGCTATGATACAAGACAGCCCTTAACGCCTGAATGCTTCTGCTACTCCGTGACTATGTTATGTGTACTGGAAAGAGGGTGAAATCTGAGATGAGCGCAGAAAAGGTTTGTTGTTGATACATTTCTAAAATTCAGCCTGTTATTCTTCTCTTTTTCTTATTTTGGTTTTAAAAAAATAAAATTGTAGACAATCGTGAGCTCTTCCAAGGTTTAACACTGTGACATTAGGAGTGCTAACCCTTTCCCCACTTGTTGTCCCAATACCCTGCTAAGCTCTTTGGTCCCCGCAGGACATCATATTAACTCTATGAAAGCGTGTCCGATAAACATGATCACACACTATTTTCAAACAGAAAGTCAGCATAACCTTCAAGTCCAAAAATGCGCAATATTTTATATTCTGCCTCAATGCCCTATATCCTTAGCATGTGGATAACAACATGAATCAAAATATACTGAATTACTTGTGTTTTGATAGAGCAACTGAATTGTGCAACTGAATTGTTTTATTTCATACAATATCAGGTGTCAGTGAGAATTGGCACCCACCAATGTTTCAGAACTGCAGATATGGAAGAGGCAAAAGGACATAACAGATAATAAATGAGCTCTGCGTGTGACGGTCAATGACCCGACCTATCAGTTGTGTTTTAATGGTCCCAGTGGATCAATGCTTGAGTTGTGTGAACCTCTCACCTTTGACCTCAGTGTCAAATTATACATTTTCCAATTGGACCTAAATAAAAACTGAAACATGTTTTCAAGCTTATCATACAGCATATGTCTTTTTGAAAAACCCTAGTCAGTTGCAAAAAAAGCTCTTGGAGAAAATATATTATAGCTCATTATATTGACTTAGCCATCTCATTATAATGACTTAGTTATCTCATTATATTGACTTAATATCTCATTATATTGACTTAATATCTCATTATATTGACTTAGTTATCTCATTATATTGACTTCGCTATCTCATTATATTGACTTACTATCTCGTTCTTTTGTAGCTTCCTCTGTAGTGTCCGTAGGCTTAGTTTAATATTGTGTGATTCTTCCAAAACCACTAAAATGTCCTTATTTGTGAATCCGCGTGCAAAGTAGTCTTCAATTATAGCATCCATTAGTTCAGCTAAGTGTGTCCCACACACTTGCTATTGTTGCTTTGGTGTAAAGGGATGAAAGCTAATTTAAAAATTGCTCTTATATGATAGTAAGTCATAATAATGAGATAACTAAGTCAATATAATGAGATAACTAAGACGATATAATGAGATATTAAGTCAATATAATGAGATAGTAAGTCAATAATGATAGTTATCTCATTATATGACTTAGCTATCTCATTATATTGACTTAGCTAAGTCATTATAATGACTTACAGGATTGAAATTTTTTCCTGTGGCGTAAAACAGGCTTCCATAGTATGCCGTCCGTCTCTCACTTTTTCATAATCTCCATAGTGTACTGTTTTGACAGAATTTGCCAAGTGGTGCTGTTTTGTGCATCAAAATGAGACTTTTCCCACCCCTTTGACAGCCAGTATCACATGTAGCTTTCCTCTGTCAGGGACGATTCAGAAACGCGTAATAAACCATTACATTGACATTAGAGTGAGGAAGAAAGCGAAGTCAATCCCAAAGAAGATGAATTTTGAAAAAAACTACAAATTCATCCTCCTGTTCCTGTCATTCGCTGCTCATATGCTGCTCCCATGTTCATACCATGTCATGTTGTCACGAAGAAGGAGAGTAACGCTTATTGTGACAGGAGGAACATCTTCACCCGCTCTGTCACCAACAATCAGCGGAGATAAGAGGACCTTAATCAGAGAGCTGCTTGACTGTAGCAAAACCTCACCTCTCATTTAAACAATGCTGAGATAGGTAGATTAGCATGGCATTTCAGTGTGAAGAGGTTTACCTTAGAGAGCAGGGGTTATAGATGGTTGATTGTGTGCAAAATGTTAACCGTTAAGACACTGTGGTCCAACTCCCTACAAACAGCCGATACAACAGCCTATAGCCATACATGCTTGCAGACATGTGGGTCTCTCTGTACTGTAACTCAATGCTAACATTGCTATCTCCGTTTAACATGTTAGCTTGCAAAATTAGCTTATTTAAACTAAACAGAATACAGGTGTTGTTGTACAGTTGTAAAGGAAAGTGTGTAAAATATACTATTGTGAATAATAAGCAAATATTAATAATTACCAGTCCACTGTTAAAAATTACTATAGCAAATGTTTAAGCAATTTGGACAGGTTTAAAATTGAGCTTGTGAAGGGGTTAAATCAAAAGTTAAAGTTACCACATAAGCGATTGCAATTTATCCTGAGGGGACATGACATAAACTCAGCCGAGATCCATTCAATGGTTTTTGAGACATTTTACAAAGAAAATATCAGAAATCCAGTAATATCACCCACATGGTGGCACAGAGGGACTTATAACCATTTGGCTTGATGGGAATCTTTACAGAATTGCATTAGATCAGATTGTTCTGTTGAGATAGTTGAGATATGTCTGCCAACCCTAGAGAAACTTCACTAGCATGGATGAAAAGATAGAAAAGTAATAGATCAAACAGTAAAATATTGTGATTCTGAAAAATAATTGGTGATCTCAACATATTACATGGACCATGAAAACAACAATGTTTCAAAAATCATTCTTGTATAATCAGTGTTGGTTAAACATGCAATGTAACGTTATACAAGGTATACAATTGTGCTACAATCATGCATTACTGTGTCCTGATCACATTAGCATACATACATTACGTTGTTTTATCCTGCTAATTATGCTCTACTGATAATGTTTTAATCAGTCCTCTAAATAGATTTAATCGTTGGGTATACATTGAGTTCCATTTGAACAATTCTACTTTCTTTACAACGTCTTTCCTTCTCTGAGTGTTGCTGCTGCCAACACCACCCTGCCCTTTCCACCAAAAGCTACTCAAATATTGGTGTCTTAATCTTGCAGTTGGATTAACCTCAGGGTAAGGTTCGGCAAATCTATATCTTCAACTAAACACAGGATAACAACCTCCATCTCAACGTCAGCAAAACAAAGGAGCTGATTGTGGATTACAGGAAGCAGCAGAGAGAGGGACACGCCCGCATCGCCATCAATGGGACTACGGCGGAGAGAATCAGCAGCTGCAGGTTCCTCGGTGTCCACATCACTGAGGACTCTTCACACCACCACCATCACCGAAAGAGCTCGACAGCGGCTCTTCTTCCTCCGCAGGCTAAGGAGGTTCAACATGGACTGACTCCAGGATACTCTGCAACTTCTACAGGTGCACCATAGAGAGTATCCTGACTGGCTGCATCACGGCCTGGTACGGCAGCTGCACCGCCCTCAATCGTTAGGCTTTACAGACGGTGGTGAAAACTGCACAGAACATCACCAGGACGGAGCTGCCATCCATGGAGGACCTTTACTCCAGCGGCTCAGGAAGAAGAAAAGACCCCATCACCCCAGCCACAAACTGTTCAGTCTGCTGCCGTCCGGCAGGAGGTACCGCGCAGCATCCGGACTAAAACCACCAGACTCAGAGCAAGTTTCATACCACAGGCAATAAGACTGTAAACACTGAACTGCTGAACATCTGAATGTTGAAACAACTCCATAACATTCATCTGCTACTTAGTAATTATTTATCTATTTCTCTAATATATCATTCCAATAGCTTGCATATAGACTCTTATTGCGCTATTTCACTTTTTTTAAACTATTTTACTTTTTAATATTTACTTGCACTATATTTTTCTGTGTATCTGTATTATTGTGTTGCACTGTTGGAGAAGCCTGTGACCTAAGATTTTCATCGACATAACTACTGTGCAGCTATGTTAGTTTGACAAATAAAGAACCTTGAACCATAAAGATCCTGGATCAGTGGCAAAATCGGGAAAACCCCCCTGAGAAAAAACATACCATTGGGAAGGTTAGCTAATATCTCCGAATGAATTCACTGTTATTCAAATAGGCTTGGCAAAAGATAGGGAAACCTATAAAATGAGAATGGATTCAAGACAAACACTCACTCTCAGTTTAATTTGTCTCCATGGGATTCTTTTTTGTATTTTATTTATAGTAATAAAGCAGACACATAGAAAAAAGGTTGGCTAATTAGTGTCGACTGAAACTGTCATCACTTTTTCACAGTTGTCAGGTATAATACTTGGCCTAAGGACATTAGAGGAGTTTGTTGTATCTGGATATTTTATGCCTCTCAGATATCAGAAGAGCAGATGGGAAATGTTGCATTCGTTTTTAGATAATTTCTTCATCATGGCCATCCATCCCAAAGTACTGTATGATAAACGATCTATTTCTAAGTGAACCTCAAGTGCTGCTGATCCAATTGTGCGAGAGTTTTACAGGATGTGAATACAAAAACCTTGAAGTTCATAGAAAGGCCTTTTATTGTTGTAAAATAATATTTGGGTTGATATGGTACCTGTTTGCCTATTTATGGCATTAAGTAAGGTTATATCAATCCAGAAGAAAGTGTACTAGCTCTTGGTCCATTGCAGCAGTGTTCTGTGCAGAGGTCATGTATCAATGCAGTGTGAAAGCTGGTTGTCATAAGTAGAATCAAATAGCATGAATGGGTTTATATGATATAAGTGCAGCTTTACTGAGGCTGGACAGAGAAAAGCCTCCAATGCAGGAGAAGACAAAGAGCTTTATTGTATCCCAATTTCATACACTAAACTCTTAAGGTGCTTTTAGACATCAAGCCATTATTGCCCCGCCGCCCTCAATTTGTTTGAAATGCTCTTTGCCTCGATAGGGATTTATGATGGTTAAAAGGTTACAATGTGTAAGACAGGGCCTGTGAAGCACATTTCTCAATAGACTGTGAAGAAGCAACTGTATTGACATTCCATCAAACTCTACTTTTTTGCAATTACAGGTAGGCTATACAGTATCTAAAATACGCATGATAACCCACTAGCCGCTGCTCTACTCCTGTCCTGTCTTGTAATAGCACTTCTGCCCAGAGAGGCGATAGTGTATAATTGTAGCGTCAAATCTGCCCTAAATCCAAGTGACATGGGCTGTTTCTCAATCACGAGAGTACGCTTGCTTGGTAGCACATGTCTTCCGAGCGTCTTGCATCAGAAGCGAGGCAAGAATACTTCCTGGTATTCGGAAAACGAAGAGTGGAACAGGCTAGCAAGTGTGCAGGTGTGCGTCATATGAGAGGCCCCATCTTACGTTTTTCGCCACGATTTGGGAGGAAATTGGTCCGTGCGCCAAAAGCATTGTGGGGATTTTTAAGACCGCGGAGTTACACATGTGCAGCCTCGAAATTTCTCCAAACGAAGTACGCCGGGCTCGGTAGAATTCCAAGTATACTGGACATTGGAACAGTACTTCGGCGGCACTCGCTGACGTAGTATGCTTGAAATAGTGGCGTTCTCAATCTCGAGGATGCTGGCTTGGTAGTCGCGTACTTCCAAGTCACTTCCTTCAGAAACGAAGCAAGTATGCTCCACGCCACGGCTTCGGAAAACGAAGAAAGACTGCGAAACAGGCAACAAAGTGTGCCACTCTCTCTAACGGTTTCAACATAAACTGTACCGAAGGTAAATACCTCACGATGTCTATCTAATTATGAACTTGTTTTACTTTCACGGAACACATTTTTGGTGATAACAAATGTAACAAAGTAACACATTTACCAACACTACACATGTTCTACGCCACTACATACTTCCATGTAAATGTGTGCTGCGTCGGTTCAGCCATTCTCTGCATGGGTTTTTGAAATTGGTCGGTGCGCAAAGCATTGTGGGGATTTTAAGGACACGAAGTCTACACATGTGCAGCCTCGAAATGTCCCCCAAACCAAGGAGGCGGCCCTCGGTGGAATTCAAAGTATGCTGGACATGGAACGGTCCTGCTGCGCCACTTGATGACGTAGCATCCTTGAAATATTGGCTTAGGAAGCAGTATCCTCGAGATTGAGAAACGGCCAGTGGCTCTGGAGCAGCTTACTCGCGATTGAGAAACACCCACAGCTTTCAAAATGGTGGCTAACGCTCATGGAAAGCAACCTTTATGGTCATTCCTAACCCACCTGCTACCAGCAAGAAACCATGTTGTCGGCAAAAGTGACCTCAAAAGAAGCTATAAAAGAGTAAACATCGTAGTAGCTTTCAACTACTGGAGACCTAGTTAAGAAATTATGTTTGATTCTGAACTCGTATTACAACACAACACTCCACATTAGATGGCGTTGGTATATGGTTTTGATGTGCTTTTTCCTGCTAAAACTGAGCTAAGCAAGCTTTAAAGTATTTATTTGGAGCTTGGGGCTAGGAATTGCACATTGCGCCTTTACAATTTATCAACTTGCTGCTACAGAACCATAAAAAATACAAGAAGTCAAACAACATATGAGCTGATTTAACTGTATCTAAAACACCCTTAGAAAGACATTTTTCCGTGAGCAACATCCGCTTAATATTTATGTTGCTAGTTGGAAATGCTGTTATATTATTTGTGATATACCCGCTGTGTTTCCTCTATTATAAGCTACATACTGCTCTATAAGTGGCATGATGAGATTACAACAGTGGAAAGCAGCAGCCTGTGGTGTGAAGGATGGTACTTTTTTTTAAGTCAGTGGTTAACAGAGTTACCGGGCGGCATCAGCTGTGGTTGCAACCCTCTCACTGTCTGAAATGTGTTCTTAAACGATATCTGATGTGACTTAAAATCCCCAAAATATGTAATCAATCAAAAGGGACAGTGACAAAATATAAGCATTCAGCAATAACCTTGTAAATCCTTAGCTGAAGACTTTTCTTTTTGCCGCTGCTTTGAATGAATTATTCACATCTTACACTGCCCTGTAAACTTGTATTCATGTACATGTGTTATTCATGTTTTATTATCTTAGCTTTTTAATGTTTCTAATGTGTTTTATGCTCTTAATGTCTTTCATTTTTGTAAAGCACTTTGAATTACATTACATGTCATTTGTTAGACGCTTTTATCCAAAACGACTTACATACATTCGGTACTGTGGACAATCCCCACAGGAGCAATTTGGGGTGAAGTGTCTTGCCCAGGGACACAACAACATGCTGACTGCAGTGGGACTCGAACTTGCTGATTCGAAGTCAGCACACTATCCACTGAGCCACAGCCTCCCTTGCCTTGTGTTGAAAAGTGTTATATAAATAAACTTGCCTTGCCTTAGCTAGTCTTTCTTGATTGACAAAAAAACCAGAGGGCAATTACTGGTGGGCTAAATAACACTTCGACCAAAAGACATACAAAGTATCATATTGTTTCCTCGATTGGTCGATGCAGAACAATTCTTCCAATCGTTACGGTAATAAAACAATTCCCGCTGAGCGCAGTGAGCAGGGTTGATGCTGCTCCTATTCCCCTGGAAATCGTTCTTCCATTACAATGATTTCACATATTCTGAACGACGCATTTTGACCCTGAAGCGCTCCTCCCTACCTCACCCTCCCCCCCCCCAATCGATGAGCTTTGCAGTTGTTTAACCTGCCCGGCTCTCCCTCTTGAGTGTGGAGCAGGTGACACATCACATTAATAAATAAATGAGCGGGTGGGATGGGAGCACTCATCACAGCTCCAATGATGGGACAATTATCTCATGGTAAACAACGCTCTGCCATCGCCTGCCACAATCGAACGGATCAATAGGGCTCGGAGGGCAGATAGAAAGGGGGGGGGGGGAGTCAGAGGCGGAGGGAGGGAGACAGAGGTGAGGCAGATGGAAACGCAAGGAGAAAAACAAAGAGGGAAACATAAACATAGATGTAACGCACCCTCAGGTGATGTTAACAGACCCTCTGGTGGCTGTATTGGAAGACAGCTCTTGTTTGCATCGCTGGCTTTGACTTGAATGTTTCCACACAATTAAGACTGAGGCTAATAACTGTGCTTATTATGTGAATATTTCTGTACCGATACAATAGACTAGATTTAAAATGTATATAGTTTGCCCTAACAATCCCAACTCAAGCTCCATTTAATAGTTTTAATTTCTTAGTAGCTATAGACAGTAAACCAAACTAGATAACTTCCCCAGGATATCTTTCCTGTAGTCCAATTTTTTCAAACTTTGAATAAATGCTATAATATGCTTTTCGAAGTAGATTCCCATAAATGATTTATGTTTTTGGGGAGGGTGTGGTGCAGTGGGTTGTGCGTTGGTGTTCGGATCATGGGGGTCACAGGTTCAAACCCCCACTGCAGTCAGCATGGCGTTGTGTCCCTGGGCAAGACACTTCACCCCAAATTGCTCCTGTGGGGATTGCCCACAGTATGAGTATTGAAAGCTGGTCTACCTGCAGTGCCATCCGACCTCTGCAGCTCATCCAGAATTGCAGCGGCTCGTCTGGTCTTCAACCTTCCTAAATTCTCCACACCACTCCGCTCCTCCGCTCCCTTCACTGGCTCCCGGTAACTGCTAGAATCCACTTCAAGACAATGGTACTGGCGTTACCATGCTGCGAATGGATCTGTCCCTTCCCTACAATCCAGGACTATGGTTAAACCGTACACCCCAGCACGGTGCACTCCGCTACATTGCATAACCAACATGGGCTCGATGCACCCTCGCTGCGAGGGGGACCCAAGTCTCCCATCAGCAAAAACACGTGAGTTTTACCTATCCTGGCTCCAAAATGTGGGAATGAACTCCCCATTGACATCAGGACAGCAGATAGACTCACACACCTTCCGGCGCAGGAACTGAAAACTCATCCTCTTTCGACTACCAATTCGAGCGATTAGAACTCATTAACAAAACACTTATTATACTAATTAAGGACTGGCTTATGCTAAGCCAGTTGAGTAGCAACTTTGGAAATGTTTTGCTCTCTGAACACCTGATGTAACTATATTGACTTCTGTTTTCTTCAAGTTTGTATTTTGTTGGTACGACACGCACTTATTGTAAATCGCTTGATAAAAAGCCGTCAGCGAAATGCAATGTAATGAATGAAAGTCGCTTTGGATAAAAGCGTTCGAGAAGTGACATGTAATGTTTTGTGAATATATTATGGGAACTCTTATCCAAAGTGATGTTTATGTTGTTTCCAAATTGCTGGATGTGTAATTAGAACAACTTTTAAAGGTGATAATATGGCTAATAAACTCAGTCATTGCAGGTTTGAGGTTTGAATGTTATGTCATTGTGTGTTTTCTGTTTTAGTAACTTTTGTTCTCACGTCTATGATATTAAAAAAGCTCTTTTAATATAATCTTAAAGGGGGCCTATTGTGCTGATGTTCAGGTCATATATGTATATTCTGCCTCTACTGTGAAATGTTACATGCTTTAATGTTTAAAAAAAATATTTATTTTTCACATATTGGTACGGAGCCCTGGAGGGTTCATAGAGAGAAAAATAAATAAAATGTGCGCACAAATTAATAAAGCGTGCGCACGAGTTACTAAAGCGTGCACACGAGTTAATAAAGCGTGGCCTCGTTTTGTGTGTGTGTGTGTGTGTGTGTGTGTGTGTGTGTGTGTGGTGTGTGTGTGTGTGCGTGTGTGTGTGTGTGTGTGTGTGTGGGGGGGGCATTTGTTTATGATAGTATCGTTCGTTTCGGTGCACTCCGGCAGGACTATAGCACATCGAGATTAAGATTAGACACATTTCTTTCACTTGGGAATACACTTAACTATGGAGAACCAGATTTGTGTAAAGTACTGTTCGTGGTAATTTGAAAACAAATGCTGGTGGTGTCGGACACACACGAACACGCACACAGAGCAGAGCTGACCGCACACACGCACGCACACACACACACACACACACACACACACCATGCGCCCCGGTGACAGGACATCTCCTTCATAAAACGAGGGAGAATACTCTGGTAGTTCGATGTGTGTAAAGGTGTGTGTGGTTAAACGTAGCAGCCTCGATCTCTATTCAGCTGTTCTAATGAAGGGAAACGCAGTGAAGTAAACAGTACAAGGCACAGCTCTTTGCAGCTGGTGCTGCTCTTCTCAGATTCTGCTGAGTTACACGTTACTGCCTCCAGTGCCCTGTACGACGAAGCCAGATCAACAGACCCTGGACTTGGATATGTTCGATTTACCCGGCTTAACTAACCCTAACAAACGCGATGTCGATAAGCGGTCCTACGAAGCTGGTTATCAACTCAGTAAATCAACCAGGGTTTCTCTGTCCGGCTGAGAGCGCGTTCACGTGAAAGGGAAGTTGGTAGCAACATTTGACCAATCACAAACATGGAGACGCGTGCTGACAGCGTAGCGTCATACTTCATGAATGAATAGTGTAAATATCAAATCCTGCTTCGTGGTACAGGCCACTGGTGCCGCAGAGATTTCATAAAGTGAAGGAGGTTTTCCTTCTATAAAACAGCTGTGGGCAGCAGATGATACTGTGAGTCACGGACAGGAATCCCTCAATTTAAATAAACGAGGCCACGCTTTATTAACTCGTGCGCACGCTTTATTAACTCGTTGCGAACGAGAAAGTAAAACGTGGCCACGTTTTATTTATTTTTCTCTCAATGAACCCTCCAGGGCTCCGTACATTGGAGTCAAATAGAGGCGTTTCAGACAGGCGTGTGTGGGAGAGAAACTCCATCTGGAGGAAACTTTGGGATGTTAGCCTTGCAGCCATGTATATGCACAACAACCTATATAACCCACTACAGGAAAGAGCAAACCCCAAAAGCGTAATAGTGCCTCTTCAACTACTTTCCAGAAATGATCTGTTATAATCTTTTTGCAACCTTACAGTACAATATTTTAAATTACCACATGCCTTTATAGAAGGCTTTCACTTGTGTTACACACATGTTGTTGAGGAGAAGCAATATTCTGCTTTATTTTGAAACAGATCTTCAGACTGCACCTTTTGACTTGTAATATTACTCAGCTGACCCACACCCACACTGCAGCACTACTTTATCAGCTATCTGTTTTTCTGTCTGGTTGTTAGAAATATAACCATTACTTTCTCACACTGGCAATGCTTACTGTTGTTGCCATGCGACAGAACAGTAAAGGCTCGATACGCATAGAGACATAACTGTGCACTAACGTACATGGGGTATGGACCCAACTATTTACAAAGCAGAGGTATGAACTGGAAGAGTTTGAAGGTATAAAGACGGACTTCAGTGGAGGCAGAGAGTCAGTCTTACAAACAAAGTAGAACACTGCGTGAGCTACAGACCATAATCTTCTCAGTAGGTGCTAAACGCCTATAGCCACAGACAGACTTTTAATCCCGTTTTGATGATGGTGGAGGGACAGCTTTACAGGATTCTATTTGTTATAAATGGCTTCAAGTTGATAGAGTGCTTTGAAACTGGCCGTTTTATGAATCCGTGCCAGTGGGGGAATTTCTTTCCTTTATTCTTTTCGCCTGGGAACTTGGCTGTGATGACGGGAAATGGCAAGGTGGTTATATTGTCCGCTTTTACTGTTGCTTCTAATATATTTTCATGAACTCGTAATGTGGGTCTTGTTTCCAGCACATTTTTAGGAGGTATTTAATAGTCATTAGGGAAAGTGTTGGACTCACCAGAGTGCGTATTGAAGTACAGTTGTAACTGCAGTAAAGTATGTGTGCAATTTTGCAAAGGTTGTTGTTCTTTCTCCTTCAATGATACACAAAGAAGATGAGAATGGATGCTATCAAGTTTCTTTACCTCTTAATTTTGTACTTGCACAGAGTTTATTCAATTCAATTTAAAGTCTATATCCATTAAAACAACATATTATGTTATCAATGAGTTTCTATTCCTCACACGCTTATAAATCAGATACAAACCCTTATATTTAACACCACATGAAGTTAATCAACTCAGACCTCATATATTGTCAGTGTGCTTTTTTAGTTACGTTTTATATTGTTAAAAGCTTAAATTAAGAATGGAGACAGTGCACTTGAGTTCGCCTTCTCAAAGCCAGGCTGATGAGCCGTGAGCACTTGTCATTGTAATGAGGAAGCCTCATTATGAAGCAAATCACCCCGTTCTCTTAGGAATTCAGCATGAAGAGCAGATCTTTAGGTAATTAATCCAGTACAGTGTTCATTAACGCTTACACACACTCTTTTACATGTACAGGCCTCAATTTGCACATACCAAGGGTCAATAATATGTTAAATGAGACCAAAGCTGCGTATATCACTTTTTACTTTGTATATAATTGTTCTAACTTAACAAGATGATAAGGAACAAAGAGGGATAGACTGAAAAAAAGTACTCAAGGAGCCTTGTCAAAAACAAGGACTCTGGAAATCATTGATTGTTTAAAAAAACACATGTTCTCCAAAAAAGAAGGCAAAAGCAAGAGAGCTGTCACTTTCCAAACATCTATTTTAACTTCTCCCATGCAACGCCAATTCAGGGAATCATTCAGGCTGTCTTGTTTGTTTACTTCTCTATGCTTGCCAGTTCAAATGACAAATAAGTGAGTTGCTCGGCTGGAGGAGGAACACTCCCAAAGAAAATCTCTGCTCTGAGTACGTTGTCATTCAGAGCTCCGATGTGAAAGTATACCAGGACAGAGGGGATTAACATGTTACGATAAAAGATGCATTTACCCCCAACATTAATGTTTAATGTGTAAGAGCTACGGCCACTCCGACTCCAGTTTAGATTGAATTATTCACAGTACAGAGCTGTTCTGCGGCTCAACTTCCCATCAGATGTAGGGACGAAAAGACAGATACAGGATTCTGATCTGATGTAAAAATGTGTGTGAGGAAATGGACGCACACCAGAGTGTGTTTAGATGGAGTTGATGACTGTGCTTGATGTGGTGGCATCTCCACACCTGCGCTGCCATCTGTGCCCTGCACCCCCTGTGCCCACTGTGCCTTGATGAGCACATCTCACTTCTTCTGTCCTCTGGAAGCAAGAGACAAAGACTTTGGATTGGGATGTGCTTTAGAAGTACAAAAAAATACCTAATGGAAATGCCATTTTGACATTGAAACTTGGGGAAATAAGGCTAATTTGCCTTCTTGACAGGAGTCGGGTGAGAAGTATTTAACACTCTAATGGCTGTACAGTAAATTAGCTCCGTAAATTAGCCGTTTAGCTTTGCAGAAAGGCTACAAACAGGGAAAAGGCTAGCCTGGCCCTGAACCTCACACGCATTTATTAAGAAACTATCTTCCGTTTGGTAATCTGTGACTAAAATACGCGGTTTTATGGTTGGGTGTGTGACAATTACCCAGGAGACAGGTGTTTGTGTCTAGGATGAAACTCAAAGTCTACGTCAATATTTATTCTGTCACAGTTGCTTGTCACTTGTGTGTCAACTGACTTGTTTGTCAATGAAGATAACGTCAAACGTGATCTTTTCCATAAAGAAGGTTTGTTTTTAACTGACACTACTCATGTGACAAACGTACATTTACATATATTACCTACCACACCTAAACTGATAGTAGAACCTTAAGGTCACAGACTAAGCTGCTGTTTTTGAAGAGTTGGGTTTGAGAATGTGTTGTTCGTAGATACACTTAACCATACCCTTATGTAGGTAAACGACTACAGCATGAATAGAGCAGTTCACATACTTCCTTTGTGCTACGTGTGACTGTATAGGAATCTCAGAGCAAAACTGTCCCTGTGCAGAGTCAATGGCAAATCGTACAGAAGTGGACAGGTGGACTAGCCTGTGCTTTCAAAACTGAGACCAAGAAAAGTGAAGAACAAAGAATAAAAACAGGGAAAATTAAAAGCAGAAGCTTAAAAAAGGACAAAGAAAACTTATCGTGCTGGTGTAGTTCATTTAAGGATATTTTCTATGAAACAACCTCCTAAGGCCCACTGAAGAGAGGGACATAATTAATTAGACAAACACAGCATTCCGACTTTCATACACACACAAAAACGCACCCTTACAAGCCATGACAATAAAGCATCTTAAATAGAAGTCTTGTGTCTAACACTTTCACTAAGAGCTGCACCGTTTCATTAGCGATGCGAGTTGTGTCCGTGCTGCATGTCTTAATGGAGGATGGAGGGACATGGTTGGAGCATTTAGTACACTGCACACATCTACTGTACAAAAGCAAAGAAAACCCCCAGAGTAGGCTGCCACCCCCCTGAGGGGCACTATGCGCCTCCGAAGTGGATCACTCTGCGTTGTCACAACGTTTTCATAAAGCTCAGTTGGACGGGGCTGTGTACGCCTTTCATCACCAGCAAACCTTAATGAGCTTTGTCAGGCTCACTAATGCACGCTGGTGGTTTCACTGAGAGTCTGCACATGTTTATGTGCTTTCTTTACCGTCTCAACACTATACGGGGAGGAAGAAAAAGTATTTGAATATTCAACTTGAGCCATTAACATATACAATTGTTGAGGCTATTTTTAGATCTTGCCCCCCCCCCCCCCCCCCCCCCCCCCCCCCCCCCCCCCCCCCCCCCCCCTGTGTGTTTGCAGTGCGGTTCACTGTGTGGTTAGGGCTGGTCAAGGGCAGAGTGGGACGCTAACTCCGTAGGTCAGCAGCTCTAATTGCTGCCGGTCATCGGTTAAATGTTCCCCCTGTTTCGCTCTCATGCCAAGAGGGGACATGTTAATGATGAGGGTGAAAAACAGATAGGATAGAATCATGGAGGGAAAAAAACCAAGATGAGGAGGAAGGGAAGGAGGTTAATCACAGAAGTAGTGAGCTTCTGAAGAGACCGTTTTAAGAAGAAAAAAGGCCATGATGAGTCAATCATGAGAAGGGTGATGATGGTCTGGCAAAAGGCATTAAACATCCTCTCTTCCAAGGAATAAGCTATATGTACAAATCAAGAAGACGGGAGAAGTAAGAGGTTTATAATGGCAACTGATGAAGGCTGACAACTAGGGATATGACATGTTGACTGGAAGTACTGAAAGAAATAAGAAGGATCTCTGACGCTTTCACTTTTAACCACTAAGTAGTTCTGCTCCCCAGGTTTTAAAGGTTTCCTGAGGTTAACACACATCTCTGTGATTGAGAGCATTACTCTCAGACAGGCTTCACATTAAAACACCTTTTTCCTATTCTAATCTGTAGGCTCATTACAATATGAATGCAGTAAAAGACGTCAGTGTGGATCTTTGCAGGGGTGTCAGCTTTTTTTTCATTAGAGGCTGAAGCAGGTGTTGGAAGAGATGCGGATGGGGAGAAGTTACAACAGCACAGGGATAATAAGGGATAATGCTGGGCCTTTGATGTCTTCTACCTGTGCCCGAGACGGCCTGTACAAAAATCACAATACAACATTCTTGAACTTAATGTCTTCCTATTACGTCTAATTATATATTTAACTCAAAGCAAAATTGGAAAGCAAGACCTCCGCCAAGGCAGTTACGATATAAGTGAAAACTAATATGTGTATCCACCCTTTGATTATTTTGTTTCCCAAAGGTTATTATACTTCTTGGCTACACTCTTGTACCACATAACATAGAAATCAGGCCAAGTGTTTTCTGTAATCATGTTGACGAACCAAACTAATAAATAATTGTATTGGCTTTGGTAACTATTGAAAGGGACATGTTTTTTTTACTTTTGGCTCAAAATATGTTATCTCTTTTGATACCCCATTCATTATTTCCCTTGTGTCAAATAAAATCCATCCTCCCTTGTTCTGTTTCGGTATTTTTCTCTGACACACACACTACTTCCCTCTCCCTGATATCCATCTCTGCATGCTCCCCTCTCTCCAAGTTGTTAGACGTTAATCCCCCCCGGAGTGTGGGTCTGAACGCTCCCACTGCGACGCACCCTTGACCCCTTGGCGTATACTTGCATCCTTCACATGAACTTAAACACACACCCATCAATCCTCCATTAGTTTGCCTTTTTTACACTAATACTTTACTCCCTTCCAACACTCAAATCCTCTCATTTCCAATATTGTCCTCTCTCCAGACTATTACGCCTGCCTCTTCTAGTACTGCGCCCTGGTTTGACCTTAAAATCACAGCTGAAATTACAATTTAAGACCATAAAAATGTATTAGAATGTCTTGAATGTACTTATTAGAGATCTCATTTCCCCAAAGTCACTGACAGGATTATGTGTGCTGCATGCCCACACTTGGATTATTATAACAGGGTTCGTCCTGTAGCACAATGTGGATTGTATTTGCTTTATTAGTATTGTAGCACGAGTGTTTTATCTGATTTATTAAATACAATTGGAATTAATTAATTTCTGGTTGTCATTTTGACACTGTATCATGACTGTGAAGCATACATTTAGTTATGTTAGTCCTTTATTAAGGTTTGCATCATGAATCACATATCCAGTGCTGACCTAGCTGAGCTTCACTAGAACTGTAAAACATTTTCTACAGCCTGGCTTTTGTATAAAAATGTCTACATTGTGTAAATTGCGTTTTTCAGCAGCAAGCCCCACTTGATTTCCTTGAATGTCAGGGATATGTAAAGGATGTGGGAAGTTGACTTGTGTAATTAGAAGGTCTCTTTCACTTTGCATCTCCATCAATAGATACTCAGCTTAGTGGACCTTCCCTCTGATTTAAGTAGACTAATCGGAGGGCCACCATCATGATCATAATAGTCATGATCATCGTCATTATGATGTCCCTCACTCTCTATCCATACTGTACTGCTACCCTCAGCTCTCAGCTACCAACACAAGGAGGAGTATTGGAAAGATGCCAGCCAATCCCACATCAGTCAACAAACAGCTGTGTTTACACTGGGTTTCACTTTCACAAACACGACATCTGTCACTTTCATTTTGATTGCATGTGTATGCATAAACAGGCAGGAATGTATTGTCTTTTTCTTTATAATTATAACGAGTGGCAGATGGAAGAAGAGTGGTGAATCCTACCAGCCACTCATTTTTCCTTTTATATTATCTGGTCTATGTGTGAGTCAAATTCCGTCCTTGTCTCTGCATGATAATGTGGTACACATGTGCAGCAGGTGAGTTGAGTGTGTCGATGTGTGTGTAGTGTGTGTTTGGGGAAGAGACAGGGGGAATGCAAATCCCACTGCAATGTCACTCAAACAACACTCTTCACGCAGCGGGCGCTTTGTGTAAGCATACATATGTATTGAAGTAAAAATGATATTCAAACATATACATTTATACTGCCAATTTCACATACCGTATCCAAGATCTAATCAATTCTTCAGCTCCCACAAATTCTGTTTTAATCTCTTTTAAATCACACAGAAAGCTACAGCTCTTCAGCTTTACATTAACAGATTGTGGACATGCAAGCAAGCAGCTATGCACATGCAAATGATCCAAAGATGAAGAGCTGCGGGCGTAAAACAACAACATGCAGGCGCCGTCATACTGTACTGCCACACAGCTTGTATTAGTCTATAACTAGGCCATGTCAAGTCCACCTCATCTCCCCGAACAAACACACACGGTGGGAAATGTTAGCAGACAAATAACCAAGCTGTGTTCTGTCTCCCATCTTAATGCAATCTGACACAAACCAGCGGTTCCGACACAAGACTTTTCCATCTCAATGTGTTTGTGATAGCTACTTCAATCAAGGCCTCTTTGTTTGTCTCTTGCCACCTTGTCAGCTCTCAGGGAGGCTGCAGCACTGAACAATCCTAAAGACATCCACTGTTACAACTTAAGGCCATTTCATAAAGGGGCTTTGTAACATGCCAGTGTCTTTTCTTAAAGTAAGGCAGCTAAAGATCAGCAAAAACCACAGAGCACTAAAGTGTTCAAGAGAAAGAGAATGATATGAGAGGGGAAGAAAGCAAAAGAAAAGAATAAATGGTACACTATTACACACAAAGTTATACATAAACCTGAACCATGCTTTGTCACTCACCTGCATGAACACACATTGTATTTTCTAGTCTAGCTTTAACTAACCCGAAGCAGACACTGCTTGCATTTTAAAATGCTATAAATAGTATAATAGGCTTTTAAAGACAGCCTGATCTCTATCTGCAACTGTGCTGAAATACCAGGTTTAAATAGAAGACACTTGCAAAACATTTGATTTAGTATTTTATTATGAATGCTATGAATGAAGCTTCTAGCTATTCGATACAGCCCCTCCTAGTTGTAGCTTTAACGTGATGCCATCATGCACTCCTCAACTGAGACACACATGCATAAAGCTAGCCCCACATACCGTATGTAAGCACATGCACTTAAACACACATACATGCTTTGCAGATACTTGGCTGCTGACAAACTGCTTACACACCTCTCCGGGTGCCAGTGCCTTGAGTCAAATCATCCAACACTCCTCACAGAGGGAGCACTTAAACATCTCTCTCCCCGCGGGGGCCACATTGAAGGTGTCCTTTTGTTAACTACACCATCATGGACACACAACTACACGTATACACACTCTCCTGAACACTCACAGTCGCACACACTCGCACACAGACTCGCGGCCCGTGTACACACCGGTGGAGTAATTACAGACATTGTAATCACTGAACTCTACTCCTGTGGGGCACAGCAGACATAGCAGGGAGTGGGCAGAAGAAGAGGCCCTTGACTGATTTCAACCTTGACTTAATGACCGTTGTTTGAGCCTGAATGCTTTGCTGCAGCTACTTTGGCAGATGCCACTTATTTTCAGGGATCTGTTGAAGATACTCTGATGGGTTCAAATCGATTTAATGCAGCACTATTCTTTTTCGGACAATTAATAAAGATATTCCAGGAAGTAATATCGGCTATCCTACTTGTGAGGGAATTTGATGGATTTAGGGTATATTAGTCATTACCAACATTTGAGACGCTGGAGGGTTCCCACGTATTACTTAAAAGCATTTGCTGGGCTTGCATTGTTTACAGCCTAATCACACAGGATTTGCCAGGGAAATAGCTTAATCCAAGCTTTAACTTCTCTGCTTTTGGGTAGCATTGAACAAACACAAATCAAGAGACAGTGTGGGAGGAGGAATAAAACCCTTTAATCACTTGTTTGTTTCTATATTAAAGAATATTACTGCACACAGCTCTGACTTTCCTAACTCTCCTTATCTGAGGCGGCAAAACGGTAAACAACAGGACTGGCTTCCAGGGATCATATCACCTGTGTTTTGTTCCACGTTGGAAAAAGAAGAGGAGGGGAAGTACATGAAGCCAGGGAGTGAGTTTTTAGTTTGTTGGGTAGAGCTCCCAGAGAGGACGGGCCCTCTCCTTGACCCCCCTGTGCCTTGCAGTGCAGTAGATTAGCAGCAGCACAACAGAGGCCAGTGCTATCGCCGCCTCGCAGCCTCCTTAGCCCCACAAGATGTCACACACACACACACACACACACACACACACACACACACACACACACACACACACACCACACACACACACACACACACACACACACACACACACACACACACACACACACACACACACACACAACACACACACATACCATGTATACATCACTTCAGGGGACATTACATTGACTTACATGCATGGAGAATGATCCTAACCTTACCCATAACCAACACATGCCTAACCCTTACCCTTAACCTTACCCTAAACCTAACCAAGTATTCACCCTAAAATTAATGATTCCCCTCATGGGGACCTCCATGTTGTCCCCATAAGGGAAGCCAGTCCCCACACGTGACTGTGTAAACAGATGTAGGTCCCCACAAGTATAGTAATGCTAGGCCACACACACACACACACACACACACACACACACACACACACACACACACACACACACACACACACACACACACACACACACACAATATTTGGCCCTGATTCCTGTCGGTGTGCCTGAAGGTTCATTAGTGACACTGAGGCCACTTCAATAGGAGCAGCACTTTCAGAGGACCCTGCAGACACACACCCACACACTTTGGTGATTCTATATATAAGTACACATCTTTATGTCCTTACTGTATGTATATGCCTTTGAGTTAACATGTGTACAGAGATAAAAGAGTATTTGTATCTCTGACCGCTCATCAAAAAGGCCATGTGACTGCAGTCGTACAGTGCGGCTCTGAGCTTGCATTAACCAGTGGGACTTACAGTCTGTAAAAACTCATGTCAGGATCAACAATTCACTGCCTAATTACTTCAAGGTCAATTACAGCAGTGCTTTGAAGTTCCGCAATGGAACATCAAAGGTGTTTTTTTTTTTTCACCTCAGGATTTCAAAGCAGCAAGATGCAGTAAAGCAAGGCAAGGCAAGTTTATTTATATAGCACTTTTCAACACAAGGCAATTCAAAGTGCTTTACAAAAAATGAAAGACATTAAGAAAATGGCATTTAAAATCATTAAAAAGAAAAGCGAATAAAATAACATTAAAATAAATAA
Source organism: Harpagifer antarcticus (assembly GCA_902827135.1). NCBI lineage: Eukaryota > Metazoa > Chordata > Actinopteri > Perciformes > Harpagiferidae > Harpagifer > Harpagifer antarcticus. The sequence goes on from CADEHL010001417.1 coordinate 1,786,819, forward strand.
TACATGGATAAAAGTTACAGTGATAAAAGTTACAGTGCAGTTTAAGATGTGAATAGTTCAATTAAAGGTGGAGTAGGTAAGTTTGAGAAACCGGCTCGAGATACACTTTTTGTTATATTCCATGGAATGCTCTTAACATCCCGATAGCAATGAATATCTTAAGTGCTTTGACAAAAATCCATAAAAAAAATTCATCTGTGGAAGCCGTGGTACTGTAAAAAGCACGACCAATCATTTTAGCCGGCCCGGCTAAAATAACTGGATGGCCTACCTGCCTGTCAGCCTTCCATCGGGGCACAAACTTATCTCGTGCCCTCATTGGTCATGTGCGCGTTTGTGTGTGTTGGAGGAGGGCCTCTATAAGGAAGTCGCAGATTTTCTCCGGTTGTGTATTTTCAAATTCTAGCGATCTCGAACCGGTTTCTCAAACTTACCTACCCCACCTTTAAAAGCAGCGACAAAAAGAAAAGTCTTCAGTCTGGATTTAAAAGTAGTCAGAGTTGCAGCGGACCTGCAGGTTTCTGGGAGTTTGTTCCAGATATTTGGAGCATAATAACTGAACGCTGCTTTACCATGTTTAGTTCTGACTCTGGGGACAGAAAGCTGACCAGTCCCTGAAGACCTGAGAGATCTGGATGGTTCATAATTTAGCAGGAGGTCAGAAATGTATTTTGGGCCTAAACCATTCAGTGCTTTATAAACCAGCAGCAGTATTTTGAAATCTATTCTTTGACACACAGAAAACCAGTGTAAAGACTTCAGAACAGGAGTGATGTGATCCACTTTCTTAGTGTTAGTGAGGACTTGGAGAAAGTTCTGACACATCCAGTCATTGATTTGTTCAATGCACTTACTCAGTGTTTGAATTGGAGCATAGTCTCCTGGTGAAATTGTTACGTAAATGTGTGTGTCATCCGCATCGCTATAGTAACTTATTTTGTTGTTCTTCATTATCTGAGCCAGTGGTAGCATGAAGACGTTAAAGAGAAGGGGCCCCAAGATGGAGCCTTGAGGTACCCCACATGTCATATTTGTCAACTCAGATGTATATTTACCTATAGAAACAAAGTTGTTTCTGTCCTTTAAGTAGGATTCAAACCAATTTAGAACTGTTTCCGAAAGTCCCACCCAGTTTTCCAGTCGGTCTAGTAATATGCTGTGGTCAACAGTGTCAAACGCAGCACTGAGATCTAATAATACTAACACTGAAGTTCTGCCACGTGGATGTCATTACAGACCTTTACAAGAGCAGTCTCAGTACTGTGGTTTGGACGAAAGCCTGACTGGAACACATCCAAACAGTTATTTAAATGCAAGAAGTTACTCAACTGTTGAAAAACAACTTTTTACCTAGAAATGGGAGGTTTGATATGGGCCTGTAATTGTTCATTACTGAAGCATCTAGATTATTCTTTTTTTAAGAGCGGTTTAATGACTGCAGTTTTCAGGGCCTGTGGAAAAATAGAGTGAAGAGATTTGTTTACTATATGAAGTAGATCTGAGGCCATGCAAGGCAAAACATCTAAGTAATGTAACAATAAAGGAAGGAGGTGAAAATGAGGGTAGACATTCCGGTTACATGATTTCAATGCGAGGATAGGGGAAGAGGAACATGACAGAGAAACATTTCTCATATTTATTTGATAAGATATTGCATGGGACTTGTCATACATGATGCATAAGGTGAATGTCATGATCACATGCCGGTCTTCAGTTTAATCTCCTTCAGAGCTGGTTAATTTCAGGCAAGTAAACGTGAAATGATAAAAAAAAAGAAAACAGGAAATTCCGTCTAAAGTTACAGTTGAATGATCATTGAAAAATTCTGATGTGGTCAAATTGTACGCGCTTTATAATTACCATTTGCCTTTAGTGTTTTGGCTTTTTTTCATTGTCTAATGAGGCATATACTTTGAAAAGTCGTAAACCACACAATTTGAAATGTTAAAATGTTTAAATAACACCTCATTGCTGCTCCATGAAAATTACTATAATTTGGAATAAGAAATCGTTACCCATAAAACTATTAATGGATTGTATTTGTTCAAGAGTTTGACTCTGGACATTTCTTCTATTATTAACATTGTTATACAATTAGTCAAATTATTAGTTTTAAGTGGCCACACCGGGGCTTATCCTCCGGTGTTTAATACGGTGTGTGAATCGACTTCTGCTTGGTGATTATAATACCACAAACTTCAGAACGCCCCCACTGTCCTGTGAGTTTTGATAGTGACTGGGAAATTAGATAAATCACACAGCATCAGATGACAGAGGTCGCCATCCTAGCTGAATTTCAATGTGCAATATTCAATTCTCCCGTGTGTGCCGGGGCCGAAAGTAATTGCACATCCCTGTGTGCCTGTGACATTTCACATCTTGTTTCAAAAGGGGCTCATATGCCACGCTTCATGAAATATGCTCGCTTAATTCTGGCTAACTGACTAGTGGTGTATACTGTGTAACATTAAAAAATGAAAAGGGGGGTTCAACCTCTCCAAGAGGAATCCAGCTGCACAAGCCAATAAAACGATGTACACATAAATGCTAATTAGGTGGTTTTATAGACATGAAAACAGTTGCTTTGTTGTGGTGTAACATGAGTCTGTGATAGAAGTAAAGAGACATTTGGTCACATGGAATAACTTAAAATGAGTTGTGTCAAAATTAAGCCACTTCTCATTTACGTGTATGTTTTCATTTGTTCAAGAGATGCTCTTTACCCTTCACTTTTATCAAGTATCGATCCAAAAAGATTTCTGTGCAAAATTGATCTGTGAAATCGATTATTTGTCAAAAACTGAACACATAATTGTGCTACCCACATTCTAGGTTGATAAAAGGGGAAATGTTATTGTCATAATTTGTTTTTCTGCTCGGACATGAATACGCAGTTCACTGTTCAAAAAGACAAACTTTCCTTGATGTCTTGCTAGAAAATAATTGCAAAAGTAGTTCAGAAGTCATTGGTTCTAATACTTTGATGGGGGGTATAGCCTCTGAATAGCTTGTTGAATCCCATGTGTTCTGACTGAGGCTGCCAACAAAACAAATGACAGGGTTGGTAGGCACTCCAAACACACAAATCTATTTTCACAAGCACTGCAAAAGTGAGTATTTCATGATATGTCCCCTAAAAGACAACTCTGTCATGTCTAGTGCTGTTTAAAGCTTTGACAATGTATCTGCAGTCCTCAAAACAGATAAAGCTTTAATAATGAACGATGCCAGGGGCACAACACACAGGGCTAATGCATTGGTGGTATTACTCACAATGACATGTGCCCATTAAGTGTGGTGGAAATTACTGCATTTTAATGGATGACACTGTCCCGGGAAACCATGTAAACAACCAGCCTGCAGGATTCGAGTGAAAAATTAATTCTTCATAATTTCTTCTTTGACTGGCCTAAATTGACCCAATGTATCAAATCTAAGCTGTAAACAGTACGCTCAATCACCTTTAAATCACTTTGTAGTGTATTGTAACCTTACAAAGTTATTGTTTTCGTATCAGAGGTGGCCCATGCATCTAGATATTAATTGACAGTCTTAGTATCTTAAGAAAAAGTATGACAGAGGAACCATTGGCGTCCACAACATCAGTCATTTAGAGTTCATTGCAGGAACAATAAACAGCTCGTCCTTCATGCCTAGCCTGTCTCCACCTTATAACTACCCAACATGTAGGATCCACTAATCACACCGTTGTTTACCTCCTCATGGGACGGATGACAGCCAGTGACACTCTGTATGTGTATGTGGGAGAAAAAGCTTGCGAGGTAGTGTGTATGATGAATCCATCTCCCCGCACCTCTCTGAATTAGCATTGCTAATGCAAGTAAGTGGTTTAGGAGTGTTGCCATGAGGAATACCAAGTCAATCTGGCCACCAGTGAATGTGTAGTAGGGGTTGTCTGTAGTTAGACTGCGTCACGCTCGCCAGTCAGACACTATCCTGAATGTCAATGAAGAACTGCCAGGGACTCCGCTACCCCTTCATCAGGGGTCACGCATGGAGAGAGAAGGAACTAAGTAAAGCCTGCGTGTGACTGAGTCTGTGTTTTTTGAGTTGATATCTCTGTATGCCTGCAAGTGCGTGCAGGTGTGTGTTTGAATGCGTCTGCATCTGTTCAAGATAGCAATGTGTCCTAGTGCTGTCCGTCCCTTTTGGGAAGGGTACAGAGGAAGAATGAGGTGAGCCAGCAGCATCCCCAACTCGCCCTTGAACAGGAAGTGCTCATGTACGCTCACCACACGCTGCCTCTGCTCTTGCCATCATACCTGGAGGGGCACCGTGACGCGGCCCAAGAAAGCCCAGATTGTCGCCTGAGTTTTCTGACAACCCCCACATTTTTCCGCATCCATCACCCCTGACCCCCTGCCATCCGTGCCGCAAAGCATCTTCCCACAATGCACAAGGGCAAGATGAACGAGCCTGTGTCGTAAGTTGGCTGACAATCCCATGAGCCACCAACCTTAGGATCTACTTCTGGGCTGCTATGGCCTGATACTTCTTCAGAGATAAATGGGATCTAAATACTGTGTTCTGCATATCGCCATGCAGCCAAACACTTTGCGTAGATGACATTTAAAAAAAAAAAAGTTGTCACTTATTTCGCAATTTTTGGGTTTGCAGGCATTCAAGGAACTACAAATGTATGTGCACAAGCAGTGAACGAGAGATGTGTCCTTTAAAGCACAAATGTGGTAGTAAAATAATTTTTAGTCCCAAAGAGGATCAAGTCACACACTCATATGTGTTGTACATAATTGCAATTTGTTTGGAATTGCAGAGCACGCATGTTTCAACATCCTTTCAACATGAAATGGAAGTGTGGCATGTCAGCTACATGATTATGGTAATCTTGAGGATAAGACAATTAAAAGCAGTCGTTTCCGGGTCTAACCGCTTCTTTGTGTTGAGAGCCATCCATGTTGTAATCACACCGTTAGCAAAGGAGGAGGAGATGTGCAGAAAGAAAGGCAGAACATATGTATGTGTGAGTGAGGGACAGGGAATAAAGACTCTGCCTGTCTGAAACCTGGTGAACCGCTCAAATTCTGATAAGGCAGTATATCGCATGTGAGCGAAGCTAAGATACACTCCTGCGCACCTACACTCTATTTAAAGTCTCTATAGCTGTCTGAATTAGTCTTTTTCAGGCAAAGACCTGTATCTCTTAGGCAAGGCAAGGCAAGTTTATTTATATAGCACTTTTCAACACAAGGCAATTCAAAGTGCTTTACAAAAAATGAAAGACATTAAGAAAATGGCATTTAAAATCAGTCATTAAAAAGAAAAGCTAATAAAATAAACATTAAAAGAAAAAATACATGGATAAAAGTTACAGTGCACTCTAAGATATGAATAGTTCAATTAAAAGCAGCGACAAAAAGAAAAGTCTTCAGCCTGGATTTAAAAGTAGTAAGAGTGGCAGCGGACCTGCAGGTTTCTGGGAGTTAGTTCCAGATATTTGGAGCATAATAACTGAACGCTACTTTACCATGTTTAGTTCTGACTCTGGGACAGAAAGCTGACCAGTCCCTGAAGACCTGAGAGATCTGGATTGTTCATAATTTAGAACGAGGTCAGAAATGTATTTTGGGCCTAAACCATTCAAAGCTTTATAAACCAGCAGCAGTATTTTGAAATCTATTCTTTGACACACAGGAAGCCAGTGTAAAGACTTCAGAACAGGAGTGATGTGATCCACTTTCTTAGTGTTAGTGAGGACTCGAGCAGCAGCGTTCTGAATCAGCTGCAGCTTCCTAATAGATTTTTTTGTGAGACCTGTGAAGACACCATTGCAGTAGTCCAGTCTACTGAGGATAAAAGCATGGACAAGTTTTTCCAAATCCTGCTGTGACATTAGTCTTTTAATCCTAGATATGTTCTTTAGGTGATAGTAGGCTGATTTAGTAACTGTTTTAATGTGACTGTTGAAACTCAGGTCAGAGTCCATGACTACACCTAGATTTCTGGCTTTATCTGTTGTTTTGAACATTGCAGACTGAAGCTCAGCGCTAACTTTTATACGTTCTGCCTTGGCTCCAAAAACCATTACCTCAGTTTTATCTTTGTTTAATTGGAGAAAGTTCTGACACATCCAGTCATTGATTTGTTCAATGCACTTACTCAGTGTTTGAATTGGAGCATAGTCTCCTGGTGAAATTGTTACGTACATTTGTGTGTCATCTGCATAGCTATGGTAAATTATTTTGTTGTTTTTCATTATCTAAGCCAGTGGTAGCATGTAGATGTTGTTCTTACTCAACCTATCCTCAGTGACGTATATATCTACACATTTACATGTCTGCTGCCACATACATTGACCTTCACTCACCATGTAGAGTGTAAGTACAAGTGATTGGTAGATAGAGCGGAGGGGCTGTAAGGGGGGGTCAGGGAGGTCAGCAGTCTGCATGCATTATTTAACAGAAAGGGGCACAGAGGCAGACAGCAGGTCAGGACCTGGTGGAGGAAGACCTGACGCTCAGAGAGGCTCGGCTCAGAGCCAGCAGTCGCCCTCCGCTGGCCACAATCTGAAATGTGGGAGCTAATCCATATGCATTGGCTCTTATGTAAACATGAATGTGTAGTTTGAATGTGATGAGGGTTTCACATGGCTTTGAAGTCTTCAGAAGCCATATTCAGCCTGAAATACTCTTTTATTTTTAAGTAAATTAAGCCAAGAAAATGTATTATTTTTCCATAATACAGACCGGACTTTAGTTTCTTATTTCACTACTGAGGGTCCAGGTGGTAATTAGGACTACAAAAATACGTGTATTAATCAATAGCTAACAAGTACTTTTGTTGCATAAACCCTATTTTGTTTTAATTCAGGTCTTTTCTACTTTCCCAATGTGCTGTGAAGGGATTTGACCCAATCTAAACTTTCGAATATAGTGATAACAATTTATCAGCAATTGAATACGTTGATTACGTTTGAAATGGCTGATTGTTGACTGATAATGTATTCCATTTGTTTTTCTACAATATTTTAGCTGCTCATATTGCAATGAAGTAATGAAGTTGAGTGAACCCTGGTGTCCCTGTTTACCAGGAACAATATAACATTACATTACATTGCATTTCGCTGACGCTTTTATCCAAAGCGACTTACAATAAGTGCGTTCGACCAACACAATACAAACTTGAAGAAAACAGAATCATATAAGTACATCAGGTTTCATAGAGCAAAAACATTTCAAGTGCTACTCAACTGGCTATAGGTAAGCCAGTCCTTTATTAGTATATAAGTGCTTTGTTAATAGTTCTATCGCTCGAATTGGAGTCGAAAGAGATGAGTTTTCAGTCTGCGCCGGAAGATGTGCAGGCTTTCCGCTGTCCTGATGTCAATGGGGAGCTCATTCCACCATTTTGGAGCCAGGATAGCAAACCCACGTGTTTTTGCTGATGGGAACTTGGGTCCCCCTCGCAGCGAGGGTGCAGCGAGCCGTTTGGTTGATGCAGAGTGTAGTGCACGCGCTGGGGTGTACGGTTTAACCATGTCCTGGATGTAGGAAGGGCCAGATCCATTCGCAGCATGGTACGCAAGTACCATTGTCTTGAAGTGGATTCTAGCAGTTACCGGGAGCCAGTGAAGGGAGCGGAGGAGCGGAGTGGTGTGGGAGAATTTAGGAAGGTTGAAGACCAGACGAGCCGCTGCATTCTGGATGAGCTGCAGAGGTCGGATGGCACATGCAGGTAGAACAGCCAGGAGGGAGTTGCAGTAGTCTAGGCGTGAGATGACGAGAGCCTGGATCAGAACCTGCGTGGCTTTCTGGGTCAGCTGGGGACGTATCCTCCTGATGTTGTAAAGTGTATATCTGCAGCAGCGGGATGTAGCAGCGATGTTTGCAGTGAAGGACAGGTTGTTATCTAGGATCACACCCACATTCCTTGCAGTCTGAGTCGGGGAAACAACAGAGGTGCCGATGTTGATTGTTAAGTCAAGAGTGGGACAATCTTTTCCCGGAAGGAAAAGCAGTTCAGTCTTGTCAAGGTTGAGCTTGAGGTGATGAGCAGACATCCACTGAGAGATGTCAGCTAGACAAGCAGATCAACAAAGTAGTTATAAATATATACTACTTCTTTGATAGACTGAGATCATTACTACTGGTAAAAGTGGATTTTGTGTTTGGTTACTCTTTAATAACTAACATTCAGTGCTTATACTGTACATGTGAATGTAATATCCTGTTTGTTATTGCATCCCCTGTAAAATAAATGAAGGCAACTGATCAACAAGAGAAGCAGGGGGCTAAATCCCCACTCACGTAAACTGATTAATTAGACCATAAGTCATCACAATGAATCTGCGCTGGGACTACAGCATCTGCACTTGTTGAAATTACCAAATGTGCTTTGGATGAAATAAATGAGGTCTGGATATTGCCTCCACATGAAGCAGACCATGTATCAAATGAGGAAATGAGCAATATTGTGAAAATGGTGTTCTGAGGTACCCAGCATAAATATCACCCAACGGGGGGGGGGGAAGCACAAATCTGTGTGCCTATAAATGATGCATTGCTGTGTGACAATGGAGAGAGAAGATGAGACTGCTAAGACAGGCAGGCCTCCTTGTGTTAGGCATGGACTGCAAATAAAGGAGATAAAGGATAAGAAAGGGAGAGGGTAGAATCACAAATGAGGAGGAAAGGGAGAGCAGAGGTGCGCAGCGGCAGGAGGGCAAGAGTTGAGAGGAAGTATATAAGAGAGGAAAGGTAATGGGGGAGACAAAAAGAGGCAGTAGAGAGACAAAGAGTAGGTTTGAGGGAGGGTTCGAGGGCCTAGGTGGTTGTTAGTTTTAATTGGGCCTAAGGCTCCGGGACATGCAGCGACCACATCAAAGGTCAGATATACATCAAGCACTGCTAGGAAATGCAGACCCACGTGGGGAAGGGCCGCAGGGCAGAGAGAGCAAGACCAGATATATTTTAGAGAGAAATAAGGATATGTTCTTGACTTATAGATATGTTTTGTAGAGGTGTTTTAAATGTCCCCTATCATACTGTTTTTCATCAATATAGTATAGGTCTCAGATATATACAAAAGTGTATGGCTCTAAACACCAAACAGATCATTGCAGCATCCCATAATCCCCTCTGTTTCAGCCCTGTTTCAAAAGTGCTGATTCTCTGTTTGTTACTTTAGATGAAAATAAGGAGCCCCGCCCCTCTGAGAGATATTTGGTTTAAAAGAACACAATGGTGCTCTAGGAGGAGATTCAGGTGATAAGATGGGGGGGGGGGGGGGGTTACCTTGGTTGCTGATTGGCTAATGGTTACACAAGCTACAACATCGTTATGACATCATAAAGTGGCCAAAATCTGATCAGCTCATTTTCAGACAGGTTTTTATATAAATGGATCAGGACAAAAAGAGAGTGAATATTTTTTCCTGAAACTTTCAGAGTCTCTTTACACAGAGGGGACGCATGTTGATGTAGAAGAGACATGAAGAAGAGGGGACACATGTTGATGTAGAAGAGACGTGAAGAAGAGGGGACACATGTTGATGTAGAAGAGACGTGAAGAAGAGGGGACACATGTTGATGTAGAAGAGACGTGAAGAAGAGGGGACGCATGTTGATGTAGAAGAGACGTGAAGAAGAGGGGACACATGTTGATGTAGAAGAGACGTGAAGAAGAGGGGACACATGTTGATGTAGAAGAGACGTGAAGAAGAGGGGACACATGTTGATGTAGAAGAGACGTGAAGAAGAGGGGACACATGTTGATGTAGAAGAGACGTGAAGAAGAGGGGACACATGTTGATGTAGAAGAGACGTGAAGAAGAGGGGACACATGTTGATGTAGAAGAGACGTGAAGAAGAGGGGACACATGTTGATGTAGAAGAGACGTGAAGAGAGGGGACACATGTTGATGTAGAAGAGACGTGAAGAAGAGGGGACACATGTTGATGTAGAAGAGACGTGAAGAAGAGGGGACACATGTTGATGTAGAAGAGACGTGAAGAAGAGGGGACACATGTTGATGTAGAAGAGACGTGAGAAGAGGGGACACATGTTGATGTAGAAGAGACGTGAAGAAGAGGGGACACATGTTGATGTAGAAGAGACGTGAAGAAGAGGGGACCATGGGAGTAGAAGAGACGTGAAGAAGAGGGGACACATGTTGATGTAGAAGAGACATGAAGAAGAGGGGACACATGTTGATGTAGAAGAGACGTGAAGAAGAGGGGACACATGTTGATGTAGAAGAGACATGAAGAAGAGGGGACACATGTTGATGTAGAAGAGACGTGAAGAAGAGGGGACACATGTTGATGTAGAAGAGATGTGAAAAAGTGGATTTTTCATAATAGGTGACCTTTAATTTGAAGTCATGAAAAGACCAAGCTAACAATGATTTTGTTATCAAGTATTAACTGTGTAGCCAAAGCCTGATTATATCTATTACATCTGTGCCATAGTCAACCAAACACAATGTAACATGAAGTCCAATTGGAGTGACTGTTTGCAGTTTAAAAAATAATGTCAACATGTTTGTTCTGTATTGGTAGTGTATTAGTATTATTAAAAGCAAGGAAAAAGGTATTTGGGAAATAATCAGAAATACTTATTTTATTCTCAGCTGGGTAAAGAGGAATGTCTTGTTTGATTGACAGCGTGTTCGAGTGCCGATGTAACACCACAGGGAGATATTGCCACAATGAAAACAAATTAGATGACTTTATGAAACAAAAACATATTAAGAATACATGTCAGATTTTTGGCTTGAGATTGATGTGATTTCATTATCAGATATTAACGTTTTGGCAGACAAAAACAATAGAGTTTAACTTTGGTTGAACCCTGTCCAATTCATTTATTTATTTCAGCATCCAACACATTATAAAAATAAATAGAGGGTCGCTCATAAACTCAGGGTTTTTAACTACAGTGCCCACCAGTTTTAGTTAAGGACTTAGCCTTTTTACGAACTGAAACTTTATGTTTGACCAGTTTTTAAATATTTATGGCTCTGCGGGAACACAAAAGCTGGAGCTGGGTGCGACAGACACAGCAGGGGAGTCTGAAACTTATACGATAAAGGCAGCAGTAAACTCCAATCAAAGAGCTTGTTGGATAGTAGCACACCTTCTGAAGCCCCCCTCAACCTCAAACCTTCCATATGTATATTTCTATGTCTCTATGTTTATGTTTCATCTATTTAACTTTTTAAATAAAAGCCTTTCAGGAGAGACTCTTAGTCCCTCATTGGAACAAATATAATTTTGTCCCTGTCAATTACAGCCAGCTTTTCACTCCTCCGTCAGAACATGAACTATATTTAAGATATTAAAAATCAAGATCATTTTATCCACACTTTATTAAATGACCACATACTACATGACACTAAAAGCATGCCAGTGTAATCATCTATTTCTCGGCAGGGATTAATGACGTATCTTATTATTTTCCAAATCTCTTGACAGTGGGAGCACATTGTGCTTAAATGTATTATGTTGTATCACTGAGACCCATTTCCTGGGAGAACAAAATCAACATGGCAGTGGAATGTCGATTAACTCGGCCTTAGTTATAATGATGGAAGCAGTGACAGGTTAGCTGCTCTAAGGGATATAGTCAAGTAGTGTTAATTGACAATAACCTCTTAAATTACGGTTATGTAATTAAAATTAACATGGGAGCATGTGTATAGGGTTTAGATGTGTGTGGCTATGTCGTAAAGGCTGACTCAGTCATACTTTTAGTGTGTATGTATGTGATGCAGAGTGTATATCAGGATTAACCCAAAGTGACACCTTCTGATAGACTTCATGTCAGCCTCATCCTCTGCTTCATTACTCCCATTGTCTCACACACACACACACACACACACACACACACACACACACACACACACACACACACACACACACACACACACACACACACACACACACACACACACACACACACACACACACACACACACACACACACACACACACACACACACACACACACACACACACACACACACACACACACACACACACACACACTTTTGTAGCTCCATAGGATTGGCAGAGTGAGCACAGCAGGAAGAGGTGCAGGGGTTGTGAGGAATAGAGAGACGAGGCTGATTCCGCCTTTTATTCACTGTGATGAAATCAATCATTGCTCCCTGATGGGTGTATGATTTATGATTAGTGTGGGTTTTGGTTTGTGTATATGAAAGAAGTAGTTCGACACATTCCTGCGGTGCGTTTGTGACAGTGACATATAATCCGTGATGTAACATGACATTGATGGGCTGTTGAGTTTCTTTTGTGGGTTCCTCGCCACATTATATGAACACTGGCACTATCTCTGTCAAATATATATATTTCCCTAACATTTATAGAACAGCAAACATTTTGAATACAATGGTCACAAAGAACTAACCCTTACTCTTTTCAAAAATGTGTCCTTTTATCCCAGTGATGTGTTTGCAACTTGGTAGAAACATGTAATACCCTTTATGGATAATTTGGATATTGAATGGGATAGATGACAATTGTATTACAGTAAAGAAAGGGCCTTATGTTATCATGACTATTTTGCAGCTGATTTCAGTGCAGTTTCAAGCTCCAGACAGCTCAAACAAAAGGTGGAAGAACCTGTGGAGAGAGTGGAGCAGTTCCAGCGTATCCACCATACTTTGAGCGGTCCTCAAAAGGACCCTGATGGTGAAACCCCAGGTTTCTGCACCGCCATCAAATTCAGCCTCACTCAACAGAACAAGGCCTTGCAGTTGGACGAAAGTCTGCCCCTCAAAGAACATCAATTTCTATGAAAACCTTGCACATCTGCTCAACTCTTTAGAAAGCCTGCCTCCTTTAAGTAGATCAACTCAGAATAATGGTTAGAAAGCAACACTACAGAGGTTTAGAAATATACTTTGAACAGCATAACCATCAGGGACAAAACAGTCTTTTGTTCGTGAAGAAATTAACATAATTCAATCATTTTGTCATCAAAACACAGGGAGAATAAACTGGATGAATTGAGTTCGACACCAATTATTATCTCCTTTGAACATGGACTTCTACTTTGATATTGTCTTCATTAATAAACACGGCCCACAGTCGTATGACAGTCAGGACTTTTTATTAGAACAAAGAAGCGATCTGAAAAATGGCAAACGTCTCTCTTTTATGACCAACAATTTTTTTCAGCTTTTGGTTTTCATAAACGAAGAACCCTTGAGTCATGGTGCTGACTGGAGGAAGGAAAACCTAAGCATGTTTGACCTTTTTAACACATTTCCAACCCTAATCATTCACTCTTACTGACGTACAGTAATCCACAAAAATCTTTAAAGTCTCTGAATGAAAATATTTTTGTATAACTAACAGCAATTGATCGAGTGACTGAAATAAAAGGCACTTTGTTGATGCTGAGATGCAACAAAACATGTAAATATCACACTTCAGTCTTCACTGACACTTAGTAAATTACACCTTTTATAATAGAAGATGTACCTTAGAGAAAAACAACAAAACATACAAGGTTCTAGCTCTGCTCGGTCTTGAAAGCAGGGAAGCAGAGAGTCCATGATTGTGTAACTGTGACATTGTTTGAACATTCAAGGTTGAGCCCTGAAAAGCATTTACCATTCAGGTTTCTCTTCAGTAATATTTAGATATCTATTGCGCATTAATAACCAAACGCTAATACTTTGCCATGTCGTGTGATGGTTCTCAGTAAATCCTTGTACTGTAAGGCCTTGAATAAGGTTTTTTTATCAGTAGATATACTATACACTCTCTATGCCAAGTCTTTCACAGCTTTGTGTGTTGATGTCTATTCAACATTTAGTAAAGCTTGATAAACACAGCAAACCACTCAGGAAACACTTAAACACTGACATCCTATGTAGTTTGGTGACAGAATGTAGCAGACACCTGTGATCAGCATGAACTGTGTGTGTTATATCTATTAGACAAGAATGTGATGGTGTTTATAAGACTGATGGCTTTTAATGACACTTTTATAACCATCTTAAGCATATATTGGGAGGCGTGTGGTGCGGTGGGTTGTGCGTTGGTGTTCGGATCAGGGGAGCACAGGTTCAAACCCCACTGCAGTCTGCATGTCGTTGTGTCCCTGGGCAAGACACTTCACCCCAAATTGCTCCTGTGGGGATTGCACACAGTATTGAGTATGTAAGTCACTTTGGATAAAAGCGTCTAACAAGTGTAATGTAATACATAATAAATGTTCACAGTATGCCCAGTTACAGGCTAATGTAAGCCAACACAACTCCTTTGAAGCAGAGAAGTATAGATATTTTGCACTTTTGTTAAGCGATGGTTAGTTTGGGGCAAAAAAAGTGGTGTACCTCTACAATAAGCCAGCAATGACTGAGCAGCAAAGATGTTGCAGGAATAAATAAAATCTTGTGAATCATGACAAGCAGTCTTTTGCTTTCTCTTACCAACTTTATACTGCTCGGTAAACAAAAAAAGACACCCTTTGGTTAAATAATAAAGAAGCTGGCTAAGTTTAACTACCCCAAGGAACAAAGTAGCAAAGTGTCTCACCCTGAGTGACCTAATTTTGTTTTGACACATCGCAGCACTGTGAAAATGCATGTATCACAGGGGGAAAACAGCCTGCTAATGTAGGACTTTTATTCTTATCTGCACCAAGCAAGAGCGACTGCAGCATTATAATTTCTCTTTTCAATACTTTAAAACCCTCAAATTGGCTATGAACCAAAACATTTGCAAACCAAAGTAAAACTGCACATTTGTACATCTGTATTATTAAACCACTCTGATAATTATAAAGCATAACGACTCATCATTTCACATGCTGATTATGCCGCTAATATGGCACATTATGATGTTGCTAATAATACTATGTGTGGGAAACACACAGAGAAACAGATGTGGGATGTGACAAATGAGTTGACAGAGCAGTTGACTGTTAACTTAACCGATGCAGCTTAAGCATCACCCATAGCAACAGTAGCACCCTGTGTCACGAGAGTGTGTGTGTGTGTGTGTGTGTGTGAAAACAATGCCTGTAGGCTCAAATGACATTTCCTAATGGTGCTTCATACAGGTCATTTTGAATGTTAACACAGCATAAGCAAACATGAGGACATGAGGAAGACTGACTTCAGTGGGAGATAAAGTCAATAGTGTGGATGCTGACACAGCAGTTGCACTATTTGTCCAGCATTTATTAATTATGTGTATATAATTAACATTGACGTTCCCCTATCAATCAAAGTAGTGTGCAGTTATTTTTGTTTTCTCGGTTCACGGTAGTGTGTATCTGTATATGGGACCAAAACATTAGACGGACAGGATTCAGAGTTTGTGTACAATGGAGGATATTAAAGGGGCCCTATTATGCTTGTTAGGGTTTACGCCTCGACTGGACTCCTTTGTTTACTTCTGTAATGGCGCACCAACATATCGTACATGATAGGCGTGACGTCTCTCAGCGGGTGATCAGTCACAACAGAGCCGTCCAGCTAACCGAGCAAACAGGGCTCTGGTTTTCAGACAGAGGGTGGAAAGAGGTGCTGCAGCAGTATGAGGAAAAAAAGAGCTTTTTGAACATTAAACCAAGGAGACATGTCACAGTAGAGACACACACCACACATATGAAACACGAATGAGCATTAGGGCCCCTTCTAACCATAGTTACATGTGTTGTGTTTTGCACCTGTTGATAACAGAGCATGAGAGACATCATTCCAATGCTATATTTCTGAAAACCAGCAATATCTTCACACTGGAGATAGATTGAAAGAAGAAGTACAGTTTTACCTGATTTGGCGTGAGCGGATACAATAAAAGAAGCAAAATAAATATGTAACTACCAGGGATGACATCTGTCCTTGAAGATGATATAACCACTCTTTATGGCAGCATTAGCACATGATATCATAGCATGCATGCGTGTATCAGTAAACCAACCATGGCACACAAGGCAAAGAATAAATACAAGTTATAGCTTACACGATACGAGTGCTTTGTGGCGTAACAATGTGCATTTATGTGTTCAATTATGTGTAAACAACACTGCCGAAGTCTGGTTGAATACTTTCAAGCTTGACGAAAGACCAACAACATCCATGGAATGAATGTATCATCTAAGGCAAAATGGCGCTTCTAAGGGTTTGGAAACAAACCAAAAATGTGTATCTACAGTAGTTGTTTCCAATAAATGATGTACTAGGTGAGTGCTGCATTTGTGTGCCAGGGTTAAACTGTGAGCAAGACTCATTAGGGTTGTAATGAAAGCCTTGTGGTTACTGACTATCAGTGAGGCATACATTAAACTGATCAGTTTGAAGCAATTTCATTCATTTTTGTCAAGATGAAATCGACATCGAAAGAAATTCCTTTGGTGGGCTAAACATATTCTGAGTGACATCTAAATACTTATTTTCACTATAAAGTAGATCTAACAAGAAAGTGGTTAATACTTAATATATTCATTTGCATACTTTTTGATTGATGCACAGTTGGTTCTCTAAATGATACAAGAGAATCAGACAGACTTTTTCCAAAGTTTCTTTCCGCAAATAGGTCATTAAGTCCTTCAGACCATCTTTGCCGGATGACTTCAATCCTCAGTCCTTACATTAATCCAAAATGAGGAAATTGGAAAAACCACACAAAGAAACGGAGTGTGAAACAGAGGATGTTTGCAGGGTCTAATGTTTTGACCTGAGCGGTCAGCAGCCATTATGACGCAGCTCTGTTAGCCTGCAGGCCTTCTTGTCTCTGAGCATCTCCATCCTGACTACCTGCTAGGTGTCAACAGCCACTTCACAGCTAGGGACTCGAGTCAATGTCTGAAGCCGCTGCTGGTATGTGACATTCGGTGTTTTGCAGAGGCACCTGTTGGTCATCTAGGGACACAATAACTACTGCAGGAGTTTGTAGAGTTCAGAACACACAGAGGCGCCAGGAGGCTGCCAAAGAAACAAACAAAGAAGATTAGCCTGGTTCTAATCCTCAGCGATCATCAGGGGAAAGGGAGGAGAAAATTAGTTTTTGAAACTAAGCACCAAAACCACATTTAAGGATGAGTACACCTCTGAGTCCAGTAATGTTAGCAGCGCTACACATTAAGAAAATTACACATTCAAATGTTCAACAGTCTCTCTATACAAACAGGGCCTCATGACATCATCGTATGCAAGTGTTGCAACTGCACTGAGACTTTATCTCTATTTATTACTCCATGACATTTTCAATATGGCATATCTTTTTGGTGTGTGTATAGAAATAAGTTGTGAGCTTATATCCTTTAGAAAGCAAGTAAGAAAAGTGTTGCAGGTAGTTAACTCTCTACTTAACTCCCCAATGATTTATATCCAACCTGAATAGCAAAAAAAACAGTTTGCCGTTTGCTCTAAAACTTTCAGAAGTAATGGCTGCATGTATTTTCCTGAGGACGTATTTCATGCATTAATGATAAGCTCATTAAAATTCATAGTTTAAATATAAACTCCCCAAAAGTGTGCTGAGCAGTTAGACCACCAACAACATTATAATGCATTTTAAAGGTTAATCTATTGTTTATCTGACTATTAAAGCAACAATTATTACAATATCACTATGTTCGCTTTTAAACATTTTACCATTATTTACATCATTTAAAAAAGGTCAAGACTATACAGTATTGTGTTCGTAGAAATAGAATAGCAGAAACTGGACATTAAATGTGAAAGTTTGCCGGGACAAAAGGTCACAGTTTGCTGAAAAAAAGGCGGACGCAGCTCAGAGAAGGAGTCATATTTAAATATTGTATTTCAGTATGTTCTCTGTGAGCGGACGCTGGATGGAGACTACTAATGATAACATATGGAGAGAAAAGCCTAAGTACTCAGATCTTGTAAAAGTAGAAGTACAAGAATGTAGCAATACTCTACAAGTAAAGGTCCTGCATTCAAAAAGGTTACTCAAGTAAAAGTACAAAAGTATTTGCATCAAACATATACTTATACATTACTTGAGTACATTTTCTATCTAAAAGTGACTTAAGCACATGAAAATAACATTTATGTTCAAGAAAAAGGCATACAAGACAACAAAACAAGACCTCAGCACCTCGAGGTCAGAGGAACACAAAACACACAGAGCCTGAACGCAGTCAACAAAAAAAAAGATATACTTTTAGTCTAAGTTCCAAAAATATTTTACAGTAGCCTAAGTTTGAAAATGAATTGAGGTGAAAGAAAAAATAGAGACTATATATGAGAAGGATGTAGTTCGTCAATATAAGACACCGGGGTCACTCAACCAGCTACTTGAAACATTTTTCTGTCAAAAGGAGATGGCAACACTGAGAGATGCTTTCTGTCAACCAACTCCTTCTAAAAGCAGTGATGCGTGTATGGGAAATGATAAAAAAAGAGCTCTTTATATGATATGAGTTCTTGAACTAGAAGATTATTGCACTTGTCTGATGTGAATAGGAGGTATAGAACTCTGAAAAATATATAATTAATCGTTACAGGCTCCCACACACAAGCCCATTCGACTTCACACAACCTTGGTTTTGTTGGCTGTGAAAGACACTCAGTCAGCAGCTCTGGGAGCTCACAGCCTTTATACTGTGGGCAGTAGCAGGCAGAATATGATGGCCAAAGCCTACATGCGCACTCGCTTGCTCACAGTTTCTTTTAAGGTTGGATTTGGGATAGATTTAGAGGGATTCCAGAGAGGCTGCTGAGAGATCTGACTGTCCTTGCGGTTTGTTTGAAAAATGCTCTTTTCTGGGGTTTGGCACTGGTTTGTTTTGGTTCATATTCCACTCCCTCTTTCTACTATCCTATGCATTCTTAACCGGTAAGGTTTTCTATCTCTTCCCAAATTCTGTAGCAGACTTACTTTCTTCAGAATAAGTCTACATGATCTCTCTTTTCACTTTTCCTTAGGCTGTCTTCACATGATCAGCGGGGGTTGCTTTGCATGAGATTGAGAACAAATAAATGATAACGCTATCATCCTCACTCCTTAAGCCTAACAGGCGGTTGATTTGGAGGATTTCCATAACATTTAATACAGATTTAGATAATGAAATATGATGTAATCCAACACAATGAGGTTGTCTTTTGAGGTTTTGCTGTTTAATGTCTCAACAATGAATGGATAGATTTAAATATCTAATTTAAAAATCTGAATTTAAAGTGGACCTATCTTGCTATATTTGAATAATATATTGTAGGGTCATATCTATATAAAACATGTCTGTGAAGTTTTTTTTCAAAATACCAAACAGATTTTTCTCTGTTCTCTCATTTCGCTCTATTCCAGCCCTATTTTTGCAAGGGCTGATTCTGTGGCAAATGAGCTGCAGCTGACTATGCCCCCCTGCAAAGGAGGGGGGCGTGGCACGAGCGTCATGTTACCATGCTGTTACCATGCCACGCAACCTCTCATTCCCCTGATAGGTGGAGAGTTGCCCATATAGGCGGAGCTCCTTGTTTCTGACGTCAAAGATATTTCCAGTCTGTATCAGATCCATTTTTAGAGATTTGGGTTTGGAGGAAAAGAGAGAGTGTGCTGTAAATTCATGGTTTGTACTGGATGTATGAGGGTTCAATTAATGGGGTTCAGTTTATGTGAGTGTGACTTTAAATCTGGATGGAGATTCGCAGGGTTTATTGATGTGTATAAATAGAGGGGATACATAAATGAACGTCATTGAGATTGAGGAATCAGGAGAGGCCACTAGTAAGTGTGATTATTATATTGAATGTGATTTAATGTGTATGGGATATGTGTGATCCTAATTGGTGTATTGTTGTTGTCCTTTTTCTTCTAAGGTTAACAACCTATTTAGATTTGATTAAATCATCAAAACTAGGAGTTGTTTCTGTCCATCTTGATTCCACCCATACTGTCGGGAGATAGACAGTACAGTTGTTAACTACCGCATCGGGAGGGATAAAGGTTTCAACCGATGGCGAGAGACAGCTAAGAAGGTAGACTACAGTCACGACCGGATGAGCAGGATAGCCCATGGTCACAACGAGCGGCGGGAAGTGAAGGCCCGAGGCTAGCAAAGCTAGCAAGGACCGTTGAAGCTAACGGAGTTGAGCTAACGAAGCTAGTGAAGCTACCGGAGCTCACGAACGGACGAGCAGGAAAGCCCGTGGTCGCAACGAGCAGCGGGAAGTGAAGGCCCGAGGCTAGCAAAGATAGCAAGGAGCGTCGAAGTTAGCGGAGCGGAGCTAGCGATCTCTCTTTTCACTTTTCCTTAGGCTGTCTTCACATGATCAGCGGGGGTTGCTTTGCATGAGATTGAGAACAAATAAATGATAACGCTATCATCCTCACTCCTTAAGCCTAACAGGCAGTTGATTTGGAGGATTTCCATAACATTTAATACAGATTTAGATAATGAAATATGATGTAATCCAACACAATGAGGTTGTCTTTTGAGGTTTTGCTGTTTAATGTCTCAACAATGAATGGATAGATTTAAATATCTAACTTAAAAATCTGAATTTAAAGTGGACCTATCTTGCTATATTTGAATAATATATTGTAGGGCCATATCTATATAAAACATGTCTGTGAAGTTTTTTTTCAAAATACCAAACAGATTTTTCTCTGTTCTCTCATTTCGCTCTATTTGCTCTATTCCAGCCCTATTTTTGTAAGGGCTGATTCTGTGGCAAATGAGCTGCAGCTGACTATGCCCCCCTGCAAAGGAGGGGGGCATAAATCAACGTCATTGCGATTGAGGAATCAGGAGAGGCCACTAGTAAGTGTGATTATTATATTGAATGTGATTTAATGTGTATGGGATATGTGTGATCCTAATTGGTGTATTGTTGTTGTCGTTTTTCTTCTAAGGTTAACAACCTATTTAAATTCAATTAAATCACCAAAACTAGGAGTTGTTTCCGTCCATCTTGATTCCACCCATACTGTCGGGAGATAGACAGTACAAAGAGGGTTGTGTTTTCTGACACTTGGTGAGTTCCCTGACACACCGGGGACACATATGTAAAAGACATACAAAAGTGGATTTAGCATGATAGGTCCCCTTTAAGTAAGCACTGTCATCAGGTCAACATTTTATTTGTACAATACTTAATGACCAAATAACTTAAAATCAAAAACACTTCTAATGTAAAGCCTAAAAAATAATGGCATGGGTGCATGAATGTGCAATATTTTGCTCATACCAAATAACAAAAGTGAATATATACCTGTCAGTGCTACATTGCGATTTGAATATATATATTCTAAGTCCAAACAGTTCTAACTTCCACGGCTGACCAAGAAGCTATAATGCAGATAAAGTGTCATTTAGTTTCCAGAGACACACCAGCAATCTAAATTAGAAAGAAATAACTGTGTATTGGTTTTTCTACCGGACAAATTTAGAACTTGTGGAATAGTTATAAATTACTCAATGACTCATAAGTGTTAATCTTAGCACAGTCTCCCAGCAGCCTTACCTGTCATCTGTACTGCTCCAAAATCCCTCTCCCCTTCTTTCTGCATATTACCTCCCTTTCCTCCCTCGTCGTTGTTTCTTGCACAGTTCCACGGTACTGATCCTCTCTCCCATTTTGTCCATCACTCTTCATTGTTCAGATGTCTGTGGAAGGTCAATTGATCTGCTTTGGGACTATGGGAAATGTTTCGACTGATTGTTCATGACACACACGCACACTTTATACACACACACACACACACACACACACACACACACACACACACACACACACACACACACACACACACAATGGGCCCTTCACTTTATCAAGGGCGGAAGATAAACAACTCTGGATAGGGTGAGAGACAAGGTGGGGATGTTAAATGTGCTGCTCTAAATGTCTTCTCACATCGCCTGTTAACTGATGCTGAATAAGGGCATCTGTCCTTCTCAGGAAGATCCTGGAGTGTGTGTGTGTGTGTGTGTGTGTGTGTGTGTGTGTGTGTGTGTGTGTGTGTGTGTGTGTGTGTGTGTGTGTGTGTGTGTGTGTGTGTGTGTGTGTGTGTGTGAGAGAGAGAGTGTGAGTGTGTGTATGCTTGTAGGGGTGTGCATATGACCTTTGAAGACTTGCTGTGTTTGCAGTCCTTTTCTTTGCAACACAATCGACCAATTACTCAAGAAGTCAATTGCGCGCTTTATTACGGTAAGAGCATGTTTGATCTGAGCTAGAACAACAGTGATAAAAAAAAGATTAACAAATGCAGTGCTCCAATAATAAGGTATATATACTTTGTGTACAAATTGGTAGTCTCAGCATGTACTGAAACCATTGTAAAAACCAAATAAAAATATAGTTAAAAGTAACCATTTTGCTGATAACGTTGCCAAATGTTCCTGGAGTTCCTGTAGTTCCTGATAGTCGTTTTTCCTCATTAATTACACACAAGGACCATTATTACTATAACTTAAAATAGTTATACAGTGGCTCTAGTACAGTGTTTCTCAAACTTTTTCATACCAAGGACCACTTAACCAATAAAAAAAACACTCGCGGACCACCTAACTCCACAAATATCCCAAAACACAACAACAACGTTTTTCTAGAACAGATTATAAATCGCCTGGAAATGGTACAAACAAGTGGTAACATGTGTGGTGAGGGTGTTGCCCTGGGCTATATCATGCAATAGAAAGTGAAACTTAAGCTCACTCCATTGCGGAGATATTCCCGCGAGAGTACGGAAAACGTAAATGTATGTATTTCAAATGTGAAATGTTACCAATATACTCACGGACCACTAGGTGGTGCTCACGGACCACCGGTGGTCCACGGACCACTAGGTGGCGCTCACGGACCACACTTTGAGAAGCACTGCTCTAGTAGACCGAACTAGAGATCAAAAGCAATCCATCATAGTTTTCATCTGTGAATGAGAGGAAAACATGAAAAGGCACCAAAGTACCAAAGGTGTCCCAACTAGTGGTAGTAGCAGTAAGTACAGTGCAGCCATATTGATATGTGACTACAGCATGAGTGATTGCAGTTTAGTTCTTGACCTTGTCTCTCCCTGCAGAATACATTAAGGCCTAGATAGGGAGACTGGGGGGTGACAATAACACATTTCTTCCCAACAAGACTAGAATCGAAGCCTAAAAGCTGGAGACAGGAGGGGGTGAAGGTGGTTTGAATGCAAAGAGACCAGGGGCAATGATGAATGTGGAGATCTTTACATTGACAAGTGAGGAAGTGGCAGCAGTGAAATTGAGCAGCACATTGACATTTTGAATAAAACATGTTATAGCAAAGGGTGTTCTGCATATGTTTAGCGGAGAGAAAGGAATCTCACTTGTTCGTGTGACTTTAGTTGTCTAGCTTTACTAGCTTGTCACTGCAGTCTTAGAATAGGAGTAATAATAATAGTGTTTTTCTAGGAACATCTGCAGTTTACAGACACTACATTTGGTAATAATAGTGTTCTTCCATGGGTAAAGTAGTAGACTACATTTGCCCTGCTGTGCTGTACTAAGCATGCTCTCCACTTCAGTTGATGATTACACTAACCTGGGTTATATGGTCTTGCTTGCAGATACATGATCTCACTTCCCTTTTCATCAGGCTGTCTACACATGATCACATGGGGTTGCATTGCATGAGCTTGAGCAACATTTTTACACATGCAAACTGCATGGCAATGTTGAACTACCAGGCGGTTGGATGGAGGAATTTCCATACATTTCATACAGATATCCATGGTGCCCAGAGGACGTAATGCAATGTAGAGGACCATTAAAAAAAAATGTAACCCGTCAACTTTTCAAATAACTTGTTTATTAGACGATTTGTTTTAAACTCAGTGTATTTTACAAGTTTCTACAATCAGACAATCATTTCTAATTGATGCCGATTGACTGAAGCAATTAATTTAAATTGTTGATAATTAATGTGTTGCTTTTATTATGCAGCTAATCAACTAAAGACTCTCAGAACTTTCTGTTTGAGTTTCACTCTTATTTTCTTGTTTGCAGTTTGATACACCAGATATGTGAGTCAGTGTCCTTATTGCTCCCTTACAAACAAGTCAGGGCTGTTACTTCTGCTGCTACACAACAACAACAACCACAACAACAACCGGTAAACCAAGGGGAGGCTTTTATTGTGAAACACAAACCAAGAGATGCAGTGTCTGTGTTGCTAAGAGCAGTAGAGCTTTGTTAGACATGCTGTGGTATAACAACAACTGGTCTATATGAAAATGTGTGTTAATATTAAGAATAGGTTTGTCCTAAGGGATATTTGTCTTGAACATTTAGGATGCCTCATCAAAACAATTCTAATTGAAATGTAATTAGTTAAAGTGCAGTAACTGTGTTATCTGTATGCCATTGTCCTTGTGGCTGTGAGGCAGGGAAAAGGAGATGCTCAAGGAGGTTAAAGTGGAAACAAGTGACAGAAGAGGTCAGAGACAGGAAGAGAGGAAAGGATATCTGAGGATACGGAGAGAGGAAGGGTTAGGGATGGACAAGGACAGAACGAGGGCTAAGTGCCAGTGTGCATGTGTCTACCTCCTCTGCTGTACATCTAAAAAGTGTCTAGCTTCAAGGTGACCTCTGTCACACATTTAGAGTGAGAGAGGGAATGGATATAGATGGATGGTCTCATGGCCTTTGCTCTATTCTTGCCTGCAGGTCGGGCCAAGTTTTTTTCCCGTGGTGCTACAGAAAGATAAGTGGGAGGACAGGAAAAATGCTGTGAGGGAAAACAGGGTCATGTAAAGAGAAAAAAATAAAATCCACTCTTCATCGCTTGCTCTCCAAGTGATACTGATATAAGTGCACCTATATAGTTATCTGAACTTCATTGCAACCACATATAGACTAATCTGCAGACTGATTTATGCATTTACCTCTCAAGTGTTTAAATTAATGTCCCACTTACTGTGCAGCATTGGAGAGACAACAGTGATGTGCAATTTAGTTTGACGTCAACTGGAAAAGTGCAGTTGCATTAGGCAGCTTGGGCATCATTATAAACCAAGCCATTTGCAATCCATTACCTCTGGATCGGATCTAAAAAAGGATACCACTATAGACAGCTAATCTTTATTGAGACATGCATTTTAGATGGGATTTAGAGATGGAAAACCTTTCAATTGTTGAAACATTTTACTCAAATCCACAAATGTAAACCTCATGGCGATGCCAGAGAAAAAGGCAAAGGTTCCATAGAGTCAGTAAGCCTCATCCTCCGGGAACTATTCATGTCTGAACAAACTTCCATAGCAATCCATCATGTAGTTGAGATACTTCAGTCTGGACTAGAGTGGGGCTGACCCTACTGACTTACCTTGCCAACTCTACAGACCACCGTTGGGGTTGCTAAAAATTCCTCTATGTAGCAGAGACTCTTCAAGACTTTTCTTCCTGTTTTTTTCAAACATGATATTATTATAGTCTAGTATTATAAGTAATGCGTGTTTTGAGGATTTGTTGACAGAAAGACATTTAGCGTTAGCAATTTTTAAGACTTTCAGAAGCTGTACGTAAGATACATTTCTCACATACGTAGATATGCTGCTGCCACTATGGATGTTTTTTGTTACCATGCCTACACATTAGTTAGTATAGAGTCTGCTTACGGATATATTTTCCTACTCACTTAGATTAATTTACTATAATCTGTTATTCCAAAGGTTTGCTAGAACAGAACATCTTCCTCACAGTCTTCCTGCAGATCTATGCAGCTTTCAGGTCATTGCTTCATTTGTCATATTAAGTGCTTCATTGTTAGTATGAGTTTGTTTGGTCTTGTACTTTTTGCTAGTTAATGCAACTGTAAAACAGAAAACACAAGCTCTGCATTGCTAGGGAATCGCCAAGGCCAAGTATTCTCTTGAGGGCTGACATTTCTCACATTCTGCATTTCTCCCTTTCTCTATCTCTCTTCATCTCTCCGGCTTGTCCCTGTATCACTCCTCTGCTCGCTCCAAACCAACAATGGGTGTTCAAAGCCTCATCAGGCAGAGAGTCTCTCTTCCTGTCTTCCCCACAGTCTGCAGATAACAACCCATATACTGTAGGTTCAGCACTCTCCAGATTTCTATAATATTATTTCTTTATATGCCTCTACATATCCTGCTCCCTTTTTCTTGGTGTATACATTCTCAAGTGGTTCGGAAAAGTCATACGTCATGGCTTCAAAAATATGAAGGGGCACATGGCGGCCAATATGAAGGTTAAGGATTCACTTTCTTTTCTCTATTTATGATAGCTCAGTGATTTTCCAATGCATTATTCAACTGGTTTTAAACTTTCTCTGAAGTGTTTGCTAAGATTCTTCTGATGGGTCTTGTGAAAGTATTTTCTTCATTAATTCATCTGGATCAAGTGGGTTTTATTGCAGACGCCATGTTGCTGCATAATATGAGAAGATGTTTTCATGTAATGTGAGAGGATGCATCTCTTCAGCACCCAGCTGTTGTTATCATACTTGGTGCTGAAATGGTATTTGAAAGGGTATTGTGGTTGTATCTATTTCACAGCTGAAGTGTGGTTCTGGTCGGACATATGTACAATGGATCAAGCAGCAAAAACTATGGTTTGGCATTGGGATATATATTTTTTCAAATCCTCTGGAGCAGAGAGAGGAGCTGTGGATTATTGTTATTGATTAATGCATCAGTGTTTCTTAGGGTCAAAAACACTAAACTCACACTTTAAAATGGAAGTGGTTAGTTTATTTAATAAAAGAGCACATGTTCAATGTGAAAAGTGACAGTATTTATAGATTATTTGCAATTTGATGCTATATATATATATATATATATGTATATTAAAAAATAAATACAATTATTATTATTATTATTTTTTTTTAAACACCTTGAATTTCAGGGGGGGGCGCAGGGCTCCGTTGGCCCCCAAGCATATCACATTCTTTTCATTCGGTTGTGTGCAAACTAAAGTGGTTAAAGCATTACATAAACATCTTAAGGTTAGAGTTTTATCAGTGGAAAAATAGAATACTAATTACTTGCTTACTAATTAATTGCTAGTAGATAGACAGCTATATCGCCATGAAGATAGCAAAAGGAAACAAGCTGAAAAGGGAAATAAGAAGAAGGTAAAGACAGGAATGGATGAGTGGACTACAGCTGTGTGTTGTGTGTGTTCTCACTATCTGTCAGCTTATGGTTTACACAAGCTTTTCTAATGCATCAGTGCCCTCAGCCTGTCATAGCTTAGCAATGGGCCTGCCCTTAAATATACACACACACACTTTCATCCGTACCAAGATGTGCGCACACACACACACACACACACACACACACACACACACACACACTCTCTCTGAAAGTCACATTGCGAGGCTTGAAATGTCTTTTATGCAGATTGAGTACAAGCCCTCAGCTGATCAGAATCTAGCCTTGCATTTGGTATGCAACTAAAAGGAGCAATGTCATTTCAGCTGGGCAAGAGTGCCTGTCAGCCCACAGCTGCCAGTGCATCCAGTGCTAGGCAAAGCAATTGACATTGATTCTGTCAGAACATGTTTCTTACACCCCATGTGTATTGATTCCTGCATTTCTATTCCATCTTGTACTGAGGGGATGACATCCCAGGGACTGAGACATGAAGAAAATCCTCCGAAGTTAAGACATTTCACCAGTTCTGAAACCGTTTTCGGCTAGTGGAAGATGGCTTTAGAGTTAGATTGAGGATGGGGTTTAATACATGTAATGACCCAGTTTAGGCTGGAATACTAATACTAATGTTCACCCCACCACATTCCATGTATTCCCTATCTCTTGTAACATTTTCTCACATCCTGACAGTTAACTTTTGTCCCCTGGAAACATATGTTGAACAAAAGTGTGACGGAGCACAACACCCTCACACACATGCTCCGACCGACTGATGACAAGGCCCACGCAGCAATATGCAGCTCACTTCAGTGTAAGACCCTCTTTGATATTCAGTGCATGACTGCTGGCTGAGGTTAGCAAGCGGATCACATCTATTACCTTGCTAATTCTACAGCTTGGCCTTTGCATAATAAGATGCATTTTCTCTGAAAGAGGGTGAGGGGGAGAGTGTGCGAGGGAAAGAAGTAGAGGGAGAGATAAGTAGAGAAAAGAGACCGGGTAAGTGATCAAATATGTTGGCAATGACTTAATGAGTGAACCTCGCTATTGTAATATTGGTCTCAGATGGTAATTGGGTTAATGAAAGTGTTTTTCCTTGCTTTGGAGCCTGCCTGATGACAAATGTAATATTTAAAACTCATTTTCCCAATCCTCCACTGACACATTAACCCCTGCTGGATGCGCTAAACATGATTACATGTAATAACCAAGTTCCTTCTCAATAATCATGTTAATTGCGGTTGACTTTTTCCCCACTGATTTTCTCTAGGCTTAAAGACAGTTAGTGGTGATCTGAGTTGTGTAAACCACTTGTAAAAGGGGGATGTAAAAATGTCACCATCAAAACGTTCTCCATATCTGCCAAGGTACACTCACTACAAAAAAAGAAATGTTTTGTTTGCTAAAATTACCATTGCTACACAGACCCGGCGGCAGACATACATCTGTGGGCGGGCATTTCATTTACCAGGGCGGGCCCACCCCCCGACCACCAGGCCCCACCCCATTTTAACGTAACATATGTGCATATATAGTTGCAGACAGATTTAGGCGTTATGTTTGTGCACGCAATGAAACCTTTTGAGCATAGGAAATGTACACATGTGATCAGGATAGAGGCACAAAAATAACGCTAGTTCAGCACCATGGATGGATTACCTATGAGTAATTTAAAACATTTAATTACATTACAGAAAAAAGCTGTGAGAATGCTGCTACTAAGAAAAAACAATGTATTGAGTCAAGGCTGTTAACATTTAAAGATGTAATAGAATATCAGACGGCTTTAGTTATGCAGCAAAAAACAGAATACTGTCAGAAAATATACAAATATAATATGCAAATGTGTTTTAATTTCAGAGGATGAGCATCAGGAGGAAATGACATGTTAAACATCAGTTTGCCCCATCGTATACCTGGCTGAGAATTTTGTCTGTGCTCAGGCCAGCTTTGCGTATTTCATCAATGAGTGTCTGTGTGAGGGGTTTTGCATCACCTGCAACTGCTGTGGCGATTGTCAAGAGCCTCTCTTTTATGACATAGTTCTCATCAACAAAACGCAGTACAATTGAAATGTTTTCACAGCCTGTTGGGTCTCGGGTTTCATCCATTTTGACAGTGTAAAAGGAGTCGCCTATTTCCTCTACAATATGCTCCGTTACAACTTTGCTCATCAGGTCAATTATTTCGTTTTGTATATCATGGCTTATGTAGGTAGCATTTTTGGGAATGGTGGGGCAATTTTCGCGAGTTCTGGGTCCTTTTCGATGGTATACTCAAACAATGACAAAAATAACCCACTGCCAGACTTGGATATACACTCTAAAGAGTCGTGGTCACCTCGGAAACGAAGATTGTTGGTAGAGAGAAAAGTCACAATGTCAATAATGGAGCCCACATCATATTTGTTACGAGCCAGCTGATCTTTGTTGACAAGAGTTGTGATTTCCTGACCAGTCTCGATGCGCATTTGTTTTTCTCTCCACAATTTCTCACACACTAAATGTTCCTTGGAAGAGCTGTGTTTGCTAAGACCCGTGCCCTTTTGTAAGGCATGCTTCCAGTCTTTGAAGCCTTTTATGGTGAACGATGCATCATGAAGATGAGCCTTAAACCTTCTGCATGGGAAACAGTATGCAGCATCGCCTTTTACGGAGTATTCAAGCCAGGATCGGTTTTGGTACCATGAGCTGGCAAAACTACGTTTTTTCCCGGAGAAGAGCCGAGAGGGGAAACTATCCAGGACTACCTGTTTTGGTGTATCCACGCCAAGGTCCTCTGGAACTAGAAAACTAAAATCTCCAAGATCACGAGCGTTTAGAATGGGAGCTGGGCCTGGGCTGCTAAAGGATGAACTGCTGCTCCTGCCGGCTCCGAAGAGGCTTCGTCTGACAACGTTGACTCGGGACCTGGTGGAGGAGAAGGAATAGGTGGTGGCGGGGGACACGTCAAGTTGCCAGCATCTGGTGCTGAGTTGCCACAATCCTTTTGTGAGCTCTTATTGTTCGTGAACCACTTCCTAATATCCATTGTTGCCGATACATATAAAAAAGGATAATAGCCTAGCCAAACTAACCGCCACAGTAAACTGACAGGCTGTTGTGACGCGACTCACTTTAAAAAAAAAACACACACAACTCAACCCCGCGAAAAACCAGTCTCGCGCAGAGATTCATTCAGAATTTCATAGCAAAATTATACTAATGTTTCAACATAGTTTAATACAAAAATAAATGGTATGACAAAGCCCTACAAATAACAACAATAAACATAATAATACAAACATTTAAAACATATTTTTATATAATAATTTTTTTTAATCAGCCCTGATTTCTCATGGGCGGGCCCAAATCCTGGATGGGCGGGCCCGGCCCCATGGGGCCCGCCCATGACGCCGGGCCTGTTGCTACAAGATACATCGGAGAGTAACGTTTCAAATTGATTTACTTTTACGCTGATTTTCTTTTTGATTTCCATTATGAATAATCCTGTTTTAGCCAGATAATTATAATAATGTATTTCTGGAGTCTCAGAAAGGCTTAATAATGCAAATAGATGTATGTCTGCATGTCACATTATTGAAACATACAAAAAAGCGAGAAGGATGAATTTGTACTTAGTTAAGGATCTCTCCTTACTTCATCAAATTCATCTATTTGTCACTTATTCTGATAATGGCAAAGGGACTAGTTGGGTACAGCTCCAATGCATGTTACCATCTGTTATGACCGGCCCGTTGGCCACAACAGGTAAAACTATGGCACTTTATTGGCAACACCAAAAACAGGAGCGGATGGACGAGGGGAAAGGATCACGGTGGGACTCCTTCTGCAGCAGGCTTGGAGAGAGTCAGGACCGCCATGTGACTCCGGGCAGCTGGGCTTAAATAGCACCTCGGCTCTGGCCGGGTGTCCCCGATCACGCTGATTGGCCTCTTCAGCCCCACCCCATCGCAGGACCTGCAACACACCTGCACACTCACAGGCGCCAGGTTCTGGGGCCGTCACACCATCTGATAGTTCCACCAAGCAATCTTAGATGTCAACGTGACCAGCTAAAAGCCAGGTCAGGTTGTAATACCTGCATTATCTTGGTTGTCCCTGTTATGGCAGAATCTTTATTACAGTGTATTTCTGGCTTATTCATTAAGGTCACATGATAAGCTATACCAAGTCTGTTGTTGAGTTAGGTCAGAGAGGCCCCATCGTCTTGTTATATCAGTCTTAGGCCTTGTCACATAGTTAGTTAAGACAAATGTGTTATTGAGTTAAGTTTGCAGAGAAGAGGCGCGGATTAGATAAAACAATTAAGCCTTTGTTAGTTAATTACTCCTAATGATGTCATGAGATAAGTGAACTTTTGACATCTGGAACATATAACAAGTATAAACATGTGACGTTTGTGTGGTTGGCTGCATGATCAAATGTGTGTGTGTTCATACAGTAGCTATATATTCCTGTGTGAAGCTTCTAGTCGTTGGGGACATTTCTGGTTGCTGTTGAAACAAGGTGATGTTACTCCAATATTATTGTTTGTATGTTGCGCAACTGAATAATAATTAATCCCAACCATGTCTGTGTTTTATTGATCTCTCTCTGTGTTAACATTTAAGGTTGGTGAGCCATAAATTGCAGGAACAAACCCAAAGCCTTTCCTAAAAACGTTAATTAGGAGGGCTTCCCAATCGTTGACTACTCCAATTTATTCTGCCAAAGTAACGTATCAACAGCCCGGAAATAAGAACATCCAACTCGCAGAATTTCATCCGAGCTGCTTTCAACTGATCCCTCTGATAACTACCCAAAGATCATGACCATTGATGAAGGTTTGCAGGACCAGGGCACAGTAGTACCAGAAGACCATCCATGGTGCCATCACTTCCGTAACGACCTGAGCCACACCATATAAACCTCAATAATTTGGTGAAAAAGAATTGTCTCATAACACTTACATATTCTCAGAACACTCTAGTTATATGCAATGGTATAAAAACAAAACATGACTGTTATGCATCTTTGGGGCAAAATCTATATTTGTCCCTCTAACTCTCAGATAATCAATGATCTTTCAGACCTTAATTTATGCAGGCAATCCCAGGGAAGCTGAGCAGTGTGATTATACAAGAGGTAGACAACCCTTCAGTTCCTGTATTGGAAAATAGAGACCAACAAACCTGACAATCAGATGGCACGCTTGCCCAGACACATGTAACATTGAGGGGACTTGTCAAGCGTGATAGCCCAACAATATCCGAAACCTTTGGCTGGTCACAGGGACATGGTGGTATCGTTCGTATCACTCATTAATTAAACATAAGTAGTCTCTTACTAATGTATTTTCAATTGACAACGACACTGTTTGGCAGGCAAGCTAGTAGGAGAGCTGCAATATGATAAGCTTTGGTACTCACCCTTCTTTGTTCTTTATATCGTTATCATGTTACTGTTGCTTGGATGCATGTACACTTGCATAATAATGCACTGTTTAGCTTCACATTACAGCTGATTACAGTCTCATCATCAACACTGTAACTATACCCCATAGTTTCTAAGTAGCGAACAGAGTAGTCATCGCCAAGGCCAACTCCTCCATGTGCAACCCGGAGATCAAAGAAACTCAGTGAAGAAGAAGTATCAGTGAAAGAAGCTTTTTCTGAGAAGCTTTCAGCCTCAGCTGCCTTTTGTGAAAGGAACAAAAAAATACTACATCCAAGTAGATCAAGACTTGCTTTCTCCAAACAGCCAGATCAAAAACAAATGGAGGCAGATTTTAGAGTAAACGCAGGGACAGAGATTGCATTACTCTTTAATTGTTAGACTGATGAAGTGGATACTTAAAGACTACACATTTCACTTGGAAATAATGAAAGGATTAGGGGAATATTGAGTCCAAAGGAGAAACAATCACATTGCAGAGGGTTAATGTGGTCATATTCATCATCTACATCCTCCCCCTTGGGCAGATTCTCCGCCAATACAACCTGGACTTTCACTGTTACGCCGACGACACCCAGATATACCTCAGCACCAAATCCCCGAACAACCCCCCCCTCACCCACATCGAATCCTGTGTGACTGCAATAAAATCCTGGATGCAACACAACTTCCTCAAACTCAACAGCAATAAAACTGAACTCCTCCTCATCGGCTCCAAATCCACCCTCAGCAAAACCCCCAACCTGACAGTCACCATTGATGGCACCCCTGTTTCCCCCTCCACCCAGGCACGCAACCTTGGCGTTATATTTGACCCCACCCTCTCCCTCGAGCCCCACATCCGTCAAGTTGTAAAAACCTCATTTTTCCACCTCCGCAATATTGCCAAACTACGTCCCTCTCTCTCACCCGCCCTGCAGCTGAGCGACTCATTCACGCCTTCATCTCCTCCCGCCTTGACTATTGCAACTCCCTCCTGTACGGCATCAGCTCCACCTCCCTCAATAGACTCCAGCGTGTCCAGAACGCAGCCGCCAGACTCCTCACCCACACCAAATCATGGCATCACATCACCCCGGTCCTCAAAGAACTCCACTGGCTCCCCGTTTCACACCGCATCCACTACAAACTCCTGGTCCTCACTTTCAAAGCCCTCCACCATCTGCCCTCCCCCCCCCCTACCTCACTGACCTCCTCATCCTCTACCAACCACCCCGGTCCCTCAGATCCACCTCAGCCAGTTTGCTTTCCATCCCCAAGGCCAAACTCCGGAGCTTCGGGGGCAGAGCCTTCTCTGTGGCAGCCCCGAAGCTCTGGAACTCCCTCCCCAAATACCTCCGTGAGTCTGAGTCCCTCACCCTGTTCCAGTCCCGCCTCAAAACCCACCTCTTCAACTCTGTATCCATAAGCCCCCCCCCTCTCTCAATCAACTTCCTCCTGACTGCTTTTCTGTTTTGTTTCTTTTTGGCTTTCGTCTACCCTCCCTCCCAAATATAAAGAGTCTTTGGGTTCAAGAAAAGCGCTATAGAAATAAAATATATTATTATTATATTTGATATGCTGTATCATAGATTTGCTACACAGCATGCTTTGTCTGAGAACTGAAATCTGGACTACCAGCCTGAAAGGAATTTGTAGCCGGATGTTGGTGTTATTTTGATGCAAAGCCTTGACACACACAGGTTGGTGAGTGTAACGCATTCTGCAAGATGAAACCTTGGAGTAAAAATAAAAACTTCTGCAGAAAATGGGAATTTCATGGCTCAGTGCGTCCATGGCTCTTCCACTTTGAGTCCTCACCCTTTGAAAATAATCATGTTCTTGGAAAGCAAAAGGGTTTGGTAAAAAATGTCTTAAATTCTTTCACTTTGTCTGCGTTTCTTTCTCTTTCTCTCCCTCTTCCACACAAACACACGTACACAAAGCACATGCACACCGTGATCCCTAACAATCACATGCAAATGAAACGCCACTCACTTACTCCACTTTTCTCAAGTTTTACACTGTCCAATTATACTTCTCCAAAGCACACAAAATGTCTTATAAACGGTGTAAAGAAAGATGCTTATTTGTTTCTTTATCTAAAAAGCTCTGTGAGAGGGACATGTTGACACCTTTCATACTCCAAACAAGAATGATGAGGTCAACAATTATGTGTTTGAAGACAGGAAGCAGCTATTCAAGTTTGAGTGGGGTTAACAGCAGGACAATCAAAGTGCAAAGTTGGAGGATAAAGGGACAGCAAAAAAAACGTGGAAAGACATGGACACTTCATGAAATGGCTAAAATGTATAAAAAATAGAGTGATTTTAGTTAAAGTGTTAAATACTACTTTTTTGCACTATTACAATACATTTTGTGAAAGCCTACATTACTTATGTGAAACATATTCACAGAACAACAGCTGCTGTCATTATCTAAATCACATAACCAACAGCATGGGGCAGGCTCCTCCTCCTTAAAACCTATATACCCAAACACCTTAATCTCCGCACCAATGCAGTGCCCAAACTGAGCTCACTCACATGTCTGTTAAAATTCAAATAAGTTCACCAATTCTAGATAGTGTTTGCATTTGCACCAGTATAATGTATGTACTAGCTAAGGCTGTATGCATAAACAAACTCATTTCTGATATATTGCTAAGTTAATTAGTGGCTTTTGTTAAACTATGGGTGCTATTTGTGTACAAAGATGTCGGAGCCAGGAGTGGTAAATGGAATCACTTCTGGCAGTAATTGGGACAAATATAGATCTAAAGTGACATAAACATCCACTATGGCTGTCCAAACTGAGGTATCTTTGCGAAAACAGAGTTAGAGTCAAATTTAGAACCGCATATGGTTCAAATTAGAATTGAAAAGATCAGATGCCATTACATCTTGTGTTGGCATGAGCACATTAAAATGTCTGAAAAAAAGCCAGATGGAGCGCTTTGCAATGTACACGGTCTAAAACTGTTTTTTGCAAGCACTTGCAGGGGCCAAATAGGCTAAAAGAGTGTTACAACAGGACTAAAGAGAGTAAACAAAAGAGACGTGTTGGATATTAGAATCAAATAACCAAATAATGAAAGAAAAAGAAAATGACAGAGGCTTTGGCTTGCCTCTTCTTTAGCATCAGAATATATTGAATCCCTCCCACAGTGGAATCATGTTAGCTGCAGTGAAGTCATGCATTTGTCCTTGACTTATAAAGGGAGGCTGACTGATTCCAAGCAATCATTGGCTCCTATTGATCACATTGATCTGGCGCTCACCTCACTTACATGCTCTGACCTCCTAAGAGTTTTAGTCTGAGCTTCCTGTCTGGTTCTAGAAATGCTTCTCTCCAAGAGACACTTCTGACAACACAAGTTGCCTGGAACTATGTCGGCCCTTGTCCGTTATGTTTTTATTCTCTTATTGAAAAGGAAAAATGCTTACAGCAGGAAAAAGGGAGTCGTGGAGAGGTGACTACACGAGGGACAACAAAAGAAGACACGACACGACAAGAGAGGAGAAGAGTGGGAGAGAATACGACATTCTGCAAGACCGAGTCAATTTAGATGTTCTCATGGTCTCTTTAAAGCCAGCAAAATGTCTACAGCGAGGCAAGCAAGGGTCATCGGAGAGACGGATACAGTGATCCACTCAGCCTGAAAATGACCAGCGAGACAGGCCTGACAGAACCAGTGAAACTAAATAGCGAAGAGTCAATATGGGTCAGAAAGTACGTCAGAATGCCATGAAACTGAACCGAGATGGACAGAATGAGAACTCTTGCGTCTCAACATTCTGCCATCTTTGCATTTGTCTTACTTTTCTGCAGCAGCCCTCTAATTCACAAAATCCTTCCTTGTTTATCCGAAAAGTTTTGGCTTGGTTTATCAGACCAGCAGACATAAGAACCACCACACCAACCTCCTCTGTATTTAACATGTAAAAACAGAACAATGCTCTGTGGTAAAACAAGCAGCTAGCCTTGGGGTTTTGTAATATTTACTGACCAACAGCTGCTAGCGTAGCTCCAGAAGTCTGTTCCTAGCAGGTTTTACACACCATACTACTCTAAACAAATGTATTTTAATGGGTTTGGCTGGCTCTTCTCTTTTTCCAAGCTAACGCGACCAGAACCAGATGTCTCTTCACTTCACATATAGCGACAAAAATGAACTTGAACATTTATCTCGCATTCAGCATCCTGACCTAACTGCAAACTAATGTAACTAGTCTGTTAACTGCTGAGGATACTAACATGGCAATGTTAAAGGTCCCATGTCATGGCCATTTCTACTGATCATGATTCTATTGTTGAGGTCTACTAGAATACATTTACATTGCGCAATGTTCCAAACTCACATTGGTTTCTCATACAGCATCTCTGTATAATATGTGTATTCACTATCTGTCCTACACGGCTTGTTGGAGCTCCTGCCCCCCCCCATCTCCCCGTGAGCCCACTGTGCTCTGATTGGTCAGCTCGCCCACTCTGTTCTCATGAGTCCACCACCATTACAGCGGAACATCAGTGATTATGTGTTACAATGGCGTTAGCAACCAGAAAATGACACCAGTAATGACAAACAGATGAGAATGCTGAGTGAGGTCTGGGTGCCGTGTTGGCGGGACGTTGCGAGGTTCGCTGCTGCGAGGAGAGGACAGTGTGAGCTGGCTTACTGGTGTCATTTTCTGCTTGCTGCGAGACAGCGAGACGTCGCGAATGGACTCGGAAAGGGGGGGGGTGCTGAGGGGGCTGCAGCACCCCCATCTGCGAGGCTCCAGTAGCACCTGCACCCCCAAACGCGGCGCACCTACAGTGTAAGCGCGCCACAGTTTTGCCGCTGCGAGGCTCCACTGGCACCCCCACAGCGCATCATAGTTTCGCCGCTAAGAGAGTGTGTGTGTGTGTGTGTGTGTGTGTGTGTGTGTGTGTGTGTGTGTGTGTGTGTGTGTGTGTGTGTGTGTGTGTGTGTGTGTGTGTGTGTGTGTGTGTGTGTGTGTGTGTGTGTGTGTGTGTGTGTGTGTGTGAGTGAGGAGCTCCACGGGGTCCATTTGGGTATGGTCACATCACTGTACCCAGAGAAATCTCAAACGAGGCGTTCTGGGGCAGCATAGACAGGTATTTTCTGTGAGTTTTACTCGCTACAGGGTTTACTTTGAGGGTTTATGACTTTGCAGACCGTTCACATTCATAAAAACTTTCATAACACACAAGGGGACAGGTAATAACCGGAAAAGCATGACATGGGACATTTAAGCAATACAGCCCTCTCATTACAATGACAAAACGTAGGGTCACCCTGCAAAAATATGTAATTTGTGCATGCAAACAGTCGTGACAGAATAGTCACTTTGTAACATGAAAGACATACTGTTCACCTTGTGATGGTGACAACAAAATATAAAATGATTGCTGCCGTGGTAACTTTCCAGAGCAGTACTTCAATCAGAATATCACAAACTGTGTTTTGGCATCAAATAAAATTAATATTTTACTCAAACTAGACTTTTTGGAGTGCCCTCTATGCAACGAGTGGATTATGCTGACATAACCAGGGGTGCACATAACTTTTTTGCCCTGGTTCTCAAAGGAGCACCTGGAGATGTTGCTTGGTGCTCATCCTTAAAATGAAATAAACCGTAACTTTTGAGGGGGTCTTGACTTTATTTGCCAGACACACGGCACTGAACACACAGAGGTGAACACAAGACAACAATAGCACGACCAGTAATCCTACAAGCTGTCATCACTACCCTCCTGACTGTTCTCCTCTCTGTCAGACATGGTAGCTGATGATGTAGGCCTACTACTTTCTCTCTGGTTGAGTCTGTGATTAGTTGCTTGCATCCACAAGTCAACAGCTGGTTTTGGGTCGAAAGTCTCTGTTGTCATCTTAGACAAGTGGATGTAATCAAATAAGTATGTGAACATAACCAATAACCTACCATAGCCAATAACAAATGAATGTAACTTATTTTATTGTTGTTGTTCATATCTTATTTTGCCTTAACATTTATTTATGCATTTTTTTGGATCTCTCCAGTTTTAAAGGATATTTTTGGTTACTGTCCTATAGTATACATTGGAATGATTTCAAACCTGTTTATCCCAATAATTATAAAGGAGTGCCTTGGAAATATGTGTTTACATAAATTGTGACCAAACCGTTTGAGGCCCACTGAGATAACTTAGACCGCTGACTAAAGTGAACTATCTAAACACTCAGAGTCCTTACCTCACTGAGCTGAAGTTATCAGCCTCTCAGTCTGACTGGAGAGAGCTCTCCTCCACATTATTGTAGAAACATCTTCTTCTTATATCCGTTAGAGCAGCTAGCACCAGATTCTAATAACAACAGCGCCGGAACCGGTGCACCCTCCCTCTCTCTCTCCCTCGCTCACTCGCATTTTGGCTGTGAGCTGTGGGCGCCAGATAAGCCAACATCCCCCATTTTCATCACTTACAGTGCCCATTGTACAGGGCAAATTAAACTTGTAACCGGGGTGAAAAGGGTGTTACATTTATGGCGCGTTTCCACTGCAGCGGGTAGCTCGCTTTAAGCGTGCCGAGCCGTGCGGGGCCCGTTTTTGGTTGCGTTTCCACTTGGCCTAGTATCGGCTAGCGGGTCCTAATTCACAGTTTTTCTGGCCCCATAAAATCGTGGTTCTAGGGCCAGGAACAACCAGGCTGAGTCGGGCTGAGTATGCTAAACTAGAGAGAGAATCGCTGGCAAGGGGGCTACAACTACAACAAGATGAACATATTTGACCGTGATTTAATTGTAATACACGTTTCTAAATGATGCCGACGTAACAACATACTGATACCGGTTAGTAAAAACCATGAATTAATGCTTTGACAAGTCTGCAGACAGACGGCAGGCAAAAAACCCTTTTAAAATGTGTGTTTTCTAAATGAAGCTAGGCTAAGCTAATGTTATATATGCTCCGACCATCCACACTCACAACAACGGCCTATACAGACATAAATAAACCAGCGACTGTATTCTCCATGACACAGGCAGTCTGTGGTTTGTACTTGTTTAACTTTTGTCTAGTTTCTGAACAGATATGAAGAGCTGTGAGCTCTGAGTGCTAAGAG
This sequence comes from Harpagifer antarcticus, assembly GCA_902827135.1. NCBI lineage: Eukaryota > Metazoa > Chordata > Actinopteri > Perciformes > Harpagiferidae > Harpagifer > Harpagifer antarcticus. Next base: position 1,826,410 of record CADEHL010001417.1, read on the forward strand.
CTAATGGCTGTGTTGTTTTTCTGGGGCTTTCATTGAAGATGACGTCACGGCTCCGCCTACACTGCGTTACTATAGTAACTACCCCAGTTCCTAAACTGTAATGGAAGCGCAGCATTAAAGTGAGCCGGGCCTAATAAGGCCTAACCAAACCGAGCGAGGCCGAGCGAGGCCTGCAGTGGAAACGCGCCATTACTTAAAGGTGGGGTAGGTACGTTTCAGAAACCGGCTCGAGTGCACTAAAATTTGAAAGTACACGAAAATAATCCGCCCCTTCCTTCAGACTTCCTTACAGAGCACCTCCTCCAACACACATGAATGCACACATGACGTCAGCAGACTGGTGAAAGTGGCCACCTGTTGCTGGCGAGTCATTGAAGTAATGCTGCAATGCACGCTCAATGACGGCACGCCCAATAACGGCACGAGATACATTTGTGCGTGCACGAGATGGAAGGCTGACAGACAGCGCGGCAATCCAATCCGTTTGATTGGTTGTACTTTTTACAGTATTACAGCTTCCACAGATTTAATTTTTTTTATGGATTTTTTGTCAATTTTTTGTCAAAGCACTGAAGATATTCATTGCTATCGGGATGTTAAGAGCATTCCATGGAATATAACAAAAAGTGTATCTCGAGCCGGTTTCTGAAACTTACCTACCCCACCTTAAATTATGAATATTGTTACATCCAGGCCTTAAATTAGGATGAGCCCCAACGGTCAAAAATGTTTTATTCCCTCCCAGAGCTGCCAGCGCAGCGCCTCCCCAGATCTGGCGCCCTAGGCGAACATCTAACGCCAGTGCTGAGTTCATATGCAACTCGCAAATATCTTTCTCTCTCTCCTCTTTTCTCTCTTTTCTCTCTCTCAATGTTGGTACGCAAATGCACCTTTTTTCAAATGGTGCGCACGCGCACCTGCGCACCAGTTATGTGCAGCCCTGGCCATAACAGTTTGACAAGTTAGTACAGCTGGCACCCTACATCCATGAAGTAATTTCTTTATACTGCCACCTTTCCAAACCAGTGTTACATTGTAAGATTGATTCCCCATAGCTATGAATAAAGCACATTTTAATAAGTGTTTTGGTTGCATATAACATGGGGAACATGGAACATGGCATACTTAAGGGATTAGCTAAGTGACTCCCCTCTGTGAAGCTGTTGAACATTAAGAAAAAGGTTCGTAAATGCGGAGACATGGAGGGAAGCAAGGCATATCCACAAAGGCAACCAACCACTGTATTATTTGCAACATGAAAGTGAGAGGCTTGTTAAAGGTTGCCGTCTGCCACATGCCCCAGTAGTCCTCGTGCTGCACTAATCCCCCATGCTGGGCTAGTAAATTCCCCTTTAATTAGAATGCAAATACCACTAATAAGGTTAATAAACCGGGACTTGTTTTTCTGTGAACAAGGGAAAGAATGGAAAGGAAATTAAATGATCCCAAGAAATTGAGCGGACCTCCGTTAATGTCACGTACAAGGCAGGGGACGTGTGAGTGTTTCTTTCTATAAGCTTTCTAAACGATCTTCTCTATTGTGTTCTTATTGGAGATTAAAGTGAGAGTAACAACGACAAGAAAGCTTAATAGGATAGAGAGACAATGATGGGAAAACATAAAGAGAAATAGAAGCCAATAGGAAATGAAGGGAGATATTTGAGCATCACTCATGATTAGAGGCAATAAAACCAACAGCGGTCCATTGCCAGTAAAATGTAACCCAGAGGAAGGTTATGTTCATTTTCTTCTGTGTCTGCATGTGTCATTACATGTGTGTGAGAAATGCCTTTCAAAAACTGTTGCATATTTATCTCTCCTGAGAATAAGGACTCATCAGGCTTCTGAAGTGTGATGGGATGTCATAATAGGATGTTACGGTGCAGATGGAGGAGAGGATGTGAAGAGTGCTGACAGGAGGAGAGAAAGTTTTAAACTATGCTCTAAGACCCATTAGAGACAGCTTGATGAAGAAAAATATGGATGGTGGAAGTATTAGTATCAGTAGGAGAAGGACACTTGTGAAACAGAGTGGTGACACGGTAAACACGGACTCAGGGCTCATGTAAGGTTCACAGAGTTACAATTGCAAAAACATATTGCTGAAGCAGAGTGCATTGTTCCACAAGGTTGCCTTCACCTTCATGAAACTTTAAGGAGGCATCAATGTTTAAAATATGAGGTAAATGTCAAGCGATTACGCCTAAGTAAATGCAATGCTTTGTCAGCCAAATGTTGCACCAATCAAAGCGGATGTCGTCAACTTGCCAGATTGTTTTCCTCTCCTAACCCTCTTGTCTGCTTGACACTTTTCCAAGATGGATGTGTGTGTTGCAAGGTAATAGCTTTTAATCGTGGGTCGGATATATAACCCAGCCAATCCTTTTTTCATTTTTTTTTATATCCTTGTCATGATTGATAGATACCATCAAAATTAAAGGCTCAAATTTGAGGTCAGGAAGAGTGATTTGCTGTCAGCGATTCTTTAATAGTGAAGAGAGCCGGTGAGTCGTTTCTCTTTGGGGACAGAGAGGAAACGAAGAGGAGGAGGAAGAGAGGGGAAAGAAGGGAGGGGTAGCGGAGGATGAGAAAGGTGGAGGAAAGCGTCTTATGAGGTTATTAGGTTTTAATCAATATGGTATATGGCAAGAAGATGATTGGAAAACAAACTTAATCTGGGAAGCAATACATCTCTCATTCATCTCCCAGGCTGTCTCTCTCCGTGGATCTGCCTGGCTTCTATCGCCACCTTTATCCATTCATTACGCATCACAGCAGATGTCGGGTTCCTGAACACAATAACCACTTAAACAATCAAATAACAAGCCTTGTTGTAACGGGAGAACATTGCAGTTTATTTAAATCGACATTAAGAATTGAAGAGTACTTTGTGTTTTTAGAAACATTCAGGGCCAGATTCTCTTTTAGCACTGAAGTTATAAAACAGGTGCACTGAGTAGAAGTCATATTGAGCACGTACAAGGTTCAGCTTTATCCCAAATATAAGTATGACATATGTTCACACATGTTTCGACTTCAATGTCGTAGCTTTTGTTCAGATAATTCACATGCATCCGAGCAAACACTGTATTCACACTCATGCATCACAATGGTGTATGCTTTCCCCTCTCTTGTTTGCAATTTAAAAAAAGACATTGTGGTGTTGTTTGCGATTGAGTAGTTTGGCATCTGGTGATATTTTGGCTGTGATCTCAAAGATAACTTTTCTGTGGTGGTGATTTATTGGTTGATTTACATTTTGACAAACAATGCGGTGGAAACAGGACGAATGAGGTTTGTTTTCAAAGTGTAATGGATATGAGGACTAGCCCAATGTCAGATGAGGATCTGTTTTGGTTAATATAACCTTGAGGTTAAAACCCAAGGGCAGATCAATGAAGGCCGACAACTCCTATTTGGCCTTGAAGAACTTTGGGAACCCCGAGTAGAAGCTGGAGGTAATTGCTCGAAAAAATGATGTCTGGCCTGCTCGGCTCACCTCTTTGCAACCGTGCTCCTTAATGAATATTCAAAATGGTTCATCAAGTGGAAGCACAAATTGCTAACTGCAGCTTGCAAGATATTTAATTATACCTCCAACAATAGTATTTTTTAAACATAGATTGCTGATAAAAAGCAATTTGGCAAAGCGGTGTTGGCGTATATTACTATTTGACGCTGGTGTAGTTATCTGTATTTATATGATCAAGCTCAAACTGTTATTATAGAGATTTGACAGCATGAAATGATTATTTTCCGAAAACATTCATGGAGGAAAACTCAAACAGCATCATGGTTGGTTCTCTATTCCATTTTAGTCACACAAATAAACACACACACACACACACACACAAAGATGCCTGTGTGGATTCAGAGTCACTCATGCATACACACAGCAGGCAATGCTGCATGTACATTAAATCAGTTTTGCTGCTGCGATCTTTTCATCTTGAGGCCTGTAGATCAAGTAAGATGTATTTCTGCACAGCATGAAAAGGTATCACATTGTACATGGCATTGGAGGGGATTTGTTGAATGCATAATGCACAGCTACGAGACATCTGGTGTCTGGTGTGTGTGGGTATATGTTTTTGAAAAGTCACACACAAGCTCTTTGCCACCAACACTTAGCTTTGAATGTAGCAGTCATACCAATTCAAAATGGCTCCTAATACTATTGGCAACTGCGGCTCAAGAGGTAGAGTTTTCGTATTACAATGGTTATCCGATTCCCGGCCCCTGCAGTAAACATGTCAATATGTATAGGGTAAGATACCCCAAACTGCTCCAGATAGAATGGCCAATGGTGTGCGAGTGTGTGAATTCTAGCTTCCCTGACATCAACTTTTATGAATGTGGGAGAATGCTGACTCTTATATTTAAATGCGCTTTGATGATTGCAAGGACTGGAAAAGTGCTATATAAATGCAGTTCATTTACCATTACCACTTACACTCACATTGCAGCACCTAAGCTGTTGTTAAAGGCAGGGGCCACATTCAATGACTTTAACCCTTCTGTTTTCCCCTTGTACATCAGCTTGCTGTTCAAAGCTGTAGATGTCAGTGCCCTTTCCCTCACAAACTGCCACCACATGACCCATTGGTCTTTCCATACTGTAACAAGTAAGTTTTTGAAAACATTTAAAATAAACAGGTTGTGTGTGTGCAGCCGTATAGAAGTTATTAAAATGGCGGATATGTTTCAGAAGTTTATGCCAAGTCATTTAAAATGATAATGTAATAAGATGGCAGCGACACGATTTATATATATAGGGAAGGACATTTGATTTTCTGATATTCCAACAAGCAGTTTGGAAGAAAAAGTAGTTTTGTGCATTCATTTCTTAAAGGTTATTCCAAGTGACCTTTCTCTAAGCACACACCTCATAATTAATGTTGCTATACCTGTCAAGCTTCCCCATTATAGCATGATACAGAAAAGCTGAATTAATGAAGAAAAACTATGCGATAAACTCACAAAAAATGGTTCAGTCGGAAGACAGTTATAATAGTCTCCACGCAACAAACAAGCTTTGAAATAAAGCATAAGTGAGATGGCAAGAAATGTACTAAATAAATATAGATTATAGATAAAAACTTTGGAAATCAAAGAAGGCAGCAGCTACATTAGAACAACATAACAGACATTGAAAATACATTTTAATCTTTGAATGCAGTAACAACAAAAGAGCCAACAAAATGCAGGAGGGATTCTCAACTGTTAATCAATACCCCAAATGACAAGTAAAAACAGACTCATTATCTCACAAAGCAATGTGAGTTAAACTACAATACCAAATAGGGGAAACTCTTGGAGCACTGGCACGTTCTTGTATGAGATGCTGACTTATTAGCTAATTATTCCAAACCGCCAGAGCTGCCTTCTCGCTTCAAGAGGCTCGCCTGCAGACCCAGAAAGGCAGGGAGAAAGGGAGAGCAGGTGATCAAAAATAAAGCTACACCCCAAAGACTTAGACAGCCTAGACACAAGTTGGATGTTTGTGTTATTAAAACCTATGTTTCCGAATTTAGGAGAAAGACTAATGTGTTGTTGTCTAAGTTTAATCATTTTGTTTTACCTTATATTTAGCTGGCCGGCTCTCTTGTGATTGGAAAACCACTTAGAGATTTCCTGCCACTTAGCCTATCACGTACAATGTGTTGGAGCGCTAGCCAATAGAAGCGTGAGTGTTACATGGTGATGTCATTATCTTACGGAAGTAAACAAAGGAGTCCAATAGAGTGGTGCAGGGATGATGTATTTGTGTAGGCTGACCCGGTGTGCATGGGTTCCCTCGACAAGAAAGCAATGGGATTCCTCCATAGGATTTTGGAATACTGTAAAAAATAAGATCTGTGGAAAGCGAACCTGTTTGATAAATGCACATTTTGTTCAGCCGGAAACTCTCCACATGTCTACCCTACTTTTATCATTTCGAATCATAAATCAAATCGATAGATTACTTCCAGGTCAGCCTACAAAAATACGTCATCACTGCACCACTCTATGGAGGCGTGTCAGGCAGAGTGCCGGAGAGAAACTCCCTCTGGAGGGAACACAGGGATTGTAGCCTTTGCAGACCATTTACATGCACTAAAACCTATAACTCACTACAGGAAAGGGGAAACCCAAATAAACATAATAGGGCCTCTTTGATATTAGTTAGGTTTACATAGCACTTGATGCTGCAGTGTTTACTTCCCTTAATCTAATTAACAGTAGGGCAGATTCGCTAACAGTATCTGATCTAACATCAGAATTAGTGATGCAAACACTTTGCAGTAGATGCCTATCGTGAAGAAAAACATAAGGTCACCCACAAAACGCTTTAAATGTATTGTGTCGTTGTTTTTGCACCAGGCTTTGTATCTTAACAATTGGAGGATGAAAACCTCTTTAATTGCTTTAACCTGCTAATCAATCAACTATGTGCAATATGTGCTATATGTGCAATATATATATATGCCGTTAATAACTGTGTAATTTATAACTGGCTGCTAATCCTTAGAACCGTTACAAGGTGTGTTCTTTTTTGCATTTTGTAAATTGTGTAACTTGCTGCATTTAAATACCATCAAACGATGTGCAATATGTGCTATATATACACATTATATACATATGCCATTAATAACTGTAATATATACCTGGCTGCTAAATCCTAAGAACTGTTACAGGATTTGTATTTTGGAAAGTATTTATTTTATTTTGTATATTATATCATAACTTAGTACTTTTTTCTTAACCTAGGTAACATTAAGCTGTCTGTGGCTCTGTCCTGCTGTAACAATGCAAATGTCACCTCTGTGGGACTAATAAAGGTATTCTGATTTCATTGTCACACAGCTCACAGTGAAATGTAACCTCTGCATTTAACCAGCTACTCCAACCTCCTCAGACCCCCCAGGACCAAGCTCCGCACTATGGGAGACCGGGCCTTCTGCTCGGCTGCTCCCAGTCTGTGGAATGCTCTCCCCGACCACATAAGAGCAGCACAGGCCGTGGAAGCTTTTAAAAAAGGCCTCAAAACCCACCTCTTCAAAAGAGCCTTTCCCTAGACCTTTTATCTATTACCACCCTTTTATTTTATTTATATTATTTGTTTATTATTGCTTTTTATTCATTCTACCGTGTTGTGTACTGTTTTTATACTGTTCATGCTCACTGCTTGTAGCACTTCGGGATTTGAAGTCAAATATGAAGTGATTTATAAATGAAACCCATTATTATTCTTATTATTAACCCATCCTAGTACTAGGAGCAATGGGAAACTATTGTACAGATGTCCACTATTGCAGTTTGATGGGCCTGTAATGAATATCACCATTCCTTAAGATTGGATAATGACTGAGAAGGAATTTAGTTAATGGTCAAGTGTAGTTATGATTTAATGAGAGAACGTATACTTGTCCACCCCAGTGTGTTTTGAGATCACAATGGGCTGACTGGTCAGGACTACATCAGTATTTGAAAAGCATTCCAAACTATACAATCTTTTCTATCACTTTGAAGTAAACTATAACAAGAAATAGTCATTATCAGTATTTTCATTCCATTTCGCCTACTTTTGCTACTGATCCTGATCTGTGGGGGAGTTACGCAAGTCTACTCGTATTCAACAGCATCTTATCAGCGCCTTTGTGGTGGCTTCTTCATTTAAGTGAAAAATGAAATATTCATTATACAAACACATTGCCTCTTTCACTCGTCTCAATGCCCCGGATAATGAGTATGTGAAGAGAGAATGACTGTCAGGGAGCAGGAGCAGTGATTTAGTATCACATTGAAAGCTTTTGTTTCGTCTCAGACTGAGGAAAACAGCCAAACGATGAAAAAGATGTTGTTTGTAGCCTGTTGTGGTCGAGATGACTGAATTATTTAATGAAGTCCTTCTGGTATGCTTTTGAGAAGTTATTGCAGTAATTCCAGAGTTGGATATATTTGTGAATATACATTTCAGCTTCATTAAAACATGGCGGGATAACAATTTAATAAGATAACTTAAAGAGTCAGTGTTGGTGTCCAACGATATGATAATGTGTCATATCAAATATGTGTTAAGGTTAGTATAATTAACTACAGCTTATCCATAACATGGTGTTTGGAAAATGATGGATGTGAGTGGAACATCTACCTTGGGAACAGTCAGTATCAAAAATCTGCAGGAGCACTCTCTCTCCATCTCTTTACTTCACAAACACATACACACAAGCACACACACATTCACAAGTGCCCACCCCAATTGATGGAGCTTTCTACATTTGGAGGAGGCCCAACTCATTAGGGTGATTGTCTGAGAAGCGCCTTTGACCACAGATCATGAAGTGCATAATTGGCCCTGGATTCGCAGTGAAGAGGGGGAATAATATATGTATATGTGTGTGTGTGTGTGTGTGTGTGTGTGTGTGTGTGTGTGTGTGTGTGTGTGTGTGTGTGTGTGTGTGTGTGTGTGTGTGTGTGTGTGTGTGTGGCATTACTATACTTGTGGGGACCTAAATCTGTTTACACAGTCACGTGTGGGGACTCGCCGCCCTTATGGGGACAAATTGGAGGTCCCCATAAGGGAAATCATTAATTTTAGGGTGAAGACTTGGTTAGGTTTAGGATTAGGGTAAGGGTAAGGGTTGGGCATGTTTTGGTTATGGTTAAGGTTAGGATAAGTCTCCAGGAAATGCAAGTCAATGTAATGTCCCCTCAAGTGATGTATACATGGTGTGTGTGTGTGTGTGTGTGTGTGTGTGTGTGTGTGTGTCTTTCAGGACAAGTATATCAAATACCAACCACTGCTCGATGTGATAACCAGCTGTGGGTACAAGTGTAGATATAGCATACTTATATTCGGAAGTCTTGGCCATGTATATAAATGCACCATGATTGGTCTGAGAATGTCAAAGAGAAAAGCCAAACAAATTGCCAAATATTGCTCTGTTTCAGCGATTATTGGCAGCTTAGCCGTGTGGAGAAGGAGATGCTATGTGTTCCCTTAAAGCTGCAGCTTAGCCGTGTGGAGAGGGAGATGCTATGTGTTCCCCTAAGTGTTCTGTGCTGCTTAGCCCCGATATATTTGATTCCCTGTCTTATGTAATATAATTTGTGGAACCAAATAAAGTATACAAATGTGGGTGTGTGTGTGTGTGTGTGTGTGTGTGTGTGTGTGTGAGAGAGAGGGAGTGTTTGTGCTAGGAAGCAGGATTGAAATGCTATTAACTTTCTTTTTGCCATAATGCACAAAATTATATATATATGAAATAAAAAATGGACTGGGTCAGTGACCTTTAATTTGTAATTCAAGTTGTGAAGTTTGATAGTAAAAGTTGTTGAAATGTGTGCGGTATATATTATTGATTTGACTGATTAAATACAACATTCCATCTGAAGGGGGAAGGCATTTTAATGACATACTGCTAAATGCTCTTCTGGCTTTTGTGGACAAAATTATGGATTATTGTGTGTTATAGAAGAGAAGAAAATGTGCAGCAAATTGTGAAACACTTTTGTGTGTGATGCCAATTTGTATAATGCAGTTGCCTGATTGGCGGAGATGGATATATAATGCAGTAGCGCAAGGCAGGGGGTCAATGAATCATAAATAAGACTTTGAAGATCAGCATCGGCAAGAGAAATCCGTCTGTTTGCCACTTCCTCTTCCATTCTCCAGCTTCCCATTTCAAATGAAAAAGATACTGATGGAGGAAGAGAAGCAGGCAGGATGGATGAAGATACGGACAGACACAGAAAGAGAGACAGGGAGGAGTTAATAAAACTGCATTAACACTTCCTTGATGCTTCTTTACACTCCAATAGGCATCCCTGCACCTTGATAAATGTATGTTCTAATTATCTGTATCATTGAGGTTGATTGATTGGTCTAATATGATACACATGGCACCAATTTAGCAACGAAACCTATCCGTAACAGCTTTTGCTGGCAATCACATCCTCCCTCACAACATTAAAACCATTATTTATGTCTTTTGTTTAAAGTCAGTTTGGCTCGAGCCAAGGTGTGCTGTTTACGAGGATAATGATTGAACATAATCAATCATCGTAATCACGTAAATACTTTTTAAGCATTTTTTTCTTCTTCTAGGAATAACAAGGATAAGATGTGTAACAGTAAATAATGGCAACAAGACTATTTATTAGATGACAGGATGTGATGTTCAGTCATGTATGAAGTGATCTCACAGTGGCTCACTTCCTTGTGTGGTTGATAAACAACAAGTGACATGAATCAAATGAAAGATGTTTGTAATAGAAGTCTCCATCCCAGCAAGACAATTATTTTTGGAAAGGCCAGTAACGCACTTTAACCATTCAAGCTAACGAATCCATCAACTAAAGAGCAAGTTTAAAGAGGCCCTATTATGCTTTCAGGGTTTTCCCTTTCCACATGTGTTATAGGTTTATGTGCATGTAAATGGTCTGTAAAGGCTACAATCCCAAAGTTCTCTCCCACACACTCCCTCCCTCCCCTGCTTGAAACGCCTCATAGTCCTTATTTTACTTCTGTAACATAGTGACATCACTACGTTACACTTGCTGTTCAATTGGCTAGTGCTCCAACACATTGTACAATAAGGTGGGACATCTAACAGTTGACAAATGATTACCGTCTTCCAGCTAACCAATCAGAGCAGAGCATGTAAACCTGTCACAGCAGAAGCACATAATACAAACTTTAACCTGAAAATGAGCATAATAGGGCCTCTCTAAAATAATTAGATTTAATAAAGTAATCCCTTTAGAAAATCATGTATGAATGTAATATGTTGCTCATACTGTACCTCCGGGAAAATAAAACCCAACAAGAAAGAGAGTTCAAACCAAACCCTGGTCTGACTGGTGTTTAGCTCATAGTATATTCTAAACCTGAGGCAAACTAATGTGTAAATTCAATGACATCAAAATGCATTTTGTATATCCACCGTATCCCCTCACCTTCTAGAAACTATCTCTGGAAACTCATCCCATTGCAGCACATTACAATGGTGAATGGACTGTACTTATATAGCGCTTTATCCAGTCTTTACGACCCCTCAAAGCGCTTTACATACTACATGTCATTCACCCATTCACACCCATTCATACAGAGCAGTGTATGTTAATCTAGGACCTAACATTCACACACATGCACACACCGTTGGCCATGCCATCGGGAACAACTCAGGGTTATGTCACGCTCACAGGTACAGATAAGAACCCAATAGCACGACTCAGATACAACCAGTGTAGTAATGTTCAGTTTAATCGGGTCAGGGACAGGCAGGCGTCAAAACCAGGAAATCCAGCAGTTAGGCAAACAAATCCGAGAAGGGGCAGGCAGAACAGGGCTCAGAACCAGGCGATCCGTCAGACAGGCAAACAAATCCAAACAGGGGGCATGCAGGAAACTCGAGGTCCGATAACAGGCAGGTAGGGGTCAAAACCGGGCAGGACAGGTAACTAGGCAAGAGATAATCAAACGCTGGAGCGCTTGGCAGAATACACAAGACAATCTGGCAACTGACAACTGAAAATGAGGTGGTATAAATACTGTGGAGTGATGAGGGAATGAGTAACAGGTGAGGGGAAGGGCTGAGGAGACCAGGTGAGGGGAATGAGCTGATTGCAAGGGCCTGGGGGAAAGCGGGATCTGAAAAGACAGGAGGGTTTAGATGAGGCATCAAACAAACAATAAAATGGGTGTCTAACTTGTGACAGAACCCCCCCTCTATGGACGGCTCCTGACGTCCCACGAGGTTGATCGGGATGGGCCTGGTGAAAGTCAGTGATGAGAGAAGGATCATAGATGCTGCGAGCGGGCACCCATGACAGCTCTTCAGGACCATAACCCTCCCAGTGTACCAGGTACTGCAACCCTCTACCACGTCGCCGGGATTTGATGAGGCGACGGACAGTGTAAACAGTCTCCCCGTCGATAGTCCGGGGTGGTGGTGGGGGTGTAGAGGGGGGCTGAAGAGGGCTCACATTAACTGGTTTGATCTTGGACACGTGGAAGGTAGGATGAATCTTCATAGAAGGGGGCAGACGCAGGCGGACAGCTGCAGGATTGATAATCCTAGCTATGGGAAATGGGCCTACAAAACGGGGAGACAACTTCTTTGACTCAACTCTGAGAGGGAGATCCCGTGTGGAGAGCCAGACACGTTGCCCTGGGGAGTACTGTGGAGCTGGCTTGCGACGGCGATTGGCGGTCCGTTGATAACGGTCGGAAGAGCGCAGGAGCGCGGAGCGGGCCTTTAACCATATGCGTCGACATCGGCTTACAAACGCATGTGCAGATGGGATGCTGGCCTCCCGTTCCTGTGCCGGGAAAAGGGGCGGCTGGTATCCGCGGGAGCATTGGAATGGAGAAAGACCAGTAGCAGAACTAGGAAGGGTGTTGTGGGCATACTCAACCCATAGAAGCTGCCTCGACCAGGAGGAGGGAGTGGAGGAAGCTAGACAGCGTAAGGCAGTCTCCATCTCCTGGTTCATTCGCTCTGCTTGCCCATTGGACTGGGGATGAAATCCGGACGAGAGACTGACACTGGCTCCCAGCAGTCTGCAAAACTCGGACCAAAAACGAGAAGTAAATTGTGGTCCCCGATCAGACACAACGTCACTGGGAAGACCATGCAGCCTGAACACATGTTGTAGCATGATTTCAGCCGTTTCCTTGGCAGTAGGTAATTTGGTTAATGGAATAAGTCGGGCAGACTTGGAAAACCGGTCTATGACTGTGAGTATGACTGTGTTACCGTCTGAGGGTGGTAGTCCGGTGACAAAATCCAAGGCGATGTGGGACCAGGGACGATGAGGGATAGGCAAGGGATGAAGAAGACCGGAGGAAGCTTGGCGTGAGGTCTTGTTTTGGGAGCAGACTAGGCAGGCAGCAATGAACTCCTTGGCATCCTTCTCCATGGAAGACCACCAAAAACGCTGCCGAATCAGGGCTAGGGACCGTCTCACTCCTGAGTGACAAGCCAGGCGAGAGTTATGACCCCACTGGAGAACCTGGGTACGGAGAGTGGCAGGAACAAACAGACGGTTAACAGGACAGGCACTTGGGGCTGGGTGTTCAGCATGAGAGCGCTTGACCTTATCCTCCACCTCCCAGGTCACCAGACCAATGACACATGTAGGAGCGATGATATTCTCAGAATGAGATGGAGAGCTCTCTGGCTGGAACTGGCGAGACAGGGCGTCAGGTTTGATGTTCTTAGAACCAGGTCTGTAAGAAAGAGAAAAATCAAAGCGTGTGAAAAACAGAGCCCACCTGGCTTGACGAGAGTTCAGCCGCTTAGCTGAACGGATGTACTCCAAATTTTTGTGATCAGTCCAGATCACAAAAGGCTGCTCTGCTCCCTCCAACCAGTGTCTCCATTCCTCCAGGGCAAGTTTCACTGCCAACAGTTCTCGATTACCAATGTCGTAATTTCTTTCTGCTGGAGACAGCTTCCGGGAGAAGAAGGCACACGGGTGCATCTTCTGATCCTCGGCCGACCGTTGAGAAAGAACTGCCCCAACTCCAGTGTCCGACGCATCTACCTCTACAGTAAACTGCCGAGTAGAGTCTGGAAAAATCAAAATGGGAGCAGAGGTGAAGCGTGACTTTAACTCACCAAAAGCCCCTTCGGCCACCGAGGACCACCGGAAGGGAATGTTCTGAGAGGTGAGAGCTGTGAGAGGGGTTGCCACCAAACTGTAGTTTCGAATAAACCTCCGGTAGAAGTTGGCAAAACCCAGAAAGCGTTGGAGCTCCTTGCGGGTTGAAGGGCGTGGCCAGTCAGTGACCGCCTTGGTCTTTTCAGGATCCATCTTGATGTTTCCGGTGGAGACCACAAATCCCAGGAAAGGGACTTCTGTGGTGTGGAACACACACTTCTCGGCCTTGACAAAGAGGTGGTTCTCCAAGAGCCTCTGGAGGACTAGGCGAACATGGACCACATGCTCCAGTTTAGACTTGGAAAAAATCAAAATGTCATCCAGGTATACAAAAACACAGATATTGAGAAGATCCCGCAGAACATCATTCACCAACCCCTGGAAGACTGCAGGTGCATTGGTGAGTCCAAAAGGCATGACTAAATACTCATAATGTCCACTAGGAGTGTTAAATCCCGTCTTCCACTCGTCCCCCTCCCTGATTCTCACCAAATGGTACGCATTACGTAGGTCCAGCTTGGTAAAAATAGTAGCGCCTTGTAACAGTTCAAATGCAGAGGAAACAAGTGGAAGGGGGTACCTGTTTTTGACAGTGATGTTATTGAGTCCTCTGTAGTCAATGCATGGGCGCAGAGTCTTATCCTTCTTACCCACGAAGAAAAAACCTGCACCAGCAGGAGATGATGAAGGCCGGATAAGCCCTGCATCCAAAGCGTCATTGATATACTTCTCCATTGACTTAGTTTCAGGAGCCGATAAAGAAAAAAGTCGACCTCTAGGAGGAGAAGTACCAGGTAACAGGTCAATAGGACAGTCATTAGCACGATGAGGCGGGAGTGAGGTGGCCCGAACTTTGTTAAAGGCCTCTTTAAGATCCCAGTAATCATTGGGAACCCCGGAAAGGTCTTCACACTCAGAGATCCTCGGCTGACTGGAATCAATTGAGGAACTAGATCTTAAGCAGACAGCATGACAATGAGCACTCCACTCTCTAATAGTCCCTGAAGCCCAATCTATATGAGGGTTATGCCTCCTTAACCAAGGAAACCCCAAAATGACAGGCTGATGTGGTGCATGGATAAGGTGAAAAGAGAGTGTTTCGCTGTGATTACCTGACATGCTCATTTGAACTGGAGTTGAACGGTGTGTCACTCTGCAGAGAAGACGACCATCTAGAGCTGTAGCATTGATGGGCTTCTCCAAAGCCTCCTGACCAAGTCCCATTTGAAAGGCCAGTGTTATGTCCAAAAGACTGGCATCAGCACCAGAGTCAATAAGAACTGCCACAGTGTGCATTTTCCCCAAGCAGCTCAGCTGAGCATGGGTTAGGGGTCGAGAGGGCATTTCTAAATTCATCATACGGCTCACCAGCGCCCTCTGGATGACTGGTGAGCCCTGTCTTTTACAGGACAAGAGAAGGCAAGATGACCCTGCTGGCCGCAGTAAAGACAGCGGTTGTCCCGCAGGCGGCGCTGTCGTTCTGCCTCGGAAAGCCGGGTCCGCCCCAGCTGCATAGGTTCAGATGAGTTAGAAAATCCTCCTCTCACCTGTTCAGTAGCATGCGCTGACGGGAGAGGCGAAGCCTGAGGGGTGACGGAGAAAACCCTCTCTCTCCTCTGCTCCCGCAGACGGCAGTCAATGCGGATGGAGAGAGCCACCAGCTCATCTAAATCAGCAGGAAGGTCCCTAGCTGCCAGCTCGTCTTTAAGGCGATCCGACAGACCGTTGTAGAAGGCATCGAGGAGTGAAGAAGCATTCCAGTTACTCTCGGCGGCTATGGTACGAAACTCGATGGAGTAATCCGACACAGATCTCCCTCCTTGCACCAGGTTAAACAGTCCACGAGCTACCTCTCTTCCGGGTGTAGCGTGATCAAAAACTTTACGCAGTTCATCGGAGAATACGCTTACAGATGAGCAGGCAGCGGATTGTCTTTCCCATTCGGCGGTACCCCAGTCTTTAGCTTTGCCCGTGAGAAGAGAGACAATATACGCCACCCGGGATCTTTCTGTTGGGAAGGCGGAAGGCTGAAGCTCGAAGGCGAGGGAACATTGGACCAGGAATGGTCTGCACGAACCTGGGGCTCCCGAGTAGCGTTCCGGAGGAGGCAGGCGTGCATCCGATGCCAGAGGACTCTGGATTCGAACAGCGGAAGCTGGAGTTAGTTCCGGGCCATGGACCGTTGCGGGACGGGTCTGAAGAAGATCACGGAGATTCACAAAGGTCCGTTCGAAACGAGCGGCCATCTCCTGCATCGCTTCAGCCATGAAGGTAAGCTGCTGCTCGTGGCGTTGTAACACGATATCGTGCGAAGGCGGTTCTGTCGCTGAGTCGGCTGGATTCATGTTTGGCCAGATTGTAATGTCACGCTCACAGGTACAGATAAGAACCCAATAGCACGACTCAGATACAACCAGTGTAGTAATGTTCAGTTTAATCGGGTCAGGGACAGGCAGGCGTCAAAACCAGGAAATCCAGCAGTTAGGCAAACAAATCCGAGAAGGGGCAGGCAGAACAGGGCTCAGAACCAGGCGATCCGTCAGACAGGCAAACAAATCCAAACAGGGGGCATGCAGGAAACTCGAGGTCCGATAACAGGCAGGTAGGGGTCAAAACCGGGCAGGACAGGTAACTAGGCAAGAGATAATCAAACGCTGGAGCGCTTGGCAGAATACACAAGACAATCTGGCAACTGACAACTGAAAATGAGGTGGTATAAATACTGTGGAGTGATGAGGGAATGAGTAACAGGTGAGGGAAAGGGCTGAGGAGACCAGGTGAGGGGAATGAGCTGATTGCAAGGGCCTGGGGGAAAGCGGGATCTGAAAAGACAGGAGGGTTTAGATGAGGCATCAAACAAACAATAAAATGGGTGTCTAACTTGTGACAGGTTAAGTATCTTGCCCAAGGATACATCGACATATTGACTGCATAGGCTGGGATCGAACCCACAACCTTCTGGTTGAAAGACGACCACACTCCCTCGCAGCCACAGTCGCCCCATTACATTAGAAAAAGGTTGCATCCAGCATAGTGCAGGCCTTAGCAGGAACTCATTAGCATTTGAAGTACCACA
Source organism: Harpagifer antarcticus (assembly GCA_902827135.1). Taxonomy (NCBI): domain Eukaryota; kingdom Metazoa; phylum Chordata; class Actinopteri; order Perciformes; family Harpagiferidae; genus Harpagifer; species Harpagifer antarcticus. Next base: position 1,843,136 of record CADEHL010001417.1, read on the forward strand.
CAACCGGGTTCATGCCGAAATGACCTTGTCTAGAAGAAATTAATGGGAAGTATGTTTGAATTCATGGAAACATGCACATAACCGAGCACGCACACACATGTCCTTGCTTGTAAAAGCACGTATAAAAACCCACACTGTGATACACACTGCACTATAGTGAAGTAGCAACTCTATTTGACCGAGCACCAGTCACCTGTGGAGAATGAACCACTTTGCAGGCGATCAACACTATCGTAAAACACAATGAGCACATGTGCTGTAACTCCAACCTTTACTGTGATCGTATCAGAGAAAAGACATAGAGGACAACGCTGCGAAGGTCAAATGGGTCAAAGATACCTAGTGACCAATGAAATGTGCTATGGCTAGGAAGCCTATATGATTTCTCTCTCACACTAACATTGGAGGCCTTTATCCCCTGCTCAGCCAAGATTGACGACGAACATGAAAATATATTTACAGTGATTTTGTAGGCAGTAAAAATGCTTTGTGAAAATAAAGCAAAACGCTTGTACAGCAGTTCTTCAGTTGCTTTATAGAGAGACGTTGAATGGAGTGGACATGCATGGAGGAGGGCCAATCTTAGGAGACCTCGCCCCTGGAGAGTAAATCATTTAAGCAGCACAGGCACACATACTCAAACATGTACATGGAGAAGGGAAGTGTGAGAGTGTTGTGTGGAAGAAGAGCTTACAACACTATCTACAGTACAAAGTAAAAGAGGAAAAGCATACAAATTCAAACTCAATATTGTAGGGAGAAATCCTTTTTCATCCATGCATAGACTAACTTGTGCAGAGGCAGGTGTACATTTGTGTGCACGGCCACAAGCACTCAAATGTTGATGTTTGGAGCTTTAAGTCAAGCCCTAGGATGTTAAAGTATTTTATTCGAAAACATACCTATTCAAAACGTAATGTATCCGTTAGAAAAATATCACTCGTCACCGGCTCGAGCTTCAAAACAGGATACATTACATTGCATTTAGCTGACGCTTTTATCCAAAGCGACTTACAATAAGTACATTCGACCAGGAAGACACAACCATGAAGAAAACAGAATCATATAAGTACATCAGGTTTCATAGAGCCAAACATTTCAAGTGCTACTCAGCTGGCTTTAAGTAAGCCAGTCCTTTATTAGTATATAAGTGCTTTGTTAATAGTTCTATCGCTCGAAGTGGAGTCGAAAGAGATGAGTTTTCAGTCTGCGCCGGAAGATGTGCAGGCTTTCTGCTGTCCTGATGTCAATGGGGAGCTCATTCCACCATTTTGGAGCCAGGATAGCAAACCCACGTGTTTTTGCTGATGGGAACTTGGGTCCCCCTCGCAGCGAGGGTGCAGCGAGTCGTTTGGCTGATGCAGAGCGTAGTGCATACGCTGGGGTGTACAGTTTAACCATGTCCTGGATGTAGGAAGGGCCAGATCCATTCGCAGCATGGTACGCAAGTACCAGTGTCTTGAAGTGGATTCTAGCAGTTACTGGAAGCCAGTGAAGGGAGCGGAGGAGCGGCGTGGTGTGGGAAAATGTAGGAAGGTTGAAGACCAGACGAGCCGCTGCATTCTGGATGATACATGTATTTATTATCCCTGCAAGAACGGAAGTAGTCATCACATACAGAGCATTTGGTACAACTAGTTCCTGAACAGTGTCCTTCACATGCTGATATACAAGAGAGGGAGTTACAGTCACAAGATGCAGGAATACTGGTTCAAAACTGTATTCAATGTTTAGTTTTATATTAGCTATAAGGCCCACGTCAGAAATGGTCATGCTTGTCATATGTCTATCTCCATAGAGGCTGAATCATCATGTTAATCATATAGCTATCAGATGCCTAAAACAGTCCTGATGCTCTTCTAGGTATAAGCATACATCTGGTAACGTACACAGCTACGTAGGGCCTTTGTTATCATGTGCTACTCTGATATTGGAAGAGTACAGTATTTTCCCAACAATATCCATCATTCAAAATAATGGTGAAAAGATAAATAAATTAAATATGCTGTAGAACAATGTCTTTGAGTGTTGATCAAGGGTTCTCAATACAATATGACAAACCAATTAAATGGCTTACTGAAAAGCTACAAATATTTGTATTATTGTTCACTTACAAACTATTCATTTTTTAATTCAACACTTAATGACTAATTGATTCCTGTAGATGTAAGTCAGCTTTTTTGTAGTAAAGTTTTTTGATTTGTTTATATATATTGTGTCCAAAAACCCCCACATGAATGAAAAAGTCCCATGATGCATCAGTAGTCGTCTCACACGCTACTCCAATTGCATGGCTAAGATACAATCGGATATGCTGGATCATGGCAGACCCCAGTGGTTCGTCACTGTAATGTAAACAGAGTTCTCAGAGAAACTTGACATAAGCACATTTTATGGTAAACACATGAGCCATCAATATTTGATTACTTTTAGGTCACGTTTAAATTATTAAGGGCAAAACAGAAAAAGGTCCCTCAGTCATTTACAACTCAGATGTTGATACAAACAACCTTTACCAGTCTTAAAAATCATTGTTACGATTAATCAAATAGGACATTCTATCTATAGCTATGTTAATACACGTCATTATCCCTAACATAAGGTACCACTGAGGCTCATAGTATTGCAGGTATGCATGCCAAACCTATCCAATGGTTAAGATATTGAATACAAAACAAAATTGTCAAGATATAATTGGTGGCAGAAGAAAGGTCAGAACATCACCGATGCAACTAGAAGGAACCATCTGGGAACTATGAATGTCTGAACTAAATGTGGTGTTAATCCTTCAAAGATATATTAAGATGTCAAGTTATTATCCCCTCCTTACAACTTAGCTGTCCCTTGATTCTGCCCGTTTTGTGTCCTTCTATCTGCTCTTTAGTGTCTTGTGTAGCTGCTTCAAGTTCTTTCAATACACTGAAGTCAGCCTATGAAAAAACCAAGGGCACTGCAGTGCAGCTTGATAAAACCAGACCTTGAATATTACTTGCAGTCAAGCCCAATTGATGTACAGAATGTGCTCAAACACAACAGCTACTATCCATCGCTCCGCTTGGTGCCATCTCACCCCATTGCCCTGATTTCTTACATCAGAAATTAAGTTTGTCCACTTCTGTTTCACTTCCACCTTAGGCGCATTCACACTGCGGTACTTTTCCCACAAAGGTTCATGCGAACTTAGTTCATGAGAACTCTTTTATCGCGTTCACACCAAAAAGAGCCGGTACTAAAAATGGTTCATGTGAACCTTTTTACCCCCTCGAAAGTCCCTGCTAGAGAGCAAGGACTTTCGAGCGGCTCTTTTGTGAGAAAAGAGCTATATTTCTGATTGGCTGGGCGGATTGCAAACCACGCCCCGTAAAACTCCCAAAAAGGTTTGTGAAGCCGCCATTTTATTATCCTCGCATTAGCATTATTAGCATTAGCCCAGCGCAGAAACGCAGAGAGACTAACTTATGGCAACACAAAATAAAACATGGGAGCGGTGGAGATGAGGAGGTGTCGGCGTTCTGGCGATTTACTCGGAAGGCTTCAGTAGAAGCTGCTGGGAGTCTCAGCAGCTTCTACTGAAGCCTTCCCCAACTCCGGGGACTTCTGGCCGGGGACTGTGGGCGGCAGTATACGCCGTGAAGTTGTTTGTAGCCTGCCAGTAAACCCAAAGCAGAAGAAGAAGAAGTGACGTCAGCGGCTTCATTTGCCTAATCCACCCCCAGGGACTTTTTCCGGTGTGAACGCGATCTGTACTTAGTTCATGCGAACTAAAGAGTTCGCATGAACTAAGTTCGCATGAACCTTTGTGGGAAAAGTGCCGCAGTGTGAATGCGCCTCTTGCTCTCTGACATAAAGTCCTTCACCCAACTATAGTTTATGTAAGTCAGCAATCAACCAACCATGACACACACAAACATTCGTTATGTAACCGAACTTCAACAGTAGTTCTTCATGTTTCCAGTGCTTTTTATTTTAGCCCTTTTTATAATATATAATTCCTTGTTGATACTTTTTGTATTGCACTTATGTAGCAGTGCTATTTCTAAGAAACATTGGGCAATAACAATAAGGACAGATAGTCAACCAGTATAAAAGAGAGCAATCTGCATAATCGTTAGGGATCCAAAAGCTATCTATATCTAAATGAAAAGGGCTAGATGGAGCCATTCACAGGAGATGCTAAACACAAAGAATAAACCGTTATTACTTCTGAGACAAAATGAACCACACGTACATATCATAAGCTTCATAAAACTGTCATTGTACGGCAGAGCAGTCGTTTAAAAAAAGTGTATGCATCCTAAAACAAGTCATAAAGATGCATGAGGAAAATGAGAGTCTCACACCTGGGATAGAGAAGATCTACAGAGAGGTTGTTCATGACAGTTATCGCTCAGCTTGATTCAAGAGCTTTGGACGGATGGAAAACAACTTAGAAATGTTTGTGTTTTAACAGAGCGAACTATTGTAACTAAATCGCTAGTTTTCTCATTCAAAGCTTAACCAGAGTCATTACGTGAACCAAGAGATTTGGACATATTACTGTTCTTAAATCTTCACGCTGGTTTCCAGTTACTAATAGATTTTAAAGTGCCGCTGATCGTTGTTGAATCACAAAACTAAATGTCTCACTTCACCGAAGACTATAAACTCAGCAGAGCTCTTAAATCTTGAAGGGGCCTGATTTCACTCATTTTTAGCGTCATATTTCTTTTCTGTGCCTCTACTGCGGAACTCCCTCAGGAGGGATCTTTGGGATTTTAGCCTGTGCAGACCATTGACATGCACTCAAATCTATATCACAATACAAGAAAGGGGAAAAACCCAAAAGCATACGCCCTCCTTCAAGAAAGAAGTGACGTGGTAGTACTTCAGAACCACACAGGGTGAAGCTGCTTTTATATGCTGCAAACAGATGGAACCAACTTCCTGATTATCTCTAAATGTAAAACAACCCTATAATTTAAAACTAAAAAGTCTGTTGTTCCTACATGCTTTGATTTATTGGTTTTCTGTACAGCACTCTTAATTCCTTATTTGTTTTTAGGGCTACCTTTTACAGCAATGTAAATGTATTACTGGTCCATTCTATTGTATCTTGATTATTTTGTTTTGTTATTTTCCATTTCGTCTTATTGAAAGTATTCATGTATTTCTTATTGCTTTAAAATGTAATTGTAATTCTTTGCTGATTGCTGAATTGCCTCTGTGTTTGAAATGTGCTTCATAATTGAAGCTGCCTTGCCTTGAATGCCTTTATTTTTCTTTCGTTTGGCATGACACATAAAGACAGTGAGACCAGCTGGCAGATGCGTACTGAAGTCAGAAGGTTCAACGCCTGCTTGTAGGTTCAAATTAGGAGAAAAGTTACACATCGTGGTTCCAGGGAGGGTTTCCATATTAAAGATATAATAAGGCTTGAAAACTAGAATGAATAAGAAGCAGTAGAAATACTGGAAAGGAATGAAATGACTGCCTTGGCATACACAATTAATCCTCATTGAAAGAACACTCTCTTCCTAAACACACTTCTAACTGCATGAAACCAACACAATAAAGTCTGAGGATGAACTGCAGACAAACAATATCCCAATCCTCATAAAACAGTAGGTTTTGCAGGAGATTGTAATTGGTGTGTGTGCCCCCTTATATCAGTATTTGTATTATTCATGCATGGCAACCAATCACGATGTGTATTCTCACCCAGGATGTGATGGTGAACATAAGAAGAAGAAAAACAGTAAAGTGCAATGAGATGTATAAACCAGCAGAAACACAAACTGCATACATGGGATATGCTGAAACCTGGGAGAATTAAAATGGCTTTAGAATATGTATGATTTTGTTTTGTATGCCCAAAATACATTTCTGACCTCCTGCTAAATTATGAACCATCCAGATCTCTCAGGTCTTCAGGGACTGGTCAGCTTTGTGTCCCCAGAGTCAGAACTAAACATGGTAAAGCAGCGTTCAGTTATTATGCTCCAAACATCTGGAACAAACTCCCAGAAACCTGCAGGTCCGCTGCAACTCTGACTACTTTTAAATCCAGGCTGAAGACTTTTCTTTTTGTCGCTGCTTTTAATTGAACTATTCATATCTTAAACTGCACTGTAACTTTTATCCATGTATTTTTTCTTTTAATGTTTATTTTATTAGCTTTTCTTTTTAATGACTGTTTTTAAATGCCATTTTCTTAATGTCTTTCATTTTTTGTAAAGCACTTTGAATTGCCTTGTGTTGAGAAGTGCTATATAAATAAACTTGCCTTGCCTTCAAGCAAAATCCGATATCAAGAAAATGCAAAGGTGTGACCAAACATTTCCCCAATGTAAAATATTTCAACTTTTAATTGGTTTACAATAATCCCATGAAATCACACTATGGATAGCTTGTATAAAGAGACTTGCCTTCCAGATATTTTCAATATCAAAAGAGCTTGTACATTTGTTAATAGCAGACCACTGGGGAGTGTAATTTGAAAAATGTTCTGTCTGAATATAATCTGCAGTTTCAATAAGAAACCGTAACCACACATTCACATCCATAAAACCTGTGAGGAACAAGAAACTGAGGGAACAATGTTGGAAGTGGTCAAAAGCTGATTGTGAGAAATATTTGTTGCTGCTGTTATTTCCAATTGTTATAGATAAATGTCTATTTAGCCCGCAGTAGCATCTTACCTTTTACAGCTACTATACTTATCGGGCAATTTCTTAATTAATAGACCTCATGCAGGGTGTTAAACGCCACAAGCCTTTATACTTAAGCACATCTATGTGGTAAAATTCACACATAGGACCTTCCACACAAAGCCAAATACAGTAAGATAAGATAAGATGGTACTTTATTGATCCCAATTTGGGAAATTGTTTTGACAAGGCATTTTACAATACAGCAAAACTACAAATAAACAAAAATAGAAAGAAAAGAAAAGAAAATATACATGTTGAAATAGAAAATATACATAGATATTATATATGCAAATATATTCAAAAATATTGAACAGATTATATACAGTGGGGCAAAACAGTATTTAGTCAGCCACCAATTGTGCAAGTTCTCCCACTTAAAAAGATGAGAGTCCTGTCATTTTCATCCTAGGTACACGTCAACTATGAGAGACAGAATGGGGGGAAAGAATCCAGGAAATCACATTGTAGGATTTTTAATGAATTAATTGGTAAATTCCTCGGTAAAATAAGTATTTGGTCACCTACAAACAAACAAGATTTCTGGCTCTCACAGACCTGTAACTTCTTCTTTAAGAGCCTCCTCTGTCCTCCACTTGTTGACTGTATTAATGGCACTTGTTTGAACTCGTTATCAGTATAAAAGACACCTGTCCACAACCTCAAACAGTCACACTCCAAACTCCACTATGGCCAAGACCAAAGAGCTGTCAAAGGACACCAGAAACACAATTGTAGACCTGCACCAGGCTGGGAAGACTGAATCTGCAATAGGTAAGCAGCTTGGTGTGAAGAAATCAACTGTGGGAGCAATTATTAGAAAATGGAAGACATACAAGACCACTGATAATCTCCCTCGATCTGGGGCTCCACGCAAGATCTCACCCCTTGGGGTCAAAATGATCACAAGAACGGTGAGCAAAAATCCCAGAACCACACGGGGGGACCTAGTCAATGACCTGCAGAGAGCTGGGACCAAAGTAACAAAGGCTACCATCAGTAACACACTACGCCGCCAGGGACTCAAATCCTGCAGTGCCAGACGTGTCCCCCTGCTTAAGCCAGTACATGTCCAGGCCCGTCTGAAGTTTGCTAGAGAGCATTTAGATGATCCAGAAGAGGATTGGGAGAATGTCATATGGTCAGATGAAACCAAAATAGAACTTTTTGGTAAAAACTCAACTAGACGTGTTTGAAGAAGAAAGAATGCTGAGTTGCATCCAAAGAACACCATACCTACTGTGAAACATGAGGGTGGAAACATCATGCTTTGGGGCTGTTTTTCTGCAAAGGGACCAGGACCACTGATCCGTGTAAAGGAAAGAATGAATGGGGCCATGTATCGTGAGATTTTGAGTGACAACCTCCTTCCATCAGCAAGGGCATTGAAGATGAAACGTGGCTGGGTCTTTCAGCATGACAATGATCCCAAACACACCGCCCGGGCAACGAAGGAGTGGCTTCGTAAGAAGTATTTCAAGGTCCTGGATTGGCCTAGCCAGTCTCCAGATCTCAAACACATAGAAAATCTTTGGAGGGAGTTGAAAGTCTGTGTTGCCCAGCGACAGCCCCAAAACATCACTGCTCTAGAGGAGATCTGCATGGAGGAATGGGCCAAAATACCAACAACAGTGTGTGAAAACCTTGTGAAGACTTACAGAAAACGTTTGACCTCTGTAATTGCCAACAAAGGGTATATAACAAAGTATTGAGATGAACTTTTGTTATTGACCAAATACTTATTTTCCACCATAATTTGCAAATAAATTCTTTAAAAATCAGACAATGTGATTTTCTTTCTCATTTTGTCTCTCATAGTTGAGGTATACCTAGGATGGAAATTACAGGCCTCTCGTCCTTTTAAGTGGGAGAAATTGCACAATTGGTGGCTGACTAAATACTTTTTTGCCCCACTGTATGTGTGAAATGTACAACGTGGTTTTATAACAAGAGAAACTATGGAGCAGAGAGTTCTCTTCCAGCCAGAGGTGATTTATTGTACAGAGTTATTGCAGTGGGCAGGAATGTGTTCTGTGTCGGTCCTTGTGACAGCGGAGCTGCAGTAGTCTGTTGGAGAAGGAGCTCCGTTGACTGTCCAGCTGCAGGTGGAGAGGATGGGTGGGGTTATCCATGATGGACAACAGCCTGTTCAGTGTCCTCCTCTCCACCAGCTTCAAAGGGGTCCAGCTTGATGCCGATGACAGACCCAGCTTTCTTGATCAGTTTATTGATCCTGCTGGTGGCACCAGCTCTTATGCAGCCCCCCCCCCCCCCCCCAGCAGACCGCAGCAAAGAAGAGTGCACTGGCCACAACAGTAAGTAAATAAGGAGTAAGTAAGGAAAAACAAATGATTCACCCTCATTTGCAGCAAAGTAAAGACTTCTACATCCAACAGTAAAACGTTTAGAGGAGAGCGAAGGCCGAAAAGGCAGACCAAGGGCAGAATGAATCCTCCTGCTTACACCACTTCCAAAAACATCCTCAAAACCTGATCTCAGAAGATGGAAAGGTCTCAGCACTTCAGCTGCTTATCCATCACACTTTAGTTCAGTTTGAGCAGTTATTTAAATTACGTTTAGATGTTATTTAGCTTTTTCTGTGGTTGTGCAGCATTTGTGAGGAGGTGAACCACAAGAGGGGAACTTGTTAATGTAATTGGAGAAAAAAAAGCACCACATCAAGTAAACTGTAATTTGTCAAAAGAAATAAGAACATGTCGGATGTATGTGATTTTCTAATGGAATTCTGTCTTTAATCAGAAACTACAAATCATTCGTTCCCTCCTGATTGGAAAATGAAGCGGCTACTGTCTGCGCGCAGATGATAAGATATTGATCAACTTCACATCTCTGTCACTAGGACTATTGAACCTGTGATGAAGGTCGGAATAGATAACAGGAAGGGATTATGACGACAGGCGGTAACATTTTATTAAAAATATATTTGTGCTTGTGTTGCCACTTTGATGAAAAACTTTTGAGGCATAGAAGAAAACTGCGAGACGGACGGGGAGGGAGACGTTGTGTGTTGGGATATAAAGGCAAGCCTTGGTGTTTACCATCCATGACATGAGCTCTGGGAGTGTTTCCCCTCTTTGCAGGTGCCCTTCCTCCATTCAGCTTGTTAAAGGCAGACCCATGTAAGCACCCCACCAGCATGTTAGGGGAGGGATAATGAAGTAATCCATAGTCATTACTCAACCATCACCCTTGGTGTGCACAGGCCACTGTGGATCACTTAGCTGGAGGTGTGTGTGTGGAGGAAGGCAGCCAGCGTAGAGCAATAGAGGGGGGGGCGGTAAGGGACATGGGGACTACATCCATAGGGTGAGCAGAGAAAAGGGTGAGGGACAGGGTGTAAGTGGGGATTTTGTGGTATACTTTAATTACAGCTGAAGGATAATTTGAGCATTTATTGATCCCGCTGCTATGACTGGGGAGGAGGATTTCTCCCTGTTGTTGTGACCTGCTGGCCTGGGTGGGGGGGGGGGGGGGACGCATGGGTGAGGAAGGTGGGAGAAGGAGGGAGGGAAGTTCACAAGGACAATAGGAAGAGGCGGTGGCAGGCAGGCGAGGAGGCTTTATGTCGCCATAAAGTTCAATAATATCACCATGACCACCTGTCCGGGGATTAAACCTCTAAATAAGCAAGGTGGCGCACGTTGCATTCTTAAGGACGCTGATTTATTTGTTTTGCCCGCCTATTTATTTAACATGCTGGCAAGCCGGGCAAGGCATGCAGGCCTGATACAACACCAAAACAACAGAATGACTCACAGCCAGACCCAAAGCCAATTCCCAGGTATTAGAGTGCTTTAAGTTTTATGATCCCCTATCACCAAACCTAATATAATTACCCAGCAAGGACACTCTGTCTTTCAGCTCTGGGGGGCCAAATGGGATGCTTGAAGAAAGAGGGTGGTGGTGGCGGTGGTGGTGGTGGGCGGATGAGTGGCTACTTGGTAGCGAGAGAGGGCATATGACAAGAAGACATTCACATCATTATTTTTTGTATGCATATACCCAAGCCTCTCACCAAAATACCCCATACACACACACCGAGAGTCTCTCAGACGATATTAAGTGGTAGTCCAACATCATATGGGCTGTGACCTTAGCCTTGTTTTTATTAATTGCCTTATCATTTAAATTAAGGAGCAACACCCCGTGTGAAGTTAAATTAACAGGGCTGCTTAAGAGTCTGTGTAATTAATAGAGTCCATTCTGAAGGTCAAGTCTTAGTCTGCAAGGATAAGGACTGTGTGTGTGTGTGTGTGTGTGTGTGTGTGTGTGTGTGTGTGTGTGTGTGTGTGTGTGTGTGTGTGTGTGTGTGTCTATTTTATCACCCTGCATGTTGTTGTATGAGACTAGTATGATTAGCTGCTGTCACACAGACCCATAAGTCATTCCATCCCTGACACCTCAATCTCTACCCGCTCCGCCGAAATGCGAAATGTGTCACTGTGGTCACCAGTGATATACACAGCCATTATGAATAAAATAACCATCGTTAGGAGGTCCAATACTGCATTATCTCCGTCCCTCATGCTTGCGCTGTGAGAATCTAGCTCCTTTCCCACAAGGTCAAGCTGGGAGGTCATAAAGGTTTTTTTCTTTCTGCCTTCATTCTCCGTAGGTTAAGCAACCTTTTCAGCAGCACTACCGCCCCCTATAACATGCTTATCCTCTCGGGAAACTGGTGTGTCCCTCATATCTCTATCATCTGTGTTTTTCGTTGTTTCTGAGCTGCCGTCTCAGCCGCGATTGTCTATCTTGCAGCTTGACACTGACATGTGAGGGACACATTAAAAATTCATGCTGAGGTAGAGCCACTGAGAAAGGCGGCAGAGCAATGTCTGGGAGATTGGCAGAAGATAAAGGTTAAACCTGCAGCCACAGTTGAGTTAGGAAAGAGAAAATCGGGGGAAAAGTGTGGATCGCACAGAAGTGAGAATACACAGGAGAAGCGGATGCTATTGTAGCGATGCAAACAGTTAAAGGCTGGCCAGGATGCTTCTTTTTAAAAGGTTAATTACATCTAATCTGTGCAAGAGAAGCCGTGTCAGAGAAAGAGACATTAATAAGGCATGACAAGGCAGAGGAACAGGTAGGGCAGCAGTCTGGGGAGTGGATGGACAGAAGACCGTGCCATCCACTCTCTCTGCTGCACCAGCCAACTAACAGGATGATAAAAAAGACTAATCAGTCATCAGAAGGGAGAGGAGGAGGAGAGATGCAAATCAGGAAGCTGATCAGAAAAGAATAATCGCGAGAAAAGAAAAAAGGTCTCTGTTGGTTTGCAATTGCCGCATTAAAATACCATTTCTAATTTAGTGTATATCTGCATTATGATCTCAAAGAGAATTTCCGGTAACAAAGGCAGTATTTCGCCTTTGAAACGTCTAACTCAATTCCCTGCACCAAGTCTGAAAAGACAGCCATCTGATAATCTTGCATCCCTTTGGGTTAAAATACTGCTAGGAAGTGAAATCCAAGAAAAGAACGCTGAAAATAATCTCTTCGAAAATCAAAGCAACATAAAAGGGAACAAAAGGAGCCTGCATCAACACAGGAATTAACGTAAAAGCATTTTCTACATATCAAAAATGGATCATTCGATGCAAATGACGCAACTGCATACAGGTAGCCAGAGATGTATTTACAAATGTATACATTCAAACAGAACCGGATAGACCTGGTTCTGTCAAGTGTCACAGAGTCAAGTCTGAAATCAAATAAAAGTAGATCTGAGTCGTCGGTGAGGCTTTGTTTTAACTTCAGGAAGAGAGAGGGGAAGTGATGAGTGTGAGACAACAGCCGCGAGACCGCTCTCTGCAGACACTAATGCTTCTGATGGCATTATCATCCACACATCAGCCCACCATACAGTAGGCAGGCACGAGTGTAGGACGCACCGCTCACTGTGACAGCTGGGGTCTGGGGGCTTGGGAGGGAGGAACAGCTCATTACTGGAGATGTGTTTCACTGTTTTGATGCGTAAATAGGAAAACTGCTATCAAAAGCAAGCATTGACAGCTACTGCATGGCCTCCCACTTAATCTAGATATGCGTGAATGAGAATAAAAGGATAATATCAGCATACAGTACAGCCATATATTATTTTACAAAAGGAAGTGAAATATAATCTACCCGCCAATCAGTGATTTGTATATCAATGGGCAGCTGTCAATGCGTGCACTTTGATGTTGGGTGAAAAGGATTATAATTAGCCCCTTGCTGTGAGTAAGTGAATGGAGCTGCAGGTAAGGAGAGGCTGATACTGTCTTGTGCATCTCTTCAACTCCTTTGCCGCCCACTTCAAAGATTGACATGAGAAATCAGTAGGTGTAAAAGTAAATTGCCTCCAACAAAACTCGTGGCGGATGGTTGCAATGCGACTGAGGCTCGGTGACTGCGTTTTATCGTTCAAGTGCTTCAGTTTTAATGCGTCGCTGTGTCATCAGCTGGCAACTCACCCTTGTACCCCTCGCAGATGCTCCAGGAAAATTCATTGCTCATCAATCCATCACATGGATTTTTATATGGCTTTTTATTTGGAGAAGTATTCAGGAGATGGGGGGAGGAATTATGTTGTGTTTTGCTTCCCCACTGCATCCCAAGACAACAGGATAAGAGACAGATGGAAGCTGGGATAAAGTTTACTCCGTATTGTTATGTGTTATGTGTCACTAAAACATCTAGAAAGCTGCAGCTGATTCAGAACGCCGCTGCTCGAGTCCTCACTAACACTAAGAAAGTCGATCACATCACTCCTGTTCTGAAGTCTTTACACTGGCTTCCTGTGTGTCAAAGAATAGATTTCAAAATACTGCTGCTGGTTTATAAAGCACTGAATGGTTTAGGCCCAAAATACATTTCTGACCTACTGCTAAATTATGAACCATCCAGATCTCTCAGGTCTTCAGGGACTGGTCAGCTTTCTGTCCCCAGAGTCAGAACTAAACATGGTAAAGCAGCGTTCAGTTATTATGCTCCAAATATCTGGAACAAACTCCCAGAAACCCGCAGGTCCGCTGCAACTCTGACTACTTTTAAATCCAGGCTGAAGACTTTTCTTTTTGTCGCTGCTTTTAATTGAACTATTCATATCTTAGACTGCACTGTAACTTTTATCCATGTATTTTTTTCTTTTAATGTTTATTTTATTAGCTTTTCTTTTTAATGACTGATTTTAAATGCCATTTTCTTAATGTCTTTCATTTTTTGTAAAGCACTTTGAATTGCCTGGTGTTCAAAGGTGCTATATAAATAAACTTGCCTTGAAGCTAATGCAGAATAAATAGATGTAATAAAAAAAGATGTGTTGCCATAATGATACATGTTTTAATTTGAATGTATTCTGCTCTGTGTTAATTATCTTGCCATATGAAAGATGTGTTCATGTACAAGTGCTTTAAACAAAGGTTATGGCTAAACAGTAATAAGTTATCATTAAACTTGAATAAAACATATTTGGAATTTGTGCATGTATTTGAGACCATTCTCCTAACGTGCCTGTATATATAGATATATATTATATAAATGATTATATAAATTATTCAAGAATAGAAGTATACATTTATATTGTATGTTAACATATATTAACATAAAAAACGACCCCTTTTCCGACGTGTAATTAGCTAAAGCTTTGTTGTTTATTGATATCAGGCAATGATACTACAGATTATTCAATTATTAATTAAATGTTTCGTTCTGTTATTGCATTCATTTGTATGTCTGTTTTAAACGCTCAAAAAAAAACTAAAAAAAACTAAACCGTACATTTAATTCATGTGTGAAGGAGTCATGTGACCTAGTTTAAAGAGCAACACAACAAAACGAGGCATTCACCATGGAGATACTGTACCTTGCTAAATGATGTTGTGTAAAAGTGTTTACTCCAATTGTGTATGTTTTAGTTTAAATAACTAAAGGAGTAAAAAGCAGACAAAGGAGGACAACCTTAATTTGGTTTGGTTTTAAATACATTTGTTCAAATACTGGTTAGGGTATCTTGCAAGGTTTATGGGTACATTTGTGTGTGTGCTTTAAACCCGCAGTTGTGTGTGTCTTTCACTTGGCAACAGACTTTCGGTCAGATCAGCTTTACACCGTGCATTTTGTTCTTGGCGTAATGACAAAAGCCCCATTTGCTGGATGCAAATTAGCAGCAATGTCAGCGCTCCTAATTCAACACGACTCCTCTTCCATTAAAAAAAATGGAGGCTTTTCACAGAGATGTTAATGGATGAGCAGCTCTCCATAGATGAAGTGATCCTAGATAGTAATGAGTAATGTCGCTAAGAGTAAGTTCCACTCAGTGGGTGTACGTGAACTTTAACTCACACGCTGCAGTGTCGACTTGTGAAATTGTAACTCTTTTTTTTTTAAAGCTCTATAATCAATTTACTTTCTGGATAAAGAGAAAGTACACAAAGGAAGTGAGTCAACCAGAAACTGAAGTGTATTTCTGTTGAGTAATCACATAACTGACTAAAAGTAGGAATAATGTACAGTATAATGTGTCTTAAAGAACTGTAAACAAAATCCATATAATGCAAAACTAAGCAATACAAGCTAACTCAGAACACAGTAAACTACGGCAGCATTACGCAGATATCAAGTGATCTTTAAGGTTGCACTTCAGTAAGAAATAACCATTTGCAAGGCACATTTTCCCTCTAGAGAAGTAGCCTAATAATGTACGCAAACTTAAAGTTCAAATGATACACCTGAAGGATGCTGCAGGCTTTAAACAAAGTGTCGCTTAAAGTGGTGTTGCATCACCAATCTGATGTGTGCCATAAAAGGTTGATACATACCTTGCTTTCCTTGTTATTCATTTATATCGCTTTGACTTTCCACATGAATTCAGTTGCATATCACAAGTTGCCTATGATAAACCAATCAGTTAACAGCAATGACGAGAGAGTAAATCACAGTTTGGCAATATCAAGGTAAGTACAGTCGTCCAATCGTTTTGAAACCGCAGCAGAAGTGTCTTTGATGCGTCACCGTAAGAAATAACAAATTGGGCATTAACCCAGGGTAGACCATCATACAGTCCTACTGGTGTAAACTCGGTTTATAAGGGAAATTGGGTTACTAGAAACTAGGTTAATGCTTTAATCTCGGTATAACTTCAATCTGGTAACTGTAGAGTGTGTGAAAATATCCTGCATTTTTGGCTGACCTACTCTAGCCAATTTTCTTCCTGTCATGGTGGCGAGGCCCTTCTTAATCAAACCTTTAATGTTTTGACTCAGGGAAGAAGAACAGGCGTAATGACGACCGGCCCTGTCCGATATTATAGCCGCCATCCCTGAGGAGCAGGCACTTGGCAGGTACCGTGATGATGATTTCATGTCTGTCTCGACCACGTTAACAAAACCACTCTATGGTCGTTTCTCGTCCAAATGACAGGTTGATGTGTCGTGTCAGATTACATGAAGGAGGAGCGATGCTGTGAGACAATCAGTCCATTCCCGGTGTATAACGTGTTGCTGATGCCGTCATAGCTTTCGAAACATATATCTTCCTCTTTTCAAAACGTGTTTCTATAGTTTTAATACAAATTGGATGCCGTGTATATTTTGTGAATTTTGTTTGTGAAGGGGAAATTTAAGTCAAATGTAAGGCTGTATCGGTACTGCATTCCCATCTTGATAAAGGTTTGTGTTCTGAAATTAATGTATTTTTTTGTGTAATGTCATGCTCATATTATCTCTGTTCATTCCAAATGAACACATCACCACCATGTGCAGTCAGCCTCATGAATAAACTTAAAAAAAGACCTTGATTAACTGTATAATATTGTGAATGAGTAGATTGTTTATCATGCGGCATGACTCTATACAAAGCAGGCATTCTCTGCATATAATAACATTTTCATTAGTGCCTATTGTTTCCCCCATGTTGCTTCGACAGATGCGTATTATGGGAATCGGTTTGACTTCCTATGTCATTCAGCATGCATGTCAAAAATATCAACGCTAAACTTGTTTTGTTTGATGTATTATTTACCATCTTGTACAAACTGCCTCTGAAGGCATACATTAAAGCTGTGAGATGAATAAGTCTTGCTGACATGCATTTGAATGAATACATGCTATGAATTTCACAGGTCACTTCTCAAGGGTTAACAGTTGTTACAGAGACCGAGTTGTGTCCTTTGTATGCACACATGAGAGCGAGTCTCAGAGAATCAGCCAGACACTTGTTCTGTTATTTCTCACTTAAGGGGGAGAGATAGGGCGACATGACTAAAACCTTGCCTTGCTCCCTGAAGGCGGCACCATATTCGGGGGGGCCTTGTCAGCAGCCAAAAGGTTTTAATGGAACTTTAAATGTGCACATGTCGCTCGTGTAGTTCGAGAGACGGAGTGTCGAGGGGGAAAAAAAGGGGGAGAGACCTCTTTGAGTGTCAAGCTGCTGAAAGGAGACATGGTGTCCGTTGAGAGAATAGCTGCTTCAGTCCTCTTCCCCCGCCGACACACATACGTAGATGCAAACTCACATAGTCAGCTTCTCTCCCGGTAATGTTCTCTGCGAGCGTCAGAGCTAGAGATAGGCCTGGGTGTTAGGTGTGAGGTATTTTGCACTTCACATCTTCACTTAGCTAGATGGAACCCCCGCTGTGATATGGCTGCGATTTAGCTTTTTGTGCTTCTACTGCCTTTGTGCCCACGTTTTACAGAGAGTTTTAGCATTTCCATAGTCCTCAGATGACATTGTTAAACATTACACTGACAGCATAGAGTATTCACAACTGGTTGTTAACTATTAAAAAAACATTACTTTAGAATGTCAAGATTGAAGTGACATTTTATAAAAAGTTTCCCATGAAAATGCAGCCAGTTGGTATTGTCTTTATAGATTTACTGATGTTTGTTCCTCTTGCTCTGCTTACAATTTAATCATCCAATTTGTGTAAACTCCTTACTTAAAAACAGCTGTCACATTTGTCATTTCTGTATATAAAGTCTGATTTGAACACCAATAATATGCATTTACTGAGCAATAAGAAACATATCAAATATAGTTCTCTTGCAGGGTTTTATTTAGAAATCTCCCAAATGCATTTGTGTGTAAAGCATTTATTAAAGTTAGACACCTTAAAAGACATGAACTTCCTTACTTCCCCTGCATTAATGTATTATTAATGTTATGAAGGTATTTTGAATGAAAAATCCTCTAAAGAATTGACAATTGATGAAAGTTAGTGTCATGAAATAAACAATGACATTAAAACAAAGGGAGAAAAGGTGAACTGGTACTGACTGTGTCTTTCTCAGATGTGTTCTGCACCTTCATGTTTTGTTCTTCCACATTCTGTTCATAAAACCTTCACAACCATGCCCGGCCACACATTGTCACCATGACCCGTTCCGTTGTTACATCAAAGCACAACAGTGACTTGGCCTCAGTCGGCACTTATTGTAAAGAAATTACACACCAGGAAAATCCTATGTTGGCCGTCATGTCTTAGAATGACTCTCGCTGCAGAGAATGCCTGTGGGCTGCCTTGTAAACAGAAAGCCAGTTAATGCCAATTAACCCGGCAAGAATACCACTGAATTGTTCTGAAACCGTCAGGGAGCATGCCTTCATCGGCCATCCCACGGTGGGATTTGAGTGTAAAACCTATTGTGGTTACAAAGCACTCATTACCAGGGATTTTTGTTTAGGTTGCGTTTTCAGATTTATGTTTATATTGACTAGCATTCTATTGATTTTGAGGAGCAAAACCTTACATTAAATAAGCAAGAAAGTACCAATGTGTAGCACCGTTTGCATGGTTAAATCACTAACATGATACTACGTTATATACATTCTGGAAAAAGCAGAAATAGTATGGCATAGCTCACACTTATGGACTCAAAAATCAAAACAGTCGGCTTTTTCTTAACAGGGGATAGCTAAAAATAGTTTGACTTGATGTAAATGTCCTGTGATGCGATGCCAGACACTACCAGTTGAAAACCAATGGGGCTTCTTTTGATTCCCCCAGAAACAGAAGCAAAGATCATCATACAGTAGCTCCTCTACTCAAATGGTAACTTCTTACACAATGCAATGCCAATCAGCCTTGCCAGATCAAGCAACATTGTGATAAAAAAGTTTCAACAACATTATGAATATGCACATTCCATGACTACAAAATAAGAACATTAAACTATCCTGTTAATGGGAAACTGTGAAGCTGACCGTTGAGCGGCCCGACCAAGCAAGGAGGCACAGGCAGAACGTCCAAAATACAACCCGGTGTGGGCATTTATTACTCAAACATATGACACAGCCTCAATCTGCTGTTCACGTGAGCACAGTCACCAGCCACAAGGATTTCACACACACTACCACCCACACAGACAGGGAAACAGAGCCTAAACACTAATCAGCAATTAGACACAGGTGAGGGGGGAGGAGACAACACAGGGCACCAGGTGAACACAATCAGGAGCAACAGACAAAACAGGTTTGGGGAACACCCCCAAACCAAACCACATGTGCAATGTTACAAGGCCCGAAGCCGTCAGTCCACAGTGACGAAGTTACCTTCAATCAAGGATATAAACTCAACACAAAAAGTAAGGCAATTTGTGTTTGGTAGATGGTTTCTATGTTGTAACAATGCTTACATGGCAATACATCTTATACCGTTGGAAAGCCTGTTTTCTTACCTTTCCAATGGTACCACATTTTTGAGGAACAATCATTTGCGGGATGAGCAGCAGAGCTGAGTATGTGGGGTGCACCCATGAAAAATGTAACAAATCTCCTCAGCCAATTGCCAAAAAGTATTGTTACAACATAGAAATCATCTACCAAACACAAATTGTTTCTTGCTCCCGCTAGAAAGCAACTACCCAGAAAATATTGTAGGAGTTGATAGGATATAACACTTTTTTTTTTCCATATGGGTCATTGTGGTTCGGAATCAACAAAACATTGTCGTCATGATGAAGGAGCTCACACGTGTCCCCGTCAGACATTTATTTTTGACCTATTGACCACAGTATGAATCCTAATGTTGTTGGTGATCTTCTGACAACCATCAAAGCAAAATTCCGATACATTTCAGCTTTGGTCAAAGATAAATCTCTATTTTTAGGAGAAAGATGCTCAATTTAAACCATAAATGTCACCATTAAGTCAACCTAGTAAATATAGCTCTGCCCCTACTGTGAATCTAAAGCAGTGTGCAGCCCTAATGCTGCTGCAAGAAACCTCCTTCAAAATCAGAGACGCTTACCCAACTTAATGTCATAATCCCTTCCACTTCATCAGAGCTGCAGAACTACCACCATGACGGCTCAGCTCGCTTAGCCCGTGGACAAACACTCAACCATCCAGCCTCATCAGGTCTATTTATCAGAATGATCTCTTTAAAGTCAGCTCTCCCCATCCCGCCGCCCTACTTAAAGCCATGTCGTGTTAGCGCCCATAGATCGGCTCCCTCATTCATGTCGCCAAATCACTGTGCTGATTCTCTCGCTATAGAGCGCTGGGCATCAACTCTGTCTACCCTGCGATTAATGTAACTGGAAACTTTGTCAACATGTATGAACATCTTCATTGGAGGAAACTTCCCTGCCATTACCTAACTCTCATTCATCAAGCAGCAGTACTTTTTTATGCTACTGAAAAAAAAGGTTTAAATTATTCCGCTTTATTTTTTTCCAGTCGATTTCTGTCAAAACTTTCTAAAAAGCAGTCTTGCATAATTTAGGCTCCCTTAACGATGGTTGATTGTCATTCAAGCATTTTGACTAAATGTTTCAGAATCCTTGCTTGGATCAGAGTGTGACTTTAAATGTATTTGCAGCACTTTCCATGTTGTCTTTTAAGAATGCCAATGTCCTCTTTCCTCTCCTATTAGTCCCAGACCTTCCTAAATGTAGGCTCACAATCCTGTTCTACCCAATCTGCCTAATTACTCTCCCAGAGGATTCCAGTCCTTGGACGAACTATGATTTTCTCCTCACGCTTGTTAAACATGTTTTTCCCACATGGGGGAGAAATCAACACAGTAAGACTCAGAAAAGAGAACAGCAGTGACCCCTTCAAAATCAGATGAAAACAAGGCACTGTCCTACATACATAAGCTCTGTTTACATTGGCTGTAGCTCTACGTTATTTATTTTTAGAATAGTGAGTCACAGTCAAATGTTTCCATTTAGCCATTAGTTATTATATTTGTTTTCTATCAAGAAACACAAAGCAAGTAACAGTAAACTGTACTATTTACACAATAATGCTCTTTAGTAAGCAGAAAGAGGTATACAATATTGTGCTATTGGATTCCAGTATTATTCTCGATTCAGACACGAATGCCTTAAAAATGATTTATTTGTATTTCCAGGTGTATGTATACTAATGTAAACTGTTATATAGTCTACTGAAAACAATGATCCTAAAAAGGTCACTGAATATAACAATAAACTAGGAAGACAAAGCGTTATGAAGATGATAATCCTATGTTCAATGGGTGTTTGTAACCACAGGGCAAATTGCATTCAGACCATTATGTAATGTACTCATCATAAAATGCCATTGCACGCTTTTATCAGCAAATGGAACTATCAAAGTAATTATCTAAATAGCCATGGCATAATGGCAAATCAGAGGGAACCCTCTCATGATAGAAGAATCCTCTTCGTCTGATCTTAAATAAGTAAAATGTATGTCAATGCTTTTCCACTTTGAGTGGTTAAATAGCTCATTCCTTTTTCCCACAAGTTATGCGCTCTGATGGCCCCTACACACGGCGGCGTGCGTTGCCGCCTCAACGCTTCTGCCCATTCACTTTGAATGGGGTGACGTCACGATTCGCCGAACTGCATTCTGGGAGCAAAGCGTAGATTCTCTTGCGTTGCTCGCTGCAAAAGTAGAGCAATGTTCTACTTTTGCCGCCTCGACGGAGGCGTCAGCCAATCGAATCATATGCCAGTGCAAGCTCTAGCCAATCAAACCGCATGCTTGTGTGTCTGGGGCGGGAGATTCATGTGATTGGTTGTTGGTCGAGTTTCAGCCCCCCCCCGCCGGCAGGCGACAACGCACGCCGCCGTGTGTAGGGGCCGTAACACATTGTATGTGATAGGCTAAGGGGCGGGACATCTCTGAGCGGTTGACCAATCACAACACAGCCGGCCAGCCAACCAATCCGAGCAGACTGGACTCTGGTTTCAAAACCAGCCATCATGTGTGTAATATTAGTGGATTGGGCTTTCAACAATAACTTAATTACATTGTTAAAACTAACTTTCAGTTTTACTTTTATGAAAGACATGCATCTGCCATTTGTGTTTAATAAAGCGTATTAATTGGCCTTAAAAAATGCGGGCCATCCATGTTTATTTTATTGTTTGTTCTTCAGATTTAATTAGAGGCAAGAATGAAAAGATGTTTCGCAGTCAGCAGTAGTCCTTGGTGTCAGACCATTCCGGCAGCATCAGTACATATGTATAAATATTATCCAAATTAATTTCGCTATAATCCATTTAACTGAGATTTACCAAATAGCGAAACAACAGAAAGAATTTGTGAACTACATTTGCAAATTAGAAAAAAAAAAATCAACATGAGACTATCAAACTTACTGAATGAGAGTCGTTGGTGTTCTTGGACATAAGCTCGAAAAAACCATTTTACAAGTATTAGGAAATGTCCTGAACACAGCATATCCACCCAGCTCATTTATTAAACATCTCTGTGCCCCTCACTATGGGCAATATACAGTAGGAGAGAGGTCACCATCCCCACACCTGCTCAGGCTAATCACCCACCGTGAGACTGAGGGGTGAGAGGGCGCAGGGCAGAGAGCACACACACATGGGCCAACCTGAACCCCCACCTCACCTTTACACCCCCGGCTTTTCTCTTACCCATCATGCTCTATCCCACCACAGCGCGCCCTCACTCCAACCCCACCTCTCCCCACTGATCTGCTGCCTTTCTGCCGTTTTCTGCAGACGACTGGCTTTGCCGCTGCCCCGGAGAGCCGAGGCGTCATCAGGAATTCAGATGACTCTGCCCCATAATGCACCACACTGAGCTGCTCTGTTGCTGCGCCTCCACTGTGAGTCACTTTTACATTTTAATTGTTGTAACATTTTGTGACGAAAGATTGGTTTCACTAACACTTACTCTTCTCCTGACGCATTTTGTTACACAAACAGGAGGATGACACACATGCAAAGGTGATTTAACTATTGGTGGACAACAAGTATTCAGACCCTTTACTTAAGTCAAAATACCAATACAACAGTGTAAAAGTCCTGCATTCAAGATTAGTACAAATACATGTGATTTTGACTAATATATATATATATTCTTTTATTCCTAATACCACATGTTTAGATCATTAAAACTGATGCAATATGAAGTGGTATTTTATTGTAGCTGGTGGAATTGGAGCTAGTTTGAACTACTGTGGCTTTTCATTTAGACATAGCTATTAACACAGGGGTGTGGGTCCCCTTTCTAAATGGTCTGAGAATATATATCATTTAGAGTATTTAGATGACAAATGCATTTTTTATATTTCCGATGTTCTATAATGCAGATTTTGTAAAATATGTAAAAAAAAAATGTATGTATGCCTCAAAGGTTTATTTGAATAAAACATTTTAAGTTTACAGGAAAAAAATCCGCTAAAAACGTATCTGAAAGGAGAGAACAGATCCCACACATAGCTTCTTTGCGAGGAGTTATGCGTCTCAGAACAACTGGTTTAATCTTTATGTGTTTATCAAATATGTTTCATGTACAACATTAATGAGAATAAACTAGTAATTGTTGGATGAATACAGTGAGGTTAAAAACAGTTTAAGTAGTATAACAAATAAATTGTTGAGTAGATTAGCTCAAAGTTGTACTTTACTGCAGTACTGGAGTGAACTTATTTAATTACTTTCCAAGGCTCAGATGTGTTGTGGGAGCTTGTACAACCAGGTTGAAGATATTGGAAAGCTGTCATGGGAACCTGCCCTCTTCCCTAAGCTTTCACTACCTTTACTCAATACTAAAGTACTAACATGAATTATGTAGATAAACAGCAGGGAGATAATACAAGACAAATCTACGATGTGCCTGTGGGTGGGCCTTATTAGGACTGACAGATGATGCCTATAAGCAGGGGTCCACATAACTTGTTTGCCCTGCATGGTTCTCAAATGAGCACCTGGAGATGTTGCTTGGTGCTCATCCTTAAAATGAAATAAACTGTAACTTTTGAGGGGGTCTTGACTTTAGACACACGGCACTGAACACACAGAGGTGAACACACAACACGCATGCAGAGGTGAACACAAGACAACATTAGCACAACCAGTATTCCTACAAGCTGTCATCACTACCCTCCTCACTGTCTTCCTCTCTGTCAGACATGGTAGCTGATGATGTAGGCCTACTTCTTTCTCTCTGGTTGAGTCTGCGATTAGCTGCTGGTTTTGGGTCGAAAGTCTCTGTTGTCCTCTTAGAAAAGTGGATGTAATCAAATAAGTATGTGAACATAACCAATAACCTACCATAGCCAATAACAAATTAATGTAACTTATTTTATTTATGTTGTTCATTCATATCTTATTTTACCTTAACATTTATTTATGCATTTTTTTTTATCTCAAGTTTTAAAGGATATTTTTGGTTACTGTCCTATAGTATACATTGGAATGATTTCAAACCTGTTTATCCCAATAACTATAAAGGAGTGCCTTGGAAATATGTGTTTACGTAAATTGTGACCAAACCGTTTGAACTTAGACTAAAGTGAACTATCTAAACACAGTCCTTTACCTCACTGAGCTGTAGTATCAGCCTCTCAGTCTGACTGGAGACGACTCTCCCTCCACATTATTGTAGAAACATCTACTTCTTATATCCGTTAGAGCAGCTAGCACCAGATTCTAATAACAACAGCGCTGGTACCGGTGCACCCTCCCTCTCTCCCTCGCTCACTCGCATTTTGGCTGTGAGCTGCGGGCGCCAGATAAGCCAACATCCCCCATTTTCATCACTTACAGCGCCCATCATACAGGGCAAATGAAACGTGTAACCGTGGTGAAAAGTGTGTTACATTTACTTAATTGTGAATATCGTTACATCAAGGCCGAAAATTAGGATGAGCACCAACGGTCAAAAATGGTTGTTTCCCTCCCAGAGCTGCCAGCGCAGCGCCTCATTTATAACGCCGTGCGTAGGATTCACGTGGGAAGGTTGATTACGTAGTAGAAATCCAAAAAATAGGTACAGAAATGTTCCGACATTTTCCGATTCACCAAACATTGGGTACCGGCGAGGAAAGTGCGTACGGCACTTCCTACGCCGGTTTCCCTTTATAAATCACAATCGACTCGAAATGCGGTGCAGCTTTTGCGGGCTTCACGTAACGCCCATATTTGCCTATAACTAGTCAAAGAAACGCCCATTCATTCATTCTGACTGACTGCATGAAGAAGATCGCAGGGAATGACGACAGAACAGCTAAAAAAATCTAATCTCACACCGTGTCAGATTTTGGTTATTTTGGGGAGGTCGAGATAAATCATATTGTTTGGTGGATGCAGTTTGAACCAGAGTAGCAGCATGGAGGTCGGATCGTCACCAAAATAAATAAATAAGTGGTCCGAAAAAGGTTAATGACAAAAAAATTACACATGATCGGGGAATCCCTCCGGAGTGGAGTCATGACGACTGGATCTGAATTATGTTTTTGTATTTGGTGGTTTGTGTCCCAGCTGTCGATCAGCTGTGCGCAGCGTCTCCACTGCAGCCTGTGCATCTCAACCCCCATCATTTTAAGATTGGCTTTAATCAATGTTTGAAAATGAATTCTTCATATATGATAAATGAGGTAACATTTTATTTATGGTATTATTTCCACATATTTCTCTCCATTCTTCCTTCTGCCAACACGGTGTCGCAGTTTCTC
Organism: Harpagifer antarcticus; assembly: GCA_902827135.1. Taxonomy (NCBI): domain Eukaryota; kingdom Metazoa; phylum Chordata; class Actinopteri; order Perciformes; family Harpagiferidae; genus Harpagifer; species Harpagifer antarcticus. The sequence continues at coordinate 1,868,753 of CADEHL010001417.1, forward strand.
GTCTCTCCTGTTGTTGTGCTTAGTGCGTACGCATGGGTTAGAGTTTGCGTGGAGGACCGCACATTTTCTCGTCAAGTTAGTATTTTATAAATCGCAAACATTGCGTAGAAACTGCCGTACGCCATTTTTTGAGCGTATATCACTTTATAAATGAGGCCCCAGATCTGGCGGCCTAGGCGAAAATCTATTACGCCAGTGCTACGGGCCGGCCCTGAGTTCATATCATAGGTTCATATGCAACTCGCAAATATATTTCTCTCTCTCTTCTCTCTTCTCTCTCCCTCAATGTTGGTACGCAAATGCGCCTTTTTTCAAATGACACGGTGCTCTTTTTTTGGCGGAGGTGCACCAGTTATGTGCAGCCCTGTCTATAAGGGACCTGAAATGTTTCCCTAATTCCACCTAAAATCAGACTTTGCAATTAGTTTCTCAGGTTTATGGCAAAAACTACACGTCAGTTTCGCTGTCAATTTCTTTAACATATCAAGAAATATGTATAAAATACCTTAGCTTATCTGAATTTGTATCCAATTTTGATATACAAATATAGAAAGCATACTCAATCAAATCAAAAGTGTGGGTGTAAAACAAATAATGTTTTGGATACAGAGAACACTGTAAAGTATTTTCCCTGTTCATTTTTCTACATAGCCTCCAGTTATTGCCCGAGGAGATATGTGAACATTTCTAAAGGTTGTAATTGTTGATATGTTCTGTTTTGACGCCAGAATTGACATTGGGAAAATAAATGACTAAATGTAGGGTTTGCAATCCCCTGTACGTGAACATAGTGTGAAAATAACCAAAAACAAACCAAACCTTTTGTTTGAATTAGACATGCTTTGATCCTTGCATTTTGTAGACTTTGAATGAAAAGTGTTAGCCAGCACCGTTTGTCCTTCCTAACACGCAACCAAACATCAAATGGGCATTTTGAGGACTGCAAACTACACAGTGAACTGCACAACACTTTAAAGTGAAAACCATTATTTCCCCTGCAACTAAAATCTCCACCTGAATCCCACACTGGTTTGTTTTTTCCCTTGAATAGAAACACATGATCATGAAAGGTAGCCTCGACTGTGCACAAGCTCTTTCACTACCTGCTCTCGCTCCTTATTTTTTCAGAACACACTTTGCTGTGGGAAATTTCATGGATCATAAATGTGCAACGTCTTAATGCACCCTATAGCGGGCTCCGCTCACGCTCTGAGAGGCTGCCTACGAGTCATTCATGGCTGGTTGGAGCTGGTCTTGTGAACAGGAGCATGACTTCCATACAGCAATACCATCCCACACACACACACACACACGAGATGACCTGGAGATGCAATAGCCGGCAGCTGTTGGCAGATATCTCCAAACCACACATAGTGGCAGTGAATTATTAAAAAGGGAAACAGTCATTTTGTGAATGAAGAGTATAATAAAAAACACCTTTCCATACCTTTCTCAACAAAGACGAGTCTTAAGGGCTTTAGAAGCGAATATCCTGCAGGGAGCTTCACTGTGAAATAAAGGGGCTGTTAAACTAGCCTGCAAAGTATTGCCCACTCTAATCACAAAGGGAGGACAAAGAAATGTAGGAGTGATGTGGAAAATACATGGCATCCGGTGTTTGGGCGCAATGCCGCTGAATTAAAGAATGTATTACTGTGACTAGTGATTTTCAATCTTTATTATTATTTTATTCCAACTCAGAGGTACTCAGAAGTGTAAAACTTTGTTTCGTAAATAAAGGTCTACTGGTGTTATTTGTTGCTTTCTTTTCCTTTCAAATCAAGTTTTATTTATATAGCACATTTATAAACGATTTTGTGAAGTCCATGTCCAACTTCTAATAGGGACCCTGTTGTGACCCCACATCACAACTGCTCACATAATTCATTTTGATTGAACTTTTTAAAAGTTTTAGCAATCATACCACACCTAGACACCCAGCTGAATGAGAATGCCATTAGGACCTGGCATTCTAAATGGTCCAACTACGACACTCATAAAAAGTCCATGAATCAAAAAAGCTGGCATCGTTCATGCTGGGTGACATTTTTACTTGGTTTGAGGTTACAAGGAAAAAGACAAAGTGGGAGAAAAGAAAGTGATTGGAAGACTGATCAGTGTGGCACATCGCTGATATTTTTCTGAGAGGGAAGAATAAAGAAACTCATACATTTAGTGAGATGGATTTTGGTAGTAGTGCATTTCAAATCAATGCACTGACTCAAAACCCGCCGGCAACACTGAGTCTTTATTGAACGATTGTTGTAATCAAAACATCCCAATCACTGAATCGACTCCGTTTCAACAGTATATGTTCAACATGTATCTATACGTTTGTGTCTATAATAAAAATGGGCTTTTCTGAATGTCACGGTAAAAGGCCGGTCAATGAAGGTGCATCCAACACTGATATCAGTCTATGGATAACGATTGAGTCATTGCATGTGTCCTGAATGTGAGATGGGTAATATTTCCATTTGACTTGTTTCAATGATTTACTAATTTGGAGGGGAAATATTGACTGAGGGAAAATGTCAGTCTTTTTCCAATATCTGAACGAGGAACTGCCTTCGCTGCATTGCCCCAGAATATCCTCAAATGACTCCGAGAGGCTGTGGATTTTTAAAAGAGTATGAAGGCACAGATTGAGTCATGATGGGAATTATGCTGTAATATTACACAATATATAAGGGAACCCTGAACTCCGAAATGGGCCATGAGGGGGTGACATTTCCAAACTGTCTTGAGGGAAAAGCCTGTGGCGGGAAGCCTTGGAGACATCCTTGGCTGCTTTAACGATCCTTATTCATCTACTCAACCCTTACACAACACACTCCTTCCTGCACAGGCACACACACACACACACACACACACACACACACACACACACACCACACACACACACACACACACACTTCAGTGATGCATTATAATCTTCCTGTACATAGCCTAGCCCATGAATTATAGAACAACAAGTTTCGTGTGAAAATGGTGATAAAGAGTATTCTTCTACGCTCAGGCCATCTACTCGCTCACACTCACATATTTTGTCTTCACATGAGTGGGATACAAGTTTTACTTCACTGGCTTTGAGCGCAGGAAGATAAGTGGAGATGTGCTGCACTTTATTTCCATGTCAGGAGCCTCTTTTTCCACTTGATTGGCCTTTCATCACACAGCATGCGGTGCAGACAATGAGGCAACAGGAAGTGGAAAGCCAATAATGGAATGCATTGGAAAGGAGATGAAGCACAGACATGCCATGAGAGGAGGAACGAGACTTGACTGCTGATCTTTGATAAGGCATCTCGGGAAGACACAGGGGGGAAGGCTCCGAGCCAAACCCTGCTCCGTATTCACCCCTGTGAACGGCATTTCTGACTTATACAGACATTGTGTTCATTCATGCACAACATAACATTCCAAGGTACCAGCAGCGAGAAAAAGATTGAAAGCAACTCATCACTAACTACATGTAATCTATTTCCCTTCAGTTGTCACAGAAAATAACACATTTGACAAATCTTAAATGTGGAAACATTTTCTCCTCCTTCCCGTGTCTTGTCACTATGTTGAGACTTACGGTACGTCCACACAGCAGCTTTAAACAAATCTTCCAACGCTTCTCTGCCCATTGACTTTGAATGGGGATGACGTTGCTTTGCCTCGCTTTTCGCCGAACTGCATTGTGGGGGAGCGAAGCGAAGATTTCCAGGATTTCCAGGATTTTCAGGATTCAAAAGTTGAGCAATGTTCAACTTTTGAAGCGTCAGCCAATCAAATCCCGTTTATGCAAACCTGACAGTAGAAGCGCTAGCCAATCAAACCGCGTGTAAGCAGGGAGAGCCGGACCGCAGTTCATTTCCTCATATTCCAAACGAGAAATTACGGTAGCAAATCACCCGGTTCTTTACGACCAGACTATTTACCAGGATACACACCGGAGGAACCAGGCATGGAGGGAGGTGGCAGAGACAGTGGGTGAAACTGGTAGGTTTTCGCCTGTTTGGGGAGTTTATATATACAGTATATTGCTCGCATAAAATCCCCGGGGTTTTTTGCTTTGTATGTCAGGGGCGGGAGATTCATGCGATTGGTTGTTGGTCACGTTGCTCGCAAAAAATCCCCAAGCTTTCAGACACGCCCAGCTCCAAGATTTTCAAGATTTTTTCAAAGCTGCTGTGTGGACGTACCGTTAGGGAAAGCAATTCCTAATCCTTACGTTCAGGTAATATTGTCTGATGGCAGAAAAATGGCAGTGTTACAAGCTCTACTCCTCCTATGTGCTTTCATATGTCCAATTTCTGTGTCAGCAGTGTGAGCAGAGAAATCAAAATGCAGAAAGTTGGGTGATGGGAGAGGCGGCTTATTATAACTCCCACTGGAGAATGTTCAAAAGAGCTGCACTCTGACACCCGATGTGCTGGGTTGGTTGCTCTCTGTTTTAATCTAGCCTAAAGATATATGTTTATCAAAGTGAATTTTCAGAGTCTGTTTTTCCAAGGCTATGCCGAAGCTTTAAAATCTAGCAGAATTCAAAGGAGCTGGCCCCAACATGAAATGATGAGCACATCACCGAGATGCAGTAACATGGCGCAACAGCATCTCACCGCAAAAACGTGATGACTCCATGTCTGTGTATTGATATAAACTGATTGTGTTGGAGTTAGAACACTGCTTTCGGTGCCAACTAAAAGCTTTCTTGTGTAGCTGCAAAAAAAAACATTTCCTATGTTTATATGATGAAGTTTCACACAAAAGCTGTCTGTGTTCCCTTTGAAAAGGCTTCATGTAGACGGCAGAGGCTTTTACAATATCACACAGTAAGGTCATGGCCTTTTGTTTTTGTGTTCTTGTTACCCTGAATCAGTTATTTGGTAGAGCAAAATAGCAAACAAATCAATTTAAAGCTACATTTTGCCCATTTAGGGACATCAGAACAAGCTGAGAGCTCTTAGACGCATTATAGTCCCTAATGAAATCTATTAGCAAACCGGAAAGAGTATGGTTGCATTTTTAACAAGAGTAAGTCCAAAATACACCTTTTAGATCCTTTTAAGTCTCCACCAACTCCTTTGAAAAAACGTGGAACTTTGGGTTTGCTTTTCTGTATTTTAGTATCTTCTGTTGGTGACACCTTAAAATACCTTACCAAAAATGTGTTATATTCTTACTTACACTTATCTCAGAATGTCTTTGTTATGATTAAGAACGCTTTGAAGTCCATTTAGGAGGTGGTGGACGGTGGGTTACATCTGCACTGTGTGGAGGAAATTCCACACAAAAATGGAAACAACCTGTTTGGCAAGAAATGAACAAACAATAGGAGTTTAAAGCAAAGTTTTGTTATTTAATAAAGTCAATAAAAGTCAAAAAGCATTTAACAGAGTTAATCTATTTCAGCTGAAAGGACAGAGTCTTTCACCAAAAGGTTCGTACAAGATCTGACCACACACAACAGAAAATACAAACAAACACTTTATACACTACAGAAGGAGGGAAGGGGAAGGTCCTCAGCAAGCACATGTACATTACAGGAAGTGTTGACCAGACGGTTGAAATGTACATACAGCTATGCTATATATATTATTCGGCTGATCAGTAGTCCCTAAAACCAAGAAAAAGACCAGGGGAGACCGAGCCTTCTCAGCGGTCGCCCCCAGGCTCTGGAACAACCTGTCCGCTCCCATGTCACATTTGTCAACCACCCTCCAAACTTTTAAGACCCGTCTAAAGACCCACCTCTTTTCCCTCGCTTTCGAGTCAGTTTGAGCTATGTATGTTTTATCGATTTGTATGCTTTTATTGTCTGTCCATAGCCTTTGTGTACCTTGTATTAATTCTTATGTGTGCCTTTTATCTATTATTGTAATATTATAATGTTATGTTTAACGTGAAGCACTTTGGCAAACCCTCTGTTTTTAATATGTGCTATAGAAATAAAGTGGATTGGATTACAGGAAAACATTTGGCCAGACGATTCAACTCACATTCATGTTAATTACAAACCAATGGTTGTAGACAGAGACAGCCTTTTGTCTGTTCTAAGGAAGTGGAAATTAGAGGCTAGATGTGAATTAAAACCGTGGGAAATAAACAGAGAATGAAGTTACAGTAATACTTATGATTAAATTAGATGTAATGATACTTTTATACAACACACTGTTTTGCTGCAACAGTGACTGATCTTAATAAGTACAGCAGCACACAAAGGAAATGCTCTGGCTTTTCAGCATTATGGACGTAGACATTAGGCTCACCGAATGCAGGGACCCTAGAAAACTCCAAAGTCACAGAGCAGGGGGTTTTTAACTTTTGAATGCAGGACTTTTACTTGTAACAGAGTATTCCTACACTCTGTACATGAACAGAGTACCTTTTTCCACCTCTGCACTTATGTTACAATCCAAATGTAGATATATCAATGTTCCAATTCAGATACGTTTGGACGTTTGCATCTTTAAACAAAAAATGGTTTCCTCTATTCGGTTGAGATATATATTTCTCGAAATAAACTTTATTTCCTTTCAAAAAGTTTTATTTAACAACTTGATAATTAGCCAAACTTCTCACAAGTGGTTGAACAGAACCAAAGTATACAGTGCGAACTATTTGTAGAGTTCCCAGGTGGTCCCCCTGCTTTGTTTGATTAATTAACATTTCTTGATTTAGTACTTATGATCTGTAATGAGATTCATGTCTCTTCTGGAATGTGGAGTTCAAAAGAGACCAAACAAAACGTTGAAAGAATGCTAAATTAGTATGTGGAGAAATCACGTCTCTGTCCTTGACACATAACCTGTCTCTTATCCACAAGGTATATAAAGGGGAGAAGCCGGCGTGAAACGTGCTTGTATTTGTGATTTATCTTAACAAATGAATGCAAGTGTTTTACCCCAACCAGAGTGCGTTTATCTTGAAGCTATGCATTTGTTTGTGTAGACTTTGAGTTTCTCTTGACAACTATGCAACAATATGGCAGCTTATAGACATGAATATATATGTTCATTGACCTTTATATTCAGTCTTAATTCGTTTTTAGAGGAGAACCCCAAATGTTAGTGGTGTTCATTATCTTCAGGGCAAGAATTGTTTGAAAGAAATGCTAAATCAACTTTAGTTAAAGTATAATTAATTAACTGATTGATGTTATGTGCTGTCAGATCATTAACCCTTCTCTTGCTTAGGTCATACCCCCCTCCCCATACTATTTCCGGTGATGGTTGGCATCTCATTTGAACAGTCAAAGCAAGTATAATCAAGAGATGACACACAGAATGACACCAGGGGTGAATTTCATGTTATCATTTTGCAGAAAGTTCAAAGATAGTGCATACTGTACATTACTGTATATTTTAAAAATGCTTGCCATGTAGGCTGTGTTTACTGGAGATGGAAATGCGTTAGTGTTGTAGATGAGATTCTTCCCGTTCCAATGATATTTGGGATGTATTGATTTGATACAAGCAAGTCAGTGTTTCATCGTGTACTTTCAACTATATGTACTATGGTCCGGACCCACCGCCCATCAAGTTCAGCATTCACTGCATTCACTGTGATGAATATAAAATAAGACTGATACTGTTTTCCTCAATGAATATTCAGGCCTCCTCTCCCTCAGGGGCCTCTCCCTCAGGGGCCTCTCCCTCAGGGGCCGCTTTCCTGGTCTGTTGACTATCGGTCAGGCTCATAGTCTGGATCGCTGTTGTCTTCCATCCATCTGTTGAGACATCGTCCTCTATCTCTGGTTCAAAACATTTGTCCAGAGCATCTCTGACAGAAAATCGCTTAATCGGTCGCCTACTCATTGTGTCAATGAGTCAAATATGAGCAAGGCACAAATATAACTGCATGAGAGACAGTAAGGGAGGGGCATTTACTGCGAGAAATTGAGAGGTTTTTCTTTCTCGAGGGGCACAGAGCTCGCACCTGTGAGCGCGAGAAAGTGAGAGGTTCCCATAACTTAGAGTAAATAGTTTTGTCTGGAAGGTGTGGGGGGACATAAGCACAATAATTGTGTGTGTGTGTGTGTGTGTGTGTGTGTGTGTGTGTGTGTGTGTGTGTGTGTGTGTGTGTGTGTGTGTGTGTGTGTGTGTGTGTGTGTGTGTGTGTGTGTGTGTGTTCAAGGTTCTTTATTGTCAAACTAACATAGCTACAGAGTAATTATGTCATTGAAATCTTAGGTCACAGGCTTCTCCAACAATGCAACACAATAATACAGTGTGTGTGTGTGTGTGTGTGTGTGTGTGTGTGTGTGTGTGTGTGTGTGTGTGTGTGTGGATGTTTTCCATCTGCAGGATGAACATAATACACTCATACCCATTCATTTCCTATGACGGTAAATCCTGACCGAAAACATCATAGGTGTTTCACTGTTGAATATATCAGTAAAACAATCAATGCAAGTGGTGATCATCAATTGTATATGTTCCGAGGCCTAGTGTGGAGGATAACATAATGTCTTGAGGCAATTGGATGAAAAACACAATATCTATGATCAAAAACAAAGTCACTCGGTCACTTTTGATCTGAAACGCAAGAGAAGGGTTAAAGGTGGGGTAGGTCATTTTGGAGAAACCATCTCGAGTGCGCTAGAATTTGAAAATACACAACCAGAAAAAAGCTGCCACTTCCTTACAGAAGTGCTTTTTACAGTACAGCTTCCACAGAGGAAATCTTTTTATGGATTTTTTGTCAAAGCAATTAAGATATTCATTGCTATCGGGATGTTTAGAGCATTCCATGGAATATAACAAAAAGTGTATCTCGAGCCGGTTGCTCAGACTTACCTACCCCACCTTTAAGTGTTGAAAATATCTGTAATTTGTTGTTGTTTTACCTGGTGTAAGAGCTACAAATATTTGCTCAATTAATTATGACGTCTATGAAATGTCAGAAAAAAGCACTAATGTCTGTCACATTTGGCCAGAGTCCAAAACCAAGTTGTAATATTGAAACAAGCAGTACTTTCTCATGTTTAAGAGTTAATAACTAGAAAATATGAAATTTCTTCCTTGATAATTGAAGCTGAAACGTACAATGTAATTACAGTTAAAACAGTGAAGGCACAAAGACTTAAGAACCACTAACTGTGAGCAGGATTTTCAGGAGTGAAGTGGTGTGGAAACCTCTCAATGTGTTGCTCCAGCCACTTGACCCACGGCTCCACAGACAAAACACATCAGTAAGAGGGAGCTGCCATAGCAACAGGGAAACTCTTCCTCACAAAGCCCCCGGGAACACAACGGGAACGTGTGAGGAACAGTTGATACTTTGAAAGAGAAGAGGGAGCTTGGCAGTGACATTTTAATGAGAAAGCTTTAATTGCCACATTTGTCTGATTAAGAGAATTTTAGAGCACTAATGAAAGAGAATTTAAAAAAAAGTCACAGTTGCCTGCTCAGGGGGAGAGGAGCAGAGAATAGGGAGGTGTTTGTAAGAAACAAAGACAAACATGTGTAGTAACCGCTGTTCACGGGAAATGATAACGAAGCGAGATGCCATCTAATTATATATCGCTTACCAAATCGATTGGAGCCAAAATTAAAAAAACAGCAAGTGCAACAGGCGATACATCTATTCCCAGCACCGCGCCGAGCGTTAAGGAATCTCACAGCAAAATTGAAATCATCAATGACCGTCAGCGAGAGTGGATGCGGGGGGGAGACACTGGCAGCCCACCGGTGATCTGAATGCTATCCACACATCTGCTACACAACCATCTTGTGCAAAGAGCTGGAAGCACTCCCTTTCCCTTACGCTGAGTGTGAAAACAAAAACCAAACCACAGGTATTCCATTTCCTCACAGCAAGTTTCTCAGCCATTTACCTTCTGGAAAAGTTACAAATAAACAAAAATAAGCAACTACATTTGTCTGCATGAAAAGAAAAACCCTACGAGCAGAAGGAAAGTCACACTTCTCTGACAAAATCGAAAAACAACACCTATACTTTCTTCTCTGGTGTTAATTAGCAGCAGCGGACTCCATGTAATTGACAGGCCTGTATGGCAGGTATTCATAATACCATACTGGGCACATTGAGGCTACATCTGCCTCAGGAAATCCCTGAGATGTTTAGGTTAATAGAGTCAGTTGCATGTGCCAAACATGTATCAAACATGAAGTGCATTCTGTCCCCTAAGCTTTGCGGAGAAGCCACAGTGAGCCGCTGCAGCTGCCTGTGCACCGGCTTTGATGTTTTATTCATTTTTCTTGGTAGCTTGTAAATGTGTCTTTTAGAGCTATGGAAAATGAAACCTGTGTCTCACAGTGCAGAAACATATGAAATGGAAAAGGAGAGAAGAGGCGTGCTTTTACACAGCATGGATGCTTCTGTCCATTCGTCTGCCAAGTTACTGAAAAGCTCAGATTTCTATCGTCTTTACACAAGCTTAGCTATTATTAATATTGAACAGTTAATCAAATGGAAATCAAATGGAAATCAAATGGAAAATCAAATGGAAGCTAAATGAAAAACAGGTCTGGTGTTTTGAACAGCAACAAACTGAAAAGGAGTTTCATTATTTCTGAAGATGTTCAAACCATCATTATCTGATTATTGGAGTGGATCACCTCTTTGACAACTATTACCTGGTGATGTCACAACGGCGTTGAAGTAAACAAAGGGCAACAATCGAGGCGTTTCAGGCATGAGGGGAGTGTGTAGAAACTCCCTCTCGCGTCAACTTTGGGATGTTAGCTTTTGCAGACCATTAGCATGCAGACAAACATATAACCTACAAGAAAGGCAAAATACACCAAATGGCATAATACGGCCCCTTTAACAAACTTTTAATGCAAAGTATCTGACATGCGGTTTGCCGAGACTATCTGCAGCCAGCATGCAAGAACTGAAAAGAAAACTATAAATGTCGGAAAAATAGGCCCATATTTGCACAGGAATGTATTATTTTTAATTGGTCAAATGTAGGTGGATTAAATATGTATTTGAGAATCACTAAACATGCTCCTGAGGGCCAGATGTTGTAACTGCCGTCTTCAGTTGCCAGGAGCGATAAGTCAGTTTTAGAAGATGTATCTGTATCACTGTCTGCTCACTGAAATGGCAGTGAGCAGTAATTAGTAGTGGTGCACGATAATTATCGGTCCGATATTAGGAAGTATGACGTCATCCCGATAAAAGTATTAATAGCCCCGATAATATACAATATATTTTTTGGGTAAAGAAAAAGAAAAAAATACTGCGGTGTGGGTGGATTGGGATGAGGGGCGCTTGTTTTTCACTCGGCTCCTCCCGTTTTGCCAGTACTGTGGTATTAGTGGTTTAGGAAGAGGGGAGTTTTTGACAAATCCAGCGCTCCCTAATTCATGCCTGGCTGTGACGTAAATGGTGTGCGGCCGTGAAGCCAGGACAGTAAACAAACATGTCGTCGGTAGTATGGGACTATTTCAAAGTTTCAGAGTTAGATAGTTCGCTTGCTATTTGTATTAACAAATGCAATGCAGAAGTTCCACGAGGAGGGAAAAAGGCAACAAGCTATAATACTTCCAACCTGATTAGTCATCTGAAACATCGCCATCGCTACGATGGTGTGTTAAAAGCGTACGAAGATGCCTGCGCTGCCAAACTAGTGGCGAATCCAAAGCCAGCTGCAAAGGCACCGGGGCTTTTACCTATTGACGAGGCTTTTGAAAAAGGCAAGAACTTTAATTGGGAAAATAAACATTGGCGGCTGGTGGAAAATATTTTTGGTGGGGCTGTTGATATAGTGAGTAAACATTTTTTTTTGGGAGAAATGACCCCTTAAATTAGGACTTCTGGTGATGTAATGGCGTGTTTCCACTGCAGCGCGGAGCTCGGTTTAATGCTGTGTTCAGACCGGACGCGATGCGAATATTGGCTTCGCTCTAAACACTCCTATCGCGTCGCTCGAGTTTCACCGCGGCTGCCAGCTGTGTTTACTCGCATCATTCAAACAAGACGCGCTCGGAGCTACAACTACAACAAAATGAACATATTTTACCGTGATTAAATTGTAATAAACGTTTCTAAATGATGCCGACGTAACAACATACTGATACCGGTTAGTATAAACCATGAATTAATGCTTTGACAAGTCTGCAGACAGACGGCAGGCGAAAAACCTTTTAGAATGCTTGTTTTCTGAAAGGAGATTGGGTCGACCAGGCTAAGCTAACGTTGTATATGCTCACTCCACACTCATAACAACAGCCTACAGACATAAATAAACCAGCGACTGTATTCGCCATGACACAGACAGTGCCGAGCCGTGCCGGGCCCGTTTTTGGTTGCGTTTCCACTTGGCCTAGTACCGGCTAGCGGGTCCTAATTCACAGTTTTTCTGGCCCCATAAAATCGTGGTTCTAGGGCCAGGAACAACCAGGCTGAGTCGGGCTGAGTATGCTAAACTAGAGAGAGAATCGCTGGCAAGGGGGCTACAACTACAACAAGATGAACATATTTTACCGTGATTTAATTGTAATACACGTTTCTAAATGATGCCGACGTAACAACATACTGATACGGTTAGTAAAAACCATGAATTAATGCTTTGACAAGTCTGCAGACAGACGGCAGGCAAAACACCCTTTTAAAATGCGTGTTTTCTAAATGGAGCTTGGCTAAGCTAACGTTATATATGCTCCAACCGTCCACACTCGCAACAACGGCCTATACAGACATAAATAAACCAGCGACTGTATTCTCCATGACAGACAGTCTGTGGTTTGTACTTGTTTAACTTTTGTCTAGTTTCTGAACAGATCGTATCTGTCCCCGGCTGTTTGAAGAGCAAGCATGGGAAACAAAAGACAGCATTTACCTGTTTGCATCCAGCTAGCCATGCCTTTCTGGTGTGCCAGCTACGTGAGAAGCCTCATTGATACGTTTTGTCTTTTTCACGAGCTTGCTGCGATATATACAAATCGGGTTGGTCCGGTCCAAGGTCTTTAAGCAACAGTTTATCTCCCAAACTTCTCCTTTTGAAAGGAGGAAAGAGATTAGCTCTTGAACGGAATTGGGCGGGGACCGAGGTCCGGCGACTCTACCTGCAAACGAAGCCATTCTCATCCAACTACTGCATCACCTTGGTCACTCACGAGTCTAAAAAACAACTCACGTCAACGCACGTAAGCAACGTGGGCTTGGCGGCACAGTTTACTATTGAGACTTTTGCAACGTGCTGGTTGCTGCCGTTTGGCTCGGGGGCTCCTTGCACGGCGCCCGGTAATGATAAACTAATGCCACGGGCAAGGCCAGGCAGGAAACATGTGACTTATCAGTAACTTTAGACATCGTAACACAATTTAAACGAGATTTTATTGTAGATTATACATTTTACTGATACCAATTGTATGATATTTACATTGTTCATTAAAAATAAAAATAATTTTTTTTTTTTTTTTGTATGTGGGAAGAGGTGGGGCGGCGCCCCTAGCGCCCCTATGGGCCGGCCGCCACTGGAAATAAATATGGTCACTTTGAAGAGTCAAAACTGTTCTTGGCTTTGTTTTGTTCATAGTAGTAATGCTCATGTGCTCACTACTAGTCTTTTTTTACCACCAGGTGTGCAAAAACTACAGGTACATTTAATATATATATATATATATATATATATATATTATATTATTATCGGTATCGGTCTTGAGAAGCAGGAAGTTATCGGTATCGGTTTCCAAAAACCAATATCGTGCATCCCTAGTAATTAGGACCACATTATTGCATGTTAGTATTCATAGACGAGGCGGTGGTGGTAGGAGAAAGACCAGCGAGAGACGAGGAAGATAAGTATAGAAAAACGGAGGAAAGCCACTCAATTTGAGTGATGAAAGAGGTGAAGGGTAAGAGACAGAGCGAGGGGTGATCGATGGAGGCAGAATAAGAGCTGACGCTGATGGCAGTCTGCTGATGATGAAAAGCTGTGTTCCGTGCGCAAGTGTGGAACCATTAATGAAAGGGAAACAGCAGCATGCGTTCCCATCGTTAGCCCTCATTAGCCCCCTCTCTGGGGGGTCCGTTGTGAACGCACTGAGGAGGCGGCTGGATGATGCGCCGCAGACGGAGAGAAGACGTGGATTGGAAAGAAAACAAAGGGGGGGGGGCGGTGATGGTGGGAGGTTATTTAAGCTTTGTTGTTCTGAATGCATGCATGTAAAGATGATCTGAACTCAGTCCCACATGCATTAGTGTGCATACATATGTAGCTGCTTTGATTTTAGAGCTTATGCAAACACCGCACTTCACAAAAAAAGTCTCTTTATATATACAGTATATGTACGAGACACCCTGATACAGTAGTGTGACTAATTATCTGCTGAAACACTGTATTAGTTGCATGATTACCAAGCTCCTCTATAGCTAATTACATAGCCTGCTCTTGCCTGACCTCTGCCAGCATGATACATTACTCTATTTCTCCATCTCCCACTCCTTTGTCCCCCAACGTCTCCCCTTTCTTTTTAAAAGTTCACTTCAACTCTCTTCACTTCAATGACCTTTTTATGCCTTATATCAACTACCCATAAAATATGGCTATAAAACATATATAGGAAACCTTTACCCATGAAGTCAACATTTGCATAACCCACTACCCCAGTTAATTAAATGAACCGCGTAATCGTAGGAACGTCTGCTACCTGTTGTTGCCGTCTCCTGAGCTGATTTAAAACAAGATCTACTGCAAAAACAGGTTAAAGCAGCTATTGTATGCATACCCAAATGGAATTAGAGGATACGTTTAATTTGCACCATATAAGACGCTTTGTACTTTTCATTAAACTCAAAATGACAGGATTGGATCCAATGTATTTATTTATTCATAGCTCAGTGCAACAACACTGAAGTCTATTCCTTTCTTTCAACCATAAAAGAAAATTAGTTTTTAAAGATTGTTGAATTTGTCAAGCCGGCTTTCTTGTACCGTCTCGTCTTGGCAGGAGTAACACGTGGACAAATACAAGCTTTAGGTGAACAAAGTTCCCCTGACAGATGGAAGGAGAATATTCAAGCTGGGAAAGCAAAGCATCCACCAAGGATAAGTGTCCAAATAGCAAAGCTGGCATCCTCTTTTGTTCTCCCATCCTTCAAACTGATTTGATGTGTTTCACAAGGTTCAACTGCTCATTTACTGCCAAGTGTCAGATGTATTGATGTCACCTATCAAACTTATTTTGGATCAGACGCGAGGAGAAAAAAGAAACCGTAAAAACACGTTTTAAAGGAAGGAAGATTGATGTCTGCTTGAAGGGTTGATGTGAAGATTATACCCACCTCCCTCCACTTATATATTCACTGGTCCATGCTCACTGCCCTAATGGTTGCCTAATGTTATTTAGTTTAGATCAAAGTGCTACGTTGGCTAAACGTGGAGGGAATTTCCTTTAGGTATTGGTAATGGCTGTTTGACCTGAACCCCTTCTGTGAGAAGAAAAAGGACCTCCACGATAAGTGAGCACTTCAGGGGCTGGCAGATTTCCAGGCAAGTATCTTATTGTGCACTGGCAGAGTTCATTGTACAAG
Organism: Harpagifer antarcticus; assembly: GCA_902827135.1. Lineage (NCBI taxonomy): Eukaryota > Metazoa > Chordata > Actinopteri > Perciformes > Harpagiferidae > Harpagifer > Harpagifer antarcticus. The sequence continues at coordinate 1,884,254 of CADEHL010001417.1, forward strand.
CATATTGTCACTATAGATACAGGAAAAGTATCGCACGGCAGCGAGCGCAACAGTAAAACATGGCCCCTATAGGCGTAGAGTTATTGTCAGTGAAGTATATAATGTGTCGACACTGACACCATATCCAGTTTATATAGATTTAATCACTGTCATTTTTCCCACAGGGGGCATCAAATGAAGACCTGCACAGCTGTTCTACATGCTTACATTGATATAACTTGTATTACATATTTTGAAGCAGCTGTTTCCAAAGGGTTGTCAAAGTCAAACCAGAAATGTGGCCATTTACATTTGTTTCACTTATATAAAACATCCATTAATAAAAATGGCTTATATCATTCAATAACTCTTTAGGCTTATTCTTTTATTATAAACAGTATATACAGTGCAAGCCACCAAAATTATATTTAATATATTTCACTTCAACATACGGTGACGGATGGTGCATATGTTTAGAAAGAGTCCATGTCTGAGGTGTGCACTATATCTGTTTCATCTACAGCCTCTATTTGATTGATGTGCTGGAGCTTTTCAAAAATGCTGCCCAATTTATGGCATTTATTTCATCCAATGTTGAAACCCCAAAAGAAGCTTTTGATCTGACGAACAAGCACAAAAACACTTTGAGTGTAGGAGTTCAATCAAACTGTCATAGCAGCCTGGTCACATCATCCCTTGATGGTTGCAAAAAGCTTCCTGAATCGGACAGGTTTCATATTGAAGTAAGGTGTAGCAGAGTGCTACTTCCCTGTTGTTAATGGGGTAGGAACCACCAGGGTGATATTTCATCTTGAAGATTTTGCAAAGATTCACTTAAAAATAAGTCCATCTTGGTGAAAAATAGTATGTTAGAGTATATTCATAACCTTTTCCATTACACTCCACCCTATACCCATGTTGTCTGTTTTAGGAGTGGAAAGGGAATATGGCAGATCAAGAGTACTGTGTGTGCGCGTGTGTGTGTGTGTGTGTGTGTGTGTGTGTGTGTGTGTGTGTGTGTGTGTGTGTGTGTGTGTGTGTGTGTGTGTGTGCACCCTTATATGTAAAGTTGGACGTTACAGGAGCTCAGGTTTCAGTAGCTATCTTTATGGTTACAAACACATTTGTGTGTGTGTGTGTGTGTGTGTGTGTGCGTGCGTGTGTGTGAAAGCTTGAAACCTGAATAATTTGAGATGCAGTGCAGCCCTATAAATATGAAATTAACAATATTGTGTTTGTATCAATGATTTTTTTGGCACCTTTGAAATTATGTCAATTCTCAAGCTTAATTATGTCTCATAAGTTGTAGCAGCGATATTCGGATTGATTCCATCCGTTATGCAGATATGGTGCAAGACTTAACCATTTCCTTCCATTCAGGATTTCATCAAAAATGGTTATAAATCCATCCAGATGACCAAATTAGAGGCAAATTGATTTGATTTGGCTTTGCATTTTTATTTGAGCCGCTCCCTGGGATTCCAACTCGGAAACAAGATAAGATCAATTTCCACTTACTGGCAGCCTGTCTGGTGCCCCCCCCCGTTATGGAAATGTCCGCACACTGTGGTGATGATTGCTCTAATTGTATAGCGGGCAGGGGCTAATTTGATTTGATTGTTGTGATTCATACCAGCCTCTTATACACCCACACATACTTACATCAACCTCTTTCCAAATGTAAGTGTCCCATGCAGCTGTGGTGGGATGACTACTGAAGACTGCTCTTTGCCTGACAAAAAAAGGGCAAACCCTGTTTAAAAAGATCACTCCTTCCTGCCATTGAATCATGACCACCTTCTCTTGGGTGCTAATGAAATTGGTAGCTATTTAGAGGCCAGTTTGTGTGATCGTCTCTTTCGGTGGTCTACTTCCTGAACTTCAACCGATAAAATATCGTATTCACCTCTTCTCCTTCCATTCATTCTGCCAATCTCTCTGTCTCTCAAAGCTCTTATTTCCTTCACAAGCTTAGTGGATTTGGCTGAAGCCACGGCTCTGTGTGATTTTATCAGAGGAAAGATAGAGAGATTTTATGTTGTAGTCTTCACATGTCTCAGATATAACAAGTTGGGAAGTGAAGGTGGGAAGTACAGAGAGCCACGGACAGACAGGTAGTGACAGATATCAAGGAAGGCAAATGAGACGAGGAACCTGAGAGAAGTCAAACGGGATAAAGTGGGAGAAAAAAGAACCGAAAAATTGGTGAGGAAATAGACGGGCTACAGGTACTTGAAAAATGCAATTAGCATGTGGTGCATGATAATCAGATTTTGGAGGAAAGACGAGAAGAGAAAAGAGAGAAGGAGAGAGAAATGAAAATTCCCTGCAGGTGTGTAAAGCCACCAGGGAGCATTGCCTAAAGGAAAGAGGATAAAAAAGAAGGTGATTGACATTCACTTTAATCCACAACTCACCACATGTCATCCAATTGCTACACCTGAAACACGAAAAGAGTTATAAAGTACTACCAGGCAGACAATGAAAGTGGACAGCGGGGCGCAGAAAGGGAAAGGAGGGAGAATGACGGAGAGCGACTTAATTCCGACTGGCTGACATACAGAGAGAAATTGGAGGCGACTAGAGAAATGTTGGCCTATTTAGGATTTGAAGCAGAGTGTAGGAGATGAGAGATGTATAAAAATGAGCATAATGTGAGCCAAAACAGTTGCACACATGAGGTGGGGAAGAAGTCATCTAAGTGCAGGGTGAACAAAAAAAGAACAAACTAGTGATTACAGAGCAGCTAAAGCACAGCCCATTGTGTGCAGTCATTATTCCGCTGCTAATGATGCTAACGCTATCTTGGCAACTTCATTGTGTTTAATTTAGGACATCAGAGAGAGAAAATAGGAGGCATCGTGCTCACCAAGGAACAAAGGAGAGAGACTACTGCTAGAATCCACTTCAAGACACTGGTACTTGCATACCATGCTGCGAATGGATCTGGCCCTTCGTACATCCAGGACATGGTTAAACTGTACACCCCAGCGCGTGCACTACGCTCTGCATCAGCCAAACGACTCGCTGCGAGGGGGACCCAAGTTCCCATCAGCAAAAACAAGTGGGTTTGCTATCCTGGCTCCAAAATGGTGGAATGAGCTCCCCATTGACATCAGGACAGCAGATAGCCTGCACATCTTCCGGCGCAGACTGAAAACTCATCTCTTTCGACTCCACTTCGAGCGATAGAATTACTAACAAGGCACTTATATACTAATAAAGGACTGGCTTATCTAAAGCCAGTTGAGTAGCACTTGAAATGTTTGGCTCTATGAAACCTGATGTACTTATATGATTCTGTTTTCTTCAAGGTTGTGTCTTCCTGGTCGAATATACTTATTGTAAGTCGCTTTGGATAAAAGCGTCAGCTAAATACAATGTGATGTAATGTAACTACCCCACATGAATGGCTCGTCTTAAAAAAATCAGAAAATCAAATATTCTGTGTTAAAATGTAGGGTTTGACCTTCACAGATTAACACCGGCTATTGATAGCATTACATTACATTTAGCTGACGCTTTTGTCCAAAGTGACTTACAATAAGTACATTCGACCAGGAAGACACAGCCCAGAAGAAAACAGAATCATATAAGTACATCAGGTATCATAGAGCCAAACATTTCAAGTGCTACTCAGCTGGCTATAGATAAGCCAGTCCTATGTTAGTATATAAGTGCTTTGTTAGTAATTCTATCGCTCGAAGTGGAGTCGAAAGAGATGAGTTTCCAGTCTGCGCCGGAAGATGTGCAGGCTTTCTGCCGTCCTGATGTCAATGGGGAGCTCATTCCACCATCTTGGAGCCAGGATAGCAAACCCACGTGTTTTTGCTGATGGGAACTTGGGTAGCATGTGCGGCAAATTCCAAACTTCCGAGTTCACTTAATTCTACCCAAACAACATGCTTATAAATACCATATATGCGGTCATCTTTATGCGGTAGTAAACAGGGCACTATCACTAATGGTAGCCTAGCCCTATTAATGTTTTACCTCAACTCTTACCTACACTGTACAGTTCCACATATGGCCCAGACATACATTTTTCATACATTCTGATGTTCACTTTCCAACCCTCTTTGCCAAAGGTAGAAACAGAGTGTACTGTAACAAAGATGTTTATGTTGTTCTTTTTTCGGGGGTAACTTCTACCCTTGAAGGCTTTCTTGCATTTATTCTGGCTGAATAGGCTTGGTTATTTTACAATGCACATATTGTTCATCCTCTCACACTCCTTCAGTTGTGACCCTTATTGCAAAAGCTTTTTCCCTAATTAAAAAAAAAAAAGGGGGAAGCTGCCAAGCACCTGTGGGTGAAACTGCAGACCACTGATCGTTCCAAGCACACAAACAAGCACGGAGACATGTGAAATAGATTGCACATTGACAGCTTTATAGAAATGTTTGCAGGACATGTCGCCCCTGACAAATCACTTCTCTCAACCCGTCTGCATACCCGTGCACTGTATCCCCTATGGAGAAGACTGATAAGAGTTGAATCCCATCAGCGCCTCCTCCTGGCCTCAGGCAGCGCAGCCATGGTGAGATTTGTACTGCTTTATCTCGTTAGTAATTCAGCTGTATCTACTGTACAGTAGCTTTATTAGAGGAATATATGCAAATGATGGTTCAACTATAGTTGAAAACTACGTCACATTGCATCTGCATATGTAGTTGAATTATTATTTCAGAACATTCAATCATCTGCTCGCTTGTTTGGCCCATCAAAACAGAATCATCTCAGAGTACCAACTAGTTCTGGAGCTTTAGGCCATTTGACTTTCATCAACATTGTCTTGGTTTAAGGTAACTGCTATTGTATATTAACGGGGTCTCAATAATTGCTTGATTTATGCTTATCGCTGATACTCAAAAATACTTGTGTTCATGTAATTATTGGTCAATATATATTTTACAATATTTTTGAAGTCCCCAATATCAATATCAGTTCACACCAGAGTTCCTAGTATTGGCTAAACTTTGATTGTTGAAATCATCAAATACAATTTTGTTTAAATTGGTTAAAAAGACATGTTGCCTTTGCACCAGTCATGATGCACGATTATGTAAGGTTATGTAACTTATAGTATTTCAAGTTCATGTTATCTTGTGTTTGACTAGTGTAAAAATAAGAGTTTAGAGACGGATTCAATTGCTTTATTTAAATTCATAGAGGGCAAAGCATTGATGCCACAAATACATCATTTCAGTTAAATGTAAGTGTCCCAAGACTACAGCAGCCAGCAAGTCTGGAGATGCGGATGATTAAGATAATGTGTAGAGCACCCTTCAGTGAGGGGAAGTTCAGACACCTAATTGAAGCCTGGCTGGATTTGGGCTGAATTATTTAGGCAAACATAGTGACGGAGGGAGAGCGAGACAGCCAAAGAGAAAGAGGGATAAAGAAAAGGAGAAAGATTGTTACACCACCCTGCAATCACATAACTACCATACTTGTGTGGCCATTCACATGGGAAACGTAATTATTTATCTTAGTCATTCACTGCTTGGTATACCGAGCAATTCCTGGACACTTATTTTCCGGATCAAACCAAGAAATGTTCTCACTCTTGGTATCTGCCTGTAGTGTCAACAGTGCGGATGGTTAAGAGATTAAAGGGCCCTCCAGACTAGGGCTGCAACAAACGACTAATTTGATAATCGATTAATCTATCGATTAATGAAACGATTAATCGACTATTCGGACTATTACTGTATGCCTTGCACAATTTCTCAAACGCTTATTTAGCCATCAACCTTTAGATTTAGCTTGAGGTTGTTTTAGGCATGTGGAAACTAACAATGAAGACAATAAAGATGAATACTTGATTCAAAAATACATATATTAAATTAACGAAACACATTTTGAACAAAATTAACATAGTTTTTAATTTAAATTAAATAAATAATATTTCACATCAAAAGAAACAACAGTGTTTTAACAAATGGTATTAAGTAATGTGATGACAGAACTGTAAACAGAATAGCTGAAACTTTAACAAACTAAATAACTCCGTTACCTCTAATCATTAACCCATGTTTGTATAATGTAGTTAACTCCGTGTGTTGCTGCTAGCATACAGAACACCTGACGTGGAAACGTTACTCGTGGATGGGGGGGCTACAGAGCTGCTAGAAAGACAGTTGAACCCGGTGCATTCCTCCATCTGAATGTGGAGCACTTTTGCTAAATGTTTAGACAAATTGCTCGTGTTGCCGCCTTTACATGCTAAACTCTTATTGCACTTTTAGCGACGAGCATTCTCCATATCGACACAGGTAAAGTTTAACCACACCTCGGAGTGCGTTCTCTCCGCCATCTCCGCAGTGTGTTGCTGCATGTAGCAGCTGCCAGCTGCGTGTGTGTAAACTGCGCCGCCCCCTCGCACACAGACCGGGGAGAGAGATCTCGTCTGATCGAAAATACACCATAGACGCATTTGTTTGTCTTTTTGCATATTAGAAACGAGTTGGTGACACTAAGACTGCGATATATTGTTTTTGTAGCAATAATACATGACATATATTTTAAATGTCTCCAGTACCGATAAAAAGACCAATAACGTTGGAGCTTGGCGCATAAAACACATGTGATGACGTCACCAACGAATCGACGACTGAATTAGTTGGCAACTAATTTGGTAATCGATTTTAATCGATTAAGTCGATTAGTTGTTGCACCCCTACTCCAGACAGCCCCCTTTTCCACACTCTGACTGTTTTAGGGGGACAAACTAATCCGTATAAATCTTATCAAGGATATGTGAGAAACCCAGCCATATGTGGAGGAGATTAGTGTGGAGTTTTGGCCCTTTCCTCGATGTTCTCCCTTCAGATAACAGGGGTGTCGACACGCACTCAAACACACAATCGATTCCCACATTTACTGTTGTTTTGCCTGCAAGTTTGAGGGGTGATAAAATGCCTAGTTCAATGCTTAAGAATGATAAGATACTCGCAAGCACACACATGTTAACGCACACTCTGCTGCTTAGCCTAGCTCATCTTTCTAGCCCGACTTCCCATGCTCCACTGTGTGAGCACGGCACAGTTTTGGTTGCTTTGCTCAACAAGCTTGCATCGTGTCATCCCTCATTGCCTCCAAATGCCAATAAAAAAAAGAATCCAATTTACTGACGCCTTTTGAAGTATAGAAATGGAAAACTGAGCCTTGACACAAAGACACAAAAGATGAGCAAAAGAATGAGAAGTGAAGGAAAAAGCTCCAGAAAATAAGACGAGCTGAGGGGGAAAAGCAGAGGGGAGAGATGTATAGACTTTGGTTTGAAAACAGGACAAAGGGAAGTGAAGTAGATTATGGGTGTTCTGATTTGATTTCGATAGCAGATATAATGATGGTTAGGTTTCTATTCATCTTCCCGGCTCAGTGGGGGCACAGTAGGCAAATCGGGTTTTAGGATCTGGCCAGTGGGCAATGAGGAGGGCTATTAAAGGATCATTACCATCTCCTGCCATTACCGAGCTGTTGCTCCGAGGAATTACCTTGGTAATGAGACCAACCTGAAACTGACTGCTTGCGGCAAGCCCGATGTACATTACATGGAAACACCGTGATGCACACCCACACAGTTTGGATTGATCGTGATAGCTGTCGGTTCCCTACTTCCTCATAACTGCACATCAGTATGCATAAGAACCTGTATTTATAACGGACACACCAACTTTATCGCAAAGGCTTCTAATGAACCGTTTTGACAGGAACTTGTTTGCTTGACATTAAAGAAAGGCCAATTGTTTCATTTCATTTGCCCCCTCTTACTGCTGCGTATATGTCCAATAATGCGCTCCCTTTCACATGTGGAAATGCTATCCGACAATTTGACTCCTGCATGAACTCTGGAGCTGGTGAGCAGTCATTAAGATTAAACGCTATCTGAGAAACACATATTGTATATACACTCTCTGAGAGCAGCGAGGCTTTTATGCTGTTCTTCTATTGTGTAATGGAAGTGCTAGACATCATGCTTTCTCAGGAAGAAAGAGTATACTATAGAGTCCTTGATTTCACGTTTTGCAGACATTTGTGACCATAGTTTTAATTAAAATGTTGCATTTTCAGGATTCAATAACCAGCTGCTGCAGGTCTGAACGGTGGATATAATCTTTGTGTTTCCCTTTACAGAAATATGGGTTCCAATGATTTTAAGTTTTCAAAACTGAAAAATAAGTATTATAATGTCCATAGAAACCAGTAAAACCCTCCCTGTAGCATATTTCAGTCGCTCACTTTCCATGCTGTAAACAATCATTGTCTAGTAGACCTTGAGGGTTGAAAAGCAGGCATGGCCATGATTTCCAAGAAATGAGCTACTAAGCATATCGACTGGCAGCAGAAAAGTTTTGCTTTTTCCTGTTGTTAGACATGTCACCAGAGGCATCCATACTGTTCTTTAGACTGAAGTTCAACTTTTTACAGGCAATGTCTTTAAGCCTAGAGGGTGAGTAGTGTTTGCTATTGTAGAGGCAGACTGGCTGGAGTTTCACTTTATCGCATAATAGTCAATGTACACTAATCATGTTGTTATATATTCAATTATTAATAAAAGGTTGCTTGGAGGAAGTAGTTAAGATAACATGACAATGCATATTCACTTTAGGGGCATTGGGTTTCATATGCAAGCAGTCCAAATGACGTTGTGTTTGTAACCATAAAGATAGCTACTGAAACCTGAGCTCCTGCAACGACCAACTTTACATATAAGGGTGTGCGCGCACACACACACACACACACACACACACACACACACGCTAATATTCGCAGTACCTTTCCAAGGGCAGAGCCCATTCCTGCTTTACGATGGACCTAAAGACGCACCGTGGGCATTGGCCAAAAAGGTTTTATAGCATCATAAACACAGTTATACCCCATCTCACCAACATACATACGTGCTGGAGAGTTACCGAGAGGTTGGCTTGAAGTCACGGCTGCTTTCAGAGGAGAGAGATGGCGTTCCCATGAGGATATCAAGAGAAGATGCTTGATGGTACTGTACTGACTTAGGGCAACAGCAATTAAATGAGTCACAAAGTCCATTCACATTAAAATGTCCATGTGTTTTTTATGATGTCTGATCGTTTCATCACCGATTGGCCTGCAGTGTATTTCCTCATATTCATACCCAAATGACACTCATCTGTAATTTCAATGAGTGCTTTTATTGTTATGTGACAAATAAAGGCGAATAAACGCAACACATATGTATGAGATGCACCTGTGTGGACAACATGGTTTCCCCAGTACTGCCTCTCTTATGGAAAACCCTCAGTGTGGCAACAGTGTTTAGCAGATGTTTGAGAGTGGTAGTTAAGGACAGAGAGGTGAAGGAAAGGGTCGTGCGTCAGCCTCAGAAAAGACACAAGACCGTCGTATAAAAAATCCATCTGCATTTGAAAGAGTGGCAGTTAAAAAGGGAAATCACTGAACCCAACAGAATCACATGCAAGACAATGGATAAAAGTATCAATAGTGCATTAACAGCATTAGGGTTACTGAAACTAAGGAATAATAAATCAATATCGTCTGTAAACATTCCAAAACTGTTTAAAATCAATCCAGCTGATCTCAAAGTGAAACCTTTAAATATGAAATGTTTGTCTTACCAGCAGCCCCCCACACCCAGATGTTCGTTTTACAATGAAGGGAATGTAGTGGCGTAATGTTAGTTTTTTTTAGATAGTTTTTTTATGTTCGTAATTAATTCTTAATGTGAACTTGTGTTGGGAAGTTTGTTTGCCTAAATGGCTCCTTGAGGGACAGAAGGTATTTTAAATTGAACTAAAATCAGAGAAACACAGCAAGTCCCCACAAGCTTTATAGATAGACTGTTTTGCATTTTTTGCTTGAAAAAATACTCTGTAAAAAAAGAAAACCATCATTTCACAATAAGAAGTTTAGAATTGTTATATAATCATGTCGTTGACTAACTTTCTGTTGACTGACACATCAGCTCATCATTTGCGTAACTGCATAGCAGCTCTTTGGTATAAAATCTGCCATTAACTGGACCCATTTGAGTACCTGTAATAAAAATGGAAGCATTGCCTGATGAAGACTCTGCAGCCTGACCTGGATTTGATGTCTTTTACATAAGATTACTCATTTTCTCGCTCTCTTTATCACTGCTGCCGTCTGTCTGGCTCACTCTCCCTTCCTGAGGAGCACCTACACTTAGGCAGAGATTTACATACACACAATGAAGCAAAGGGATTGGAGTGTGAGCGCAGGCTGGCGGGAGGTTTCAATGATTCTCAGAAGCAGACCGAGACAGAGATCACCAGTCCTGTCAGTGTGAAAACAGCCATTCAGTCTGAGAGGCGTCAAGCATGATAATCCCAAAGGAAGGCAGAGGTGTGTGTGTGTGTGTGTGTGTGTGTGTGTGTGTGTGTGTGTGTGTGTGTGTGTGTGTGTGTGTGTGTGTGTGTGTGTGTGTGTGTGTGTGTGTGTGTGTGTGTGTGTGTGTGTGTGTGTGTGTGTGTGTGTGTGTGTGTGTGTGTGTGTGTGTGTGTGTGTGTGTGTGTCTAAAACAGTGTGTTTTCAATCTACTCCGCAGACGGGTTTAACCGATTATGTGAGAATATGCACATGCGGTGTGCGTAGGAAATTATATCCGCATGTGAGAAATGCGGGACAAAGAGTATAATTTAATCTGTGTTAATATGCATTTCTCTATTTGCATGCATGAATCTGGCAGATGCAGGGTTATAAAGCAATGTGTGTAAATCTGCAAAGGGTGATGAGGTTGCACAGGTACAGAATGTGCTGTGCACCGACAGTATGCCATAACACAATGTGATATGTGCTCCATGTTTCTGCACACTGAAGCAGTTGTGCAGAGGGCAAAACCCTCACACCATAAGCCTAATCCAGCAACACTTTTCCCAACTTCTCAAGAAATAATATTTTAAGTTTGTAAGCCCTTTGCTCTGCAATGCACTAGTGGTATGGATCTAGAGAGGAACATTGGATTCCTGTAGCGCTTATGAATTCTAGTGAACATGACCAGCTCATACACAGCCCTCAAAAGCATGGCTGGTGGATGCTAGGGTGAAAAAAGAGTCACCTGGCATGTTTGGAATTAGAGATTCCCTTGTAAATATCTCCTCTCTCTCCTTCTCCTTTATCTCTCTCGTGCTTCACAACAGTGGAGCAGGTGTGTTGTGTTCCTCAAACAGGAGAAAGCGCCGGGGAGCAGCGAGGTGTGGGTTGTTTGCTCTCTCTCTGTCTGCGTGCCTTCCAGCCATGCAGATAGTGAGTCCCCATGATGGCAGGAAAAGCAAAAAGGTTGTTTGTGACATAAGCAGTGATCCAAAAGATCACCGCAGTCATCCCATCCTCCCTCCCTCTTTACCGGCTGCCTGTCTATAGGCCGCTGTTGTTTCAGTGCACGGCAGATGTTTGGCTTGCATCTGATGACTACAGAATACTAACATGGGATAAGCTCTGTGGCTGGGTATTATGATGGCTTTACCCATTTTCAAAACAGCCAAATATTTGTGTCCTCTGAGTGCCGTTGTGAGCTTCTTTTGAATGGAAATTGAAGCGCCATCATCTTAAAGCCTTTGATTCTGCAGGCCCTTCACCTCGATCTGATAAGACTGAATCAAACATTGTCAAGCACACCGACTTGCAAACATTTGCTCTAACCTGCTTTGGTTTTTATATAAGATTTGCTTGGATGGTATATGCAGCACAAGATAAGGAAACCTTGTTGGACATTAGGGATTCTTCACTTGCCAGACGGTCTGCTTAGGGAAAGTGGGAACAGTGCCATCTAGTGATTTGTATGTATACGTATGGAGTTTAAAGCATATCAGCCCTTCCTTTTTTAGATAACGACTATCTGCTTTAAAAAAAGGAGGAAGTGAATGTTCAATTAAAAGTATTTTCCTCATACTTAGATCATTTACAGGTACTCACGGAACTGAAAAGGAGAAGAAAAGCGTAAGCAGTCATTTAAAAACAATGAGCAAGTAAATGCAGCTTAGCAACAGTTGCCCGGAGCCAAACATCCCAGTGTGACTCGATCCAAACATCATGTTAACAATATGTGTTTCTGGGTAATCTAATTGCTCTTCTGACCCAGACTGCCCGCACTTCTACCTTGTTAATACCCCCGGCACAACCCACCAGGGTAGTTACTCATTGAGGCCGCTAATCTAATATTGTACTGATAACTTTGTCTCGACCCCTGACCCCCGATTGATTTTTTGGAACTATCAGACACCCTTATGGGAAATGTGTTCCCATCGATAACTCTGACAGGCAGAAAATCAGCTTGAAGCAAAAAGGGGGATGTGGATTTCCTCAAAACCTGTCTGAACAAATCAATAACATATTTCTAAACAATCATTCAGAAACGGATTGCTGCTGATGAACATGACGGACAGGTTGAATAGGTTCCCCCGCAAGGAAAACAATGTTCTTCTTAGTGACAAGGTGTTGAATAATGTGAGGGGGGGTGAGAAAAGAGAGTGATGAGGGTGTGATCCAGGGTCAAGGATGGATATTTGTGCTGTGCCGGCCAGGGTGTGGATAATGGGTACAGTGACAAGTCAAGAACCATTTAACTTGCTCTCCCATTTGCCCAACTTAAGTCCTCCATTTAGATTTTTGTCCAGTGGGGCTACTTAAGCAAATTCTCCCGTAATTGAAATGGACCGTATCAAATTGAAAACCTATTACAATCTTTAAGAAATGATATATCTTCTAAATGCACCAAAAGTGATTTTGTGATACCCTCTGGAACAGAACAAAATGTGCTGGGAAAAAATTAATAATATGTGACCCGCTCTATCGAAATCAGTCGGAAGTCGCAACGGCTCATTTCAAAATAAACATGGATTTACGTAAAAAAACAATTTTTTCGGGGTTCGGGTGTTTTGTTTGATTTTAAACAAAGTCTTGGCTTTCAGAATATGAAACTTTTATTTCCAAAATCACACGGTAAATACATTCTTTAAGCTTGTAAAGGGACGAAGACAGCTCTCACTCGCACCCTGCTGTTCCACACGCCGCTCCCCCTCCCTCCGGCTGACATTATGAATGTAAGCGTAGAGTAATCACAGATAACACGGCAGGGTCCGTTAGTTTGTTTTCATCTGATTTCAAATGAACAAAGTCTTGGCTTTCAGAATATTAAACTTGTTTCGGCAAATTCAGATGATAAATACAGATTGAAGCTTGTGACGGCATAATTACAAGTGGAGAACGGAGTAACTTAAAGGGCACCTATCATGCAAAATGCACCTTTGTACGTCTTTTATACATGATTATGTGTCCCCGGTGTTCCAGGGAACTCGCCAAGTGTCAGAAAACACAACCCTCTCTATTTTCCTCCTTCGCCAAATCTCTAAAAAAGGGGCTGCAACGGATCTGAAAAAAATGGATCCACATTCCGACACTTTTCTACGTCACAAAGACGTACTCCGCTTATTGGTCAACTCTCCACCTATCAGGGGAATGAGCCACGGCCACGTGCATTGCCAAACCTCTCATTCGCATATAGGCTATCGGCAGGCTAAATCAACCCCAGTCACATCTGTGTTTCTGCCTGCTCTTGCTAGGATGTCTAAGCCAGTTAAACGTTGTGCTGTTGTTGGCTGCAAGACTCGGGACAGGGGACTGCATGCAATGCCATCAGTGCAAAAAGAGAATAATCTGTGGCTAGACTTCATTTTCAAGGGACATGTGCCAGAAGACCCCGGCAGATTTCTGTGTGTGTGTTCCAAACATTTTACCACGGACATGTTTATGAACTTCTCTCAAGTCCAACACGGATATGCCTCCAAACTAATGCTACACCCGGGATCAATACCAACCATCCGGGACCAGGCCAGTGAGGACACATCCAATTCTGAAGCTGTAAGTTTTTATTTAGCGGTGTTTTTCCTGATAAAGCTATCTCTAGCTTGTAGTATGTAGCATGTAGCATGTAGCTTCGCCGTATCAATGTCGCCTCAACCCCAACTAGTAATCGGTTAGGTGTTTATATGTTCTTGTAACATTTTATTTTGTACGCTCCGCAGTCTTTGCTTTGTCTTTTATTTTAATTATCAGGCATTTGCGAACATGTTCAGACTGCCGTAATGGCGATCTGTGTGAAGGCTGTAAAGCCACGCCTAGCCTAGCCGATAACACAAGTATTTATTCTCCTATGTATTAGTATTTTGTATCCTCTAAAAAATCATATTGAGTAAGTTATAATAACAAACGAAATCTTCTGGAGGTAAGTGCCGTTTTTTTCCAGCGTTATGTAAAAGCTTTTGTGATTGTAGTCTGTAAGAACGATCATATATCACAGGGTTGCCAACTTTGGGTACCTGGCTGGAGTGAGATTTTGATATCATGGGTTTAATTACATATGCACACGAAATGACTGCTATCGTGTCAGCAGCGGGACCTTAGCATATATATATGATATATATACAAATACACAATATTGGACACAGACTATAAAGGGCACAAAGTTTCATTCACTATTGAAAGTCAAACACATGTTTGTTTTATTGTGTGCCTGTCGCGATAAGCAATTAATTGACGTATCGTACGATAAATAAAAATGAACTCGATAAATTGCCATTTACATGAGGATGTGACTAGCAGTTTGAAGGGATGTACTTGAATTATTATTATATATTATCATTATGTCAGTGGTCTAAAATGGTCATACAATGGTGCCGACAATATTATCGTTTATCGCAATAATTTCCCGGGAAAATGTATCCAACCAAATTAATTATCGTGAGAGGCCTATAGGCTACATGAAACACACACACACAAACAAATCTACAGACTTACTCCAAACTGCCAAACATATTAATTAACACACTCTCACTCTCATATACTCTTTGACTCTATGTTGGCCTAGTAGAACAATAAGCAGCAGACTTTTACTTTTTATCATTTCTACTGGATCTTAGATCTGCGCATGCGCAATACGGGTCGGCAGTTGCGAGAGAGTATTTTTGTTGGGTAACCTATGGTAGTGCTAACCCATACAGTGGTGGGGCTCAAGTCAGTATTTGCAATGTAATTACATACACGCTCCCCTTGACAGTGAAACGCCACGCGTGAGGTTTAGATTATTTCCCTGTCTCAATCCAGATTGAACTGTATGAAATAAAAAGGCACATTTGTCTTGTAGTAAATAAAAAGGGCGACCTGGAGCCAATCCTGCAACTTCCCCACAGGAGAAAGAGTTGACCTGCTGAAAACCCAACCCCTGCAGGGGGTCTGGGGGGATTCTCCCCCAGGAGATTTTTTTTTTGTTTGTTTTGAAATAGGCTACTAACATAAAATACACATTCTGGTACTCTCTTGAGAAGAAAAATAAATAAATCTATTACTACACGACATATTAAAAAAATTAATGCCATTTTAGTTTGTTGTTACTTTGTTCTGAAAGCTGAACCTGCTGCTCCTCACAGAGAGAAGAGGGAAGAGGCTGTGAATTACTTTACATTGTGGATAAGGGTGGATAGCCCCCATTGTTCTGTGTGTCAAAATGAAAGACACCCCACTCACCTATCAATCATCAAACCGTGGGGTCTGATTTCATTACGTGTTGATTTCTATCAACACGTAATGTTGTATCGATGTATAGAGATGTACCACAGCAAAAGTATTCTCCGTCGGGACTTCCTGGAACAACACCACGCCGTTATCTTGATTCTGATTGGCCAGAAGACATTATCAAAGATGTTCTATTGAGAAGACGATCACTACGTGACAAAAGTTTTCAAAACCGTTTCTAGTCTTCGGTATTCTTGTTTTTGGCGTGAGAATAGTTTGGGCAGCGTGAGAGCGTGAGATTGAGAGTGAAAGCGTGTGTCACACGCCAGATGCGTGAGAGTTGGCAACCCTGATATCATCGATCTGTAAGCTAAGCTACGCTAAGCTAAGCTACGCTACGCTAATGAGACATGCCGTTTTTTGCAGCGTTATATGGAAAAGCTTTTGCATGTTTACTTGTTTGCGCACATGAATATAAATGGGGGTGTGTTAGGATACAACACTGTATGTATGTATGCGAGGGGACACACACCACGAGTAAAACGGAGCTAAAGCCCTGGTATGTTGTTGTTGACGACATGCATACTAATCTAAACCACTTTTTTTGTTGTGCTTTTTTTAACCTTGCACAGGCTACGTGGCCAACTTGATGGACCTCATCTTCGACCAAGTCTTTGTGGACCCTGCACCATTATGAGCAACCTGACAGGGAGGAGGTCATCGCCGGGTATGCTACACGGTTCAATTTGGCTGCTGTCTGAACCCAACATAGACATTTCACGGATCAGAGGACAACGCAGGCCGGAATCACACTCTGATCCTGATTCAAATAACCGTTGATTTTGACAATAAAGTTCCGAGTTGATATCAAATGTGTCGTGATTATTCATGTTTGGATGGGTAAAGAATATTCTGATTTCAAAAGCATAAGGTTGTGTGTGGACTTGTTGTCGTACACATGGGTGTGTAGTATATAATAGTACATGTACAATGACAGAATGAAAGATTGCATAAAGCCATATACACCAGTATTTATTTCCATGAACAATATTAGCATTCGTTTTACAATTTCAGTCAAAACCAAATCCAGGATGGTCCACCACACAGGTTACAGAGTCCTCATGTTCCTGCATCCGTCTTTACACCTAGTGTGATAAACATATATTGAATGACATGTGAAAAATGTATTCTCTAAACAGACAACTTAGTGAAGCTAATGTTACGTGTGGTATCTCCATGCAGCACATGCTCCGGTTCAGAAGGCATCGTGGCGCAAGTTGCACATGTACCCCTTTAGAAAGAAGTCAATAACTGAGCTTTTTAAAACACATGAAACACATAATGCTGACAACTGAGGTGTTGGAGTTATACTTTTTATCACCCTAAGTTATTGAACTTTCCAACGGTTGTTGCACGATGTTGGAAGAAAAGGACTGTAAACTATTAAACGCAATGAGGCCATTGTATATATGCTGAAAATATGAATGTCTCCCTTTATAAATATATATATGTATCGCTGTGTTTGCGTTACAAACTCTAAGTTACAAACTGTACACATTGCATTCTTGCTAATTAGCCAAAATATGAATGGAATAAGTAGCAAGCATTGTAACAGAGTAAAAATAAATAGGGACAACAGCTTGTCAACTAACCATTCAGAAACGTCCTGCTGCAACCGAGATGTTTGCACCTCCACCAAAACCTCCGCTGCTTCAGTTTCTGGATCAAATTGATAATATGCTTGAACACATGCATTGCTCTGAGATGACATGTGTATTCCACACTCGTAATCACAGCAAGCATGGTAACGTGACTCTCGCCGGCTCTTCTGCTGGGGGCGTGGTCAGCTGCTGCTCAGAATTTTCATAGGCAGGTTTGGAATAAAGCGAAAATGAGCGAAACGAGGCATGGCTAAAAAATGATCTGTTTGGTATTTTGAAAAATAAAATGTATAAATATACCTTATATAGGTATGGTCATACACTATATCATTTAAATATAGCATGATAGGTCACCTTTAACGTCACAGCAGGCATAACAACAGCCGGTGTTTCTCGTGAGTGTTTTCCCCGGGAAACAAACGCAATACACACAAACGCAAAATTACACAAACACACTCGCGCTTCCCCTCCAAACGAAAATATCTTCCCTCCGTAGTATTTTCATAATTTGCTCCATTAATAATCAATCAGATCGATGGATTCCAGAGAAGAGAAAACTTTGAAAGCCTTTTTCTCAAAATGATGACTCAGTGACAGTCATTATATAATGTGACATATTTCGCTTAATATTTAGAGTACAAAAACAATGATATCATTAGAAAGCTATGAATATCCTCTTTCCAACAGTCTATACAACTCAAAATGTGTCTTCGGGTCAATGCGACTGATTCCGAGCAGGTCACATATCATGTGGCTGTCCCTTCTTTAGGAAAAACAAGATGTCTTTGTGTAGAAAGCACTTTGAATTGCCTTGTGTTGAAAGGTGCTATACAAAAAAACTTGCCTTGCCAAGACCAGAGGTGGCAGCCACAATGGCTCTATACTGAAAAAAACACATTTTAAAAAAGTCGCTTTGTTATGATCCACAGATTCAGACGTCCACACAAAAGATGATTATCAGTGAGATAAGCTATCAAGCCTTTCTGTATCGGTCATGACAGCAGTGAGATAAATATAGCAAATGCTTCACATGTGACCTTTTAGATAAGATGTGTCTCTCGAGAAATATCAAATAAATTACCCATTTATGAGCATTTACTCGTAAATCAAGCTTAACTATTCAAATGAACCAGCTCCTCTTAAAGAAAATCAAGGCTTAAATGTCACTTAACTTACTGTGTGAAGCGCATTCTGCTATATTTGATTCTCTTCCACATTGAGAGGAAAAGTGGTTGACATTGTCCGCTCTGTCAACACTCAGAGAGACCGAAGGCTTTGGAGTCACACAAAGCGCACTGTGGAGGCAACCGTTTCCAAGGATTACTGACAGGAAGCGATAAAATAAGTGTATTATTCACTCCGTGGGTGTTATTGTGTTGGTGGTTGAGTGTGTGAGAGTAGGTAGGCTACTGGACTCGGACGCCGATTTTCGGGACTTGTGACTCGACTCGGACTCGCGCACTGATTGACGCGACTCGGACTTGGACTCGTGAATTCTCGCGTACGCCGACTTGGACTCGGACTCGTGAATTTTTTCCCCCACGATGACTCGGACTCGACTTGCACAATGACGCTCTGACTTGGACTCGAGCTAATTTTCTCTGGAGTCTGATGTCCTCTATCCTGGCGAGGCGAGTTCACGTATATATTGGCCCCGCTATTACAGTCTAAAGTGGTCTAGAGAGACACACCCCGCATCGTGCTGTATGCTTTCACACATTCTGCTTCCACATTGGAAAAGAGCAGCACAAAATGCTCGTTATGTGGGAACAATATTGAAGAGAAGGTAAGGATCGAGTTCAGACATATAGGCTGTTGAACACTATCATCAGAGTAACGTGATCTAATCAATAAATAAAGATTCAGCCGATAACACGAAAGCACATGGCTACTTAACATGTAGAATGATTTTGCATGCTCAGTAGCCATGTGCTTTCTGGGGCTAAATCTTTATCAGTAAACCGATTTAACCGGAGTCCCGATCTTATTACTATCAAAATAAAAGTGCAAAACGAAAACGTTACCATAGGAAAATATTGGCATACAAATATAATCACTTCTCTAAAAGGTAACTAAATATAGTTTATTTATATATAATAATAATAATAATAATAATAATAATAATAATAATAATAATAATATTAGTAATAAGTATAGCACCTATTACAAGAATTGTAACCAAACTCGCTTCACAGCAGTTCAATAGACTGACAGGATAAAAGCAATGTAGAGGAGCAGCTACATTTCAAAATATATCCACGAAGATTAATACATGAAGACTTGTGACTCGGACTTGACTTGGACTCTTCTTAGATGACTCGGACTCGACTCGGACACAGGTAATGATGACTCGGACTCGACTCGGACACTCCTTGGGTGACTCGGACTTGGACTCGGACTCGACTACGACTCTCCCTTGGTGACTCGGACAGTGGTGACTCGAGAGTGACTTGGACTCGTGAATTGGTGACTTGACTGCAACACTGGTAGACTACGATATAACCAAACTGGCCTCCACTCACCAGTCTAATGTCCAAGTCAAGCTGGCAGCAGTGATATGAGTAATGCCTACTATCACAGAGAGGCAGGGAGTGGAACAATTGGCTTGTCAAATAATAGCCACTTGACAACTTTTCAAAGAAGATCAATTATGGTCAGTGTGTGGATCAAAGCACTGACACAAGTGGCACATGGCCCTCGGCGTGATGCCTTAGCGGTAATACAAAAGCACTCTTACAGTCTTGGTTGTTCTACGCTTTAAACGACAACCGCTGATTGCATGACAAATTATGAATTGATATCATACTAACTGGCCTGGGCTGCTTAACCATCTGCTGAAATACACAATTACATCTTGGCTGATGTGGCAGGAAATGGGGGGAGGGGAGCACCCTGCAATAATATGATGAAGGTAAATTAGGAGTTAAGGTGAAGCCATTTTAAGGAGCAGTTCTCTGTGGTATAATGGTAATGAGTTATGGCCCCCGACGCCCGCTCCCTCCACCTCCCTGCCCCGACAAGCTATCCTCTTGCCTGGGAGATGAGGCTGGCACTGTAGTGTGACAATATTACAGGCAGGGGATGTGATTACCAGATCTTAATCGACTGTAATTCACCCGTCATCCCTGTCCTTAATATACGGCTGCCGTGCTCCAGTGAACCCAGACACGGAGCGACACCGACTCCTCCGCTGACAGCGTTTGATCCAGCTCATGGACATCCATGTTTCTTAATCATCGAGACGATGGAGTGGGTGAGGGAAATGAGCTAATTGGGAAAATACTAGCCAGCCAGGTTAATTTGGGGTTCATCGAATTACCCTGCGAATTAGCACTATGTCGTAAATTACAACAGGCCGGTAATGAAGGAATGGGAAACTTTGAGAAAAGGGGAAGCTTTCTGCAGCAACAGCAGAATATGCCTCCTCCGAGATAATTAAATAGAAGCACAGCTCACCAATTAGAAAGGCTTTTGTATTTTGAGAAAAGAGGTTATTCTGTGGGCTGGCAAAGAGGGAATGACCTGCATGTGACCTGGGGAGGAAGATCTCTGCAGTATCTGTGAACAGCAGAGAGACAGACAGAGGGAGAATACATAAATAAAGGGTTCCCACTAAATATTTAGTAAATTGAGGACAATAGCAGGGCAAGTTTGTTGGGGGAATTTCAAACAAAAGGTAATAATTGGCAAAGGCAAGGGAAAGTGATAACGATAATGAAATGAATGCTTGGAGAAGTGTGTGAAGGGGTGAGACAAATTTCACTGCATCCTATTTCTCTCTGACATCCCTCAGCCCATCTCCTGTGCCCATCCATCGTGGATGACAATAGCGTCCTCATTTGCATACCAAAAACGCTTTCCGATATGCACCTTCCCGGCCGTCGCAAGAGATTAGAAAATATTGACAATTATTAACAAAACCCAAAAGCGTGGGCGACATTCAATCTGGAATATCGCATCGACCATTTTTATTCTCTTATTTGCTTCTTCCCTCTTCTCAGGTCGCGTTATTGACTTGAATATCTGATTGCCGCTGCCGACGCCTATGAGCGGTGTGGGGGGAGGGGGGGAGGTGTGCAGCGTCGGCTAGTTATGGAAGTGGCTGTTGCTGTGGCTGGGAGGTTGTGTTGTTATTGCTTGTTTGTGCACATTTCCCAATGACACAGACTTTAATTAAGATAATCATCACTGTGGCACCCTGCGTGGCTACAGTGAGGTTAATGCAGATTAAAGCCTGTGCTACCCGAGCCCTGTGTGATCAGTTACCCTGCTTACAGGCAAAGCGTGTGATTACAGTGATAAAGACATGACATAAAGGAGAGGAGAGGGACAGAATAGAGATAGAATTAAAGGGCCTTGGAACAATTGCTGAGATATTAAGGAGCTTCATCGGTCCAGAACACACGCGGAGTGGCGAGGGAAATGAATGTCGTTAATTGAAAAAAACCATAAGGGATGTCAGTTACTAAAATATAACATGCAACGCAGGCTTATGTATGGCATCAGCATATAGAACAAAGTGGGGCAACATATTCCAGGTTTTAATGAAAAGAAATATTCACTACAGTAAAATGTCATCCACGCATTTCTAGGAATAGAAATGGAACAGAGTGGAATCATGAATACATGTCTTACAATATTCCCCTCTCGTGGATTTTAAGTCACTGTGCTCCACTCCGCGAGGGAAAAGGTGTGGTTAAGAGGTAAAGACTCTCCTTATCACCAGAACAATCTCCGGAGTCCGGTCCCCAGGTAATTACATTTCTCATATCCCTGCTATTTGTTGTTGCTTAATGAGAGTACTCCAGTCCGCACCCCTCCTGCATCCCTTACTGTAATTGATGGAAGATAGGAAGATGAAGAGGTGGAGAATGAAGTGCAGGAAGAAAGCAAAGTGGAAATGTGTCCTGTCTGCTGGTTGCCCTCGGAGGCTATCCCTTTCTCCCTCTCCCTTCTCCCGTCTTTGTATTCCTCTCTTAACTTGCTGCTCTTTTCCAGTGGGCAGTTTGACAAGCTGCCAGTTCTAATGCCCTCAGTGCAATGTCCCTTGTCAACTCCCATACACTCTTATATCCATCAGAGATTCCTCTAACAAAAAAAGAAGCCTCCATTATCAAAGTGATTAAAAATGATCTTTAATTTTGCAGACTGCCAAGGGTATATGGGGAATCTAGAGACAGAGCCAATATAGTCCCACATCTGCATCTCTTTACATGCAGTGCTTTCTGTTTCCTGTCAGTCAGTGTTCTCTTCTCCCTCTGCTCCTCTCTTCCCCTACATCGACAGGACTGTTAAATGTTGCTACAGTAGTGTACACCAATCAATTGATCACTCTGACCTTGACACCAAAATGTAAATGTGGTTGTTAGATAAAGGCTTGTACAGTAATCCTCTCTAACACATCGGCTTTGCTTTGAAACATTTTCAGAAGAAAGAAATCTGATCTGAAAACTCCACATTTACATTATACAGTACATATTGTTCAGACTCATTAATCAATTGTGAGTCCTCAATTGTCAGGGAACTAATGAAGATATTAAATTACTTTGAATACAATTTGGTTACCTTCTCAAACATCCAACGAAGATGAAATGAAAAAGAGTAAATGTGATATAGTGCAGTGAATAAAGGTTGTGGTGATGGTGGAATACCTTAAGAGCATAACTCTGCCATGCATCAAAAGTGCACACTGTAGAACTTGCTAATTTAATCACCTAAGTTGTGTTGGGTATTTTGGATGGCTGAGGAGGTAGTTAGTGTCTGTGCCAGTGGAGGCCAACTCGGTGTCACCCGGTTCCTTACGCAAGCGCCACCCAAGAACTGCCTCAATTACATTTCCAAGGTGGCGGTGGTAAGTGTGTGTGACTAGGAGACACGGCAGTAATGGGAGTGAACGGGGGTTACAAAAAGAGAGCAGGCACCAGTAAAAGAAAAAAGAGGAATGGATTTTGGATTGGAGTTTTGGACAGCAGAGTGAAATGCAGAAAAGCTTAATAAGGAATCTTACAGGGTGGCCATGTGGGGTTAACAGAGCTGCCTATTAGTCATTGCATCATCAAATGATTAATCAAACCTACAAAATGATAGCACTATTATTTTGTAGGCCAATGAAGAAGGGAGGGAGGGATGGTTGTGAGTAAATCTGATAAAAAAAAACAAGAAGTGAGCAAAAACTGATGGTCCTTTGGATGGAAAATGTATGAGCCGAATAGATGCATGGGGTAGAGGACTTTCGAGGCAAGAGCTGGAGGGATGTGGGAAGATGGAGGTCGGAGAGTTGTTATTTACCTTCAGGGTGTGTTGGAGGGTGTAGGACAAGATGGGGACGGGACGTGATGAATTCTCCTAAAGAGCAGCACCGGACAGACAGAAAATGTGATGAGACACAAAGGCCTCCCGGCGCATATCAAACAGACGGTTTCAACCTGAGTGATGTCGTCTTGGCATTATCGACTACAGTGAGACTGAAGGATAACGCCAGCGGCTGAAGAGGAGGACAGGTTAAGAAGTACTCGGACAAATCTATGACTGCAGATCCAATGCATATAAAACCCTCTGCTCAGCATTGTGTACTATTTTCTAGTTTCACAATCACTTAACGTTTGTGTTTATCTTATCTGTTTTGAGCGAGTGCCAACTTTCAGGAGGTAAACACGTTTTTTTTAGCGATGTTTAGTTACGCATCAGCACTTTTTGAAGTATCACAATTACATTTCCAATTTAAATTCGTCTAGTTTCTATGTGGCATATCAAAGCTTCACCAATATGTTTTGTTACTGGTTATCCTTACATGATGCAACACGTCCACTCAAGCTAAACTTCTTCTTCTTACAGAGTCATTTTAAACTGTCCATCTTGGGGGTTTTACTGTTGGCTGATCGAACCAAGCCATTTGAAGATGTTACGTTCTTAACGGTAAATCACGTGCTATATAGGCTATTTCATCCAAAGGTATTTATGCAGTGGGAATATATGAATGAGCAAATTAGAAGATAGAAGATTCACTTGAGGGCTATTGGAAAGCAGCATCAATGAAATGAACAATGATTGTACACTGACTCCAAAACACAGATGTATACAGTATACATAACCAATGTTGAGCACAATATAGTTTGTTGTGGGGGGTGCCACATTGTGTTTCCTTAGGGGCTCTTTACACATAAATGGGTGCAGTTTCCATTTTACTCATTTTCGACGAGACAAATGTCCAGGCAATTCAGTGGATCAGAAGTGCAGAGCAGGTCGAGCAGGCATTATTCAATGTTGGTTTTGACCGATTAATGCAAAGGGATGCTTGTGTTCAGGACAATGCACACTTCATTGTGGCTGTTCTCCTTGACCAGTGGCGAGCTGTCAGGGCCCTCTAGGCCTTCTGTGAGGGCCTAGGATATTTTTAAAAATAATATTTTAAAACATAAAAAAAAAAACATTTTTTTTAATATTTTTTTTTTGTTACATTTTTAATTTTACCAAAATAACTTGATTTAATTGTATTTAAAATAACATTTCCAAATAAATAAATCCTTCGAATCTGCCTGTTCAGTTTCTGTTGGAATGTGAAGGGTTAAATGCCGTCTTTGCGAGTTACTGTGAAGACGGGAGAGCTTGTTGGTGCCTCTCTACATTCACAGAGGGCCCGCTATAGTAACTCAACGAGAGAGTAATGTCAAATGACAGTACAATTGACCAATCATATCATCCCTCTAAATGGGCGGGCTTTATTTTCTTTGGACTTTATGACAAGTTCCGCCCGCAGTGACGCGTCCTAAAACCCGGAAGTAAGCTGCGCTCGGATTCCCTCGACAGAAAGCAACGGGATTTCTCCATAGGGTTTTGGAAAATAGCTGGAAATAAGGTCTGTGGAAAACGAACCCGTTAGATAAATGCACCTTTTGTTCAGCCGGATAATATCCACATGTCTACCCTACTTTTATTATTTTCGAATCATAAATCTAAATCGATAGATTTATGATCGATAGATTTATGATTAGCATAAGTTCGTTCATGATGGCTCAGGGGGGGTCAGAGGGCCTAGCTATAAAAGTCACGGCTCGCCACTGTCCTTGACGCGTGAACTGGAGACTTAACTGCCTCTTTTACATAAACACTGCAGCTGTCCATAGATGATGGATTTAATCTGCATTGGTAGCTTGTTACGCACTTTGATCATCACCAATTAGTATCCTTATCGTTAAGCCGGATACATTAGGGTTTTGAGTGTTTAATCGAAAATATCCACTTTGCAATGTTCTTTCAAAATCATTCATATTTTCCTATAAACTGTTTTCTAGGTTTGGTTTCACAGCATAGTGAATGCTCGGATAGTGGGTGAAGGATTATGTTTTTTTGCTGTGCCACTTTATAATTTAGGCCTGTCCAAAACTGTTTATTTTTACATAAACATTTGACCAAGTTCAGCTTAAATCTTTAAAGATGACTGACTAAAAACCGTCTAGCTAAAACTCTTACATCCCGCACTCGTGAAGTGTTTATGGAACAAGTTAATCCTCTTTTGCTGTGGTTTTAAACCCCAACCCAGGAGACATAGGCGTATTATGAAGCTGATGGTTTGTGTTTGTGCCTCCGGGCTGCTCGTGTATGGGTAAGTGAACTTCCATGTCTCCTGTCAATGTTCCTGCTCTGTGAAACATAAAAAGAAGCAAAAATGATTTGGCACTCAAAACAAACCACAGACTGACAATGCTGCGAACAGAATGACGCAAGTCAAGAGGATTGAGAGCAGGTGAAAGACTGAAAATAACACAGAATAATAGGCCGCAGCACTCGAGGGGGGGGGGGGTGTGGAAGAGGAGCAAAAAAAAAAATGCAGGTAATGAAGGACAGCAGTCAGAGAAAAGAGTGTCATCACACTGCAAGACAATTTGAGGGAGGAAACAAAGTACAAAGAGAGAGGTGCGGTAGTAGGGGCGAAGAGAGAACATCCACACAACGCTGTAGCCTTTCACAAAACAGCTGTAGCATTTTCAGCCTAACAATAGCGGCAGATTGAGTTGGACAGGGTTCACAGGGCTGAATACACGGCAGCTAGACAAAGCTATTGAGTGGCTCGGCTGTGTTATCAGGCCTGCTGCTGAATACTCCCCTTCTGCAGAGGTGAGCAGGCTCAGGTTACAGCGCACTCCGATGTGCTTTAGTCCATCACACTTCCCCTCTGTTCAACAACAAGGCTGAGACTTCGGTGCACATTTCTACGAGGCTGCACTGAGCGAGTTCCAAGGGCTTCAGTGAAAGAAAGACTGACACAGATAGCCGAGAAACTGGCTCTCACAGAGAATACTTATCGACATGTCCTAGGGAATCAGCCGTTTGCTCATTTTGTCATTAGAAATCATCCACAACAACAACTGTTGCAGCTCCATCCATTGTCAGCTTGTTTTGTCCGATGTACGGATTCGTCCTCAGCAGTATCGTCATTGACCTATTCATTTTTCTAATTATCCAATTCACAAAGGACATCATAAGAGCTAACTGCAGTACATGATCCCCATTATTTCTCCATGAGATGTCATATTTAAAATGGAAGTATTATCTCATTGATCACAGCTGCTATTGTTATCATCATAATTACTACTACAGTGTCATTTAGATGGTAATTTGGGAATTTCTAACCAACCGACGAGCTATTCATCATATTCATAGCGCCCTATGGGACTGGCTATTGTTCTTGAAGATAAACACGATTTTTGATAAAGGGACTTATTGTTCTCGGAGCATGATTCTGGGAGTCAGCACGGTAGTAGTAGAACATTTTGCAATAAGGGATCTACACTGGGTTGACCTTTAATCCAATGCTCTCCTTGTTTCTTGCCCTGCCCCAACCTTCCGAGTGACTCTTGTGCCGGAGATAGTCTTATAAATATGGATGCCTTCTTCTCGAGGCCGTGATGCAATTTCAGAAAAAGGAGGGATATGTTTTTTTAGTGGGTAGATGTGCAGTTGGGTTGCAGAAGCTGTACCTGCAGACTTACCCAAGGTTGTATCTTGATATATTCTTTATTTAATTATTTGCCATAGCTTGTGTCACTGCATTGCAGGCAAATCTCATGGAGCTGGATAAAAAGAGAATAAAATATGTTTACTTCCTATACTGCAACTCATTTCATGTGAGCTCTGGAATAAACACACAGTGAGCACCTTTTAAATAAGTGATGCCATTTAAAAAAGGTACTATTTCTTCAACTCACACACATAATATTGAGCCTGTTGTATATATTAAAAACCCTGTATGAACTTGGTTGTGTAAGATGCATCTTAATCAGTGTTGGGCAAGTCACTTCCAAAATGTAATCCAGTACATATTACTGTCTTTAAGTAATAAGTTACATTACAACAATACTTTTCCCTGAAATGTAATGAGTTACACTACTTTTATATTACTTTTGAGTCACCAAAATAACCGCAAAATAATGGCTAGGTATTTTAAAAATGCTAAAATGTAGTTTAGTGCAGCTCATTATACATCCAGTGAAGGGCAATGTGGTATAGCATAACTGTGTAGGCCCTTAAGGCTCCTAACAACTTTTATTAAACGGCTTGGTCAGGGTTCGAGTTATAAACTGAGCTCTATGGGGGACGCGTAGTTCTTTTGGAAAACATGTTTTTCTTTAGGCTGATCAGGGAACCCGACGCGAAGCGGAGGGATCTTGATGAGCCCGAATGGTAAACACCAGGCTTACTAATCTACCCGCACAATTTTTCTCTGGTGTCGGAATGTCTCGCGATGTTAGTGAATTCTTAAAAAACAAAACACCATTTAATTTCGGGTTAAAATGTGTTGTAACTGCGTTACTGAGAATTGTAACGGGTAATATATTACCCAAATGTCATTAGTAATGCGTTACATTACTTCGTTACAGCAAAAAGTAATACATTACTGTAACTCCATTACTTTTGTAATGTGTTGCACCCAACACTGATCTTAATTTGAACATCATATGCCTGATTTTTCAATCAGGCTTTGTAATTGCCGTGCTGTTCAGGAAATGTTAAGGTCAAGAAGGAAAGAAACTGATTACCTCCTCTAATAGGAAAACTTTATTTTTCTAACATAAGAAGTTACAGACTTTTAACAAAAAAATCAGGTTAGATTGTTGGTGTTATGATGACATGCAAAGAGACAGGAACACTTTGGACTCCAAACAACATGTTGTTATGAACAGGATCCTCTCAGCTAGTTACCTCAGTCTCTATTTTTGCCCATACAGAGTACCCTCTCTGGCTGTGTGGCATTAAGCAGTGTGCTACAGTGATTCATTCTTGGAAAAATAAACGTGTCATTGTCTCCAACAAATGTATTTTATACAAGATTGCGTCACTGCATTGCTCAACCTCCTAATGTCTCGTTCCTACCCTCACTTCATCCTTAAGGAACACGCAGCAGACACACACTCACCAACACACACTATTCAGGGCATTTTTCACAAAACCCCTTCAACAGGAACAGATGTCATTATCAACAGAGATAAAGAATCATTATTTTGACAGATTTACAAACAGTTATGTCACCCCGAGTGTGGAAGACAAACGACAGGGTGCCGTATCGTGATGATCTCCACTGTAAATCGTGTGTATGTTGTGCATACACGTCGTATAGCAGACTTTTACTGTGCAGTCGTTATTTTCGGAAAGTTGCCTGTAACCAGCAGCAGCGTTACCCTTCATGCTGTTGGAAGCACGTCCTTGGCAGCGATACCCACCGGGGGAAGAGAGAGGGAGAGAGCAGGAACGAGAGGAGCTGACAGAACTTGAAAAATGGAAAGAGAGATAAAGCGGCATGCAGAGAGAATAAGGTGGAGGCTGCTGTATTATCTGAACCTTGCAGTAGAGGCCACCGGGTATATTCAAGAAGACAATTACATTAACATGCATGAAACATGTGTACATTAAATTAATTCAAAAACATCTTAATCTAAAGAGAGGGGATCTAGTGAACTGCCATCAGAAACGATGCACAATGAGATTTGAATGGGGACATTTGCTGTTTCTGTTTTGCACTATAAAATAGAGAACATAGTGTTCTGGTATAAAGTGAAGGGTGGTCAAGAAGAGGAACCTTTTATTCAAAATGTTATAAAAAAATGTCACGCATCACCTGATTATAATGAAATGAAATGCTGTCTTTATTGCATGTGCTGTAGAACTATACAAAATAATATTTAAAAACACGACCATAGAGTCTAAAAGGCTGTACTTTGTCAAAACCTATGTTTGAACACAATGTTACTGGGCAGTGGCTCAGTCAGTAGGGGCTTGGACTGAGAATCGTAGGGTCGGCGGTTCAAGTCCCTGACCAGACCTGAAATATGGAGTGTGGACTGGTACTTGGAGAGATCCTAGTTCACCTTCTAGGCACCGGACAATGGTAAAATGTACCTGATGGTCGTACTAAATGTATAGTTCAAATATTTAGAGATTACTTATCATCATGGGCTTCCCTGTCTCCTATGCGATTTATATTCCTGTACAACTAAACTGCAATCTTAATAATATTTTTTAAGGGGAAACCTATTTTATCCCGAATTACATTTGCCGTTTTAAAAACACATGGTTAACAATGTAAAGTGAAAGGAACAACATACTCAAAAACAAATTGGTTACACTGTTTTATAACTATAACATAACTTTACTGTATTTGTGATTATTAATAAGTTTCACTCCTGTCTGCATGAATTGAGAAGCAGGTGTTTCAGTGAGTGTAGTACAGTTGAATAATGGTACAAATCCTATTATGCTTATCTTACATTTACTTTTAAAATGAGTATGGTACATTGATGATCACACAGCAACACTTAAATGTAAGAAAGCTCTTGAACAACATTGTCGTGGTATTTGTTTAAATCCAATATGCTGTAGTCCAGCCAACGAAACTGGCTGTCGTAACGCTTCCTGACAGCATTGTTCATGCACGTATGCTAATGTCTAACCACAGTACAACGTTGCCATCCAGCTCTGGGATTAATGTACAAATGTAAGCTGTATTGTCATGCCAAATCCCTGCTTCTCCCACTTTCCCCACACCCACTCATTTTGCTCTGACATGGGGTAATAACGTTCTGACTAGGGAACATGATAGGATTTCATTAGAGAGAAATCGGAGGAAGCTAAGGGAGGATGGAGGTTGTATGTTTCTGCAAATGTATTACCCAACCCAATCATTCCCCACTCGTACTGTATGTTTCTAAAACTGGGAGTTATACATTTCTTTGGGTTCTGAGAACTCAGATTTTCCAAATGCTGGTTAATGCCCCATGAAGGAACAGTGGACAAAAGCATATGACTACAACTGCAAAATTGTGGCTATTATCCTTCCATCCAAGATGATATGAGTAAAAAAGGGACTGGTTCTACTGGCTGATTCTGCTTGGGTTCAGTGGCAATTCTGGACCATTTGTTTCGGCCAGTTAATACTTTAGAAGGGACAATTAAATTAGCCATGAAACTGGGCCCTCATTTTAACACTGCTCCAGCGTGGGAGAACATTTGGAGGGAGCAAAGTGAGAAAGGTCCTCTTAAATATTAAAGCAGTGCTGAAACAAAATTAACCTTTTGAGACCGGAATCACCATTACACAATACACAGTGGGGGATTACACAAATTGCCTGCAAGAAGCATTACATTACAGTCAAGCACAAGATAAGGTTTGGATATATAAATACTTATTTTTAAAAAGATGTACAATATTCTTTAAAATCTATTACTTATTATGCACTGCAGCCTATACTGTACTTATGGCAAGGTTGAAATTCCAATAACTACAAGACATTTTCCAAAGCTACAAAAATGACCAATCATAAAGGCCGAAAAGATAACTATTAGCGAGAAAAGTGATTTACATTCTTCAAGTCATAACTCACTAGGGCTGTACCTGAATATATGAATATTCGTTCGTTGGAGTACTATTCGGGTTTCAATTTCGTTATTCGGATATTTTTTTTTTTTCTCCGTTTTTTTTTTTGAATTTATTGAAATCACCAATATCAACGTAAGCGCTTGTGCCTCTTCGGGGGGTGCCAACACTTAACCATAAACGTTATCGTTTACTTTCTCCATCTTTATATGTAGATATTACTTTTTCTCCATTAATCTCCATCACGTTGTTTCCATAGCAACAACAACTTCCTGTCAACTGCGCTAACTCTCCTTCATGCTTTTAGCATGTCCATACAAAAGAGAAAGCCATGCCAAATTACACTTAAGACATATACAACTGCAACGAAAGTAACACAATGCAATATCCTTTTCAATTTCAAAGAACACAAATTGGGTTATATACATTAACAAATAACTATAAAACAACAATACTGTAGAACAACAAAAAGAATGCCATGAATAAACCAAAATACACGTGTCAAAGCGGTACGCTGCTGATTACTACGCCCACCCCCCCCCCCGCGAACAGAACAATGTGCCAATGTGCCGCACTATCACGCTGGTTATTTCTATATCCAAGCAACAATATATATAATGAGGCATTCCTTAGCAGAAGAACAAAAATCAATTGCACAGTTTGGTGTAAATAGCAGCCACATCAACCATTTCTCCCCTATAAAAGAAACCACTTAGTTTTTCCTATACAAATTGAAAACCTATACTTTCTTCATACTAGAATTTGCTTTCGTTTACTGTAAAATGTATGTTGTTGTTTTTTGTATAAAAGGTTTTTTTTCTAATACTGTTTGTCTGCGTTTGTTTGGATGGAGTGGAATGACACTTTACACAGCAGGTTTAACAGACTTCACTGTAAATGGCACCACATGATTATTGGAACCGTCTGGAAAAAGGTTTTTTTCAGTCTCGGTGACTGATATCATTAGTGGTGGCCACTTCAACACAACAAATGCAGTAAAAGTATTACAAATTAAACGATGCAACCTTTACAACTATATAAATAGTCCTAGCTTCCCCTGCCTTTCAGGAAAAATTGCCAATTAATTTCAGGACCTTGTGTCACAAACCTCCTGGTCGACTCAAAACCAGAAGTGTACAGAGTTTAATTTTCTAAGAAGCCACTAACGTGAAATTGCCACTGTCAGGAACACGGACAAAAAAAAATGCACAAGAAGCATGAACACTAATGCACAATGGCAGCATGTCTGGTGTTCATATGTGTGTATCCACAACGAAGCATTATACAGTTCCTACCACATCTTATTATATATCTTCTGTATATGAGTAATTGTAGGTGTTACTGTAACCTCAGGTCAAAGTGCTTGCAAAAGCAACAAAGCATACATAAAAGCAACGGGGTGTGTTTGAAATGGTGGTCTCTGATAGAATATATACCAGGCTGTATTAACATCGGCCAATCACAGGGCTTGGACCTTTGACCCTGTATGCGGAACATTCACCATGTGATCTATAAATGTATGTGAGACGATAAAGATATGGGCATGTATAAGATCTGTGGTGCATGTGCGTATATGTAGAAAGGTCATATGCTTTGATGTTTCCCTTTTTCTTATTTAATGTATTTCTGGAAGGGTTAGGGTTAGAGCATGAGATGATTTTATTTGTCTACTTTTCTGCTTTAATGAGAACCATTACTATTCATGAGTGAAAACGTTCCAACGTCTCAAACTTAAGAGTTGTCGGTGTGTTATCTGTTATCAAATGGGTAAAATGGGTTAGGGTTCCCTGTGCCACATCATGTTTTGTTGAGCGGTATAAGAATGTTACATGAAGTTTATGAGTATTTAAAAGCCATTAAGGAGGTCAAAAGGTATCTTTCGAAGTTTGATATTAGCTAAGAATGTATTTCACAACTTTTCTTATGTAGAGGATTATAATGGTGCTCCTTTTAGCATTATGTATTTGTAATGTGTCAGAATTCAAGAAAGCTCAGAGGAATGCGTTTCCCTTGCTTTCCCTTTTGTTCTACGCTGAATAATGACCTATGCGTTCTCTGCAAGTAAGACGCATAATAAAGCATAAAGACCTCAATGCTGTAAACTATTACGTATATGCTATATTTGGAAACTCACCAACTTTGAATCATATTTGCCACCTGTATGCAGCAAGTAATTGATTCGCAGCTTGACTCCGCAGTCTTTAGATATGCAGCACACCATCGAGATATCATTCTAGCCATTTAACATTCATCACATCATATTTACCTTCACGCTACAGTTTCTTGACACATTAAAGTAGCAGGTACACATTTTCTGTTTGCAAACATCTCAAACTATTTGTGTGTATGATATAACAAAAGTGAAGCCTGAAAAACCCAAATGGAACACATTTTCCAATCATATATTATTATTTCGCTTTTTTAAGCCTGTAGCCTACTAAAAAAAGATGTGGGAGGAAATAATGAACAGAGCAGGAACAATATCCACATGTGCCATTCCTTTTTTAGGGACTGAAAAATAACAAGCTTTTTTCATTGAACCAGCAGATCTACCAAAAATTATTGCAGCACTTTTTGTAAGGCCACATTTTGATCTGGCAAAGCTCCAGCATCAGTAAATCCTGCAGGTCTTGGCAGCAAAGATCTCTGCATAGTTGAAATCTTGCTTTCTCTCAGAGGATTTTGAGCATTCTACTCTACACACTGTTGCTCTTCTGTAAGCTACATTGCAAGTTATAAAATCCATGTGACCCTCACTCCTGTAACACATGAAAGAGAATTGGTTTAAAATGTCCTTCATTAGTTGTGATGTCATACTGTAGCCGAGGGGGGTTGATTGCCTGAGCAGTACTGTTTGTTAAACTGATCATGTTTGTGTTTGGATCGGAGCAAACAAGCTGCCATAAAGAAGCTGAAATAGTGAGCCAGAACTCGCTCTTATTCGCGACACACACACACACTGCAGTAGAATATTTGAATGTATTCATGTTAGCTCCAAATGAATAAGCTTAAAAATGACAATGATTTGGGTTAAAACTGTGACCTGGATTTTGAGCCCAAGCACATGTGACTTTTGAGAGACCATGTGGTTTTGGAGGACAAAGGATTTGGCGGGGGAGGTGGCAGCATGTGTTGACTTGCACTGTATGCAAATGCTCTTGCCACCTGAGAATGGAGAAACTCAAGATTTGGGGGGATGGGGACATTGGGGCTGCCAATCAAAGTAGGGGAATCAGAGATCCCTCCCATTGCTTCTGGAGATAGTCAGAAGACACAACTGAGTTCTCTCTCTTTCTGCTGGCTGGCTGACGTGATCACCAGGTTGTATGTATGTTTTGTGTTGTATGTGTTTTGTGTTGTATGTATTTTGTGTTATATGTATCTTGTGTTGTAAGTATACTGTATTTGTATGTGTAGTGTATTGAATGTAATGATTTCTGGTGCATTGTAATATTGCCATTAAAGTAGTGTATGGTTGACTTGGTGGCACTGAATTCCTTCCATACACAGCTCAGAAGGACGCGGGGATATTTGAAACGTGGTGCGTAAATCCATTATAATACCCAACAACACACACACACTTCTCCGAAGCTGAATAATGAAGAATGGAGGCACATCGCTTAGGTGATTAATTATCCATGTCACCAGATGGGACGATGAGCAAAAAAAGTCAGATTCTCTTTTCTTTTTTTTCTAAATGCATTTCAGAGTGAGGATTCGATTGGGGTAATGACAGGCATATGTTGATGGATGACCACAGGCTAGTATTAATCAGAAATACAGATATGGGATGGTACTAGGACAGAAGACGCGTGCGTGTGTGCGTGTGTGTGTGTGTGTGTGTGTGTGTGTGTGTGTGTGTGTGTGTGTGTGTGTGTGTGTGTGGCAGGCTTGGATTTTCATCATTTTAGGGGCAAGGCCATTTGGCCTTTGGTGTCACACATTTTTTCAGCGCGCAAAGGCCAGATGCCAGGGCACAAAGGCCATTGTGGAAAAAATTAGGATTTGGAGCTTACAAATAAATAACTTCACTTTCTAATGACCGAAAACAAATCACTTTTTTAATATCAATCGTATCGTGTTATGGGGCCCTCTAGTGTCTGAACACGGTGGTACCCCAGGTTGTCGACACTGCGCATGCGCGTGGCGGTGATGCCTTCACAGCCCCGTCCATCGTCCGCCTTCTGAGAGAGGTAGCAGCCACTCTTAGAAGGGGGGTAGACGTCAGACTGTTTATTGTTTTTCTTTTCATTTACTGCGCCCTTGGCTTTAAGGCGAGACACCCCAGGTGAATAGGGTAATTTTTTTAACTTAAAGGTATCAGCTAGAAATTTCTCCAGTTAATGTCTTACAATAAGGCAATTGTCTTTTGTATTACAAGTTTTCTGAAATAGCATGTTTAAATATGCAAATTATCCATTATCTCACTAAATATGCACATATTTTAACACATTTCAGGAATCGAAATCTGAACTTTGGATAAAGCCAGGTTCCAAATTCTTGTTTCATTTTGTAGTCATATTAGTATCTAAGGCTTTTACAGAAGGGATATTGGATATCTCTTTTTATCACTCAATAAATCAGAAAATACTGTCAACAGCCCTAAAATATCCATTTTCGCCATGTTTTTAGGTATACAATGTTGTATAATTCAGGCTATGAATTATATATGAACAAACCCTTCTGTAAAAGCCTTCATAATATTGATAGGAATATAACTGGAAGGTTTGGTGTCTCTACGTGCTTCTGAAGTTGAAATTTCGAACTCAGAGTAGGAGAAAAAACTCATTTTGAGAAAACGACCTTTAAAGATAGCAGTGAGGCGCTACCTAAACCCTCCTGTTCTCTGGATGACAGCTCGCGCATCGACGCACTCCGTGAAGGTGTTTCATGTTCGGGGTCATTTGTTTTTTGTATAACCTTGCTTCGTGCAAGAGACAATTGTTGTCGTCTTCTCTGTGAACGTTTTTTTGGCCGTTCTTTTGCGATTTTGAGATTTCAATTTCTAGCGGAAAGCTAAACAGGAAGTGTTTTAGCACACCACGTGACGCATCTGAACGAATCACGTTGTCAGAAATTGACACCAGCCAATGAGATTTCGTTTCTTGGTTTAAGACCCCTTTGTGCTTTCACGATTGGTTGCTGATACAAAGGAAATGACCATATTTGGATCCGATGAGATTGTGCAGGAGAGACGGAGCTTTCCAACGATATCTCTGTTGACATGGTGCACACAGCGGTCGCGGTGCTTTATGTTACGTTAGAATGCTAACTTTTGGTGAATTTAGGAGAAACCTACAGACGCAAATAGACAAACTATAGTAAAATGAACACTTAAATGTGTATTTTGTACGTTTTCCTTCCAAAAGCCTGAAAGAAAACATGTTATGGAATCAAAATAGCACAAAATCTCAAAATTGACCAGTACTTGAAAAACGATGTTTTTGCCTGCCGTGTCTCGCCTTAAGCCTGGAAACGACAGTGGAAAATTATTTATTAAGAAACAATAGTGATGACGTGTTTGTGTGACTTAAACGAGCAGCGGAGCTTGCTGTCTTTGATGTTAAGTCCATTTCCCTCATGGCGCGAACTTGAGGATGACGTTCTGACATCACTCGAGGCGGCGGGAAGATGGGGACATGGTTGCACCCCGGAAACACATGAGCATATAACACTGGAACGTGTTCTGGAGCTGAAGAACAGGGAACTTCCAGCTCTTTTATCGAGGAGAGGAGAGGAGGCTGTCAGGCCGCCCTTTTCTTCTTCCTCGTCTGGTGGCTGAAAGTCTTGGCACAAGGCCTGCAAGTCCATACTGAGGCAGGGCGAAGCTGGTGTGCTTTCGCCCGGGGGAGCGGACATCGCCTCTGGCTTGGCAGCCTGGGCAGATGAAACGAAGATGTCATCTTCTCATCCGAGTCGGATAAGAGGAACTCAGAGGCATTCTCTTCATCCTCCTCCATATAATCCAGCTGTAGGACATCCTCCGCGGGTGGAACCACGGTGAGGTCCAGTTGGGAGCCCCAGCTTGACGCTCTCGCGGCTCTTGCCGCCACCGGGCCCCAGCCTGACACGGCGCAGGGCTCCGATTCCATGGCTACTGCCGTTGAGCCCCAGCCTGACGCAGCGCGGGGCTCAATCTCCGCGGCGGTCGCTACCATGTCCCGATTGCCGGCCGGCGAATCAACGGACATGAAGGGGTCCCGTCCCGACAGGCTAGCTTGGCGCGCTAGCCGTCGGCGGAGGCTCTTGATGGTGAAGCGGGCACAATGCCCGCACGAACCGGGGGTATCGATACCTTCCTGGGTGTGTTCCAGCCCAAGGCAGGACGAGCAGACCTGGTGTGAGTCCGTGCCCGAGATCTTAAACCCGCAGCCTCCGAGCCGAGCCTCCGAGCCTTCGACTCCTCTGGTGTGAGGGAGAGAAGGGTCCATCCTCGTTTGCCGGGGTGTCGGCGCGGAGGGACAAGCTAGTAACAGGTATGTTACTGTTTGAAGAAAAAAATAAAAAATAAAACCTTACCGTTATTTCGAAAGAAAAAATGGCGGGGCAGATTACAATATTAACTGGTGTGTTAATATTTGTTCAATTCTTCTGCAAAGCAAAAAAAGTAACCGGCAAGCGCCCGTCGACCGAATGTTAGCTTGGGTTCAGTCTGTGGACCGTTAAGCTAGCCCGACTACTGATATTCGAGATGTGCTCTGAAGCGAGAAGAGGTGTTTGAATGACGCTGCGACGTAGCGCAAGCTACTTAAAGGGTGGGTGGATTCCCTGACGTAGACGTCAAGATCACCAGCCAATCAGGATTGGCGTAATGAGATTGATGCTTCTGTTTGCATACGCGTTGAGGCATAGTGAGACATCGAACGGAGTGTTATGAATGAGAACTCCAGCGGTTAGAGGGCCATGGCCGTCATGAAAATCCAACCCTGGTGTGTGGGTTAGGGCTGCTCAATTAATCGTTGTAGTGGAAATGTTTATTATGTCCTTATATGCTTAAACCAAATGCTTCTCAAATCATTGTAAAACACCTATATAATTTCCTGAGATGTGCTGTTTTCTTCTCATACTCTAATGTGGGTTTTATTCCCAAGCGCTTCAAGGCCACAGAGCTGATTTGGCAGGCTATGTTGAAACTACTCCTTTTTACACAAAGTTTGCTACGGCTCAAGGACACGGGTGTCTCACACAAAGTTGTAACTCCCATAACAATGAGACGTGT
Source organism: Harpagifer antarcticus (assembly GCA_902827135.1). Lineage (NCBI taxonomy): Eukaryota > Metazoa > Chordata > Actinopteri > Perciformes > Harpagiferidae > Harpagifer > Harpagifer antarcticus. The sequence continues at coordinate 1,922,511 of CADEHL010001417.1, forward strand.
GAAAGCAGATGTCCGAGCAAACTTTGTCTGCCCGCCTTTTCTTCTATATAAGCTTTTCTATTTTAGGACTATTGCGCACACTCCTGCAGACTATCCTATACTCTGTGAGACCTGTGACTTTGTATTGCGTTTTTGTATTTGAAGCTTCAAATAAATAACCAGAAAGACAACTGTCTGTTTCACCATTTATTTGTTTGATCACTCGGACTTGTGTATCTCCACAGTATTTGGGTCTAAGATTTCCATAACATCGTATTTTAATCACAATTACGATTTCGGCTTGCAACGATTATGAAAACAACATCGAAATAAAACGATTATTATTATTATTTATTTATTTGTATTGGTTTTTCAGTTGAATTATACTTAAAGTTCAGGGTAATCAACAGTTTTTTTGAATAAATGGATGTTTTCAAAGTATATGGATAAGCGTTTTTAATAATCGTGATATCAATTATTGACCCATATAATCGAGATTATGATTTTTGCCATAATCGAGCAGCCCTAGTGTGTGTGTGTGTGTGTGTGTGTGTGTGTGTGTGTGTATAAAATGTACAAAAGGCACAACTGTCAAACCTTGGAAAAAATAAGAAAAGAGGAAATGTAGTATGAGCCAAAACATCAAAAACATATTTGTAATACAGTAATTTGTTTATGTTTAGAGTCTCTTTAGGAATGTCTTCTTTTTTTTTACTCGTTCAAGCCATTTTGGATTTTTAAGTAATAGCCCATTCACCATATTCCATACATGGATAACCTTTGGCAGTTTTAGTGCCAATTAAACAATTAATGTGTTAACCATAACTCCATGTTGCTACTCATAACTGGGACATACACAGCAAATAAAATAGAGTGCCTAAAGTCAAAGAATTGTGAACAAATTGCCATTTATAGCAGCGGAGCTCAGTAATTTGCTTTAACTGCTATCTGTAGTAATGACAGGTCTATGAGAAGAAACATTTAAAGTAGACATTTAAGTCAAGAAAGTGCGTCAGTTTTTATAAATGGAACGGCCATTTTTTTCTCTGTGAAGCTTCTGTTGGAGAGACTGAAACCAAGGGGATCCTGCCTCGGGGATGCTGGGTACACACTGGGGGCCACTTATGTAGCCTGGTCAGGCGGAAAGAGTGGTTCAGGTCATTTCATCCCTCATTACATGGGCATACATGTCAAAAGTCTACACCCTAGAGCTCCATCTTTATGAAAGAAGCTAGTTTAAAAATGCAGCTTTAAAATATCATCGCTACCGTATGAGTACATTGAACGTACAAAGAGAACAAATGAGCATTAGCTTCCTTTGTTGGAAAGAAAGACGAGTGCAGTCTGTTTGACACTCTGGGGCAATCGGAGGCAGTAGTTCAGTATGTGGCTTAGGAACTGGAAGATGGCCAGTTCAAGTCCAGCAAGAACCAAGTACTGAGTGTGGACAGGTAGCTGGAGAAGTGCCAGTTCACCTCAATGTCATGTGGCCTTGAGCAAGGCACCAAACTCCTGAATATACACCAGGGTATTTAATAATGTTAATTAAGAAAATAGTCTCACAAGAAAGCCTGATTCACTACCTTTGACCTAACTGAAACATGTACCATGGCTACTGTACATGGGGTTAACAAAAGTTGTTGACCTTGACAAACAAAGTGCTGCAGAATTATATTTTCAAACTGAATCACATTTGACATAACCCTTTTCTGTCATCTTTCAATAATAAGTGCTGCATTTCAAAACAGAAGCTGAAGTAAAAGTTGGGTTAAGGCCACAATATGTCATCAAATTGGAGACAGCCAGCCTTCAAAAGGAAAAATGTAGGCATGAATATGAATGAATGTAATTCTGGGTTAGAAGATATTTGTTATTCAATCCGTGTCCCTCAGGATCCTTTGTTCTTTATAAACTACTTACTTTAAAGCTAGAAGATCTTAATTCACTGTGTTATGAAAGAAGTTTGTCAATGCAGCCTTCTCCCGATGACAGAAAACTAGCTTTTCTTTGAAAACTTTAAAACAGAGCTGTGATCAGAGCAGAATCAAATTTTAGTGTCACTGACTGGCCTATAGGTGAGGTTTTAAAACTGCTGTGATTTTGGTTCATTAAAAGCCAAATGCGTGAACCTTTCCCATTCAAAGGAGAGTCTTATGTTTGAGACTGAAAATCAGATCTGGTACGAATATTAAAAAGGAAGATGTGTTATGTATATGAGGTAGAAAATTAAATTCAGTGGAGGGGCAGGAGAAGTGACCTCTTCACATATTGATTCCATTCTGTTTGAATGGCACATCATCAGAGTGTGAGATGCACATTAATTGGGAAAAGAGTTAAGGCAGTTCTTTCACAAACTTTGGGAAGAGCTACCACTCACTGGGACTTATAGAAACATGATATAAAGCCACTTCAAGAATCTGTATCATCTCAAAACATGTCTATATATCGTATGGGTCTATTGATCCTCACAATCCTGCTTTACATATAAAGCATGAATGAAAATGATGTTTCTGAATTGTAGCCAACATTGTGAAATGTATTATAACGTTTTTCCAGGTCGTCTGACAATCTGTGAAGATATATGCATAAGCCTTCTTGCCAAAAGTAAGGTGAGAAGAAAATACCACTCTCACATTAACTTTGTGTAAAATTAAGATCAGAGGGAAACAGCTAGTCTACCTCTTCCAACATTTGACAACATCTGCCTACAGACAGCTCTAATGCTCTTTAATTAAATGTTAAATACATTTCCTGAAGTTTAAAGTAGGGATGCTCCGATCGATCGGCCACCGATCACGATCGGCCACCGATCAAGATCGGCCACCGATCAAGATCGGCCACCGATCAAGATCGGTCACCGATCAAGATCGGCCGATACTCACTCTCTACCGATCGATCGGTGCTCTCTAAACATGCCGATCGCAAGAGCCGATCGCATGATGTAAAATACATGACACTTTTCTCTGTGTGCGGCAAAACAAGCTCGCCAAAATGGCTTCACCGGTCTGGCATTATTTTAAGGTGTCCGAAAAAGACAGTAAAATAGCGGAATGCAACGTGTGTGAAGCAGAAATCCTGCAGCTCCGCCTCCTGTGACGGACCGGTGAGCGGAGCAAACACACAAGAGTTAGACCTAACACACTTAGCTATTTTATCTACCTCTGGAACAAGCTAAACTAATTATGATAAATATATTTATTCTTCACTGTCGGGTCACTCATTACTGGATCAGTGAGCTGCATGAGATACTGACAGGCTGTCAGGAGAGGGAGAGAGGGGGAGAGGGGAAAAGAGAGCGCTTATCCGCTCATTTCTCCCGTGTTATTATCCAAAGTGAATGTAAACTTGAATAATGTACATCATTTGAATGTAATAATTAAGTTGATTGTTGTTTGTGGAAGCTCCAGTGAATGAGCCCCATTAACTGAGTTTTAAACATCACTTTAAATGGAAGATTTAAAGTGATGTTTAAATCTTCCATTTAGGCCCCGCCCACTCGATCGGATCGGTATCGGCCGATACTGATTCCGGCGATCGGCCCCGAAATTGGCGATCGGAGCATCCCTAGTTTAAAGTGTGTTGCCTGGCAACCACACGGTGCCTATGGCTTAAGGAAGTTAATGCTCATAGTTCTGAAATAATCACGTAGTCTTTAAACAAAACTGTCTGTACTAATCAATCAAAACAAGGCAAGTTTATTTATAGCACCTTTCAACACAATGCAATTCAAAGGTGTTTTACAAAAATGAAAGACATTCAGACAAAGGCATTTAAAAACAGTCATTAAAAAGAAAAGATAATAAAAGAAACATTAAAAGAAAAAATACATTAATAAAAAGTACATGAATAAAAAGTTAGTGCAGTTTAAGCAGGGTTGCCAACTCTCACGCATCTGGCGTGTGACACACGCTTTCACTCTCAATCTCACGCTGCCCAAACTATTCTCACGCCAAAAACAAGAATACCGAAGACCAGAAACGGTTTTGAAAACTTTTGTCAGGTAGTGATCGTCTCCTCAATAGAACATCTTTGATAATGTCTTCTGGCCAACCAGAATCACGATAACGGCGTGGTGTTGTTGCAGGAAGTCCCCACGGAGAATACTTTTGCTGTAGTACAGCTCTATATACATCGATACAACATTACTTGTTGATAGAAATCAACACGTAATGAAATAAGACCCCACGGTTTGATGATTGATAGGTGTGTGGGCTGTCTTTCATTTTGACACACAGAACAATGGGGGCTATCCACCCTTATCCACAATGTAAAGTAATTCACACAGCCTCTTCCCTCTTCTCTCTGTGAGGATCAGCAGGTTCAGCTTTCAGAACAAAGTAACAAAAAACTAAAATGGCATTCATTTTTTTAAATATGTCGTAATAGATGTATTTATTGTTCTTCTCAAGAGAGTACCAGAATGTGTATTTTATGTTAGTATTTCAAAAAATCTCCTGGGGGAGAATCCCCCCAGACCCCCCTGCAGGGGTTGGGCTTTCAGCATGTCAACTCTTTCACCTGTGGGGAAATTGCAGGATTGGCTCCAGGTCGCCCTTTTTATTTACAACAAGACAAATGTGCCTTTTTATTTCATACAGACAGGGAAATAATCTAAACCTCAGGCGTGGCGTTTCACTGTCAAGGGGAGCGTGTATGTAATTACATTGCAAATACTGACTTCACCCCACCACTGTATGGGTTAGCCCTACCATAGATTACCCAACACAAACACTCTCTGGCAACTGCCGACCCGTATTGCGCAAGCGCAGATCTAAGATCCAGTAGAAATGATAAAAAAGTAAAAGTCTGCTGCTTATTGTTCTACTAGGCCAAAAGAGTGTGTTAATTAATATATTTGGCAGTTTGGAGTAAGTCTGTAGATGTGTGTGTGTGTGTGTGTGTGTGTGTGTGTTTCATGTATAGGCCTCTCACGAGAATTAATTTTGTTGGATACATTTTCCAGGAAATGATTGCGATAAACGATAATATTGTCGGCACCGTTGTATGACCATTTTAGACCCCTGACATGATGATAATATATAATAATAATTCAAGTACATCCTTTCAAACTGCTAGTCACATCCTCATGTAAATGGAAATTGCTGAATGAATTGCTTATCGCGACAGGCACACAATAGAATAGTGGAAACAAAGATGTTTTTGACTTTCATTAGTGAATGAAACTTTGTGCCCTTTATAGTCTGTGTCCAATTTTGTGTATTTGTATATATATCCTATATCCTATATATATATGCTTAGGTCCCGCTGCTGACACGATAGCAGTCATTTAGTGCGCATATGTGTAATTAAACCCATGATATCAAAATCTCACTCCAGCCAGGTACACAAAGTTGGCAACCCTGGTTTAAGATATGAATAGTTCACACAGAAGTTCCATTTTACTGATGCCTTTCTTTAAGGTGTCTCCAAACATGAGCTGTGACAAGACATATTGTGGTCATTATTGACTCCTACACTGTATAGGTGTTTGTAGACAGGAGCCAGACTGTATACAGTCTTTATGCTAGGCTAAGCTAACTGGCTTTAGCTTTATATTTACTATAAAGATGTTAGCAAAAGACACAAAGCAAACAGATTTAGAGATACAGCAAAAACGGCACTGTTAAATCTAAAAAAGCCTACAAAAAAAAAAAACTGTTCCCAAACGGCACATGCTGAAAGATCTTTTGAAAACCCAGCACCTACAGCGAGTAAGTGTTTTCTACTTCCCCTGTTTGTTCCCGATTGGTGTTTACCATATGAGGTTATCCTTCAGTCTGTGATAAATCCACCCCGACAGCAACTTCACACACTCCTGACATTTATTAATTTTAAGAGTTTAGATTCAGGTCTCCACTCAGAGTGAAATGGGTGGGAACATCTAAAGTGGAAAGACAGCGACTGACAATGTAGGCATACCAATTATTTTCACAAAAGGCCAGATACGGCACAATGAGGCAGCTAGTGTAGAGGGGAACACCATAACAGCTGTGTGGACTTTCGAAGCACCCTTCTTATTTGGTCTATGGAAACTTTGCAAGATGAAGGTGGCTCACTCGTGGTACGAGTGGCTTATAAGACGTATAAACTGTAGCTCCAGTGTGATCCTAGTCTTTGGTTTTGATCAATAACCTTTTCAAAGCTCTGCAAAGCTTCAGACATTGCGCAGTAAAATCTCTCACAAAAGCAACAAGTGAATGAATGGAAAATTCACTCCCCTCAACATGTTAGCTCCTGAGTCGTTTCAGTTACCTTCACGAATCCCTCATAACTGAGATAATCATATTATTTCTGTGCAGAAAAATACCAACTTAAAACTTTCTCAGTTTTTATTTCACCAGTATCATGCTAAATTCATTGTTACTGTGAAATGTTGGCAAACACAAACTCAGTCCCCAATCAGAGGCATTTCTCCTAATTAATTTGTCATGAAAAATGTCTAGAAGTGAGAGCAATCATAGTTACAGTGTTTGTTTAGGTTTAAGTCAAGCAGCTGGAAGAATAGATAAATGTCTGAGGGAGGGATTGGTGTGCTGTCCCGAATTTCTGCCTGACAGCCACAACAATAACAGCTTTTGCTTGTTCCTCTGTCACTTACTGTAGCTGACAAGTTGTCCTGAAATCACTAACAACGCCAGACTGCTGCTCCAGCTCCTACTTCACCGTCTTAACATCATCATCAAACAAACACAGGCTATTTTGTCCACACACAGTTAGATGAATACACAACTTGTAAGGCAGATAAACACTGAATAAACTTGTGAAACAGGGATTCTTTTTTCCATGGTAAAGTTGTATTATGTTACCAAACAAGGTCTAAATAAGCCAAGCTGCTGTGTGCAGCTGTACTTAGGCATGCTAATATTCTCACAATGACAATTCTACATGCTAATGTCCGCCAAGTACTATGTGCATCATGTTTACGTTACGCTAACCTTGCACTGAATGCAAAGTACAGTGGAGGCTAATGGGACATTCATATTGAAGGTATTTGGTAACAAACCACAGTACTTTACTAATTGAATTTTTGACGTGGCGATTGGTGTTTGGAGGCACCAACATGATCACAGCTTATACTGATATTTTATTCTGGACTACAGTGCTGAACCAACTGGCCAACAAACCAATATCCATATCCACCCTTAGACCCATGTTGCTAGCATTGTTAAACACCCGTCTGGCGTATGGATATACATCAGTACTTGGTTAATAATAATGCTTCCAACCACATCTTAGCATTCCAATATGTGATGCATACATCCGGATGTGGCTTCTAATGCAACCCAATTATTTGGTCTGATTTGGTCTCTTGGACTTGAAAGTAAACTGAATAGAGTGAGATACAGAAGCAGATAAAACACTGCTATAAAGTGTAGATCATGTGTTGGATAAAAGCAGCAGCAAGTAGTGAATAGGGAACCCTCGGACAGAGACAGAACAATTAACAATGTGATAGTTAGAGGAGCAGTACAAACACAATTAGCTATACTTGTATGCTTGCTTCATTACCAGATCATATGCTTATACTTTTGCTTCAACTGCAAATCAAAATCCCTCCCTAAACTTATGGAATATTATCCTTTTTTATTACTTTACACAACTTTTGTATTGTACACAGGCCACTCTGTTAGTAACTGCTGCTTTACAATGTGTTGTTTTTGCACTGTTTTTGATGATACGCATGGTGAATTATGCTTTGAAAAGGTCCTTTTCGACTGCAAAGCCAATTTGCTGAGTAAGATCTGAGGAAGGCAAAATCAGGCTGGATTTATTAGGGCCTGCAGCATTAATAGTAAATGAGGGAGTAAAGTAATAATAACAGGGTTTCTGGAGGCATGCATGCATCGCCTGTGGAGAGACTCCAGAGCCTCGGCTGAGCTGTGATTCAAAAACAGAGAGATACTGATCTGGTTCGTTGGACATAGGATAGCTATTATATACCTAAATCATAAAGCCATAAGCTTGATTTGTAAATGACGGGAAGAAGAGAGGGTTGGTTTGCCTCTGAAACATTAACACGGGATTAAAAAGTCGAGTGCACCCTTGTGATTAGTTTGGCGTAGACACAGAGCAGAAGGTCTCAACCCGAGTGCCACGGTGTGCCAAGAGTCTGCAGCTTTTCTTTCAACTTCCAATCCAAGCTCCAGCTGATTTCTCTGATTAGTTTCCCCCCCCCCCCCCCCCCCCCCCTTTGGTTTAATATGTGACAATCAGGGAAATCAGCAGCCATAGCGTTTAATTGAAAATAAAAACAACTGTCAATTTTGGTGGAACGGTTATGCCGAGGTTTAAGTGATTTTAGGGCTCCTGACTGCACGGGGCCACATGGCCTGATAAAAGACAAATCTCCACTATATTAGAGAACATGATAACTCTAAATGTAGGACAATATAACACAAATAACTTGATTGGATGAGTTTTTTTTTCAAGGATCATTTAACTTTATGATAACAAATCAATCAATCAATCAGTATACTATCAGGACCATACACGGACTATGAATGACCGTAAATAACTTCATGCCATATCATCTAGAACTGGTTGAGGTAAGTCAGTATCGACCAAAGTGGTGGACCTACATTTTTGCAACTTGCTAGTGTGGCAAAATCACTACTATTGTAGGGCACCATACTTCAACATGGGCCACCTACAGTAAAGTGTATGTCTGAAGACAGAATGCATGAAAATAATGCAGATGCAGGTTTAATGTTTTCCGTTTCAGTTAAACAAACATCATCCACATCAGAGCTATCCGTCTCCCTTCACCCGTGTTATTTCCTCCAGATGAGATATGACCACTGGAGGATTGAGGGTCCATTTCATCAAGACCTACCGACAAAAAACAATCCATGACCCACCAACATCTGGGAATCTGGGAACATGTGTGTGGTGGTGTGAGTAATAGAGGTACCTGAGTGGGGTCAATGTGGCATTTTCACGCTAAACGTACCCACCATTAGCCAATGCCAGAGGGTGCGTCTGAGCTCCCTGCACACTATTAACCCACTTGGAGGACCACTACACTGGAAAAATGGCACGGGGGATTAAGCCTAGAGGGATATATGTGTATGTGAAGGTGTATGCATGTTTGAGCAGTATGAGCATATGCAGTGTGTGAATGTGGGAGCTAGTTTCGGCATGTGGAGTGTGTGCAAGGTTATGGGTTATGTTTTCGTGTCAGTATGGCGAACGCTTGCAGTGCACTGCACACATGCAGTCCGATGAATGAAGCGGAGGGGTCGGGGGTTTAGCTAGGACAGTGGCAGCTGTCAGCACTGTGGTGTGTGTGTGATGTATGAGCTCATCCGTCACTACCAGCCCCTTTCAGTGGAGGGGGTGGAATAGTAATCTCTCCACCATCATTTCCAATTCGTAACACTGCCACTTCTCATCTTGAATCATATCTGAGGTTTACCGTTTTATTTTCCAGTTAAAATCTGCTTTTATCCTCTTTTGTTCTTGTTAAGATGAGTGAGGTAAATATTGATGGTTTATTATTTGACCACAAGATTAAAACTGGAAAATGAAGTACTTCAGATCCATTACAAAATTGGCTATGTTGTTGGCAAGAAATATATAAAAAAATTCTTCAAACTGTTTCTTGGCTCAACTGTATGAGTTAAATAAAAGAAAGCCCACACACAGACCATCCGTCTGATGGTAACACATGTATAAACATAAACACACATTTATATGCACACACTCCCTGGCCTGTGTATAGCCTAGTGGCCCAAACTGATCACCAGGGGACACACTGGTGCCACGGTGCCAACATGCTGCCAGTTGGCCACACCTGAGTAAAAACCCACAGAGGATGAGCCACAGCTGCAGAGCAGAAACACTACGACACACACACACACACTGCGTAGACATCTTTGTGGCAAGTATGCTGAAGCCAAGGGGGGTAGAATAAAAGAAAAGAATGCTGACTGAGAACTCAAAGAACTAAAAATAATAAAATAAATTCCTTGCAGGCCAAAGTTGCTGATGCTCGGTGTGCTTTACTTCTTACCGATCTATACCCTTATGTCCTGATTATTAGCTGTTTGAAATAGATCTGCATAATGGATGCAAAAACAAAAGTTTGCACACAATGAGGGCACAGTTGGTGACAATAAACTTCAGCCCTCCTGATACCGATGGAGTCTGATTCTCTGGGTGGACAATATGAATAGCTGTGTGGAAATTACGTCTTTGATATTATGTGCAATAGTATGAGATGTATTACCTCATGTCCCTTTACTTACTCCCCCTAAGGCCCACTGAAGCACATTGAGCAGTCATCACTGGAATCCCTTTATGGCTGTCCATTCTGTCCTCATGAATTACATCTCACATAATTTCCACCTTTGTTCATGCACGGCAGTGCCAAGAGCCCTTTGTCTGACACAAGTATAAATCAAAGAGCAGTTCACCGTCTGGATTAAGGTTGCTGGATACAAGCTATCATTGCGGGTCGAGCTGTAAAGTATGGACATGAGTGGTCTCCGCACCGTGCCAAGAGAACACGCAGAGCCAATCGCGAGGCAAGTGCACATAAGCATGTTTTATATTGCCAGTGTTATGCCTCACCATGTTTACATCCATCATCTTATAAGGGAACATGCCCTTCAACAGAAGTATGTTTGTTCTCTGCACGCTGCGATAAAGATGCAGCACAAGCTTGTTGTGTTTCTGAGGTTAAGTATGCTAGCTGTGACACAAAGCAAGTACAGGAGTAATAACCGAGAAACAAATAAGCAAATAAATCATATGTATTGAATCTCTTTTTCGTCATTATTTGCTTATTAAATGTGTCTTTCTCCTCCGCAGAAGCTTTGTGTCCTCCTATGGGGTTCCAGTGAACCAAGTGACTAATAAAGAGCACTTTATTTTGAGTTGCTTTCGGAGGGCTACGGAAAAACACCACCCACACCAGCTGTGACTAATACAGCAAACACATGTTTGCATAACTCAAAATAATTGCATAGCCATTTATCTAAAAAAAATAAAATCTAGTTCTGCCCTGCTTTCCCTTCCCCCCCCCACATTAAAAGACAAAAGCAAAAAACGTTTTAGAAGCTCATGCCAGTGTTTCCGCCAGGGGGGCGTCCGTCCTTATTCAGCTCGGAACGGCCTGAACTCGAGCCGAGAGCGTCCAAAAAAAAAAGATCGCTTGAAATGACAAAAAGGAAAAAAGACAAGGACATCCCTCTGTTGGAGGGGCAAAGGAGCCTATTGGGATTCTTTTCGGAGTATTGAACCCACGGTGCCTGCCACAGGACAACACGGAACGTGCGCGATTTGGACGCGATGAGCGGTGGAGCATGCACGTGAACTGCGAGCGCCGGAGCCTCGCAGCGGCGAAACTGAGGCTCCGTGGTAAACGGTGGTAAAAAGAGCCGGGTCTACTTGTTAGTGAGCCGAGCCAAATGATCCGGCTCACCAAAAAGAGCCGTAATTCCCATCACTAACGTAAAGAGATATTATAAGGGACGGCTCATTTCAAAATTCAAGTCACGTGACTCTCTCTCGGGTGGACGCCCTCTCAGCCCTGGTCTGGCGGAAACACTGGCTCATGCTCAACCAGCAAATAAATCATTACCATAGGCCACTATCTAGGGACGATATCCAAAGACCCCCTCCAGAATATTGCACGGCTGCCACAAATGATTGGTATTCTCCTCTATCAAATTACAGTTTGCAGATTGAATTAGCATTCCTCACATTATGGTCTTTCCTTACAGCCGGCTTAATGGTGAGCAGAAGTGTGGTCCCTCTGATCCTCCCTGACCCTTCTCTGATACGTCACCGGTTAATGGTACGTATCCTATAGCAATTACAGCTATTTTTTTGCATTGACGCGAGAGGGACGGAAAAATGAATATATTTTACGTGGCAAGGAATAGGACGGCAGATGCTTAACGGCATTGTGCCGCTGTTGTCAAGTGAAGGTGTGAACTGTTCTTAACGAGGTATGTTGTTGAAGGCCGAGTCATAGAGTACATAATCCCAAAGGCCATTTACCGTATTTCACTGCTGGATCAGGGTGGCTGAATTCATTATTTATTTGATCCCCCAGGCTTCTCGTGTCTCTATCAGTCTGTCTTGTGTGGGGCTGATGGTCTCTGAGGCAGCAAAAGTGTGTGTTAATGCATCACTACCACTTGTCAGGCCTGTTGGAATAGACTTTGAAGAAGATAAGAAAGGACAAAATGCTAAAGGGAATTAATAACCCAAGGCCTGCACTATGGCCTTATTGACAGTGCAAACCCTTCACACGTCTCTCACTGCCTTTCTCGTGCCGACTCTCTGAAAGCACATTAATAATATTACAGACACCAAAGAGAAAAATAAGAATTTGGGTTAATTATATACAGCATTTGATAAACAGGCATGGGGTGTTTGCTTCGGCATAAAATGGAAAAAGGGATTTTGGTCTACACAACATTCATCTCAAAATTCATGGCTCAATGTCTTTACACTTTGAATTTCAAAAAGCAAGCATAAAACTGTGAACCACCTTAAAAACACTAATCCGGCAGAAAAAAATCCCCCAAAACGGACTACATGACCTTTAAAGAGGCAGCCAATGGATGTGGATGGATGGATTACAAGACTCTTTTAAACGGATACATAATTAGATGAATTTTAAATTTCGAAAGCAACTCTATTTATCATTTATTGTTGCCGACATGTCAGCAGTGGCCTAATGGTTTGATAATTGGGATTTCTTCTTGACATTTTAAAAATTGTGTTCAGGTTTGTTGCCCCCCCTCTGCACAAAGCTCGTCCTTCTCTGCTCTATTATTGACCCGTCAATATATTTTTTGGTCAATTCTGTACCTTTGTGTCCCTCTACTTCATCCTCAGATGTTTCCACTGGAGTTTATCACTCTTTAGCTGCTGGTATTTCTTCCAGCAGAGCCTTTTGTCTCTCTCTTTCTGATCTCTAAGTTGCTTTGCCTCTTTCCTCAATTTCCATCTTTCTTCTCAACTTCCATCTTTCTTCTCAACTTCCTTCAATTATTTTTCCAAGCGCTCCATTTAAACTTCAATCACATTTCTAAAATGTTCTCGTATCAGTCTTTCCTTCTCAATAAATCCCATACACTGCTTCAAAGTCCACATTTCTATTACTCCAACTTTTTTGTCTTGGTTTAACTTTGCATATATTTATGTTTTGTCTGCTAAGCCGATTTCTTATGTGAAGTTATCTTGGGTTTGATGCCACCTAACAGCAGAGCTAGTTATTTTTGGGACCATGGTATATAGTACTCTCAGTAAAGTATTGTGCAACATCTTTGCTTTGTATACTTTTTAAATCCATGATTAACTTTAACAGATTTGGTTGGTTTATAGAAGAGTGATTTTGGATTACCCTTAAATTGCACAAAAACATAACATATACTTGCCATTATTTTTGTATGCATGTTTAAACTTTCCTGCAAACAACTGAAATGCTTTAAAATTGGGCAAACAATTACATTTAAAGGATTAAAGATGTATTTTTGTGCTGGCCAGGGGCTCCAATACATAGTGTGGTAAGAAAAATGTAGAAATGAAGGACTGCATGATTTCTGTATGGTCCATGGCCGTGGTTTTATATATGTGCATAGTCCTCAGAGTCCTTCATTCTTAGCAATATGTAAGGAGGCTCTGGTTAAATTGATGCTAAAAGGAACTGAAGACCTTGTGGATGTTCCCGAAAATGCACCAAGGATTATGCAAAGTTATATACCTCCTCAAGGTGGAGTGGAAAAAAACATTATACCTGTATGGGTTTGGATATGCTGTACCAAATTATTGTATTGCCACTGACCAGATTTATATGTATTCATGTATGTAAGGACAGGGCTGATCAAGTTATTATTGTATTAATCCAATTTAAAATAATGACAAGAAGTACAAGTTATTAACTCCACATAACTCATTTTAACAACAACAGACTGGGCTCTGGTTTCAGACAGGGGGTGAAAAGAGGTGCTGCAGCCGGGCCCGGCGCCACGAGGGGGCAAAAGGGGGCATTGCCCCCTCAGTTGTATTCTTTGCCCCCTCACTTTGAGCATCATTCATCCATCAAAAAGTACAATAAATGTCACAATTATTAAATAACTTTAAATAATTATTTTCCCCAATACACGTTACTATGTTTAGATCAGATATGTGGGCAGGCAGTCAAGCAACGTGTAAAAAAGCCTCAACCCCAAGTGAGCTTGTAGTCTTAATGTTAGCGTGTGTGCTGTAAACACGGTCGGGTGGGTGACCAAAACGTCCCCGTTTTCCGTGGCCGGTACCCGGTTGAAACTCCCGAAAATGTTCCCGTTTTTGGAACGTGCGTTAAAAAAAATAGAGCAAGGTGAAATCAAATGTTATATGTCAGTAAAAACAGAGTAACAGTGTTGTGCCTGTTTGTAGCGTTAGCTATTTCTTCTTCTACTTTTTTCTTTAATGGCGAATCGCTTCCACTTGGAGCATATATCACCACCTACTGTTGATTTATGAAATGTTCATATTAAATCCTTGTCCTCAGACCAGTGTTTTTGCGGAACTTGAAGATCAGCTTTCTTTACTTAATTTCTTGATTTACTTTCGTATATTGACTTGAAATCCATGTCCTTGATGTTATGTTGTTTCAGTGCAGTTTTCAGAGTCTTTGTCTGTTATAATCCGGGCAGCTAAAAAATACATGATGTATTGTGTTGGTGTTATTAGCAACCATCACAATTGCCATTTAGATGTTTTCCAATCAGATACATTGTTGAATTTAATCCAGAGTGACCCAATGTTATCCTGCTGTTAATGCTCCGTTCTCTTCTACTATTCCCCCAAGTGCTTCCCGTTCCTACTTCCCTTTGTATCTGGTATAAATGTCTTCCTTTAGTGTTACTGTCCCATCACTTTTGCCATTGTTGCTTGATAACAACTTTTGTAACAGATTTGACTTCTGCTTTACTGATGGGTACCATTATATCAATCTGGTTTGCTTTTAAACTACATGTTGCCAGTTGATCCACTACCTCATTCCCTCTAATACCCACATGTGCTGGAACCCACACAAATTGAACAACAATTCCCAAATGAACTAACCTAAACATGATGTGTAAAATTGCATGTAAAATATCCTGACGACATGCTGAAGAGAAGTTGTTTATACTCTCCAGAGCTGCGCTGGAGTCAGAGCAAATGACCACTCGCATTGGCTGCGTGTCCTCTTCCCACTGAAGTGCTAGTGAGATAGCCATCATCTCTACTGTATATATATATGTGATCACCCGTTCGCTTTCCCACTTTGACCTTTAATTCAGGAACATAAAATGCACAACTAGTTGTAAGAAACTCGGCTAGTAGTGTCAACTAAATCCATAGTATTACAACAAAAGTGCTTTAAACAAGGTAATTTACGAACCTCTCTGAAGAACCAGCACCTTACCTTGGTAGAGAGGTTTGTGTGCCCTGATGAACCTGGGGGCTGTGTTGTCTGGAACCTTGTGTTCCTGGTAGGGTCTCCCATGGCAAATTGGTCTCAGGCAAGGGTTGGGTGCTTCGTTGTTGGAGTTTACCCCAGTGGACGAGAGGGTCGCCTCCCTAAGCCTGCGGGTTATGGGGGGAGGAAAACTCTGACTGTTGCGTGTGCTTATGCACCAAACAACAGTTCAGAGTATACGGCCTTCTTGGAGACCCTGGAAAGAGTCCTGTATGGGGCTCCTGAAGGGGACTCTTTAATCTTGCTGGGAGACTTCAACGCACATGTGGCCAATGATGGAGACACTTGGAGGGGCGTGATTGGGAGGAACGGCCCCCCTGATCTGAACCGGAGTGGTGGTTTGTTACAGGACTTCTGTGCTAGTCATAGATTGGCCATAACAAAGACCATGTTCGAACATAAGGATGCTCATAAGTGTACATGGTACCAGAGCACCCTAGGCAGAAGGTCCATGATCGATTTCGTTATTGTATCATCGGACCTGAGGCCGTATGTTTTGGACACTCGGGTAAAGAGAGGGGCAGAGTTGTCAACTGATCACCATCTGGTGGTGAGTTGGGTCGAGTGGCGGGGGAAGCCTCTGGATAGACCTGGTAAGCCCAAACGTGTAGTTCGGGTGAACTGGGAACGTCTGGAGGAGGCCCAAGTTCAGGAGGCCTTGAACTCACACCTCCGGCGGAGCTTTTCGGGCATTCCTGTGGAGGTTGGGGACATTGAACCAGAGTGGTCGGTGTTCAAAGCCTCTATTGCCGAAGCCGCGGCAGGGAGCTGTGGTCTCAAGGTCCTAGGTGCCTCAAGGGGCGGTAACCCTTGAACCTCCTGGTGGACACCGGTGGTCAGGGAAGCCGTCCAACTGAAGAAGGAGGCCTTCAGGGTTTTGTTATCCCGGGGGACTCCCGAGGCAGTTGCTAGGTACAGACAGGCCCGAAGGGCAGCAGCCTCATCCGTGGCCGAGGCAAAGCAGCGGATGTGGGAGAAGTTCGGAGAAGACTTGGAAAAGGACTTTCGGGCGGCATCAAATTTGTTCTGGAAAACTGTCCGACACCTCAGGAGGGGGAAGCAGGTAACCATCCAACAGGGGTAGACATTAAGGGTAAAATGCCACTGGCCATCCGGGCCAGTGGATTTGTATTATCACTGGCCCCACCATTGTAACCACTGGCCAGGAGTATTCATCCAAAAAAAACAATAATGAAGAAAATTAACACATTTGTTGCCATAGTAATTTATGCACTAACTACATTACTACAACATTTTAATAATCAGTTATTCCTCATTTTCCTCAATTGTTCATATTTTTTTATTAAAATAATGATATTGTGGTCATTGTTAAAAAATGTAACAATTTCTAGTCAAAATACCAATACCACAGGACCATTTTTTTTTTTTTTTTAAAGCAATATTTTTAGTGGCCCGAGCGGGCAAGTGGAAAAGGGGGATCAGAGGGTGTGTGCCAAATACAGAGGCATCACACTACTCAGCCTCCCCGGGAAGGTTTACTCCAAGGTACTCGAAAGGAGGGTCAGGCCGATTGTCGAACCTCAGATTGAGGAGGAACAATGCGGATTCCGTCCTGGTCGTGGAACGACGGATCAGCTTTTTACTCTCGCAAGGATCCTGGAGGGGGCCTGGGAGTACGCTTATCCGGTCTACATGTGTTTTGTAGACTTGGAGAAGGCGTATGACTGAGTTCCGAGGGAGTTCCTTTGGGAGGTGCTGCGGGAGTATGGGGCGAGGGGGTCTCTACTCAGGGCCATCCAATCTCTGTACTCCCAAAGCGAGATCTGTGTCCGGGTCCTCGGCAGTAAGTCGGAACCATTTCAGGTGAGGGTTGGCCTCCGCCAGGGCTGCGCTTTGTCACCAATCCTGTTTGTAATATACATGGCTCGGATTTCGAGGCGTAGTCATGGGGGAGGGGGTCTGCAGTTCGGTGGACTAAGGATTGCACCCCTGCTTTTTGCAGATGATGTGGTTCTAATGGCTTCATCGGTCTGCGACCTTCAGCACTCACTGGATCGGTTCGCAACCGAGTGTGAAGCGGCTGGGATGAGGATCAGCACCTCCAAATCTCAGGCCACGGTTCTCAGCAGGAAACCGATGGAGTGTCTCCCTTAGGGATAAGGTGAGAAGTTCGGTCATCCGGGAGGGACTCGGAGTTGAACCGCTCCTCCTTCGCGTCGAAAGGAGCCAGTTGAGGTGGTTCGGGCACCTAGTTAGGATGCCACCTGGGCGCCTCCAGCTGGGAAGAGACCAAGGGGTAGACCTAGGACCAGGTGGAGGGATTATATCTCTTCGCTGGCCTGGGAGCGCCTTGGGATCCCCTAGTCAGAGCTGGTTGATGTGGCCAGGGAAAAGAAAGTTTGGGGCTCTCTGCTGGAACTGCTACCCCCGCGACCCGACCACGGATAAGCGGGAGAAGATGGATGGAGATGGATGGAAGTTACGAATTTATGTTCTCAATCGCCAAGTGTGGGATTGAATATTAAAATTAGATTTATTGTCCCATGGGGGGAATTCATTTCCACAGCACTGTTGTGGTAATCTGTATTATATAAACCGTATTGGTACTGTGACGAAGATGGCTTCGTCACTGTGGACTGACGGCTACGGGCCTTGTACTATTGCACATGTGCTTTTATTTTGAAAAGTGTTTCCCTTTCCCCATGTCTGTTACTCCTGATTGTGTTCACCTGGTGCCCTGTGTCGTCTCCTTCCCCCTCCCCCTCCCCCTCCCCTGTGTCTTGTTGTGCTGATTAGTGTGTAGGTATTTAGGCTCTCTTTTGATCTAGTGACGGATTTTGGAACATTGATTTGATTTGTCCCCAGGGGGAAATTCATTTTCACAACACTGTGAAAACAATATGACACCAACAAAAAATAAGACAGACAACTACAGATAGCATCACACATGGTGGTTACTTGTTGTTATTTAGGGCTGCCTGTATGGATCAGGTTTTTGCCAAAGCGAGCCCTTTTACTAGAATAATAATATGTTATGTATTATATCAACCGTATTGGTACAATGAGCGACATCTAGTGACGGATTTTGGAACATTGATTTGATTTTTCTCATGGCAGTAGACTCTAGAGACAAATCAGGGGACTTTATTTTTAACTGTGTCTGTCCATTTGGTGTAGTATTTGATCCAATATTACATTTGGTTTATATATTAGTCACTTTCTTATGAAATGCCAGGTTTTAGGCATTGGTTTGAACATTCAATCCTGGAAATAAAAAAATCAACCAGATTAATGTTTCTTTAATCCTTACTAGAGGTAAGTAAATCTGTATAGGAAGACGAGTTAAGGGATAGAGGAGAAAAGGTTATGGTATAATTACAGAGCCCGTCCATTTATAAATTGAGGAAATCAATGTTAGTCTGTTAACCAAAGTGCAGCCATCTATCTATCAACAATCTACTATCTATTATTAAAGATCAGAGGAAAAGAACGGAATGAGAGGGGTAAATCCAGAATAAAAATAAAGAAGCAAAGAGATTGTAGAGCAGTTAGAAGGAAAAAGGCTCGGTGTGTCAATTAATTAAATTGCCAGTATTTTTCGTTGTTGTAAGAAAAAAAAATCGCCCCCTCTGATTTTTTAACAGCCCCCTCAGTCATTTCATCCTGGAGCCGGGCCTGGCTGCAGCACAGGCAGTATGAGAAAAATAAAGAGCTTTTTGAACATTAAAGCTTGGAGACATCATGCAACAGTAGAGGCACACAATACAAATATGGACCTGAAAAGATTTAAAGCAATTTATAAAAAAGGTGACACAAGAGATTTATGTAGTTAAATTCCAGCTGTTGTTCTAATAAACCTGTGATGACAGCCTACTTATGTGATAATCTAGTGGGTGGTATTTACATACACATTTACAGGTCTACTCAGGTGTTCATTTATCATTCTGGCCATATGTTCATCTTGTGAATCAAAAATATCAGTGTGATTAACCTTTCAAAATGTCAGAGGGTACAACTCTGTAAGACAATTCATTATAAAGTAAAATTACAGAGTTAAAGAGCAGCTCGGCACAAGCGAGATCCTGTTATACATGATGCATAAGATGGTTCATTATAACTGAATAACTAATTTTCATATGTTAAATCTGCTCGATCTTTGATACGTTCTCCAAAACACCTGCTACTGTACAATATATAAATATGTTTTAAGGAATCATTAACCAAGGTGCATAGCTCTTCAGGCATCTCTCATTTTAAAAGCTACTCAAAATAATGTAATAAAATATGAAGAAAACATCTGTAGGCATCTTCTGTATCAATGCTTCACCTTTGTTGAGTGACTCATAAGCAGCGCAGGGATTCAGTAGTTACATTTGAATTATGGATTGAAATAATGGTAAAAGGTTGCGTTAAAGTGCCGTTGATAAAACATTGCTTATTTGTGAGTGTGACAGTGACTTGGTAAATGTGAGCATGTTTTGCAGATTCAGACTCTCTGTCAGTCTCCCGTTGGCTGCACAGTGTCTCTGTGGGGACACAGGGCATCAGTAAGGTGCTAATTAGATGCTGCAGTGGAGCATGGGACAGGACGAGTGGACACTCACCATGGTGAAAGATAATTTCACACTCTCTGCCCCGATAACTGTCTAACGGCTGCTGGAAAAACAACTGGCAGAGTGGCCCTGCTCAGTAATCTCTGTAAACCGAGCAAAAGGGAAGAAAAACGTATACTGTACAGGCAGGAAAACAAGCGTGTGTGAGGATTTACCAGTGGCAATCATTCATCTCATCAGGAACCTGATCATTACCTTAGCTCCTCACACTCCCCTGTGTCACCCTTTAATTTATCAGCTTTGTGAACAGGGCTCGACATTAACGACTGTCCGATGGCCATCTAGTATTTAACTCGGGCAATGAAGCCTAACCTGCTGGTTGCCCGATCGGGCAATCTATTATGCCAGTATCATGCAGCTCACGGATCCAGTAATGAGTGACCCGACAGTAAAACTAAACATATCTATAACTAGTTTAGGTAGTTTGAGAGGTAATTAAAATAGCTACGCGTGATATTCTAACCTGAAGTGTGTGTGTTTTGTCCGCTCACCGCTGCATGTGATTATGCAGAGCTGCGTGTCGACTCGTCAGCAGCGGCTGATCTCTCCCGTCAGATTAGACTTCACTCGTGTTTATGTCCATATCGATCAGATCCAGCTAGTTATAGGACTACCTGCTTATTAAAAGACACCTAAACAATAAGTGTCGCTATGCAACTGGGTGAGGCCACAAAGTATAGCGCAGCATTATGCATTTGTTTAGATGCCCACCAGAACCCCGAGGCATTACCAACAGATCAACGCACAATCAACCCATAGAGGACATCTCTTTCTCCACATTAAGTGTTAGATATTAGAATTTACTATTATTGTCTGTCACATACTCTTCTTGTCGGTCACATAAGTGGCGCAACTGAAGCGGTATTACGCTAAAGGGAAATCGTTTTGACCGGACATTTTGACCGAAGAGATTTAGATTTGCCGCTAACGGGACTCTGACGTCGCCATGTTGTGTGCTTCGCGGATGCGCTCGGCTCCTCTCGACTACTGTTCGGTCAGCTTCCGGATGAGGAGGCATTCGTTCGACCAATTTACAGTAGATAACATTACAAACATTTTTAACAAGGGCCATAATAGTGTAAATAATGTTTGTTTTTGCAGTTATAACTGAATGTAATGTGTTCTACTTTTTTTAAATCTGGGAAGGCATTTGCCTTCATCAGCTGGAAAGTGTCTTGACCAACAACTTAAGTATTTCTTATAGCAGGGCATGCAAGCGAGCAAACACAAACAAGAACAAACAAGTGAAATGAAGAATAAAATTGTATAATATAATATTGTGGTGGTTCATCTTATAATTCAGTCTCGAGAATGCACCAGACAGCATCTAAGACCTGCACACATCTAAATGTTCTAGGGGGAGGCCCCCCAAACCCTGCGTGCGTCATTTCGTCCGCGCGCATTTTTCAGGGCAATCTCTATTGGGCTCAGGGCCATCTGTAAATTAGCTTAGATGGCCCACAGGGCCATCTCCCAACATCCTTAATGTCATGCACTGGTGAAGTTATTCAATCATCTGATAATTGGTTCTTACAGAATACACTGGCTCATTTTTTCCTTACTATACATTAAGGTTGTTCATTGAATGAAGAACAATCTTAGACAGTACAGTATCAGAAATAAATATATGAAGAAAATGTACACATAAGAAAACATCAAAATGTGTTTCTTTTATTTATTGTCTTTGCTCTAAGTTTGTTTTGTATTATGGTCTCTTTATTTATCCATTAGCCGAGGCTGTGAGGTCTGCATGGGGACAGAAAAAGAGTAACTAATGGTGACAGTAATGGAAAAGACAGAGACAGGAAAACATGTCTTTGGTTCCATTTGGACAATGCTGTAACTGTCGTGTGCCTTGTTTGAGGTACTTTTAGTTGTTTGGCCCTTTGGCTATTTCCCAAATCACACCTCCTACTGCTGCTTCACTTGCCTTGGCCCTCAATAGTCTTGCTCAAAATAAATGTTAATGCACCCACACACACAAACCAGCAATGGCTAAATGTCCCTCCTCCCTCGCTCGTGTTATGGGGCACTGCAGATGTTAGTGATTAGCCTTCTAATGATTATAACCAGAATCTGTTGTTTAGCTTCTCATCTGACTCGCTCTGTATCCCTCCATGTGTGTTTCATTTCCGTCACACACCCTCACACATTAGGCAGGTCCATCTAGCGATCCTGTCATGTTGTTGCTAGGTCACATTATGTACTGGAGTCCTTCCGGCCATGGGGTTCAGCTTGAATTAGCCTCGTTCCCTACCAGAGGATGGGCTATTTGCACATGTTGCCAGGCGATTAAGAGCTTGGCTTACTTTGGGGCTGACAGCATTTTCACGTTGTACGAGTGAATGTGAAAGCATGACGGCTGCCTTTTGAAGGCAAAATGGGGCTTTTGCTGCCCTCCTATCATCTCTCCTTCTTCTGTGGCTACCCAGTGCTCACTGGTAATTTAAAAACAAAAAAGGGCAGAGAAAACCAAATGTGCCCTTAGAAGTAATGTTCAAATCAAATCAAGTTTTATTTATAAAGCACATTTACAAGTGATTTTTGGTCAGACTGTAGCCGTTATGAGACCCATTCCTCAGATGACAGCACAGACAAAGTGTTTTCCTCAACAAACTCTTCTTAATGTTGAAATCTCAGCCACAATGTGTCAGACAACCAAAGCCAAAGAGACTCTTTAAATGATTGCAGGAGCATTGCGAGTCAGCAGCCGTGGAGGGTTGATCACACACATCACAGGGCTGGGTGTGATGCTGGTCCAGGCACATAGTGGACGGGCAAATTCACAGATCTGGAGGCTCATATGCAGTGGTGTGTGGGAGTGAGCCGTTAGCAAGATGTAACCTAAACAACACTGGCTGGTTGTACCAAAGGATATGTGTTTTGACAGCATTTGTTATAGGAATTAATTTAAAAGTAACAAGTTTTGTAGTAAGTTTTGTAGTTTTTAACTTACGATATGTTTTTGTGGCCCGAGAAACAACATAATGAGAGCTGCAGTCAGAGGTGAAAAAGGCAAGAAACAATCAATTTTAGGGCAGAAAAACACAGATTTACAACCTGTCGTTTTTCACTAAAATATATGAATGTTTATTTCACAAACAACTCCTTGATGGGCACAGACACTAACTTGTAGACACATTAACCAATGGCCAAAAGTGTAATTGGCTGCTAAATGGAGCAGCAGCATGTATTAATAACTTAAGGCGAGACACCCCAGGTGAATAGGGTAATTTTTTTAACTTAAAGGTATCAGCTAGACATTTCTCCAGTTAATGTCTTACAATAAGGCAATTGTCTTTTGTATTACAAGTTTTCTGAAATAGCATGTTTAAATATGCAAATGAGCCATTATCTCATTAAATATGCACATATTTTAACACATTTCAGGAATCGAAATCTGAACTTTGGATAAAGCCAGGTTCCAAATTCTTGTTTCATTTTGTAGTCATATTAGTATCTAAGGCTTTTACAGAAGGGATATTGGATATCTCTTTTTATCACTCAATAAATCAGAAAATACTGTCAACAGCCCTAAAATATCCATTTTCGCCATGTTTTTAGGTATACAATGTTGTATAATTCAGGCTATGAATTATATATGAACAAACCCTTCTGTAAAAGCCTTCATAATATTGATAGGAATGTAACTGGAAGGTTTGGTGTCTCTACGTGCTTCTGAAGTTGAAATTTCGAACTCAGAGTAGGAGACAAAACTCATTTTGAGAAAACGACCTTTAAAGATTGCAGTGAGGCGCTAGCTAAACCCTCCTGTTCTCTGGATGACAGCTCGCGCATCGACGCACTCCGTGAAGGTGTTTCATGTTCGGGGTCATTTGTTTTTTGGATAACCTTGCTTCGTGCAAGAGACAATTGTTGTCGTCTTCTCTGTGAACGTTTTTTTCGCCGTTCTTTTGCGATTTTGAGATTTCAATTTCTAGCGGAAAGCTAAACAGGAAGTGTTTTAGCACACCACGTGACGCATCTGAACGAATCACGTTGTCAGAAATTGACCCCAGCCAATGAGATTTCGTTTCTTGGTTTAAGACCCCTTTGTGCTTTCACGATTGGTTGCTGATACAAAGGAAATGACCATATTTGGATCCGATGAGATTGTGCAGGAGAGACGGAGCTTTCCAACGATATCTCTGTTGACATGGTGCACACAGCGGTCGCGGTGCTTTATGTTACGTTAGAAAGCTAACTTTTGGTGGATTTAGGAGAAATCTACAGACGCAAATAGACAAACTATAGTAAAATAAACACTTAAATCTGTATTTTGTACGTTTTCCTTCCAAAAGCCTGAAAGAAAACATGTTATGGAATCAAAATAGCACAAAATCTCAAAATTGACCAGTACTTGAAAAACGATGTTTTTGCCTGCCGTGTCTCGCCTTAAAAAAGGTAGGGTAGGTAAGAATGGAAAAACCAGCTGGAGTGCGCTAGAATCTGAAAGTGCACAACCGAAAAAATCTGCCCCTTCCTTCAGACTTCCTTACAGAGCCCCTCCTCCAACACACACGGACCCGCACATGACCAATGAGGGCACAAGATAAGTTTGTGCACGAGATAGAAGGCTGGCCGGCAGGTAGGCCATCCAATCATCTGCCTGCTGACAGGCCGGCTCAGATGATTGGACTTGCTTTTTACAGCGCCACGGCTTCCACCGATGAAATATTTGTATATATTTATTGTCAAAGCATTTCATTTATTCATTGCTATCGGGATGTTAAGAGCATTCCATGGAATTTAACAAAAAGTGTTTCTGATGTGAATTACCTACCCCACCTTTAAGTAAGTGGTGGTTAATGTTGACCCAAAATGAGAAGCCTATCTGAACATGTCTTTATAATAACTTCATTGGTAATAAAACAATAAAAACACATGGATTAATTTGGGGACAAATACTAGGCTATGTTGTTGTAATAAGTCAACTTAGTACAAATTTAAACTATATTCATAAAGGTTTTGCCATAATAATAATAATAATAATAATAATAAGTACAGAACGGTTTGAGTTGTGCAAGAAAAGCTAGGAATTATTTTAGGGACATGCTACCAATACAGATGTACATTCAGAAAAGAGCTATGCCATCACATGCCTGAATGGCTTCTTTTACAACAATCCTCTCATTGATTAGATAGTACACTTTCAGGAGAGGACAAGGAATTGTGAAGAAGAACTACGTACAGTATTACATTTAATAAATTACCTCTGGCAGTAATTGGCATGGTTAATATACTACATAGTTTAGTATTCCAATCACAAAGCACTACAGTTACCACATCATCTATCCTTTAGCCTGCTTCATTGCACATTGTTCATGCATACAATCATTCCCTTGTCACATGGGTCTTTTGTGGAATCATGTATGCTTTTCTTGTCATCCTAGCGCTGATTAGCAGCATTGCAAAGGCTGTCTGTGTATGAGAATGTCACAGTGCAGACTTGACATGTCTCATATGCTTTACTTGCCATTTTGATTACCTTGTTCTTTTTCTCAACTCACACACTTGTACGTCACCTCGCATGACTGGCAGACCCCATGCCTGCTCCCTGGGGCTCTGAGGCCCCTTCTATTAGAAATGTATTCTTTCAGTGCTTTTAATGTAAAAATGCAATAAAGTCATTTCACGCCATGTTGAGCAACGTTGCCACATTATTGTTAGGTCTCTGTGGCTTTCCACGGTGTGACCAGAGCCTCAACCACACACACATACAAACTCCTCTGTGACCGGTAGAAAACTAGAAATGAACAGATGAATAGCTCCGTAAGTCTCTGCAGTGTTGGAGTGGAGTCAGTGGCGAGATAATAAGCCTTGTTGAGCCTGTAGCATATGGATTTTACTGGAATGTCACAATGTAAGGTAATGATCGCACATCATGGGATCGCTGTCAGTCAGAGCATCAGTTTGCCTGTGAACAATGAACAATAAAACTCCTCCCATATAGTTGATTGAATATGGCTTTATCACCAAGCCATCTGATGAAGCCTTTGTGGTATTCTTTTCAGGACACATTCAGACACTACAGATAATAATCTGCAAGCGCTGTTTTTCTTCCTCAGACCTCCAGTTTCTGGGAAAACAATCCAGAGAACCAGCAAACTTTTACTTGCAAACTTTGCACAGCAGGTACTCCTGGGAGGCAGCTAAAAAGACAGTGGTGAAAGCGGAGTTACGCAATCAAACCAGTCAGGGGAATGCTCATTATTGTGTGTTTGTGTAGCTTTTTTCCCCATCCCTTCTCTTCTGTTTATCCCTCAAATGCAAACTGTATTGTCTCTTCTAAAGGCTGCACATCTCTTGGCAATATTGCGCTACCCTCCATTTTGATATGCACACTATCTTGCTGGTTCAAAATGTTCTCTTGCTTAGTGCCAAGACTGACATAGCAACTTATCAATGAGCGTTTGAAATCACTGAGGCTCTATCTTCTCTCATCCCGCTGCACTGTCAACAGCTACTTTTCTTTTGACAGAGTCTGAGTGGCCACTAAAGGAAAGGCTGTTTTGAAAAGAGTTTCATAAAAAATAAGAGCATAAAGAGTACCCTTCATCCTATTGTACAGTAGTGCACTTGCTAGAATGTTCAGTAAGTCTCTCAAGAACAGCTGGTTAGTTTGTGCATGGCATGGTCAATTTGGCTGAAAGCCCATTTATTTGAATCAGGAGAAGCTCTTGACCACCCGTAGTTTTGGTAATCTAAAAAAAAAAATAGGTCTGAATGTTCCATCAATGTCATGTTCGTGCATCTTTCTTACCCTGTCACTGGGCTAAAATGTCATGACGGTACTTTAACAAGTTAGTATTGTCTTCCATAAAAATGTAATTTGTTTGGTAGCTTGTGTATTGCAATGACTAATGAATTGCACACAGCATGACAATGGAAATAGAAACGCACAAGGATGATAAAGAGCTGATGGAGGTGTTTCAGTGAAAGTTGTATATTTAGATTTACAGGACAAGGATCAGATGTGTTCAGTCTAATGCCATTTTGCTGATAATTGGTGACTATACTCAGACTAAGTTCTTGACAAAATGTCAAAGCCTCCCTTCAGCTGATTGAATCCCTGCTGCCACCTGAAGGCATCCATCGTTAACTTCAAACACCTGGCAGCAAAAAAAAGGCACACAAACGTTAGTGCTGCAGCAGACCCCAGACTCTGTTAAAACCCAATATATAACATTTGTGTTAAACAATTGACAAAGCCAAATATATCAAATTCTTAGATATTAACAAGTGGGTTAATTACGGACGTATTTTATGTCACAGAAACATTTCTCCGGCTTGTTTTAACCACAGATGTTATCTCAGACTTCTAAACACAAACACAGCCAAAAATAACTGACTGCCAGACGAGGGAAGTGGAAGTGGTGAAAGGCTGAGTTATTTCTGGGTTTAGGACTCGTTTGGGCAAGTCTCTATTGTAGCAACCTCCAGAAATTGAATACAATATTGTTTTGATATTGGTGTTGTATAAAAATGTCGCATCAGCACCTAGATGATAAAATATGAAATGTTCATTTTCCACTATATTTTGTTCCTACTTGGAGAAGCAGTAAACAATATTTGACAGACAGCACTTGTGTGATTGAGTCTGAATATATATACAAATGATTAATATGAACTAACCGAGGGGATGATGATGCCCACAGTGCCCATGTATTCTACCTCCAATGCCCAGTGCATGAACAAAAAACATCTTTGCTCGAGTGCCTCCTCATTGACCTTGTGTACATGACGTACAGTAGTGCTTTATGCTGGTCTTTCAAATACAGGCTCAATAGAAGTGAAAGAGGCAACAAATTGCTTTGTGTGCGTCTGCATTGAATTGCTCTCCAAACTTTGTGTCTGTGCTTTCGTTTATCTATGCATGTTCGCATTGCTCAGGCATCTGGATTTAGTTTTGCTATCATACTGTAAACTGTCATGACTGTCTGTGTGGATTCGCTGCTGACTGTGTGTGTGTGTGTGTGTGTGTGTGTGTGTGTGTGTGTGTGTGTGTGTGTGTGTGTGTGTGTGTGTGTTCTGCTGCAGTGCTGTGATCGTCCTGACCTAGAAAAGCACTGAGACAGAGAGCTGAGACTCTCTGCGCTGTGACAGAAGGGGTGTCCAAACCCCGGCGCTCAACTTCACCAGGCTCTCACTCTGTCAGTAGCACCCCCACCAACCAAAGTGTTCATGTGGAACGCCGCTGCTCATGGATGTAGATAGATTAGACACCATTTCAAAGTTCACCGTACCGCTCCGAGAAACAGATGTTGTATATTTTAAAGACTGCTTGTCGGCTGCATCAAAGTTGATAACTGTTCCTCGGCACCCACCAACAAACGTGATCATGTTTGCCTTTCAGCTCTCTCCGTTTCAACTTCCAATAATGTTAAATGCTTTGAAAAATGTTCAATCGCTGTTTTTAAAGAAAATATTAAATAGCAAACATTCTTCAATAACACCAGATTCAAACGGTGTTCATGTGGTGTCATATTTCACTGACGGGCTTTCTTATGAGGACAAAAGGTACCATCAGACAATGCTTAACACTTTCATAACCTTCTACCAGATAGCAGTTGGTATTTTCAGAACTATGATTGAGCCGGTCCCTTGCTGAAAAATACTGTAAAAGAGATAAGGGAGGTGAGGCAACAAGGGAGCGCATCGGTGATGTATTATGGCAATCTGGAGGAGAGAACTGTCATAGGCAGGCCATTCACAGCAGCACAATAGATTAGTCACACACTCTCACAAAATACACGCCAGCGCACATTATCCTACAGCATCAATCAGGCAAGAGGCAAGCATATTGTCTTTGTGATGAAAAGATCCTTTACTTCACATGAAGAGTCAAATTAACTTTCTTTAATTACAGCCCAAGCTTGCCACTGTGCACAACAAAGACAAGTGGTCTGATTATGACCCTGGACTTATATGCAGTGGGAGTAAAGTGACACACGGGGCTCAGGTGTTTTTTGTGTATGAAGGAGCACCCAATCAGACATGGCAATCAGAG
This sequence comes from Harpagifer antarcticus, assembly GCA_902827135.1. NCBI lineage: Eukaryota > Metazoa > Chordata > Actinopteri > Perciformes > Harpagiferidae > Harpagifer > Harpagifer antarcticus. The sequence goes on from CADEHL010001417.1 coordinate 1,951,540, forward strand.
CCAGCATCTAAGTAAACCGCATCTTACAGACTCATCCACTCATGATAATGTCAAGAGCATTCGGACCTTGATGAAGCTTCAGTAAATGTGGGAGGCATAAGATTGTTGCTTCTGAAAATAGCCCTTAAAAGTGGGCAGATTTAGAGATGGACTTTAAATGTACACACACATTATATATATATATTAATGCTGTCAAAATTATCGCGTTAACGGCGGTAATTAATTTTTGAATTAATTGCGTTAAAATATGTAACGTATTTAACGCATGTGCAGAATGGCCCGCCCCATACATCCCGCCAGTGGCAGCGCCAGGGTATGGCTGGGGGTAGGCTACACCCATACCAAGAAATGGCTTAGCCCCACCATGAAAAATGATGTTAAACTAAGCAAAATAAAGTCTGCCAACTCGCAACTTGCACAGACAGCAGTTAGTAAGATTGATTTTAGTAGCCACTTGTCTGGAAATACCGAAGACCAGAAACGGTTTTGAAAACTTTTGTCACGTAGTGATCTTCTTCTCAATAGAACATCTTTGATAATGTCTTCTGGCCAATCAGAATCACGATAATGGCATGGTGTTGTTGCACGACGGAGAATACTTTTGCTGTAGTACAGGGGTGCACATAACTGGTACGCAGGTTATGTGCGTAATCAGAAATGCGTACCGTCACTTGTGTCACAAAGCACATTTGCATACCGACGTACAAGTGAAGCTTTTCCAGAAGGCGGTTAGATCACCGGACGACAGAGTCGGTCTCCGTGTGCACAGACAGGGCTGCTGTTAACGTCGGTCTGAACTACGCCAACCGGCTGCGGAGGGAGACTTTCCTCCCCCCCCTTCACTGGAGAACTGCGCTAAAACTGTCACAAACGAGCTGAGGACCAAAATGCAGAACACGGGAAACCAGAGATAGTCGGTAACCAGCTTTATTTGAGGCAATAGGCTGGTAGGAGACAACACGGCAGATACTAGGCCAAGGGCTGGTCGGGGACAGGCGAGGTTTCCGGGAGCAGGCAGGACGGGAGTCGTAGGCACAGAACGGGTCAGGGAGCAGGCGAGGCAGGCTGGTCAGGGACAGGCAGGGTCGAAACCGGGAGAGCAATCTGAGGAGTAGTGCGGGAAAGACTGGCATGCTGCGAAGTACGATCTGGCACTGAGGTGAAGGTGAAGTGGGCCTAAATACTAATGGAGCTGATGGGTGAAACAGAGTGAGAGAGAGAGAGACAGGGTGTGACTACCAGGTGACTAAGGAATGATAATGCAGAAAATAGGTGAGTGAGAAAGCAGACTGTGACAGAACCCCCCCCTTAATGGACGGCTCCAGACGTCTAACCAATACTAAAAAACCCAACAAAGAGACCCAAGAAAAAAAAAAAAACCCTACAGACACCGGGTGGAAAGAGGAGGTATGGGAAAGGTTAGTACTCATCTGAGACTGCTCTCTCGGCCTCTCCCTCCTGGAAATCCTCGTCCTCCTCGACCGATGACGACTCCCCCTCCCCCTCGACGAAGCCTCTGGTCCGTAGCGGACGAGTACTCCCTGGCTTAACGCCTGGTCGAGCGTGGGTCCTAGACGGCTGCTCCGGGTACCGCAGGTGGAAGTCTCGGATGAGCTGAGGGTTGAGGATATGACGAGCCGGAACCCACTGCCTCTCCTCAGGACCATAGCCCTCCCAGTCCACCAAATATTGAACCCCTCTTCCTCTGAGACGGGAACGGAGTAAACGACGAAGGGTGTAGGTAGGGCCCCCATCGATCATCCTCGGGGGTGGTGGTGGAGGGGCGGCGGAAACCATAGGGCTCTCCCGGACAGGTTTAATCCTGGAGACGTGGAAGGTGGGATGGATTTTCATGTTCCGGGGCAAACTCAGTCGAACTGCTGCAGGATTAATGACCTTGACAATCTCGAAGGGTCCAATAAACCTGGGCGCTAACTTTTTAGACTCCATCCGAAGGGGAATGTTCTGGGTGGAAAGCCACACCCTCTGGCCTACCCGGTACACAGGTGCCTTGGTTCGTCGGCGGTTCGCTGATGTGGCGTACCGGTTAGCAGACCGAAGCAGAGTAGTACGAGCCTGCCTCCAAGTCCTCCGACAACGTCGGATGAAAGCCTGGACAGACGGACAGGTAACCTCCTTCTCCAATGCAGAGAACAATGGGGGTTGAAAACCGTAAGCACACTGAAAAGGGGAAAGACCAGTAGCGGAACTGATGAGGGTGTTGTGGGCATACTCCACCCACAGGAGTTGTTTTGACCAGGTCGTGGGATGATCGGAAGCCATGCAGCGGAGAGTGGTCTCCATCTCCTGATTCTTCCGTTCAGTCTGGCCATTGGCCTGTGGGTGGAAACCGGAGGTGAGACTAACCGTCGCCCCGATGAGCTCACAAAACTCCCTCCAAAACACAGAGGTGAATTGGGGCCCCCGGTCGGAAACCACATCAGTCGCCAGTCCGTGAATGCGAAACACGTGGAGCAGAATCAGTTCCGCCGTCTCCTTAGCTGACGGGATCTTAGGCAGGGGTATGAAATGGGCCATCTTACTAAACCGATCTACCACCGTCAAGATGGCAGTATGTCCGTGGGACGGTGGTAGACCAGTCACAAAGTCCAATGAGATATGTGACCAAGGGCGACGTGGGACCGGTAATGGATGAAGGAGGCCAGCTGGCGCTTGGTGAGATGGTTTGTGCCGATTGCACACAGGACAGGCGTTCACAAACTCCCGGGTGTCAGCCTCCAGCGTGGCCCACCAGAACCGTTGTAGGACCATCCCCTTGGTACGTTGAATTCCAGGGTGGCAGGAAAGTCTGGAGCTATGAGCCCACTGAAGCACCTCAGCCCTCAAAACCTGAGGCACAAACAAGCGGTTAAGAGGACAGGAACTAGGACCGGGTTGGTCCACCAAAGCGGTCTTAACCCTCTCCTCAATCTCCCAAGCGAGGACGCTGATCACTCGAGGAGCAGGAAGAATAGTGTCTGGAATACCCCGGGTGTCTCCCTCCCTCCCGAACTGCCGGGACAAAGCGTCGGCCTTCACGTTGCAGGAGCCCGGGCGGTAGGAGAGAAAAAAATTAAACCGGGTGAAAAATAACGACCACCTGGCTTGCCGAGAATTCAGTCTCTGTGCCGACCTGATGTATTCCAGGTTCTTATGGTCGGTCCATACCTGAAATGGTTGTTCTGTCCCCTCAAGCCAGTGTCGCCACTCCTCCAACGCCAACTTGACTGCTAGAAGCTCTCGATTCCCCACGTCATAGTTTCTCTCCGCCGGACTCAATCTCCTCGAAAAGAAAGCACAGGGGTGGAGCTTCTGGTTCTCACCAGAACGTTGCGACAGGATGGCCCCCACCCCTACGTCAGAAGCATCCACCTCCACCACCAACTGACCAGCGGGGTCTGGTACTTGCAGGATAGGAGCTGACGTAAACCGGCCCTTGAGGTCCTGAAAAGCCTCCTCGGCTGCAGGGGACCATCGGAACGTCACCTTGGATGAGGTCAGGGCGGTGAGCGGGGCGGCCACGGTGCTGTAGCCACGGATGAACCGTCTGTAAAAGTTGGCGAATCCCAGGAAACGCTGCAGCTCCTTCCGGGAATCAGGGACCCGCCACGAGGTAACTGCAGAAACCTTAGAAGGATCCATCTCCACACTTCCTTGACCCACGATGTAGCCAAGAAAGGCGACCGAAGAAGTGTGAAACTCGCACTTCTCCGTCTTGACGAACAGCGAGTTCTCCAGAAGTCTCTGGAGGACTGTCTGGACATGATGGACGTGTTCCTTGAGGTTCTTAGAAAAAATCAAAATGTCGTCCAGATAGACAAAAACATAACGATCCAACATGTCTCGGAGTACGTCGTTCACCAACGCCTGGAAAACTGCAGGGGCGTTGGTAAGTCCAAATGGCATCACCAGGTACTCGTAATGTCCCGAAGAGGTGTTGAAGGCGGTCTTCCATTCGTCCCCCTCCCGGATTCGTACCAGGTGATAAGCGTTTCGTAGATCCAGCTTAGTGAAGATTGTAGCCCCCTGTAGTAACTCAAATGCTGACGAGATGAGTGGCAAGGGATAACGATTCTTCACCGTGACGTCGTTCAGGCCCCGATAGTCAATGCAGGGTCTCAGGGTCTTGTCCTTCTTCGCCACAAAAAAAAACCCTGCTCCTGCGGGTGATGTGGAAGGACGAATAATTCCCGCAGCCAGAGAGTCATTGACGTAGGTCTCCATGGCCTTCCTCTCCGGTGCCGAAAGCGAGTACAACCGGGCCTTGGGTGGGACTGCGCCTGGATGTAGCTCAATGGCGCAGTCATAGGGCCGATGAGGTGGAAGAGATGTCGCCTTAGCCTTGCTAAACACCTCCTTAAAGTCCAAATACTCCGCCGGAACCCCTGTGACATCCGGAACCAGGTTCATATCCACAGATAGTTGAGGTGCGGCGGCCTGCTTGAGACAAACCTGATGACAGGAAGAACTCCAACCTAGGATGGACCCAGTTGCCCAGTCAATGTTCGGGTTGTGGCGGCGGAGCCACGGATAACCCAAAATCAGAGGGATTTGGGGGGACCGTAGCACATGAAACTGGATTGTCTCATGGTGGTTCCCCGACATGAGCATATGGACCGGTGTCGTCTGGTGTGTCACTGTTCCCAGCAGGTGACCATCCAAGGCATTAGCCGGTACCGGCTGGAGCAGCCGAACCTGTTGGATGCCCAGCTGTCGTGCGAGCTCCTCGTCAATGATGCTAACATCTGATCCGGAGTCGATAAAAACAGCCAGAGCCTGAGATTTGCCTGTCAGGAGGAGTCGAGCATGGCACAAGGGTCTTAAATTGGGGATCAGCTCAGAGGTTTGGCCCACCAGTATACTCCCCATTACTGATGAGCTCTGTCTTTTACCTCTTCGACGTACTTCCCTCTCCTCAGAGGTAAGACTGGTACGACCCACTTGCATGGGCTCGACCTCGTACCGTGAGTCAGAGTAGGAGTGGGAACTCTCCGCCGAACCCGGAAGTCGAAATCTCCCGGAAACCGGAAGTTGTTGTCGCGAGCAGCGGCCCGCCGCTCGCGTCTGTTGCTCTCCTCTCCGAGTCTGGATTCGTCCGTCAATCCGAGAGGTGAGCTCTATCAACCCATCCAAGGAAGCAGGGAGATCATAGGAAACCAGCTCATCTTTCATATAATCCGCTAATCCTCTCAGATATGCGTCACACTGCGCCGGCTCATTCCAGCTGCTGCGGCGGCTGCTGGTGCGGAAGTCAATAGCGTAATCCACCACGGTGCCGGAACCCTGGCTCAAACTCAGCAGGCCTCCAGCAGCGTCGGGACCCAGACGAACGGGACCGAACACCTTCCGCATCTCCGCGGAAAAGGCAGCAAACGAGGCGCAGGCTGGTGTCTGCTGCTCCCACTCTGCAGTTCCCCATAAACGGGCTCTCCCCGTCAGATGATTAACGGTGAAAGCTACACGAGCCGCCTCGGAGGCGAAGGTGTGTGGCTGCAGTGAAAACAATATGGAACAGTTTGTGAGAAACGGCCTGCATCCCTCCGGCTCACCCGCGTAACGTTCCGGCGTTCCCACACGAGGCTCCGGAGCGTATCCCGTCGACCCAGGGGCTGGAGCGAGCATCGGAGCTGCGGGCGGAGGGACGGTAGCAGCCATGGTAGCGGCTAGCTGTTGTACGGTGGCGGCCATCTGTTGCATCTGGGAGGTAAGGTAAGCCAGCGTTTGTCCCTGGGTTGAGGTTGCCTGGTGGGACTCGATAGCTAAGGTAGCTATTGTGACCTCCTGTCTTTGGATGGCGTCCTCAACCCTCTCAAAGCGGTCTCTAGGAGACCCGGTGTTTGCTTGGTCCATTTCTGGCCAGATCGTTCTGTCACAAACGAGCTGAGGACCAAAATGCAGAACACGGGAAACCAGAGATAGTCGGTAACCAGCTTTATTTGAGGCAATAGGCTGGTAGGAGACAACACGGCAGATACTAGGCCAAGGGCTGGTCGGGGACAGGCGAGGTTTCCGGGAGCAGGCAGGACGGGAGTCGTAGGCACAGAACGGGTCAGGGAGCAGGCGAGGCAGGCTGGTCAGGGACAGGCAGGGTCGAAACCGGGAGAGCAATCTGAGGAGTAGTGCGGGAAAGACTGGCATGCTGCGAAGTACGATCTGGCACTGAGGTGAAGGTGAAGTGGGCCTAAATACTAATGGAGCTGATGGGTGAAACAGAGTGAGAGAGAGAGAGACAGGGTGTGACTACCAGGTGACTAAGGAATGATAATGCAGAAAATAGGTGAGTGAGAAAGCAGACTGTGACAAAAACAGCTGATCACAACGTTCACACTCTGTGGTCACAAAGTACTCCACTAGCCCCCCCCCTGTCGACTTTCCTGAAGTACTCCCCCGTTGATAGAAACACGTAATGAATTAAGACCCCACGGTTTGATGATTGATAGGTGTGTGGGCTGTCTTTCATTTTGACACGCAGAACATTTTTATAATAAACATAGATACTGTATGTTAAATGGATATATCCGCCTTCTTTCATTTATCTTTCCATTCCCACGACAATATACATAAAGAAATGGCATACTTTGAATGGTGATTAATCATGATTTTAAGCTGTGATTAATCTGATTAAAATGTGTAATCGTTTGACAGCCCATATATATTATTCCAGCCAATGCCAGATATTAAGCTTGAACTATTTGGCTCCCTAGGGGAATTTATAAGACTCGTGTTCTTCTGAGATCAAACAGTCAGGATAAACTGCTCCTCTGTCCAACCAATTAACATCCTCTCTATCCACATCTGAGAGATGACAGTTGGCGTTCTGGTTATATTTGGTTTTTGGCAAGTGTGTGTATTTATTAAACAGCATTCATTCATGCACCCTTTAACCAAGCCACAAGTTATGACCGCAGGCAGTGAGATAAACCCTTACAGAACACAGAAAACTAAGAAATAATAGCCTTTGATATGTCTCAAAGCAAACAACTCACAATCACACACACAAACAAAGATGTTAGCGTGCTGTGCTGCATTGCGTTGTGTTTAGTGGGAGCCTTGACTTGTCCAGCTTCCAAACAAACATTCAATAGAGTTGGCTCTTTAATAGTGGTGCATTGCGGGAGGTGGTGACACCAATTAAATCCAGGGCCCCTGTTTTGTTCCAATAAGCTGCTCAAACAGAAAACCTTTTAGTGAGGTCCTAAAAACTAATTTTGTTTTTGTATCAATTTAAAACGGCAGGAGTGTTCAGTATGTCTGAATCAGGCGTATGACATTAATACCCTCAATATTATTATGATGTGAATTACTCGATTCATTTTGACATGCGTTTGCCAGAAGACCATATTTTGTTCAAGAAAACAGACATTACTTCGTTAAGGGATATTGCGTTATGAACACATAAAAAGGCGATCTAAGAGAAACAATTCTTTATTTTCTTGTAAGATGGAGATAAAGAAATAGCTTAAGATTTTGGTAAATACGATTCCTCCTGAGAGTGAGATTTCCAAAAATGGACACAATTTGCATGTCTTTCAGTGAATCATTGAAAATCATTACCACTAGAAATCAACCAAATTAAATGGAAAAGTAGTGATGTCAAAACAGAGTTAATATGTTATATCTGATCTTCAAGTCATGGCCTCATCACTTCCCACAAGCACAGAGCAGGCAGTGACAAAAATAAACCTTCTTATAAATGAACACCTTTGATAGAGAACCTTACATATTGATTGTAATCTGCTGTGCATGAGCACATGCATCAGAGATCATGTGACAAATCAACAGCAAAACCCTCAACTATTGTGAGGATTATGCTATCTAGTAAATTACGATGAATAAATCCAGAACAAGTCAGTCCAACATCAGTTCAGCAGCACTGAATAATTAACTTAAGCTTTCAAAAACATTTCAAAGCTTGGAGCAGCAGACGGTTTCTCTTTATGAAACATTTGTCTGCATTGATAAACATCAGTATGCACAGATCTAAGCTTGGCAATGAGTGCAGCAGAGTGTAGCAGCAGTTAGAAACTCAGCAGTTTAGATGAAATTATGATATGAAAATACGTATCCAGACAATTGGAAAGCCTATTTCTTTGGGTTAAAATGTGTCTCTAATATGTAAAATGACCTTAATATAAAGTAGGCCAGTTGTGAAGCATGTTAATGAGATATGCACAAGATAAAACAGTTTGCATGAAGCTAATCTGTTATAAAACATCAACATGTTCTCATTAAAACTCAATGAATATTGAAAATGCACTTCTACATATATTAAAAGACATGTAACCACAATGCATGTGTCAAATAACAATTAGCTAAGCCACGTATGAATTAACACAAGCAGATAGCAAGCAGCAACCTGACAGCAAAAGTTAGCAGCTAGCAGACACGATATGGCCCAGGAAGAGACCTGGGGGTGGGGGAATCAAACAACCAGCATCTCAGCAACCTTGTAGCATATAACAAAAAACAACAGAACAGAGCAAATACAATGAGAAAAACAACAGCAAACACTTACCTTGGTGAAGTGAAGCTGTGTTCCCCAGCCGGAGAGCAGCAAGATATAATCCATTTAAAAAGAGCCAATGATGTACCAAGGTAAAACAGCTCAGCAGTAGGCCTACAGGAAAACTATAATTCCAGGTTTAGGTTTAAACAGATTTGTCTCTCCACAAAGTTCTTTAGGGGCAACTTAATTGGACTTTTAGCAGGCTAACTTGTTTTTCAGATGCCATATGTGAGCCAACAAAATGGTATAAGAAAAGTTAGCTAATTAGCAGAACCGCAGCAGGTGCTGAGGAAAGGAGAGGGGGCAGAGCTTTTAAACCTTCAGTGGAAAAAGGTGCATAATTTGTTGCAGGGGGACTAGAGATACCTTTTGATATTCTGGGCCAATACTAACGTTTAAAATAACCATTTTGCTGATAGCCAATACTGATTTTTTGGTAATTGGTTTACCGGCCATTACAAGCATGTACATGTCTGCACTAATACCCTTTTGATGTATAAAGGTCAACTCTGGTCTTGACTATATTACACATATATTATAATAAATCCCCTTCAGTATTTCCAGACAAGTGGCTACTGAAATCAATCTTACTAACTGCTGTCTGTGCAATTTACTCCGCACGAGTTGGCAGACTTTATTTTGCTTAGTTTAACATCATTTTTCATGGTGGGGCTAAGCCATTTCTGGTCTTAAAAGAAAAATTGACTTTTGTCAAGACAAAACATGCTTATGACATGCTCAAAAACTGATATTTCTTAAATCCCTCTAAATTAGTTCCCTCTGTCAGCAATGTATCAACAACTACACACACATTTCTATCAGTATTTCTCTGTGTTGTGGTTGACATAATGATGACTGTTAGGAGTTAAGGGGGAGGCTGAGCATCACCATGAAATGTGCAAATTGACATAAAAATGAATAAAAGGGGAAGAAATGCTCCATGTGTTTTAGGCTGTAAACTTTAACTGTTATGTAAGCCAACTAGACAGACAGTGTATGGCTCTTCCTCCTGTACATTAGCAGATAAAAGGCATCACATACTTGAATGAATGTTAAATAAATAATGCTGAAATAACTGCATCTCCATTAGCCTATATGCTGCAGAGACTGCCTTCTTCATGTCGTGAATTGCAGCTGATGTTTTAATATGGCAATTGGCAATTTGACTTATAAAACATTCGCAAGTTGTACATTTGACTCATACAATAACCCACCTTCGAGTGATGCTCTAGTTTCTTCATGTTTGTTTTTTTTACCCTCTTGCTTGCGCTGGACTGAAACTGTCTTTTCACCGACATCTCTTCACCTGCACTAGTGGCCGTATCAAAGCCGTGATTGGTCAGATGTTGATTCATTGCAACGGTGTCGGGTTACAGACGTGCTCCCCTTGTCACCTCTCACTCTCGCGGGGGGTGCGTGGAGAACTGAGCGGAGAACTGCGCATAGCAGCTGAGGCCCTCTGGGCGGGGCCCCCTGCGCAAGGCGGGGCCCCATGCAGCCTGCGTGATTGGCCTGTAGGGAGGGGCGGCCCAGATTACAGTTTAGGAAAAAAGGAATTCAGGTTATTTCCGGGCTAACAACCGGGCTGAATATGCTAAACTAGTGAGAGAATCGCTGGCAACTACAACAAAATGAACATATTTTACCGTGATTTAATTGTAATACACGTTTCAAAATGATGCCGAAGTAACAACGTACTGATACTGGTTAGTAAAAAACCTTAATCTTGCAATAACCGTAACCATTCTCACACATACACACACTTTTAATGCACTTTATATACTATTTGTATGTCAATGTTTTTAACTATTTATTCCCCCGTATGAGTGTTTATGTTGTCTGTCCTATTGCCGTGTTTTGTAGTGTTATGTATGTGTTAGTATTTTTTGCACACCGGGACAGAGTTGCACTCTGAATCTCGTTATACTCTGTGTATAATGACAATAAAAGGCTTTAACTATAAAAAACCATGAATTAATGCTTTGACAAGTCTGCAGACAGACGGCAGAGAAACACCTTTTTAAAATGTGTGTTTTCTGAATGGAGATCTGCTAAGCTAACGCAGTATATGCTCCGACCGTCCACACTCACAACAACGGCCTCCAGACATAAATAAACCAGTGACTGTATTCACCATGACACAAACAGTCTGTGGTTTGTACTTGTTTAACTTTTGTCTAGTTTCTGAACAGATATGAGGAGCTGTGAGCTCTGAGTGCTAACAGCTAACGGCTGATGTTGGTTTTGTGTTTCGCATTGAAGATGATGCCACGGCTCCGCCTACACTGCGTTACTATAGTTACTACCCCAGTTCCTAAACTGTAATGGAAACGCAGCCTATAGTGAGCCTGGCCTACCAAGGCCTAACTATACCATAATAAGCCCAGCGAGGCCCTGCAGTGGAAATGCGCCATAAGTAAACTTTTCAAAACAGGTAGGCCTATTAGTTATTTGTAAATCGTCTTTTTCCTAACACGTATTTTGCTATATGTAAGTCATCTTGAAATGTATCTCCCTACAGAGTTTAAGAGAAGAGGATCTGTTATAATCGAGAAGCATCACGCAGTGAGTTCAGCCTCCTGCCTCTCAGCCTGGGACAATTTATAGCCAGACAACCCCAGGCAACAGGGGGCACTTAGAGGTAAAGTGTCAGCACAGCTGCACACATATTTATCCAGCAGTAGCAATTTATGGGGAAAGGAGGCCTTTCACTTTCCCTAACCTCAGCTGGGGGAAGACAGCATGGGGAGAATAGGGCGTAGGATGGAAAGTAGTGGTCGGAGTGCCAATGTATTCAAAGAGAAAAAGGCTAAAGGACAAATGTCTCGAATGTGAGAAATATGCACAGTCTAGCTTTCTATCTGTATCTTTTTGTCTTTGTCTCCCCCATCCAATCAGACACACGCAAGAACTCAAAGCAGAGTCAAATCTCTATACACTGGGGCCATCTCACTGCGGGGTCAGACTGAGAAAAGACAGAAGCTGAGTGAGAAAAAGAAAAAGCAATAAAAGATTCCGATAATGAATCCATGGCACGGAATGTTAAATGATCGCAATGAAATCAGAACTGGTTTAATGACGGCATAATGAAGACGGGTGAAATTGAGGGTGCGCGGGAAGAGTTAGAGAACATGAAAGTCAAAGCAGAAAAGAAAGCGCCAAATGTAATGAAAGTGGCAGAGGGGAAAATCTATACAAGACAGAGCAAGGGGGAGATGGAAAGCTAGTTCTCTGTGCTGCAATAAGCCTCCAGCAGTGAGGGTAAGAGGCAGAGAGGCCTGTATTCCTGACAGAGCCTTATCTCATCTTCACCCTTGGAATAAAACCCATTTTCCAACCCTGAGACAATAAAGCACAAGGTTACCAAACCTCGCACCCGTGACACCCCTATTCAGAGAGAGGCCTCGGTCCAACATAAAAATGCATAACACCATCACCGATCTGAGGGGTGGTGTACGACACCAGGGCCGAGCTCGCTATGTATGTGCGTGTATATGTGTGCTTTATGATAATGCAACAGAAGAGTGTTACATTGAAATGTGTATTTGAGCAGATAAAGTCTATTGGGGCACGTAAAGGGCCTACAGTCCAGCGCTTCATGCTTTCAATCATACCAAGGGTTAATGTAATTGCATTGCTCATAACCTTGACGAGCCTGCATGCGAGTGTGTGCATGCATCTAACAATAGAATTTGCTTACACACCCAAAGCTTGCATGTTTGTTTCCTCCCGGATTTGCCTCCCGTACATTGACGTGAATGTGACGAGTGGCCCATCATCATCCCTAAGTGGATTGAGCTGTGTGATGGGCATATCAGGAACCCTGAGGAAGAAATGCCACGCGAATCATATAATGTGTTTCTTGCCTGTCGTAATGGGTGACAAGTGTTTCCTGTCTGTCCACCCATCATCCCTTCATCCATCCATCCGAGAGCACTGCCTCCCTAAGCTTCGCCCGAGGAGACGCAAAGGCAGAGATGATAAGATGGAGAGATCGACAGGAGAGAGCAAGAAAAAAGGGAGGGTATGGGAGGGGGGAAAAAGACCAGATGCCTCCGTGCATTGCTTAGAGAAAGCCAGGAGTATTCAAGCTTTTGTCTCTTTCGCTCACAAAGACGAGACAGAAAAGTGAAATGTCTGTTGTGACGGAGAAATACACTCTGGCAGAGAGAGATGCAACCAGAGGGTGGCTGAGGCTAACACTGGCCCACAGCTAACACCTGCTTGAACGTTTTGGACATCTCTCTTTCTCTCTGTCCGTCTTGCACACATACAAATGAAAACAGACCAAAAGAGATGGAAATAAGAAGTAGCAGGCCACCATGTAGCCTGCTCTGTTTTCTCAAAGCTATGCAAATTAGGTCAATTAATTCAATGCATGTTTGGCATCATGGAGTGGTTTGTGCAGTTCAGAGAACATTAATTGCGCTGTCATGCTAATTGTGAGTCCATGGCAATTTCTGCTCAGACACTATCATTTGGCTCAGATATGGGAGCAGCTTAGTCTCCTGCATGGCTGTACCTTTCTCATCAGGGGGAGACATGCGAAACTGGCCCAGGACCAGCCACCACACATTGAGGAAGAGGCTGCTCTGGCTTGTTCATTCAAATGAAATAGTGGTGTCGAGCCAGGCTCTGGCACTCACAGAGTCTTTGTAATTGCCTGAAACACGATAAAACAGGAAAAGGAGCTACTTGTCTGGAAAATACACTTATCTAATCTCTTCTGAACTTTTTCGCTTGGAAATACAGCTCTGGGAAAGCCAAGTCAATTAGCACCTTTAGAACATATTGAGATAGATCTTGGGCAAATCTCAAAAGGCGATTGGGGATAATATGATCATTTGAGGATTTCGAGTTTGAACTTGGCACTTCTGTAAAAGATATTGAGGTCCTCCTCCAACATCTGAAGACAGGGATTTCAATGGGAGTGTCCTTTCATTCAGGGACTACACAATTTGTACCAATCTGAATATCATTATGTAGCCAGTGTAAAGGCCAAGGAGTAGCTCTTAAAACTAAATCAGTTAAAGGATGGACGCAGGATATGGATTATTGTTCAGCCGATAGCAATGAAATAGTTCATGATCTATGGTTTCTGCATATCTGAGGATAAGAAAGGCTAACATGTTGTGAGCAAAGATGGAGGATTTCATATTGTATAGCTTTGACCTTACCAAATCTGACTCACATTAGTGCATGTGAGCAGAATGGATCACCGACTAAAAGCTCCCACAACTCTCTCCAAAAGAAGAAATACTGAATATACCTTCTTTTTTAATATTTGAAGCTACTATTGAGGTTTAAAATGGAGCTTTGAATGTCTGTCATTGTAGTTTTTACATAAAAAAATACAAAATCATAGAACAAAACCCAAAGTTGTTTAATCCAATGAACTAATTTATATAAATGTATCCATCGAAATATAAGACTGTGCACAAACTAAAGGATGATAGATTTTTCCTTTCTTGCAATCAGTCCATGGGAAATGTACTCCGTTTCCAATATAAGTCAGAAAAGCTACCTGATCTACAAAGCTCTATTATTGCCAATGTTTCCCTATAAATACTTTTTAAATATAAAAGTCTGAAAGCACAGAAACATATTATGTTGCTTTGCACAAACTGCCTTTTGTCCTACACACATATCAGTGTAAAAGTGTTGGTGTGCATTTTTGCATTCTACACGACATAATGCTTCAGGCACTTCTGATCTCTAAAGTAATATTAACAACCATTAAAAATGTACTGCTATTATCGCAGGATCTATTCTCTCATAATTGCCGACGAAAACAGCTCTTGAATGCGTGACACACTTGTATTTATATTGTCTGCATTCTGAAGTAAGAGCTTACAAAGTGTACTTGAAGCAGCACGACCACAAGGCAATTTGCAATAGCAATACTCAGCTACCATTATTTGACAATGATGAAATGTGAGCTCTACATTTTCCTTTAGGTGTTTGAGAAAACTGTAAAGGGGTGATGGGGGCTTAACTCTTTCCCCAGCATTAGGGACTAAGCCCATTTACTTGGTGTGTTTCTTTGGTAGTGCACATGAGTGAGTTTGTGTGTGAGGTTTATATGTGTGTGTGTATTTGTGTGTGGACAGAGGCCCTTTATCAGATGCTGGCAGAGTGGAGCATAGGGGGATCGATAGAGCTTTGGCCTGAAACAGGGAGACAGTACCTGGATCTCAGCCGGCCTCCACCATTCCTCTCATTGATCTTCATTACCTCCACAGACTGCAGCTCGAACAAGAAGGAGCCGGACGCAGTGGCCCACACACTGAAACACATACTGTACACACTCCCACAAACAGCCTCAGTAATCTCTCTGACTTTGGAGGGACCTTAGGTGAACTGAGCCAAGACTTGACCATTCATCCCTACATCCAGAAATAAAAATAAAGCTTTGCATCAACATGTCTCAGGAAATATCAGACATATATGGGAGTATTTATTCTCATTTTCAAATCCAGGAAAAAAAATGTTGTGTATTCCTTTGGACGAACAATCAACAAACAAACCAATTGAACTCAAACATAAACTCATACAGATGATGATGCAATACATTATCTTTTGGTTTCATTTCTGACTGAGTGCCATGCTAAACTTTTATGTGATTTTGCACTGGTCTGGAGAATCATGGAAAGTTTAAACATCTACAGTTCCTTGAAGACGGAGCAAACTCAAGCTCTTGTTAAGGTCAGAAACGAACAAGTGGTGAGCTTAAGTTCAGTTTGTTTCATCGACTGATGTTGAAAGGTCAAGAATGAACAGACTGGCTCGATTTGAATGACAGTTTATTCATGTCTACTGTAGATCTGCTTTAAAGGGCTACTTCAGTGTTTTCGTCTTGTTTCTCAGTCGAGTGAGGAACTAGCAATCAGAATCTAAGCAGTACTTTTAGTCCTTTGTAATAATTAAGCCCCTTAACACTGGATCCAAGAAATTACTTCCTATAATGCAACTTCTCAAAAACCGCCCGACAGATGAAAATCCAGAACCCCAAAATGTTTTACTGGATTCCTGTTAAGTCTCAAATTAGGTCCAAGTGCAGCTCCTACAGTGCCCCAGAAGCCATTTATAACAGACTGAGTAAGACTCCTGGTAACAAGTACACTGAGCTCAGGTTTAGGATTAATGGAGGTTGGTTTCCCCTCCACAAAGCTCTATTATTGCAAATGTTTCCCTATAAATACTTCTTAAATATAAAAGGCTGAAAGCGCAGAAACATATTATGTTGCTTTGCACAAACTGCCTTTTGTCCTACACACATATCAGTGTAAAAGTGTGTGTGTGCCTTTTTGCATTCTACACGATATAATGCTTCAGGCACCTCTGATATCTAAAGTAATATAACAGCCATTAAAAATGTACTGCTATTATCGCAGGATCTATTCTCTCATAATTGCCGACGAAAACAGCTCTTAAATGCGTGACATACTTGTATTTCCATTGTCTGCATTCTGAAGTAAGAGCTTATACAGATGATGATGCAATACATTATCTTTTGGTTTCATTTCTGACTGAGTGTCATGCTAAACTTGTATGTGATTGTGCACGGGTCTGGAGAATCATGGAAAGTTTAAACATCTACAGTTCCTTGAAGACGGAGCAAACTTAACACTGGATCCAAGAAATTACTTCCTATAATGCAACTTCTCAAAAACCGCCCGACAGATGAAAATCCAGAACCCCAAAATGTTTTACTGGATTCCTGTTAAGTCTCAAATTAGGTCCAAGTGCAGCTCCTACAGTGCCCCAGAAGCATTTTTAACAGACTGAGTAAGACTCCTGGTAACAAGTACACTGAGCTCAGGTTTAGGATTAATGGAGGTTGGTTTCCCCTTGACGTATGTTTCCAGACCAAACAGCACGGTAGAGCAGAATGAGGATTAAATATTGGACCTGCAGATTTCAATATCATAGGAAAGCTATAACAGTCACTAAAAAGGTAAGCTATTATTTTACAAGAAACATGATTGAGTAGCAATCATAATTCATGCATTTACCGTAATGTAATCACAAACCATTAAACGTTTACACGTTCAACTAGGGGTGTAACGGTTCACAGAAGTCACGGTTCGGTTCGTACCTCGGTTTGGAGGTCACGGTTCGGGACGGTTCGGTACAACAAGAAAAAGCAAAAAGAAAGTCCCAATTCCATTATTCCAGGTTTGTTGTTATTTATATTTGAACAGTAGTGCAAGTTTCAGTTTAAAAATAAATTGATTTTGATCTCTCGGCTCTCATGTCTATTGGCTTCTTAAAAACAGCGGGGATCAGCTGTTGAACTGCTGTTGTCTTTTGCCGGGCTCCGGCAAATCTGGGTGATGCTTTCTGATATGATTTAGCATGTTTGGCATGTGTTACCATGAGCATACCGCACCACTGTAGAACAACGGCGACACACCGTCCTCGTCCGATCCACCACTCGCACACTTAATCGTTATTGTAGTCCACAGGGAACCCGAAATGTTCCCACACAGCTGATTTAAAAGAAGCAGGTGGGTTCTAGCTCCTGTGTGTTATCTGAAATCGCCATACTAACTTTTCTTCTTCTTGTATTTTGTTCGTTTTGTTGTTGTGTTTCTTCTTGTTCTTCATTTGTCATTTAAGGGTGGCTGGCAAACAGCTTTTAGGTGCAATACCGCCCCCTAGATTATATATAGTGTAGTGGATACTGCCCCGAATGAAAAAAAGGCGTATTCGTCGTGTGACTGCCGAACCGTGACGTCTGAACCGTGACGGTACGGGACGAATACAGATACCGTTACACCCCTACGTTCAACACATTTCTCTAGTTGTTATTGTGAAGAGAAAAGAGATTATGGTTGTTGACACAGTTGATTAGGTAATGTGGTGTTGTACACAGCTCTGTATTTATTTTATTTGGAGCACCACATGACTTTTAATTAACAGGAAAACTCTAGTCAGCGCCCCAAATTTGGATGTCATTTTCTATCCTGGGATGTCTCAAAAAAAGACATCATGATCTCGAAAGGGAATTAAATAAAAGATAAACATAAAATAAATAATTGAAGCAGGTCTCTGTTTATGGAGCTTTATTGGCTTTTGCCAAATTATGACTCTGTATTCATTTACAGTACATCCCAAGCGGGCACCATTTCTACTTTATTATTTTCACAAACAATAACAACAAAATTGGATACAAACACATTTTATTTTATAATCAAACTCCAAATTTCAATTAGGTTTCTGAAGGTTTTGTCCGTTTGTAGGGAGTAGTATAATTCAATTCATTTATTGAACCGTATGTCTTTGACAACGACAATAATAAACAAGCAAACAAAAGCTGTTTTTAGTCAAAGAAATTGCCTGAAAGACCCATTTAATCCTTTAAAGATTCGTAAACACTAATTCCAACACCCATTACAGTCAACAAAAGCAACATATCCACGCAGATGGAGAAGACGCCAGGTCTGTGGATTAGAGACTTTATTGTCTCTGTTTACCTTGTCTCCAAAAAGCCAGGCATTTAATGCACACATGTGAAAGTGAGTTTACACAAAGGAAGAGGAAAAGCAAGGCAAGGATGCAAGTGAATGAAAGGTGTTACGATTGAATAACCGGAGCTCTTAGGTGCCATTCTCCCCTTGTGACTTAAGTAAATTCAATTGTCCTCCCTGTCCCATCAAGCCTCGCCTGGGAGACGGCATCAAGGCACAGCGGGAAAACACTAAATGATTGTAACTCAATTGTTGCTGGGCCATCATTGATTGTTTGCCCGGAAAGACGTTGGAAGAAAGACAAGACACTTCTTTTCTCAACCTCTCCCACCCTCGGTAATCACTTTTGGGATGGATGTGTGTGTATGTGTGCATGTTTGCACCTATTAGGAGGTACTGAGCTTTCATTTATACTTGCAAGGCACATGTACGTATAAGCACTAATAAAGAACAAGGTATTTACAGATCAAATGAAAGAAATTGCATAACAACGAAAGAGTACTCTTTGGTGGCACACAAAAACAAACTGATATTTAATTAAGTGCATGTTTGAAGGCTTTCAAACACTCAAAGACTGCCACCCTCACTTTAGCCTACTTTCTTGAATTAATATTTTCTGGTCCAGTGGTCCAGCTTTTAAAGGGCTTTGTCATTCATGAGGACTCTTCTAAAGGCATTTAGCAAATTATATGCCAACCAAATTCCAAAATGTACTAAAGAACTGACTGTTGTTGAAAGAAAGTTGGTATTGTAGTGCCGAGAGATAGGAGTCGGAGGCGGTGCATCGAAGGTGCAAAAGGGAACTTTATTAAGGAGCAGAAAAGGACATGTTGTTGGGTCGGAGCCCGGGAAGAGAAGAGGGGAAAAGCAAGGAGGGCACACAATATATACAGTTAGCAACACTTATGTCCGTGCGGAAACAATATCCCCAACCTGTAGTTCCATGAGTGAATATTGTAATACAGTGGTCGTCACCACAGTATCAAAGTTTCGTTGTGTAAGATATGGCCATAATTCTAGTTTATAATAATAATGATAATAATATATTTCATTTCAAAGTGCTTTTTCAGGTGCTCAAAGACACTTTACAGTGGTGATAAAACGAGATAAAATAGAATTGAATAGCATTAAAATGAACTAACATTATCACCAGAATGTGATGATGTGACAATGTTGAAGTTGTGTCATAGACCTCGCTCGATGTATGGTGTTACATAGATAGCTACTGAAATTAGCACGCTAACTCACTAGCCCTAGCCCGTCCTGCCTTGTAATACCATGTGTTCCACTAGTGAGAAGATTATCTGCTATCAGTCCAGAGAAAAAAGAAGAAGAGCAGCCGAAAACTGTTGCCATGTTCTGTGAAGTGTTTAAAAGATGGTTGGTTGGATTAATTTTAAAGTGTCAGAAATAAGAAAACTGCTTGCGACATCGCTATTTACTCACCGGTGAGAAAAGTAAACAATTTTCCGGCACCGCAGATGAAAATAAAAGACAGTATTATGTTAACCGGCTCTCAGACTTTTCAGCACTTTGGTGTTCCGGTGGATATTTCTGCTCTCCTGTTAACGATTACTTTTCAATAACTAAAGATTTTGATTGTACAGACCCAGTAGTGAAGGTGAATTGCTGCCAGCTATTTCTTTAGACCAGGTGGCTCAATACTGCACATGGCACCTTTGAAATAATAACCCTGATGATTCATGTTGGTGTCATCAGGTTTGCCTCCTCAAGGGTTTGGAGTATTGAAGGTTGTTTATTGAATGACGTGAACAGTGAGGGTCTAATCAAATGTGTTATTGAAAAGCATTATGGGAAATGAAGCGTGCAGTACTGGAGACTAAATGACGATATAGAATTTTAAATATAATGTTTCTCTTTCCAACTTTGTGGAAGTGGTATACATTTTGGCTGAAGTACCCTTTCAACTAAATAAATATAAATATAAATCCCAAAACCTTTCCATTATTACGCTCAAACGTTTTATACACATAATAAAATATTGGTAAAAATATTCTCTGTCTAGTAAGCTAAGTGTTCTCCATTATCATCAAAAGAGGCAAGCTAGACATGAAAGAAAAACTACACTGACAATGAGTTTGAGTTACTGCTAAATGATAATCCTCTAAAGCCATATGCTACATCTGGCACACTCATAAGTGGCTTGTCCCAGAATAAAAGTGTCCAGGACAGACAATCGCTGTGGAGGCTTTGTCACCTGTAATAAGAAATGTTCCACTGTTGGAAAAAAAATGGATTAACCTTGAAGTGAATGAGAAAAAAAAACTGAATTGCAGAACACAATAGCGATGTCAGTGCCACAGGAGGGGGGCAGAGTGCCACTTCGGTGACATCCATAGATGACTAAATAGCAGCAATTATTGCTCAGACGTCTCAGAAAGCCATCATGTCTGATGGAGAATCTGAGAGCCCAACCCTTTCAAAGCAGGCAAGGACATTCAAACCTAACACAAGTTTAATGTATCATCATAATGGCATAGAAACGTAATTAAAGTAAAAGGTTAAAACTCAAAGTTCTATAAATGAGCTAAACACTGTTCCATGAGCCATATTGTTTCAGAAAAATACTGTGTGTATGCTACTGGTTCTCAATTATAAATTGCTAAAGAAACAGAAATGTTGTAGTTAACTTTTTAATTAAAAGATATATATGTACTATCCTGAAATATATATATATATATCTTATTTTTGTTGAATAAAAGCCTAAGACCTAATTGGAAAGTTTATATTGTAGGATACTACAGCAACAAAAACATGCTTTAGGGAAGGAAAATAAAAATATTTTCTATTTGAAACACCTTTTCGACTCGTTCTCTTCTCTTTGCCTCCATGGCCGCTCGGTCATCGTGACACATGATAATCAATTTCATCATGCTGACATAATTAATGCAGGGACATGATCATAAGCTAATTTAGGATACTCTTGATACATGGCACAATCTATAGAATTAGACAAAGGTGACGTCCCTGAACGGTGATTGTCAGGGTGGGGAAAATAGGACCCAAGTGCAGTTAAAAAAATACAAAATGGTTTGTTAACAAAAAGCGAGCTTTATTATAAAAAAAAGCCGAAGACATGAAAAACAAGAAACGAATTAACAAAAACAAAACCGGAGAGCACGACAGACAGGAACAAACTTACAGATGGGAACAGGCAGGAGACATGGACAAGCATAGACGAGCATAGGCAGGGAATACGGACACGAAGAGACGACAGGTAGCAGGGACATGAAACGACGACGAACAGACGTAGAGCACAGGGGAAGACAAGGCTAAATACACAGAAGGGAAATCACAGGACAAGACACAGCTGGGCAGGGGGGGCAGAAACACAAGGGCAACAGGTGAACACAATCAGACACACCAGGGAAACTAAGGCCCATTCCCAAACAGCCCCCTACACGCTACCCCTCCGTTTGCGCGTTCACCCGGAGGGTCCGCCATATTAAGGGCTGTTCCAAAGCAACGAGTGTGGAGCGGTGTGGAGGAGGAGTGGGCTATCAAGCCCTCAAACAGCGAGTCTGCAGCGGTGCTGACTTGAGACCGGTCTCTACCTGACCGGAGTCACGCTGTGTGTGTCCGTCAGGAAACACGCTGTTTACAAGTAGTTCCAGCAAACATCCACTGATAAACTACGATGTTAACAACCCCATGATAACCTCATATGTTTTTAACTTAGGATCATAGCCGTGTTTAGTCTAGAAAAAGGTAAATGTGTGCATTTTATTATAAAGTGGTGTATATTTACAGACCGTTGCAAAAACTAAGAAGCTTATAAACATCATGTTTAAAACTAAAAGAGCTTTGAAACACAATGAAAGATGTTTGGAGTTTTATTTGAGTTATTCATTTAAACTTTTTGTCTAAGAGATGCTGATTTGAAACCGTTGTTACATACAGTTACGGCATTTCCTGTTTCTGCCGGAGAGAGGAGAGGCCGTCCCAAAGCTTGCCGCTGTTTTTACTCCCTCCATCTGACAGGAGGGAGCCTCGTTGAGCTGCGAGTGTGGCTACAGACGGAGTTCACTCCATCACGGAGGGGTAGGGTCGAGGGAGTGGTTTGGGATTGGGCCTAAAGACCGGAAGGCAAACACAGGAAGTAGGACCAGACAAGACACAAGGAGGAAAACATTTCAAAATAAAAGGTGGAAAATGAAAACAACAATCCAAAACCATGACAGTGATGAAGAAGCACGGCAATCCTTTAAGGATGCACTCAAGTGACAAAAAGCACTCTCATCAACAAGGTCAGAAAGCTTTAGCAATTCTTCCCCACTTGTTTTACACTTTCTAGGTAAAAAACGCGATATGATTTCTTAGATTTCTTCACTGCTGACTGAGATTTGTAGATTGGGGGTTGCAATCAAGGGCCATTGTTTCCAGTTACTGGAGCCTGAACAATTTGTGGTAGTTAGATTGGTCCGCTGAAGGCACCGTTTTCACTGCATTAATCAATAAAATGGTGAAACAGGGTTGTTTTGGGGGAAAAAATAGACCTTTTATTTCTTAGTAAAATAAAGTACTTTCCTCAAAGAAAAATAGACCTCATTCCAGGACTCCTTTTTTTGGCATGCGTTCATTTGTTGTTCATTTGAATATATAGGTGGCACAATACTTGTCTATCATAAAGTTCTTTATCTCCATGGTTTCAAACTTGTTTGATGTCCCTGTTTAGTTGTTTACAGAGCTTTGTCCTCTCCATATATGCATTCACACCGCAGTACTTTTCCCACAAAGGTTCATCAGAACTTAGTTCATGAGAACTCTTTAGTTCTCATGCGTTCACACCGGAATAAGTCCCTGGGGGAGAATTAGGCAAATGAAGCCGCTGACGTCACTTCTCCTTCTTCTGCTTTGGGTTTACTGGCAGGCTGCAAACCACTTCACGGCGTATACTGCCGCCCGGAGTCCCCGGCCGGAAGTTCCCGGGGTTGGGGACTGGCCTTCCGAGTAAATCGCCAGAAAGCCGACACCTCCTCATCTCCACCGCTCCCATGTTTTATTGTGTGTTGCCATAAGTTAGTCTCTCTGCGTTTCTGCGCTGGGCTAATGCTAATGCTAATAATGCTAATGCAAGGATAATAAATTGGCGGCTTCACAAAACATTTTGGGAGTTTTACGGGGCGTGGTTTGCAATCCGCCCAGCCAATCAGAAATATAGCTCTTTTCTCACAAGAGAGCTGCACGAAAGTCCCTGCTCTCTAGCAGGGACTTTCGTGGGGGTAAAAAGGTTCTCATGAACTAATTTTAGTACCGGCTCTTTTTGGTGTGAACGCGACAAAAGAGTTCTCATGAACCTTTGTGGGAAAAGTACTGCGGTGTGAATGCGCCTCATGCCTGTTTTTAGCACGAATGCCATCTTGCTGGGTCACTTGTAGCCAAACAAAATCCCAGTTACAAACAAGTCTGGGAATGAAAAGAGAGGCTGACAAAAGATGAATGAAGAGAGTGGCACTGCTCATTACCAGCTAAGTGTGAAAGTCATTGCAAAGTTGTTAAACAAAAATGAAGGGAAATGTCTTACTTGCTTAATTGATTCTGCTAAAACTCGCTCAAAATAAAGCAAATTAAATCATGTCATTTTGCATCTGCTGTAATAAGAGCGCTGAAGCCAAAACATTTAGTAATGTATTGCTGTCCAACTTCTGTAGCACATTAACTACCAACGTCCATACTGTATGAGCATCAAAGTTTCGTTTTTTAAATCCATGCTAGATTTATGGATGTTTAGGTTTTTCCTTTTGGCTCATTTACGGTAGAAACAAAAGGTCACTGTCATGATTCAAGCTTACTAAGCCTCAGTATAGACTGCAATGAGTCAAACAGAGCTTTTTCTTTATCGCACATGTGTACTTGTCATATGAGGCTGGTTTGCGTGGGAAATGTGGGAACAAGTTCTCAACCTCAACTAATTTGGGAGTTCCTTCATCCGTCACTTTCACACTACAAAGCGAGCTCTCTCAAATACCCCCACATCATTAGAGGTACAATCGTTTCTAGACGTTAATCACCAAACTCTATCGAGCATGTCATGATAATTAAAGGGCTCTGACTGACAGGACCCGCATATTTCAGCAGGAGAGAACCAAAGCTCTTTCTTGCCGTATGTATAAACCAACTCTTCTGTCATCTCAAGTCATACAAAGTTGTATCATTTGAGAAACAAATAAGTGGGTATTTAGTTGGAGCTGCACAGCATCAGCAAAATCGAAAAGCTACAGTGGGGCTGTTAAAAAGAAGCTTGGAACATTTTAGATGCTGAACAGGAGTCTACTGAGGTACAGACTTGGCATTGGCATCAATGCCTGATTGGAATGATTTCCGAAAAAGCAAACAAATACATTTATAAAAATAGCTTTCATTAGAGATTATAGCCACAAAAGAGTATTTATAATATTACCCACAAAAGCCTCAGTTAAATTCACATTGCACCTGTTTAAAGATATTGGTTCTTTACCAGCCGAAAAACTGTCATTTTCTGTAATTAGAATCTGCAATTAAGCATGTTGTACACAAGCCAACAGTGAAGATAAATCATCTGAAACATTTTATCTGGAGGAAAGAGTGAAAGTGAGCACATCCAAAAATGTCTGTAGAAGTCCCTGATTGCATGGAATTTGAGAGAAAACTGTGATTAACAATGACGTTAACAATCGACCATTTTAATAATAATTGTACCATTCACCTGAGGTCTCTTTTAGAAAATAAATTGGCATACCTGGAGGTTTCTGTAAAAGCTTTATATACTATTGTTTTTTAACCCCGTCTAATGCTTTTTAATTGATGCTGGGGGCATGGCTTTAGGGACGGAAATGCTGGCTGGTCTTACAGTGGAAAAGAAAATGTGTCAACAACTTTTCAACAAAGGATAAATCTTTAGTACTTTTGTTCCACTGACTTTTGTTTAAAATAGCCCCAGAAGGTGTGGGATTATTTTTCTCCAAAGACAACAGTTTGACACTTTTGTTTCTTTCCGATATATTTGACTAACTATTAGATTGGCAGAGATAGCCATAATGCATGCAGGATCAAATCTAATGCCAATTGTTGAATGGATTGCCATGAAATTTGATAGAGAAATGAGTGTTTTAGATAAACGTTTTCAGAATCAGAAATGGGTTTATTACCAGGTAGGTTGACACGTGCAAGGAATTTGACTTGGTGTCGTGGTGCATACATAAAACTAAATAAAACTCAAATGTAGAGATAGCAAACTATTTTAAGAACACTTTAATAACATTACAAAATTACAAAATCTGCTTTGCGTGAAAATATTTTGTGAAAGTGGAGGAAGTCACAAATCTGTCACCTTACTGTATCTGAAAGCATGCTTAATTCAACATTAAGGCCTATTTTGACGAATGATGAAGAGATTAATAAGAGGATGTTTATGAAACAATTATGAATATGTTCCATGCTAAGAAGTGGTTTACGGACTAAAAAAGGAAACCCTCTAGGAATGGCAACCTTTAGGCGCATTCACACCGCAGTACTTTTCCCACAAAGGTTCATGCGAACTTAGTTCATGCGAACTCTTTAGTTCGCATGAACTAAGTACAGATCGCGTTCACACCGGAAAAAGTCCCTGGGGGTGGATTAGGCAAATGAAGCCGCTGACGTCACTTCTTCTTCTTCTGCTTTGGGTTTACTGGCAGGCTACAAACAACTTCACGGCGTATACTGCCGCCCACAGTCCCCGGCCGGAAGTCCCCGGAGTTGGGGACTGGCTTCAGTAGAAGCTGCTGGGACTCCCAGCAGCTTCTACTGAAGCCTTCCGAGTAAATCGCCAGAACGCCGATACCTCCTCATCTCCACCGCTCCCATGTTTTATTTTGTGTTGCCATACGTTAGTCCCTCTGCGTTTCTGCGCTGGGCTAATGCTAATGCTAATAATGCTAATGCGAGGATAATAAAATGGCGGCTTCACAAAACTTTTTGGGAGTTTTACGGGGCGTGGTTTGCAATCCGCCCAGCCAATCAGAAATATAGCTCTTTTCTCACAAAAGAGCCGCTCGAAAGTCCCTGCTCTCTAGCAGGGACTTTCGAGGGGGTAAAAAGGTTCACATGAACTAATTTTAGTACCGGCTCTTTTTGGTGTGAACGCGATAAAAGAGTTCTCATGAACTAAGTTCGCATGAACCTTTGTGGGAAAAGTACCGCAGTGTGAATGCGCCTAATCTGCCAAAGATCCACCATAATATCACCTGTTGAGCCTGCATTAGCATCATCCTACGCTGCATTGTTAACAGGGTCACATGCTTAAGGCACCACTCTCCAAGCTGATTAAAGCTGTTCTGAATAACTTCATGCATTATATATATAATGAGAGATTACATAGGTTTTCAAACAAAGGCTGTCCACATTACATTACATGTCACTTGTTAGACGCTTTTATCCAAAGCGACTTACATACTCAATACTGTGAGCAATCCCCAGGGGAACAGATGAAGGGTAGAGCTAAATTTAGCCCCAGTAATACAATGAATTCTAGTGTAGTCCTTGCTACGGGCCATGGAAATACTAAAGAGGTTAAAAGTTTGATTTCCTCCTGGGCAGAGATGTTCTCATCCTGCAAACACCTATGCGATGGTGAAGAACCCTCGGACGATGCAGATTGCTTCCAGATAACAGGTGGAGAAATCGTGGTTTATTACTGGTATTCAACGGCGAAAGGCTGGCCAACACTCCAATATATTCAAAACCTAACAGATCTTGATGATGTGAGAAAGCCCAACAATGTGTATTTCTACTTTCCAGCTGTCCTTGAGTTTCCCCACACACAACAGGAAATTGGTTCGTAGATATTGAAAATATAACGTCTAATAAGATAAGATAAGATAGTACGTTATTTATCCCAATTTGGGAAATGTTTGTGTTGCAGCAGCATAAAAGATATGGCATTGTAAAATAAAAATTAAGAAGACTAGAAATAAACAAGAAAAGTAGAAAATGTACATGTCGAATTTTAATATTTAAAAGGATAGACTTCCGAGCAGATTGTTGGTGTGAAAAAAAAAATGAGAATACCTCACACAACAGGAACATTTTGGCAACTGTAATCTTCAGAAACATTATAAAATCAGGGCTTTCAGGACCATTGTTTGAAAGAGAGGAATTGAGCCAAAACCAGCTTTATTCTCGTGTAGTGTGTACACTGCTAAAGTGGATTCCTGTAGTTCGGCAAATGCCATGGTCAACTTTGTGAAAATTATAATCAATTGTTTTCAAAGTGGTAAGCAAAGTCTATGTACAGGCAACCAACGTTTCATACTTTTAAACAACTTTGACCGATTTTGTAGAACACTCAGGATAATTAACGGCTGTTTGTGTGGCTGCAATCAGCGCTCTCAGCATAAATCAGCTTTGTGTATGTTTCTTCCAGTCAATCTCTTGTGAGAAAAAGCTTTATTTTCCACAAACCAGCATCCTGCGTAGTCAGTGTAACGGACAGAGAGAAACCGGACAGGAGAGAAAGAAGATGGTGACCTCCTCGAGGGGGCATACTGACATCATCCACAGTGGCGGTGGAGACACGGCACTGTGCGGGGTGGCGGCTCCATGTCACCAGCTCTGACACACCGGGGGATGACCCAAGCTGGAGCAATGACTGTGACAGTAATGGGACAGGTCTCTGGGAAAAGGGATGAGTGGTGGTGGAGGGTTTAGAAACAAGAGGAGGTGGAGGGGTTGAGTTGTGCGAGGTGGGGGGGGGGGGTGTTTGTTGAGGATGATCAGAGAGACAGTGGAGTAGGCAGGATGACTGTGTCAGCATCGATGGATTCAGCAATGATTGGATGTTTGAAGTAAAACAGTTCAGACCTGACAAGTGAAATGCACTCTGTTGCATTTCTTTTAAAACATCAGTGCATTGTTGTCAAATGAATAGTGATCGTTTTGTAAAAACAAACAGACCCATGTCAAAAGAATGTCTGGTTATTTTTCCTATATTTACACTGAACTCAAATAATACCATGAACTCATTTGAAATGTGCCTTCTCCATCTTTGTAGTTTGTTGGGACAGACAGTATTCTTGTGCATGGTTTTACATTTCTCCCAATTGCTTTGGAATTAAACATCAGTATGCTTCAGTTAAAACCATGATTTTTCTTCAATTTACCATGCAGATAATAAACTCCCCCCAGTTTTAGTTCACACATTTCTAATGGGACTCATTTAGGAGCTTTAGCATTACAAGAATATGCCTGTGCGTGCTCATCCAATCAGTCTTTTGGGGTTCTGCCCTATAGAAAGACAGAGGCAACAAGACTCCTCTATGCATTTAGGGGTGCAGGGGCTTAATCCACTATTTTAGGATACACAGCAGAGTGCTTTATACAGGCAGTGTGGGGAAAGAGGTGTTGATCCAGTGGTTTGCTCATTAGATTCAGTGTTCTTGTTTCTATTCTAAGCTTAAGGAGGGGTTGGAAAATGTTCACTTTTTGGCCACACTCTTCTAAAATATTATCTGCTATCGAAAGAAAAACATCCGTTGATATATTCCTCTGGGATTTGCTTTTCATTCCTCAGGCAGTAAGAACACTTGTGAACCCAGATTTGCAAGGAAGCCTCTTCTAAATGTTTGTCACAAAGTCTGAGAGAGTTACTCATGTATTTTTTTTCATATATCTTCTATTAGAAAGAGCTCTGACTCAGATCTCTTCCAGACAAAACATGCATCACTCTTTTTGAATAAATGTGACCTTTGCAAATCTGTGTTCAGACAGGTACATTAGAGAATTACTAATGAGCCCAGGAAGGTTGCCTGACCAAAGCGTTTACAGTAGTCTTCTTCAATAAATGTAAAGTGTTGATACTGTTAGTTAGATTTAATTTGGGTCAATAATGAATCAGCTGGATGTCTTTTAGCCTCCCCCACATAAGGAGAACAGCAAGGGGAGGGTGCATTGCTCGTGTGTCTCTCATGTTGTCATCATATGGAATGCATGACTAAGTGAAGGTGCATACAACAAAAATGGACGGTCTAATGATACCAATGTATTCCGGGATGGATTATTCCTGTGTGTGTGTGTGTGTGTGTGTGTGTGTGTGTGTGTGTGTGTGTGTGTGTGTGTGTGTGTGTGTGTGTGTGTGTGTGTGTGTGTGTGTGTGTGTTTGTCTGTGGTGTGTGTGTGTTGTGTGTGTGTGTGTGTGTGTGTGTGTGTGTGTGTGTGTGTGTGTGTGTGTGTGTGTGTGTGTGTGTGTGTGTGTGTGTGTGTGTGTGTGTGTGTGTGTGTGTGTGTGTGTGTGTGTGTGTGTGTGTGTGTGTGTGTGTGTGTGTGTGTGTGTGTGTGTGTGTGTGTGTGTGTGTGTGTGTGTTATTACATAGGTCATTGAGGAGTGATGTTTAAGTAACTATCCCCTGGAGCCAGGTGGATGTGCAGTAGTGTTAAAACACGATAGAAGCAGCATTATTTTACATGTAAATTCAATTTAATATTTAATAATCCATTCGTTGCACAATGAATGTATATATAATATCCTGCTTTATATTTTGTGACTGTAAATTTGTATTTCCACATGTATATTCTTTTACCTTTTAACGCTATTTTATCTCAGAAACATTTTGGATTGTTTATTTCTAGTGTCTTAATTTCTCTTATGTACATTGCCTTGTCTTTGTATGCTGCTGCAATGCCAAAAAATCCCAAATTGGGATCAATAAAGTACTATCTTATCTTATCTTATCTTATCATTAGCAAGGCAGAGGGAGAGATGGCAAATCTTGCAGCTTAAATAGAGCGCCAGATATAGGAGAATGTGTTTGGTTTGTTGTTAGAGGGGGTAGGGCATGTCACATGTATCAGTGGTGCTCGAGTTGACTGTCTGAAGCAGCTCGCAGGCTTTGCTCCAGTTGGGTTTTTAGCCTTTTCCTCTGGACAAAGTATTCTGTCTTAATCAGAGCTTCGGTAAACTGGAATTTTGTTGCACCTAAAACACAAATATCTGTGAATGTGTGGCCTGTTGCTGGATCCAGCCACTCATATATTGTGTGAAATCTACATCACTGGATGGTTTGATTTCATAACAAGATGAAATGCTTCACAAATGTATAGGAAGGGAATTATATTAAAGTCAAACACAATGTAAAGATGTCAGAGATCTGCTCCGTTCTAACTTCTTAGCAGCTTACCGTATACTCAGTCGAAATGTGTGTGCCAGTGCATTCAACCTGCGTCACCAACATTGTTACCTGGCAACAGTGTTAACCACCCGCATTAGGATATTAAGAATTTGACAACACACCAGACATTGCAAAAAATAAGTGAAGGCATGGAGGTTCATGTGTTAATTATACTGTCTGAGATGCATGGCTAATAAAAAGAGCCATAATAAACTTAAAGAGAACAGCATGAGCATTTATTCAGTCCCACAAAAAGGCTTCAGTTTTCAATATTTCATCTGTTGCTTAGTATGAATAAATAAATCGTCTTTAGATGTATCGCTATTGACAACCAACTCTGTATTTTTCAGAGATGCAGCCTCTTTCTTGTTCATGGATCATGTGGCTGCTTAGCTTTAATAGGAGAGATGAGATCCTCTGCTTCTCTGTCTGCTTAACTTCGCCTCTCCCCCCCCCCCCTCCCCTCCGCACTGTATTAAAATGATGGAGCATCAGCATTCTCTAGAGGCCAATGAAGAGCATAACATATTCTTCATAGAAACATTAATCTTTCTCTCTGTCTGATCATTCTTCATGTCTGCTGCGGGATGCAAGAAGAATATTTATTGCCGAATCCAGCTTTTTGCAGACTGTTCTATTTTAAGCATCTGGACTTATATTTAAAGGAATGGCTGCTATGATGTAAGGTGTGATGTAACAAAAGGAGACAACCTGCTTTATAGGGAGGTTTCAAGGAAGGAATCACTTTGGCACACCTTACCTGCACTTAGTGACACCCCTAAGGTCTGTTTTCTTGCCTAAGAAAATACTTTAGACATGAGTGTTTGTTTTTCGACATTTTCCTGTTCTAAAGTGCACCATGTGTATCTGTGTTTGTCTGTTTGCTTGCTCTGCCCGTATTTGTTGCAATAATGGCGGACCACAAGTGGGTGTGTCAGCATATTCCTACGAAACTAGAGACACACACATTTATACAAACAAGTAATGAAAACTCCCCAACAGGTCTAACACCCTGCCCTCCTGTGGAATGTATGGGATTGTTGTTCCCATGAAGACTTGTCTTTTATCTATATTTCCTACAGGGATCAGCTGTTATGTGTTCATTTAGCTTCTGCTGCATGTGTGGAAGGGCTGGGAAGAAGTATGTAAAACTGGAATTTGAATATGATCTCATGGGGGGGTGTTTTTGTTTGATATGTGTTATCAGTAGGCCCATTGCAAGTCTGCATTTAAAAAAAACTATTTAATGTAATTCCCCCTGTGTTTTCTTTCCCTTTTCATTCCATGCCATTGTTTTTCTTCTAAGTTTCATTTTGAGTAGCACTCAGACGGACATTTTTTCTTTTTATGCAGGTACATTGGACAATAGAAAGGTAAGTACATGGACGTAGGTTTTACTTAGTGGGAGATTATTGTTAAAAGGCCTAAAACCAACAAAGAGCAAAGTGTTCACGTGTCCTCACCCTTTCATTCAGGCTCGAGTCAAATATGTGATTACTTTACTAGACCAAATCCAAACAGACTTGTTAATCAACTAGCACTTTAACACCAAAGACTCAAGACTTCCCATGGACTTCTGCCTTTTAAATTGAAATTATTTGAACCCCCCCAAAGATCAAGCAAGATTATAAAATGCTGGTGTTGTTGCATTTACGCCTTTATAAGAGTACACTGAACACATTGGAGAGAGAGAGACTTTCTGACAAGTTGCAGTTCCAGTCTGAATTAAATATTTCCCCAAATGTAAAAGCACACATCCTTCATTTGACCACAGAGCAGACATCCACAACATGTTAACCCTGTTAGTAGAGCACATAGAGAGCAGAAGAATATGTTTTTAACACCCAGAATCTGAGGAGCAGTGAGTGACCAGACACACACAAATCATACGCATACTCTTATGTATGCGTATATTATTACACTAATGTTATTTTTACGATTATATTTGTGATGTGGCTGATGATATCCCTCAGTTATGTTCAGCTTCTTTCCTTGATTTTTCAGTTCCATAATATTGTTAACATGATTGATTAATATTTCTCACTTGTATCACCATGTTTTTGATATAGTAATGTCAAAAAAACTTTTCCTTGAATTGAATTTCAATTGGAGAGAGAGCATGATATGTATTAAAGGCCCCAGGGCTGGGATTGAACCCTTAAAAGTTGGTGTGAAATCACATGCTATATGTAATCACCAAATACAATTGATCCCCCCCTCCCTCTCCCCCCTCCCCCCACACCACCACCACCTCACTCCAGACCTCACCTCGGAGACTCTGTGGTTGTTGGGAGATTAACGGTTAGGAGGGGTTTGCTTGTTTTGAATCCTGATTCAACGTTAACACTCTTTACTCCCAGCCAGTCAAAATCCCCAGATTTACTTTGTTTGAATCTGACAGCATCCAATCAAAATGCAGTAGAGAACCATGAAGAACTTATACACATAAATGGTACACAAAAGATAATGCGCAAAGGACTGGGACTTCATTTACTTACTGTTTACTTACATTGACTTGAACAAAAAACCAGTTCAAGCAGGTGTGTTTGATTAGCCACCTGCCTTTATCATCACTTCTCGTTTGTTCGATATAATCACTTGAATCTGCATAATTTCCAACTATCTGGGTCAACTGTTTCTCTTTCCTTTCTCTTTTACTTCCCTATTTTCTTTAGAAAAAGTCCATGGGCAGTTCTGCTCATTCCAAAATAAGTCCTGTAAGTGTGTGCGATTATGTATGTATCAGTTAGTGATTCTCCACCCATGCTTCCCATACCTGACTCATCCAGCAGGTGCACACCTCAAAGCCAATCCCTTCAAAACATCCAGGTGCTACAGAGTCATTAACATTGTCACAAGGCCTGCTGGGACACACACTCTTCCCAGGAAGGACATTTCTCTTTTACCCTGCTCCTCCTGTCCAAGGTAAGGGGCTTTGTCTGTAATAGGAACACATGTTAGATCAAGAGAATAGATGTAATGTAGATACATTTCAGTTTGATATCAGTGTAATACTACAAAGAGGACAAGAGATAGTGTAAGGAAAGGGGAAAGTAAAAGGGCAAGGATATTCTCTATTATAAGTGAAGATCTTGTATGTCAGAAAAAAGAAGCTCAGTCGTGGTGTATACAAAAGAATGATATTTGCAAAGAGAGATAACTTGGAAACGTTTGCAATAAAAATATACGTGCTTTTGCTTTACTCCTCGGGCTGATACGTGTTACCTTGGAAAATTGAATAAAATCAGGTTGGAGGTAAAAAGGCGCGATGTGCGAATGACAAAGACAGGCACTGCTTGATAGAAGAAAAAGAGACAGAAATAAAAGCTAACAAGAGAACTTCAACCTTGCCTTGTTAGCTGGAAGCATTGGCTACAGACAAAGGGAACTTGGTGGATGGAAAGGTATTTGCAAGTCACTCAACCTGTAGGACAAGTATCAGCTGTGCACACAGGGAGTAGGAGGCTATAATGGAGATTTGTACCGAGGATCAAGTTTAAACAATTAAGTGTAAAAGGGAAATTCTAACCGTAGCTGCCAATTATATGGCACCTGTTCACTCCTGATTTTTAATAAAGCCACTCGTATGGCAAGCCGATTTAGCTTTTATTCATTTCTGGAGAATATAAAAAAATATATTCTGACTAGTAAGAATGCGAATTCTTGATATCAAAAATTCAATTGTAACTAGTTGTAATGTGTATTCTTGGATTTGAACTAGTACAAATGCCAATTTCTGATATCAGTAATTCAATTGTTGATATCATTGTTGATAATTACTGATATCAGAAATTGGCATTTGAACTAGTTCAAATTCCAACTCCCATTGAAATGAATGAGAAAAACGATGCCAATCTCACTAATTAAAATCGCATTTTTGATATCAGAAATACACATTACAACTAGTTACAATTTAATTTCTGATATCAAGAATTTGCATTTTAACTAGTTAAAATTCAGTTTTTGATATCAAGAAATTCTATTCTTACTAGTAAGAATTGATTTTTTGATATCCTCCAGAAATGAATAAAAGCTAAATCAGCTTGCCATACACTAGTGCTGTATTTGCATCACTCTAAGTAGGAATATTGGAATAAAATCACAAAACCTGAGGATTTTCAGCCGAGAAAGAACGATATGTCTCGTCTGTCACAACAAAGAGAAAGACAAACACACGGCAAAGAGATAGACGAGGCCGGCAACATTGCAATCTAGAGCAAATAGGAAAACAAATTGTGGTCCAGCTTTGCCATCTCTCTGAGACAAGATATACTGTTGACTCTGAAGTTGTTGTTTTTTTTATCCTAACTGAATGTCACCTCAAAGTTTGTGTATGTGTGCATTCGGTATGAAATTGGAAGATAAATCGAGCTGATAAATCACATGTTCCATACGTTTGCGCAAAAGCAATGCATGATTCATACTGTACCACCGGTTGTATTCTTCATTTAGAAGGAGAGCTAAAGGTAAAGTCAGCAGTGATGCTCTCAGTAGCCCATGTGTGATTCATTGAGTCAAATTGTTTTTTTGCTGAGTAATTTAATAGTCAAGAATGCTGAATGAGAGAGAGAAAAGAGCATCTGATTTGACAGCTCAATATTTCCACAGCGATGGCGAAAAAGCATTGGCAAAGTGTTTCTGAATTCAAACACTCTGGATTAGATGAGACAGAAGTGAAATGGAAGAGTGGACAGCGAGACTGTTATCCAACTTGTTCGCTGTGAGCATTCATCAGAATGAGATGTAGATGTATTATACGAGAAGCACTTTTTTTCTCAGTAGCTGAAAATAAATCTTTGAGAAATCTTAGCCCTTATCTGACAGAACAGAAACTCCCTGTGTTTACAGTTACACAACCAAATCAGATATGTATTTCAAAGAAGTGTGCCCCCCTCGTTCAACACGAATCTCTTTAAACACATGCATACACACACCTACATGCAAACTCTTCTTCATTTGCACAACACCGAACCCCAGAGGAAGATAAAAACGTGAAGAGAACACCCATGCAGCCAAACAACTCTGACAGCACGCCCACACACAAAGAAACAACGATGCAGGTTTCCATAACAGCGGCATGTTTAAAGTCTACACACGATCAGACCATTAAATCCACATAGTGATATTTTGAATAAATGTCCCTCCCTTTCTCAGAGTACGGGTCCTGTGGTACGATTAAGGCGTGCTTAACATTCACAAATGAAATGCTATCCCTTTACAGGCCTTTGAAGAATCAAGGCTGCAAAATGAATTTGGGATTAGAGAGATGGCCGCGGTCGTCTGATCAGACACACTGAGCAAATATCTGTCTAATGGAGCTGGGAGTATTGGTTTGTCTTTTCAGGAAAGGGAGGCTCTGACTCATTCATTGATGTATAATGAGTCAGTAATGAAGCGGTTGCTCTTTGTAAATACGGATCTGCTGTGACTTAGAAAATGTATGTGAAAATCATGGCAGGTGGTTTTGTTGCCTCCAGTAGTAATCCTGCTGACAAACAGAAAGACAATTATTTCAAACCTGGATCATGACTTCCTTGGCAGGGGTAATTCAAAATAAAGTTAAATTGACCTGAAAATGGAAATGGTATCGAATTATATGATCAGAAAATCTAAAGTGGTGTTCGGGTCAAATTGACCCGATTTCCATTTTCAATGAATACAAAAATATATAAGGATATTTTCGTTCAACCTGAAACTCAATGGCCGGGGCTTATTTATTGTGAAGGACATGTGGAATTGTTTTTATTTTTTTCCACTTATGAAAAAATAACCACCCGCATTTATGTCCTTCATAAGAGGTTCGGGTCAATCTGACCCGGATACAATACCAGGTCAGACAGACAGAGAAAACACACATAAACACACAACTAAAGACACACACACACACACACACACACACACACACACACACACACACACACACACACACACACACACACTCAATTGTATGCATTGAGAAGCTGTTTGATCCTGTTTTCCCTTGATCTTTACCCTTTGTAGTGTGTACACAAAACTATCCTAGAACATTATAAATATTTTAGATCTTCCAGAAATGTATAAACATTTTCTCGCACTGTCCCCCCTCGCACCTGCACGCCGGAGGAGGGACTAAACAGAGACATAACCTCAGTGTAGTAACAGTGTAGTGCAGAACTACAATTATCTACCAACAAAATGGCCAAAAGATATTCTGCCCAGAGCCTTGGAGCAAATAATGGATGAGAGTGAGTGGAATGCATTAGAAGAACATGGTGAAGTGGAACAGGAAGACATTTCTGAAGATGAGGATAATGTGGAGGTAAACTCAGAATTTGACAGCAAATTGGAAGATGAACTTGACTCATACCCAGCTGCTGGAAGACCCCCACAGCCAGCGGCTGAAGGACCCCCACAGCCAGCCGCAAGAAGACCCCCACAGTCAGCTTCTGGAAGACCCCCACAGCCAGCTGTGAGGTCTGTGGACCCTCAAAGGACTCCAAGACACAGACTACGTGCCGCAACTGCAACAAGTACATCTGTACATCATGTGTTTCCTAAACGGACTTGCCCATTGACTCACACGATGTTCTGCAGCGTCACTTCATCAATATATTTTTCGGATATACTGTATTTTATGAATAGTGACTGTTAATTGTTTTTATTTGCTTTGTGTTTATATCTGTTCGATGTAATTCATATGGATGTTTCATTCCCTCTATATTCCACAGCCAAATACTTTTGGATGTGTGGTTCTTGTGTTCCAATTGCTGCTAAATTGCTTTATTTCCATCAGGGCTTTGATTATTATATGACAGATTAAAAATAATAAACATTAATGAAAAAATGTGTCATTTACATTTGTCCTAGAAAAGCATGAGCAAAATGTAAACCTAGTTTTTATTACAGTGTATCATTTTTTTAACATAAATTACATTTTTAACACAAAACACGATAGACACTTCCATTGTTAAATTTGATCTAGCAAAGAGTATTTTCAAAAAAACTAATCATATATTTCATTTATATTGTTGGGGAATGAGTTAAAGACAATATATATAAGAAATTGTGCATGTTGAATTTAGTTTTGTATTTTTTTTAAACCCTGAAATATGTCCCGGGTCAATTTGACCGGAACATTACCAAAGGGTGCAAAATGTGAACACAAGGGTTAAGTGGTGTCTTTTTATCAAATGTGAAATCAACCACAATTGGTTTTGCGAATCCTATGCGTGAATACATTATCAATAAAGCCACTGAAAATGTGCAAATCATTAAATGGGCATTCCACAAATATTACACATCAAGTTCAGCTCCCATGCATGTACCCTCCTGTTGTCTTCGGGTCAAATCTGACCAATTTACTTCTTTCATCAATCATAACTTTTTTGTTTTACATTCGATTGCATTAAGGCTTTATGATATCCTTCACAGTAGACATTTGAACATATCAAATTGCTGATCACCACTTTCATTGGAGTTTGGATGATTTAGTCAACTTTGTAACACCATGGTGTACCGCCATAAAGAAAAGGAATTTGTAACCATCCGGATCAGATAAAACACACACACAAATACACACACACACACACACACACACACACACACACACACACACACACACACACACACACACACACACACACACACACATACTCTAGATGTGTCCCCCCCCCCCTTATGTGCCCAATCGCCCCATGTGAATCACAGCTGGCACACACAAACACACACACACACACTGAACAATTTGACAAATGTCCCGCTCTTATGTGCCCATCCCCCCCACATGGATCACACCTGGCACACGCAATACATGTTCAGTGTCTATTCTTTGTATATTTATTGCGGTATTTCATGTATACCAGTGGTCTGATACAATATTTACAGTTTGAAAGGGTGTTAAATGAAATTTGGTGATGATTAATGTTTTTTGTGTTAATGTAATAGCAGGTAAAACCGGACCGGTCAAATTTGAGCGTGAACACCAAAGTAAAGGGGGAAAACGAAGACAATAGGCGGGTTACACTTTAAAATCAGTTTTATGATATCTCCTTTGCTCTGGAGGAGACAACACCTACATATTTATAACAGAAACTGAGTGGACTTTAGCTGGGTGCGTTTCCAGGCAGGGGAAATATAACAAAAGGAACTACCGTGTTGAATTATGGATAGTGGCTCTGGTTTCTTCACCCAATGTTAGGGATGTGAAGAGATCTCAGCTACTAGATCAAGTCTCACCGTTTATAAAAACAAATCTGTCTAAAGTCCTCCATCTATAGGAAGGGTAATATGAATTTACTTGAGCGTCCATTAAAAAAAAAATGCTTTCATATTTGCTTTACAGAATGAGAATAAATATATGAAAAGAAAAATGTGCAGTGCCAATAATCTACAAAATGTAAAGAGTTTTCATCTCCAAGTGCTTGAACTAATATCCTTTTTTAATCTACTTTGACTTTCTTCTATTTAGACCATCAAGAAGTTCATCCTACCTGCTCTTCTGAGGAGCTTCTTCATCTCCCTCAGCTTCCTCCATCCCCTGCTCCACCTCGAAGGCAGCAGTTATGAACTGGTCTGCGTTGGAGGCCCTCATCAGCGGGGTCAACAAATACTCCACCGTGTTTGGCCGTGTCTGGCTCTCCGTGGTCTTTGTCTTCAGGGTGATGGTGTACGTGGTGGCGGCTCAGCGAGTGTGGGGTGACGAGAGCAAGGACTTTGTCTGCAACACGGCCCAACCGGGCTGCACCAACGTGTGCTACGACCACTTCTTCCCCATCTCCCACATCCGCCTGTGGGCCCTGCAGCTCATCTTCGTCACATGCCCGTCCCTGATGGTTGTTGGGCACGTCAAGTATCGCGAGACGAAGGACCTGCAGTACACCCACTCGCACAAAGGCACCCATCTGTACGCCAACCCTGGGAAGAAACGTGGGGGACTGTGGTGGACGTACGTGGTAAGACCTGAGGACATGAATGTGTTTGTCTTGCATTGCTGTAGACGTCACATGCCACAACAACAACAAAAAACAGCCACAGATGAATTCAGGCCTTAACTAAACTGAAATTAGTCGTTTTTAGAAATGTCAAAAATAATCGTCATAGATAAGCTTCTATTTACGCCAGAAATTGGTGTAATTATACATAATTTGTTTTCTCCTGATCAACAGAAAAACAGTTTTGACAGCTTCTTCTGCAGCCCAACGTCAGAAACAAGTTTCCCCATTCTTCCACACTAAATAGATATAGATATACTTTATTGATCCCAATTTGGGAAATGTTTGCGTTGCAGCATCATAAAAAACAAGGCAATGTACATACTGTACAGTAAGAGAAATTAAGACACTAGAAATAAACAGTCCAACATATTTCTGAAATAGAAATAAAATAGCATTACTGCTAGAGTTTTGATCTGAACATGTGTAGGTCATGCATTGTTTTTCGCAAGTTTATAATCATCTGTAGACCAGTAGTGACTAAGACATCCCCTGGATATTCTCATTGGATGGATGGACAGGAATATAGATTGTTGCCTCATTCGACTTAAATGTCTGTGTACTAATTTAACCTTAATTTATTTTATCATAGGTCAGTCTGATTTTCAAGGCAGGCTTTGACACTGGCTTCCTCTACATCCTGTACTACGTCTACGAAGGCTACGACATGCCCCGCCTGTCCAAGTGCACCCTGGAGCCGTGCCCCAACACGGTGGACTGCTACATATCCCGTCCCACTGAGAAGAAGATTTTCACAATCTTCATGGTTGTCTCCTCTGCTTTGTGCATCCTGATGTGCATCTGTGAGATGGTTTACCTCATCTGCAAACGCGTCCAAAAACTCATTAAGAAAAAACACGTCGCAGACAGGAGGATGTTCATAGAGAATCACGAATTGACGCCACTGGCAAAGCCCAGGTCAGAGTTTATGTCCAAGAGTTCAATCAGAGTGGATCCTACAGCCTCCATCCAAAACCTCACTAACATGAAGTCTGAAGAAGAGACGTCTAAGAAAATGTGATGTGCTTTCATACCTGCCAACCCTACCGATTTGGGCGGTAGTCTACCGCTTTTAAAATGTTTCTACCGCCTAC
The DNA here is from genome assembly GCA_902827135.1 of Harpagifer antarcticus. NCBI lineage: Eukaryota > Metazoa > Chordata > Actinopteri > Perciformes > Harpagiferidae > Harpagifer > Harpagifer antarcticus. The sequence continues at coordinate 1,991,725 of CADEHL010001417.1, forward strand.
CGATTTAGCTGGCTTTCCCTACCGATTTTCAATCTTCCCAAACTATAACAAATAAAAATGACACTCCATAGACACTGGACTCGACTTTTGGCGGACACCGTTTGCAGCGTGTCTGTGATCGCATCATACAAACAGTCCTCTGTGTTTCTGAAAGAGACAATGTGCAGACCGGGGGTCTACCCCCGACGAGGCATTTGAGTCCTGCAGGATTACCCCGTTAATATCAGTGTCTCGAAAACACATGTTGGCGACTGAAAGACATCCAGTGTTTGGTCTTTTCCGGAAGCATCGTACAGTGTCTCAACTGAAAGAGGACCACAAACACACACAAAATATAATACAATTTTGAGATTTGGGGATATTTATCTTCCATTCTTTCACTTTTTCTGACATTTTCAACACCAAACATGTCGTTAATGTCTAATGTTTAGTGAACTACAGCAATCTGAAAGGCTGTACATCACATTTTCTCAGTAAATGCAGGAAATTACTTTTTTAATACAGTATTTTCTGATTTATGGCACAACACAAAGATATTTCGCTCTGTGAAAACCTTTGACTCTAATATGTCATCAACATGAACCTGGCTTTATCCAATGTTCACACAAGAGTTCTAAATCCTGACACATCCTTCATCTACACTACAGTGTAGTGTAGATGAAGGATATTTTTAATGTGTTTCTGGTCCTCTTTCAGTTGAGACAGTGTAGATTCTACACTGTCTCAACTGAAAGAGGACCAGAAACACATTAAAAATATAATAAAATGTGGAGACTTTGGGATATTTATCTCCCATTCTTTTACTTTTTGGGCATTTTACAGACCAGAGATGTCGTTGATGTCACTGTTTACCAAACTACCACTTTTTCTGAAAAATGCATAAAATTATGCAATATAGTAAATACATGGTTTATACATGTAATTACTGGGGTTCCATTTCTTCTGATTACCTAATTTGGGCGTGCACATTTGCCGCCCGCAAACCTACCTCTTTTTTGATTTGGAAAGGTTGGCATGCTTTATGGGAAAGGCCTTGTTGAAAAACTGTGCAACATACTGAAGGGGACGCTGGAAGCAAGTGCATTCATCAAACTTCATGGAGAACGGCTGCTCTACACCAAAGAGATATCCATTGATTCATGGATTTCTGAAGCAGCTCTTTGTAAATATGATCATGCCTGCAGGAAAGCACATATAATGCATGCAAATAAACCCCTAAAATAGGTGGATACAGAGGAAGATAAAGGGTAAAGAATATGCTTTGGATTTGGTTTATGTGTGTATGAGTGTGTGGATGTCTGTATTTGTGTTTTTTGTGTACTGTATGTAGTGTCCGCTAGAAGTACAGTATGTGTATGCTATTATATTAGGGTTCTAGGTATATGATATATATGTTGTTGGACCCCTAGTTTTGTTCACACTATATCAAGAGCAATACATTTTCCTGAAAAAAAACCACACTGCCCCCTATTGCATAAAACAAGATAAAGCAACAAAGCACTTACTTCAGGGGTGGAAAAGTAATCGGCACAAGTCACTTACGGGTTTTTTTTATTTCAGAAACACAATATGAAGAAAATGTTCTTTATTTTGTCGAGAGTCGGTTTAAATCATGTGGACATTTTGTGTTGAATTCAGCATTACTTAATGAAGGTGTGACACATGTGAACACATTCATTCCACTGAAAAATGATACTTAAAAAAATTAAAACGAACATTGAACAACACCAGCCTGATATATTTTATGTGTTGTATTTATTGTTGTGAAACTATAAAGCTATACCACTGTTAACAGTGTCCTTTGTTCTTTTTGAAACTCATTTTACAATTATAATCCATTTCCTGTAACTGTGTGTGAGGGCATCTTAAAACTGGAGTGAAATTAATTGTGTGTGTGTGTGTGTGTGTGTGTGTGTGTGTGTGGTGTGTGTGTGTGTGTGTGTGTGTGTGTGTGTGTGTGTGTGTGTGTGTGTGTGTGTGTGTGTGTGTGTGTGTGTGTGTGTGTGTGTGTGTGTGTGTGTGGTGTGTGGTGTGTGTGTGTGTGTGTGTGTGTGTGTGTGTGTGTGTGTGTGTGTACATAACATGTGCTAATGAAACTGATTCAGATGTAAATATACTGTATGGGAAAAACACAAGATAGAAGTGCATCATGAAGTACCTCAGAGAGATATTTGTGTAAAAGTAAATATATTTGTCAGAGGTTTAAGTCACTTATTAGTTTAGTTATTTGAGTAAAAGTGTTAGAGTATTTTATATTGATTATTGGTATGTCAAAACTCAATGATACTAGTTACTGTAGCAACCCTAGGAATCAAAATGTATATTCTGATTGGATATAAAGCTAAATACTATTATATTTTATAAATAGAAACCATTGAAATAATATGACAGCTAAGTATTACAAATCGTGCCATAAAAAAGTGCATTTTGCATTGATTAATTATAGGAATAGTAAGACATTGATTGAGATAAATTCCGAAAATACTGTTACAAACTCAAGTAGACTCAGTAAACCCAGTATCTGTTATATAATAACACTGAGTGTGAGTGACTAACTCACTAAGTATTGGGCAGTGTTTATGAGAGCAAAGATAGAATAACTTTGCCGATGGCTCTGGGAACAGTGATTCAGAGGCTACTTATTTGTCCTGTCGTCATCCCTTTTCCACTCTATTATCCAATCAGGAGCCGGTGACGCGGGCTGTTTTGTGACGGACGTGCAAATTGACCAATAGCGAGCCTGAATATTTTTTACGTCCACGCCCTTAGCCGGACAGTTCTGCATCCGCCTTCTCTGCTAACCTTGTTGAAGGAAGTAAAGTCTGTCAAACATGAGTTTTCACTACGGCCAGGTATCTAAATACTTTACTCAATGTTAATTATACCAACATGTTAATATTGTGGAATAACTGTATTATATGTTGTATTCCATTTATGTAACGTAACTAATACTAACTAACGCAACGTTAGCCATTCATTGTTTTGCTACTGTATGGATAGGAGTAGACGATGTAAGCTGTTGCTACTTGTTAATACAATTTAGTAGTTTGTGCTAGCTGTGTGTTTTATATTTAACATTGCTGGAGTTGTAGTTAGCGTTAAACAATACGTTTTAGCTATTATAGTGCTCCCGTTTGATCTGAGACTTGGTTATCTCTGTTGTGTACATTGTATTTTAGTCTTTCTAAGCAAAGTATCGATTTTTGCATGTGTTTTGACTTATGGAAAATGTATTTCCAAGCAGAAGTAAAAGTGCCTCACTAAACGATTACTCCTGCACACAAAAGTAAAGAAGTATAATAGAAAACATTTAAAAAAGTAAAAGTGGGGAAACCCCTTTTCCAGGGTCTAATATTAAGCCTTCTTAAAGCCTGTATTAAACTGTGATTAGTTATACTGTAAGCAACAGTGGGCTTCATATACAACACTATTAATAATATTATAGTATGAATTCATACAAATAACAATTCAATTTATATTCATCCTTGGTGGTGCCTTTGGTGATAATAACAAGGCATCTTAAAATGCATACAAGCAATGTGTTTTAGATATATAAAAACGTGTGGTACACAAGTTTATTGTCTTGCTTTTTTTTTTATCTCAAAAGTATAATGGCCAGTTTGTTCCTTGTACATACTCTTAGTGGACTTGTGTTGTCTGTCCCTGCAGGGCTATCCAGGAGGAAGCCACCCACCACCCAGTGCCCCATACGGGGGGGCCAGCGGTCCCTATGGGGGACACCCCTCAGCCCCATATGGAGGGTCCCCACATGGAGGATCCCCACATGGAGGGTCCCCACATGGAGGGTCCCAACATGGAGGGGCCCCACGTCAACCAACAGCTCCTTATGGTGGCTATGGTGCCCCAGCTCAAGGAGGACAGTATGGACAGGGACAAGGGGGTGCCCCCGCCGGGCATTATGGGGGTTACGGTGGACAACCGCAAGGAGGACATTATGGACAGCATGCTCCTGCAGGTGACTCTTAGCTGATACTGTAGGTGGCTTCTGCCTGTGGGAGTTAAACAGGCATATTCTGAACATGAGGTGGCTTCTCTCTTTCCTCTTCTTCATCACTTCTCTCTCATTTTCCCTCCCTCTCTGCTGGGATGATGGATAGAAAATGACTTGCGTTCCCAGACCATCATGTAGAGACAGGGTTCAGTTTGTGCCCCTCAGCAGGATTACACGGCTGGAGTGATGACTCTGGTAATACTGAGTGAAGGCTAAGCAGAGTAAGAGACAGATAGGGTAAGGATTGTGTTGTGTGTGTGAGTACACGGTTTCCCGAAAGCCAATGTCGTGATCACTCCCCACAGGGACAGATCCCATCAGGTTCTGGCCTAAATTGTCACCTGTCCCTCTCTACCCATTCATTTTTCTGACAATCAGCCCTCCCCCCACTCCTCCCCTTGTCCTACACCATTATTTCTAACACCCTTTTCTCTCCCTCCATTCACTTTCTCTCAACCCTTGACCCTGCACCTACCTTTGCTTCACAACCTGCGTCTTATGAAACACTGAGACTATTTAACTAAGGTTGGTGAAGTATTCTTTAAGAGAATCCAAACTGGTTTCACAACTTTTGAGATGCCATATTTTGCTGTTTTTTTCTATTTACTGGAAGATTATACAGTATTTTAGTTAAATTAATAAGATACAGGATTTTTTTTACATTCTATAGTTGTCGCAAAGCATTAATTCAACCTTGATCTCACACAATTGTAATGTTTTTTTGTTGTTATCCACACATTCCTACAACAACCCAACACTGTATCAACTAATTGTATACTGTACTAAGCTGTAGAATTACATTTGGCATTTTATTTTTACGTTTAGAGATACTGTTTTTTAAATCAGTGCTTTCTAAGCACCACAGCTCGGCGTATATTTTGACTTTCTGTTTCTTTGGAGAGTGCTATTACGTTGGATACGTTGGGCCTTTTCACTGTTGTCCCTCTTCACTAGTATCCCCTGTCCCCTTTTCATAATGTCCACCCTATTCTAAGGGGAAGCATGATGGTGCCTTTTCATTTCAATTTCTGGCTTTGTGTTTCTTCACGTCTTACTCGTTTAATATTTAGGAGATTGTATTTACGTAGTCACGTTGTGCCTCTCTTCCTCTGTTTCTGGCTGTTCTTTTCAAACCCTTGTTTCTCAGAGAAGAGAAGAAATACTATTCTAAAAAGGAGCTGACACATGGTGTCTCTTCACTTGTACACTTGAGGGGTCAGAGTTCATATGGTGAGGGATTCCATGAGCGGTATGCGCCGGCCTGTGCCTTTACCTTGGACTTCTGGTAGAACTGCTCGGGTCTTGATAGATTGAGTGGGGAAGTTCAGGAGATCTTTCTAGAAGCACAGATGTATTATTTTCCTGCTTGAGAGAGTGCCCGCAGCTTTGACTCTCAGGCAGAGTGTTTCTTCATCTCTCAATAAATAAATAATTGTTTTGCATCTGAATGAGGCAGCCGTTTCATTTCTAAGAAGCCTGAGAGTGTCAGTGAAATATTGACTTCTAAGAAATATAATGACGGGAAGTAGTAAAGAGAATAAATAAAGCTAGTCCACTTGTTGGAAAACAGTGAGTGGTATGCTAGGAAAACAAGCTTGGAAAGAATGCTAAGAAAACATTCTTTTTGTGATGGGCATCTTCAGTTCGTCTGAGCCACCATCCAATAACTACTCTGATTGTTCCTCTCTCTAGGTAACATCCCTCCCGGTGTTGGCCAAGAGGCGTTCCAGTGGTTCCACACTGTGGACACGGACCGCAGTGGCTACATCAATCTGAAGGAGCTGAAGCAGGCCCTCGTCAACTCCAACTGGTCTGCATTCAACGACGAGACCTGCCTCATGATGATCAGTAAGTCACACAGTCACAGTCAAATAACATGCCCTACAGTGTGTTGTTTGATTGTTGTTACATACTTTAAGAGAGCTAAATGGCTACAGCAAAGGTGAGGAAGAAGGTTTGTAGAGTGGAAGCTCTGGACATAAGAATATAACACGCCAAAAAACACACTGTTCACCGAAGTAAAACATTTGATGTCAGTGCAACAGTATAAGATACAGAAAACTTGCCTAAAGTAAGTCCAGAGCACGTGTGCATTTTTTAAATAGATATATATTACAATAAAAATGTGTTTGAATATTTTTTCTCACCCAAAATAAACAATTTAGCAGAGGACATTTAGACCTTCGTTGATTACATGTCATCCTCATGTAAGTGATCTTTAACCTAGTCCAATATGATATACTGTAGCAACCCTCAGAAGAAAACCCACATATCACATTACAGGTTATCCTATATGAACTGATGGTAACATACAGTAAAGTTTACTTCTACATTATATAGACTAGAAATTCCGGTAGACAGTAGTCAGCTTAAATAACGACTGAGTCATGGTGTCTTGTTGTTTGTTAGCTGCAAAGGTATCCGGACATTCCAATTGTGTTTGCCAGTGACTAATGTTTCCTGTTACCTTTAACAAGAAATGTGTGACTCCTGTGTGCTACTTTCAAGAAATTCAAAAAGAAGTTCCGTGATGGAGGACTTCCTGGAAACATTCTGGAAATGCATTTCGCCTTGAAAGAAGTATAGCAAACTATAACGACGTGCTGTGCTTTGTGTTTCCTTTCAGACATGTTTGACAAGACGAGGACGGGCCGAATGGACATTTTTGGCTTCTCTGCACTGTGGGAATTCATGCAGCGGTGGAGGGGGCTCTTTCAACAATTTGACAGAGACCGCTCAGGCTTTATCAGTGGCACGGAGCTACACCAAGGTACCCTCGTTTGTGTGTTAAAGATACTACAATTAAGTTGGATATGGAATCATTTTGGAAATAAAGATGATCATAATAGAGTGGTGCAGTGATGACGTATTTTTGTAGGCCGACCCGGAAGTAAGCTGCGCAAGGGTTCCCTCGACAAAAAAGCAACAGGACTTCTCCATAGGATTTTGGAATATTGTAAAAAATAAGATCTGTGGAAAACGAACCTGTTTTGTTCAGCCGGATAATCTCCACATGTCTACCCTACTTTTATCATTTTCGAATCTTAAATCTAATCGCCAGAAGCAAAATGCTAACGTTATGCTATAAACCAGTGGTTCTCAAACCTCTTTCAATAATGTACCCCCTTCGGAAATTTTTTTCAGCCAAGTACCCCCTGATCAGCGCAAAAACTATTTGTTAGGGAAAAGATGCCTATATAAAGAGGTACAGTGCTGCTGCACCATCAGAGTCTGTGTTATTAAAACAACAACATTGTAACTGAGAAACCTTTCAAATGTTTACAATCCATCACTAAATTCATGGCAAACCAATTTTAACATCATGCAATAACACTGAGACGACATTAGTTGCATTGAACTGATCTTTTTAATAAGTTGTACAATGTAGAGAAACATGGGCTTGTGCTTCACTGAGGATCTTTGTCATTCTGACATGAGGCCACTGCAGAATTACACTTCGCATTTTGAAACTATGTGTAACTCTGTCAATATAAAACCCACACTGCTCAAACTTCGTTACTTTTCCTAAAATGTGTATATTTATTTATTTTGTGGCGTGAGGAATGAAGAGAACAAAAAATATGAACATTTTATGAGCATGGGATTTTGACCCCTCATTAAACATATGCATAATGCTGCGCTATACTCTGCAGCCACAAGCTGTTGCCAAGCAACGCTTATTGTTTAGGTCCTTTGATAAGCAGGCAGTCAAATAATTAACTAGAACTAGCTAGATCTGATAGATTTGGACATAGACGCGAGAGAAGTATAACCGCACGCGAGAGAGAGTGGGCCGTCTCTTAAATGTGTGTCAACCACAGACCTTATTTCCAGCTATTTTCCAAAAACATGTTAAAAAAAACCATTGACTCTGAGACGAGGGAACCGGAAGTGGACTCCGGGTTTTAGGACTCGTTCCTGCACCACTCTATTGGGGACAGCTGTCTTCTACAATTACTCCATCAATGTTGAAATGACTAAAATCCACTTGTCTTCTCTTTCCCTCTCCTGTCCCCAGCGCTCGCTCAGATGGGCTACAACCTCAGCCCCCAGTTCTCGGAGACGTTGGTGCGGCGCTTCACCGTGCAAGGTGGAAGACCCGGCATCCAGCTGGACCGCTTCATCCAGGTGTGCACCCAGCTGCAGAGCATGACGCAGGCCTTCAGGGAGAAGGACACGGGCATGACCGGCCACATCCGCCTTAACTATGAGGACTTCATCTCTGGGGCCATCACCAGGTTAATGTGATGCACTGTGGATTCATTGCATCATTCCATGTTCAGGTCCTATTTTCTCAGTTTTTAATGCTCTACCATAAGTGCCAACACCTGCTGTTTAATACACAGTACATCAGGTAGAATGCATTCTTCCATGGCTTGTGGCTGTATGTATAAAAAGCCTTGAAACCTCGCATTTATTAAGGTGCCCTTACTGGATGCTTTTACTTTGTACGTATAGGTTTCTTTTTGATTGAATAGTTAAACTGACATTCAAGAGAGTACCTGTTTACACATGTTTCATTCTAAAAACTTGAATAGAGAAGGTATTATATATATTAAGTGAAAACTCATATCATTTCTCTGCTCCTACAGTAGAGTGCCTACAATCAACTGCTAACAATAATTACGCTGAGTTGCCAATGTATTCCCTCGCAAATTAACATGTTCCTGTTCTATTTAAACAATAGCCTTTTAAATATATGTACATCAGCAATATTCAGCAGGGTATTCCCATGCAATGATTGGCTCATTTCACTGAGCATTGCCTTTTATTGTTATGCATGTGATTAAGCAAATAAGGCCAAACTTTATTATGTCAGTATTATTCCACTCTCACTTTAAGTTGAGTGTCAAAGCTCTATAACTACGTGTTTAATAAAATAATGATGTACTATTACTTTTGCTACATTCCCCTCAAGCAAGCCAGTGTTGACCATCGATTAACAAAATGTCTAGAGATAAGTGACCTGACAAAAGTGTTTCCTATTAAGTTTGCCAATGTCCCCTCAATGAAATGGATCTTCTGTGTGTACGGGGCCAGTTCTTAGAACATAATGCACTCCACTGAGGTTTGTTTCTGAAATCAGTCATGGCCAAAATGGTTCTTAATGCCAAAAACAAATAAATGATTTGATATCACATTTTGAGTGTTCGTATTCTTGCTTGATCACCATTCATGTATGTAGTGTTTTAACTGTACGGGTAAGTATTGTGTGAATGCAGCAGTAATACCAATACCACTTTAGACTGTCACCAAGACAAATTCAGCACATTTTTATGAGCTTGGCAAAAGATTTATTTTTCTGGTCCAAAATGGAAGAGAACTGTGATTCCTTGAACTGAGGGATATCACTGGACTGTATTTTCTCTAAAAGCCTTCATGGCTAGTAGAAATCCAATCCTTACTCATGACCTTTGACCTGAAATCTCCCAAATGAGTTACTAATGTCTCCCTTGTTGGACAGTTTGGCAAGGCAAAGGACTGTCTGTGTTCCTCTTCCACATCTGGCCTTCTTTCCCTCACCATCTGTTACTCTGCTTGATCACAGTCTGTGTCAAGAGCCCCTCCTGCTTCCCCTCGTCTCTTTCCAAATTCAGAGGCGATCCATCAGATTCTCTTGTGCATCTTTTTTGGCCATATCTCACTTCCCTCTCCTCTTTTGTAGCCCATGGAGAGTGTAGCAGCAGCCTTTTCTCTTTGGTTCATGTGATTTAACCTTTTTGTCATTTCCTGTGTAATGAGGACATTTCCCACCACTGACCATGCCTGACAACTGTGATTAACTTGGGCAGATAGAGCATGTCTGTGTGGCTTCAGTTAGTGAGGATGCTACGCTAGACTCTGTCAGCCCCACATTGTGATTGGGATTAATTAGATAGTTGTATTTGTTATTAAACTCTTGGCTAGTACTGCTCTAAATCTCATTTACTAATAAGCAGGAGCTGATGAAATAATCCTGGCAGTGCTAAGGTTGTTGGTGAAGCAGAACTGGCACTACTTGTCTTGTTTTCCCGCAGGGGGTGAGCACATTTCACTTTATCTGACAGGAATGATCGCATGCCAGTCCTGGCAACTACAAGATGGACAGCATAGAGGGAGGAACTGCTTAAAATAATCATTTTGAAGCATGAAGAATAATCACCCACACAGAATGCAGTTAATCACAATCATTTCACAAGTCATTTGAACTCAAACAACCTCAGGTGACTCAAACATTTGGATTGAGCTCCATTTTTTTTTAACTATCTGCCTCTGCACAAATGACCAATGAGTCAGAACTGGCCATCGCTCCACGACAGATTTGAAATCGCTATAGATCAGCCCTGCGCCCTGCATGGTATAGTTTTGTGAAAAACTTTTGGGCCCCGGAGCTGAAATATCAGTGTCATCAATCATACAGAGCCTTGCAAAGAACACTTACCGATTCACTCCCCAGAAACCACAGTAGCATATTTTCTTCCTTCTATAGTCAATGCTGCAATTTATGGTTTCCCGCTTGGTTGTTGAAATGTACTCAATTTCTCTGCATCCCTCATAAGCAGATAAAGTAAACAAAAAGCAAAACTTCCATAACTATGACATAAGCCTCTGAAAGTGACTCTGCCTTTACCAAACTGCACTTTTGAACGAAGCTATCTATGCTATCTTAAGGTTTGTCGCCCAAGTGGGGCAGTTCATGCCTTGTCACCGTGTCACACTACACTGATGACAGATGTATCAGCCTTTCAGTATTCCTTGAGGAGGACTGCCATTGATATTTGGTTTGAACACAGAATGAGATGGTATTTGTTTGTCTCCTAGGAAAAGACAAACATGTGTATGTTATGTTGGTGCACGGCTCTCTTTGAAAGGTAAAGTCACAAAGCACATGCTTCTGAGGTTGTTTGATTGTAAGGCAAAGATGATGGGGTGGGTGGTTGGTAGTATGAGTGGGAAGCATGAAGGCATCGATTTTAAGATTAAAACATATTTCGAAAAGCCTCAAGAATGGGGAACATTATCCATTTCAAAAGGTATACCACTCAGGGTCCTCTGCAGTTAACAAAACACCCTCCATTTCCCCAGAGATTGAACAACACAGACCAACCAGTTTGCTGTCCTCCAAAACATTTAATACCCTGTCACCTGCTGTCTGTGACCAATCAGGGAGTATCGCTGAAATTAGGGCCAATTTAACCCAGGTGGCATCAATCTTCTTTAATCAGGAGCTAAATAGTAGCTCTCTCAATTGTACCTTGACAAACAAAACTAAACATAGTATGTACCCCCTCAAGAGGCATAATCAAAACATACATATTGTTAGTGAAGTTAATGTTCGTGAAAATTCCCTTCTTTGGACCTGAGTCACATTACAATGCATTGCAAATTACCTACACAAATATTATAGAGAGCGAGTGCAGTCCCCGCTTCTTAAAGGATCAGACAGGACAGGAAATGAAAGTCCCCATATAGAAATCCTGTGTTCGCAGAAAGACAAGACACAAGTCAAGTTGAGCCTCATACAAATGTCGAACAGATGAGCAATGGGAATGTGCACCTTTTCCCAGCATCCATATAAACACAATATATATTAAATTGACTTATTGGGAATCACTTTAGGAATTCTATAAATGGGACCCGATTGAATGAAGTCTGATATCTGGTTTCATTTTCTGCTTCAGTGGATCCACATGATACGGATCTTGAATACTGTTCTATATTTATTGTTGCAATGGATTGGTACCAACCAGCAGCATAAGTCGTTTTAGACATTGGTGGTTTGCTTTGTGTATCCTGAAATAAATGCATATTGTGGCATTTTATCTTAAAGTAATGTACTAAATGTACCACTGGATGGTGCTAAAACACAAAGCCTTCTTGGTTATACAGTCAATGGTTCAAAACGACCAGCCAATCCAGATGAACCAGGAACACACGGACGGACGTGACGTATTTCCACTGCAGCACCAACGTGCTAACGTTAGAGGTGAGTGAAGATTTATGAAAGAAAACAATGTTATCATCGAAATATTACAGACACACACCACAGTGACTTGTTTCTCATAAACCTAGGGGCTGCACTTTCATCATAACAGTATCACTGCTCGTATTGAAACCTTACTGTTAATTCAGGGTAGCCGGTATGTACTGTGTAATGACTCTTACGTCGTAACGTAAACTTTGGTTGCATAATTCATTATTCATTTATCAAAAGTCCTGCCGAAATAAGTATGACACATTTCATATTTTCACATGCTGTTTTAAGTTCATTCGAGCCCTTTTCCTTGACATTCTTTGGCTTGGTTCAGCGACGGAATGTCAAACTCCATATTAAATGTCACCAATGTAATGTTGTTTCTTATTTATAAAAGAAACCATACGCCGGCCGACGTAACGACACCCATTTTCTGAATCGAAAATAAATGCTTTTCATTTCGGCAAGAAACAACATGGTAACAAATGCAACGATCATGTTTACCTTTTTAAATGTGTACCTATACATTACCCTCCTTCAAAAATGTCGTAACCCTTTTCGGAGATAAACATTTTTTTATTTATTTTTCGCTGTGCCTTCTCATTGATTCCACCAATAGTTTTGTAAGCTATTTGTTGTTGGTTGGATCTAAGAAAAGGCACAAGGACAGATGGTCTGTTGTCTGCCTGAAGTCCTGAATGTGGCATAACTACACATGTATCTATAAACACAATGCATTTTAGCCATCCCATGCTTCAACACAATTCAAAGCAAATAATATAATAACCTTACCAGTTTTGATCATTTAAAATGTGAACAAAAACAATTTCACGGAAGTTTCTCTCCCGTATGGTTTGAAACCTGATGGAACATACAATCTACCTACTTTCATGTGTGTAACAGGCTTTTATTGAATTCAGTCACAAGTTTGCATTACATAAATGCTGTTGAATGTTTAAATAGAGCTCACCTCTTACTGTAATCCACCGTTAATGTTAAAACACACTTACAACTCAATTATTTCTTCTCTCTTTGGAGCACTCGGGAGCCATCACGGAGTGCAGTCATGTGGCCTCTATACTGGGCGGCGGCAAGGACCTATGCCCCTTATATCACCTTCCCTGTGGCCTTCGTAGTGGGAGCAGTGGGCTACCACCTGGAGTGGTTTATCAGGGGGACCCCTAAACCTCTGGAGCAGAAGAGCATCCTGGAGCAGAGAGAGGAGAGGAAGCTGCAGGAACAAGAGGGTTTGGACAGCACTCAGGTGGTTAGCCTGAAAGAGAAACTAGAGTTCACACCTAGAGCTGCTCTGAACAGGAACCGTCCTCAAGAGAGCTAACCCGTGTTTGTGAGAGACTTGCGTTTACCCTTTCCAAGAAGGAAGATTGGAGGGGGAACCAGAGGGCCCATACTTCTCATTTACCTCAGCCATACACATGCTCTCCGATAACAGCTTGATGTGTACATTTCTATTTGTGGAGCTAGAGGGTAACTGAAAAACATATATTTGTTTTTTAATCAAGTCAAATATAGCTTTTATGTTCTGTATGTGATCCAGTCACCGTCTTCTTGATGTCGCGCATGCCTGATCGTGCTTTGAGCAATAACTCAACTGAGACACTATAATTCATATACTTCACGTATGAACCTTCTTGGTATCGCAGTATTCTGTTTTATTTATATTTAGTTGTGGTCCTATGACACGAATGTAAATGGGTCCCTGCTGTTAAATGACATACATGATACAAGAGTTGACAAAGATGGAATATCTTTAATGTTCCAAGCCCGCCAGAGTGTTTATCCCTTTAATACTTTCTGTATGTGTAGAAAGGACTTATTGTGAACTTAAAAGTGGAGGAAGCGAAGAGAGACGGCTCTTAGTTCATGTTTTTATCATGTAACGTTTCAATGGTATGCGACACAATAAGCCAGCAGTGTGGGGGGTCTCTCAGGAAGTTTAAGCTGCTTAGTCCTGTTGTTTGGAAAATCTACACAATACCTTCTTTCTAAAAAGTCTGGATGCTCTGGTGTTACTGGAACAAATGATGATGAATAAAGGAAATGTGCTTGTACGCTTGCTACTGTATACTCATGTTTCAGTAAATGTTCTCTCAAGAATCTTCTTAGTCACCACTTCCAGCTAATGATGTCTTCCGATAAAGTCACATAATAAAAGTTTCAGTTTCTGTCACTTGTGTTTCAGCAACATTGTTTCCCATTCAGGTCCGGACAAATATCTGGTCCCGCTTGATTGCGAAACAATACCTCTGCCAAGGAGATAACGAGACATCAAAGTCAAAGGAAGGAAGTAATGCCTTTGCTTATTTAGCTACAAGGAGTATATTATTTGAGTGGCAACACGGGAGACAAAGCAATGATAAATAGGGAAATGGCTAACTCATTCACCTTTTGGAATTTGACCTGTGGACAATTCTGCCTCTGGTATGATTAGAAATGATAAAAGAAAAGACCAACCCATTCCCAAAGGCTGGACTTTTCCAGCTGTTGTCTTGGCAACAAGTCCTTAATTAAGCCCAAAGTTCCAGCTTATTCACAGACAATTATTCCAGGAGACAAACATTTCTGCTTAACAAAAAAAAACCTTTCACAGTCAAATCTTTTAACCAACTCCAGATCGTATCTTTATAAAATTGGACATTTTTAGAATTAAAATTGTTTAAGTTTGTTTACCTAATGCCTCTTTTATAACACAAAGGCACACCATTCATGATTCCAGTCTGAGATGTGTCAATGGTTAGCAACAGCATAGTAGAAAATAGCATTTATTTGCCCCATAAGGCAAACATGAAAAATGGGTCAACTACAAACACAACTTTATTCAACCCGTATATAATAAAATGCATAATTGTATGCTATAATAGCCATGGGATCATTATCGTGTTGCCAATGAGGACATTTTTGGTCTTCCGCAAGTAAAAAAAAAAACTGCTAACCTCGCCCACCTCATGTTAGTGAATGTTTCCAACTCTGTACTCATGTTGACTTTATTTCAAAATAAGGGCACACTGTTTCATGAGAAGATCACCAATTCATCCTTTTATTTACAGCCCGGTGTGCTTGCTGATAATGAACAGGATCATGTTACCCTGATAACAGATTTAGTTCATTAAAGCCACGTTTAAAGAACAGGGACTACTAAAGGTGAATCTACTTGTGTGATCTACTTTGATTAATCTTTAGTGGGACAACTATAACAGTGAGCATCGATGCAGTGACTGTCACAGTTTATGTATAGCCCATATTGGTGCATTTGATAAACATCTTATCACTAAAGTGCCAGATGTACAATAACATTTAACAAGTTATGAGGGAAAACATTCCTCCCTACAGAACAAGGCTAACATTCACTTAGTCCTTTTAAGGGCAGCTTTCTTTATCTCACAATCCATTAGTAATTTCACAGATTTATATAATACATTGACAAAAACTGTGATTCATCTTCGACGAAACCTGAAATGTTATAGAGCTCAAAGAATATTTTGTTATTTTGTTGTCAACTTCAGCACTTCAGTGTCATGTACCCGACATGACCTTTGATCTCCCTGTGTCGGCAGTATGAGGGAAAAGTTTCCACAGATTGAATCAAGAGGTCTTTATTATGAAAACGCCAGTAGTGATGTGGTCGGGAACAAAGCGTTTAATAAGAATCCTCCATTGATTGAAGATGGTGAAGTAACTGGTGTGGTAAAACAGAAAGAGAACTTTATAAAGCTTTTAAAATCTGACACATAGTAACTCGCAAGCACTTAGAGAGATGTCTAACAATTATTTTGTTGTTGCTTTTACTCCAGTCCCGCGGCCTTTCCTGCGTTAAATAATGAAACCGAAAGGTCCATCTTTCCCGAGCCCAAGGAGCTCTCTTAATGGATTATAACCTTTTCATTGTGCCAGGATAATTTCTGCCGTGTTAGCCGGCCAGCTATAGTGAAAGGGAAAAGACCATGAGGTTCAGATTTACATTGGCACCCGAGTGGAGAAAGCTTTGCTATCCGCAGTCATCAGCTTGTTCTCCCCTCTTAAGTTTACTATCAGACGAATGACCCGCTCTAATCCTGTGACCCTGCTTGTGCATGCTCAGAAAGGCAATTACTTCAAGCTGTTGGAAGTTTCCACATGAGAGTTAGGATGAGGAGGTGGAGGGGCAGCTAAATGATGTCAAGAGAGTTGACAAGGCGTGTGTGTACTCCTGGGAAAAATCAGAGGACATGTCGCCTGTCTAACAATGGCCCAGAACTGGACAGTACTGTGGGAACGGAGCATCGAGGCTCCTGGGAAAGGAGGAGGGGGATGTTGGAGGTGCTCCATTGTTCTTGCCGGGTAATGGGGATAATGGGGTGCGGGTGATGCTGGCTGTACCTTTTTTTTGTTTTTTAAGGAGGTCCAATCCCACATCCTGAGTGGACAGGCCGGAGACGAAGTTCCCTTTGCTGCAGGAACAATAGATGCTGTCTGCATGCTGGAAGGGCACTACATCCCTTATTAAACAACCACACACCACACACACACACACACACACACACACACACACACACACACACACACACACACACACACACACAGCATCCAGGAATACAGGTAGTGCTGTATATCAAACTCAAACACAGACAAGAAGCGGAAACGTAAACATTTGAAGAGGCTCACACTTGTAGGGGAAGTCAAGGATAAAACATGTTGATGTAAATTTCCACATTGAGATTTTAAGAATGACAAATGTGCTCTAAACTCTCTGACAGCCAGGATGCAGTAATATACTGTAGTTGGACTGACTAAACAGACTGAGACCTAGTGCGTCTCAATAATCTAATACAAATCTCCAATAAGATCCTGATCAGAAATGTTTTCCATTCTGTATAACTCTTTCCAAAAATTCAATTGAAGTTTAGGATTATCCAAAGAAAATACCAGTTGTCTGATCCATGTGTGGTATACATATGTGTTTTTTAGGTGTTCTTTTCGAATCATTTAGTCTGAACTACTAGTTGTAAGTCTGCCTCGATACAGCCGTATGTTACATTTTGTAAATGACATTCCGATTTAGAGTAAAATTGACGATAAAGGTGATGGTTACTTTGCGATTGTGGCTGCAATGTTATGCCGTATTTGGGTCATCAGTGTTTTCATCTTAACATTTAGGTTATAAGGTGTGATAAGGTTTACCACTTCCACAATTTGTTTTTCGGTTGGTAATTGTAACATTTTGGTTCTGCAAAAAAATCTTTTTCAGCATTCAGTTGGACTTTGCACACTACTCGTGTCAGTTCTTGTCCAAAACAACACCACGTGACTATGTCCACTTCTCATATACAGTCTATAGCTGCCATCAGTCCTAACGTCTACCTGTAGTTGAGCTTGACATCAAATAGCTCAAGAGAGACCGCCAAATAAACATATACAAGCAAGCCTTCTGCATGCCCCACCCCAACTCATACACACACACTTTCTGAGAGCTATAAGTGGTACCAGCCCTTTCTAATTGACTCCAGGCTCACAGCGGGCACTTTGCCCATTTCCCTCATCCTTCACTAGCCTTTGATGGAGCGGCCTCAACTTTAGGTCAACATAGCATCGGGGAACTGGGACAAAACAATGCAACAATGCCCACTGCAGCCCAATTGTCAGGGTGAACAATCCCAAGCGACCGACCCCGCATAAAAACAATACAAGAACAGGAAACTGATAGAGACCCACTTCCTATCCAAAAGTTAAATTTAGTAATGGCTCAAAGCATTTTCTCTTGTTTTGTTGAGCAGCACAAATGCCCAAATTAAGGACTGGCATGCATGAACGGAATATTGTTATGGATACAGAGAATGCTGTGTGACGGTATTCTGTGTATGGGTGAAACAAAGAGAGTTGGCACACAACGCATTGTCTTTCACAAATACACACGTCAAAAAATCCCTGAAAAGTGGTCTTTGTAATTTTATAATTCGAATAAATAGATCTTGCATAACTTTGACAACCTTATTCCCCCTTGGTCTAACTATTGCTTCTGTTTTTCAGTGCCTTTAAGCACTGAGTATCTCTGGCAAGCTCATATGCAAGTCTTTTGGCAGCGCAGTGGGCAGAAAGTATGATAACAGAGCAACTCATTTTCAACAGGCCTGGCACATACTGTAAAGACCAGCAGGGCTGAGTGTGCCTAATTTCTAAAGAGGTAGGCCGTGAGGCGGATGTGGGTCTGGTTAGCGACAGCTAGCAGCTAGCGACCTGGGGCAGCACCCACCAGTAACTCAAAGCAGCTCATCACCCTATTAATAATGCATAATTGTATACCACAATATAATAAAAAGGGGGGTGTTTGAATATTTGCATATATAAACTAAAGAGTTTTTTTAGTACCAGGCATTAAACCTGTTTAGTTCTACTGGGCCTTGGGGATTGATTTGCTTTTGAACGTAGCCTCAGGTGGTAATTTGAGGAACTGCTGTAAGGATATCCTTAAGTAGAGTTGCCATGACTGTTGGCCTTTTTGTAAGACCTGCTGGAGCCTGAAGTCTACTCGCCGGCACTTTGAACTTCTTTACAGTCTAAAAAGTTGTGCACTGTAGTGTATTTGTGCGTGTGTGAACACTCACCATGAGATGTTGCCTTTCTTTAAATGTGTGACCAGCGTGAGGAAATGCATCAGCAGTGACTCCAACAATGTCAGGAAACGCAGTGAGAATAGCAGCTGATCCCAGAGGTTACATGTATAGTCATTAAGGATGACCTGTCCCAGAGATTGGGGTCTTCCCAGCTAATAACTCCTACTTTTATGTGCACAGCTTTACACAAACAATTATATGCATTGTCAAGTTTTTGTGGGAATATCCTCAGAAAGTAGTGTGTGTCTAATTTCACTGTTTTGGGAAAAGTCTAGATGTGAGAATCAAGTAACCAACCAATGACAACTGCTTGATTGTAAGGCTGCAGTTTCTCTGTTGGGTAGATGTTAACTGTCGAGGAACAAACTGGAATGTTGTTGTGAAAGAATATCACAGGGCGTTGGGTTTCTTCAGTTTGATCGGCTATAAGGAAGATGAATGTAACAGAGAGCGCTGTTCCGCTGACAGCTTTGGTTGGCAGCAGAGGCCGATATGGGTTGCCCTGTGCAATCTGTTCTGTGACCCTCTGGCTTTTTGTGAAGACACACACATGAACATTCGCGTGGACGCATGCACAAGTGCGCACACACTTGCACCAACACACTGAGATAACAAGAGTGTGAGGATATGCCAGCCAACTTTTTGTGAACATGCATTGAACTGGGCAGCTTCAGCAGGCTCTGTTTGGATTGTTCTCTCAAAAGTATCTGCCAATGTATCCTCAGCAGGGAGAGGCTGCCCACAATAAAAACACATTCCACTCTGAGCACAGATTATTATTATTAGATCGTAAAACATTTTGATGAAACTGAAGCAATGAAAGGAAAGGAAAGTGTTTTTGATTTTAGTTTTCAGCTGCTTGTTACCGCTCTCATTTGGCCTCACACAGTTGAAGGGGTTTCTTTTATGAGAACCTGTCTCACTTGAATTTCCCATAAACCCTCTTTCCTGCTATAGATAACAGCTAATCATCATGGAGAAAGTCCGGTGAATTGCTGGAAATGAGCACCGTATTCCAGAGTGCTTCGGCTGCAATTCTGAAAAGACATATGGCTGCATTCATTCGGAGCCTGGGCGAACACCTTTGTTGAAGGTGCTGGATTTTATCAAATGCTGTCCACAAAAAACAGCTTTTAACAGTCAGGACTCCACAGGGGATATTAAATAGAGCCTGTATAAAGCTCTGTTCCACCTTGTATGAACTTTTACTGGCATATAATTGATGCTTTTCTCCCCCCTGCAGCCAGAGCTACGGAGTTGAAAACAGCCAATAAATCAGAATTAATTCCCTCCATTTTCCCCCCTGAGAAGGTATTGCTCACGATAGCCTGTAGGACTCTTCCACTTCTACACACCTCCTTCCTTCTATTCTTCCCAAAAAGCTTTATCTTGAGTGATTCAGAGCCGCCCTATTGTGGCAGTATTTGGATAGCAGTCGGACACAGAAGCAATACACTCTATAGATAGAGACATTCTCCCTCCACAGACGTCTCATCCCTTCAGAGGGGAAAAGGTAATAAAACCATCACGTATGGAACGCAGTCTCTGTATAACATCCATAATATGTTTCACACATTCAATGACATAGACTTTAACAAAGATGACTTGTGACTTCCCTTGGACTTTGCCTTTTTACTTGAAAATTCTAACTAGAAGCCGAAAGATTAAATGAATGTTCCGAAAATTAATTAATTTCCTTTCATACACTGAATCCACCAATCTACCCCTATTCATTCTCAGACAATTGACAGTTCACTCCCCAGATCCACTGAGTTTGATCTAATCCAACAGGATCCACACAATCTGCTGAAGCAAACCATAAAGAAACCAAAAGACCATTTTGTTTGCATACAAAAACTATGAGGTGGGCAGCAAAAAAGGAAATTGCAAATTGTCATTACATTTGGTAAAGAGTGCATAATAACTTGATTAAGACATCAAGGTTTAAGACTTGGGACTTGATTTTTGAACAGGAATAGTGCTGTAGTGTTATATCGATTTGAAAACTATAACAACAATTGACAATGTCATCATTCATTTAGAGTAGCGGCCTACTTGAAACTTTATTTTAAACAAAATAATAAATATTAACACTGGTATTTCTTCATCATTCTTTAAACGTAAAAAAAGTAATACAGTTTGCACAATTATTCAGTCATTTCCATTTATTAAAGATCTGTCCATTTGTGTACCGCTTTCAGTCCGTTCCGTGTGCAATCGCTAATGCATCTTAAGTCTCTCAAACTCTGGAAAGAGTGGATTATCCGACTTGTGGCTTGTCTTTCCTCCATTATTCAGCTCCCATAAACTACAATGCAGTGGTCCTCTCTGCCTCTTTCTTTATAGCTAAAATGCTATGGTTATAAGTCATTAACAATCCCAGAATTCCTTTGGTTTCATTCTCTTTACCAACAACTTCCCCAGTTCATATCCCCAACTTGAGGGACAGACACTCACTGGGTGAAAGGGGAAAAGTGCATTGTGTGTGTGCATGCATGCATGCCTGCATCCACGTAGCCATTATCCTCCTGGGAGTAGAGCGTGATCCAGAGAGCATACATTCCATAGTGGGGACAGAACCATGGGAGACAGAGGAGGAGGGGGGGTCTTAAAGTACTCTAGGGGTTGCAATGCGAATCTCAGAGGAATACGCTTAAATCTGTTTCATCTTAATACTCCCTCAAACATGATCATGGAATATCCCCAGCCCATCGGCAGACCCCCCATTGCACAGTTCCCCCACTGTAGCATTCAGCCCTAAAAGCCCTCAAATGAAACATTATGGCATCTTATGACTGCAGTCTTCTCTCATAGTGTAGTGTCATTTTGTTTGCCTTGGGGAGTGTTCTCAAAATGTTGTGTTTTGAATAGTTCCATTTATCTGGTAAATCGCTGTTTGCTTGCCTGCCTCCGAGGCATCAGGAACACAGTGCAGTAGCTGTTCTTCGTCTCTCCTTCGTTTAAGCTCTGACTGTGCACTCCTGACAGTCAAGTGTCATGTGCAGGATTACATGTATCTAAAAAATAAAGATGTCATGGTGATAAACAATACATTACCACATCTGACTGCCTCACACATAATGCTTCTGCTTTGAGTGTGCTTTATGGGCAGGCTTACTGTTTTTCCCATTATGATGTGCATGTTTTTTATAATGGACTCTGGGGTTATGGGATGTCCTCATAGCCCCCATGCAGTTCACGTAACTTGGAAGAAGGTCATTCATATTCTCCCTAGATCCCCAGTTCACCTCTATAGCCAGATCCCCGTAGCTTTCACAGGGGTTTTGGTAGCATGCGGCTTCTCCCTGGACGGGTAAGTGACCCCGTGCATTGTACGACTCTGATGGCTCCGTTGGGAGTTCTGGAGCCTCCTGTTGGGCCGGTACCTGCTCTGCCCGAGGTAGGCAGTCTTGTTGCTCGGGATGGTAGCGTTTCTCCAGCCGATGGGAGATGGCAAGCTGAAGGAGGTGGAGGAGCTCTATGATGTTGAGTAGCAAAGAGATGGCAGCGATCACCTGAGTGTAGATGGTGAAGATGGTCTTCTCCGTGGGTCGTGAAACGAAGCAGTCCACCGTGTGAGGACAGGGGGACGCCGTGCACTGGAACTTCGCTGCAATGATGAAACCATCGTAAAGAAACCACAGCCCGAGGATGAAGCCAACTTCTAAGAAGACTTTTAACAGGATGCTGAATGCGTATGCACACAGCAACCTGCCTTTCAGTTTAGGAGCCTCAGGTGGAGCTTTTTCCGCTCTTCCACGTTTCCCACCACCCTCTTGTTTCTCCTTCTCTTGTGCATTGTCTTTAGTCGCACTTGTATTGCCCCATTTGACTTCTATTTTTCCTTTCTTGCGTCCTCCACTACTTTCTTCCGCCTCCTTCGCATCCTCCTCTTTTCTCTTGGCATTCCCAGCCCTTATAGCCACATATCCAAAGTAGAAGATGGTCGGCGTGGACACGAAGATGACTTGGAGGACAAAGTAGCGAAAGTGGGAGATGGGGAAGGCTTTGTCGTAGCACACGGCAGGGCAGCCAGGTTGTTTCGTGTTGCAGACAAAGTCGGCTTGCTCGTCGTCCCAAGCAGACTCTGCAGCGGCTCCCAGCACCAGCATGCGAAACAGGAAGAGGACAGTAAGCCAGACTCGGCCAACGCCTGTTGAATACTCCTGACCCTCCTCCAGTAGGTGCTCCAGGAAGGACCAGTCAGCTCTGGACATCCTCTGCTCCTAAGAGGGACAGTTTGTAGACAAAAGATAGGGAAAGATGAGAAAATGTTTGAGAAACTTCAGAGTTTACTCATGTATTCACTCCAATGGGAACTTCTAGTGCCTGGATCCCGTTATACCTTTCTGCTTGTGTTGCATTTGTTATGCAGGCCATATAGTTTCTCCACATACTCATTTACTGCTCCATAGCTGAACAGATTGGCTTGAATGTGCCAATTAACACCTAATTGCTACATTTTATTTCCACTATAAAATCCTCAAGTGTTTTTCATTAACACGCAGCTTATGTTTAATGATTTCTATAAGCAACAAATGAGCTGCATTTCTCTAACCTTTACAGTATAATGGTGTATTTTTTATAGTGGAAAAATGTGTATCTGGCTGCAGCCCCCCTTATTAGTTATTCCATGAGCTCACACCATTTTTAGGGTGAAAAACAAAGCCTCCATACACTAAAAGGCAGTAAAACAAAAACACATGGTAAGTTGACATCAAATATGAAAGGAACTAGTGTACACGTTCACTCTTTAAACTGGAGTGAAGTGAAGCCCCTCAAACTTTAACATTATACCTCTTTGTTGTTACATTAACAGTTCAAATTGAATTTATGAATCAATTAACGCTGCGACAAATCACAAAGTGGCTGATCAAAAGTATTGAGGGGAGATTGATAGACACAGTCAGTTATTGTCGGGAAGCTCAACGCACAAACAAACACACACAAACATAAACACACACAAACACACACACACACACACACGTGCACACACATCTGAATAAACATCCTGTGTGTGGGAGAGTTGAGGCACTGCTGTGACACTTGTCTATTTGTTTAGACCTTTTTATGTTTTTTTGTTATTTCTTCCCCTCTGAGAAAAGAAAACGTACTAATAGTGAAAACACGAACCCTTCTGACAGGATGAGACAAGACAATGGCCTGTCAGGGATTTTGGAAAAACATGATAACTGGGGAGTGCTTTGGTAGCCGAGTACTTCGTGCGACAGATAAGCAAAGGTTTGATTCCCTTGTTGCATTTTATACCCCTCTCTCTCCTATCCACCTCTACTTATAATTCAAAAAAAGTTCAAAAGTGATCCACCACTAAGAGTATTGGCCAAAGTAGTACTGTGTATTACATATGCTACAGAATACCAACATACGAGTAAGAGAGAACCATCAGAGAGAACCACAAGATGAAATAAGACAATTCATAAATCCATAATCTACATATATAGCATAAAATAAAGTAAAACACTATCATAAATGCCACAGACACACACGCTTTTCACTGGACTATTAATAAGTCTTCTTTATTGTACAGCCTTTTCTATTCTTATTATTTGATTACTTAGTTCTTTGTTTGTTACCAGTACACATTTAAAAATATGTCTTTAACTAAGCAGGATAAATAAATAATAGTTAAAAAACTCAAGATTCACTGTAATTAGAAATTCACATTCAGAAGTTCATCCTGAAATGTATTAGATCGGAATGCACAAAGTCATAAAATAATGACATAAAAGCTAAATTCACTTCCAATAGTCAATAAAAGGTATTCTAGGCACTAAAAGTCAATTATAATAAATACAATATTTGTTCTTTAAGGGGATTTAAAACAACATCATCATTCACTCTTTGACAACAAATTAAAGCTACAGGGACATATTATGTCCTTTGTAAACAATGTAAGTGTTTTTTTGTTCGACATAAACAATGCTAATCTGTGTTTTGTTCCTAATTGGGAAATGTTCTTACCTTTCTCTCTCGTGAAGCGGGGTTTGTCTCCTTATTGGCGTACTGGTCTCAGCATTCAGTGTACTTTAATGTCCCGCTCCGCTGCCTACGGTGGCAATAAGCAGTCGGTTTGTGTTATGCCTTCTTTAAAAAGAATCGATGTAATCGGAAAAAGTGCGGAGAACTTTCCCATGCCTGCTTATTTGGCCCTTCCCTCGGGAACTTGGTCCAGGAAATGGGATGTATGAACCTAAAGTAGCCCTTTAGTTAACTGCGCTCGGGCGTTTTGGTTTTAACTTTGTTTAAAGACCACCAATTTGCATTAATTACAAGGGGAACATCGCCTGACTTGGATTACTTTAAAGTGAGAGGAGGGGGGAGAAGCGTAAAAGTCAGGGAAGGAAGGGGCACTGGAAATATTGAGATGGTCGTGTTTAAAGGGAAAAAGGAATAGTATAGTAGTATTGTAATTCAGCTCCATAATTACATTCAAATTAAGTAACTTGGTAAGAAAGAAAAACACGTTGGTACTTGTCTTCTACAATCCATTGTAAATCAAATGGGTTTTATTGTTTTCTTTTCTTTTCTATTTTAAAATATTGGTCATTTTTAGCATATTCTTACAGTGCCACAATCAGATAATATTTTTCATTTGTCATAAGAATAGTTAAAATCAGATGACTAACGGGACTTTCTGTCATCCGTGCACACTCGTGTAATTTTCCATGACGCCACACAATGGCGCCATTCACCATATTTCCGAAAATCACATGACGCATATATGTCTGGAATGTGAATCTTAATTATTTGAGTCGATTTCTCGAGCTCGTAACTGTACTTCAGCTACATTATCCGGTAAAACTCGAGGTTTTTTGCTCATCAGTATCATAGGTAATGCCACTGTCTTGCATCAAGCTCACATACTTCAAACTGTGACCACACTGTGGGGAAATTGTGTTTTTAGCTCAAGTTATTTTCTTTTCCAATCAATATTAAAATGAGGATGAAGGATGAGTTGTAAAGAATCCATTTACCCAACGTACGTTCTTTGTTGAGTATTCACATGTCTGCCTACACTTCCCTTTTTACTCTACTGCATACTGGTATAGTTTCTTTATAGATTAAGATTTGGATACAAGTTAATACATCTGCAAAAAACGAGGTAATTGTAAAGGTGCTACTATACACAACTATATATAAAGCTTTTAAAATAAGCTCCATCCCTGCCAACTGCAACATTAAAGTGGGCTATACTTCTGAATTCATCATCAATAACATCCACTTATATAATAATATAACACTGACAGGGTCTATTGAGCATGGACACTTAAGATACACGTTGTTGACAATATGTGCATGATTTTATATTAGTACATATTTTACTGGAGTGTTTTTATTTTTATAGTCTGGTATAGCTAAATGTAATTATGCAAATAATCTGACTACTTATTCCCCTGCTGGAATACATTTGACAGTTAGCTTAGTAATACTAAGTACTGTATTCAGTTTAACATAAGGTGTACAATGTTTTAATTTCATAATGTAGCAATAATTTGTATGCACAAACTGTATCTACTGCATTACAAATCAAATGTAAGTCAAAGCACTGCTCTGAGTCTGTGTGCTAGATTTACGTGCTCTATCTAATTACTGACCACTATTGACATATCACGGTTTAAACTCTGCCCATGTAAATAATAGAAAACTCTACTTTGTGGTATTATAGAATAGATGATGGTATTGAGCTCTGTTATGCAGCATGATCTAACCTTATGTTTTTGCTTATAAAACATGGAGCCTGTTTGCTTTCTTTCTTCAAGGCTCAGACAGCCTGTACAAAGGTTGTGTTTGCGGACATGTGGCTATCCAAAACAAATCTAACATGTTCTACAATTCAGATTCTCTGTGTTCACCCATTGAGTGTGTGTATGGAGTAATGCAAAACATTGAGGCACATCTTGGCAGTATACTCAATACAAATGTGCTTCTTTTCAAAAAACATGCCTGAAAGATGCCAACAACTATAAACAAAAAGGATTGCTCGAAGACTACATTTCTTATCTTAAATCAATTTCAAGGCTGCACACTGCTATGAGCATCAGACCCCCCGGCTTCCTTATCTCTATAATAAATTGAAACAGTGATTGATTGTAAGTATCCTATTCAGATATCTTTAAAGCATGATGACACAACTT
Organism: Harpagifer antarcticus; assembly: GCA_902827135.1. Lineage (NCBI taxonomy): Eukaryota > Metazoa > Chordata > Actinopteri > Perciformes > Harpagiferidae > Harpagifer > Harpagifer antarcticus. The sequence goes on from CADEHL010001417.1 coordinate 2,018,455, forward strand.
TAAAAACTAGCCTCGCTAGTCATGATGCTGTTCAGCACCACATCACGTTGGTACAAATCAAGTAGCTAATGGCCACTTCAATTATCACATTGTGACACAGCACTCAGTCAAATTAAAGTATTTGCAGAGAAGCATTCTCCTTCCAATCAGTGCTGCACTATCATATGTGTCAATATGTAGATTATAGGAAGAGATAAGAGGCTGGGTCCGTCTCCGACAGAGCGAAGCTTTATAAAAAGTCTGGCAAATTGACAGTGAATCATTCTGTCAGATCAGTTTCTTGCTCTTTCTTTGGCCATTACATCCGTAGATGAATAGCAAGAAGGGAAGTGAGGACAGCCGACAGAGAGTAATGGGACTGTTTCCATTCAGGAGATGTGTTATGCCTTCCTGTGTTCGCTGTGTTCCTTCCCACCGGAACAGTTATCAATGAAAACTAATTGCCAACTTCATCTTCAATCAATTCCTCACCGCTGGACACATTTTAACATGCAATGTTGTACTTTATGATTGATTCAGTCCTGAGCATACATCAGTGAACTCAATGATGCGGATATGAATGTGGGATTGGGACATTAATTCAGAGTGAGGTTAACAAATAATAAGTTTGAGGGTGAAAAATCCTTCAGAACTTTTTCTGTCATGTGTTAAAACCTATAAAACAGGTGTGCATCTTCATGGGCTGAAATGAAACCAAGGCAAAAACAACAAAACAACCAGATCCATCTAATCGACAGCTGAGGTCCCTGTCTTTTTATATGAATACCAAATGGCGGAAATGTAATTCAACCATACGCTTTGCTAAATGATTAACTGCAACCAACGGATAAACCGGCTAGAATATATCTTCTACCCAATCCCTCTTTATTTACTGACATACACGTGTTCTGTAGATGTCAAACCAACATATGTTCATTCATACTCATATCAGAAGAAAGGTTTAGGGATAGCAATTGCCCAGACCTTTGGTGCAGATTGAAATAACATGTAGGCTATAGGAGGAATTGCCATAACATTTTGTACAGACATTCATGGTCCCCAGAAGATGAATTCCACTGATTGTAGTGATTTATTTACTTCCTGGGGTCCTTCTTAATGCCATAATGAGGTTGACATTTGTGTTTTTCTGTAAACAAAGTATTGGCAAACTTGGCTTCCATGAGATTCATGGTTTCAACCCTGATGGCATTGTTGATCTCCTGATGTATCATCTAGTGCAGGGGTCTCCAACACGTCAATCGCGAGCTACCGGTAGCTCGCGGGCAGCTTTTCAGTAGCTCGCCGCTCGATTATCGATTATAACGTAGTAAGGTTGCTTCTTGATTTTTCGGCCGCGGCCGGACAATAACGTTTTTTTAATTTTTTAATTGTTTTTTTGTCACACGAATATCAAATGGGTCGGTGACGCAGAGATCAAGGAACAGACGTGACAACGGCACAGCGAGTCGGCGACACCACACACGGAGCAGTCTGCTTTCTCCACCAACACCAGTCCAGAACCAACAGCAGAATCAACAGCAGAATGACCCGCTCTGAATCAGGCCCTGTCGCTGCGGCTGAGACACACAGGGAGGGATTTGTGTTTTTTCAAAAACACTCGTTATCGTCATGTCAGGTTTTTGGTGGATTTAATCAAGTCTTGGATTGCAGAGTATGAATGTCCTCTTGCTATTTTCAGTTGATAAATACTTGTGTAAAGTTTGTGAAGGCAGGAGGAAAGCTTCCGCGATCACCGTCTCCTCTCCGTTCCTCCAAACCCCGCCCCCTCCCTGAAAATAATGAGTGACAGGCTGATAGTGACCCGATAGAAACTTTATCAATCACTGATTGAGATATGATGAAGCTAACTTAGTCTCATACATTCATGGGATTTATGTAACAGTAAGACAGAGAATGTAAGTGTGCACTCACATGCACTATTTTTGTTTTTATAATGCTGTTGTCTGCTGTGTTCAGACTTAAAGGTCCCATGTCATGGCCATTTCTACTGATCATAATTCCATTGTTGAGGTATACTAAAATAGATTTATATTGTGCAATTTTCCAAAATGGCATTGGTTTCTCATACAGCATCTCTAGTATGTGTATTCACTCTCTGTCCTAAACGGCTTGTTGGAGCTCCTGCCCCCCCCCCCTCCCTATGAGCCCAGTGGCCGTCTGCGAGACAGCGAGACACAGCGAAACCCAGCCCGAACACACACACACACACCCGCAGCCTGGCTGGGAGTTTGTGTGTGTGCTCACACACCGACTCACAGCCTCGCCGCGTCCCGCTGGATCAGGGAGGAGACTTCGGCTGAGCTGCAGCTGAGAAAAGATAGTGTGTGTGTGTGTGTGTGTGTGTGTTGTGTGTGTGTGTGTGTGTGTGTGTGTGTGTGTGTGTGTGTGTGTGTGTGTGTGTGTGTGTGTGTGTGTGTGTGTGGTGTGTGTGTGTGTGTGTGTGTGTGTGTGTGTGTGTGTGTGTGTGTGTGTGCGTGCGTGCATGCAGAAAACCCTTCATAACACACAAGGGAATGGGTAATATCCAGAAAAGCATGACATGGGACCTTTAAGTCATGCGTGTGATGCCACATTCAAGACATTCAGTGTTTTTTTTTTAACAGAAGACCGTTGCTAGAAGCTGCAGCTAGACTGTAGAAGTATTCGTTTTTTGATTTTGAGGATGGAACAATTGCACACAGATATAGGGAGGCTAGACCTATACAATTGATTTACTATGGTTTATAATTTAATGTCAAAACGAATAAGAAGAAGAAAAAGATGGCTGAACTGTTCAGTGTCAATCCTGTGGAGATGGAGGTTATACATCTCCAAAATCATGTTCAGCTTAAGTCTCAGCAAAACTCACAACATTTCTGGAGCCTTGTAGACCCATAAAACTATAACAACATTCACCAAGCAACAGTGAAAATGTCTGCTTTATTTGGTTCTGTTCTACATACCTTTATGAAGCAGCCTTTTCTGACATGAATGTCATGCAATCTAAATACAGAACAAGACTGACTGATGAACATTTAAATGACTATTAGAGTGAACCTAAGTGGGTCCAGCATACACCTCTGGTGGACTCCAGCAGTGCCGTTCATCTCACTAACTGTGAAAAAGAGTGAATGCACTTATTTTACACATGTGCCATAAGATGCTTGTAAGGTGGTGATTAAGGACATTTATGTGAATTTTCAGTGATGCATTATTATGTGGGCCATAATAATATGTGAGACATTTTCGTTTTCTTGGACCTTGATGTGAAGTTAAGATTTTTGATAAGCTTTAGGTATTGCAATTTCACACGTGTACAAAAGTATAGCTTCATTCAACTGATGAGGGCTATGTGAATAAATGTAAGCGATGTGATGCAAGTAGCTCTTGGTCACTTTCATTTTTTCAAAGTAGCTCTCAGATGAAGAAAGTGTGGAGACCCCTTGCTTCCATCAAGGCCCTACTTAAAGAAATATCCTAGTAGCTACTTGATGGATTGGCATATTGTTGATTTTGTGTGAGTGAAATATCTCAACAATCTGTCAAGGTGTTGGATACTCAGATACACCTGAGCGGATTCATGATCCGCTCAGGATGAATTTGTTAATCCTTTCTTCTTGTGCCATAATTAGGTTATCATTATTTTTTTTATTTTCCGTGCACTTTCTGTCATTATGTGCAAACCCCTGCATTTCAGAATCTGTCGTGGCACAAAACCGCTTAGAAAGGTTTAGGGAAAGATTCTGTTTTGGTTCAAATGACTGCGAGGGTGGTGTTACTTAAGTATGAAAGTTACCTAACAAGTGAATGGTGTCCTGGGTTAAAGACCTGCATTTTTCAGTTCTATCCATCCATCACTACTTCCTCCCTATACAGTACATACAGTATATGTCCTCAGTCCTGGTACGATGATGTGGGTTACATATTAATTGATAATCTAGGTTAAATGCTAATTATAGTGCATTAACTTTAATGGATATTAAAGTCCCTGACATTGTAATAATTGCACTTGCTAAACATCATCATGTTAGCATTGTCAGTGTAAGCATGCTGATGTTAGCTCAATGATCCACTGTGGCTAAGTATAGCGTTACAGAGCTGCTAACATGGGTGTTGACTCTTAGTTTCTAATTAGTTTATCATACTGTTGGCTCAGCTATCTGGTTCTTTTGATGATAGGCTGCCTTTGTGTTATCCATGAGGAATAGTCCTCTTAGGCTCCATACACAGGAGCACTGCCTTTGAAATAATATGTTCTCATATGAAAGGAATGTCTTAAAATGAAAAATAGATTTGGCTGATAGTGTAAGCACAGCGACCTCTGAGGAAAAGGTATGTTCATGTGACATGTTTTATATTGTAATCTGCAAGACTAAGTAAAAACATCACTTCTTCATCTTCTGGGGTTACATAATGAGAGATAATGCTGTGTGTCTGTATTGTGTGGTTGTGTGTTTGGATGTTGAAAGGGACAGCAGACGAATCGTTCAGTCTATCACATTAACAGTACATTTCCAGCAGAGGAAGCGGTATGTGTCTATCAGAGCGGCCTGGTTAGTAAAGATGTCAAAGCTACATGAGCTATGGGTTCCACAGCCTTGCATGTTGTTTGATGAAATATGCATGACAATGTCAGAGCTGTATTTCTTCTGAAGTGTATATACAGTCTATACAGTATATACTGTATATATATATATAAAAATACAGTATATATATATATAAAAATACAGTATGTATGGTAGGCCGATGGGAGAAGGGTGATATCACACTACACTAACAACTCAATACAGCTGCATCCTGCATCTCAGACATTTTTGATCAGGTTTCCTCCCTTTTTATTGGACAATTCAGTGGCACTGGCTCTGAAATCTTGGTAGAATTCCCATTAGCTTATACTATATCTATGCATGACCTATACATCCCATGGTTAAACACAGTGTCCTGTCTCACTGTTGAACTGTCCATATCCAATAGGAGCATTGCCTAGATCCCCTCTCTGGTCTACTTACCATGTGTCTCCGAGCCCTTTTACGCCTAGGGACCCCCTCCCTGACAAGCACTATTGATCTCAGCCAGCTTGGAGCGACGCCATGCAAGTGCACATTGGCAGCTGATGACAGCTTTATTAGAAAAGGAGGACACGACAGATCAGCAAGTTTCCCCACATATAAAGGCCCAAAGGGGATTAGCCATGGATAGAGCTCATCACATTTCTTTGAGGATCAATTGATGCGCTGTCTTCCTTTTTTTCGGTGATCAATTGGCATTGATAATGCACTGCAACCATGAGTAAACATGAGCCTGCGAAGAAAGAAAACCCTCTAATGGGTACTTATGTGATAAGTAACTGGATTCAAATGTAATTAATGCTTTGTGTACATCTCTATACATTGCAAATACTTACTTACATACTTTCATTTCTGTCACCAATCACCTCTTGAATTCTGATGATGTAAAATAGTGGAGGACTGTAAATATTGGCTATGATGTGTTTATGCTGATGGGATGTGGGGAAAAGGCAGCGCAAAGTATTTATTTAAGACTTTGCAATTCCCAGGCAGCAGGTGAGAGAGAAAGATTACTATTTGTTTTTGACCATTGACTTTCATTTGATTTCTAAAGATTTATTCTTATGGGATATATCTGCATTGCTAGCATGGACTGCGAAAGCAGGTGTTGGGGGGGCAGGTTATTTTCCAATGACTATCCAGCCAATGATTCTGGAGCAGGAAATAGCATTTCCACTTTAAATGTGACCATGGCAATTCTGGGTTGCGTTCCGATAATCCAAAAATCAGCTCCTACATTCTAACCCTATCTCCTATTCCTTGACCTCTGAGCTATGCCTCTGAGTGAAACATCACGGGGTTAAGGGATAGTGGATAGGAGAATTCAAAAGGATTTAGGAGAAGAGACTGCGGTACTTTAGAGAATCCAAATGCACTTTCACTATCCGACGTGTTTATGATGCGCCAGCGGACGTCATGAATGTGCGTCTGCTGCTGTGGGGAAACTATGAAAACTACAGTTTTCTATAGCGGACTACAACATGGATGTATAATAAGAAGGAGGGGTTGCGTTCCAATAGTCCATTTAGCTTAGGAACCTTCCTAACCAAGTGAAATGACCCGGAAGTACGTCAGTGGCAGCCATGTTAAGTGCCGTTCCAATTCTCTAAATGAAAGGAAAGGAGGTTTCAAACTTCCTTTATAACCTCCTTTAGCTTAGGAACCACTGGACCTCCCTTACCGAAAGGAGAGGAGAAAATGCTGCCCCACAATGCATTGCAGCCGCAGCATTTGCCGTCACTCAACAGTCGGCCGTTCACGGAAACAATTGATTATGACCGAGAAATTGTATCATGAACGTTAAAGTGCTTATTAAGTGCTTTGTTCTGAACGTTCATCAGTATTATAATCAAAAAGAGAAATATGAACGTTAGTTTTTACTGAAATGATCAAATAAAGTCAACATTTCACAGTCTTTACTGAGCTGTGTGGGGTTTGTTCAACTTTTAAAAGATGTCTGAATGCTGATATACACAGTGATAGATGTTAAGGACTAACGTTTATAATAAATACATCTGTATTGATTTTAAGATCTTTTCATCAATCATACGTATTGAGATCATTTGTATTCATGTGGACCGGAGGGAGAGGGTGACGAGCATAAGTTTCACTTTCCTTTTTTATTTCAATTCCAACTTTGGTCATGAAGAATATGTTTCTCTTTGTCCACGTTCATAAAGCATAAAACAACAGCATCCGAGCACGGTGCAGAGTCTCTAGATGAGTTTACAGTAGTCCCTCGTTCTTATTAAACATCCATGTTGTAGTCCGCTGTATAGGAAACTGTAGTTTCCATAGTTTCCCCACAGCAGCAGACGCACATTTAGGACGTCCGCTGGCGCATCATAAACACGTCGGATAGTGAAAGTGCATTCGGATTCTCTAAGTACCGCAGTCTCTTCTCCTAAGCCCTTTTGAATTCTCCTACCCACTATCCCTTAACCCCGTGACGTTTCACTCAGAGGTCAAGGAATAGGAGATAGGGTTAGAATTTAGGAGCTGATTTTTGGATTATCGGAACGCAACCAGGGACTACTGTAAACTCATCTAGAGACTCTGCACCGTGCTCTGACTGTCGCGACTGTTGAGTGACGGTAAATGCTGCGGCTGCAAGGCATTGTGGGGCAGCATTTTCTCCTCTCCTTTCGTCAAGGGAGGTCCAGTGGTTCCTAAGCTAAAGGAGGTTATAAAGGAAGTTTGAAACCTCCTTTCCTTTCATTTAGAGAATTGGAACGGCACTTATCATGGCTGCCACTGACGTACTTCCGGGTCATTTCACTTGGTTAGGAAGGTTCCTAAGCTAAATGGACTATTGGAACACAACCCTGGACTTCAATCTCCAGATGTGCAGGAAAGTATCAGGTGTGCAAATAGCAACTAGTGGGTTGACTTTGTCCACAGTGAGCTGGGGTCAGGGCTTCCTGACATATGGCTTTAGTGTAGTTGGGATGAGTGACAATGAAGATACAAACAGATCTGCTAGCAGGCGGTGAAGCAGGTGGTGCAAGGCCGAGCTATAAACGATTTGAGCCCAGTGATGAATGTCTTGCCACATACATGAGGGGTTAGATGTGTGTTGTGTCGTGTTGAAAATATAGATATTACACCTTGACCCAGTGAACCGATAAATATTCATTAGATTGGCTTTCATCAGAGAGAGAGAGAGAGAGAGCGAGAGCGAGAGCGAGAGCGAGAGAGAGAGCGAGAGTGAGAGCGAGAGGAGTTACATCTCAGTGCAAAATAGAGTGCCATGGCAGAGCTGGAGTGTAATTGACAGAGATACCACAAACACAATGAGCTTAATATTCTAAAGCGTGATTAAAACACACTTGCCAAAAGCAAAACTTAGGCCCCAGGGTTGAATGATGTGCTAAATGGCAGTGTGGGAGGTGGGCATGTTTAATACAATTCCTGTAACCCTCTCCTTCTGCAATCGCTGTGACAACTAGACCTACTACACTTCATTCTCAATTACTTTTAAGGGAAACATATTTCATCCAGGTGGTTGCAGTTTTTAACACATTGTAAATTGTCAAAACAAAAGTGCATGTTTAACAACACTTGGTTGGGTTTTATAGTTCATAGTTTCGTCATTAATTATGTTGTTTAAGTTATGGCTGTCAATTCAAATAGTCAACCTGGACTTTTTAGTTTATTCAGAACACAAACGCCTGCCTACTGAGTTAAAGTCCAGCATCTTTTTGACCCATTCATCCACCATAAACAAAACCTCGGTGTACTATGACTGGAAACGTTATGTAGGTCATAAACAAATGTCGTCCAGGAGAAAAATAAATTTCTCTCCAAATAAACTAAGCCTAAAACATTTAATGGCCTTTATATCAATTTCTCAGTCTCAGTCACCACTCTGAACTGTTGTTGAAATAGTTGAATTGACACATTCATGCTGAAAGTCAAATCATTTATTTCAGCATTCTGGTGTAAAAAGTTAGTAACACCATCAGTGTCACTGACCATGGTGCTGAAACCAAATGCTGGCAATGCAACCAAGCTGTTCCACATCTGGCACCGCTGTTCATTAGTAAACAGGGCTTTTGTTTCTTAAAGGGCTGCAGCTGTAAATTAAAGTGCAGGAGAAATGGTTGCCAGTTGGCCTTCGAATAATGTCATTTTGTACTAGACCTCATGTTCATTTTGAAAGTGCTTTGGTTTACCATGAATCTTTATCAAACCCCAAGGAGGGTAAACGATGTGTTGCCTCATTGGCCAGTATTGTTACGACCCGCCCCCTACTCCGTGGTAGTGGCTCGTGGGGAGACCCGCAACATAAAAGAAAACACACCAAAAACCAGTACTTGATAGCGATCATTTATTTGATGTACAGCCGTTTACTAAGCCATCCGGCAAACGAACGAGGTCTGGAGGACTGTCCAAAAGAAACAAAAAGAAGGAGGGGGCCCGAGCCAGCCACACCATGAGCCGTAGGACCCAGAGCTTCTCTCCCCTAACCAGAAATCAAACAAAATAAAGACACAAAAACTAGACTACCAAGTCCTCCAGGCTACACATCAAATCATCAGCAGCAATGGGGTCTATAGCTCAAAAGCAGCAGAGAGACCATCACAAGAAGAATGTCTTCCGGCATTAGGATAGGCGACCGATGCTTCTCCTCCAATCTCTCCTTATAACCCGGCTGAGTGGAATTAAGAGCACCTGGGCAGAGGCGGAGCCAGGGGCAGACCAGGTGCACCTGCACAGCAGGGAGACAGAAAGTATAACAAGGATGGGAGCACGTAACAGCTGATCAGAGAGGGACAATACAGTAGGCTATGTTAGTTCGGTGTAGGTTCTTATCTCAACATGATGGCCACAGTTTAAAGGGTCCTTTACCCTAAAAGGTTCGTGGGTGTAGGTCCTTCTGCACTGACTTCTGAGGAGCCTCTGTTTCTGTCCCTGTGATAGCAGCAGCGATAAATGTATTTATGCAGCATGAAGAGAAATTAACGGCGCCTGTGAAGGTGGCGTTCCCCTTTAGGAACTGAAAAAAACCAGGTTGCACACAAACGTATGCAAACCTGTTCAGTCTGTCACTGCCTTCTCTTTACCTCACACATTGTAATGAGACACCTGCTTGAAAAATTAACACATTTTTAACATTAAGCTTAACAGATCAGGAACATTTGATTTATTAATACTACTTGTTTTTTGTATGTATTGTGAACGCAACGCTGCGCAAATGTGGGTCTGCTTCACACAGAGCGAATGTCTTTCTACATGACGTGACCTGCCGACATGGCCACTGTCATACAGATCATAAATCAAAGCCCTCGATTGGTCTCTGTGTGTCATTCAAGCTCGGGAGGGTGTGTGTATGTGTGGCGCGAGAGAGCGAGAGAGCGAGAGAGCGAGAGAGCGTGCACCGGTTAGGCCTACTTGTATTTTTTGTTGTTAGCATCTGGTTAGCTAGCTGCTCTAACAGATATAAGGAGCTGTTTCAACAATAAGGTGGAGGGAGAGTCCTCTGCTGTCAGACTGAGAGAGATAACTACAGCTCAGGTGAGGTTAAGGACTCTCTGAGTGTTTAGATAGTTAACTTAGTCTAAGTTATCTCAGTGGGTCTCAAACGGTTTGGTCACCACTTATGTAAACACATATTTCCATTTGAGGGGGGAGTGATTAGTAAAATATGCATGAATAAAAAGAAAAAAACATTTTAAAAAGGTGAACAAATGTAAGATAAACTTTTAAAACTCGTTGAGAACTAAAACTAGTCTTTACTGCTGCCTCAAAGAGCTGCAGGGGGAGAGGAGGGAGACAAGAGAGGCTGATTCAGGAGCCCAGACACTCACAACTATAAATGAACCAAAACATAATAATATTGGATATGGTATGTTATTGGTTATGGTCATGTTCTTATGATTTTATGATTATTTAAATGTATACAGTTATGTTTCATATGGGTGTTTCCATAGATGTAGTCTCTTTATTTCCCCCTCAAAGTGCACCAGATTGATGCATTTAACTTCAAAATGAATTGCCCCTGGACCCCCCTAGAGGATTTGAGGTCCACCCCCACTTAAAATATGTTCATATGGATAGGTTCCCAAATACATTTGCAAGTTTTTTTAAATAGTAACCCCTGTCCATATGTTTATTATTGGGTAGTATAATTAAACTAGGGCTATCACTATGGGCAGCAACGCTGTACATATTCACAAATAAATCCAGGAAAATGGCACATGGGTGTATAATGACTTATTGTCAGTCCGGCCCTGCTTGTAATCATGAAATGGCCCTAAGGCCTATTGAAAACGACTTTTTACACACACACACACACACACACACACACACACACACACACACACACAACACACACACACACACACACACACACACACACACACACACACACACACACACACACACACACACACACACACACACTCTCTCTCTCTCTCTCTCTCTCTTCTCTCTCTCTCTCTCTCTGCTCTGACCCATTTACAATAGCTCTGTCTAAGTTAAGTGCCTGACGTGATTGCATATTCAGAATGGGCGGCTACGCTGCTAAAATCATCACTGAGGTGTTTTACTCAGAAGACTGCGATCCTGTGTGTTTATTGTCAATATTTAGGTGGACATTTATCTGATTTCTTAATCATACCGTAAAGCATAACAGGTATACAGCTTGGGAAATCAAAGAGGACCTTGGTCCTCCAATAATTAACCTATGAGTCAGTAATAAGTATTACTTTTGTAAAGGCAGGTATGGTTTTAAGAGCAAAGTAGCCTACTGCATTTGGCAACCAATAAAGAAAGCCCTAGTTAAGAGCATTTTTTTTTGCAGTGACGAAATGCATTGGAAACACATGTCAGATGGTCTTGCTATAGAATAGAAACATACATTACTCTTTTTAATAAAACAAATCACCATGCATTATACTGTAGCTGAATGGGCTGCAAGATTGATTCATTTGCAGTGTGATGGCCTTCCCGGTCCCCGCGGTTTTATTTGGCCCCTCCTAGAGCAGCGCAGAGGGGCCGCTGAGGATCCTGTGGACCAATCGGTTGCCGGTAATATTTCAGTGGTGAGCCCTGCCTGTGAGGGAGAGGGAGAGAGATAGGGAATGAGGCACCGCTGGTTCTCACTGCTGTTTCTCTGATACCTCCGTTCTCCTCCACACAGTGAACGTGGAGCTGCGGAATAGGCGTGTGATTCTGTTTCTGTTACTCCAGCGAAGATAACGTAGAGGGAGAACATCGCCAAAAAAAACGCGACTTTAAGGTAAGGACACTCAAAAAGCGGTTGTGTGGGGGAGGGAGGGAGGGCAGGTGCTCCTTTGCATTGTTTCAACGCTCACTATCCTTTCAGTGCATGCTTTTCACTGTACGTGGAGAAGACAGCGATTAGATGTTCATTGGCGCAGCTTTCCATTGAGCATCAGGCGCAGGTCGGTGTGCTGTCAGCGGGGCTCCCAGCTGTGTCAACTTGACAGGAGAAACATGTGAAGTTACGCCATTTGCCAACGCAGGACGACCCCCCCCCCCCTCCCCACACACCACACACACACACACACACACACACACACACACACACACACACACACACACACACACACACACACACACATCTAAACTCACTAGCTCCAAATGGTCTTCAAAACACATACAGTATGGAAAGGGCTCGGACATGTTGGTGAACCCAGAGTTGCATTCGTGCGTAATTGTTCGCTGCTGCTGCGTGTGTGTGTGGTGTGTGTTGTGCGTTGTGTGTTGTATGTCCCGGAGAGGAATTCGCGCTGGCTGCAGAAGTATCGCGTTCACACTGTAAAATCAGAGGTGCACTACAGCTTAATTAACCATATGCGAGAGCCGCGTAAAACGAGCCTGCATGGCGCTTGTTTGGGACAGGGGGCGAGATAATTCCTCAGGACCCCTCCCCCCGGTCCAGGAATACTCCAGGGGGGCTTCTGATAGCGTTTAGGATGCTGCACAGTTATTTGCTCCACCTGTGTGTTATGGGTGATTAAAGGCAGTGCGGTCGTGCCTCTCTATTAAGCCCGTTTGGCGCTGCTTTGGATGGAGGAGGCTCATCATTCTCATTTCTGCTCTCTCATGAATGATCTCAGTTAATAAACCTTTTGCTGTCTGATACATTCAATGCCTGCTGCAATACAGCGCTCTTTTGGCACCGCCTTTCTGTATATAGCATTAGTTGGATTATGTGGATAATGTGTGAAATATCAGATGGATCAGCCATAGAACATGGCTTATCCACACTGCGCAGATGTGGTTTAATAATGCTTTCTATTGAGGATTGTGGGAAATCTATGGTAAACCTTGGACTTTAGGCATTTAAGCTTGTGTTGTCTTTCAGTAATGCACTTTGAGTTAATTAAAGGGAGTAGAGTATTGCCTCCGATTCAATTATATATATTGCTCAGTGTGTGCGTAGTTTGTATGTGTGTGTGTGTGTGTGTGTGTGTGTGTGTGTATCTGTTGTGTGTTACCTTAGTTAACGCATTAAAGGGGCTCCTATGTTCTATGTGATATACATTAGCTGAACGGTCTTGCATCCAACACCAAGGGCCTCCAACACCACTTAACATGAAACCAAATATGACTGGATAACAAAGTGGGGTGTTTACTGACCAGCTATACTGTGGTTTTTAGTCTCAGTGTAATGAATTATTAAAGCGACAGGAGTGCATCAACTCCTCAGCTCCTTAAGTACACATTGGCGATGAATACTCAGTCCCATCTTCCCCCTAAACTCATGAAACTGTAATGTTCTGAAATGGTGGGTGAATGCTGTATCCCACTGACTATTTTCTGCATCTCTTGGTTTCCTCTTGAGTCCGTTTTGCTTGCCCTGCAGTTTTGGGAAACAGCCGGTAACACTCTCAACCAATTTAACTTTTTTCGGTCTGCAAAATGAAAAGGGAGGTTTTGTTATAAAGATGGAGAACCTGCTCATTTTGTCCATCAAATGGGAAAGAAGAGTCCGTTTGAAAGGACAGGACCAAAACAGGACCATCACATTATATACACAGATATTACAGTTACCATATCACTTTTCTATTTGTACATCTTCAATAAAATCCCACAACAGTGAATAAAACCTCCGCATTTCTTCAAAGCAAATTTTGGGAATAATCCTAATCCTCCTCTGTCCAATCAAACCGTCTCTTTTATATTCACTAGGAAATGCAAAACATTAACAAAGCAATATGCAATCAAAATGCAGGTTCACTGTGACTCAAGTCTCATTCATCCTTAAAATTGATTTTCTTGAACCAAGAAAAGAAGAATAGGCAATGAGTTGGACATTTCTTGCATCGCATTGCATAAAATCCCACTATTTATTTTCACCATCTCCTAAGAGGCTCGTTAATGATGCCTCGTCTTGATAGGTGCATGAAGATTAAATGGCATGTTCGTGTCTGTTTAACCTTTCTGCACACGCCGTTCTCGGGGAGGAAAATAGATGTGGCAAGAAACAGCTTGATTATTCATGACAGTACACAGAATATAACAGATATTGAGATGTTTGAACTTCATTATCCTGCATATTTACTTCAGAAACAAACAATGTCTTGCTAAAGTGGTATAATGTCTAATATCTGACAGCTTATATGATTTTGTCAATACTAAAGGCATTAGTACACTCATTAATTGTCCTCAGCATTGATTAGATCATTAAATGTACAGACTCACAAGATTAAAAAGTCTATAGTGGCACTGTGCATTTTAGCTGAATGCTTGAACAAATATGCTAACATGCTCACTGTTTTCATTTCATTTCAAACCTTTATTCATACAGATAAATCCCCCTGAGATCATTGATCTCTTTTTGAAGGGAGACCTGCTCAAGTAGTTCCACATGAAACATAACAACATAAATAGAACAACAAAAGGACATAAATAGAACACTGTGATGATGTTAACATGCTAATGGTAAGCTGCTAACATGTTGAAACCCTGTTCGCTATCTTAGTTTAACATGTTAGCAACTCAACTAATTTGCTTACTAGCACTTTACACTAAGTGCAGCAGAGGCTGATTGGAAAGCATTTAGTTTTACATGTATTATGCAAATAATATGATCCACTTTGACCTAGTGGGCATGATAGAAGAAAAACCAAGGATTGCTGATCAACAAAAATCATTAAAATGTTTCTAAGGGTGGCTGCAATGAGTGTAGAAAATGTCATGGCTAACTATTTGACAGTTGTCGAGACATTTCATTGAAACGACAAATGACAAACTAGAAGAAAAACATAGTTTGATTCACCCACTAGAAATAATGATACCTACTTTATTTCAATCCATCAAGCAGATGTTAAGATATTTTGTAAAAGCCAGAAAATGTATTTTGACTGTGGGAAAGGATGATTAGTCAGGTGGATCACCAAAGTCAGTAAGACTCATCCTCTGGGGGCCATGGATGTCTGTACTCATTTTCATGGCAATTCACCAAACAGTTTCTGACCAAAGTGACCGACAGACTGACACTGAGCCATGCCGCTGGTGTAGTTAAATAGAAACCACAAGCTCAGTTTGACCACCCAAAAGATGCCAAAAATGAGTGCCAACGTTTTATCATCAAGATCATACTATAAGGAAACTTAATTTGGACCAGAAACGTAGTTTGCTTAATGTAATTCACTGAGCATCATTGAGAAACGTAATGGTGTGTGGACCTTTTTCCGAAACAATGTTATCAGATCTCCCTGTCGTTAATAGCTGCTCTCAGAATCACCATGACTTTATTCTTCCAATACAATCTGGCACTGATAGAGTATCCCTTTGCAACACAGCTCCTTGTTATCATCTCCGCAGTATATCAAAGCTCCGTGCTAAATTCCTGCAGTATTGAGCAAGCAATGATCTGGATGACAAGGTGAAAGGCTTTGAGGGTTTTCACATTATTACAGTTGCCTCTAAAGACGACCACTTCAGCATAAAAAGGCAAGGCAGAGGAGATGGTGCTATTTTAAAGAAAACCTCTGCATGTTGATTTTGTGTATCCGTTTAATATCTCGATGAACGAGTGCTGCCCATAAGAACAATTTAGGATAGAAAGAAAGATGGCTGTGCACATACTCCCTCCCGCTTCACTCTCTTTTTATGTTGTCTGCTCATTTCTCTCCCCCCCTTAGCTCTGACTCTTATAAACCATGCTGAGTGTTTAGCCATAAAGAGGCCATTTTGCATATTGCATATCAATAAAGAGCATTCAACTTCAGCAATGGGGGGTTTATTGGCCTCTCACAGACACAAGCAGCAGATTGCTGGGCCTTCATGCACAATATATGCCCGCAATATTCTGTCATGTGCTTTATGGAGGTAAGGTTTTAAGTTGTTGTTTGGTGATCAAGACATCAACCAGTCAACTTTTATGAATATGGAAGCAGTTTTTTTGGCAGCCATATCATTAAACCTCTCATGGCAACGGGAGTTAAAACAAATCAAAGTACAATTACAATGGATGAGTGGATGAAAGTAAGCTCTGAAGATCAGGTGTGCAGAGATAAGACAGCAGTTTTCTTTTCTTTTGCAATAATCAGCTCAGGGTCTGAAGGGGGCCACCATGACTGAATCATGGTTTAATCTGGCTCGCTTGCTAACATTCCTGTCGTAATTAACGGTATAACATTTTTCTTTGAGTTAATCAGGGGATGTAACATTAGTCATTTAATGTCCTATCCACTTCTTCCTCACAGAGCCAAACAGAAAGAGATTACTGACATTATAAAAATGCAGTAATGGGATGATTACATTCTGCAGATGTTATTTGAAGCTTGAAGTGCAGGTACATGGATGTGGATGATGCATTGGCTAAATGTCGAAGTAGATGACAAATCAGCTATCGTCAAAGCTTGTTGTCGACAATATTAGTCATGAACACAATGCATTCACAAACTGCAGCAGGTGCATTACTTATATCCAATTACAATTACGTGGAATGAGTCATTTAGGATAGTTCCATGAATTTGAAGAGACAAGAAAAATACTAAGACAGTTTTAAAGAATTGGATGCAGTATGCACAGTGTTGGAAAAGTTAAAGAGACACCAATTTTACACAGAAAACTCATTAAGAGTAGTACTAACTAACTGCCTGTTAAAACTTTGTGTAATGGCCTCTGGCTCTGGGGGGAGCTTTCCAAAATCTGAGAGAAACAATGAGATTCTTGGCATTGGCTAACATTTATTAATCTTCGTTTAAAAACTAGAGGATGTGTGTTAGGATGAAATATCTGAAAATTCCCCTGTAGCAATATCCAATTGTCTTTTGTCGGCTGATGGAAATCAAAATTATTTGTTGCTAAATGGTTGCTTTAATGAGCATTTTCGGATTATCCTCCCACGAACAAATGTGTTGTGTACAGTGTGTGCAACAAATTATTTCACAGGAAGTTACTTGTAGTAAAATGGTTTTTATTTGGTTTTATTATAATTTGTCCTATCTCAAGTCCAGTGTGCGAAAAAGCACACGTCCCACCGTCCGGGACGTGTTATTTACGATATCGGACAAGTAGATCTTTCAATTGACTTGTCCGGCGGACAAGTGACGTTTTTCGCCCTCATTTATTGACAAATTATTGATAAATTCAGTTTACAAAAGGCAGAAGTCATTCGCAAATTGTCCGTGTCCGCCATTGTTCGTTTAGAAATGTTAGTTTCGATTCTGCTTGTCGATTCCTAAGGAAATGCATCTCGCCGCTTTCTGTACTGTTAGACGGGGGCGGGGCGGGGCGGGACCATGGATGTATAATAAGAACGACCGTGCAGGTGCAGACGGTGCAGCACAGCGGCAGGGTTGGGAAGCAAAACTCGGTTCCGAGTAAGAACAAATAACAATTGTCCGGTACCGGTCCGGGATTAATAAGAGTTGTGAGGACAAGAGTTGTGAGGACAGGAGGCGAGGCCGAGCCCCGCGGACTGCAGCTCTCTCTCTCTCTCTATGCTCCGTATCAGCTGACCGCTGCATGGTGCAGCTCAGCGTCTCTCTCTCTCTCTCTCTCTCTCTCTCTCTCTCTCTCTCTCTCTCTCTCTCTCTCTCTCTCTCTCTCTCTCTCTCTCTCTCTCTTTCTCTTTCTCTTTCTACACACAGCAGATCCGCTGCCCGTTTAACAGCCTCATCTTTGTCAAACTTTCTTATGTTCTTTCTCTAACACGTAATGAAGGTTATTAAGCGTTTTAGCTCCTGTGTTGTTAATATTGACCGCCATTTCCTTTATGAAGTAAAGCAGCCTCCCTGTCTGTCCTCCCGCTGTCCTCACATCCTCGGACCCCCAGACTCGGAGGAGCACAGGGATCAGTATTGTTTATGAAGCAGGGTATAGAAAGTACATTATTGAAATGAAAATACTATTTATTTACTTTTACAAACAGTGAGCAGCTGGGCAGCTGCAGCATGTGTATTGCAGGACATGTGTAAGCGTGCAAGCGTCTTTGAGTTGTAGAAAAGCGCTAGGCCTATAGGCTATAAATATAATGTATTATTATTGTTATTAGGCCTATGTGTTGGACATGTGTGGTTGGACTGTGTCTCACAGGCAGGTTGCAGTGTAACATCAGAGGAGACTGGGCCAATTGTACATTCTCAAACTGCACCACTTAGAACTAACTAAACAATGCAGAGATTATTTTATATAATTTTATTCAATAACCGTAATGAAATTCAACAGTATGAAGTGATTTGTAAATAGGAATACAGATTTGACTTAATGTTTTCAGAAATATATTTTTCTCCCAGTTTGTCATGGGACTTATTTTTACCCTCTCAAAGAACCGGAACCAAAAATAACCGGAATCAAAAAACATAACCGGAATCGTTCAAATCCAAACGACACCCATGTGTGATCCAGTCAAATCTTACCGCTCACTTACGTTAGCGGTGTCGTACAAAACGTGGGAACATGTAAAATACGATGATGAAGAAGAAGATTCCAGTGGCCCCAATTTTTGTCCATTCTGGACAAGTGAAACATTTATTCGGACAAGTAAATTGCCAAACTCACTTGTCCATGGACAAGTACTCTCTAACATCTTTTCTCACACTGCAAGTACTCTGTTAGACTGATATGAACTATTCCTATTAACAGTATAATTGACTTTTGCGGGAATGCAATCCACATGTACAGCAATTGAGCAAAATAATGAATGTCAGTAGGGTCAATATAATATTCCCTTAGGTATTAAATAGATGTTAAAGCTGCTCCAATTGTGCTTAATACCACCCCGACATTTTCTAAATGTCTTTGTAGGAATATTAATGCCAATCTTTCTCTCTGAGTCAAAAGGGCTTCCTCTTCCTCACTCCATGTTGGCAGTCTCAGAGTGTTGGCGACATGACAAACACTAATACAAAAGCAAGGCCTGTATTGTTAATCCACGTTAGGTGAAGTGAGGGCCTCACACACACACACACATGGATGCATTTTCATATCCTTTACACTTCTCTTTGAATTGTTAGCACTCCCCCTCATATCCATACAGACACCTCCACTGTTGATATAATGGAGCTGCTCTTCCTGGGTAGTTAGGACCTTGTTTTGACACATTTCTCCCCCAGAATGATCAGCATTTAATCTCACCCGCTGCCATTGTTGCGGGTCAAGCCAAGCTAATAACCGCAATCTATACCCCTGCACAATACTCGTGCAGGGGACTCATTGTGCTGAAAATGATGTAATGGAGAGAAACATACCCACCCAACCCCCAACCCTCCAATACGATCTCTTGTGGATGAACAGAGCTTGTAGGCGAGCGGTAAGGTTAAATAGGCGAGAGTAATTGCTGTAACCTATCTGGGTGGAAAAATGTTTGCTCGTGTTCCCAGTGTAGTCTTCTTCTCTTATGCACTTGGGCATGAAATTGTTCCCCTTTCCACCCTACCAAGCCACAGCCCGTGCCCATTTCTAGCCAGGCGAGTTGGCCTTTCTGCATGGGGGTCTTTAAACTCTGGGGTTGTCTGTTTGCCCACTCTGTGTGTTTGTCTGAGTGGTTGTTGGTGTGTGTGTTTTTGAGGGGTGGGGGTAGCGGTGGATGGATGGGTGTTGGGTGTCAGCTGGCCCTCTCTGTTTCTTTCTGACTGACAGTATAAATGAGCGAGCGCTGCAATGATTATGGGCTGCATTGAAAACTGCGGCAGAATGATCACTGAGCATTTCAGGGTAAAATCAGAGGGAGTGGGAGAAAAGCAGAGTATGAGAGAAGCTGATTTGAGGACTGTGGCTCAAGTGTTTGTGGAAATGAATCATATTAGCATATGTTCATTCATACATTGATAGAGGAATGTGTGTTTGTGTGTGGAAGGGTGGGTTTTAAATGTTGCCTTCTTTGATGATTGATGAATTTATGTGTTTCATGATTGATGAGTCAGCCATTCGTTGCACAAGTCATATAGTATAAAAATAGGACTTCATGTGTGTTTCTGAGTGTGTGTGTGTGTGTGTGTGTGTGTCCTTGTACTCACAGTAAGATACAATAGCGTACAACCTATCCAACATGTTTCCCACTGCGTTGATCGCTGCCCAGGAGATGTGTGTTTGCATTGCAGATTCTTATTGTATAGTAATTGTCAGGGGGAATACACACATTCAGCTGAGTGCTTCCCATGACAATCTTGTGCAGGAGACATAACATAAGCAGCTAGCTCCTAGTTGTGAACATTTCCTGCATGACTGCATTGATTGGACCCACTGTTTAAGTGGGTCCAATCAATGCAGTCATGCATTAACATAAAATGTGCAATGTGGAGGAAATGTCAATGTTAAGTGTATACTCTTACTACTGTAAATGCAAATAGCTGTGATATTCGATTAGTAGTATGTTAAACATGTCTTTAAAATATCATAAAAATGTTTGAAATAAATTGACCGTCCGCCCACCCTACTTGGTGACTGTTACCATGCCTGGCAAATCTCTGTTCTGAAATAATATACCGTTTTTTTGGAAGAAAACATTGTCTTAAAGGGGCACTGTTATGCTTTTGGGGTTTTACCATTTCTGTAGTGTGTTATAAAGGTTAGTGTCCGTGTAAATGGTCGGCAAAGGCCAGAACTCCTTTGTTTACTTCTGTATCATAGTGACCTAACTGTACAACTTATGCTTTTAGCGCTCCAACACATTGTACGTGATAAGGGGGCGGGACATCTCTAAGCGGTTGACCAATCACAACAGAACCGGCCAGCTAACCAATCAAAGCAGACTGGGCTCTGGTTTCAGACGGAGGGTGAAAAGAGGTGCTGCAGCACAGACAGTATGAGAAAAATAAAGACCTTAAAGATTAAACAGTAAATCGATTTTCTGGCTATTATTATCAAAATAGTTGGCTTTTTTTACGATTGACGATTTATCATTGCAGCGAACTGTGGCTAGTTAGCAACAGCACCCTAACATTTGAAGCTTGTGTTAAACCAGATCAACACTCTTTTATTCCCTTCTTTAAAAGAAGAATCATAAAACACATTTCAAAAGCGTTTAGCCTGATGTATGTTCAGTAGAAGCCCTGAAACAAGTTGATTGATCGGATCTGAAATGATCTCTCCCCGGTGGCAAGTAAATGGGAATGACACGAGCAGACTTGAAGCCGTTTCAATGAAGTAGTATACTGGATTTTTGTTATGGTCATGGCATTGCTGTCCCCCTTACTACGGAAGAATAAGAGGGATGTGTTTCACCTAAAGATGATCAGAGGATGGAGAGGCAGGAGGGGGAACGCGCGGATAAAGAAAGGGGGGGGGATGATGGCCTAATGGGGTGGATGAGCAATTGTGTCGATGACTCAGTATGAAGGGAAGGCAGTCGTTTGATGAATGGGTGATCGAGGGGAGCATGGTGGGAGAGGGAGAGATATGAAATGATGGAGAGGAGTAGTCTTTAAATGCTACATCATACAATTGCTATTCATTGTATTTAGCCCCATTCTCCATATGAGGTGCATCACTTTAAAATGTTTGTGTGCCTTTTCTCAGTTTCAGTTATTCCTTTAACTTATTCCTTCCTTCATTTCCTCTCCTTCCTCTCTGGCTCCCTGCATGCTTTATCTTGCCTTCACTATTCCTCTTATTGCCTTAATTTTTCACTTTTCACCATTCCTCTCCTTTCATACTTCCTCCTTCCTTCCTCTTTTTTCCTTTTTCCCTTCTCTCTTTGCTCCATTCATCATCTTATTCCCACCCTCCTCCCCCATCTCATCTTCTGCCTATTTCCCTAATGCCCTCTTAATATCTGCTTCTTACCCTGCTTCCATTTTCTAGGCTGTGTCTCCCATTTTCATTTCACTACATTTTTCTAACCCCTCAGCCTCACTCTAATAGCTGTCAGGCTTAATTCCTCCCTGTCCTCCGTCCTCATCTACTTGCGACCTCTACCTCCCTGCCCCTTTGTCACCCCCTCCCCCCAACAATAACATTTTGGCCTGC
Organism: Harpagifer antarcticus; assembly: GCA_902827135.1. Classification (NCBI taxonomy): domain Eukaryota; kingdom Metazoa; phylum Chordata; class Actinopteri; order Perciformes; family Harpagiferidae; genus Harpagifer; species Harpagifer antarcticus. The sequence goes on from CADEHL010001417.1 coordinate 2,040,396, forward strand.
ATCACTCTCCCAGTGTATGCTTTCCTACCTATTTTACATCGAGCGGTCCCTTGCCATTCTACAGCCCTCTCATTCTCTTGTAAGCAGGGCAGGTGGCGGTGCAAGTACACGCTTTCAGTGGGACATGCCTGCACTCAGATTTAAATAGATAATGGCAGAGCCCTAGCGCTTGTTGGGCTCTCTGAATAATGCAGGAGGTCCTAAAGGCATTGTTGCCAGGCATCACTGATGGTGACATGCATACGCCAGCTCACAAGCTTGCAATATTGATATCAAGAGAGAGGAAGGGACTCAGGGTTGGTTATGTCTATTTTCCCTCTATATGTTAGCTTTGTTCTTTATACTTAACATTGACCCTTAAACTGAAGGGAGTGTTCTTTGAAGGAAAATTGACATCACTTGTTTTATCAGATATCCAATAGCGTTTACGTTCAAGTGTCACCGCCTTAAAGCGGCAGTACGCATGGAGGTAATGAAGAAAGATTTGACTTTTCTCTTGTGATACCAATTCCAAAACCAATGCCAATGTGAGTATATTTTTGTGTTGAACTAATGGAGCCATGAAACATACATTTTTTCTTCGAATGAAAGAAAAAGAATGAAAAGAGGTTAATCTAGAGCCGCAAAAGCAATGTTGGCAGTTCAATTTTATTCCCAATCAAGCAAACTTCCATATTACAGCCAAGAACATACACAGCCCATTCCTATGCTATGGTGTGTGACAGGTGTATTTACTCCATTTTAAAATTCAATCATCTCCAACTTGATAGCGGGGGCATACAGACATTTATTTTTGGAACTTAAAAAATGAGCAATCACAGCCGAGTAATTTCTTGGAGTAAACTGTTTTTCATCATAAATCTCTGTAAACAAGGAAACATAGACATTTTCTTTTGGCGCATCAAACCAAATTCTATCAGGCACACATTAAAGATATTCTGTATTGGTGTCATATGTGTTCAGGAGGCAGTGGAGAATGTCCTCATTAACCATGAGATCAGACCACAGAGATAAGATCACCAACACAGTTCTCTTTATCTTCTCTCACTCTTTCCTCTGATGCCGGCTGATATTGTCATTTGAGCCCATGTCATGCTCTCATGAAACCTAATCATTGGGGGGATTGTTTCCCACAAGCCACTGCACTAATAACTATCAGTGTTATCCATTCTGTCATGATCACTAATCTGTTGGACTGTCGGGCAGCTCATCTGAGATTGCTTGGTCTAACAGAACAGCCATGATTTCTAACACCTGCAGATAAAAGGAAAGATTGAGACTTTAAAGAAAGCATTTTCTCTTCATATATATTAGCCTGTGATCGTGTGTGCTTGCCAGTCTATTCAGTGTGTAAGGGACAGTCTAGAGGAGAAAGTCATTATAAAATAAAGGCGCTTCAAAGAATGACAATGCGGCCCATTGTCTCTCAGTGTGCGTGCTGTGCACCGATGCTCGAGGAAAGAAGAGCAGAAAGTAGAGTTGTGTTTATGAACTTATCTTGTTGTTTTCTCTCTTCACTACTTTCTGTTAAGGTTTCTCCTTTCTTACTTTAAAGAAGACAGGTTTGGTCCCTCAGGGTGCATTTTAGGGAGTTGTTTGTGTGTGGGCGCATTTGACTGCCTGTCAGAGAGAAAGGGAGAGTAGTGAGATGGAAATGGAGCAGAGACAGGACTAGACGGTGTTTGATCAGTGGGGTGCTGAGTCACACTGGGATGTGGTGGTACAGAGGAGAGGGAGCAGGAAAAACAGACCAAATGTGAGTTTTGAGAAGGAAAGCATTAGTGGTCTTCTTCATGCTTGAAGGTGTCTCTCACAGAACAAGCACGTGCAGAGACACATATGCAGTCCCTTTTCTCTATTTATACTGCCTCTGTCTCTGTGGGGGACTGTCTTTGAGTTATCTGAGAGGTAGATGAAGCACAAATCCTGTCGTATATTGGCCATCTATCAGAAGTATGGTACAGTGGGTGCTGTCTGCTGTCAGCAGTTATTTCCAGTGATGACGAATGTGAAGCCCTACAAGCTCCAATTTTACACCTCCAACAATGCCGAGCCTCCTCTAGGATGACGTTGTGAAGTGTGATGTGTCACTGTGTAACATACAAGTTGCAACTTGAAAGTTTGAAAAGTAAAAAGCCAATTGGGAAGTGCCTTATGCTAGAGCAACTCCACTGGTTGCAAAAAATGTGTAAAAGATTGTCTATGAGAAAATGACCACACATCTCTCTTGATGTATTACCTCAGTAAACACATTTCTATTTAGATTGGGGTTCACATCACTAGTCTTAGTGTTATCAGATGAGGGTGTTGTTCATGTTTTAGTTTAAGAACTTGTACAGCCTGTCTTCAATATATAAGGTTAATTGTAGGATTTGGTTGTGTCAAAATAACTTTAGTTGTACTTTTAGTGGTGACGGCCAAAATGCTAAACTCCATGCTTTATAACAGTAGACTACAAATCAATATCACAGTCACTTTCACTGTCTTATATATGTCATATTGCTTGTCACCGGACATACATATGATAAACCAATTTAACTATGATCCATAGCACTCCCAATCCCCACAAGTTTGGGTTTGGTCATTAAAGTTTAAAATACAATACAAAACTATACAAAACAATTGACAATACATCTATCAAACAAGACCTTGTGTAGATAAAAAATAAATAAAGGTTAATCTTAACAGTTAAAACTGAATATAATGAAGTGCTACTTAGTGATTATGTGCTCCTTTGTTGAAAAATTGTAATATTGCACATTCTTAAATTGTCGTCTTAAGCTGCCAAGAAACATGGCATTAGCTGAGACCTTATTACGATTACAGCTTTCCAAATATAAATCGATTCCTGACAGCCTATCTCCATTTAGTTGTCACTTTCTGATTTTGCTAAACACTGCATTTATTTAAGCCTCATTATTTGATTTTCCAGATGATGGAGTTCATTATTTAAAACAATAATCATTTGACAGTTGAATGAAAACAGCTGGGTTTAGTCTGCAAGTCTGTAATTTCAACTGTAAACTCTACAACATGTCATTATAACAGCAATGCTAATTTTCTAGTCGGAGCCAGTTTGGGTGAAATGTGGCAGGTCTGGAGGAAGGTCAGAGAAGCAGGAGGGCCCACAGCTGTCACACAGCTCTGACCTGGCTGTGTGTGAGGGGAACAGAGGTGTAGCAGCCTGACACGATCCTGCAGGACCCTGACCTCTGTCTGCAATGTGACAGCCACGGCTAATGAGAAAACACACTCAAATACGAGGCATAATCCAGAGAGAATACAATTTAATTGAAAGATGAACCCAATTATTGGCTTTGACATGAAGACAGGTGAGACAGTATGAGCAGTGGCAGTACACATGTTCATTTCAAATATTGTCTATGGTTTACCTTTCACAGAATAGTTCTCATTTAACATGAATACTTACTACGCAAGGGTTGGTGCCACAATAGTGGCTTTGTATTTTGGTCATAAAAGAAATAGTCTCTTACTGGTGTTTGAATTGATCAGCCGTTACTTCCAGAAGTTCCCAAAAGATATTTCCCTGGCATCTTTGTTAATTACCTTTCTTCAGCCTCAGATGTTTGTTTTCATGCAGTTTCACACCAGCCATGATCAAAACTTCATTAACGTGCCCACTCGTTTGCTGAGAATTCTCCAGACAATGAGCGGCTCTATTCACACAAGGACTCAAAGGTATATTCCCAGACTTTAAACAAATGAGGTTGCACTGCGAAGTTGGTTTGAAGTCCAAAATATTTTTTACATACAGCTTTTTGGGATAATATTAGATAATCTCAGTGCATGTGTGAAAGGGGTTAAACAAAGGTTGTGAATTGTATGTTGTTTGACTCCTTGCTGTATAAACGTTGTTGGCAAAAGCAGAGCCATTAGCAGGTGAATAAACAGACAAGAGACAAGCTCAGCAGGGGGCAACACTAGCAAAGTTCACACACACACACACACACACACACACACACACACACACACACACACACACACACACCTGCCTGCCACTGTGACAGTCAGTTGCATTTGTTGGATCACCGGAGGGCTACAGGACCATTAGAGACTGAGCACAGCCTGAGTTCTGGTTCCTACAGCACAGACTAATGGGATAAATTCACCACCACTGTGAGTGTGTGTGTGTATTTCTATGTCTGTGTAAGTTACACACATCGAACCATTTGGTATATGTGTGGGTGCACTTAATAAACTAAATGTAAATGCATGAATGTATGTATCCTACCATCCGTATCATGCTACTGGTTTTCAGCTCTTTGTCAATGTTAGCTGCGCTCATCATGGATTTACTTTCTCACCCCTAGGGATGTTCATCCAGTGTTTGAAACATTTGCTTTGTCAATAATTTTTTTGGGGCTTTGGACAAATGAAAAAGGTTGTTGTTGCCAATCAACAGTGTTTTGGTGTTTTATTACTGCTTACTGTGTGCTTGACACCTTGATGTGCATGACACCATATAAAGATATGTTCTTTTGGAAACAAACTAGCACTGATTGGATTACACAGTCTTTTGGTTCATGTTTTACCTTGTTCAGATTCTGAAACACAGCCTGTGTTCTCCATTACCGACTGAGAGCATTTTATCACCTTTATGCACATAATTCATTGGCAGGTTGCAACCACAACCTTTCCATTTAATCGTTCAATTCCATTTTAAAAGGCAATTTGCAGAACCAATCTCCAAATTGTTAGTGTGCAAAGGTTAAATAGTATTTATTTTTGCTCTGTTTTGGCTTTCCTTTTAAGTGAAAGCAAAGCGGACAGGAATTAAGAGCGTGATGGGATTGTGTGTTTGTGTTTGTGTGTGTATGAGTGTGTGTGTGTCCTCTGAGCTCACACTGCTGCGCCCTAGGCAGCCCAGTGTGACCACTTTCTTTGACAGCTCTCGGAACTGGTGTTTATGTTTGTGCAGGCACAGAAATGTGTGTGCACTTTGAGAGCAAATCCCACAGCTCATATATATACATAGCTCCCCCTTCAACTTATATGATTCATCCCGTCACTCACTCTTGACATTTTCTAACTTCGATTCTCCCCTTCTTCCCTTCTCCTTTTATTTGTGAGCTTCCAATATTAGGTTTTCTGCTTTGGTCTTTCTGGCTTGGAGGGTTTGGAGGTGGATGGACAAGGTGAGGGTTGAGTTCAAGAGAAAATATGTTAGGGTCAGTGGTGATTGAGAGTCTGGGAGATGAAGGACAGGCAGAGAGTGAGAGGTTGGATGAGGGTGCTGGAACGGAAGGAATTAAGGAGGGAGGATGGTCAGGGTGAAGGTGAGGTGAAATGGGAGGAAGGGGAAGGAAAGAGGAGGAGGGGAGGTGAAATAGTTAAAAGTGGAGGGGGGGTGCAGTAAGGGGGAATGGTTGAGGGATTATGTAACAGCAGGACTGTTACCCTTTAAGACAAATTGGGGACATTTCCGTTTGGAATATGTTTTCTGTTGGAAAATTCACAAACAAAGCGGGTATTTGTTCTTAAAATGATTTGGTAAACCTCATGATGGAGAGAGATCAAGTCACTTTCACGATGCAAATCTACTTGTTTGAAAGGTTTTTCTAAATTAAGTGGAATGCGTTTGATTTGTGAGGTTTGATTTTATGAAAACTTTGCCTCATGAAAAATACAACAGATTTAAACCCAACCTTTAGTTAAGATAATTAAAAATGAATAAAAGGAAGTAAACAATATTATAAAGGAATAACTGGGAAAACCAGATTATTTGTTCCCCTCCTAAGAAGTGAAGATAGGTAGTGTGCTGGAATTAGGACTTCTATAGCCTATAGCTTAGAATAGAGAGGTGAAGTCCTCCATGGGACCTTATTTCGGAAAAATTATGTATTGAAGTCAATGGCGAGAGAAAAGTTATCTTTCGATCCCGTTTGAATTGTGCCACGAATCACACATATGATGTTTGTCAATTTAAAAGATAATTTTGCAAGTTAAAACACTTTTTTTTGCCGTAAAACTGTGAAGTAAGACTTTTTTGTGTGAAACCGCTCAAAGAACTACATCTCTGGTCTCGCACAACAACACACGTCACCAAGATGGCCGTCACTACTGTCTTGCCAAAAAAGGGATTGACTACCCTCACTATCACCACAATGAAACACGTCCAGAAGAATGTCATGCAGGCGTGTCGCTTGGCCTGGGCATCACATTTCCCGTGTTCAGTGAATGCAACAGAGGCAAGACACCAGACCAATCACCAGAGAGTTGCATGGAGATAAACATGTCTTATTGGCTGACAGGTCCTGTGACAATGTTTAAACTGTCAGTCGGACTCTGAGTTTTTGAAGATGGACATAAGAACATTTTTTCTTAAAAAAGACGACAATTCTCAAGTGGTTGCTCACACAACAACCCCATAGCCACCACTCGAGCCAGGTAAACAAGGTGTGTAAATGTCAGTAAACTTTCAAGTTATACGAACATGTAAGCAAAGCATAAATTACAGCTACGTTGTTGACGTTACTTTGAATTGCACGGGTAAGCTAAACCGAAGTAGCTATAGCTAGCCAGAGATATTAAATGAACACCTTGTCATACAATCTAAATGTTGTGTTTATTAGCGTTACCTGGTGATTTCAAAGAAAGCTCTCTGGAAAATGTTGACTTTCTGTCAGTGTTTGACATGAAGCTAGAAGCTGCCTTACATTACACAGTCACAGGGGAGTGATTTGTAAAATATCCATAAAGAAAAAGTAAATCTGTTTACAGTTCTGTTTCATATGGTGTTGAAAGATGTATCCATATCTCTTAATTTTGCTCTCAAAGTGCACCAAATTGATGCTTTTAACTTCAATATTTAAAAAGAAAATCTTCCCGGGGGAGCATGCCCCTGGACCCCCCTAGAGGAGGTGAGGACTCCCCCTAGAGGAGGTTAGGTCCGCCCCCCACTTGTAAAAATAGCACTTTACCCCTACTTACACCTATATGCGGTGAGCTGATTATCGATCCTTCATTGTAACAGTCGCAGGTGTGTATGTGCGTGTGGGGAGTGTTGCAGTAGAAAATTCCACTGTTGCGCCCGGTGCCTTAATGTACCTTAATGAACTGTGGGCTAAGCCCCGAATGTTTCCAGGTCCAGGAAATGCCCCTGGTTAAGGCTAATAAAAATGACAAGGCTAAGACTGTAATGCTAACTAACGTGCTAGCTACTAGCTAGGTAGCTAACTTGATCCAGCCACTCCTGGTCCTTTCATCAGACGGGAAGCGAAAGAACGAGCAAGACCCATTGCTGGTATGATAACAACCTGGTAACACTAAGCACCCAGGCATCTTGTTAAAGTTATCTTATCTTAGCTATCTCTTATATTTAGAGGAGTAAAACAATTATGACATCAGTTATGACATCACTTACGTGACTCTGGGATTTGTAGTCTTTCTAGTTGCGTATTTTTCATAGTCTTATATTTCAACAGTTTGACGACAACGACTGACTTTTTTGACATGGAAATGATTTTTTAAGATTGACAAACATCATATGTGTAATTCGTGGCACAATTCAAACGGGATCGAAAGATACGTTTTCTCTCCCCATTAACTTCAATACATAATTTTTCCGAAATAAAGTCCCATGGGTCGGAAGTAGATGGGCGGGACTTCGCCTCTCTATACACACTGAAAGAATAGGGGAAAGCTAGCTAGATTTGTTTGGCTAGTAAATCATCTGAATGTAAATCATATTTCACAGTAATACTTGGTTCAACTTTGATGTCAAACATCTCATGTTGGAAAAAAACAAGTATTTTCCCTCAAATGTTGTACTATTTCTTTAAGATTAGGCAACAGTCCTGCAGATGTAACCAACATCACTGTCAGATACAATCATGTGGTCATTATGCGGACAGATAACCTTCATGCTTAACATTTACATTCATCCATTGAAACGATACGTCTTCGAGTTGAGGTCTTCTGTCCTTGTTTTCCTTCTGCCCTTCTCCCTCTCATTCCATATTCAGTGCAGCCATTCAGGTCAGTTCTAATTACTGGGGCCCAATTGGAATTGGCTTTTCAATTTTTGACACTGCAGTGGTGGAAATCGCAAGGTGCCAGCTTTCTCCCACCCCCACCCCGCTGCTCGGAGCCCTTCTAGTATGACTTAATATGCCTGATACATCCACCTCACTGCACCAACACTTTGCAATGCAGTGTGTGTGTTTGTGTAAGACAAAGGAAGAAAGAAGGATGAGGCTATTACAGTAAGTCACACTAAGGCCAGGTGGTATGTGAGGTGAGAGCTGTGTGTTTACACAGTGAGGATGTGAATGTTGGTGTGTGTGTGGGTGAGAGAGAGGGTAAGTGCCTGTGTGCTGTGCATCTGCGTGTTATAAAGAAAAATTGAGGGATAACAGTAGAAAGAAAAAACGAGGCATTTCTGCGAAGAGAAGGAGGGATGGGAGTGGCAGAGAGAGTCTTTCTTCTGTCTTTCCTTGGGTCCGCAGTGCAGGAGAAGAGCAGATTAAAGTGGAGACATTGCTTTTGAAGTTGGGCAATGTAGAAGAAACAGCACACACGCACGCACACACACACACACTTTTTCCTTATAGCCTTGTAAAGTGGAGGAATATCAATGCTGTTCAGGCTGCCTTTGATTCAAACCGCCGTTATGTGATCCCTCGCAACGTTTTAAACCTTCTCTCGCCTAAACGACAAAAATAAAAACTCCTCTATAAAAAAAACATCCCCTATTTAACTGAGAGCAAGGTGATAAAGTAGTAAACTCAATTAAGTCCTGACTGAGTTGTGTTTGTTGCCGTTGTGGGGATTTGGAGCCTGGGTCCATGCAGATACACTGGCAGCCCCAAAAGCACACTCACTAGCACAGACGGGAAGGGAAATTACAGCTGTAAATGTTTGCAGAGGTGGTGAATAAGAGGATTAATCGTCCAGTATTCGACACACACACATATAGAGACACACACTCACAAACAGTCGTGCGAGCCCAGTGAAAGAGGCCTAAATATGAGTCTGATGCAGAAATGTCAAGAGGCAATTGTAGATGTAATATTCAGACTGGTGAAATGTCACACTCACCCTCCCATCAGTGAGTAGGCTCTAACCTGCACCCTGATGCCATTTATTAGTGGCTGAACTAATGATAAACAAATCAGCGTCCTCTTCATGTTAATGACTGTGTTATAGCGGCAGCACGCATGATGCGTTTACCATCAGCGTGCGTGTCAGTGTGCGCTTGAGTAGCGGGAGGATGTGTGTTCAGTCACCCCTACTAACGTTTGTGTGTGTTTGTGTGCGTAGTCACATCCATCCCCAGCTTTCAAATCAATTTATCAAGCATTTATGGACATTGATGGTCGAGCGGTCATGGAGAGTGATCAGGCTTACATTCGCCAGGGTCGTAGTGAAGTGGCCAAAGTGACAAATCCTGAATAATACTGCTGATGACACTCCAGAAAAGCTATTTTGAGCTCATAAAGCAATGTGTGTATGGGGAGGAGCTGTCGAAAATAACCTCAGAATAGCAAGGGGCTCATAATGTGAATAAATTGGATTTTAATGTCCTTGTCAAGTCGAATGGTTTCCCATTTTAATTCTCTGAAGGCCGGTACAAGCACACTCCGAGGCTGCTTTCCTACTTGACCTAAAATTCCCTTTAGCTAGGAAACAATGGTGCTAGCCTTTCCTTTTCTCTGGCTTTATCTTTTTGCATCATTCCCTTTGACTGCTCTTCTCTCTCGCTCAGAAGCCTCCAGACAGTAGACGATTTAACAGATTTAGCTTCTTTATTCACACACAGCTTTGGGCTTAATCTGCTTTGTGTGTTTCAGTTTGCATATTCCTTTCATATCAGCTTTCTGTTTCCATTCTCTTCCCTTTTCTACTCTTCCATACATCCATCTAACAACCAGGACCGGGTTGCACACGCTCTTCTTAAGTTCACATTAGGTCTTACTATCATATAAGAGTTAACTAAGTGTGGTATTACTGAGTTAAAAGGGTTTCAAGTTGTTTCAACGCCCAGAAAAGTTAACACCCACTTGACACTCTAGGCTTTATGATTATTTAGGCCTGCATTTAATTGAAATGGGGGAACTACATTAAAATGAGTTTGTTATTAACGTGACATTAGCTATATAGACCGTAACCTATTTTTGTGCCAGGCTATTAACATGTTTTAAAATCTGCAGTAAGTAAGTAAGTTGGCCATTTTACTGTAACATGGTGTTTATGGGGATTGGCTCGATTTTGGAACCAGCTTCAAGTGGCCATTTGGGGAACTGCAGTCTTTGGTACTTCCGCGCAGAGGTTGCTGATTGTTCTTTCAAAAATAACAATTAATATAATACAATATTGTAGCAAAGCCCATACACCCACACACGGGCACACTCCGACATTGGTAAAGTAATCTTTTATATCACAATTGCTTAATTTTTGTCCATAGAAATATTTAATTACAGCATTCCAGTAAACACAAACACTCCTCCGGCCCGAACATTCTCTCTTTGCCATCTCTACACTCACACACACAACAAGACTAGAACCACCCAAACTATCTAGACACTGACCACACATGGTTCAAAATAGAAGCCTCCAAGCCCTGAAATCCATTTCTTCTTTTTTAAACATGCAGAGCACTCAAACGCATACTTTCAGCATACACACTCGCTGCCTGTGTCTCTGAAGGGACTGCTACCTCCCAGATATACTATGCAAGAGAAAAGCCGCTTGAATTATTGAAGGCAGAAGAAGACAGAGGGGGACCGAACTTGTGTGTGAAGGAATGAGAAGGAGGTGGACCGACAGACTGAGGTAGAGAATGGAGGGATAGAGGGAAAGCCCATGGATACACATTGGGAAGGATTAGATGGTACGAGAGGGAGGAGATGCCAAAGGAGGCAGAGAGGAGGAGGGACAGTAAGAAGGAGAGGTAGAGGTAAGTAGAATGTGTAGTTTTCCCCGGTGGCTTGTTGCCCGCTGATGTTAAGAGGAAATGGCTAGATCAGCACAGGCTTTTACCTACGCTGAGTTTAACTTGCCGCAGAAATACATGTGTGACACACACATTAAGGTCTGTGCCCCATGGGAGCAGAGGAGATGAAGGGAAAGAAAAACAGACACTGTGCAGTTATGTCTTCTTCATGCTCAGGTTACACCGCTCAATAGAACTGCACAGGCTGTTGGGCTTTTTGCGCTGTATTGCTCATGTCGCTGTGTGTGTGTGTGTGTGTGTGTGTGTGTGTGTGTGTGTGTGTGTGTGTGTGTGTGTGTGTGTGTGTGTGTGTGTGTGTGTGTGTGTGTGTGTGTGTGTGTGTGTGGTGTGTGTGTGTGTGTGTGTGTGTGTGTGTGTGTTGTGTGTGAGTGGAGAGAGAGACATTCTGTATGTCTGTAGGTGTGATATAATCTGGCATATCCACTGGGGCCCTGACTTCCCCTGGTGCTTGCTTTGTATCAGTACCCAGCTGAACATGGCTGCAGATCAATGTCATCCCAAACACACAAACACACAGTCTCTCACACACACACACTCACACTTGGACTAGTTTACTGTTTAAACAGCAGGTGGCACAGATAACAGCCACTTAATCCGCAGCCATTTAGACAGCCTGAATGTGAAACCCGCAAAGTGTATCCATTTTCTCAGAAATATTCTTGTTTTATTTTGTGTATTTTTTTAGGAGTGGTTTCACTTTTGTTTACCTTGCTGCAGGGATATAAAGGTGAACTTAAGGACACTTTGATTTCACTGTTTGTCGCAAACTTTAGACCACAAGTATACATTTTGTGGAGATTAAAACGTAGGCAGACCACTCATATTCGGCAGGGCTGAATTCAACTATCACTCACTGATGTGTAGGGTTGTAAAATTCCGGGAATTTTCAAAGATGGAAACTTTCCATGGGAATCAACGGGACATTTTCAAAATTGAAGGTTGGCTCTTCCTAGGGAACTTTAATATAGTTGGGGAAAATATATTTTAGCATAATCTTGACTAAAACAAACAGATGCCATTCAAGTACACTTGAATATCCATGCCATAGCACACTGCTTACTGCATGGCTATTGAGACCACACCCCCTACAGGCACTGTGCATTCCTCCATCACATGCACAGATGAGTAATATTTAACCCAACATTCCGGTTTTCGTTCTTCAATGAAACAAATAATTGTTCAATAAAATAATTAAAACTTGTTCTGTTCTACTTAAAAAAATTAAATAAAAATCTGTGGAAATGTCATGTTTTTTGTTTAATTTTGCATCGAATATTTACAAAATTCCCCTGATTAACTTCCGGAGATGTTCCGCCCCTTTGCAACCCTACTGATGTGTTCATTTAACTATTAAACTAAGTTTCTCCGAGGAATCAAGCAAAACCCCTACAATAAATCTTGTGTTTATGAAGAATGTGCTCAAGTTTCTGGCAAAAAAGGAATTTTGCATAGAAAAAGTATCAACTAAACAATTATTATAAACAATACAGCAGTGTTTGTCTCTGCAAACTACTTTTTTTTTTAAAAAACACATAGGAAGATGGATCAGAGTTTTGCCTTTGTGTGAGATCCTTTGGTTTCTCTCAGTGGTTCTTATGTATTTTACTTCACATCTTATCTTAATAAATCAATGATATCCCCAACGCCATTGTTCAGCATGAATGCAAAACATGCCAAAACCATAAATCAAAAACCCTGAAGAAATTGCAATGATGTCGTCCTTGTTTATATACCTTTGTATTTACTGCTTTATTCCTGTGTGCTGCGTATTCACCTGCACTTCAGTGATTAAAGCTGAAGTGTGGCAAACTTTCTGACCAGGTATTTGTTCCTGACAGACCATTTTACCTCCTCATTGTGCCGGCCACCTGTGATGACGCTCTCACACACACACACACACACACACATACACACACACAGACACACACACAGACACACACACAGACACACACACACACACAGACACACCACACACTCTGGGCTGCCATTCAGTCCCTGCTGTTGCACCCCTGGCTCAAACAGCGTGACGGTACTCACAGTCGTGTGTGTGTTTGGGGGAGTGTTTGCAGGTGTGTGTTTACGTGAGCATGTAACCATACATGTGAAATGTTTATTGGCAAGGCAATCTCCTCCCACATCTGCAGAAAACTCATCCGCAGGGAGGCCTTCCCCCCCGCTTTCATCAAGCTGTGTGGAAAGTGGGAAATAATTAAGGGTGAATGGAGTGAATTGGAAAAGTATAGATGAGGTAGGAAGTAGAGGGGGAACATGAAAGAGGGAAAGAGAGCAGGACAGCGAGCGATCAAGCTTTAGCTAAAGTAAGGAAAGCGAGTGAGGCATGTGACGCGGTGAAGGCCCTACCGGTCACCATGGCAACCCTTTAAAGGCCGATCCCCAATGCAATTAGAGCGGCTTTGAGGCAGCCAGTCTGAGAGCAGCGGGTATGAAAAATAATGGCAAGGAACAGACAGACGTAAGGGGTGATTGTGCGTGGGCGGCCATTCCTCTGCACTGTTTGTGGGAATTGTAATAATAAAGACCACTCGGGGAAAGTATGTGTATGAGCTCATACTCAAGTGTGTGAAAATGCTAGTGTATGCACACATTTGTGTATGGATTTGTGTGTGTGAGAGAGTCAAATATGCACTGGGATAAATTCATCATTTGGATCCCAGAATCCGAAGCAAAAGCAAACTTTACACACGTAGGCAATACTTGAACAAGACAAGACAGAGTGGGAGAGAGGAGGCAAAGGTTTGATTCATAGCAGCACAGAGGGATAAAGGCTGAGGCTCAGGCCACCAAGGTGATATTACCAATGAAATTAAACCTCAGAACTCAGTAGTATTATTGCTTGCAATCCTCTAAAGTCCTATCTAAGCCTATTAAGCACCAAAGAGCACAGCACATCCAGGAACATTGAGTACCATTTTCTTTGGTGGACATGAGATGTGCTTGGTACTTATTGCTTAAACTAACAAACAACTTCTTAATCTAACGGGTTGTTCTTTTACTTTTATGTCCTTCACAAAAGCAAAATGCAAATGTAATATTCAGGGTTTGCGTCAGAAGGGCCTTGGCTGTCCATCCCCTGAGGATCACATTGATTAGTTTGTCTACACACAGCGGATCATCTGCCTTTTTACTAAGCCCATTCTTATGCTATCATCGTCATAACCAGTGTCTGACTTGTGAATAGCAGTCACGACAACAAGCAAGCCGGCATCACGACTGGGAAATTAGTTTGATTAAATACGTTTTATGGATGAATCACGGATGATTAACATCAGTCAAAAACCAGTAATTGAAAATACTATATTGAAATATTGACCACCAACAGTGTCTTTAAGGCTTCACTCGGCTGAGCCAGTATGCTTCAAACAAAAACTATGTCTGATTATTAACACCCCCGATTAACTGATGTCATGATTTGGCTGCACCAATGTATCCATTTTCCAATCGGCCAGTTGTGCTGTGATGAGACAGTAAATCATGAATTCGACTTGTCTCAAAAAGCAAGGTAGCAAAACTAGCTTTGCTCCCCATAATTTAATAATGGAGATGCATTTGCTCTAGTCGCTCCATTGCTCAGGTGCTTATGCATATAACAAATACAAAAATCTTGCCCTCAGGGACCTTCAATCCACAGGAAGTGGCAACATCACAAAAAGCACATTGTTTGGAAATGTTTCTCCCACAAAACCCATTGTGCTTGCTTCATGTCTTGTCATAGGGGCGGTGTAAAATACTCTACACGCTGACCTTATGAGACATGGACTCTACTGCTAATGCAGCGAGTCAACATCAACTCTTCCCTGTGGGGAAGGCTTGGAAGGGAAGCAATGAGATATATGTTTCCGTGCACATCCAGGGCAAATGGATGGCTTGTGTTGTGTCCATAGCCTACTGAGTGTTTATACTGTAATGTAACATTTGCACTCCACTGCCCCGGTCCTAAGACCCCCAGAGGGAACTGATTTATGTCACTCCGCTGCTCTGTCCCGTCTTTATCTTCTCGTAATTTTCCTATTCTCTCTCATTCCTTCCTCGTTTTCCATTTTCCTCTCCTCCTCTCTTCCCTCCCATCTCCTTCTGCTCTTTGTACTTTCTTCCGCACACACACCACTGTCTCTATGATTCTGCTCTGTCTTCCTCTTTCTTCGTCCTTCATTTAATTTGCTCTTTTGCCCTCCTCCCTCCCTCTGGCTCTCTTGTCAGGCGTGCTTGTTTTATTGCCTCATACAGTATCTCAAAGCCTACAGCTAGTGTTCGCTTCTCGATTCCTCCCCACACACACGGTTCCCAGTTTCCTCTTTTGCCTCTGTCACTAATATCTCCTTCCTCTTTCCATTTCTCTTGAGCTTACACACTCCATCTGTCTAATCACTTGATCGTCTCCTTTCAGTCTTTCCTCCCTGTTTGTCTTTCCCTCACATTTATTTTTTTTGCGATGCCTCGTCTCTGTTTGCGCCTCCACCGCCAAGTGTTATCCCTTCCTCCTCTTCTCCGTCTGTCTCTGTGTATTGGGTCTTGTCCTCAGCCCACAGCTTGGTTGACAAATGGATTATCTCCCCAAAGACACCACATAACCATCTCCAGACCTCTTTATTTAAACAGCTACAGCTATTTTATAGCTGTCATTTTGCAGATTGCTACTGGCGAGGTGACAGCCCCTGTCAGGCACACACATGAGCAATTTATTCCCTTATCTTGAGGTCTTTTCACACATCTCATGATAAATCACACTATATCTGATCCTTGACGATGTTTTACTACCTGTTGGTTCAGGCTTAGTCATACTGGAGACTTACAGATGTTTCAATTTGAAGCTTTATCGGGAAAATAATTGATTGTCAAATGATAAATAAGTACAATGATCTCAAGTGTCAGCGACTTGACCTGCAGTAACCTCCCGCTCAATCTTCCATTGATCCGCCAAGACCCAAATATTAATATGAAGGAGATCCCAGGTGGGCCCTTCTGCTATAGGGACATATAAGCTTTGAAGTATAGGGTGAAATTAAAGTAAATTATTAAAGTGGCCTGTGAATAGCCCCCTGAACAATATTGGATAAATTATTCAAGTGGCCTGTGAATAGCCCCCTGTACAATATTGGATAGGTTAGCTCAGAATGGTTAAGGCTTTTTGAAAACTGCCCTTTTGTGTGAATTATTTAGCATTTTCACAGTGCAAGAGGCCAGTTAAGGCTGGGCCCCTTCACTCCTGGCCCATATTACTGTCAGGAGAAAAGTGAAATCGACTGTGCACTACAACCATGACACCAATTATCCTGACATTTCTTTCAAGCTGCGAACATTAAAGTCACGTTTTAGTTAGAGAGTTAACCTTTGTCTTCTAAATGATTCTTTTATTAATTTCATTATTTTCACAGTATGTTCAGGGGTTTAGAGCAAACCCACCTCACCTGCAAATAAGAATTTTCTAAAAACATTAAAACGTTTTTTCATTTGTCATGAAGAAATTATTAGTTTTAGCCTTATTGAACTGCAGGGGAAAGAGCAGGGGCACTACATCACACCGAACATGTAATTTATGTCACAAAGCAACTACACTGATGACATATTGAGAATGTGGTTGATTGATCATACAATACCATCAATTCATAGTCATAATAATCAAAATACTTGTTGCAATGTAAGGCAAAAAGGGGTAAAGATGAACTGAAACATAACACAAAAGTGAAACAATTGTGAGACATTTGCGATACCTCCGAATTTCATACAAATAACCCAACAGTATATTGGCTGTTGAGGAGTGCTGACTCTACTATTGGGTTATTATTGGATTCACTGCCCCTTTGCTGTTGACAATGTCGATTCCATCAGGTGGGATGGATAAAGGTTTTCTGATTCTGATTATGGTGCAGTAAATGTGTCTAAAGGATCAATGACAGACACAATGTACGTGCCAGTTGTCTACTGTAGTAGGTCCCTTTGAAATGGACTGCTTCCATTTAAGCAATGGTAAGAAAAAGGTAGAACTCATTTATGATATTCTTCAATTTGGACATGAGTTAAATGACAAAACAGCGTAGCTGCTTGCCTGTTACTGAAGCTATGTGGTGCTATTTAAAATACCGAATACAAAGGGAATAAACTGTGTTGCCAATTTTGTGTTAATTCAGACTCGTTTCGGACTACAGCACCATATCTGAAATTAAAACAGGGGAAGCCATTTATTTTAGTTTGATGCTAGCGTTATGTGCTCTAGATCCTGTATCTGAAATAGTGAGATTAATGCAAATCAGTTGAACCCTGTGTGTGTGTGTGTGTGTGTGTGTGTGTGTGTGTGTGTGTGTGTGTGTGTGTGTGTGTGTGTGTGTGTGTGTGTGTGTGTGTGTGTGTGTGTGTGTGTGTGTGTGTGTGTGTGTGTGTGTGTGTGTGTGTGTGTGTGTGTGTGTGTGTGTGTGTGTGTGTGTGTGTGTGTGTGTGTGTGTGTGTGTGTGTGTGTGTGGGGGGGGGGGGGGATGAGTTCTTGTAAGGTGCAGCCTCAGTAAGTCCATGCTTTCTCTCTGCCATTTAATCTCCATGTCATTATCGAACCAGCCCTGCGTTCCATGTGTGTGTCAGAGTGTGTGTGTGTGTGTGCGTCCCTACCTCCGTGATTATTACATATTGCTTACGTTAGAGGATGGATGGCATGTTGCTGAGATTCACAGCTGAGGGAACAGCAATCCCAGAGAAGGAGAGGAAGATGGATGGAGAAAGCATACAGAAGGGAGCACGGAGAAACTGAGGGGAGGATTTCTTTGAAGGGCTGTGTGGGATGCTGTGTGACGGGACACATAGAAAGGGCTGTGACACATGTGGCACAGACAGGTGCTATGGTCACAGCCACATACTGAGTGAAAGACAGAGGCCGTGTGAAATATTGATATGCCCTACTTACAGCAGCTGAGCAGAGACAGGAGAGGGAGGGTGGGAGGCTCAGATGATGTTAGATTTTGGAAGCGAGCAAATCATGATGTTTTCTTTTTCTTTTTGTGCATTACATCGCGCCAATTTGTTTCTGGGTGTGTGCCTTTAACTTGTTTAGCCTCTTGTTCAGGCAACATGCAGCGCAGCTTTTTACCAGCTGTGTGTGTGTATTTGTTTTCAAACCCTCAGTTCCTCGCTGCTGTTGCCTTATTAATTGTTGCGGGCTTAGCTGTAAACTAGCCAAAATATAGAAGACTATATCGCTTTCCCGGACACACACACACACTGCTTTGAAAGCCTGCAGCACACTCCCATTATCCCATCTCACACTCTTTGGCACTGTTTGACCAAGTTTAGCCCTTTCTTTATCCGCCCTCCTCCGATTCGAACGAGGTGGGGAGAAGCAGTGGTCCCTGAATGAGTCAGCAGAAAAGAAGCTGCCCCACGTTAATCAACGCTCCCAAAGTCCACACT
The DNA here is from genome assembly GCA_902827135.1 of Harpagifer antarcticus. Classification (NCBI taxonomy): domain Eukaryota; kingdom Metazoa; phylum Chordata; class Actinopteri; order Perciformes; family Harpagiferidae; genus Harpagifer; species Harpagifer antarcticus. The sequence goes on from CADEHL010001417.1 coordinate 2,058,784, forward strand.
GGAGCAACTAAGGAGCTGTGCCGCTTTAGCCTGTTTGCTCCAAGGAATATCTTAATGACCAAAAAGGATTTATGGAGGCTAAGTTGCGGGCCACCCTGGCGTTGAGTCTTTGCATTTATGCTGTTCTCAGCAGCAGGTTTAATTCAATGAAGTGAGCACGATTCACCTGAGGGCTGAGATAACTATTACAGAAACCTAGCTCACAGTGCTTAACTCTCACCTCCCCACTTGTTAGGTGTGATGTGTGATGAAGGAATTTAAGATGCTTTGAAGATTTCGCCTCGAGCAGAAGAGTCCTTAGCATGTAAATAAGGCCTCTAACTCCTTCTGCCTGACCTCCTGTCTGTTGTTCCTGTCCTGAGCTCAATACACAACAGCTTTTTCCCATTTGAGTGATAAGCCAGCCTCTTCCTGTCACAGGGGACAGCATCTCACAGACAACATTTTATTATCCCTCCGACTGGCATATGTATATTGGGGCCTTGGACGCAGTGTAAGACATGCTGCCAGATGAGAGAGAGAGAGAGAGAGAGAGAGAGAGAGAGAGAGAGAGAGAGAGAGAGAGAGAGAGAGAGAGAGAGAGAGAGAGAGAGAGAGAGAGAGATAGAGAGAGAGCAGAGAGAGAACAGAGAGAGAGAGAGAGAAGCAGAGAGAGAGAGAAGCAGAGAGAGAGAGAGAGAGAGAGAGATTTTACATCGAGCCTCAGGTGACAAATTAGTTCAATGCATTCTGGGCTATGAAACATGATTTAACAAATTCAACATGCTGTCATTTCATAATAAAACAAATGAGAACATGTCGGTGTGATTGACCGGCTAGAACATATGAAGCTTTGACTGAGAAGGTAAGACACGCTACTGAAAAGCTTCAGTGTCATGGACAAAGAATATTGTATAAGGCCGTGTTCTTATAACTGAAATATGCGAAAAGTTAATTGATAAATCCCTGCGTAGAAATAAGCAATACGAAAGGGATGTTTGTTGTGTACAGTATTTGTCATGACTACCGCCAGGTATAACACCTCAACACTTTCTTTGGTACAAACTGAACTTTTTAATATCAAGTATCAAAAACGGTCAAAAGCTGCCAGCAAAAGTCTGGTCAGATGTGTGTATTGCATTCTTTGACCAAAGACAAAAATGTCAAACCCAAACGGGAGAACCCATTTTTCCTTGAAATATAATTGACTATTCAGTTTCACGTTTAAGGTAAAAATCTATTATTCATAAAAGTGTTATTTTTACATTGTTTCTCTCATGGGTTTAGAAAATGATTCAGTTTGACTGCTGACCCAGACAAATACATAATGGTCACATTCTCCTGTTTTGAGCCATTAAAAAAAATAATGAATGACCCACACCAGAAGTAATATTTGACTTTGACAGCGTTGACTGATTCGGGGCACATCCAGGAAATAGTCTGAATAACACCTTGCTGCTTTGTCTATTTTCAAATATTCTCATTACTGACTTGCACACCCTAAACACACCCGTGCTGCGTTAACAAGCTCCTGTTAACGGACACCGCTAACAAACAGGTTGGAAGTTACATAAAACATGTGTGACTAAAAGAATAACTGTAGCGCTTGCACTCCCTTCCTATAAAGTCTTTATCTGTTTTTTATGTTTGTCCATCTGTCTCTCTTTTACAGCACTCGTTGAATAGGCTAATTTCTCTGGGAGCAAAGCATGCTGGGTAAATGAAAGGGGGCAACTGGCACAAGTCAAGCAGATGGAGATGTAGTGAATGTGTACGCGTGTTTGTGTGTGGCGCGGCGTCTGGCAGGAGTCAAACGGCTGTGGATTTATCAGCTCCCTAATGGAGGCCAAAAGCAGTGCTTGCCAGATCCCACACACACACACACACACACACACACACACACAGACACACACACGCTCCAATATTTCTCCCTCTTTTTCTTTTGCCTGTCTTCCTCTAGGTGTTTTATTGTTTCCATGCACCATCCATTATCCCTCCATGTTTTTGTGTTTTTTTGGAAGATGTCTCTCCTTTCTCAAGTGTCCTCCGTCTTCCCCATCTCCTCTCATCTTCTTGCTTCTTCGTCTTTTCCATTGGCATTCCCAGGAAGTGACAGATGCCAGGCAGAAAAGGAGAGATCTTGAGAAAGAGGAGAGGAGAGGCTTGATGTGTTGGAGGAAGTTCTCTCCTTTATCAACAGTCTAGCAGGCTGCTGGGCTCAGTCGTTCTGCTTTTTCTTCGACTGTTTACTTGCTGGGTGTCAGGGCCTTCACAGTTGGTGCCATAACACACGCACACACTCATACACAGACACACAGACACACAGATTTCTTTTTATGCTTCAATGTGTACTCAATGTGTACTTGTTGTATTCAACAACAAAGTGCTGTCACCCAAAACAAATATTAACAAATCCACACAGTATTTGTGATTCATTTTTTTTAACGACTGATTTTTTTCAACAAAGCCTCTCGTTTCCAAAAAATGAAGGTCACTTCTGTTGTAAGCGTATTAGCAGGAAACACTTGGAACGACTCTTTTCATCTCCAAGTCTGTTGAAGCTGCTGTCCTCTCCTTCACTGTTCATTTTAGGATTTAAAGGATTTCTTCAAGGCGCAGAGAAAATAATCCAGTGTTTCCATAATCCTGAGTGGATGTATGCACTCACCCGGTCACTTTCACACACACACACACACATTTTCAAATAAGCATAAGAGTGATCACACACACACACACACACACTGGTGCAGGTGTTTGCCGTGTTTCTGATAACCTGCAGAAACGGTGTGTGACAATCATGTACCGTTGCAATCTTTATGGCTCGGTACAGAACAGGATTTGTCCCATGTGTGAACCAAATCTTTGATGGTGTCCACGCTTCTGAAATACTCTAAGATGTTGTGGCCTTTTCATCCCGTGCAGCTTTATTCATCTGAAAAGAAAAGAAATAGGCTTGTCAATCAGCCTTAGCGAGGCCACCTGGAAATCATGTGATTATGTTGGGAATACTTTGCACGCCGTCACTTTGTGATGCAAAGCGGATGAGGGAGTGATTGAAATTGTGATTGAGTGTGTTGCCCATGCTCAAGGACTGTCCTGCATGTGAGGGGACTAACATATGCTGTCAATGAGACAATATTTTCATGATATCATTAAAAAAAATAAAGATAAAAGGGATTTGATGCATGAATGACCCAAACATTTCCATCTCTCTTCTAAAGTTAGTTATCAGCATCACTAAAGTGGCTTGGACTTGTTCTCATTATTTAGTTGAAGGTGACTTGTCCTTCCTTTCCCCACCAGCCTAATTTCATGTTGAGGATGAGCCATTTGGCATCGCAAAACTTTTCTATTTATTGTTTGTTTGGCTGAGCTTCATGGATGAGGATTGTTTTGAAGACAACAAACAGCTTAATATGTTTTAAAGTCACTCCAGAGAGGATTGAACACAAAAACAGAGGATATGAAAAGCCTCTTTTAGATCTCTGTTATGCCATACTGCACAGCGATAAAGGAGAAGGGAAGTGTTTGTTTTTTTCCTTTTTAGCTGTCTCACACCTTTTAAAAGTTCTGCAGTTTCACAAACAGGAACCCATCCACTGCCTGAAAGAAATACCAGGACGGTATACATCCTGAGCACACTGAAGAATACCCGAGATACTCCAAAACGCAGCCAGTCCGAGTTAAGAAGTTTAATTGGCCAATGTGTCAGCGGAGGAACAGGGTGTGAAAGGAGTGTGGACAACTGCAGAGAGAGTGCCTCTAAACCCTCCAAGTTCTCTCTGATTTACAAGGTGTTACAGCCAAGGATGTGTTGCTCTCTTATTACCAGTCTCCCTTGTGTCTCCACTGTTACATTCAATGTTGAGAGCGTAAGTGAGAAAGGTGAGCAACTATGGAGCTGTCGTTGCGTTGATTATTTCCTGCTTTCTGGGTTTGTAATGCCTGACTGCGGTCCGGGAAAACGGTGGAAAATTGACATCTTTGAGAACATGGGTTCATGTTTGAGTCCGGATCACAACAGAAAATGGCACAGAGGTCATGCTTGACGATAGAGGACTATTTGATAAACTATGAGCTAGTAAGCTAACCTCTAAAACACAGTCGGGGAACAACAGCTTTCTGAGCTTCTTTCGTTCTCCTTAAATCCCCCTGGTAGTTTGTTCTCAGGATTGTGCATCATTTCCTTCATAAGCAAAGCGTTATTGAAGTGGGATAAAAAGCTCTGTGAGCAAGCAAGATTAATAACTTCATAATAACTTTATTTATTTAGCAACTTTAAAAGAGTTTACAAAGTGCTTTGACAGACAAAACAAAGCAAACGCAGCATATCCAGAAGGCAATATAATACAATAAGTCAAACAGAAAGGCCAAACAAAGCAAGACAGAAATAAGGTAAAAATTAAACAAGAAGGCAGAAGACGACACAAAACAACAGAGATAAGACGTATTGATGATTAAACATAACAATACTAAAAGCAATTTAACAAATATTCCAGAAATTAATTAAACACATAAAAATAATAAAAGTATTTGTGTTCTGACAGCCAGTAAATGTTAACTGAATCGATAGCTGGACAATTATTTTTAAACCGTTTATTCAAAAGATGAATTTGCACCATTGTTTCCTGTGCAGGGGTGAAAAGCAGAGCAGGTCGTAAACATGTAGCGTGACACATGGCTAGCTAATAGTCTACGATAGCTTCCTCCATCTTAGATTTGTTGGCTCTCCGTTCCCTCAAAGTTCACCAATGTCACGACAGCACAGTTGTTCTTCTACGCAGAGTGAGTTTAGTTGCTTTGATTTCCTTCTGATGAATGTTAGCAAAATATTTTGAATGTTGATGTGAGCAGTTACTTCAAGGTAAAGTCGTCCACAAAGTCGAGACAATCAAGTATCTCAAACTTATGCGAACACAAACCTCTAAGTGTTTGTGTGTTGCTTCGTGTGAGCATCTCTGACCAGGCAGGAATAGGTAGGAGGACTCCCTCAAGGAAAGACCTCATTTCAAGGCCCTTCCTGTCGATATTACAGCTACAAATCAGACCTCCCAAACCGCTGAGAGCAGCAAATAGTACATACTAACACACCCACAAGCACACTCACCGACTCCATTGACTAAGGGAACGTTTTATTACCAATCTCTGCCTGATACTGCTCCCCTGCTTCAGTTTGGAATGTGTGGAAGCCAGCCGTTCTCTCTGCTTTGTTTACCCAGAGCGTACATGATGTGCTTTTGCATGCACATCTGTGTCCATGCCTTTATATCTATTTGCGTGCACATGTATGCAAATTGGTGCACACATGTGTGTTTTAATAGCATGCATGTGTACATTTGTCCATGCACCGTTTGGCCTGTTTGCTCAGTTGGTAAAACAGGTTGCACTATCTGGACAGAGATGTGCAGTGGTGCAACACAACACTGAACTGTCCAATGCATCAGCCCTTTGTCTTTGAATGTGTTGCCCATGATGCATGTTCAACATACTGTGTGTATAAGCCTTGGAATACAGCTGTATGTATTCCTTAGCATAGAGGAATTATGAGAAGCAAGAAGACAGGGAAGCTCCTATTTGAAATCCATCTCTTAACCCACGCGTTGACTGCTATAAAAGATCTGTGATCAGCATGGTAAGCCTGTTCTCAGCTAGTCCCTTATCCCTCCAGTAGATCCCACCAGAGCCACGAAAGATCCCTAGCTAAACCTGGTTTGTACAGAAGAAGAAACTCAGTCCTCTTCTTCCATCTGTTGTAGATTCTGCAGACTTAAAGTGTATCTCTCGTCTGACTATACACCTTGCTTTTAATCTGCGGGTAAATAAGAAAGACTGTTACAGAGAGAAACCAAAAGGTGCGACTGATGGAGAGAGACAGTGAGAGACAGAAAGACCCACTGAGACCCCCCGATCTCTTCCCACCTGCAGTGTTAATGTGAATGGACGGCAGTGGGTGTCAGACAAACTGATGTCCGTCACAGTGTAGTCCATCACATGTACTTCCCCAAGTTGTGAAGTTGGACACCCACGGTGAACTCAAATGTGAAAAAGCTCCAATGCAAGCACGCAATCACGAATCTTTAGATTTTCACCAATATAGAAGATATGGTTCCACATTGACAGGTGAAATATTGGACAATAGTGAGTAACTCCCTCAGATGAATGTATAATTATCGTAACACTGGATGTGGGGAATTGGCTTGGCCAGCAGCGGCTTCAATATTGAATAGATGTATTGTGTAGTTTGCTTCTCAAATGATCAAAACCACTTGAAAGTTCTTCATCGAATAGTTGATTTCCATTGCACACCCACCCTTTTGTTCTTCGTCCTCGTTTAAAAATGTAGCACTGTCATGGACTAAATTGAATGGTTGTATTGTTGAATTGATTCAGTTCATATTTGAACTCACACACACACACAAACACACACAGATCTCTGCTCCCTGGTCATGCCGATGCCTTCCAAAAGCATAATAAAAACATAATTTAAAAAGAATAATTCATCGGTTGAAGCATTGTCAAATCACTGCTTGTTTGTTGACAGAAGCCTGCGATACTGTTTATAGTCCAGTTTGCAATATTTGGTCATGAATATATTATTACCACTTCGCTTTGTGAGTGTGTTACTGCAAAACGAGCCATTCAAACTTTGATACATGCACAGGAAAAGACACCAGAGCTCCAGGAATTAAAGGAAAGTGACCTAACAAAGTTACCCCAGGAATAGCTCAGTCACTCTGGGTCCAGCCCTCTGTCAGCGTCACTGCTTCATCAGGACTGGACCATTGTACAGAAGTCTTCATCACATTTATTTAGCTAAGTGGCCATTTATCTTCATTAGCTAATGAATAGATGGTTGAATGGGATGGACATAGGGTTGTTTTACTTGTCCACTTTAAGGAAGCACGCAATGGAGCCCAGTTTATTAGAGAGCAGTTCCCCTGTAGCATTGAATAAGAAAAAACGTCCTACTGGTTTTATTTCACAAGAGATACAAAGTGAATGACAGATCAAACACAGAGGTTAAAAAAGAAAGACGGAAGAGAGCACAACAGAGAATCTTTCCAGACTTTAAAAGCCGTCTGTAAAGTGTGAGGGATTGTCATGACTTTTCTGTCCATCTGACGTCAGATTTAGTGTACTTTTTCAAGCTATCTATATTTTATGAAAACTACAAAAGGCTAGGATATTTTATGTGGACCTTGACACAGCAGGAACCATTCACTGTTATGCTAATGTACCATAACGTTAGTTAGTAAGCAAGCTAACTACGGCTAAATAAAATTATAGTATAAAAACTGAAGGTTGCCTGGTAGAAATGTTTGTCTAATATCACAGAACATGTCTTTACTGTATAGGTTGAATGCATGAATGGAAAGGTGGGAAGGGGTAGTAATAGTGACTGTTGCTTAGCTTACAATCAAATAAATCCAACAATAAAACAGTAAAGCCAACCCGTGTTTCAACTAGATGAGCTTCCAGGACCTCCTACTGTACCTTGCAGTTTACAACTTTTTGATAAGGGCTATTTGATTGGTTTTACTGTAATTTAATTATCCATGGATTTACAGATGTCAGAGTAGGTTGAGACACAGCAGAGGGTCAGTAATTACAAAAGAACTGCAGCACAGCACACACCTCCAGTGGAGATCAAGGCTTAAGGTCTGCAGCCGTGACAGGAGGTTCTTAGAGGCCATAAAACAGTTTGAAGAACGTTGGAAACAATGTCAGGTGTGAAGTCATGAAGCCCTCTGTTGCACAGACCTGTTAGCATGAACATTTACCAGCTGCTCTCTTAAGATTGACAGAAGGTATATGACATAAAAAACTTGTTACATCATGTGTAATCTTTTTATGCCGGCTTTTAACAAGAACAGAGGCAGAGTTTGCTTTCTTCTCTGAAGCCAGCTGTTTATGTTCAACCTCTGTAAGCAGATTTTGAAGATGAAAAAGCTTTGCAGGGCAGATGATAAAGGTAAAATAAATTAGTTTACCAAAATTGAAATGTTATTTTGAATCAAAATCCCCAAGTTAGAAGGCTTCAAAGATCCATATGTTAAAATATATTATAAAATAAAATGGAGCAGATGCATTGTTAAGACCTTAGCAAAAAACGAATGGGGAGGCAGGCTTTGCAAAGCAGATGGTTTCAGCGTTTTTCCCCGAGGCGCTCCACACTCACAGAAATCACCACAAGGAGGGAGGAAAAGATGGAGAGAGAGATTGAAACACTAACTACACATCTGCACTTCCTCTCCTCCAGTGCTTCATAAAGGTAGAGAAAAACTAGAAGGGTTTTGACATGCTTCACCAACACTGCGTCACATGCAGTAGCCTCAGTAATCAGAGCAATCGCAGCTGACACATGGCATCAATCATTTTATGATATGTTTTACCAATACTGTTTTTCTCAGCATATTAGATACTGTCTTTTTCTCTCCGGCAGATGAACAGCCACTTTTAGACACGATGCATATTTTTACATTTTAGTTCAGTGTTGGTGGGGGCAACTGAAACAGAAAACATCGCTGACCTGAAATCCTGCAGCTGAGCTCCAGTGTGCAGGCCCACTTGACAGCCAATCTCCTCAGTGTCACTTCACCTAAAAGTACACTGAGGACAAACACACAAACACACAGCTATGAACTGCCCGGCTAAATGAAAGATGAATGATGGATAATAGTGGGGCTGGGCAGTGTTGCCATCTGTTCCGACATGAGACGGAGAGAGTGGAGGGCTCACGGTTCATTGAGCTCGAAGCCCTATCACAGCATTCGGCTCACCTAGTGTATACGCTTCACTGACGCTTGGATGCAGGGCCGGCCCTAGACTTTTGGGGGCCCTAAGCGAGCTTTGGCTTGGGGCGCCCCTCAGCGCGTTCTCACTACACTCAACACAGAACCAACTTTTGTCTTATGATGTTAGCATGAGCACACATATTGTATAAATAAGCATGTAAACACCGTGGACCTAACATCCTCTAAGGGGGGTCCTCATCTCTGCTAGTGGGGTCCGGGGTAGGGCTGCAACAAACGACTAATTTGATAATCGATTAATCTATCGATTAATGAAACGATTAATCGACTATTCGGACTATTACTGTATGCCTTGCACAATTTCTCAAACGCTCTGATTTAGCCATCAACTTTTAGATTTAGCTTGAGGTTGTTTTAGGCATGTGGAAACTAACAATGAAGACAATAAAGATGAATACTTGATTAAAAAATACATATATTATTAAATTAACACATTTTGAACAAAATTAACATAGCTTTTAATTTAAATTAAATAAATAATATTTCACATCAAAAGAAACAACAATGTTTTAACAAATCGTATTAAATAATCTGATGACAGAACTGTGAACAGAATAGCTGAAACTTTAACAAACTAAATAACTCTGTTACCTCTAATCATTAACCCATGTTTGTATAATGTAGTTAACTCCGTGTGTTGCTGCTAGCATACATAACACCTGACGTGGAAACGTTACTCGTGGATGGGGGGGCTACAGAGCTACTAGAAAGACAGTCGAACCCGGTGCATTCCTCCATCTGAATGTGGTGCACTTTTGATAAATGTTGACAAATTGCTCGTGTTGCCGCCCTTACATGCTAAACTCTTATTGCACTTTTAGCAACGAGCATTCTCCACATCGAGACGGGTAAAGTTTAACCACACCTCGGAGCGCGTTCTCTCCGCCATCTCCTCCGTGTGTGTGTTGCTGCATGTAGCAGCTGCCAGCTGCGTGTGTGTACACTGCCCCGCCCCCTCGCACACAGACGGGGGAGAGGGATCATCTGATCGAGAATACAGCATAGACGCATTTGTTTGTCTTTTTGCATATTAGAATTGAGTTGGCGACACTAAGACTGCGAGATAATGCTTATGTAGCAATAATACATGACATATCTTTTTTAAATGTCTCCGGTACCGATAAAAAGACCAATAACGTTGGAGCTTAACGGCGCGTAAAACACATGTGATGACGTCACCAACGAATCGACGACTGAATTAGTTGGCAACTAATTTGGTAATCGATTTTAATCGATTAAGTCAATTAGTTGTTGCACCCCTAGTCCGGGGGCATGTTCCCCCGGGAAGATTTGCTTTGAAATGTTGAAGTTAAAAGCATCAATCTGGTGCACTTTGAGAGCAAAATTAAGAGATCTATGGATACATCTCTCAACACCCATATGAAACAGAACTGTAAACAGATTTTATTTTTCTTATATTTTACAATATAAACTGTATTCTTGTTTTGTCATATAGTATTTCACAACTGTTTTTCACTTATTCTCTCTGGCTGTCCATCTCATAATGTTCACATAGAAACTAGCTGTCAATAGGAATATCATTCAGAAGAATTATAATTTCATGTAAAAATCTATCACAAAAAGAGGTTGCACATTTAAATTCAGGTGTTGTTATGGCAACGTCAGTGGCAAAACAGCCATATTTACAGTACTGCTGCAAATACGTTCAAACATGCTGTCGACACTTAACGGAGTGGCATGCCACCATTTCAGCTGACCTTTTCTCAGAAATACTCACATAACATCCATATATTTCATTGCTAGGTTGATGCTTAGCTAAGCTAACTATGAAACACTTTAACTGACAGGACTCAGGACTCAGTATCAACTGTGTAAGGTAGCTTCTAGCTTCATGTCGAACAGTAAGTCAACATTTTCCAGAGAGCTTTCTTTGAAATCACCAGGTAACGCTAACAAACATTACATTTAGATTGTATGACTAAGTGTTTATTTAATATACAGTGGGGCAAAAAAGTATTTAGTCAGCCACCAATTGTGCAAGTTCTCCCACTTAAAAAGATGAGAGAGGCCTGTAATTGTCATCCTAGATACACTTCAACTATGAGAGACAGAATGGGGGGAAAGAATCCAGGAAATCACATTGTAGGATTTTTTTAATTAATTCATTTGTAAATTCCTCGGTAAAATAAGTATTTGGTCACCTACAAACAAACAAGATTTCTAGCTCTCACAGTCCTGTAACTTCTTCTTTAAGAGCCTCCTCTGTCCTCCACTTGTTAACTGTATTAATGGCACCTGTTTGAACTCGTTATCAGTATAAAAGACACCTGTCCACAACCTCAAGCAGTCACACTCCAAATTCCACTATGGCCAAGACCAAAGAGCTGTCAAAGGACACCAGAAACACAATTGTAGACCTGCACCAGGCTGGGAAGACTGAATCTGCAATAGGTAAGCAGCTTGGTGTGAAGAAATCAACTGTGGGAGCAATTATTAGAAAATGGAAGACATACAAGACCACTGATAATCTCCCTCGATCTGGGGCTCCACGCAAGATCTCACCCTGTGGGGTCAAAATGATCACAAGAACGGTGAGCAAAAATCCCAGAACCACACGGGGGGACCTAGTCAATGACCTGCAGAGAGCTGGGACCAAAGTAACAAAGGCTACCATCAGTAACACACTACGCCGCCAGGGACTCAAATCCTGCAGTGCCAGACGTGTCCCCCTGCTTAAGCCAGTACATGTCCAGGCCGTCTGAAGTTTGCTAGAGAGCATTTAGATGATCCAGAAGAGGATTGAGAGAATGTCATATGGTCAGATGAAACCAAAATAGAACTTTTTGGTAAAAACTCAACAAGACGTGTTTGGAGGAGAAAGAATGCTGAGTTGCATCCAAAGAACACCATACCTACTGTGAAACATGGGGGTGGAAACATCATGCTTTGGGGCTGTTTTTCTGCAAAGGGACCAGGACGACTGATCCGTGTAAAGGAAAGAATGAATGGGGCCATGTATCGTGAGATTTTGAGTGACAACCTCCTTCCATCAGCAAGAGTATTCAAGATGAAACGTGGCAATGATCCCAAACACACCGCCCGGGCAACGAAGGAGTGGAAAGTCCGTGTTGCCCAGCGACAGCCCCTGCTGCGAACATCATTGCTCTAGAGGAGATCTGCATGGAGGAATCGGCCAAAATACCAGCAACAGTGTGTGAAAACCTTGTGAAGACTTACAGAAAATGTTTGACCTCTGTCATTGCCAACAAAGAGTATATAACAAAGTATTGAGATGAACTTTTGTTATTGACCAAATACTTATTTTCCACCATAATTTGCAAATACATTCTTTAAAAATCATACAATGTGATTTTCTGGATTTTTTTTTTCTCATTTTGTCTCTCATAGTTGAAGTATACCTAGGATGAAAATTACAGGCCTCTCTCATCTTTTTAGGTGGGAGAACTGTATCTGGCTAGCTATAGCTACTTGCTAACGGTTTAGCTTACCCCCGCAATTCAAAGTAACGTCAACGTAGCTGTAATTTATGCTTTGCTTACATGTTCGCATATCTTGGACGTTTACTGACATTTACATACCATTTACCTGGCTCAAGTGGTGGCTCTGGGGTTGTTGTGTGAGCCACCACTTGAGAATTGTCGTCTTTTTTAAGAAAATATGTTCCTATGTCCATCTTCAAAAACTCTGAGTCCGACTGACAGTTTATTTTAAACATTGTCACAGCCAGCCAATAAGACAGATGTTTATTTCCATTCAACTCTCTGGTTGGTCTGGTGTCTTGCCTCTGTAACATTCACTGAACACGGGAAATTACAATTCTGCCGTCCTCTCTAGTGTCTAGATGAGGTTCAGGTAAAGCACGGTGGATGTATTATATGATTGACTCAATAATATAATACATGACTTTGAGAGTAGGCAATCTAGGCATATTAACAAAATTAATTAAACATACTTATCACGGCGACGGTGTACTGAGATTATTATTATTATTTATTTTTTCATCATTTTTTTTTTTTCATTTTTTCTTTTTTTTGCTAGGGGGCCCGTAGTGGCTGCGGGGCCCTAAGCGGCCGCTTATGTCGCTTAATGGGTCGTGCCGGCTCTGCTTGGATGGACTGTGTTTGTGAAGAAGGGGCCTCATCTATAACGACCTATGCAACCCATTACTTAAGCAGAGATTGTGATCATTTCAAATATGGTAATAATCTGCATGAGTCCATAGTGGTTGCCGAATCTCTCCTCAAACGTTCATTCGAAATCAATTGACTTTCTATACTCATTGAAACCCTCTCAACGTCACAGTGCAAAACAGTCAATTTTCTCTGAGTCGGCCATGTGAGCCTCCCCACGCTCATGTGCCGCTCTAACCACCTTTCTTCGTCTCTATTACATGCCGAGCCTTTCTCTCTTTACACCACAATTGCCACTCTAAACACAATTCCCATCAATTACTTCATATCTCCTTTTTTTTTTGCTTCTTGCTGAGAGTTCAGCTCTGGTGATTATACAGGAATTAGAGGGAGATATTGAGAGACAAAATGAAATAGATGGGGGGATATAGTTGAAGTGCTGCTGTTGCTCTGTATCGTCCTCAGATACCCTTACTTAGATGACACACACTATGACATCAACCCCATTACCAAACGATCAACAACATGACACACAAATCAGTCTTGGAAAGTCATGTGCATCAAATCATAGTGCTATTGAATGCTCTATTTGCAGTCATGGAGAAGGTGCATGTGATTTAATCTCTCTCTCATCTCATCACACTTCCTCCTCCCGATGACTGGAAGGTTATTGTAGGAGTGTCATGCCCAGAAGCTAGCAGACAGTGTTGCCCTTTACACAAAGTATCAGTGCTAATTAGAGACTATGAGTATGCCACTGGACTTAAGTGTGTGTGTGTCACTGTGACCATCCATGCATGGCTGTATCAGCCTCTTAAATTCAAACACATGGGTTAGTTACTGATCATTTCAAAGGGACTTTGAGATCTGATCTCTGATCTCCCCCCCCATGGCAATAAAATGTCACTAGTTCATCTTACAGGGGTTCATTTATTAAATGTCTTGCTGTGCTGCGTTGTCTTTGGTTAGGACTGATGTGGCCATTTATTGTAGTTCTGTATATAAATAAATGTTTATTTAACGTTTTAACAAATAAACCAATAAACTGTTACCTACTAGAAAGGTGTTTTTGCCAAGTGTCAGGGTGTTAAAAGTCACCCTCAATCATAAACGTTGAGACAGCAAAGATGTCTAGAGGGCCTAAACACCAGAGTTTCTGTCTGCAAATGTCTGCTGTCACGCGGTTTGCATTCAGTTAAAAAAAAGATCAAAATGACCTGAGTTTGCAGTTCTCTACCTCTCTTATGCTTTAAGAAAGGGCATCACCTCACCCTGATTGGCTGAGTGGGGACATGCACCCAGCTGCTCTTAATTGCTACAATATTACTGTTATCTGTGGCTCTCCAATATCCTATTTAACTTATTTGAAATATATGTTTCTTGATTTGCCTGTGCTTGCTCTCGATTTTTCAGTTTTGGCTTTTCTTTGTTTCTTGTTTTATTGCCTTTTAAATGCAAATGTTGTATTTTCTAAACTTCTTATTTTTAATATATACAAATAAATATATGCCCCTGTTTAGCACTTTGAATTGCTATGTGTGCTTGACATACCGTGCTTTGCCTTGGGGCTAATGTCAGCTGGCTAGCGTATAAACAATGACAATGTTTGCACGCTTATGTTTACCAGGTATATTGTTAGCATGTTTAAGGCTGCGACAACTGCTAAAGAGCACTAGCAAGTACTGCCGATGCTGATGGGAATATCATTAGTGTTTCATGTATTTGATTATAAATCAAACTAGATGTTGTCCTTCTGAAAGTGTTTGATGAAAATGAACCACTAAAGAGATAAGAAATCATCCCCATAGTTGTTGTTGTAGAGCAGTGTTTCTCAAACTTTTTCATACCAAGGACCACTTAACCAATAAAAAAACACTCGCGGACCACCTAACTCCACAAATATCTAAAAACACATCGTTTTTTACAAATCGCCTGAAAATGGTACAAGCAAGATGCAACATGTGTGATGGAGGTGTTTATCTGGGCTATATCATGCAATCGAAAGTGAAACTTAAGCTTGCTCCATTGCGGAGATATTCCCGCGAGAGTGCGGAAAACTTAAATAAAGAAATGTATTTTAAATGTGACATTTTACCAATATACTCACGGACCACTAGGGGGCGCTCACGGACCACCAGTGGTCCGCGGACCACACTTTGAGAAGCACTGTTGTAGAGGGATGTAACAAAACATCGTGAGCATCAGGAGAAGTCAGTGGTATTGATCTTCTGGGAGACATGAGTGTTTGTATAAAAGGTCATGGCAATACAATGTTATTAAGAGGTATTGGAGATAAGTGGTGGGCAGTGGGCACACATTAGTACTAGCTCTAGAGCCATGACCTGGTCAAACATGTAAAGCCTTATTTCATGTATTGGTTCTTCATTTATATGCATAAAGTTTATTTTTGCTTCCCAAAGTAACGTTTTTAGGATGTCTGTGTAACCCGTGTCAGGTGAAGGAGCTTGAAAATGATCAAAATCTGCAATGTTTGGTGTAAAAATATGGACCCGCTTCAATTTGCATATTCATCACGGATAACCATTACCAAGCTTAATTCAAGCGCTGAAAGCACTTATGCACGCCACTTTGAAACATATACACATTTGCAACAAAATGCTCTTTCACAAATACATATGTAACACATTCCAACTATTGTTATTAACTTTTTTGCTACTCCCAATTCCCCTAAATATACCTTGTCTATTTGAAATTGAGTTTTATGAAGTGATGTGATAAGATTCCAAACTAAATAAGAGTTGAGTCTCGACACTAAAATAAAACACAGAATGTCTTGTTGCCACAACATTGTGCTCTGTTATACCGAGGCTACAATTAAATAATTTGGTCTATTGATAGCACCGCTGTAAACTCTAGCAACTATTTGCAGAAACAGATATAACAATACAAAAGGCCCAGAAGTGCGAGGTCCATCATTTAGAGGGAGGGTTTCTCTTATAAGAGGACTTGTTTGAGGCCATTATGATGGGATTGTGTCCAGGTTTACAGAGGAATTCTTTCAAGTAGAAGCCAGGTGTCCTGAAGAGGAGATCTGGCTCATTGGATTACAGTTCATAGTGTTGGACAGCTCTTATTGCTGAAGAATAACAATGCCTTTTAAAACAGTGGGAAGCCGCACACTGTGTGAGGACTTTGAGCGGCATTTTAGGATTCACTCACCTCGTTTGACTCATATTTTTCCAAGAGAACAGACTGAAACTGTGGCGCATGCTTACAAAATGTGAGGCAGATCCTCATTTGTATTGCGTCAACTCATCTCATCAGGCACAACCTTGCCTCAGCTTGAAACATGCGCTAGTGAAAGAAAGGACATCGCTGACACTAAGCTAGGAAACGAAAGATAATAGAGCAGTGAAAGAGGGGTCACAACCAGAATGAGAAATGTCAACTCCTGGCATCAGCTTTTGTGATTGAAGATTTAAAGGAGGGCATTCATTGGAGGGATGGAGCATTACATGTCTGTACTTTATGTTCTGGATTCATTCAAATGTACGAAAGCACGAAAGCGCCTTGTGCAGAGTTCAATGTAAGAAAAAAACATATAGCTGCTTCAGCTGCCATATGCATATTTGATGGTCTGGATATCTCAAGGGTGGGCTATGGGTCGAGTTTATACAGTCTCTACCGGGACCGACAAACACACTGTGCTGGCACGCTGCCCACAACCGCAGGGCATGAGAGGAGAGAAATTCAGCAAAAAGACGCCGAGAGAGAGAAGGTTAGCCCAAAGTGTGAAAGACAGCATTTTCATATTCAAATATGTACTCTGAGAAGTTGTGTAATATGCTATATGCCGTTTTTTTAAATCCTCTGTTCGCCATTTGCTCTTTCCTCTCCCTCAATGATTCTCTCCTCATTCGTCTTTTTTGCTATCTGATGAACATCTGAAGCATGCTGAGTTTAGGCAGTTTTTCTCCCTGCCTGTCTATCTGCAGCGTTCGTCTCCTGCTCCTCGGAGCTGCTGACTTTGTTGTCATGTAAAGGACAGCGGGGGAAATGTAACTATACTCTATTTGAGATACGCTCCAGCTGTTAGCGCAGTGCATGATCAATTATGGGTTGTGAGTCTTGCGGTGCACAACTCCCAATTGATTAATTAATAAAACTACATCAAGTAGAAGAAGAGGTGCTACCGTGGCTGCCGACTCAAAGGCCTGAACTCGTACTTTATAATGAGTGTTGTGTATGCATGCACGCATAATTCCTACTATGTATGTGTCTGATATGTTTTTGTAAGAGTTTGTATGAATGTTTGTCTGCATGTTTATGCGACTTTGACCCAGCAACATTCTCATGCAAAATAGATGTCACTGAGTGCTTTAAGTGGACAGGAAGGGAATGTGTGGGGATGGGCAGCAACACCGCAGTAATGTTATGCAAGGCTGCATCTCATGTGAAATGGTTGTACAGAGTTTGATTCAAGGAATGTGATGCCATTTCTATTGTGATCTGTTCGAGAGAAGTTTGGCCACCGAATAAGAAATGCATGAATTTATGAATTTAAAGTAAGCAACAACATGCACAGAGGCACCCGGCCGGCACAGACAGAGATCGGCTCTGACAGATTTATTTGGCACAACATACATGTATTTGTTTATGATTTGGTTGAAAGATAATTAATATCCTGAAAAACACAGATTCAAACCCACACAAGAACAGACTCTCATTGCCATGGACACACACATTTAGCTACATGCACGCATGATTGTCATGCCAACATGATAAGCTGTTAAAATTGTGGCCTTTAGTAGATTCATAAAGACTGTCCAACATGAAAAATTGATTAGTGAAATGCCACATGTCATGGTATGGGAAATCTAAGGTGTGTAATGGCAGCAGGTGTGGCTCCATCATATGAGGAGGGAGTCGTGTGTGTGTGTGTGTGTGTGTGTGTGTGTGTGTGTGTGTGTGTGTGTGTGTGTGTGTGTGTGTGTGTGTGTGTGTGTGTGTGTGTGTGTGTGTGTGTGTGTGTGTGTGTGTGTGTGTGTGTGTGTGTGTGTGGTGTGTGTGTGTGTGTGTGTGTGTGTGTGTGTGTGTGTGTGTGTGTGTGTGTGTGTGTGTGTTGTGTGTGTGTGTGTGTGTGCGTGCATCTTTGTGTGTTGGCACCTTGTTTCTGTGGAGATGCTGACAGTGTGGTGATGTTCTCGCGCTGTTTAATAAGCAGATTCCAGGATTAACACAGGAAGATAATAAGGAACAGCATCGCAGCAAGAGACAGAGTGCCAAAACAGTTTTTCAGCAGCATGCTTTTTCCACCGCACATCACAATGACTCATGTTTCCATCATCTGCTCAAGGTCCAAAAGGAAAGATAAAAGGTTAGAAAAGTTACCGGCTGGCTTCACATTGTAGTTGTTACACACTTTTCAGTTCCTTATGAGTGGGCTGATTTATCACTAGAAGCATCATACCTGGGCACTCATGTGTGGACATCTTTAGAAACTGCTGAATACAACACTTCTTGCCTCTATTTACTTCATTGTGTCCTTCTTCAGAGCACCATAAAATCATCAGACTGTTTAAAAACAACACGCATCCTTACTTCAATTTAGAGGTTAAAGGGCACCTATCATGCAAAATGCACCTTTGTACGTCTTTTATACATGATTATGTGTCCCCGGTGTTCCAGGGAACTCACCAAGTGTCAGAAAACACAACCCTCTCTATTTTCCTCCTTCGCCAAATCTCTAAAAAAGGGGCTGCAACGGATCTGAAAAAAATGGATCCACATTCCGACACTTTTCTACGTCACAAAGACGTACTCCGCTTATTGGTCAACTCTCCACCTATCAGGGGAATGAGCCACGGCCACGTGCATTGCCAAACCTCTCATTCGCATATAGGCTATCGGCAGGCTACCCCAGTCACATCTGTGTTTTTGCCTGCTCTTGGCAGGATGTCTAAGCCAGTTAAACCACGGACATGTTTATGAACTTCTCTCAAGTCCAACACGGATATGCCTCCAAACTAATGCTACACCCGGGATCAATACCAACCATCCGGGACCAGGCCAGTGAGGACACATCCAATTCTGAAGCTGTAAGTTTTTATTTAGCGGTGTTTTTCCTGATAAAGCTATCTCTTGCTTGTAGCATGTAGCATGTAGCTTAGCCGTATCAATGTCGCCTCAACCCCAACTAGTAATCGGTTAGGTGTTTATATGTTCTTGTAACATTTTATTTTGTACGCTCCGCAGTCTTTGCTTTGTCTTTTATTTTAATTATCAGGCATTTGCGAACATGTTCAGACTGCCGTAATGGCGATCTGTGTGAAGGCTGTAAAGCCACGCCTAGCCTAGCCGATAACACAAGTATTTATTCTCCTATGTATTAGTATTTTGTATCCTCTCAAATCATATTGAGTAAGTTATAATAACAAACGTAATCTTCTGGAGGTAAGTGCCGTTTTTTCCAGCGTTATGTAAAAGCTTTTGTGATTGTAGTCTGTAAGAACGATCAGATATCATCGACCTGTAAGCTAAGCTACGCTACGCTAAGCTACGCTACGCTAAGCTAATGAGACATGCCGTTTTTTGCAGCGTTATATGGAAAGGCTTTTGCATGTTTACTTGTTTGCGCACATGAATATAAATGGGGGTGTGTTAGGATACAACACTGTATGTATGTATGCGAGGGGACACACACCACGAGTAAAACGGAGCTAAAGCCCTGGTATGTTGTTGTTGACGACATGCATACACTAATCTAAACCACTTTTTTTGTTGTGCTTTTTTTAACATTGCACAGGCTACGTGGCCAACTTGATGGACCTCATCTTCGACCAAGTCTTTGTGGACCCTGCACCATTATGAGCAACCTGACAGGGAGGAGGTCATCGCCGGGTATGCCACACGGTTCAATTTGGCTGCTGTCTGAACCTAACATAGACATTTCACGGATCAGAGGACAACGCAGGCCGGAATCACCACTCTGCTCCTCTCTCCAAGGAAGCCCCAGCACCAGCTCACAAAGCTCCTGTTTTTTATGGGTTCAAATAACCGTTGATTTTGACAATAAAGTTCCGAGTTGATATCAAATGTGTCGTGATTATTCATGTTGGGATGGGTAAGAATATTCTGATTTCACAAGCATAAGGTTGTGTGTGAACTTTCCAACGGTTGTTGCACGATGTTGGAAGAAAAGGACTGTAAAATATTAAACGCAATGAGTCCATTGTATATATGCTGAAAATATGAATGAAAAAAATAAATAGGGACAACAGCTTGTCAACTAACCATTCAGAAACGTCCTGCTGCAACCGAGATGTTTGCACCTCCACCAAAACCTCCGCTGCTTCAGTTTCTGGATCAAATTGATAATATGCTTGAACACATGCATTGCTCTGAGATGACATGTGTATTCCACACTCGTAATCACAGCAAGCATGGTAACGTGACTCTCGCCGGCTCTTCTGCAGGGGGCGTGGTCAGCTGCTGCTCAGAATTTTCATAGGCAGGTTTGGAATAAAGCGAAAATGAGCGAAACGAGGCATGGCTAAAAAATGATCTGTTTGGTATTTTGAAAAATAAAATGTATAAATATACCTTATATAGGTATGGTCATACACTATATCATTTAAATATAGCATGATAGGTCACCTTTAATGTAACTGGATGGTATTGTTATGTAATGGAGAAAGGAGTTCACCATAGCAAATGCAGATAGAACACAAAACATTTACCATATCATAAGCGGAGGACATTTGAAACCATTTTCATTATAATTGACAACAGTTGATCAATTAACGCTTTCAATGCTAAGACCTTTGTTCAACAGATCGTTCAGAAATTAATTCATTTTCCCAATACATCTATTCATCTGTCAGAAACATACAATCTGTCATGTGGAGAGTTGCATATCAAATTAAATAGAACATTTGAAGCCAACATTGTGAGCTGTTTGCAAACATAGCTTTTCAAGTGAAACAACCTTTTTACAAAGAAAAACTACTGTTCAATAAAAAATGAAAAGGAAATTGATTATTTTTAATGAATTAGCATGCTCAACCAAGCTACATCTGAATTAATAATAACTATCTGGCAATAAGCCAAACCTAACAACAGCAGGAACGTCCATGTTAATGAGTAACAAAATGCAGCATCCAGCAGTGTCCGACTGAAAATATGCTCTGCCTCTGCACAATAGCAGCAAGTGATTATACAGCAAATGAATCCACACATAAACCTCCCTCTCAAACATATTGTAATAGTTAAAGCTTTCCCAAGTTGCCAGGTAACATAACAGCAACCGTTCATTATTCACGATCCTTTGACATTCTGCAAAGGCTGTAAGAGATCTTACACCACAACGCACTGTACTAAATGGGGGAGAGCCAGGGGGAGCTTGGTCCCCTAAAGAGTGGGGGAGCTCCCCTGAAGGCCGACTTTGAGATAAATAGGGGAAGCCCAAAAAAATTGTGCATATTTGTGTCACACAGATTAGAAATGTTGAGTTTCTGTAAATAAAAGTTCTTGAAATAAATAATAATTTCGGATGGTGGTGGCGAAGTCGATAGGGACTTGACTTGGCAACTGGAAGGTCACCAGTTCAAGTCCCGGCAAGACCAAGTGCTACCGAGGTGTCCCTGAGCAAGGCACCGTTCCCTACACTGCTCCCCGGGCGCTGTTCAAAATGGCAGCCCACTGCTCCTAACACTAGGATGGGTCAAATGCAGAGAAACAATTTCCCCACGGGGATTAATAAAGTATATCAAAATCCCCCCAAAAAAAGTAATTGTTCATTACAGTTTCTGAATATTTGTGAATATTTCTGGGTGTTGCCATCTGTAAGTGGCGGTCCTGCATTCTTTACGCTACTTACGTTGCTATGGTTATGGTGGTGATGCCGGCGCTGTATTTGAAATGTTCATATTGATATTTTTTTTAACTCTGGCTTTGTAATAAAAAATATGGTGAAACGAAAACAGCCATGCCTCGCAGCTTTTGGATTCACAAGCAAAGAAGTTTCTAAAAATGACAACGTGAACGGACCAGCTTTTAGTTGGTAAGCGGCGTTAGGGTCGAGTTTGACAGTTCCACACCGAGGGAGAGGCCTGTCGATGCAGAGCCTGCACTAGCGAACCTGTCCTGACGATGCCCATGACCTGCCTTTTAACTGGACACAGAAAAGATGGAGTGAGTGGAATGAAAGGTATCCATGACTTTTAAAAAAAAAAATTGGATGTGAGATAAGCAAAGAGGCAAAAAGTATATTGATCTCCAAGCCGCCCGAAAAAAATCCACCGGAGTGCACCTTTCACAAGAATGGATTCAGGGAAAAGTCAGCAGTGATCAACAGAATAACCTGCGGAAAAATATTTATAAGCACCATAAGAGCCAGGCACATCAGAGGTGGGGTTTCGTAATATAAGAATAATACACGGAGGACGGAACCTCTCTTTTCCTCCCCCTCTCCTGACAGCCTGTCAGTATCCGTGGTCTCATGCAGCTACTGATCCAGAAATGAGTGACCCGACAGTAAAAATCAACATATTTATAACTAGTTTAGGTAGTTTGAGAGGTAGTTAAAATAGCTAAGGGTGATGATCAAACTTGAAGTGTGTGTTTTGTTCCGCTCATCGCTCCATCACAGCAGGCGGAGCTGCACGTTATCATGCAGAGCTGCGTGCATACTTGCCAACCTTGAGCCGGAGCCTCGCAGCTGGGAAACAGAAACCTTTGAGCGCATTATTGCGCCGCATTCGCGCATAGATCGTCCGCAATAAGCATCTACACAGGCTTATTGTTGTTGTAACTCAAACTTGAGAGTGTAGTGCCGGGAGATATGGGAGTCGGAGGCGGTGCATCGAAGGTGCAAAAGGGGACTTTAATGAGGAGCTGCAACGGACATGTTGTCGGGTCGCAGCCAGGGTCGACAAGAGAAAGAGCCGGGAGGGCACACAACATATATAGATATGAACACATATGTCCGTGCGGAAACAATACCCCCAACCCGTAGTTCCATGCGTGAATTATGTCCCAGTGTTAAATAGTGATCACTACACAAGCCCCCCCAGAATTCAACCATGGACACTATCCCCGTGTCCGGGAGGAAGCACCACAGGGGCCGAGGAGGGTGGGGCCGGGCCATGGAACGGGCCGTCGGAAGGAGGCCGCAGGAGAGGGCAGGGGCCCTAACGAGGGCGAGGGCATCCTCACCGGGGGTGGGAGACGGGCCGGAACGGGGCCGCAGTAGGCGTCGTAAGGGGGCCGCAGTGCTGCGACGTGGGGACGGCGTGATATCCCGGTGGTCCCCAGCAGGGAGGAGCGCTGCCCGGACCGCAGGCGAGGGCACAACGGCAGCGGGCACAAAGTCCTCGGGGGAGAAAGAGCCGGGTCCCCGGGGGGCAGGAGCAGCATCCCCGGGAGGAAGGAGCGGGTCCCCGGGGGGCAGGAGCAGCATCCCCGGGAGGAAGGAGCCGTGGACAGGGGGAAGGGCCAGACGGGGCGCCGTCCGGAAGCCGCCGTCGAGGTGAACCGTGAGCAGCGGTGAACCGTGAGCCGCAGGTAAGAGGAGGAGGCCAGTGCAGGGTCCCGGAGCGCGCCACCCACGGGGCCGATGAAGGCATGGGCAACGTCACAAAACCGCCGAGGCGAAGGAAGAGGCCAGACAGGCTCCGGAGCGGCGCCACCCACGAGCCGGTGGCAGCATGGGCGACGTCCGAAACCGCCGAGGCGAAGGAAGAGGCCAGACAGGCTCCGGAGCGCGCCACCCACGAGCCGGTGGCAGCATGGGCGACGTCCGAAACCGTCGAGGCGAGACGAGGTCCAGGAGTGCACCACCCAGGCGTCGATGAACGTGAGTGGCGTCTGGAACCGCCGTCGAGGTGGTGAAAAAGGTGAGAGTGTCCACACGAGGCCGACCAGACATGGTCGAACCTCCTCTCAGGCACCAGAAAAAGCTCAAAAAGGGCCGTACTGTCCACGGTCAAAAACAGGTGGGCGAAATCGTGAGAGGATTCACACGAGGCCAACCAGACATGGTCAAACCTCCTCTCAGGCACCAGAAAAAAAAACTCAAAAAGGTCGATAGCCATTAGCAGCTAGCCGTTAGCAGCTAGCCGTTAGCTGAGGCCGTTAGCTGGCAGCCATCGGTAGCTGCTAGCCGTCGTTAGCCCCACGTGGATAGCTGCTAGTCGTCGCCAGCTAGCGCCGCTGGGACGCGCAGCCGCACGCCCCGAAGAAACAGCCCCATGAGGTAGCAATGGGGTTGCTGGTCGACCCAGCAGGTCGTGCATCGTCCCCCCCGATGCGGGGAACGGCGAGCAACGTCTCCAGCCTTCTGCGGAGCACGCACCGAGCCTCAGTCCGCGTGCCGGTAGCAGCCACGGACGTCTCCAAAAAATCCCCGGCATTTCGAGAAAGGAACTCGAGTTCCTTTTGCCGTGTTCGGCTTCGTCCCGGAAACTTCTCAAGACGTGTCAGAGTCACCAGTGTAGTGCCGGGAGATATGGGAGTCGGAGGCGGTGCATCGAAGGTGCAAAAGGGGACTTTAATGAGGAGCTGCAACGGACATGTTGTCGGGTCGCAGCCAGGGTCGACAAGAGAAAGAGCCGGGAGGGCACACAACATATATAGATATGAACACATATGTCCGTGCGGAAACAATACCCCCAACCCGTAGTTCCATGCGTGAATTATGTCCCAGTGTTAAATAGTGATCACTACAAGAGTCAGATTAAGTCGGTGGTAAAAACAAGCTTTTATCACCTGAGGCAGCTAGCCAAAGTAAAACCTTTTCTCTCCAGACAGCAGTTTGAGACAGTAATCCATGCCTTTGTTACCACCCGGCTGGACTACTGTAACTCTCTTTACATAGGGGTCAGTGGGTACGACTGCAGCGGGTGCAAAATGCCGCAGCAAGGCTCTTAACAGGCACACGGAAGCATGACCACATTTCCCCTGTTTTAGCTTCTCTCCACTGGCTGCCAATTTATTTTAGGATCCATTTTAAAATTATTTTATTTACTTTTAAATCCCTAAATGGCATGACCCCACCATACCTTACTGAGCTGCTACAGCATTACACGCCGAACCGCCCTCTCAGGTCAGCGGACCAACTGCTCCTGAATGTGCCTAAAACCAGGTCAAAGCTCAGAGGGGACCGTTGCTTCTCTGTAGCGGCTCCCAAACTGTGGAACGCTCTGCCCCTGGAGATCAGACAGGCCTCCACACTGCCTGCTTTTAAATCGCTTCTTAAAACCCACCTCTTCTCCTTAGCGTTTTAACATTTGGCGTTTCGACATCTTTCAGTGTTGCTTTTTTGCTTTTAAATTGTTTTTTGTTTTTACTTGTACTTGTTCTATGGTGTGTGAGCTGAGCTGTGTTACTTCTTTTTATGCTTTGTTTTATCTATTTGCCTGTACAGCACTTTGGTCTGGAGGTTTAAAGTGCTTTATAAATAAAGTTGTATTGTATTGTATTGTATTGTAAGTTCAATGCATTGCTGCCTGTAGCACCATCCTTGATGGAGCATATGTGTATGCTGGACCTGTATAGTTTAATTTACAGGAAGTCGTGAGTAAATCTAATTTTGTCAGAAATCGGGAGAAATACGGGAGAAATATGACCCCGGGAGGAAATCGGGAGAGGGCAATGAAATCGTGAGTCTCCCGCGAAAATCGGGAGGGTTGGCAAGTATGGCTGCGTGTCTCCTCTCCTGTCCGATTAGACTTCACTTGCGTTTATATCCATATCGATCAAATCTACCTGGAAGCTCCTGCTGGGTGCACTGGGTCATCGTTAGCAGGAAATTATCATTAAAGCGGGTAATCACGGAGCCGTTTGGCCCCCCAGAGCGTTTCCCCCGCAGATCTACCCACCTTGGGACCCGTTATCGTTATCGTGTTCTGGTCTTAATGCATCCATATATTTAGATCACAGCCACATACATAGTACAGCAGGAGCTTCACAGAACAAATTATACGCTAATCCCTGTATTGCTTAAAGAGCCTGTGACACGAGTTTCCCCCATCATCCAAACCCATCAATTTGAGTAAATATTGTCCCCTTGAAAACCGTTACTAAACTGATTTTGGATATTTGTACTTTGATAACCATTAATCTGGCCTTCAATGTTGACCATTTTCTGGATCTTCTCGGGGATTCTTCAAGTCCCGCCAAATTATGTGTGACGTCATTGCGGGCACAGCGCTCCAGCTGCACCGTTCAGGATCCCAGCATCTGCATGTAAACGCACGATGGCGCACACAGACTCTCGACCGGCCCACTTCGGTACCGCTAGTAAATTGTCAACGGGGGGAGTGGGTGATGTCAGGGGTGGCGGGTGCTAAGCCTTCCCAAATATTTGTGTCCCTGCATCCTGGTAAAATACAAATATAATGTATAATGTCTGTGTCTTTGACATTAGCGCTGCTAGCCACCTGTGCCCTGTACTACGAAGCCAGTTCAACATATCCTGGATATGTTTGAGTAACAAACAAACTAACAACAACAAACTAACAAACGAGATCTCGCTAAGCAAGTGTTTGAAAGCGTATAGTTGTATGATATCACTGCCCCATCTAAGACACGAGTGGATCTGACTTTAATTACATTTGACTCGAGTGTTTCGTCAACATAATGTGTTGCTTAAAATAATACTTCTGCATACAGTATGTGACACTGTAAGTGTTGCACGGCCAGATACGGCTGGAGAAGCTGACTCAGATAAGGAAATATATGATATATTATGATATTATATGATCGATGATCTGATTGATGATAAGTGTGACACGTCGGTGTCTTCTCTGCATACGGCAGTTTAAACTGTTCCTTTATCCTGTAATATGACTTGAGAGATTTAAACTCCGCACACTGAGTTGATCTCTTTTCTATAGACGCCGGAGGCGGGCAGCGTCAGGTAAAAAAAGTTATTTAGCCTTCCCAAACCTGAGCCTCACGCGCCGCCTATGGGGGATGTGCTAGTGATTTATCCGACCGGCCCACTTCGGTACCGGCCCATCGGGATTCGTCCACTGCACCCAGCCCACGTAAACTGTCAACGGGGGGAGCCTCGCTGCGGGGAAACGGTGGACCTAGTGTCCCGATCGGAGTGGGAATAATAATAATAATAATCCGTGCATTTATTATCCATTAATTTCCCAACATTGTGGTAAAAAACCACACGTTTAATCCACGTTGGTGTACTACAACTACAAAAAGCATCGGTTTGTTTTCTCATCAGGAAATGCAGACCGGCTCAAACAAACGATTTTTAATCATCATCCTCACGATCATTTAATGTATCATATGTTCGCCAAATTGACATGAAAGCACTAATAAATGTAGTTTCATCCACTTGAGTTTACAACTACAAAAATAATCGATTTGTTTTTATATCACATCCGACGGGAGGAAATTCAGCAGCTCTCACTACCGATTTGTAATCCTAATTTAATCATCATCTTCACCACAATCATTTATGTTTATGTTCGCCGAATTGACATGAAAGCACTGACGAATATGAATATACTGTAGTCAACTTCATTAAAACGTTATTAACGTGCCTAAACTCAGTAATTCACCATTTCTACGCATGACAACACACTTTTTCCGTGTTTGGCTCTCTAGCCGCACAGTGAAGCGTTCCCGCATTGACGTCACTTCCGGCTTCCCCCAAAACTTCAAAATGAGTGGAAGGAATTTCCCCGCGATGTTCGAAATTATTGATATTTATCGGAACGGTATCGCACCTTCTTTTTTAAACTGACGGTTCGAGATGACTAGTAGCCCAATATTTCATTGCACAACAGTTGTTGGGATGCTGTCACAGGCTCTTTAAGGGCTACAAGCCAAGCAGTAAAGATGGCGTTGCACACGTCCACAGCCCATAGATGAGTCTTGGTGGGAGAGAAAATGAATTATCTCTCTTGTTACTTTTTATTTTCGGTTCCTTTTCTGTCACTCTGTGTGACGTCTTTAGACTTTCTGTTTCCATTTGTTTCTGCTAAACTTTTAAGATCCTGCAAGGGGCATAAACACACACAGGGGCTCTTTGCTAATACACACACACACACACACACACACACACACACATTGGCATTTCGTCCCTTCATTATCACCTGGTTGGCATTTTCCTCATTCTTCCATTTATTGCTATTTTGCCCAACTCGTTGTGTGTGTTCAAGCATGGATTTAATGGGAGAGACAGCAAAGTTAAAAAGCCGTGTGATTGAAAGAGCTGATGAATCTAAAAAAACTGAACAAAAAAAAGAGAGCTTGCGAGGGTGTGTGTGTCGGTCACCGATGAAGTCAGCATCGTCACGCGGATAAGATAATCACCTTCCTCTAATGATGTGGCCACTCATCCCAGGGGGCAACCGCAGCCCACGGCACTGTGATGTTGACAATCGCAACACACACGCACACAAACCAGACAAGTATCAGGAAGCTCACAGGCGTGACAGCCAATTAATCTGAGGTACGGCAGAGAAGAGGAGGGAGACGCGGAGATTCGGAATCACGACAGTCCTCTTTGTCGAATCTCTTAGCACGGCTTTCCTCCCATCGGCTAATTAGTGTCTTGATGTCCCTCACTTTCCCTCTCTGCTGGGCCATGCATGTAGGTCTCTTTGACATTTACTGTAAATTCTGGCCTTTTTTTACCCTGCTAATTGGTATAAGCTGAATATTCTAAGTAAAAATAAATGCATGTTTGAATACAGGAATCATTTGACGCAGTTGTTTACATCAGATAGGATGTATATGCAACATGTGGACATGTTACATTTATTCAGCATTTATCAGAATGAACACACATTCATTATAAAACTGAGGGCTGCCTCTGTGTGATGCGTGAGACAGAGGCACTGGGTGTTTTGTTTCGTGCTTTTTAAAATAATAGTCCATACAGGTTACGTTGGTTTGTACATATGTGAAGTCGTAACCTTATTCTTTCATAGCTGCTCTGACAGTGCTGGCCTTTCATGTGATGCAGGGTTTTACATGCAAAGTCCAGTGATAAGGTGAACCCTCAATCTGCAGAAGCAATGCATTAACCCAATATGAGACTTTGGTGTGTTTAAATTGCTGACTTTCTCCTTCTTTTAAAGGTCAGCACAGACACACTCACACTGCAAATGAGTGTTTAGATCAAAACCGACTCCTGAAACAGAAGAGATACGAGGTAATCAATTTAGATGCTTGTTATACTGTGATTATACACACAAACCTATGCGCATGATGCAAGTAGGAATATGCAAATCGCAGTGGAAGCAGCCAGTCCGTGATAAATGATACGCCCATCGGGTTAGCTGGTGTGCACGGCACGCTGACAATTTTAAGATATATAAACTCCTTTCTTGTTTGTTTATCATTCTCTCTCTGTCTCCCATGTAAAAGAAAACCATTCATCAAATGTAAATAATGAGGATAGCTCGGCAGGTAACAGAAGAAAATAGGTATTTCATTTTTGTGTTTTGATGCTTTTCATCTTCCTTCTCCGCCCCCTGTATCTTTTTGCTGCCTTCCTGATACTTGTCATTGTATTGGAGCTGTTTGATGGTTCTCTTTATGATCATGTGCCCAACAGCATCTGACCGCAAGTGAAGTGTGTTTTCTTTGAACGGGTGAATTTTAATTTTAAACTCAATTAGCACCTGTGCACAAAAAAATCCACACACATCAGTTGCACAAACACACAAAAGCCAGCCCGTTTTACACAAACACACAAACACACACACACTAGGCATTGGCACAAATTAGACTGTGCAACACACACACACACACTCTTGAGTTGTGAAGCTAATTTGCCCGAGCGGACCTGTGTGAAAGGAATAATGAGGCTTTGATGACTTCTCTATAAGAGACGCGCTGTGACATCCTCTGCGACCTTCACATGACCTCTACACTTTCCTCTGATTTCTCCATCCCCCCTACTGTCGTGGTAATCAGCTCTTCTGATTGGCTGAACTCCACAGCATCAGATACAGTGAGTTGTTTAAAAAAAACAGTTGCCGCGGGTATTTAGATCTGAAACAGCTGATGCTATTTGGTATAAACAAAAATTCAAAAAAACTCTTGAAATTGCTGCAAGGTCTTTAAATAAATAGGCCAATGGAATGATCCAATGTGATTCTATGCTCTTGCAAGTGATCAGATGAATGGTACATAGACAAAGAGGTCCCACTTGTTCTCATGCAAGGACCTATTACATAATCTAGATAAAGCAAAGGAGAAACATAAGTGTGCTTGTTCATGCTTAAAATAGCACTGTAAACAGGTTTAAATATGGTACATTGCCAACTGTCTGCACCTGAAACGTTGAAGGGGAATTGCAATTGAATGTGATGCACTGAATGGGTATAAAGCATAGAAGGGTAGATGTTAAAAATTGTTGATGACATTTCTGTTGAAGTTAAGAGTGGAGGGAGGTGTGTGCACAATTTGAGTTCAAGAACACGAGTGTTCATTGCTGAAGGCGATCGCAGAGCCATGCGCTTTTATTGAAAGGAAATATATTTCCAACTACACATGTCCAACCAAATACTGGGATTCACTTTCAATGCGTAATTGCTGGTGACCTTGACTATGACCTGATGAAAGGGTTTTGGATGATGCTGTAACCCCTGTGTCGTATTACCAATAATCCAATTCATTGCCATCAGACTGCATTTGAACACGCACAATTGCAAGTGCACACATTTAGGCACCAACAATGAGGCAAAACAGCATGCATCATTCATTTTTTAATCAGTGCGCCGTCAGTATATTTGTCTAATGATCCATAATGCATAAGCAAGCTCGGAATTGGGTTTCGGTTGGAGGGACACGGACACAAAAAAATGCATTTAGCGCTTCACACGTGCGTGTGCATACATTTTAAATATGTTCCAACACCCACGCATACACAAAATCTTGCGCAGGTCTGGCTGAGAATAATGAAAAAGATACTGATTGTTTGGACGCTCTGAGGCATCATTGCCCTGCTATATTCACTAGCAGCATCGGAATGAATTAATCATAACTTTAGTCATTTCTCCAAATGTCCCGCTTGTGACTAACGAATATCAGGAGGTAATATGGGGCCGCGCTGAACTCTGCACATTTGTTTTCAGGCCGTGGTTGTTAAAATGTTCTTGGCTTGTTTTGCTCTGTTGTTCCTTATCATCCTGTTGTCTTTAAGGAGCTGAGCAGTTGACCAAAAAAAAAAAGAAAAGGGAACGATGAGAGGAATAGCAGCAAAGGAATAGGCAAGCAACAAGAGGTTCAAGTTGTGAAAGGTAGTGAGAGGGTAAGAGGGGTATAGGCAAGGGTGAAAGATTGATTGATAAAGGGTGAAGGGAGAAGAAACACTCACTTACTGTATGCTGTCATGGACCTGCCTAATGAGAACCAAGGGACCCTTAAAGGCCCTGACACACCAAGCTGACGCCGACGCCGACTGTTGCATCGCCGTGTTCTCCTGCGTCTTGGCCATGTGTCGCACTGAAACACACCGCAAAGACTTCAGCCGAACACGTACCAACTGCGCATGCGTGAGTGGCAATAACTCTCCTTACCAGCAGGTGACGGTAGTGTGTATTCGTCATTCAAAAGAGTCAACAACCGGAAGACAGAGAAGCAGAACAGACTATGTGATATAAACAAATAACAAATTCACTCTCGTCCATCGAAAACATGTTTCGTGCGGTACTGGAGCTATCAGCCATTGGAGTGTTGCTTGTGGAAGACATTCTCAAGCAACCGTTTTGCTTCTCGTGCACTGTTTCGCTAGCTGAACAGCCAATCAGAGTGAAGTATTTGTCCGACTGCCTGTGGCCGACGCACGGCCGATTCAACATGTGCGTCGGCCATGAAAGGCCAAATAAGGTGTGTCACGGCCGACGGTGCGGGACATACCAAATTGAGTTTGGGCGACAGGGCACGCTTCGTCGTCCGACTAACGAAAACGGACGATTTGGGCCTGGTGTGTCAGGGCCTTAAGAGTCCAGGGAGAGGGAGCAGTAGAAATGCTTTGAAAAATTGTGAGTTGACACGTACTGGAAAAGGGATCCTGGGTCTAAGTGTGTTGCCCTGACCACAGAGAATATGAGTGTGAGTGCACCCTTAAAGCCTGTGAAGCAAAGCACAGCTGCAGATGCATACACCCTCATATACTGTAAGCACATCAATACGTATTAACAGTTGATGTAATCATGCTCACACATGAACAGATGAACCCCAGTGAAGCAGAAAGAAGACCTTGCTTGGGCATTTTGAGTTCAAATTCAAAACTTTATTGCCGTGTTGGAGTATAGGAATTTTCTGTTCCCTGATCCATTTCACTCCTTGCCCTTTTCAAACGTGTCCTTCCTTCCTCCCAACCATCCAATGCCCTTCTCTCTGTTTACATCCTCTGTTGAGCTCAGCGTTGCTCCGTCTGATTTGTGCATGCAGATCTGTGCCAGCTTAAGAGCAGCATATCACCACCACCCCACTATAATGTGCAGTGTGTCGGCGTGCCCCGAGCTTGTACATTCATTTGATTTGTCAGTATAAAACCCATTAAGCCAAGAGATGGGCTGTGTTTGTTTGTATCTGCTTATAAGATCTTTGTCCTGCTACTCATTCGGAGAGGATTTGGCAGGGTGACAAACCTGATGTCGAAGCAGGTCATGTGGAGGGCAGCAGTTTGAGATTTTTCTACTGATGCTGATGTCAAAAAAGCTTCTGCGTAGACCGTTTTGAACAATGTGCAAGATCAAACAATAGTTCTGTTTTATAACAACCAAGACATATTTTTCTGACACATAGCATTTCATTGTGGGTCAAGGTGAAAGGATCAGATACATTCTCCTTTTCAGAAACAGACATAGCAAAGCCCTCTGCACTGCAAACAGCGCTATATATCACAAAATGAAATAACATTAATATGACAACTGCATAAAATAGTTTTATATTCAGTAAAAAGACAAGGCTGACATTCCAGGTTAATTATTTTTTAGAATTACTGTACTGAGAGTAGTAAAACCCTTCAAATATGTTCGGATCACGGTACAATACATCCATCTTAAGTCTTGTTGATGATATCATAAACTGAGGCCAAACATGACATCAAAACCATGTTACACGTTGTATCAACTGTCTTCTAAACCAAAATGACAAGTATGAACTTACTTTTGGAAGAATGTACAGACCAAAAAGCAGTCCAACAAAAAGAGGTGGGCTCGGTCACGGTTATATTTAACCATGATTTACTAATTTTCTAGAACAAAACTTATTTGGATAGTTTAGACTTTGGTAGCAGTTACAGAAACATGTGGCTGGCAATGATCAGAACCAGTATGTATGTAAAACAATGTAACAAAACAAGGCAACTTAGCACATTGGGAGAGGAGGAGACCAAAGGTATTCTGACATTTTATCTGACGACTTTGTTATTTTTGTATTATTTTTTAAGAGGATGACAGAGAGAGGATGACAGAGAGGACAGGAGGGCAATGCAATGTCAAGGTGAACATATTACATATGTACTAATAAGTTGTTGATGGTAATGTCATAATAACATTATTAGAAAGGTAACCTGCAATAGAAGGCTACTTGTCAGTTAACAATATGACGTCTACTAACCAATCAATGCTGAGTGTAGTGAGGCACAGCTTGCTGTAGGTGAAAATAAAATGACCTCAGCATGTCATGTATTGTTGCTTATTGTGCTTCCATAATTGCATTATGAAACCATGGGCGGCGCCAGGATTTTTGTGCTGCAGTAGCTTTGCAGTTGCTATATGACAGCACGGCGTTGCTAGTTAATTTTCAAAATAAATAAACAAACAATACCAGTGGGCCAAGCACAAGCCTGTTCATATTGTAGCGTTCACCGCTATTCAAGATCATAGCATCACTCGAGCCTTCAATGTCGAAAACGTTCTCTTTATTTTCTGTTATTGACGGCCACAGCCACGCCTTACAGAACCAATCAATAGTATAACACTCATTATGACTTTTCCCTACACTCGAACACAACTCCTACCGTCTCGTACTCCCTCCACACACACCGGAAAACGCACACACACACCTGGAAGGGGCGGTCTCTCCCTAACTTCCCACCAACAACATTGCCTAAATAACTTTACAAATGTACTAAAACTGTGCACATCTGATAACTGAAATAACTACTTGGACACGCTACAATATTATCCTTAATATTTACATTAAAACATTCCTTTGACACTTATAACATTACTTTGTAAGGTAAGCACAACCAAAATAAGTTTGTAAAAGCATAATTTGAACACTGTTTCTGTGCTCCTACAATATTTTTGTATAATACCATTACACCCTGAGCGTACAAGTACACAATATAGCGATCGTTCACTGTTTCAACTGGCATGCTGTGGCATTTAACCTCATCATCACACACACACACACACACACACACACACACAAACACACACACACACACACACATACACACAAAAGTTAAACAAGTACAAACCACAGACTGTCTGTGTCATGGCGAATACAGTCGCTGGTTTATTTATGTATGTAGGCCGTTGTTGTGAGTGTGGACGGAGTAGGCCTATATACAACATTAGCTTAGCCTGGTCGACCCGATCTTCATTCAGAAAACAAGCATTTTAAAAGTGTTTTTGCCTGCCGTCTGTCTGCAGACTTGTCAAGCATTAATTCATGATTTTTACTAACCGGTATCTGTATGTTATTACTTCGGCATCATTTAGAAACGTGTATTACAATTTAATCACGGTAAAATATGTTCATTTTGTTGTAGTTGTAGCTAGGGTGACCAGATGTCCCGCTTTGCGCGGGACTGCACAGCATTTTCACGACTTTTGGTGTGTCCCGCAAATTGAGACGATGTCCCGCATATTTCATTTTAACGCTTTTCTTTAAAATCAAGAGTCATCCAATGGCTGTTGAGAAAGCAGGGAAGGCTATCATCACGGGGCTGTGTTTGCTGTCAATCAAACTGTAACACACGGCGGGTGTGGCCCCGCCGAACGGGTGTGACACGGCGCGCGTGGCCCCGCCGAACAACAACAACGAACGCAGGCGACGCAGCAGGTTATGGAAAATTGAGGAAACTAAAACTACAGCTAAGAAGAAAAGAAGATGCACATACAAAGACTGGGAAGACACTTAACCGTGGGTGAAGCTAGTGCAGGGCGACTCTCAGAGTGTTTTTTGCAATCTTTGCAAGAGTAATTTTTAAATTTCACATGGTGGTGAATACGACGTCAAAAGACACCGAGAATGCGATTCTCACAAGAAACGTGTCGCTCAAAAAGAGACATCCCACTCTATGGAGACATTCCTACTCAAACCAAAAAATGATGGCCACTCAGACAAGGTAACAGCAGCAGAAATAACCAGTGTTTACCATACAGTGCAACACTCCCAATCATACCGGTCAAATGACTGGTAACAAGCTAGCTCCGACCATTTTTCCAGACTCTGAGATAGTAAAGAAAATGTAATGTGGTCGTACAAAAGCAGCGTCCATAATAACAGATGTGCTTGCCCCTGCCTCTGTGGAGAGTTGTTTGACAGAGTCAAAGACACCAGTGGTTCTAGGTGTGTGTGGGGGCCCCACCTGCTGTTGCTGTGTTGGACACAACTGAAAGCTATTTTATTTTATGTATTATTATGTTTCTGTTCCCTCCTGGCCAGTGTTGGTTTTATTTTATCTATTCATTTATGTTGTGCCTACTTGTACAGGTAATACACTAGTTGAATTAAGAAGATGCATTTCTAAACACTTGAAGTGAATAATGCCTGCTGCCTTGGTTAGCCTTAGTTTACTTTTCTTTATTAAAAAACTGCATTTTGACTTCACTTTCTGCTCTGTTGTTATATATTTGTTAAGTTTTTTTTTTCCGGTGGGCGTAGGGGGTGCTGTTGAGAGGGTGTCCCACATTGTCCCACATTGTCCCACACAGCCATACTCCTTGTCCCACATTTGGTTTGTTGGGATCTGGTCACCCTAGTTGTAGCTCCCGAGCCAGTTTGAATGATGCGATAAACACATCTGGCAGCCGTGGTGAAACCATGGGTGAAACTCGAGCGTTTAGAGCGATGGAGCGAACAACGACCCCTGATAGATCTCGCGAGAATGTGTATAAATATAGATACATTTTCATAACAAAACAATGGGGTTGCTAAGCCGTTGCTAGGCCAATTGTTGTATACGTACAATTAAACAATAAAAGAACTTTGGTTAAAACATCGGTTGACATTTTTAATGTGTGAAAGGTCCAAGCAAATTATTCAGTTTTTTCTATCATCCCTTCAATGTCTCATCCGACTCCTGCCCTCTCCTTTGTGGAGCAGTTTAAGAGTTGTATAAAATTGCAAGGTAGAATAGAGTTTATTTAAAAACGTCCTCCTTGTTGGACTCTCCAGTTCTCTCTAAGGTCAGCGCTGTCAAAATGGTTTGCAGTTCAGACAAAGAAAATACTTTATCACCACGAGTGAGTGCACATCTTTTAATTTCAGTAAATGCAATTATGTTTGTGCTATAATGCTTGTGGATTTATAAGTTTAACCCTAACACTGAATTACTTATGAGAAACGTTGCAAAAATACCTTTCTGTACATTTCACCAAGGAAAGTTCAGCTTTGCCACTTCGTTCTGTAAACCTTTCTCTCAAGCATCTATCTTTCACGGCTTCACTTCATCCATCTGCTACATATAGATCAGTTCTCAAAGATCATTCCTCCTCTCCTTCTCTGCTTTTTTTTCTTATCTCCTCCTAAGAAAGTCAGACCCATACAGCCTCTAAAGCTGTCATCCCATGTGCAGCTTAACAACGCTCCTCTCAGCAGGCAGGGTGCATCAGGCCTTTACATTATACGTGATCTCCTAAAGATGTTCTCAGCATGATCCTTACATGCGTGATAGGTCTTCTACTTAACTGTATGTCTTCTAGTCATGCTTTGCCGGGATCTGGGGGTTATCACACACATTCATGGTATAGAGAATACTACATACTAGCTATATGCAAGGAATACGAGCAAGTATTATTAAACTCCCCCCCCCCCTCCCCCCAGTTCAGCTGATGGAAATCCCCTATAGGGTGTTTGCAGAGCTGAAGACAGTGTTCTGTTAATAGGATCTAATTGGAAATGGTTGGTGTTAAGGAAGTTGCTTGAGTTGCCTGAACCTAATCCTGTGGAAATCCCCAAGAAGTTAATAAGAATCTATGTGCTCCGTCCTGAATGTAGGACAGTGGTTTCCAAATGGAACTAAGCCTTCAGACTTTTGTGTGTAGCAGTCACACAAAGTTGAGAATACAGTAATTCAATGCTCTTTACAAAAACAAAACAAACTTCTTAAGTATGTTGTTGAGGTATACGCCCAGTTTTACAGTGACGGTGCGTACACGCGGTTCCATCACGTGTTGCAACGGAGATGCTTCCCATTCACTTTGAATGGGGTGACGTCACGTTTTGCCGACCTGCATTGTGGTTCCGTCGCTTTGCCTCCGTTGCTCGCTTCGAAAGTTGAGAAAAGTTCAACTTTTCAAGCTTCGACGGAAGCGCCAGCCAATCAAATCATATGCCAGTACAAGCGCTAGCCAATCTAACCGCATGCTTGTGTGTCCGGGGCGGGAGATTAATGTGATTAGTTGTTGGTCACGCGACAGACACGCCCACCGGCAAGCTTCAACACGACAGAACCGTGTGGACGATACGTAACAAGCTATTGCCTTTGTCTAGTTTGATTAGATTATATTCAACTTTATTGTTGTTGCACATAATACAACCTAATGCAGGTTTCATCCAACCAGAAAGTGCAAAGAGTAGATGCCGTTTATTCACAGTATATTCAAAGTTGCTTAGTAACATACACGGATAAATACAGTTGTTATAGATACAGATGAAATAACTATTAAAACAGAGGTAACAACTATATGTCACAAAGCAGTCTAATTCCACTTGTGTTTTTGATTATGCTTAACCTCTGTTAGGAGGAATACTTTATCCAATTCAAATCATGATCTCATTTCAGCTCTAGAAAGTACAAGGTATGTATGTGGTTGATAATTCAGCTCTTTTCTGTTTAAGTGCATGTAAGTTATGTATTTCTGTAATTTACATTAGCCTAAAATGCAGGGGAAACATTTAAAAAATATATGTTTAATTGGGAAAGTGGTGGAAATCAAATTAATTTGGAAGTTGCTAATACTGATATGTGTTTCATCATCTATAGACGGCAGTTTAATAGAGTTGCTGTAGTTAAGCACGTCTGATGTAGATTGCTGCGTGGGAACTGTTTCCTCTTTCGTTGTTTTGGACTGGAGTGGTCAAACCTGTCCTTTTCTGGCCTCATATGAACCGATCTTCCTGCTCAGCCCCATGGCGCATGTCTGTCCCTAATTAATGCCCCTACTGCAGTCTCTTGTTAAAGACGTAGATGGATAGAGGAAGTGAAAAGGGGGAGGGGGGAGAGAGAGAGAATGATTGAGTAGAGAAGGGAACTATCTAATATTGATTGTATTTGCATAAATAGCTGCAGTTGTTGTTAAAAGCCCTGCATGATCCCACTAGCTAGCTTTGCTTTCTAGAGGCTGAATGAGGGGGGAAAACATGTTGTTTGGAGTCAAGAAAATGCATGGATTTCCTGCAATGCGACATTGTGTAAGCCTCTCAATCAAGCCATCCCAAAGGCTAAGCCACGACCTGTTCACTTTCTAATTTGTACCAATTCTAGTGCCATTAGTGAGTTCCCTGTAGAAAAGCATAATATAATGATACTCTTTTGTTGAGTTGGTCATCAATACAATTAGGTTAAACAAAACACCTGGGGAGCGACATTTAGTCTGTAGTCTATTAGTCTGTATATCAGGGATGGCACTTAAGGTGGCATTTGTAGAGGGGCATCATGGTGAAGTGCATAAAGAAAAAGGGATTAGGATTGCTTTCTCTTCTCTTGCCTTGTCCCCATCATCCATGCTGCTCTCAGTTTACTTCCCTTCCAGCTCTGCAGTCTCTGCCCCTGGACCCTCAGTGAGGTGAGCCCTGATGATCTTGTGTGTGCAGGCAGTGGCTGGAATATAGATGATACTATTAGTCGGTGTTGTGGAAGTACAGAGAGTGAGTCGCAGCATGCAAAGGAGTGTAGCACTACATGTCTGTGTATAGTATATGCATTTTAAAAAGTGTCTTTAATGATATTGAATATTTACTATAAGCTTCAGCCCTCTCTGCGGTTTTAGAGGTTATGCAGAGGGTTTTGATTTCTAGTCATTGCAAAAATAGCAGTGTTCAAATATATATTTATATCCAGCTACAGTACAATCATTTTTTGGCACTGACTTAACCACAATTCTGGTAAATGATTAGAATCCTCAGTTATTTTCCTCTTAAGAATAGAGTGAGAGTCTAAACAACCTGTCGTACCATTTAATTTAAAGGGCACCTATCATGCAAAATGCACCTTTGTACGTCTTTTATACATGATTATGTGTCCCCGGTGTTCCAGGGAACTCGCCAAGTGTCAGAAAACACAACCCTCTCTATTTTCCTCCTTCGCCAAATCTCTAAAAAAGGGGCTGCAACGGATCTGAAAAAAATGGATCCACATTCCGACACTTTTCTACGTCACAAAGACGTACTCCGCTTATTGGTCAACTCTCCACCTATCAGGGGAATGAGCCACGGCCACGTGCATTGACAAACCTCTCATTCGCATATAGGCTATCGGCAGGCTAAATCAACCCCAGTCACATCTGTGTTTCTGCCTGCTCTTGCTAGGATGTCTAAGCCAGTTAAACGTTGTGCTGTTGTTGGCTGCAAGACTCGGAACAGGGGACTGCATGCAATGCCATCAGTGCAAAAGAGAATAATCTGTGGCTAGACTTCATTTTCAAGGGACATGTGCCAGAAGACCCCGGCAGATTTCTGTGTGTGTGTTCCAAACATTTACCACGGACATGTTTATGAACTTCTCTCAAGTCCAACACGGATATGCCTCCAAACTAATGCTACACCCGGGATCAATACCAACCATCCGGGACCAGGCCAGTGAGGACACATCCAATTCTGAAGTTGTAAGTTTTTATTTAGCGGTGTTTTTCCTGATAAAGCTATCTCTAGCTTGTAGTATGTAGCATGTAGCATGTAGCTTCGCCGTATCAATGTCGCCTCAACCCCAACTAGTAATCGGTTAGGTGTTTATATGTTCTTGTAACATTTATTTTGTACGCTCCGCAGTCTTTGCTTTGTCTTTTATTTTAATTATCAGGCATTTGCGAACATGTTCAGACTGCCGTAATGGCGATCTGTGTGAAGGCTGTAAAGCCACGCCTAGCCTAGCCGATAACACAAGTATTTATTCTCCTATGTATTAGTATTTTGTATCCTCTAAAAAATCATATTGAGTAAGTTATAATAACAAACGTAATCTTCTGGAGGTAAGTGCCGTTTTTTCCAGCGTTATGTAAAAGCTTTTGTGATTGTAGTCTGTAAGAACGATCATATATCATCGATCTGTAAGCTAAGCTACGCTAAGCTACGCTACGCTACGCTAATGAGACATGCCGTTTTTTGCAGCGTTATATGGAAAAGCTTTTGCATGTTTACTTGTTTGCGCACATGAATATAAATGGGGGTGTGTTAGGATACAACACTGTATGTATGTATGCGAGGGGACACACACCACGAGTAAAACGGAGCTAAAGCCCTGGTATGTTGTTGACGACATGTATATTCTAATCTAAACCACTTTTTTTGTTGTGCTTTTTTTAACATTGCACAGGCTACGTGGCCAACTTGATGGACCTCATCTTCGACCAAGTCTTTGTGGACCCTGCACCATTATGAGCAACCTGACAGGGAGGAGGTCATCGCCGGGTATGCTACACGGTTCAATTTGGCTGCTGTCTGAACCCAACATAGACATTTCACGGATCAGAGGACAACGCAGGCCGGAATCACCACTCTGATCCTGATTCAAATAACCGTTGATTTTGACAATAAAGTTCCGAGTTGATATCAAATGTGTCGTGATTATTCATGTTTGGATGGGTAAAGAATATTCTGATTTCAAAAGCATAAGGTTGTGTGCGGACTTGTTGTCGTACACATGGGTGTGTTTTGCCATTGCTGTGTAGTATATAATAGTACATGTACAATGACAGAATGAAAGATTGCATAAAGCCATATACACCAGTATTTATTTTCATGAACAATATTAGCATTCGTTTTACAATTTCAGTCAAAACCAAATCCAGGATGGTCCACCACACAGGTTACAGAGTCCTCATGTTCCTGCATCCGTCTTTACACCTAGTGTGATAAACATATATTGAATGACATGTGAAAAATGTATTCTCTAAACAGACAACTTAGTGAAGCTAATGTTACGTGTGGTATCTCCATGCAGCACATGCTCCGGTTCAGAAGGCATCGTGGCGCAAGTTGCACATGTACCCCTTTAGAAAGAAGTCAATAACTGAGCTTTTAAAACACATGAAACACACATTGCTGACAACTGAGATGTTTGCACCTCCACCAAAACCTCCGCTGCTTCAGTTTCTGGATCAAATTGATAATATGCTTGAACACATGCATTGCTCTGAGATGACATGTGTATTCCACACTCGTAATCACAGCAAGCATGGTAACGTGACTCTCGCCGGCTCTTCTGCAGGGGGCGTGGTCAGCTGCTGCTCAGAATTTTCATAGGCAGGTTTGGAATAAAGCGAAAATGATCGAAACGAGGCATGGCTAAAAAATGATCTGTTTGGTATTTTGAAAAATAAAATGTATAAATATACCTTATATAGGTATGGTCATACACTATATCATTTAAATATAGCATGATAGGTCACCTTTAACTTTTTAGCGTTTATGCAATTAAAAGTTTAATAATAGTATGAAAAGTGAATTGATTCCATTTGAAAACCATGTTGAGTCTGTGAAAAGTCGACAGGCAACTTCACATATAACCAACAAGCAATTCAACGAAATATAAACACATTTAAATAGATTTTTTTCTCCACACATCACATCCAATTTGAGTGTGTGTGTTCGTTGTGCTTGTATCCATTAAGTACCACAAATTATTATAAACTAATCCGATTCTCATGCCACAGAGTATTATAGACATGTACTTACCGTCACAGAAACTACAGATCATTTCCAGTCTGGTATTGATTTTGGAACAAGAGAATGAATTTGCATTGACTATGTCAGGCAATATATTCTTGTGCTGAGAAGAGCTTAAAGTTACTCATCTGCTGTATTCATGAATTGGGCAGCGTGTGGGCAGTAGCTGGAAACTGGTGGGCAGATAAAGCCGTTAGCAAGTGAGTTTTTATGAACTCACACACCCGTGACTGGCACCGTCAACGTAAAGGTGAATATGTATTTACATGTCTCAGTGTGTATGTGGACCATCAGCATGTGTGCTTGTGTTTGAGTTTTAGTCCATATTTTGAGAGAGCTAGCAGAGCTGATCAGTGTCCATGCTGAGGGCTTTGTCACAGCTGACCTATATTACATGAAAGCAGCTGGATCAGTGGCCTGCAGGGACAGCAAAAGAGTTGTGTTCTAATTATCTCTGCAGCTAGCAACACATCACAGTCGTGCACACACTCGCACAAGTATGCACACGCACACGATTTTCGGCAAATCAATTGGAGCTCATGAAAGCATCTGCCATGCTCTGCTTGACGAACGACAGCGGCAGATCCTCTGTTTGGAATTGGCAAGGATACACAACGCATATTAAAGACCTTGTGTGATCATGGACCATGCACTTTGGTCTGTGAATGCGACTGTGTGTCACAACTCTATTTTACTAAGCAAAATGTAATTACAAGGTGATGTGCTGCTACAATGAAGTCAGCATTGTGTTGTGTCATTCAGGAATTGTAGGAATGCATACAGCATGTTTTAGAAAATTCCTCACTATATTCAAACTGTAAGTGTCTGGGTATAAGCTGCTGTTGCCATGGAGCCTCAAACCAACACATGCAGAGGTTTTGTTAGCTATAATGAGGCAGAAAATGACAGAGCGAAAACAGCCCAGGGTGCTAATGCTAACAGCTAATAGTAAAAACGGGACTAATTGTTAATGGAAGGGTAATAAAGTGTCTGGAACCCCATGGCATCCTTAAATGTGACTGCAGTTAGCTTCTTAGCATTTAGCATTCAGCTCACTCAGACACATCAAGGACAAACGTGCACCACTTTGTTCTCTCTTTTACCCAATTATTCCCATTTAACACATTTGTATACACAAACACACACGGCCGAGTTGTGACAACAGGAGACACATTTTTTTTTTCTTTCTGTGTAAGACCCAGTGTGTATTTTTTCATGTTTTCTGAAGTCCAAGTGATTTCACACATTCTGCCACCTTTAGGAGGTAATTGGATGCAGCATGCACTCAATTAAGCTGTTAGCCTCTAAGATTGCTCTGCTCTCTCTTTCTCTCTCTTTTTTCTGCCTCTTTTTCTTTCCGACCCTCACTTCAGCACTTACTTCCCATTACTAATCTTGCTCTTTCCACATGCACTTCACTGTTCGTATGCTTCCTTTGTCCGTCCATTTGTGAATCCAGGGCCTTTTGCACTCCAAGCAGGGGAGCTGTATCATTAGCCAG
This sequence comes from Harpagifer antarcticus, assembly GCA_902827135.1. Taxonomy (NCBI): domain Eukaryota; kingdom Metazoa; phylum Chordata; class Actinopteri; order Perciformes; family Harpagiferidae; genus Harpagifer; species Harpagifer antarcticus. The sequence continues at coordinate 2,102,259 of CADEHL010001417.1, forward strand.
GCAGTCAGGGGAGCGTCTTGTTTCAGGACCAACGGGCACAGCGGCACATTTTACACCACATTGAATCTTTAGGCACCGCCGGGGACTGTTTTACAGGTCGGGGCTTATGAGGAGGGGTGATTTTCCCATGACAGAGAGAAACTGTACTGTACCTTCTTTAGAGAAATGAAAGAGAAACAGTGCTTAATGCTTCCTGTCAGGTACGATTGTGTTTGCATTAATCCGCTCATTTGAGCATTTTGCAGTTTGAGCTTCTCTGATGATTTTCTTTTGGTTTTTCATTTCCTCTTCCTCTCTGCAGAGTGACTGAAAGCGACTTATTTAGCCGGCCGTTTCTACCTGACGACATGGAGCACCATTTCCTGATGAGACTGTGGTAAGTTTGCATGTGAACACACAAGCACACACAATCACAGGTGTAATTCCTGCAGCTACTTGCCACCTGTACCCTCGCATATAAATCCCACTTCTGTCTTGTGCGTCCTTGAAATTCATCTCCTGAAGGAGTACACAAGGGTTCCCAGTGGAATCTCTCAAGGATTAACCGGCGGCAGTTGAGCCGCTTTAAGCAAGTGTGGATCTGAAGCGTGCCACTCACTCTGTTCTCTCTCCTCGGTCGCTAGTCTCTTGTGTTTGATCTCACGCGTGAAGCAGTATTGATTGAGTTCCTCTTTGTAGATGTTGTGCTTTTGAAGCTGCAGTCCATATTCATGGCAGAACACAATTTAAGTTGTACCTACCATGCCTGGGATGGGAATGCTGCTTTCCAGAGGTCACAGGATGCACTGTTCGGGCCTCATACAGGAAGCATAACACCAACACATTTCCTCTTATTTTCTTTCTTATTTTGTTATAACCAACTGATTTAGGATTTTCCAATGTCCTCTTATTTTTGCTATTCTCTTTGGTAAAATAAACTTTGATGTAGGGTTAGAGCACTCTTACCAAAATAAGAACAATTATTTCGTTTTTCAGTCCACAAATTGTTTGTCCAGCAAGAAAAACATGTTTTTCAGTTTTAGGAACAGAGGATGATATATTTATTCTAAATGTGGTTATTATATATTCCAAAGAAGACGATAAGGATGATATTGTGTGCTTTCAGGTGCTGAATGGCTGACATACTGCTACTGTTTTACTTTGTAAAACGTTTTTTTGGCAGTGGTATTCATCATTCAGCACGACTGAGATCAGATTTGGATAGTAAAGAATGCTTGGTGAATTTAGAGTTGACTGGTATTATTATTTTGTTTTTTAAGAGAACATTTTCGTTAGTCTTGCTACATGAGGCTTATTCTTTTGTAAGAACCTTGACACGACAAAGCTGGCCTTACATTTTGGAAAACGATTAGTGAAGAGAGTGATACAGAAAGAAAGGAGATACAGATGACAGACAAGTGCTGGCTGGCACAGTAGTAAAGTAAAACGTAGCAGGCAGGGCCGACCGATTGTGCTGGCCCGAGGTTGTACTACTATTCTTATCCTTCGTCTCCTCCTTTCTTCACTCTCTTCTCCCCTCCCTTCTTCCTCCGGAGTCTTTTGTTACCGCTGTGACGCCGACGCTCTTCAGTCCATCTGGTGTCTGGAAGCACTCTGGATCTATGTGCTGCTCCTCTTTAATTGGCTAAAACCACTTAACTGTCTCCCATCCATCTACCTCCCATCTATTTGTCATTTGATTTATTTGGTGTATTGTGTGGAAGTTTGAGGGAACACATATAAAACAAATACACATCCTATCATCCTGCAAAAAAGTGCCATACGAGTTATACATAAAACTACGTACAGAGAACCAACAAATAAATTATTCATCAAACTAAAAACACTAAAACTATAAGACCTGGTTGACTATAAAACTATTCAAATGATGTTCAAAGCCGCATATCAACAATTACCTCATAATATCCAGGGACTTTTCACACGGAGAGAAAGCATGCACATGTTGAGAGGAAACTGCATTTTCAAAAAACCACCCGTACGAACAAATACCAAACTTCATTGCATCGCATCAAAAGGTGTTAGTCTGTGGAATAACTGTAATGATGCACTGAAATATTGTACAAGTCTATCTAAACTAAAAGTATTATTTAGGAGCCAAATCATTAATGATTATGAACAGGACCTGTAAAATCCCATTTGTTGTTATTTCTTGTAATTCTAAAAGTAATTTCTTTCTGATTGTTTTGTAAAAAACAAAAAGCAAACAAATTAACAAGACAAACATGTCGCTGATGACGATGACCTAATATTTTATTTATAAGAAAAATATATGCTAGAGGGGGTAGGACCAGAAAAGTTTCTTTTAAGCTTCTTCTTGCCCCTGTTGAACATGACAGAGACTGTTCTAATTATTATTGTTTTTTTACTTTGTTATAATTATTAATTTGAGTGAGGAAAAAAGAGAATATATATATATATATATATATATATATATATATATATTATTGTTGTATGTTTTTGTTTCTGACATGTTCAATAAATTGACAAAAATAAAAAAATGTATCTTAGTATCCATCAGCACCTCAGCTGATTCAGTCATGCACCCCTCTGTTTTGTTAAGTCGGATAAACCAGACACCTCTAAGGGCTCTGAAGGGCCATTAGAGACAAAGTACCCCGTGTGAGCATTTCCTGTGAGGTGATGGTAAGGCAGGATGGATTGTGATGCTTTATACAAGTGAAATTACTGAATCATCAAAATGTAATAACCGGAAATCCTTTGCACTGTTGCTACGGTGATATTCCATGCATGTTATATCTGTCAGGGCCATTCACTTCTGACAGGTGTGTGGTGTGTGTGTGTGTGTGTGTGTGTGTGTGTGTGTGTGTGTGTGTGTGTGTGGGTGTGTGTGTGTGTGTGTGTGTGTGTGTGTGTGTGTGTGTGTGTGGTGTGTGTGTGTGTGTGTGTGTGTGTGTGTGTGTGTGTGTGTGTGTGTGTGTGTGTGTGTGTGTGTGTGTGTGTGTGTGTGTGTGTGTGTGTGTGTGTGTGTGTTGTGTGTGTGTGTGTGTGTGTGTGTGTGTGTGTGTGTGTGTGTGTGTGCGTGTGTTTGTTTCCCCTGCCATGTCCATCGGTTTCTATGTGGAGCCCTTTCAATGTGAAGCATCCTACTCATTGCATGGCCACTTATAGATCTTATTCAGTTCAACTTACGATTTAATTAGGTTTCATTAGTCAATCAATCAATCAGTGGTTATTTATATATTTTATTAGTGAAGCCTAAATGCTGTTGCTATGGTTACATGCATTGAATCACATATACCTTGTAAGTTTGAACAATTCATCTGAGTGTTTATGAGATAATTACTGAAGTTCTGCAGCACCTATGTATATTTATTTTTGTGCTTTTAGTGAAATACTCCATCTGTTTGAAGTAAACATTTTGATAAGATTATAGTGGACATTTGTCACCTGTGCCCTCACATATAATACAAACCACAAAAACTACAAACTGCTTTCTTTGGAAGTCATTACAAGACAAAAAGGTTGTAAACTTCTGGTTTAATCGTTAACAATACATTTAAGCTTCGCGTCGGGCCGAACCACGCCCCTTAACTGTGATATAATAGGCGCTTTCACACCGGAGTACTTTTACCCGTACTTTTCCCGTTTAGTTCCGTTAGTTAGTTGTTTGCGGCCTGCCAGTAAACCCAAAGCAGAAGAAGAAGAAGTGACGTCAGTGGCTTCATTAGCGTAATCTTCCCTCAGGGAACTTATTCCGGTGTGAACACAATCGGCTTTTAGTCCCATGCGGGTACTAAGTGCTGGGAACTAAGTGCTGGGAACTAAGTGCTGGGAACTAAGTACGGCAAAGTACTTGGTGTGAAAGCGGCTAGTGACCATATACCACGGCCTGAAGTGAGCTATTGCTTTTATAAAACGGTTACCAAGTGTGGCAATATGAAAGAAAAATACACACGCTAATTTAAATAGTTTGTATTAGTAAATAATGATGTTCAAAATAAAATAGTCCCTCCGTTGCCTTCTGCACAAAACATAGTGTGAGGTGGTTGCTATGCAACAGCACTAACAGCTAGCGAACATATTAGACAGAGAGCGTTGATCGATTATTTGGCTATTTATTTACATTCATGTGTATGTTTATTGTACACCCACCATAGACTGTATATTGTGGTGATTCACATTATTCACCCACGGATCTATGGGTTGGGGTATTGTTCCGCACGGACATTTGAGTGAGCCGGACTTCCTGTTTCCGCCGGTCTTCGCTTCCCGGGCTTGAAGTTGTTTACATGTGTGTTCAGATGCTAAATAAAAGTATAGCTTGTCACTTTGATACCCCGCCTCCGACTCCCGTCTCTTGGCACTACATTGGTGACCCCGACATAAGTCTCGTTGAAGGATCCGAGACTGAACCGAGCATGGCAAGTAACGCCGTTTTTTTCAAACTGCCGGAGTTTTGGGAGACATCTGCGGCTGCATGGTTCGCTCAGGCGGAGGCTCAGTTCGCCCTCCGCGGAGTGACTGACGACGTAGCACGCTATTTTCATGTAGTTTCGGCGCTGGGGAGCTCCACTGCGACCCGGACGGTGGGCTTTATTAAATCTCCTCCTGCCCAGGATAAATATGCAGCGTTCAAGGCTTTCCTGCTAAAGACTTTCGAGCTGTCACGGTCGGAACGGGCCCGACGCCTGCTCGCTATTCATAGCCTGGGGGACAACAAGCCTTCTGACCACATGGAGATGATGCTCAGCCTGCTGGGTACGGAAGAACCTAATTTTTTGTTCATAGAACTGTTTCTTCGGCACATGCCGCCGCATGTACAGACAGCGCTCGCTAACACAGCTATTACTGAGCCCCGCGCTTTGGCCGAAGAAGCCGACCGGTTCTTCCTGGCAACCCAGCATTTTGCCCCGGAGGTGCTGGCCCCGACACGCAGCGGCACCTCCCCTGGTACAGGCATGCCACCTAGCAGAAGCTCCGGGGCCGACGTCAGCAACTCCAGCCCTGGCCTGTGTTATTACCATGCACGCTACGGGGCGAAAGCGAAGATGTGCCGTCCTCCCTGCACCTACAAGGTAACGGGAAACGCCAAGGCCTGCGCTCGGTAGTGGCCGCGAGCGTGGGCATATCCAACCGGCTTCTGTTCATCAGGGACACCCTCTCTGGTTGCAGACTCCTTTGTGACACAGGAGCCCAGCGGAGCTGAAAAACTGTCCAGCATCAGTAGCATTGCTTACTCGGTTACTTGTATAGGTTGAGGTTGTTCTAGGCTGTTGCTTAGCGTGGCGTGAATATTTCTCCACTTTCTCCGGTCCCCGAGATTCGGCTTCCAGTAGCTCTGGAGAGAGCTTTCGCACCTATGGCCACTAACGGTCATAATTTCTCTGCTTTGTTTCAAGACCCGCATCAGAAAGCTTTTGAATGGTGGTACTTTCCAGTTGGTCGACCTGCTCTTCACGTAGCTCTGCATGTCGTCGTTTAGGCGCTTTATTTTCTGGAGATAGGCACTGCTCAATCCACTCCTCCATAGTAAGACCACCCGGGAGGTCGAAGTTAACCTTAAAGGTTTCCATGTTAAGCTTAGTTAGTTAGTTAGTTTCGTAACGGACGTAATGTAACAGTTGTAAAGGTTGTAGCTGTTTCTGAGACGCGGAGGGATACTGACTTGTGAAAAGTAACTGCAATTCTACCCATGATATACGCTCATTATATCACAGATAAGAACCAATCAGATTGCTTGATTTGACTTGTCCGTTTTATAATGTAATTTATAACATTTTCATTTTTAAAATCTTGCTTGAAAATCTTAGTATGAAAAGGAACAATTAGGTTTGCTGTAAATACATTTTAGTGTCGTAAAATACCAGTATTTCTTCCTGAAATGTAGTAGTATAAAGTACTAGCTAACAGCTTGGGTCCACTATTACTTCCTGTTAGCTGATGTCACTCAAATACATAGCAACAGGAGACAAATTGGGACATTCAGACTTTCTTGTGTTTATAGGGGTCTAAATAGGGTTGTATGAAGTTAACTAGCATTATCATCCCGATTTTTTGCATACTGTTTCGGCTCTGTAATTCTACATCATTTTACAGTAGAGTGAGCTCTCTTAAAAAGGCCTTAAATTGATGTCATGTGAGTTGTATTTTGCGGAGATGAGTCACCTCCCTCCATTTTCCCCCCTTCACTCAAGTTCCACTTGTGAATGGGTGCCTGTGTGGGTGTGCATATATTATCACATGCATGTGTGGGTGAACTTAATGCTTGCATGCTTGTGGCTCTGTGCCCAGTCTCCTGGCACACAGCCTATGGTTTCTGAGAGAGTAAAACTTCAAACAGCAGCTTTCTGCAGTAGTGAAGGACAGCATCTCATTAGAAAGCACATTAGGATGTGTGTAGTTTGGTTTATGTAGCTGTGAATAAGTAGACAGAAGTGAGCCTGCTGGAATAGGTTATCAATTGTGCTTCTTGATTATCTTCAGTGCAGCTTATCAGCAGCAGATAAGAGAATTAACCTGATCATTTTCCCTGGAGCACTCCTGCATGCCAACCATCTTTAAAACATTATTACATGAATGATTACATGTAATGTACTTTCTTGTTTTGATAATATACTCACTAAGATAAATATACCTTACTAATAGTTATTATTCATACAGTATTGTGTTATTTCTCATATCAAAAAGTGATTGACTCTCCTGCTGCTTCTTCCCCGAGCTGCACAAACAGAAGCCTATCCATCACTCTCAAACCTTCAGATCCTGCTTCACATTACTGACAGGGAAAATTGACACAATAAAAGAGAGATAACAAAAAAACATGTAATAAATGTGTTCATTATTTTGTGCCACGGGGCTCGTGTATGTCTTTTAAAAAACTGATTGTATTGTTGTCAAGGCCAGAGAAAAGGCAACAAATAGAACTCAGCCTGAGACTAAATAAATAATCGGGAACGTTTTTCTTTTTCAAAGATTATTCTTGAAAACACTTTAAAATGATTAATAGAATTGTCCTGAAAATGTCTCACTCATTTCAATTTTGATTATAAGATGTTATCAGTCTTGAAAATGAAGCAAGTATTATTAGTTTGGAAATGACTGTGATTTTATTTTCCTCTGGATGTTTATCTTTCCATCTTTCCTTTTGTCTCCCCTCTCTTTTTTCTACCTCACTGCAGATTATAAATGGATATCTTTTATCAATGTTGAAAGCAGGGCTCATCTGTTCTCAACTACTCAAGTCCCATATCATACAGGGGAAAAAATAGGAGAGAATGAAGCAGGAAAACCAGTGTGTGTGGTGTGTGTGTGTGTGTGTGGGTGTGTGTGTGTGTGTGTGTGTGTGTGTGTGTGTGTGTGTGTGTGTGAGCGTGTGAGCATGTGTGTGTGATGGCCTCACCCTTCATATGATTTAATCAAAGCCATCCATCAAATCTGGATAATTAGACAGCAGCATGGATCGCATGACCAGTGCCCATCGGTTAGAACACACACACACACACACACACACACACACACACACAGAAAACAGTAGAAGAGGGTCTCAACACAGACTGAGGTCCAGCCCTGTCTCTGTTACCGGCAGCTGAAACACGTTGGCACACATTTCAGTAATAAATAGAGTTGGGATCAGTTTTAGCCAGTCAGCCGGAGTTGGTCTCCGTCCGAGGGGTTTTCAGTGCTTGATGTCCAATTAAATGTGCAGAATTAGCCTGGCACTCGGAGAGCTCTGTGCAAAGCCAGCCTAATGACCACAGCTCAGGCTCAGCTGCAGAAAATGTCAACAAAAAGTATTTCAATGTCAGGTAAAGTCTTAAAAGTAGTCCTAAAGTAACCATGAGGCGGACATTCAGCAGTCTGTTTTAGTATAACTTATTCTAGACTTAATTCCTGCATATATGTAAAACACTGTTGCATAATCTCTCGCTTTCTTTCAATAGTAAGATGCCAAGCTGCCACATCTGCACACTTACAGGTTTATATGTAATCGCTGTAATACTGTGTGTCATATTTGACTTGATAATGAAGAACTATTTGACTAATATTCGGCTGTACTGTATCTAAATAAATATGTTGACAAGATAAATAGTTCAACTATGCATGCTTGCCAGTTGTTGGTCCTGATTTGATATCTTCCTCCCTCTGAACCGACACCTTCACATTGCAGAGATTGTTTCTTTAGCAAGCTTTACGTTATGCCCTATTATTATAGGAATAAATAATTGCTTCTGCTAAGTGTTGAAACAGTCCATACTGGCTTTATTCCTTTTATTTTAATGATGCTGAAAAATGGGTCTTAGTAGAGTGCTGTAAGATTAAGACACATTTACATACTGCACCTTAATCAGTGGTGAACCGTCAGGGCTCTCTAGGCCCTCTGTGAGGGCCTAAGATATTCTACAAAATAATATTTAAAAACATTAAAAAAAATAATATTTTTTTTAATATTTTTTTTTAGTTATATTTTTCATTAGTTTTATCAAAAATAACTTGATTTAATTGTATTGAAAATAACATTTCCAAAGAAATAAATCCTTCCAATATGCCTATTCAGTTTCTGTTGGAATGTGAAGGGTTAAATGAGAAGCTCGTCTCTGCGAGTCTGTGAAGAGAGGAGCTGTTGGACGTCCAGGCGGTCCAGCTATGAATTCACAGAGGGCCAGCTATAGTAACTGAACGAGAGAGTAATGTCAAATGACAGTACAATTGACCAATCATATCTTCCCTCTAAATGGGTGGGTGTTATTATCGCGGACTTTATGACAAGTTCCGCCCGCTGTGAAACTTTTCTTGTTTCCATATCAACAACAACTTCCTGTCAACAGCGTTAACTCGCCTTCAAAATAAAAGCATGCCAAATTACACTTAAGACATACAACTGCAACGAAAGTAACAAACACAATGCAATATCCTTTTCAATTTCAAAGAACACAAATAGGGTTATTTACAGGTGTTGTTTTGTGTGGTAGAGGGTCGCTTTCATTGATGCGTTTTGCACCCCGGGCCGTTGTTTTGATATTCCGCTGAAGTATACGCTGTGACTTAATAACTTGAGGGAAGGGGGGTGGAGGGGTCAGAGGGCCTAGGTATAAAAGTCACGGCTCGCCACTGACCTTAATAGATAGTTTATTTGAGACAAAACAGACGCAAGAAAGGAGTACTAAACCTTCCCTCCTTAGCAAATTGGCTTTGATCCTCCTGTGTGAATGCTTAATAATGACTCTGCCAATTACACGTGCATCCGATGAAGGTATGTACTGCAACAAGATTAGCAGTAATCCTGCCAACATGTAATTTTATATTGTTTAGCTCATAATCAACCAACAATGCTGCTCTTACGCTTCGAGTGATCCTGTTTTAATGGTGAGTCGGTGTTTACATTGATTTGATGAGGGGGAGATTGGCGGATCCCTGGGCTCTCGTAGGATGTTAAACAATATTGACTAATGAATGTGCGTACATTATAATGAATGCATGCAAGTGCTTATAAACGGGTTTATCTTGGGCAGGAACGGCAGTCTCTCTCTCCCTGTTGGAGAGGAGCGAGCTATCTTGTTCTTTTTCCTCTTCTCTATTCCTCACACATCCTCTCATTGATCATGTGAACGAGTGACAAGAATGCTGCGTCAAGATTTTCGAGAGAAGGTGAAAACTTCCTTGCTCTTGTCTCTCCACTTCATCACCGCTGCGAAATCGCTCCTGTCTTCTCTTTATCCACTGCCTTCTCTCCTTCTCGCAGACTCTAGTGAAGACAATCACACGCATAAAAAAGCCTGCAGAAGAAGATTCACATTCTCATTTGTCATTATCACCTGCAATGTTTCTCGCTGCATCTCATTCTCACTTGTGACTTGAGTTGTCGGTGCAGGTAATAATAGTTTAAAACAGACCAGATTTGTCACAGAAGGCAGCAAGGTACGTGCAGTTCTGAAGCTGTATAATTCAACACAGTTTGAGCCCTGCTCTATGTGTGCATTGTTCACACATGAGTGACAGCGTGTGCATTGTGTCTAAAGGGAGGCACTTTCAGATTCTAGTCACTCGCAGCTTTTATGCTCCCGCAGTGACCCGTCTTGCCTGTCACAGCTGTAACAATAAGCACACAAAATGAACACATGTATCATGACTAATGTGCGCATAAAATGACTCTTTTGTAGCGTGTATTCATTAAAGAAGGAACATAATTAATTGCATCACTTTCAATTACGCAGGGATATAAATGCAATCTGCCGTCATTGATAACTCACTATATGTGCAGAAATACACTTCCCAATTTAATTTGTAAAGATAAACCTATTAGCAATCAGTTTACCTTCATTTCATGTTATGACTCATCTTTCTCCCCTCACTCCCTCTCATTTCTTACTGTTGACTTCAAAGATTGGGCATAGAATCTATAATCCATCAGTATTGATGTTTTATTTCCAAATAAAATGGTTATGAGAAAGGTCAAAGCTATGAGACCCAAGTTGTGACAGACTAGAATTATTCTAGATGAAGGCATTGCAATGAACCTTTGTTATTTATGACCATAGTGATAATGTTGTTTTTGCCGGCTGTATGCTGGAAAACTCCAATCACACATGTTCCCTTGACAATTGAACTTTGCACTGAAAAAAAATATATATATATGAGATGAGTGAGAGAGGCATAGACCAGCTGTGTGTGATGTAAAGAGATTGTAAATGAAAGGAGTGAGGTTAAAAAAGTCATGCAGTTACCATGGTGAAAGCAGGCTATGGCAGACAATCTGTTAAATGCAAAGAAAAAGCCTGTTGTTGAAGCCTTAATGTGGCATATACCAGGTATAAAAATACTCAACAAAGAGTGCACACAGAAAATAGACACAAATTAGACACATGATGGTTCAGATGTAAATTGATGTTTAAATGGATTGATTTCAGTGTCCTTCAGCACATGGCGTATCATTCATCCACACATGCATAAGTAGGTAGAAACATGCTCTTATGTACAAAACACAGGATAATATAATAACCAAAATAATATAAAACTGTGAAACAACCCATCCTGCATAACGAGTACGTGTACTGCCTGTGCTGCAGCATCTCTTTTCACCCTCTGTTTGAAACCAGAGCACAGTCTGCTCTGATTGGTTAGCTGGCCGGCTCTCTTGTGATTGGTCAACCGCTAAGAGATGTCCCGCCCCTTAGCCTATCACGTATAATGTGTTAGGAGCCTGAGTGCTACATAGTGATGTCATTTTGTTACAGAAGTAAACAAAGGAGTCCAAGGGAGGTGTTTCAGGCAGTGGGGGGGAGTGTGTGGGAGAGAAACTCCCTCTGGAGGGAACTGTGGGATTTTAGATGGCAAAAACCTATAAAACACACTAAAGAGGAAACCCAAAAAAGCATAATGGAACTATTTTAGGACATATTTTGAAAGGACTTTTAGTTTAATTGAGTATTTAAAGACGTGTACTTTTACTTAAGTATCTGAGTATTATTACATGTCATTTGTTAGATGCTTTTATCCAAAGTGACTTACATACATTCAGTACTGTGGACAATCCCCACAGGAGTAATTTGGGGTGAAGTGTCTTGCCCTGGGACACAACGACATGCTGACTGCAGTGGGACTCGAACTTGTTATCCCCTGATTTGAAGTCCACACTATCCACTGAGCCACAGCCTCCTTCTTCCAACATGATTAATGTGTACACTGTATGCTCCCGTTCCAAATGAGAAAAGTCCTTTCAAGGGCTGTACATTTGTAAAGCCATGGAAAATAACACAATGTGGCCTTCAACACCTTCTGAGAAATGTTCAACAAAAAGCCAGTGAACACTGGGTATTAGTTTTTAGTTTAAGGGAAGACAGAAAGTGGACAAGATAAAGAAGATGTGTGTGTGACTGCAGAGGGAAAGGAAAGTGTTTGGCATACAAAATGCATCAGTGAGCCAGCTGCCTCTCCGACACTTGACTTTTCCTCCCACGTTTATTTTACATTCAACCCCTTTGCATCGCCACCACGTTTCTTCCCCCATATCCCCCCTCGTTCTCCTCATCCTCCGTTTTTGTTATCTCCATTCCCATGACTGTGCCCTGACTCTCCAAATCTCTGCTCCCCTCATTAACTCTCTTTCATGGGGCTGCCGATGACAATAATTGGTTTGAAAACAGGGGACAATGGGATACAAGGATTATCCCCGGCTCACACCCACCACCACCACCACCACCGCTACCCCATACCAACTTCTCCTGGAGGAGATCACTGCTCTGCATCCTCCCCTCCACTTCCCGTCTGTCTCTCCTGCAGACGGCAACTCCTTTCTTTTTCTTGTCCTTTGTATTATAATTGGTAGTTGGCCTTGTCTAGTCGTTCCTTAACCTCTTTCTAACTTTTTTAATATGCCTTGAACTCATACACACATACTTTGCTATTAGTCTCACTTGTTTTGGCTTCCTCTAACCCTCTCTCCCCTCTGCTTTGTTCACATATTTTCTCATCTTAAGATGATTCCCCGTAGGGATGAATCTCCTGTTCCTGCCAAGAGTGGAAGTGACATTACTGACACACACACGAACACACACACAGAAAGAAAGAGACTTCCGTGAAATGATAATGACATTTGATTAAACACTGTAACTAATGTGATGTCATCTTGCAAGGAAACCGTGAACCTGTGACAAAGTGATGAGGAGAAAGTAGAACAGAGAGAGGGCAAATACAGGGAGGGGGAGGAGGGGGAGATAAGAACAGGTAGGGCGAGGATTGAGAGGTGAAAATATAAATCTTGAAAAGGTAAACCGTCAGACAAGATCACCTCATGCCGAGTGGCAGAGAAATGTCAAGAGTTGCTCTCCTTCTCTCCATCACCATGTTTTCCCCTGTCATTCTATCCCCCTTCCTCCCTATCACCTTCTCACCCATCTGTTTTCACCTCGTTTCCATTTGTCTCTCTCTCCATTGCTCCGGCTTATCCCCCTCTCTCCGTCTGAACGCGCTGCATCTCTTCCCTCTCAGGTTTCGGCTATAACTGCTTTAGAGCGAGGGATAATGGTTTGTAATTCACTCCCAGCTCCTCTGTGCTGGTCAGGAGGCCCACTCATGTACAAGCAGAGTGGAGTAATCAGTGCGTGTGTGTGTGTGTGGTGTGTGTGTGTGTGTGTGTGTGTGTGTGTGTGTGTGTGTGTGTGTGTGTGTGTGGTGTGTGTGTGTGTGTGTGTGTGTGTGTGTGTGTGTGTGTGTGTGTGTGTGTGTGTGTGTGTGTGTGTGTGTGTGTGGTGTGTGTGTGTGTGTTGTGTGTGTGTAGTGGTGAGTGTGTGTGTGTGTGTTTCCTGTAGATTTGTTGCCTGTGACTACATGCTTTGTGATTGCACTCATGCAAGTACAATGTATGCAGGGTTGGGAGGGTTACGATAACTAGTTATATGTCAAAACATGTAATCAAAGTATAAAGTAATGTAACCTGATCACTTTCCGTTACTTTTGGATTACCTGAATATCAAATGCAATGCAAATAAAAAGGGAAAATAAATAACAATAATATGTTTTTTACTAAAGTTTACAATGTGACCTTAGGAAAGAAGAAACCAAGATATTTCATATCAAAAATAGTAACAGTAACAGTTCTCAAATGCTGTTTAAGCTTAATACTTTAATCCAAAACTAGACTGTATTTTTGCTTAAAAAATTAGGTGTCCACCTACTGCATTAAAAAATAAATGTATTTAAAATAAAGGGAGAATTAAAGTAGCCCAAATATAAACCACAAAGAAAATGCAGTACATCTACCTATAGTATATTGATCTTTATTTCAAAATGTATTGTAACTTTAATCCTGCTAGTCATCTCTATTTTTAATTTTTTTATTTAACAGTAATCTGATGACTTATTTCTTTAATGTAATTGTAATCCAATACAGTAACTTGTTACATGTGATCCGTTCTGATGCTGCATGGGGATCATCTGATATGTTACGTAACCCCATGGCAACGTTTAATGACCCTTCCATCCAGAAAAAAATCAAGCACACACATTAATACACACTTTGTTGATGATGCATAAACTTGTAAACGACACCCCTCCCTCCACTGTGGCACCATGGCGCAAGACTTCAAAACCTCCCTGGAGTATGAATAATAGAGGCATCCCATATGTGTCAGCTTGTAAAAACTAGATCACCAACTGTGGGCCCGAGGACGCTTGCTTGGCCCAGGGACGCCCCAGGGCCTGGGGGGCGAGGGGGTTGGGTTGAGGCTAAGCAGTATAGGCAGACTGTCCATGTGTAGGGCCTCACCTCAGGGGGACAAATATGCAGTTGGGAATGGTGCATCTTGCATAAGCGAGTTAAACCACACCCTTGTAACCCTCATCACTTAGCCAAAGCATGACTGGATGAGGTTTGATAATGTGTCATTCACACGCCACAAGATTTAATGAATGAATGGATGTGGAGGGGGTGATCAAGGTGGATGATGACTGAAGTTTCTTAGGCTGTTTTTAGGCTCGTGGAGGAATTAAATCATTTAGCAAAGTATGAGGTGGAAAGGAGAATGTCGGCAGAATATCTGCTTGTTTCAAAAAATTATCAAAACATTTGACTGTGGTTGTAGTTCAGTTTTCCTTGTTAAAAAGGTCTATACAACCTACTACTTGTCTGCACCAAGCAATAGAGATAGCAAGTAAACGAGTAGCTATGGAGCAAAGTGAAGCAGTTTTTGGCAAAAAAGCCAATTATGACCTTCAGGTGGTAAAAATGTAGAACAAGAGGGTGAATGTTGGATTTCAAACATGGCTTCTATGTATGGTCATACTGTGGAGTATAGTAGACCCACAGCATCTACGCGAACAAGTTTGACATATCAACTTAAACATAACATTAAGTCTTAATACAGTATGTCATAGCTTGTTTAGTGTTTGCCCCCAAAATTTGAATGTGATACTAAATTATATTTAAATGTGCAGACACAAACTGCAGTGTACGCTTATACCAAAATCAGTGATCCTTGAACTATTCAATTTCTATTGTAATTTGTACTACTCTTCTACATATTATTTATGGTAGTGACATTAAGAGAATATATGTCTATAGGGACCAGTTTGTGCTTACACTGGCTATGTCTATACTTCAATCATTTGACTTCAACCTCAAAATGTAGACAGGCTGTCTACCGGTGAAAGTTCAGTGTCACTCAGATATGTCTAAATCATTTTTTAATATACTCAGATTATTTTTATTTTTTAATGCAGCAGTGCACGATTCACTCTGAATAATAATACCACTTTGTCTGCACCATTGTTAAAATTTCAAATTCTGCATATTGGTGACACATTCACTTTTCACCTCTGCCATGTGTGAGCCTGCTGCTCTTTAAACATAAAACCTTTCCATTTGAAATGTGTTATGTTCCAGAGAAATTCATGTTTTATTAACAAAATAATAATTAAAATAGTTATTTTTCAACACTGCTTTAATACACCCCCCAACAATTAAGGCAGCACTGATTTCTGGGCTTGTTAAAATAATAGTCTATTTTTATCTTATTTGAAGACATTCACTTTCTTCTTGGGAAATAGGATAGGTCATGTGTTTATGCTACTGTATGGTAAATACAAAGCTAAAGCTAGCAGCCAGTTAGCTTAACTTGGCCTCAACACAGCCAAGCTTAAACATCTTTAATAAAGTAGGAAGACAGCCAATTAAAACACGTTATAAATTGACATATTTATTCAGAAACTAACAAAGAAGAACAAAACAAACATGGATATCAGTAAACAGCCATGTAAGCCTGGATGGACTTGTAAAATATCTGTAGTACACAGAACAAAACAAGCAACACGATGAAAGAGAAAAAGGTTATTTAGTTGGAAGGTGAGCTTTTTTATATCATGAAACACACCAGACTGATGTTTGGTTTATAAAGCTAATGTCCCAGGCTAACTGCTTCATCTATTTCCAGTCATTATGCTAAGCTAAGCTAACCAGCTGCTGTCGGTAGATTCGTATTTACTGAATACACGTGGTATCAATCTTCTCATCTAATTCATTAAGTGTATTTACAAAAATGGCCAAACATTTCCATTAGAAGAGGAAGAATTCAGTTAACAGCACACAGTAATAAAACATTCTTCACATCCAACAGCACTCAAAGGACTAGATTTTGGGTAGTGTATTAGAGCACAGAACCAGGACCAGTCACACAGTGCATCAATACCTCCCTCCACACCGGTCCATTCAGTCGCCCCACAGCACTTTTGATTTAAGCCCCAAGGTTTGTTTTCTTTCCAATAGTTACTGAACTTATCAGGCTCTGGCACGGGTGTGTTGTCACTGTCACGGTGCTGGTCCTTCCCTCTGTTGGCTGAGAGGTGGAGAGTTGCGTTGTTTGTCGAGATGTGCTCAGCAATTCAATTCCTCAGCTCTGTCTCAGATGAGAGCTGCAGAAGCATAAGGAGAGACGGGACAGTAATTGAAAGGCAGTGGAGCTCGTCCTGTGTCCTCCTCTTCTAGTTTGATTCTTTTTGTCTACTTCTCTTTTATATTTGTGCAGGCACTTTAGTTTGCCCTCATAAATCTCAGTATTATGTGTGCAGCAATGATCATTTTTGGACGCTCCATGTAGTTATCCACAAAATAAAGTATGATAAACACAGCTGCCATAGTGCTCTCCGTCCCTTTGTTCTTGCTTTTTGTTGGCAGGAGAAACTGTCCCAGATTTGTCCAAAACATTTTGTTTTGATCTTTACCTCGCTTTGAATCAAAGCCCTTACTTTAATCAATGATTGAATTACCCGTGCGACAGCAGATATAATAACTTTAGCCACATGAAAGAGCATACATTTGCATCCAAAGGTAGATTGTCATCTCAGTGATCTTTCACTCTTCAATTTAAATGTGGGAACACATCTTTCTTAAAGTTTGAAACAAGGAGGAATGTTTCCATCAGCGAGTAGATCAAAAACCAACGTAATTTGTTTAGTATCGGGCAGAACTTCTAGGCTTTGAATATGAGGATTATTATGTTAAAAAAGATAGCACAAGGAACAATGTGTCCTCAAATTGATTGCAAAAGGTGCATATTTAATTAGTGTTACTTGATTATATTAATATTTTGAATGTTGGTTTTTGATTTTGGCAAAATGAAAAATGTATTAATCTATCCGTAAAAGAATTGCACATTCTTGAAATATGTTTTGGACTGTGTGTGTGTGTGTGTGTGTGTGTGTGTGTGTGTGTGTGTGTGTGTGTGTGTGTGTGTGTGTGTGTGTGTGTGTGTGTGTGTGTGTGTGTGTGTGTGTGTGTGTGTGTGTGTGTGTGTGTGTGTGTGTGTGTGTGTGTGTGTGTGTGTGTATGTATGTGTGTGTGTGTACTACATTACTTTTTTAAGGTCTGAATGAATGTTTTGGCTTTGCCAGAGACGAGAGAGAGGGAGGGAGAGAGTGTCACACTGCATAATTCAGCGGGGATGGTAGCTTATGCACCATCTGTGTCCATATCCCAGTGGCCCTGTCAGAATTGATCCACAACCCTTGACCTTTCCAGATACTCGGGGTGTTTTCCCGCTCTGTCGTGCGCTGTGTGTTAGCGTGCAGGCATGTGGGAGTTTGGATTTCTGTCTGTTTTGAGCATGAGTCAGCCTGCTGCTTGCTAACCTTTACACTGAATCACAAAGTTCAGGTCAAACACACACCAAGACTTTTTCTGTCTTTATTTTGTTGTCACTCAAATTAAAGGTCAAGCATTTCTGCTACATTGTGGAATATTAATGTTACTAACTACACAAGGTAAATAGAACATTTGAAGCAAAAGGAACAGGAACTGTTTGGGTTCTTGCTGAGCTTTAGGTCAATTAGAATAAAGACTAGAAAACTGGGGTACTGCAAGCCTTGTCTAATTTGATCATAACTGTGAGGTTGACAGACCACCAGCAGAGACTTCAAGAATTCACTGCATGTGGCCAAGAAAAGCATGCAACAAACTGCAAAACCACAACTTGTCATTTAAGTTTTTCATGGATTACAAAAATGCTAAGGTATAATATCGAGCTTTTGTGAGTTAACTATACAATATAACCTTTCTCTAAATGATAAAAGGAATATTTTGGTATTGGTGAAAATCTACATGTTTGCATTCTTTCCAAGGGTCATATGAAAAATTAATTATCATTTTCATTGAGGCTGACCACACACACACACACACACACACACACACACACACAAACATACTATGTATACATCACTTCAGGGGACATTACATTGACTTACATGTGTGATGGAAACTTCTGTGCAGCAATGCAGAGCCAAGGCTCAGGAAACACAATAATACAGTTGGATGAGTCACATATTGAAGTTGGGCAGTTAAAAGAAATAGTCTCTGATTCATGATCAGGGAGGGAGACAATCCTCCTTATTCTCCCTCCTTTTCTCTCTCTTTGTGTCTCTCGCACCATACTGAATGTCTGTGTGGTGATCGGATACAACCTGTCCTTGTCGCTAGGCACTGATATGCCCGTTGGTGTTGTTTTGCCCTCAGGGTCTGGGCCCTGAGTGGTCAAGTCGTCTGCGCTCTTAGATAAGAGCACCTTATTTTCTCCCTCAGAGGGGCGAGAGCCCTCGCCACCTGTCGTTGGGATTTTCACAGCTTCATCTAGCAGGGCGTACTTGGCCAGGTATAGTAAACCCAGAATGACGATGATGATGACTGCCTTCACACGCCAGCATCCGGTAGAGGAGAGAGACGACAGCCAGATACTTTTTATACTTTATTTTATTTAAAGCTTACACACCTTCCGGCGCAGACTGAAAACTCATCTCTTTTGACTCCACTTCGAGCGATAGAATTACAACAAAGCACTTATATACTAATAAAGGACTGGCTTATCTATAGCCAGCTGAGTAGCACTTGAAATGTTTGGCTCTATGAAACCTGATGTACTTATATGATTCTGTTTTCTTCAAGGTTGTGTCTTCCTGGTCGATTGTACTTATTGTAAGTCGCTTTGGATAAAAGCGTCAGCTAAATGCAATGTAATGTAATGTAATTTAGAT
Organism: Harpagifer antarcticus; assembly: GCA_902827135.1. Taxonomy (NCBI): domain Eukaryota; kingdom Metazoa; phylum Chordata; class Actinopteri; order Perciformes; family Harpagiferidae; genus Harpagifer; species Harpagifer antarcticus. The sequence goes on from CADEHL010001417.1 coordinate 2,121,231, forward strand.
GTTTTATGTTGAAGCTACTTTGGAGAAACCATTTATGAATTGTTAACAAAGTTAATTTGACCGTAGGGTGTTGCAAAGAGGAAATTATTGCTGTTTGACTCTGATGGCATCAAAATGTTGTAAGTGTACAACTAAATTGGTCAAAAAAACTACTTTTATTCCATGTTGCCTATACAAAATGTACAGTGTTTGCGTGGAAGATTAACTGAAAAAAGCACTGACCTTTAGATTCTGTATTTAATCTATTAGCTCAGGGAAATATGTACCTTTTGTTCAGGAAATTGCTGCAAATCATAGCAATTTTGTACATTGATGTGGCACGGTGGGTTGAAGGGCCAAATGTAATACTTTTGTGTTTCTCGATACTAGTAAGTAGAGTCTGCTCAGAGCACAGGAGAAGGGGAAATACTTGATATTTTCCAATTGTATGTTCTTCTTCTTTTGTCATGCGAAAGGCAGATACATGTCCTCTGTTGAAGTGGGCGCAGCCTTAACATAACCACTGCCGATGGTCCTTGCAGAAGCAAATCAGCTGCGTGATGAGCTTGAACTAAATGGCGATCTACTGTAATTCTCTCCAGGGCTGGGGTGCTTGAATACAAAGTGTGACATGAAAGTGCCGGGAGCCTCGTCTCTTACACAGCACACATCAAAGAGCAGACAGGCGAATGACACTGAAAGTTCCTCTGATCCTCAAGCAGTCACGAACGGGAGCGAGTGGCTGACAGTGCTCCTTAAATCGCACAGTCTGCCCACCCAAGTGATTCTCCCACCTCTTCTCTCCCACTCTTTCTCAGCCTTTGTGATTTTATCTTTCATTTTGATTGACTCTAGATTTTTTTCCTCCCCTCCTCGTCACAGCTGGCTGAGAAGTTAAGGCCGTTAAGGGTTAGTATCGATGTGATGAGCCCGAATCGTTCCGCTTTCACGGCGCCCTTGAATGTTAGCGAGGTCGCAGAGTAGATGCCTGTACACATACGAGAGTATGTTGAGAATAAAAAACACTCATGGCCAGTCAGAATGAGTTAGAGCCACTGTGAATGAGTGTTTGTGAATCTGTGGGATGTCTAGGTAACGCTAATGTGTTGTAGATTCCTTTCTGATTGTGATTAATTAGATGATGAGAAGTGTTCGCTGACAAGCTGCTTATTCTGATTAGAGAGATCAGCTTCCCGTGAGAGGCAGAGCTAAGGAGACTCATGAACCTCGACATCAAGCTTTCTTAACACATCTGCACCTTGTCTGCACTCTCCTCCCACGGAGGCTTTAGTATTCTGTCCCTTTCCTTTCTGCTTCTTTCCTTAAAAAGACACCAGCTTTATATATATATATTTATTTTGTTACAAAGACCAGTTGTTATTCTCAGTTTTAATTAGCTAAGATGTTCATGAATTGTATGTAATACACCTCACAAACAGCTAATTCATTTGCTCAATAATTGAGTCTTGCAATAATGCTGGTGAGCTACAGTTCAGTGACTCTGTGCTAATTAAAAGCAAAAAGAAGGCAACACATTTGAAACCAGAAATAACTTGCAAATTCAAAGTAAAATAGGCCAAAAAACACTATCCTGTTTACCTAGCCTGATCAGATAATGTAAGCTAATCTGATAGCGTTAGTTGGGTTAGATTTGCTGTGCTAACTACCTATGTAGGTGCAGTGGAACAGGCTAAAACCTGACATTTGATATATACATATGTATTATTACTGTGTGTGTTAGCTAACATTTGCCTCTTCTCTAGCATTAGTATTCGTTTCTGATGAATGTAGCACAAATATTCACTCTCATTTAGCTCTGTTTTGGTCTCCACCAGAAGGAATACGGCTATTTAGCTTGCTAGATTCTCGTCTATGATCACATCTTGCTGCAAATTTCAGAGTTAATCTGACTTTCTTTCTGAATTAGCTAAGGCTGGAAATATATATCTAATGAAAGTGGAGGTTATGGACCGAACAAAAACAGTTAGCTGAGGAAAAGAGTTAGGTGGTATAGTTTCCTGGAGATTTGTCACTATTAGCGTAGACATACACATCTGATGTATTGGTAAAAAGATTGATAGTGTAGTTTAATAGTAGCTGGAGATACTTTTAATATATGAACTTAATGGGGCGTGTCACCATTATTTAACAAAACCCATATGCAGCAATGCTTTTACAGTGCAACAGTTCCATTTTGTTACGATTATTGTGTTATATCACGTTTTGTATGTCTTGTTTTGGGTGTTTTGCTGTTCTCCCGGTCATGTTTTCCTCTTGGTATATTGTCTGGTCCTTTTCCCTGTGTTTTTCCTCCTGTCGTTAGTTTCCCTGGTGTGTCAAGTTGTCTGATTGTGTTCACCTGTGGCCCTTGTGTTTCTCGTCTTGTGATTACCCCTCCCTGTATTTAGTCTTGTCTTTTCCTGTATTCAGTGTTGGTTCGTCGTTTGTCTGTGACTGTGTTCACCGGGGAGTGTTCTGATTGTCCGTGTGCCATATCCTTGAAATAAAGGTATTTTCAGTTTTTTCTGCATTTGGGTCCTGCCTGCTTCACACACCGTAACAGAACCAACCAACCAAAAGATGGACCCAGCAGACAGCCTGTACGAGGTGACGTACAACCTAATGTGCTTTCAAAACGACTGTCGATATGCTTCCAGTAGTGAAGAGAGGCAGTCAACTATCTCAACGGCACGCCAAGAAGTAACCTCAAGGCCCTGGTTAAAGGAGTTACTTCCCGAGTGGGTGGAGGACTTTTTTCGGTAGCTTTGAGGTCAAACCTGTTTCCCGGCCTGCTAGCCCCTGGCATGCTATCCCCCTGCCGGCCACAGTTCCCAACAAGGCTCCTTTCAAGGACCCTTTCGGTGGGTCTCGTCTGGCTTTTGGAGGACCTCTGAGCCTCCACAAGGCTTCAAGGCAGCATGGAAGGAAACGCAAGGCCAGGATTCCAGCACCGGCAGCCATGGCTCCGGTCCTAGCCCCAGCAGCCATGGTTCCGGCTCCGGTACCGGCCCCAGCAGCCAGGGTCCCAGCCCCAGAAGCCATGGTTCCGGCCCTGGTTCCGGCCCCAGCTGCCATGGTCCCTCCTCTAGTCCCTCCTCTAGCCCCTCCTCTAGTCCCTTCCCTAGTCCCCTCTCCAGTCCCCTCTCTAGTCCCTCCTCTAGTCCCTTCTTTAGTCCCTTCTCTAGTCCCTTCTTTAGTCCCCTCTCTAGTTCCTCCTCTAGTCCCTTCCCAAGGCCCTTCCCAGGGCCCTTCTCTAGTCCCTTCTCTAGTCCCTTCTCTAGTCACTTCCCTAGTCCCCTCTCAAGTTTCCTCTCTAGTCACCTCTCGAGTCTCCTCTCGAGTTCCCTCTCGAGTTCCCTCTCAAGTAATCTCTCGAGTTCCCTCTCAAGTCATCTCTCGAGTTCCCTCTCGAGTCTCCTCTCAAGCCCTCTCTCGAGTCCCCTCTCGAGTCCCCTCTCGAGTTCCCTCTCCAGTCCCTATGCAAGTTCCTACTCAAGTCCCTACTGAAGTGCCGTTGGAGGTTCCGCTGGGGGTCCTGCCAGCTCCTTGTCCTGTCCCGTTGGAGGTCCCGCCAACTACTCTCCTGCCGGGGGTCCTGCCAACTCCATGTCCTGTCCCGTTGGGGGTCCCGCCGACTACTCTCCTGCCGGTGGTCCTGCCAATCCCATGTCCTGTGCCGTTGGGGGTCCCGCCGACTACTCTTCTGCCGGGGGTCCTGCCAACCCTATGTCCTGTCCCGTTGAGGGCCCCGCCGACTACTCTTCTGCCGGGGGTCCTGCCAACCCTATGTCCTGTGCCATTGGAGGTACCGCCGACTACTCTCCTGCCGGGGGTCCTGCCAACCCTATGTCCTGTGCCGTTGGAGGTTCCGCTGGGGGTCCTGCCAGCTCCATTTCCAGTCCCGCTGACAACTCTTCTGCCGGGGGTCCTGCCAACCCCTTGTCCTGTTCCGTTGGAGGCCCCGCCATCACCTGTCTCGCCGGGGGTCCTGCCAACTCCTGGTCCTCTTCCGTGGGGGATCCTGCCAAGGCTTGTCCCGCCGGCTCCGGTTCCTGTTCGGCCGACACCGGGTCCTGCCCGGCCTTCGGAGCTGTCTGGTCTTCACCCTCGAGCCCGGCCCCCTGAGAGCCGCGGTCTTCGCCCTCGGGCCCGGCCCCCTGACTCTTCCTGCCGCTGCCTTCGCCCTCATGCTCGGCCCCCTGAGTTTGCCCACTGTGGCCTTCGCCCCACCATGGACTCTGCCTTGCCCCCGGGCCGTCCGCCCGAGTCCCCCACCTTGGACTCTGCCTTGCCCCCGGTCCGTCCGCCCGAGTCCCCCTTCTCGGCTTCTGCCTTGCCCCCGGGTCGTCCGCCCGAGATCCCTTCCGGGTCCTCCGCTGTGCTCCTGGGTTGTCAGCCCAAACCCGTCCTCCTGACCCCCTCCACCCACCCTGGTGGCCCTAGTTTTGTGTCCCTCCTCCGGTCCCCCTCCACCCACCCTGCTGGACATTGTTTTTTTGGTTTTTCTTGGACGTTTATTGGACTGTTTTGGTGTTTTAGGGACGTCTGGAATCCGTCCCTTGAGGGGGGGGGGGGGTTCTGTTACGATTATTGTGTTATGTCACGTTTTGGGTGTTTTGCTGTTCTCCCGGTCATGTTTTCCTCTTGGTATATTGTCTGGTCCTTTTCCCTCTGTTTTTCCTCCTGTCGTTAGTTTCCCTGGTGTGTCTAGTTGTCTGATTGTGTTCACCTGTGGCCCTTGTGTTTCTCGTCTTGTGATTACCCCTCCCTGTATTTAGTCTTGTCTCTTCCTGTGTTTAGTGTTGGTTCGTCGTTTGTCTGTGTTCACCGGGGAGTGTTCTGATTGTCCGTGTGCCATATCCTTGAAATAAAGGTATTTTCAGTTTTTTCTGCATTTGGGTCCTGCCTGCTTCACTCACCGTAACACATTTGTGCCGAACATGACTCTAAGCTGCATCACTGAGTGTTTAAAAGAGGTCTGCAGCAATGCAAGTGGTTTCATATAATTACACATTCGAAAAATGTAACATCCACCCTTGAAAAGCTCTGACATCTCTCAGCATTATTCTAAAATATGACTCTGTAGACTAAAAGGTGCTTTGCAGAATCACTTTCATTAAAAAGTTGGACCACTTGGACCTTTAAATGAATCACCTCGGTTTGAACAGTTATGAGTTATTCCACATACCGCCACATTAAAACTAAATTGCTTTGCGGTACTGGGGTTCAACAATGGGATTACATGAATTACAAGTGGATTAAATATCGACAGAATTATTAATGATGAGTCGTTTTTCATAAGCTTTTCATTACAAATTAGGAGCTGTGTAATTGTGCAATAGTCATACACAACTCAGAGAAGTTAAGTGTTTTCTAATAAAGAGGGGAGAATACTATTTATTTGTCAATTATTCCATGCACCAGCGTCTTTTCTATTGGATTGTTATAATCCTCCTCTCTGCCTGCCAACTTCTTTTGACCAGATGGCAGGAGTCCAGTTGGTTTTCCAGCCAAGGATGCGAAGAAAATGAAAAAGGTGGCTAAGCTACAAACAATGAAAAATCAATTGCATTACAGTTGGACAATAATTTATACTGATGAACGTTCAGAAGAAGCATTACTTTGTCCTTTGTGGGTTCCTGCAAGTTTCTTGTTATCTTTTTGATACATGTTTGGGGTTCAGTGCTTAATGAACCAACGCACTTTGATTTTTTTTCTTATCTAAATGTATATAAAGGTTTTCCTGAATAAAAAGGCTGAATTCTGCCATAAAAATAGCAGACGAATAGGCTTCTCTACAAAATGTGTACATCTGAGTTAAGTTGTATTTACCCTCCACTGTTTCGCTGAATATAGCTTCTCCCTCTGCGCAGGAAGGCTTTCTCAGCTGAAGCTGTCTAGCTCATCTGTGTCCCACAGATGGCTTGTCAGTCATTCAGGCTCCAACTCACCAGAGATCCCAATTTCCTCAGAAAGTTTTGCTAAGCATGTCCCTTTGAGTCATCCCAACTCTGTGTTTCTCCCTGATTATGGAGATTCCTCTGAGGGCTCATGGCTGTCTTCTATTGTCTCCATTGATGGGTGATGGACAGACCGTCCTCGCTAGCTCAATGACACACACACACACACATATGCAGGCCTGTGAAGCTGTGAGCCATTAACCAAACAAGTAGCAACATAGGAAGCTACAAAGAAACAATTGGTGTTAAGATGATTGAATGCTAAAGTATGCCTACTTTCATACACACTGCAGTTTTACTGGAAACACAGTAATCATGGGTGCATTGTCTTCCATTACTGCAAGTCAGGCAGGTAATCAAGTGGCTGTTTCCATGATTTCTCTGTTCATTAGCAGTCATTAGTTTGTTCCTCTCCACTCCACTACTGCCATGATCCTGATTATCTGCGCATCTGAAGTTGGCTCTACGAGAACAAAGACTTCTGACAGAAGCAGCAAGAGACCTCATTTATCGAGTGAGCATGCAGCTTGACATCATTATTGCACTTTTTTTGAGATAATTAGTATTTATGAATTACTATTTAAGATTCTAAATTAGGTATTCACTGAATTAAAATCTGTAACCCCTTGACCTTGCTAGCTGATTTCATTTAAATGTGGAAAGTCTCCCACTGTAGCATTTAAATGGAGCACTGCTGATTTTTTTGTTTCGTTAACATGCATGGGACATCCAACTCAGCCTGTGGGAACAGTGGCATATCTCAGCTAAGGCCTGGAGACAGACATGGCAATTTAACTGACAGCCTGTGTTACTATCTGTGGGCGTGGAGTTTGAAGGACATGGACGTTTACCAGCCGGGGAACTTTACGCTTCATTATGTGAAGAGTGTGTTTACAGCTTCACCAGTAAGAGACAAAGAGTCAGGTGTCAGCTACCCAGATTTCTATAACATCAGTGTGTTGTTGGTTTCATACTGGATGTGCAATATTAAAATGCTAAAATACTCATACGTATTGCTAAGAAAAAACACAATCTTGACTATGAATAATTTTTATATCCATTTATATCTAAAGCGTTGAACAGTAAAGTTTAAGCTTTGCGAATGCTTGCTTTGTACTCGAGCTTTAAACAATACAGTATATTATGTGATGTAGTAATACAGTCATTTAAAGGGTGGGTTCACATTTTACATGTTTGCTTGTGACGTATGAGGTTAGAGCCATGTGCAGGCAATCCCAGCCTAAATGCTGAATATCGTATATAGCACAATTAAGCATTTTTCCGCCCTGTGATTCAATCTGTGCTGCAACATTCAACCCATTATCACGAAAATATGAGTTTTCTGTCTATCTTGCTGACTTGCTGAAGAGTTGAAATCATTACCTTTTGACGAAGGTAATTATTCTTTCAATGTAATTTGATTGTTCTTTTCAAACAGACCTTTAAAAAGTGAACATAGCCTTCAATACTGTATTCATTTTCAAGTCGATATAATCGGATTGTGTTGTGTATTTGGAACACACACCTAAAACCTGGTTAAAGCTTTCTGAGCTCATCATACCCAGCATGTCTCTCCTCAAGAAAGGAAGCAAACGTGATCCTAACAGCTTATTGTTTCTTCCACTTGGCACTACTTACTCCAGTGAAAACAGGCAGATATCCTCAAGGTAACACAATACTGTCGATGTTAGTGTCACTGTGAGGAGATGATACAAGTCACCAGCCCAGCACGTCAAAGTTTAAAAGCATTGCGGGTGGAGTAGACTGTCCTTTTCAAAAATGACATGTATCTTTGAAAAGAGTCTTTGGTGGGTACCCTTTTTAAAGATGTCCACAGTTTATATTTGTAAATGTTTTGGATTGAAGGACGTGATTCGATTGTGGGAGCAATCCTTTTAAAGCATTTTGCTGAGCATAGTCCAGGAAAGACAATTAAAAAATACATTTATGTTTACCCTAGACCAGCGACTCCCAATCTTTTTCAACTCAGGGCCCACTTAAGAATCTAAAAACCACATTCAACCATAAACAATACGGAGGCTAAATAAAGTTCTCAGAGTACTTTTTATTTTAATTAGAAAAGGAGCTGGCCATCAGTAACAACCAGACGTTTTTATTACACGGTTTAGTTGAATACTCGATTCTGATTAATCAATTCAGAACATGTGACACGTTGTTAATCCAGTAGTACAGATCGCTGTCAAGGACTGTAATGACTGTTGCTAAGGAGGATCAAGAGAGAAAAAGAGAGAAAAAAAATAATAATGTTTTGCAAATTATTTGGCGGCCCACTTGCAATGCCTTCGCAGACCACTAGGGGGTCCACAGGTTGGGAACCGCTGCCCTAGACTGTATCCATACAAACATTTCTGTCTCCCTTGATTGTTCTATGAAGCTACACCTAAAAATAACAACAGCTTTCGTGCATTATTCATACTGCACAACCCATAGTAAAACTTGAGCTTCCCCTGATCTTTTCCTGACAATTTTATTAGTTCTGCAGAATCATTTTCATTGTGTCTGACAATTTGATCTCTCTAACATTTTATTGAACCGGCAGTTCTCATTGCTATAAAAATCAAAGGCACCGTGAGCCACTAACAGCAGGAAGACACCGAGGTTCCCTTCGCTCCTGCATTCAAATAATCCTGTTCCACTCCATTGAATTGATTGGAAATCCAACGTACAAGCACCACCTGTGCATTTTGCCGGAGGCCACTGCCTGACTGTGTGAGGATTTCTTGGATTCCTGCTCTGGCAAATGCTTTCTTTCAGTATGCAATTTTACAGATTATTTCAGTGTGACAGAAAGTGGGAGATTGTCGACAATCAGGCATTTTTAAGGACATCTCAGCCGTTTAATTTGTATTGGTTTCTACAATGGCGTGATAAATTAGGGCTGGTATCAGCGCTGATTAATGAAGTCTTCATTATCTCCTGTTTGTCTGCTTCTTTTCATTCTCGCTCTTGTGTGGTTTCATTGTTTTGCCTGGTTAGATTGCGCTGATTTTGTACTCCATAATGAGTTTGGGAACAATAGCAGAGTACTTTTTCACTTCTCCTCATTTGCAATACTTCTTCTTTTGTCTGCATCCTCAATGAATGACTCCTGAATGTCACTCTTTTTTTGTATCTCTTGCTTCCCCTCGTTTTCTGCAAGAGATTCTTAACTATGAATGGGGACTTGAATGAATGAGAAGACCTTTCCATTTATAAGACTCCTGACGTTTTATTGTGTTGGGTTTGGAGGTGTTTATAAACCAAAACACCAATTCATCAAATTGAAATGCATGTGTGTGAGGGACTTTGAATGACATGACTGAATGTCTGATGCCGCCAGTGTTGGGTGACTACGTGTCTTTTTGAAGGTTCAGCCGTTGTAATGCTACATGGCAGTATGCATATCCTATTATATAGTATCTATGAAATTACCTTCAGTTAATTTGATTTGGATAATATTAGGCTAATAGAAGTGTGCAGTGCTCTGTGCTGAATATGAATCGAGTGAATAGAACTTCACATTCGGCATACTGCTGCATGGGCTGCACTTCAAGGCTTTCTTTTTATTCCTTTGCTTACCCTTCCTTATTTTATCTCTCTCTCTCCCACTATGACATAATCTTGACACAAAAATAATTCAGTAATAAGAAAAGCCAGCTACTGTGCAGCGCCGACAAATTCAGCACTAAGTGAAATAGTTAACTTGCCACACGCTAAACAACACAATAATGGAATTACATACATCGCTCATCTCCAACAAAAACAGAAAAAGGTTTCGTTTCGGTGGCTTGTAAATGATGAATGGGGCGCTCTTTGTGACAGTCATACATCATTTTTTGGAGAAATGATTGTGTCTTTGGAGACTCTTAACTAACGCATGAGACAAAGTGATAGAGGCTCACAACAAGAGCCCTGTTTAAACTAAATAGAGCTGGTTAAAGTCAAGTATCAATTCAATTGTCAAGTGTTTGTCACTCAATAAACAATGCGCTTCTAAAGTTGTGTTAAAGGGGCCATGTTATGCTCATTTCCAGGTTCATATGTGTATGTTGTGCCTCTACTGTGACATATGTATTACTTTAATGTTCAAAAAGGTCTTTATTTTTCTCATACTGCCTGTTCTGCAGCACCTCTTTTCACCCTCTGTCTGAAACCAGAGCCCAGTCTGCTCTGATTGGTTAGCTGGCCGGTTATGGTGTGATTGGTCAACTGCTTAGAGATGTCTCATGTCTCAGTTTATCACGTACAATGTGTGAGACAATAGCCAATAGAAGCACAAGTGTTACATGGTGATGGCACTAGGGAAGTGTGGAAGAGAAACCCCCTCCTCTTTTTGCCTTTGCAGACCATTCGCATGCGCAACAACCGATTCAACACACTACAGGAAAGAGAACACCCCAATAAGCACAACAGGACCTCATTAACTGACGGTGTTTTACATAGTTGAGACCAAGTCATGATTGTGGCTCTGCATGTTGATGTTGGCTCTAGGTAAGACAATGTTCACCCATCAGTCCTCCATTTTGGTTCAGATTGAAAACTCCAACAATTAATTTTCTTCCCGACATACATGACTGATAAGATATTTGCTGCCAAGATTACGTTGCAGATTTGTAAAATCCCACCTGTCAGTATTACAAATCAATTTGCAGTGTGTTGTTATCTGATAAGCCTTTAGATGCTCTAATCTGTTACTCCAAAACGACTTCTGTTGGAATGCCTGCTTAGTTTATTGTTCAGGGATTTTTAACCGGGTCAAAACGTGGGATTAAATATTAAATGTTGTATATTTTTACTTCCAAGTGTCAAGTGAAGTCAATCTAGCAGCAGTCAAGTTCCAAAGCAAATCCCAGAGACCTCTACTGTCAAGACTAAAGTTCTAATTTATTTTCACTCAAGGCGTTTATTGCGGCAAGGTCTGTTTCTTTGTTTTTTTCAGAATCAGAGTAAAATGTTGAATGCTAAACTAAACCTCAGAAAAACCTGGGAAAGCTGCTGTGCATGGTAGTGCACACACACACTCAAAACATAGAACTTTACTTCCTTTCATTTCCTCCCTATATTGCACAGGTTTGTCCCTATTAGGAGAAGCTGAACACCTCTCAGCACAAACCAGTTTTCACCTTTCTGTGTGCATCTAATAGATGGACTAACCTACTATCTAAAGGTCACTGTGTGTGTTATTGTACCAGGACGTGTTACATCTATCCGGAAATGTAATCAGGCAGCATGCGGACACACACCCTGCCTTTATATTAATGATGTAAACACCTAAAGTGAAGTCGACATGACTGCCAAAATATTTATTGTGCACCTTAAAGAGATTAGATGTTATTAACCCTCCTCAATCTGAGTTCTCAAGACTGTCGCTGCACTCTTAGCATTGATATTAGTTTCTGCTACTGAGGAATGACAGGGAGAAGAGAGAGAGCTCAAAGGAGAGAAAAGTGTGATGGAAATGCATAATAAAAAGTATGGATTATAAGGAAAGGGAAAGGAAGTGATGAGATGAAAGGGAAGGTAGCAAGTGGAGAGGAGAAGAAAGGAAAGAAAAGGAGATGGGAGGAAAGAAGTTGGCCCACCTCTGTATTGGCTTTGGCCTCAAAGCAACCGTACAAGGCAATCCTACATCAACGCACCAGCATGAGGGCCACACACATACATTATGCAAATACACATATACATTTTGCATGCATACTGTATTTGCATTTCAAGCCTTTGTATTCGAAACATTCACGACAACAAAAAACACACAAATAAGCTCACATCTTGCTGCAATGCTGAGACGTTTGGTGATGTTTGCCACCTCGAGAGATGAGCCTGATAATCATCGCTGATCCCCGTAGTAAACTATACTCTCTCTTTCTAAGAACACCCATGTGAGACTTATGCAAATACGTTCTACATGTAGTAACCTAGTTCATTATGTAACCTAGCAACACTACAGTCAGCTGGTTAGAAGTGTGTGTGTGTGTGTGTGTGTGTGTGTGTGTGTGTGTGTGTGTGTGTGTGTGTGTGTGTGTGTGTGTGTGTGTGTGTGTGTGTGTGTGTGTGTGTGTGTGTGTGTGTGTGTGTGTGTGTGTGTGTGTGTGTGTGTGTGTGTGTGTGTGTGTGTGTGTGTGTGTGTGTGTGTGTGTGTGTGTGTGTGTGTCCATCCCCCTGTGTGTTTGTGATTTGCATCTGTGGACACAGCTGCAGCCGGTATCCATGTATGTGCAGCGTTCGGAGTTTAGAAGTGACCCCGTGTTGGGAATACGTCTATAAACTGGTAAAGTCATGAATTAAAAATGGAGTGATACGTCACACTGCCTGATTTTCATTTGTAAGTAATTTATTTTTCTGATTACATCTTTGCTCTTTCATACGTCCTGCTGTGATTTTTCCTTCCCTGTGATCACCTTCTCCGTCAAACATCGGGTCTGAAACTCATCAGCGCTGAGTTTCTACGGTTAAAGTTCATTCTTTCTCGGAAAATGAAAATGACTTGTCCAACAGAGTTCTTTTAGAAACTTTTCTTAAGCCTTTGATCATATCACATTGTCTTATTCAACAGATTGTCATGGAGGGATTTTACAAATGTCTTCACGTTTTTGGATTCTTAAAGGACCTTTAAACAGAAAATAAGAGAAGAAGTAGAAGAAATGTCATTGCTTAGAAACTGAATAAAGCAAACCACGTCCTCTGCCAGTCTACTAGCATGTTTGGCATAGTTGATAATAAAAGTCAATGTATGACCTTGGAAAGCAGCAGTCATCTCCACAGGGTTTATTGATCTCTATTTGATGTATCTATTCACATGGTGGCTATTGCTGCTAATGTGAATTAGACCGTTCTTCTCAAAACATCTCAGTTGTGTGAAAAAGAGAGGAATTTAAAAACCGTGTGAGGGACATTGACAGCTTAAGGTGACCATACTTTATGACGGAGGAGAAACACTCTGAGCTGCAGTTTGTGCCTGTGTGTCTTCTCCTCTGAGCTGCATCTACCTTTGATTTTCTGTCAGGAGAGATGTAATATAACATAACACGAGTGACTAGAGGGATTTAGGGAAATAGAGAAGGAGAAGCTACGCACTGAGAGAGTGACAGAGAGGGGAAGAGGTAAAAAGAGTTGTGAAAGGAAGAGGAGGAAGGAGGGAATATGAAAGACAGATACAAACCTGAAAGGAAGGAGAGAGGTTACAGAAACACAGCATATGATCAAGCACGTATGTTGAACTGTTTTAAAAAATAGTTTTTTTAAAACTATTTTTCTTTTGTATTACTTTTAATATAGTATATTTTAATATTGTTTTAATATTGTCTGCTTATCTGTATTACTGTGTTGCATTGTTGGAGAAGCCTGTGACCTAAGATTTTCAACGACATAATTACTCTGTAGCTGTGTTAGTTTGACAATAAAGAACCTTGAACCTTGGCGAGTGCCCTCCTATAGAAGGTTCATGTCTAATGTCTGTGTGAATGAGCCTTTTAGTCTATTCTCTCATTGCTTTTGGTCTCTTGTCGACCTCGTCTTATATCCATGAAAAAGTCCTCATGCTAACCAAGGTAAGGAGGGAAAACGCAGGCTACTTACAAGCTAGCAGCTATCTGCTAAGTGCTGTTGGTATTTCCCTTCTCATTAAGTCACAGTCAGAAGCCTTCTAGGGCTGTAAACATACAGCTTTATACGAAATGTGTTTTCTCCATCACGTTAATTCAATCAAGCTGATGAAAGTTGGCTGAAAGACTGTTTCTAACAGAAAAGAATACATTAAGACATGTGATTTCATTACATGCCAGAAGAGAACAAAACATAAAAATGTACCAAATTCCTTGTCGGTTAAGGAAAATGACTTCCTATTCAGTTTCCCTCTTCTTGATACCCTTGTTCAAACAGAATTTGCTTGCTCTGCAGGTTTCTGATAATGTATCTGTTTTCACGCCTCCGCTCCGGAAGCAATTTATTTTCAGGGTTTTCCGTCAGTCCCATCCTTGTGAACGCTATATCTCAGGAATGCCGCGATGGGATTTCTTCAAATTTGGCACAAATACTGACTTGGATGAAAGATGAACTGATTACGTTTTTGTAGTTGAAAGAGCAAGGTCACTGTGACCCAATGGCGAGCCATGACTTTTATACCTAGGCCCTCTGACTGAAAATGATAAAAGTAGGGGATATTATCCGGCTGAACAAAACGTGCATTTATCTAACAGGTTCGTTTTCCACAGACCTTATTTCGAGCTATTTTCCAAAATCCTATGGAGAAATCCCATTGCTTTCTGTCGAGGGAACCCGAGCGCAGCTTACTTCCGGGTTTTAGGACGCGTCACTGCACCACATTATACACATGCATAAACTTCACAGTGGGCGGAACTTGTCATAAAGTCCAATCAAGTTATTTTGGTAAAACTAATGAAAAATATAACAAAAAAAATATAACAAAAAAAACATTTAAATTTTTTTTTTTTTTTTAAGTTTTCAAATATTATTTTTTAGAATATCTTAGGCCTTCAGAGAGGGCCCTGACGGCTCGCCACTGCTGTGACCTCACAAATCATGTGCTTACTATTACAATTTCACTCAAACATCTGAAAAGTGATGATATTTTGGATAGAGATAGATTTTAAACTAGATGCACAACCACTGAATATCATATTTCTAAGCTAAGATGTAAAGGGAAACGGGTTGATGGATCGGTGCACAAATGGTTCTTCTGAACATTCGTCACTGTGTGCAGGTTTGAAAAATAAATTAGGTTTCCCTAAAACATCTTTTGAAGGTGTGAAATGTATTCAAGTAAATGAACAAAAGTAAAATAAAAAATATATGTTTCTCTTGCTGTTTGTAGACAGTAAGGTTATTAGATCGTTTTTGTTTCCAATATCAGGTTGAAGTTAAACATCCGTAAACACTGTTACTGAAATGTGACTGTTACACCATCACCATACAAACGGTCACTGTCGCTATAGCTACAGTAGCTAGGAAACTATGGATTCATAATGGTCGATATTATTGAACTGAAATGAATGAATCAGTTTAATTGGTTAATCCACCCATCCATTTTCTGTCGCTTGTCACGGTCCTTGTTGTTCTAATTGTATTGATTATATCGTTATGCTGGAGAGGAATGACCCAATAATGATAAAGTAATAAATATGGCCATATAGTCTCAGTTTGTTTCCCAGCTTCCATACATGTATTAGATTGTGAAACATGTTATACATTAAAGTGGATGATACAGAAGCCCTGTTTAACCATGATCTACAATAAAGCCTTAAACAAGTTGTTGGTACCTAACACCTCGTCTTAATCTTTACAAACTCACACAGAGGTGGCTTGATGGTGACTAGACCATATGGCTACTTGTAAAGGCAAGGAAATCAAACCTAATTTGTTGTTTTTGTCGGAAGACTTGATGTTTTCGTAGCTGCTTTTTGTATCTGTTTGCAAATCATATTGGGGTTACCTTGAAGGCATGATGCTCTTGAATAGTTATTGGGTTTATTTAATGTTTTTGTTCATATTGAGTGCCGCCACCACACCCAAAATTAAAGTTTCATAACATTAACTTGAATTTATTGTGATTTTATAAAATAATCTGCTGACCATCTTGTTAACTTTAGGCGTTGAACAAGTTTAACCCTGGCCTTATGGACAATCGTTTCTGCTCAGATGTGCTGTAAGAGGATGGGAGATAGGAGGAGGGTGGAAAAAGCAGGAATGGGAATGATAAGAGATTGGAAAACAGGGCAAGAGGAGGAGGAGACTAGGAGAGATAGATAGAGGAATTGCCCCCTAGGCACTCTTCAATGTTGCCCTTATGATGGGAGCATATTTCCCCTGTGCTGTGGCCATCATCTCCCACTCTTTCTCTCACACATTTGCTCTCACACTCTCTCTGTCTCTCACTCCATCGTTTCCAATCTGTCTTTCGTGCTGCATTTCTACCACATGTCCCTCAGCCTCGCTCTTCGCTGCTCCTTATAGATATCTCAAGGTAAAGTCAATTCTTAGCCAAGATCACCAACAGCTATTTATGTCCCTTTTATCCAGAATGTGTGTGCATGGGAGGTAGCAGGTGCAGCGTACCCATCTGCACCACCATTGTTGTATATAAGCTCCTGCCAATTCCCACCTGAGAATGCGCATCTATAAAACATCTTCTTCCAAAAAGATATGAAAGCATGTGCCAGTTTTTCTAACCCTTAGCCATTATCTTTTCTTCTCTTCTTCTTTATTTATTTCCACTTATTCCACACAAGCCTTTTTCTATGTATGAACAGGGCTGACAAGCTGCAGCCACATGGTCCTCTTCCACGGATCGCCCTTGAAATGTTCCATCTTTCCAATCATCCTCGATTCTCTCTGGATCACTATGGGTTAGCTACGGCTGCCAGTGTGTGTGTGTGTGTGTGTGTGTGTGTGTGTGTGTGTGTGTGTGTGTGTGTGTGTGTGTGTGTGTGTGTGTGTGTGTGTGTGTGGGGGTGTGTGTGTGTGTGTGTGTGTGTGTGTGTGTGTGTGTGTGTGTGTGTGTGTGTGTGTGTGTGTGTGTGTGTGTGTGTGTGTGTGTGTGTGTGTGTGTGTGTGTGTGTGTGTGTGTGTGTGTGTGTGTGTGTGTGTGTGTGTGTGTGTGTGTGTGTGTGTGTGTGTGTGTGTGTGTGTGTGTGTGTGTGTGTGTGCATAGGAGAGAAGGCAGTGGGAAAAAAAAGAGAAAATAGATCATTCATGGCTAAAAGCTGAGAAGAGAAAATCAGTCCTTCCGCCAGTTTCCCAGCATGCATGTTTCTCTGGCTGGCAAAGAGGGAAGTGCAGCCAACACAGAGCAGAGCCAATCCTCTATTATTTCCATCCCTATTTTTATACTATTGTCTATCATTCTCCCCATTATGTGTGTGCATCATTGAAGTCTACTGTACTGGCACATAGGGACTGATACCAGACTAATGAAAACGTTCCCATTGTTTGAGTACAATTCTATAAGGGCTCTATTCAGTTCAACTTCTCGTCTTCTTAAATGAG
This sequence comes from Harpagifer antarcticus, assembly GCA_902827135.1. Classification (NCBI taxonomy): domain Eukaryota; kingdom Metazoa; phylum Chordata; class Actinopteri; order Perciformes; family Harpagiferidae; genus Harpagifer; species Harpagifer antarcticus. Next base: position 2,138,171 of record CADEHL010001417.1, read on the forward strand.
TCGACATATCTGGCTCTGACCACACTGTGGCTTCGTTCATTGTATCTGCAGTCGTTCATTGTATCTGCAGTCGTTCATTGTATCTGCAGTCGTACTTGCAGCTTTACCCCATTTCAATCAGAGCCAAGACTGCGGCTGCCTTGTCCAAATGACTGTCTCTCTCTATTGTCTCCCACATCGGTAGTTGATTTTGCCAGCTATTCTTTCTATATAGTCTTACTCATAAGTCAAATGTCATTGTTTTGTTATCATAGTGAAGCACATCAGTCTGTATTAGATGACCAGACGTTTGGACATCTTATTCTTATCTTAGTCAAAGAAACTAACTATTGAAGTCTAGTTAGAAAAAACTTCAGGCATTTTAGTTTTTAGTTGTTGGATTATAGTCAATCTATTGTAGCCAAAATATCCCCTTGTTTATTTTGACCAAGCCCTGTTCTTGTCATTTTCAAATTTACCTTGAGTTACTGTAAAGTTATTTTTGTTTTTGAAAAGTTACAGTTTGTATTGTTATTGTCACAGTTGTTGTCCTATGATGTCACTATTATCTTCTCACCCTCGTATCTTAGTCATAGAAAAAAAAAAGGTAATTGACAAGCATATTTAACATTTTCAAAATGGTAGCAAATTCAAACTGTATTTTAGATTATAGATAATGACATTGAATGTAACATAAAGGAAAAGTGTTTCTATGCCAGGATTACTTAATGCCTTATAAAGTAAAAAATGGGTTGGGCCATTTCCAGACTTTATGCAAAGCTAAGCTAACTGGCTGCTGGCAGTAGCCTCACATTAACCATGTGGCATCAAATGTCAAGTCAAAAGGCATGTTTTCCAATATGTTGAACTATTCCTTTAAAGCCATTTGTGGTCAAATAGGTATGACATTACAAACTATAAGTTCTAAATTAGTTCACAGATATTGTATTCTCTGTTGGTGGCATCTTTCACATCCAATAACATCATGGTGTACTCCGAACTCCATGAGAAGCTCTCTTCCCTCCAGACAGACCAACATTTCCTTACATGAAGACGATAAATACCCAAATGCATTTGTCATTTCTGGAATTCCAGCTTTAACATTTTACAGTACGATTAACACTGATGTGAAACATCTTTTGACCCACAACTCTCAGAGAGCGGGCAGACTCAGCTGTTAGGAAAGTGGGTCAGAGCAGCTGGCATGATCGCATGAATATTCAAAATGAAGCAGCTCCAGACTGAAGCCTGTGCAACAATCACATTGATGCCAAGCCGTGTTAAACAATGACAGCATGTTGTACAGCACCAACTCCCTGCTGAGCAGCTGCAGAATATTTCTGCCTACACAGAGAGAAAGAGGGGGGGGGGGCTGTCAAACAGGAATTGAAATGTATAGAGAAAACCAAAAGATTGTTGACGGCAAACATTCCTCCCCCTTCCATATTAGAAGAGATACCTGAAAACATGCAAACAACTACACAAAAGCACTTATTTGTTGTTGTGTGTACATAAAACTACAAAACCTCAATAATCTAAGAAAAATGGATGAAGCGAGAACACCGATGGATGACAGATAGATCAGTAGAGGCCAAAAGATGAGCAATGGAAACAAACTTTGCAATTAACTCAAGTGAGAAGTGCTGACAGCCAGCCAGAAGGACTGACAGGTTCAGAAAATAACGGAAAAAGAAAGAAAGGAGGAGAGCGTGGGGAGGGAGCGACGTGACTGGAGGAAGGATAGAAGTAGGTCAGGAGGAGAGACTGAGGAGAGGGAGACATGTGGCGGGATGGATAGAGGGAAGGTAATAAAGGAAAGAGACAGCCAACGTTCGGCTGCGTCTATCTTTCCTGTCTGCACATGGGTGTCTTTTTTTAATGTGTGTGAGCGTAACTCCACATTCAGGCATGTGCGTTCATGCCACTGTGAGTCACAGCTCTTAGCCAGCAGCCTGCTCCAAAGCCAAAGACTTCATAATAAACAGAAAAGGTTTCATTTACTCCTCCAGGCAGAGCAGCGCTGCTCACTTTTCTGTCTATCATAAGCAGGGCCACACACACACACATATATGCAATACTGGGATGCTGACTTGGAAAGGCCCGTTGTCACGGCTACACCAATGACACGGCTGGATGTGGGTGAGCTTCCTGGGTGGCGGCTCTCATTCAGCCAATCAAGGCTAACACGCCACACTCCATTTAATGATTATCCCAGCATCAGTCCCCTATCTCTCATCTCTGTGAGCAGGCCGACAAACACAAGGCTCAGTGAATCCCATCCAGCCGAGCGGCTTCATTCAGCTTTTCGTCTCAGTTTAATCCAATCTAGAAATGCGTGTGTGCATTACAAACAGGCCGTGCGCCCTTGATTCATTATATAGTTAGAGGAGAACGTGGGTAATAGAGGTTGAGCAGCAATTAATGCCAGTCCAATAAAATAAATGATTACCACATTTGGAAGGTAATCTCAGTCGTAGATTTCATGTTTTCATTCTGTTTACTTTAACTTACAGATACTCGTGTGTGTGTGTGTGTGTGTGTGTGTGTGTGTGTGTGTGTGTGTGTGTGTGTGTGTGTGTGTGTGTGTGTGTGTGTGTGTGTGTGTGTGTGTGTGTGTGTGTGTGTGTGTGTGTGTGTGTGTGTGTGTGTGTGTGGGGCGATAAGGTTTACATTGTGCCACATTGTTGCTGCAGCTTGGTGTATCGATTTCATTTCCTGCACTCGTCCTCGGCTGCACTTTTGTTCTTTTGGAAGCAACGGCAAGGTCGGTTTGTGCCTGATCTCCTGGATACTGTGAATGGTTTCATGTTCAGCAGGTATTATAACAGGGAACTCGCCGAGTCATTGATGCACGGAGGTTTTTGAGTTTGCTTGGACGCTTGCCGGCACTCTATCTTCGCGCATTAAGATGCAAGTGATCGATAAATGCACTGTTTTCCTCTGTAAATCATGCAAGTGCTCTGAGCTCCTGTGCAGACATTGAGGAAGAAAAAAGAGACGAACAACAAGAAGTGCTGGGGTGATGAATACAACAATAAACAAGTGTGAGGGGTGATGGGGGTGTTAAATGGGAGAGCGAGGCAGAAAATGAAGAAACACCTTGAGATAGAAAGAAATACTAATATTCTTGATTTATCAGCACCGCAGCCTTAGAGATGAGCGAGGAAAAGAAAGCTGCCTGTGGCCCATTATTATTGCGGCCTGCAGGATGAATGCAAACAATTGCACTGTTTGTCTTTGGTTGGGTAAAAAACTGAAGAGCAACATCGATAAAAATGGTAATCATGAGGAATCAGAAAAACATATTATTTTCATTTTCAATTTAACAGGCCACTTGATAGATGCGAGAAAACTATCTTTGATATAAATCTGCAAGTCCCTTTCTTTCTGATGTGACTCATTTGTCAAGTCATACCTTTATCTCAGTCCACTGCTCCCCCCACCACTGTGTCTTAAACATATACGCTACAAATACTAATAACAAGTCATTTATACCTGTACGGACTCTCAACCATATATTTTAAGGTTGAGATCAATGTCCCTACAAGTTATAGCCCTTTCCTATGTGTCCATCATGTGTGCCTGTTAAAAATGCTAAGAGCAATTGAGTTAACGTAAAGGTAAGAGCAGAGGTCAGAAACACCTACTAATCATCTCCCAGATACTCCTTGTAAGAAGACAGTACAATATTACTGATTGCAAGACTGAACCACTTGATTCAATTATTTGATAAGATTCATATTTTCTTCACGAATACAACTCCTGTCTCCCTGGCAACAAGACTTAATTTGTTCCTCTTTTTGTGCCTCCAGGTGAGACCGGTGCAGCCCTGTCACGCCCGCAGCGCCCCCTTTCGGCCCGGACGGCCCACCACGGCCCGGCGCCTGTGAAAGGGTACCATGTCAGCCGTAGCATGTCGCAGCATTCCTCCGGTGGGGGCGGACCCTGCCACTGCCCGCCTGAGGATGGTGAGGGCCCGGGCAGGGACTACTACCAGGGTCACAGCGATGGCCATTACTACCCTCCAGGCCAGGCTGAGGCCTTGGCGCTGGAGAGGCACCATTCCCACTCCCACGGCCACTCTGGAGGGGGAACCTTTCCACGTTCCCACCCCAGCCAGCACCCGCCTCTCCAGTCGCTTGACTCTTGCGAAGAGTGCCTGTCTTCAGGTCATGGAGGGAAGATGCACCGCATTCCCCCGAACATGATCGACCAGCAGGTGCCCTTTCATCCCGATGGCTTCCACACACTGCAGTACCAGCGCGCGCCCAGTGGGGGGGCTGAGCCGCGCAGCGAGAGCCCCTCACGCATCCGCCACCTGGTCAACTCTGTGCAGCGCCTCTTCGCTAAGTCCCAGTCCTTGGAGGCGCCGGCCAAACGGGAGTTCAACGGCACGAGAGGAGGCGGGGACTATCGTGGAGAGAGGGGAGAGAGAGGAGAGAGAGGAGAGAGAGGAGGAGGCCACAGAAGTGGAGGGGAGGACGGCGGGGGTCACTATTCAGGTCACCAGCCTCGTTCTGCAAGGAGGAGCAAGTCTCGGGAGCGTAGCAAGAGTGGAGACTCCAGGCACGAGTCAGGCAGACGCCATCGCAGCAGGACGGCAGGCTGGTGGAGCTCTGACGACAACCTGGACAGCGACAGCAGCTACCTGGTCAGCGGGGGCCGGCGAGGGTATCCCATCGGGCATGAGAGCCTGGATGCAGCCATCCAGGAGCTCACCATGAAGAGGCCCAAGGAGCGTGGTGGAGGTGGGTGGTGGTGATGGAGGGGGTGGGGGTGGTGCTCCTGGACCTGTGGAGTGCATGGCTTGTACCACAATGGCTCTGGCTGGGAGTGAAGGAGGGGGGCACCACGGCCACCACGGCCACTCTCTGAAAAGAAGCACCTGGTCAGCCATGACAGTGAGTCAGGCCAGAGAGGTGTACCCCTCCACCAGGGGGGCGAGCTACGAGAAAGCCCTGGTGCCCTTGGAGAGTAAGCTGAAGGAGAGGAGCTTCCACTACCTGCAGGTGTGTACGCTTGCATGTTATCCAATGATGATGTGTCTCTGTACAGGGAATTAGTATTATTGTTTGCTGCTCCATGCTGACCTTTCTCATGTCTCATGCAGATTAACCTTTCGCTCTTGTTTGCATTTGTATGAACTATATTACACTTTCTTCTCTGAGTCATAACTCTGAATAGTTCTCTTTACAGTGATAGCTGTGTTTCCAACATCAGTTGAGGATAATGTTCTAAAATCCATTTCAAAATGATGTTAAAAAGTGGTCTAACATCACACCTAATTTGGACTTTTTCTTCTGTTTCAAGATGCATCCTTATGATGGTCTCTATATTCATGATTAGAGCTCTAAGATTTGAAGGAACGAATGGCTAAAATGCTGCTTATGTGTTGCTACCTGACAACTTAACACTGTTTGCATTACTCAAAGAATTGACAAAAACTTGAAATGTTTTTATCCCAGAAGAAGAAAGAGTAAGAAAATGAATATACACCCAGACATGACTCATATATTTCACCAGGAAAATAGCAGCGTTTCTGTCCCTGCATTGTGATGTACAATTTCAAATAGTGAAACGAACCCTGAGACCACAAAAAAAAAAGGGTTTTAAGCCGGGCTGAGGTAGAAAATGTCCTGTATCGATCAAAACACAGGAAGGAAATGTGACAAATTGCAATGGAAACATCTTTAACAGATACATTATGATGTATATGAATTTGGATGAAATTTGCAATACATTTTGATGAAAACTTGACTACATAAACTCTTTTATATCATATACATGTATTCGATGTTAACCCTCTTTTCATTCGACAATTATGAATTGTATGTTTTTCCTAAAAAGTGTCAAGAAGATAAGATGTCAGACATGATCAGGAGTTGTATGTCAACCTGAGAGACCCCATGGACTTCTTTGGTGAATCATAAAAACATGGACCATTACCATTTCTGATTTTGAGATGTAAAGTCTCTCCCTGTGATGGATCTCCAAATCCTACATATGCAGTTGTCCCTTTGCCCTCTCTTTTTTCGTATACATGAATTCCTTAAAAATGAAAATCGAATGGCTGTTACATTGAACCCGCAAAAACAGCTGGAAGAACAACAGACACACTCAGTAACATCTCCAGCTGTGCGGAGGTAGCGCTGCCATGCAGGCTGTGTTTCGACGGAAACAGCAGGTAGTCACAGGAGTCCCTGGTGTTTTTCCAACTCTCATCCTTTAGACACAGCTGAGGTCTGCAGATAGAGAGAGGAGA